>CM074865.1:47232500-48482500 GCA_037501455.1 Lantana camara
GGTGGGCCCAGTGTGTTGCCCAACACAGGGCTTGGGATGGTGGTGGTTGGGCTGGCCCTTGATAGCTCAGGGCGCCTTGGCTCGCGGCCCTCCGTCTGGGCTCGCTCGATCTCGACCCGCCACTGGTCGAGGAAGCTATCCAGGTCCGCCTGAGTGACAGTGAACCTGGGAGTGACCTCCAGCGGAGGCTGGGGAACGTTGGTGCTAGGACCGACCGGGGGGACAGTGGAGGTGTTGCCAAGCGGCGCGTTGTAGTCATGTCTGCCTTTGGCAACCTCCTCCATGTCCTCGTCACAATTGGTGTTCCTTGTGTTAACCATGGTGTTTGGAAAGGGGGTGAATGGGCTTTTATCAAGATCGATGTGAAAAGAAGGTTTCCCACAGACGGCGCCAAACTGATCTGGCTCAAATCCAGTCGATCTGAGGTTGACGATCTAAGGGTCAGATTTGGGTCGATCAGTTAAGAATTTGTTTTGGTGGGTTCTTTATCGACCTGAAAGCACTAGCAAACGTGAGCTCGAAGCCAACTTGGGGGACTTGGGGTTTTACCCATGTTTGGCACTCCGACGCTCAAGTCAGTAAGAAGGCTCTTTAGAAAGAGAACAAATGCAATTGAATGTGTATTAAAGGCTTACCAGCTACTGTTCAAAGGGCGAGTATTTATAGCCATGGCCAAATAACGCAGTAATGCGTGTACTGTAGGTGCGCATTAATGGCGTTGCCAGTCGTCGATCTGGATATCGGACGATGGAATCGGCTTGAGGCGGGTCGTTTGTACCTTCTTTCCCCTTTGGGTAAAAGCAGGGACTGACGGTCATTAATGAGCCATAGTACGCCTGTTCCAGGGAATGAGAAGGATACGCGTGTCCCGACAGGAGTGCTTTACAGTATTCGGGTGTCCGGTGACGTATGTAATCCATCTGGAGATCGATATTGCCTTCCGGGATCCTGAACCCTGTTTGGGTTTCCTCATAGGAGGGGAGCAGATCGATCTGATGACCTGACTAACAAAATCGATCTGATGATCTGATGATCTCATTAAGATCTGATACCAATCTGATGATCTGTCCAAAAGGCCGTTTCTGGTTTGTCCCGGTCGGCGCGGAGTCCACGTGGCACCTACGCGGGCGTGCCACGTGTTCTCGTATTATTATGCCATGTCATATAGAATTAGTAGAATCGATAAAGGACCTACACTTGTTTCAAGAACAAGAATGATCTCTTAATGATTCAGTTGTTTGTAGTCCATTAAACTTAAACCCTTGGCCAAGGTGGATAAAAGATCAAGTCATCAATAAAATGGGGTTTTCTTGGATTGAGGTCTAAATGGATATGAAACGAACTTAACTTTAAAGATCAAGAATATTTGGGCTCTGAGAATATTCCCATGCGTTAGATCTTGATTGAGAGATGGAGTTGTAGGAGGATCGTATTTCACTGTATGTTATTGACTGAAATGTTCTTCGATTTATTTCGTTATTTAGCTAGGGGTCACACACCCATTGCTAGATTACGATAGTGTGATCTGTGAAGTGATTAATTAATTAGTGAATTAATTAATTAATGTCACTGCTAATCGAATAATGAACCTAAAGGGTCACACACAAATACCAGGACACGAGGGTTATGGTAAGATGTTAATATGATTAACGAAGGATCAAAACGGTTGATCGAAATGGGCATTGGATGTGGCTTGTGCCACGTGTCAAGTACATGTGGCAGCCACGTGTTATAAGGAATAGTGCCCTTAAAGCAGCTTTTGACTTCACTATTTCCTGGTAATATTACAAACAGTCTTTGAATAATAAACGAGATGATTTTGTTCATAGGCATTCACTTCTTTATGTGCTTATTATGTCTGTTTGGGTTGACATTGTGTTTGCATGTATTGAATTGCCCTAATCCGATGAGGCCGTTAGAACTTTGTCGTTATGGGAACGACACATGAAGCAAGTTCTTAACTCCATAGGCGAGGATTAGAAACTTCTCCAAGTCGAGAGTCCGACAGACAGTGGGAGTTTCGACCTTGACTCTGCGGAGACTTGCTTGTGTGATTATGTCCTTTTGAAGGATCACTCAGTTTCATGGAGTGATAAAGTGCATACGATAATGCGTTCATAATACATGAGGGTGATTGTTACTAGAACTTCATCACTAAGATGTCCTACGTGAGAACATTCTTAGATGGGGAAGGAAGTCTCCTAGAAACTTCCAGATTAGGAAATATCTCACAGGTCAATAACGTGATTTATTAATCCTTAGACTTGAGATTCTGTAATGTCTCATATGAGCTAACTCTGTAATCTTTGATATAGGCTCAAAAGGGTGTCGTGTAACGCCCCGGTTTTTCAATTTTATTAATATGTCATATTTGCTTCTAATTTGCGCAATTAAATTATTTAATTATGTGATTAATTATTTTTACGTGGTTCATATTTAATTTTATTATAAATTGTTCTTATTTTATTTTATTATATTATATTTCAATTCAATATTATTTTAAAAACTAATTCGTATTTTTTTTTATTATAAATATAAATATAGATATATATTTCTTTAATTATTGTTAGTTAATGATTAATGTTAATTATGTTGTTAATTAAGCATTATGCTAATTAATCATGTTTAATCATATTAATTAATTATTCAAATATATATATACGTTGACTTAATTTAATTTATTTAATGTTAGAATTAAGTTATTTATTTAAATTTTATTGCATGGAAATCATAATTTATGCATGGAAATTATTATATGTGCATGGAATTTATAATTTATGCATGAATTGCATGGATCGAGCATATTACTAATTTTGAGCTTCGTCCTGGTATGAAATGATATCGATATGCCACGAATTTGTAGTATGTCGTAAATATATGTGTTATGAACATGCTTATATGCTCGGTTTATGTTTTTGAATTTATTTGATGTGCTAACGAATTTAATTTGATTCGAGGAACCAAAGAGGGGGCTAACAAGCACTTAGCGTACCCTTGGTTCCGAATTTAATATCTTGAGCTCGGGAACTCGGATTCGAGTCCCGTCAACTCCGCTGAACTCGTAACGAAAATTCGATTTTAGTAAACTTAGCCTTATATTTTTCCTAAGTCATTTGAACCTCCGAAATTCAACCGAAAAATGAATCGGCGACCATTTTGACCTTGCTGTACAAAATTATCCATATCTTGCTCAAACCTTGACCAAATTAACTATGGTTGGATGCTATGGAAGCCTAACTCACCCCTTTATTCATCCATTAACCCCCCAAACCGAGATAACCCTCCCCACCTACTGAAAATATCTCAAACATCTTCTACTTCCCAGTCTCTCCCGTAACTCAAGCTTTGCCATGAGATTCAAGCTCAAATCCCCTTCCAAACCTCCATTAATCCACAAGGTAAGCTTGGATATGTTATGTACATACAATGAGTCATTTTCATCCTTTCATTCACGAATTTGAGCATGGTTTCATCATTTCTGGGCAGATTTTCGAAAATAAGAGGATTTTGGGCATTTTCTTGATCTCATTCGATTCTTGTTGGTTTTGATCGATTCCAAGCTTGAGATTGATTATTTTGACATCCTCATATCATTTATGGTCATTGATTTCATGGTGGTTGAGATATTTATGAGATATCATTTATGACATTTTGAGAAATTTCCACATGAATGTCACGCATGCTTTCTCCTTTTGGTTGATCACTTTTGGAACTGAATTATGTGTTGAAATTATGTTGTTTTGCTGCACAATTGTTAGCCTTTGTGACTTGAACATGTTGGGATGGTTGGAGATCAGTTTTGCCCTATTCCCGTTAGCCTTTGCTCTGTTTTTTTTTGGCGTGTACCTTGCTGTCAAAACTGCCATGAACCTTCTTGCTTGTTACTGTTAATTTCATGGCTTTGGGGGATCATTTTAGCTGAGTTCTTGCAGCTTGTCATGCTTGGTTTTGTTGCCTTCCTTGCTTGTTCTTGGTTGTGGCTTCTGCTGCGATTTTTGCTGTAAAACAGGGGATGTTTCTGGTTCGTGACACGGGTGTGTCAGTTTTCTCCTTTCCAGCGCGGAACGGGGGTGCAGATTTGACCTGGAATTGCTGTACCGAGACACGGGGGTGTCTCGGTCTGGGCTTGGGAGGTGACACGGGGGTGTCACCCCGTTTTTCAGAACTCTTTGCCTGCGTTTCTGGATTGCTGCTGTGTGTATGCTATTGCTGCCTGCGTTTTCCTGTCCTGCGATGCATGAATGTGGCTGCTGCTGCTGTTATATGTGCATGGCCGTATTTAATTTGTGCAGGGTGTGTTAGTGTGTATGCATGGCTGCTGTGGTTGTGTGCTTTGTGTGTGCGTTGCATGCTTGGTTGTGGTGTTATATATATGCATTGTTTGTGTGTTGTGTGAGTATATATATGTATATATTATATATATTATATATATGCATGGCTGTATTTGTGTGTACATGGTGTTATTTCATTTGCATGCATGAATATATTATATATATTGTATATATGCATGCATGGGTGTGTTTATGTGTGTACGTAGATATATATATATATATATATATATATATTATATATGTATTATATGTTATTATATGATTATATATATTTATTATATTATATATATTTATTAAATATATTTTGAACATTATTTGAGTTAATTCAATTTTGAAATTACTTGATTTCTATTTCGCGTATTTAAATTACCGACTATTGATTGAACGTTTTATTCTTTTTATTTCTATTTGTGAATATGAATATTATGTGTTATGATTATTAAATGAATTCTTGGATTAATTGATATGCATTATGAATGTTATGAATTTATGAAATATGAATTTATGAAATTGAATGAAATACATGAACGAATGATTTGATTATATATTTTAAATTCCTTAATAGTGCACATGAACATTTTTATAATATAACATGATCATTTATGCATCCATGTCATATTCACTTCATTGCCGAGCGTCATATATGGTTCATTGGAGTCTCGGGTCTCACGAACACGTCATGTTGTCTTTTGTACAGTTTATCTCCAGGGTGGAGAGATCTTGATCGTTCAGGCACTTGGTACTCGTATCCTTGTTTCGTCACGGTTCAGGTGAGGGTGTTTTCGTTTTAGTTATGTAACAAACCCTACAACCCTTATGTGAAAAGCTTTGGCCAAAACCTTATGATTATATTTATATGGTTTTCAAATGAGTTTATCGAGTAAATATTGATCAAGAAACCTTTTCCAAATGAATTATGATTTATGTTATGATTCTTATGAATTGATATGTTCTGGCGAGGCACATTTATGATTGTATGGGCCCCGGGACTTAGTATATGTGGCTAACCGAGGAAGCAAGGGCTGATGGGGATCCCATATACTAGTCCCAACCAATTACGACGAAACGGACTTCGTCAAGGGAGTTCTTGACGGGGAAACGCTAACCGGGCTTTGAGGCCTCATGAACCTCATAGTCGCATTGATATGATTGGGTGGTCGGGCCTTGCAAACCCGTCCACCACCCGGAGGAAGAAGGTTGGAAATGATTTATGTTTATGCTATGTTATGTTATGTTTATGCACAGTGCGGGAATGCCGGGACACGGATTGCCCAAACGAATATGATTTATAATATATGGTCTGCATGTATTATGATATATTGCATGAACACCTAATCAACATATTATTGATATTTGTCGTACACGGTCGGAGTTTGGTTGGAGATTGTGCACGCTCACTCGCCGAGCCTTATGTTTATGTATGATTTATGAAAGTAATGAATTAATATGATTAGTCATAAAATCCGACCATTGATTAATCTTTCTCTTGCCCCTTTTGGGAACTAATTTCAAATAAAACCTTGTTCGGAATTTATGACATGCAGGTGCATGTTTTTATATATCTATATTACTCCTGCTCACTCAGTCTTCTAGAGACTGACCCTCTCCCTCCCCAACACTTTAGCGTGCAGGTTTGGCTTTGGAGTCTCGAGCTAGGCGGAGTTGTGTTGAGTTTGAGTCGGTCAAGTTAAGTTAGTAGCGTCTCTGCATTCACCTTATGCATTTATATTGTGATTGATTCGACCTTGTAAGATCATGGAATTGATTCTTGTATAATTGCTATTGAATTGCTTTTATTGGGCTTTGTTTATGAGATTAAAAGAGGCCTGAAGAGCCCAAGTCTGTTTATGGTTTGTATGTTTGAGTTTTAGTTGTCGGGGCACTATATTTTGTTGATTGGTTGTTACTACAGGGTCTAAGTTCCGCCTAGCTTAGGAGGGTTTTATGTTTGTCTCCCGTTCGCTATGGTTTGATACGGGTGCGGATTTACCATTTCGTTACTCGTGTTGAGCCATAGTGCGGGGGATGTGGTGCCTCACGTGCGGGGTGCTACATGTCACCATATAGACACCCGAACCACGGCCTATGTTGGGATTACACAAGTGGCATATATAGAATTAGTAGAATCGACAAAGGACCTACACTTGTTTCAAGAACAAGAATGATCTCTTAATGATTGAGTTGTTCGTAGTCTATTAAACTTAAACCCTTGGCCAAGGTGGATAAAAGATCAAGACATCAATAAAATGGGTTTTCTTGGATTGAGGTCTAAATGGATATGAAACGAACTTAACTTTAAAGATCAAGAATATTTGGGCTCTGAGAATATTCCCATGCCTTAGTTCTTGATTGAGAGATAGAGTTGTAGGAGGATCGTATTTCACTATATGTTTTTGACTGAAAGGTTCTTCGAATTATTTCGTTATTCGGCTAGGGGTCACATACCCATTGCTAGATTACGGTAGTGTGATCTGTGAAGTGATTAATTAATTAGTGAATTAATTAATAACTGTCACTGCTAATCGAATAATGAACCTAAAGGGTCACACACAAATGCCAGGACACGAGGGTTATGGTAAGATGTTAATATGATTAACGAAGGATCAAAACGGCTGATCGAAATGGGCATTGGACGTGGCTTGTGCCACGGGTCAGGTACACGTGGCTGCCACGTGTTGTTAGGAATAGTGCCCTTAAAGCATCTTTTAACTTTACTATTTCCTTGTAATATTACAAGCAGTCTTTGAATAATAAACGAGATGATTTTGTTCATAAGCATTCACTTCTTTTTGTGCTTATTATGTCTTTTTGGGTTGACTGTGTGTTTGCATGTATTGAACTCCTGTAACGCCCCAATTTTCCCAAATCGTTCAGGTATGAATTATGTGATAATTACGTGCGTGTTTAATTTATTTTAATTATGTTATTTAATTTCTTTATTTTATATTATGTTAATTAGAGAAATATTTAATTATTTGAAAATATTTGAATTTGAATTTATATGAATTTATATGAATTTTCTTTGAAATATTTGAATGAATTTTCGTTTGATTGAGTTTTCGAATTTATTTTGGTTCGGAATCCAAAACGGGGGCTAACGAGTAATTAGCGCACCATTGGTTCCTTAATTGATATCTTGAGCTAGGAAACTCGAATTCGAGTTTTGTCAACACCGTTGAACTCGTATCGAAAATTCGAGTTTGATGAACTTAGCCTTATATTTTTCCAAAGCTATTTGAACCTTCGAAATTCAACCGAAAAATGCAACGGATGACTAAACTGCCACATTTTACTAAATAAGCCATAATTTATTCAAATCTCGACCAAATTAACCATGGTTTGAGCCTATGGAGCCCTAACTCAACCATCTAGCTGATCATACTCACCTTAACTGAACCACACCTTCTCACTTGGAGAAAATCAGCTCAACATCCTCTGCATTCCAGAAAATCCCGTAACTCAAGCCATCCTTGGAGATTCAAGCTCAAATCTCCTCCAACCTTAATCCAATCCACAAGGTAAGCTTAGGGTTGTAATATACATTCATTATGAGTCATTTTGATCCATTCATCCCCAATTTTGAGCATACTTTCATGATTTTTTGTAAGAAGAAGATGAATAGTTAGGTTAGAATTCATTTCTTGAATCCATGATGTTGCTTGCTTTATGAGCTGAATTGATGCATGTTTGTTGAGCTTTTGAACTTCCTAACTTCAGTATTTGCCTTATCTTTCATGGTACTTGAGCCTAGCATGAATTACCATTGTTGCCTTTCATGGAAACTTGAAGAAATGTGCAGAAAATAATCTGCTCTTCCATGCCCAGCTGCTGTCACGTTTTGGGGACTGAATTGATGGGATTTTTGTGTTCTTTTTCGTGTATTATGGCATGGCTTTGAAGTATATATGTTGCTCTATATGTATCCCTTGTTGTGCCATGGTTTTGGGTCAGTTTTCAGTTGCAAAGATGAAGAGGAAACTGTTGTCGGCCTGCTTGAACGGCTGTTCGCCCGGGATGAAGAATGGACTGAACGGCTGTTCAGTCCAAGGCTGCTGGTCTGTACACCTGAACCCCCGTTCAGGCTCTTCATGCATAGGACTGAACGACCGTTCAGTCCCTTTTTTGGCCCAGTTTTGGTTCTATGCAAAGGAACGACCGTGCATGGGTTTTGAACCCACGTTCACGAGCTGCTGCTGCTGTTGCATCTTTTCTTTAACCTTCTTTGTGATTTATTTGATTCTTTAGTCTCTTTTATGCCTTATATATGTTGTTTAATTGCTACAGTACATGTTACATTCCATGCCTTGAAATGTTAACGTGAATTTTGATGCACATACATGAAGGATGACCTTTTGCTCTCTTATTTGCAATGCATGATTTAATACGTTGTATAATTGATTCGTTTAATATTCTCTTTATTCCTTTATGATATCTATAAATAGTTAATATGATAAATGGAGTGTTTTGAGCATTTTATTAAATTTATGGATTCATTTGATGTGAAATGTGAAAGATATGAACTCGTTTGAGTATGAACGCTTCATTGAATGGATGAATTGAGTGTTTATATATCTTTAAGACATTAATCGTGCACATGACCGTGTTCATTACATTATATCATCTTTTCTGCATTCATATCATGATCATTACATTGTCGAGCGTCTTATTTGGTCATTTTGAGTCTCACTTCACCTTTCTTGCACAAATTTTGATCCTGTTGGAGACGAGGCCGGTCCGTGAGGCTCTTGTGCTCTCTTTTGTCGGTTTAAGGTGGGTTTTTCTTCTATTAGCTAAAACGACCCGATATATCTCCCTATGTGAAAAGTTTTAAGCCAAAGTAATATGATTATATATATATATATATATTGAGTCTTTTCTCGAGTAAATGATTGCAAACGTATAACCCTTCTTTCATGAATCCTACCTTATGTTTTGGCGAGATATGATTGATATGATTGTTATGCACGGGCCCTGGGACTTAAAACATGTAGCTATCCGGGGAGGCAAGGGCCGACGGTGATCCCATGTATTAGTCCCAACCAACTACGGTGATACCGGACCTCGCTAGGAGATTAGCGGGGAATGGGAGCTGAGTGCCTTTGGGGGATTCATGTACCCCCTCTGGCCTATGTATGGACCGGTGGTCGGGTCCTGCAAACCCGTCCACCACTTGGAGGGAGAAGGTGTATATGTATGATTATGATCATGTATGTATGTGCACGAAAGATATGTATGAAAATCAATAATTATGATATGAACACACGAGGAGAAGGTTGGAGATTATGTACGCTCACTCGCAGAGCTTGAAACCCTATGATTAATTATGAATGAATATGATCGTTGTAAACTCGTAGATGTCTTTCTTTGTCTCACCCACTTGGGAAATCTTCTAAAAACTTCTTATGGGTTTATAGCTTGCATGTATATGTTTAAATTCTGCTATATTTATATACTATGCCTGTTTTATACCCACCAGTCCCTTTTGGACTGAACCCGTTTTGTTTTCAGTGGTTTTTGTGCAGGTTAAGGAGTGCTAGGCGGGAATACAAGTCGTCTAGGTCTTGCATTAGTGTTTAGCACTCTTATTTTATTTCACTCGCACTCATGATTTCCTTTTGTATATGAATATGGTTATGGAGCGTTATGTTGATAGAACTTGAAACACTTGGTTGGATATTGTATATGAATTCTATTTTTGGAGCTTGAATGCTCATGGTACATATATATATGATCGTTATTGCTTCCGCTTTATTGTGTTACTCTGATTTATGGTTTAAGGGTTAGTCCCGCCTAGCCTAGAGAGTGTGTGTGTGTCCCCGTTCGCCGTGACTTAGCTCGTGTGTGGATTATCCATTTCATATGCGGGTCGGGTCTCGGTATGGGGGATGTGGCACCTTGCGCTCGGGTGTTACATCCTTAAGTGGTATCAGAGCTTCGGGTTGCAAAACCCGGGCTCTCGTGTCGTGTAAGTCAGTCTAGGTCGTTCGGCTTAGGAACTAAATGACAATGTGATTCATGTTAACAAATCACTCATACCATAAAAGAATCAAAGAGATATCACACGAGGCAAGAAAACAAGGTATTCATACACACACGCACGTTAGAGAGCATATAACGTCATATATCGCGCATGAAAGCATCGAATTCTCATCAAATAAATCCATAACTCTAGCACATCGATCCTAACACATCATATTATAGCATACCATATGCCCTCATGCGTTTGAATTACATAAATAAGGCAAAGGAATGCAAGAAACATCACACGTACATTTAAACATTAATGCAATTACGTCACGTTTTCACTTATTAAACAAGGTTATAAAATTAGAACTATTAACGAAATGCATCATATACTAATATATTAACATGTTGGGATCATAATTAGGGTGGGAGAAATCAAATAAAATCGAAAATAAAACAAGAAACGAACGACAAAACAAAACCGGGAAAACAAAGAACAAAGCTACACGAACACCACCACAAAGAGAAGGGTTAACGGGGGTTAACACTCCCATGTACAATGGGAGTAACCCCCATTAAGGGAGGCAGACACCAAAGTCTTTCAACAGCCATGGAGGTAACGGGCGTTACCTCCACAAATCTAAAATAGGGTAACGCCCGTTAATGGGCGCAGAACTCTATCATCTTCAAGCTCCAGCCCTGTTTCCTTCAAGCTTTCATGGCAGCAGCAGCAGGGGCGTGTGTTGGAAAACAGGAATCAGAAAGCAGCGAAAATTTAAAAATTTTCCAACAAAAGGATCGAAAACTCGCAATCATGATTCCAAATTCGTAGAGATTAGAAACTTACTTTTCAATAATCTTTCTTGAAGCGTTTCAAGCCACCCAAGAACGCTCTTCTCGCGGCTTGATCCAAAGCTCGAACCTTCAAAACTTCTAACTTGAAGCTCTCTAGAGATAGTCCACCAACTTGACTACAATCTAACTAGTAAGGATGCTAGTTCTCTAGTTAGTGTTTAGGCTTAACCTAGGGTTTATTTGATCTTGGAGAAAGGATGGTGTTCAACACATGAACCAAAAGAATTGTCAATTAACCTTAAGGGGAGCTCGAGCTCCCCTATATATAGCCAAGGGAGGGGCGGCCGAAAACCTAGTCCTTATGGACTAAGGATTTGGTCCCTCTCTCTCTTATTACTTGATCATCAAGTAATTCCCAACTTTGACTTTGAATTCTAATTCAAATCAACTTTTAAGAGAGCTAAAATATCCAAACCCTTTTGGATAATATTATACTTTATTTATTAACAAATAAATAACTTATTTATCTAATTAATTAATTCGTAATTAATTAAATAGATTATTTTTTCTCCAAAATAAAACTTTCTTTTTAATTCAAAAATTAAACCAAAGTGATACGAACTCCACGTACTTGCCGTGAAACCCTATACCAATACTTGGAGTTCTTGATTTTCGATCGTCCACTTCAAGGTTAAAATAGAGGAGTGTGACCCGTTTGCTATAATGAGCAAGGAACCAACACTATCAGATTTGAATTATAGGAGTGTGACCCGTTTGCTATAATGAGCAAGGAACCAACACTATCAGATTTGATAAGTAATGCACCCCGTCGACTATAATGAGTCGGGAAATGACATTATCCGGTGGAGGTTTGAAACTCCGGTGTCGTTCAACTAAGAACTTGTGAGTATAACTCACTTGAATCACAATTCATTCATTTTTTGACTTAATATTTCGAACTACAAGGCTGGAATATAAAGATGCATGCATGGAAACCTAAGAGACACTATAATACTAAAGGACACAAGCTATTCCCGCCACTTGCCATGAAGGCTTACAAAAGTGGGCTTAAATAAACTAATATGCAGCTAAATAATGATAAAATAAAGGCCCAAATAATACTATAATAGGCTTAGGGCCAAGTTACATCATTTCCACACTTTGGACTTTAGGAATTGGACATAAAAACATTGAAATATTCTTTGGTTCAGCAGCCCATCTTGAAGGTTGGAGTCCAGTTTGAGCAAATTGGTTTAAGAGATTTCCAACTTCCTCTTGGATAATTTTGGCCCGAGCTCTTGTAATTGGACCACCATAACTTTGTTCCTTTTGTATGCTATCTTCTTGAGTTGTGGATCGGTCCAGCGCTTCATTTGGGACAAGATATGGCCGCGGTTCATCATGATTCACATCATTCTGATTCCTATCACAAAGTCTATTAAATAATTAACACATTAATTATTTAATATATATATATTTATATACACGTGTGAGACACGTGTCCCAAGGACACGTGCCAATAACATGACCCACACGTGTGGAACCCTCTTGGTATGATCAACTTGTTTAATCATTTTAAAGCCTTAACTCATGTAACCAAGTTGTTGTGTGTGACCCTCTAGGTTCTCAATTCAATTAGCAGTGACCCTAATTAATTAATTCACTAATTAATTAATCAGTCCACAGATTAAACGACCATAGTCTAGCAACAGGTGTTTAACCCCTAGCTGAATTGGAATGTCTCGATTCGACAGAACCTTTAAGTCATTGATTCATGTGAGATACAATCCTCCTACTTACTATCTCTCAACCAAGATCTAGGGTAAGGGAATAATCAGAACCCTAATAATCTGGTCTTAAAGCTAAGTGCATTTCATATCCATTTGATCTCAATCCAAGAAACCCTTTTCTTGATGTCTTGATCTACTGCCTTGGCCAAGGACTCCATATGACATATGAATCTCACACAATAAGAGAGCACCTTGCAAATGCAAGTGTAGGTCCTTTCTTGAGTCTCATTCACTTTCATGAGTCACTTGTGCAGCCCCAGCATAAGCCTTGAATCAGTTGTCTAAGGCGACACCCTTTAAAGCTTATACCTAAAACTACAGATTTAACTCATAAAGTGACATGGAACCTCAAGTCTAAGGATCAATTAATCACATCAATGACTCGTGAGATATTTCCTAATCTGGAAGTTTCCATTTCCTGAAATAGAAACTTTCTTACCCATTTAGGAATCTTCTCACACGAGGCACCTCAGTGAACTTACTTATTGAAGTAAGCACCCTCATGTATCACGCACATATCAACTATACACTTTGCACCTCCATCAAACAAGGTGGTCCTTCTTAAGGGCATGATCCCACAAGCAAGCCTTAGAGGAGTCAGGTTGACACTCCCACTGTCTGTAGGACTCATCGGCTTAGAGTATTTTACTAATCATGACTTATGTGATATAGGGCTCGTTTCATGAACCATTTCACCTAAATGGTAGAGTCCTAAAGTCATCAGGATTAGGGGAGTTCTCATACATGCACAACTAAAGTAAACGCATACCAAACAAGAGCATATAAAGAAGTGTTGCCTCAATTCGTTATATTATTCAAAGTTTGTCTGTGATCACAATAAGGAAAAGTACAAAGCGGATATACAATCGGCTTTCTAGGGTACTATTCCTAACAGCGTGAACCAGCAACAAAGGAGGGAGGAAAGGCAGCAAAAAGAAGCACAAAAAAATGGCCAAACACGCAACAACAAGAAAGCAAAAAGGTTGGAATTCAAGTTCATATTCAAGCTCTCATGGAGTTCATCAATGGTGGTTCGATTTTCAGCACATTTTCCATGAAATTCATACATAAAAATGAAACAAGCAAGTCATATTGATCATATATTCAGCTCTAAAATAAGAAATGGTTCAAGTATAAGCAAGAATTCATCAAATGAATCATTTAACCTAACTATTCACACAAATTACCATATCATGCTTGATTCTCCAAGAAAATGAATAAAACTAGGTGCTAAAGAAAGATAACGAGATGGAGATCACATAAATGTACTCACCTTTCAAATTTGACGAAGAACGGAGGTCGAACGAGCTCAAAATCCGATTTGGTGAATAGTGCCCTGCTCTCTTCCTTTTCTTCCCTCTTGCTGTCTCGTTTCTGCACCTTTCTTGCTTGTCTCCTGGGTTGAACTGAAATGAGAGAGGGAGGGACAGATAGAGGGCTAAAAAAGGGTTAAATGGGTTCAAAAATGGGTCAATTCGGATGAGAAACGTGTCGGATATAAGCAAAACAAGCAAGGGTCGCAAATATGTCACATGGGTCGCGTTTCGGGCAAAATTCGGAGGATCAAATGAGCTTAGAATTCGGGATAAATACATAACATAAGTAGAGTATGTGACAAATGCATCCTAATACCACTAGACTGATAAGTGTGACTCAGAAGACTCACTTCCGCCTAGCTCAAGCCAAAAGAAACCTGCAACTAAAAGATAAAACGAGGGGTTAGTCAACTGACTGAGTGAGGGGGCTAACGCACACCCGCACACTAAATATATAGAGCATAACACATAACATAAGGGTGGACTCATGAACTGGGTATAAGGGTTTACATACCAAAACATTTGAAAACAAACTTATATTTATACTTAGAAAGTATTTTCAGAAACCTTATTCCGATTCATGATTCCCATATCAGGTCATAACATATGCTTGGCGAGGGTGGCGAGGGTTAACTCGAGAAAGGTCTTCAAGCACAAGGGGTTTGAACCTTTAAATCTATCCGGTCATTTGAACTTCTCAATAGACTCGCACGATAAAGAGGGTCTAAAGTAGATTCAACTCTCACCGTTTGAGTTCATTTGAGTCAACTCCCAAGCTCGTTGATCTCTCGAAGGGCGTAGCTACAACTCACGCTCTTACACAACCAAGCTCAAACCGAATTTCCTTCTTATCCATGATCTAAGGTTTGAAGTGTCTAACATCCGAACCCTCTTCTTACATCATTAATTCTTCAAGAGACTGGTTGAATTGTTGCAAAGCTTGACCCTCATCTTACCAAAACAACACTCTCGAACACTCAAAACACAAAACAAAATGAAAATGCATGATTCACATGATATGCATGTTCAAGTGTACCGTTCACTAAAGTGGTAAATTGATCTTGTGATGATGTGCTCAAAGCTGAAATCTTTTAGCCAACAACCATACCTTCAAATTCCCAATGCATCTCGTGCAACGGACATCATCCCGGTCTTCATCTCGTAATTGTTGCCTATCCTCGGAATTTCCTCTAACCCAATTTTGCACTCTTAAATGTTCTCTTGATCTTATTATTGGTCCCAAGAACTAAATCCCTCGAGCTCTAATTCATCACCAACGGCCTTAATCCGGATTTCTTCACTTGAACACTTGCTCGTAGAAATCTCAAGGAAGAGGTACTTGTCTTGTAATCATAGTTCCTTCTCATTAAGGTGCTCCAAAGCGTGGCGTCGATTCTCATATTTAGCACCACGTTTTTCTCTTGGAATATAAGAGAAGGGCATTCGAAGTCTCTTTATCCGAGCACCTTTCTTCATTGCCGAATCGCCTCTTGTCATCTCACCCTTAACCCTCTACTTCCTTCAAGAATTTTATCTTGGTCCTTTGAAGTCCCTCAAGCTCGACCAAAGTCTTCTCTCAATTCTCTTCAACTCCTTCTTTAAAGGCACGGTTGAATAGAGAGTCAATCTCCATGCCACAAGATTTTGATTAATCCTATTTTGTGCCCGAAAATAGGATTCTCCCTAATGTCCATCGTGGATTAATCATTCCCATCTCGGCACTTCCATCACGATACCTCATCAAGAAAATTTGAATCTCCTTCAAAGTGGGTTTCAATTGCCCTCCAAATTTTGGGCTGGATCCTTGTTCTATTGCCGGTGGTAGTTTCCCCGAAGTTACGCCACCATTAAAATACTTCTTAGTCCTCTATCTCCCGAATCAAAATCTTCAATTCGAATTATAGGTTCTTCAACCCAATCCATTCTCGTCATGTTCGTGGCTCCTGAAGAAAGTATCCAACTCAACCCTTTCCTTCCAATATCTTCTAATATCGTCGATCATAGGGAAATATCATCTATAAAGCAACCACTAAATATGCATGCTGGGTTACATATGCCTATTAGGAATAGTGCCCTAGAAAGCTGATTAGTCATAATCTGTTTTTGGGACTTTCCTTATATCGCAGACAATCTTTGAATAATACACAATTGATTATTATCATAGGCAAACACTTCTTTATATGCAATACATGTTTTGTGTGTAACGCCCGAGCGCAAGACGTCACATCCCCCGCACCATGACCCGACCCGTATATGAAATTAATTTTCATACACGTGCCGAATCATAGCGAACGGAGACATACACACTCGCTAAGCCAGGCGGGACTAGCCTATAACTTAAACCCCAACAACAACAACAATCAGAGTAACAGAAAGGCGGAAGCAATCATTCATATACTATATACTGAGCTAGATGCTCTAGGTACCAACATATAATGTTCAAGTAAGATACATATAGGTACGAAATACATGTACGCTCTCAATTCATATACAATATTCCAAAATGATTAAAAGAGTAAGCATATGCGTGTAAAAGAAAGTAAGGCTAGACACCATGCAAGACTCTCCCAGACTTGTATCCTAGCATCCCTTCCTGCAAAAAGAACTGAAACAACTTCCGGGTTCAGTCTTAGACAGACTGGTGGGTATAAAAAGATAGGCATAATATCATAATATGACAGAATTTAAACACATACATGCAAGTTATAATCCTTATTCGACGAGGTTTAGAAGCATTTTTCCCCAAGTGGGAAATAAATACAACGAATAGGATTATAACAATTCATTTCATTCATTAGGTCATTTGTGGCGCGGCGAGAGGGCGTGCATTATCTCCAACCACCACCTCGTGTGATTCATTAATCATTCATTCAGTTATTCGTTCATGCATTCATTCTTTCGTGCACATTCATTAGATCATTCATTCGATCAATCATATACTCCTTTTTCCTCCGGGTAGGGAACGGGTTTGCAAGGCCCGAACCCTCATTCATTAGTGCTAGAGGGGTACATGAATCCCCAAAAGCTCGGGTCCCCTTTCTTTCACTAATCTCCTAGTGAAGTCTAGGTTACCGAAATTGTTGGAACTAGTATATATGGATTCCCGTCAGCCCATGCTTCCCCGGTTCACCAATACACTAAGTCCCGGGCCCCATTCATTGTGAACATTCATTCATTTCTCGCTAAACTTTTGGTAGGATATTCAAATAAAAGGCTTAACGTTGAAAACATTGATTCGTTGAAAACTCGATATAAATACATATATATCTTCTGGCCAAAATCTTGCACATTGGGTATATTGGGGTCACATTTTTAACTAATAGAAGAAAAACCAACCTTTCATCTCATACCGAACAATACCAAAAGGAAAAAAGACTTGAGGTAGCCTATGAACCCGGCATGTCTCCACCCTGGAGAAACTGTACAAAAGACAACATCGTGCAATCATGAGACTCAATACTCAAAATGAACCATATAAGACGCACGGCAATGCATTAACATGTGAAGACATGCATGATCAATAACAATGTACTAATAAGATGTTCCTGTCACCTATTAACGTCACTTATTCATATAAACAAGCCTTTCATTCATTACACGAGTAAATCGTGTTTGTTCATTATCGTTCGTTCAATAACATTCATTCGTTCAATATCCAATTCATTATACATTATTACACATCTCAACCATGCATGTGAATCATTTAGAAGTGTGAGGAATTCACTAAACACATAGGGAATGCATTGATTACACAAAGAATCATATTATAGCACTTAAACGTTTATACATACATGTCACGTTTGTCCAATGCAAGTTAAGCCATAACACTCATAACCATCACCCAATAATCCATTAATATCATAAATAAGGGTTTGAAGCACAAGAAATCAATTAAAACACATACGGATGTCAAGGGGATGAAAGGAATGCAAGAAGATGGATGTTGGCAAAAGTTGACAGTTTTTCGGAAATGAACAAGCTGTAAAGAATTGATCATATCTTAAGTTGTAGAAGTTGAAATTAAGTTTTGTTTGTTGGATATGAAAGTAGACAAATAGGCCTTTAAAATGGTAGGTGGCTCAAATCGTAGTTCAAAGTGACATGAAAATGGCGTAGGTTTGAATTTGGACCAATGCGGACTCTCGATGAAGTAGCGGCACCATTTTCAAACGATCATATCTCACAAATGGAAAACGATAATGAGGTGATTCCAATTGGATGATGTTCTAGACTTCAAGAGGTTTCCGTGGGTTCAAAAATCAGGTCAAACGGAGTTCAAACGAAGTCAGCACGGCCGTGTCAATATTGGCCTGAAAGCTGACACGGCCGTGTCGGAATAAAAAAATTCCAACTTGAGAGCTTGACACGGCCGTGTTGGAAATGAACTGAAGTTGGACACGGCCGTGTTGGGTCATCTTCTCTGAAAATCCATGGCTAAGGAGCAAGGGTTCGAGTAGAAATGTTCCAAAACCACCCCAAGACATATCCGGACCAAAACAAGCACTAATATATATCAAAATACACCACATATCATACATATATGCATATATCATCACCAAATCATCATTCAATCCACCATACACAATTCTATATATATACATATATATACACAAATGCACCTATATACATATATATACACAAACCTTGCAAGAGAGGAAGAAAAATGAAGGATTAGAGCCCAAAACAACCACTACAATACTTAACTCTCCAATTATCTAAGTTTCATTCAAACTTCAAAGTTATACAAATCTACCACATATATACACATATATTCATATATACCTTGGAAGATAGAGCGGGATAAGAGAAGATTGGAGTTCGATTCTTGTCTTAAACCTTGAAGAAATTTCCTTGCTCCTTGTCTCTTGCTTGGCTCGATTTTTGGAAGAAGAGGGTGAAGGGTTTGGGAGTTTTCTTGGGAGTGAAAAGGAAAGAAGAAGAATGAGGAAGAGGAGGGTGTAATGTGTGTGTATATACCGTATATAACATAAGGAGAAAAAGGGGAAATTGCATGTTGGTCCTCAACAACTTTAAGCGCTTCGATTGGGTCCCGAAAGTTTGGTAGGGAAATAATTGGGGTGAGTCCAAGGATTTCATATAAGTTCAAATATGTACATAATTGAAATAAAACAACTAATCAACATATAAACATATTAAAACGAGTTTAAACAACGTGATCACTTAAGTCATACAATAGCAATTAGTTCACGAATTATTAAATTAAACATTCACTGAGCAAATAAAACACATAAAAGTCACAAACTCTCGGTCTAAACCCACTCGTGACGTCATACCTGTACGGCCGAAAAGTCGGGGCGTTACAACCTCTCCCCCTTAAGAGGACCTGGTCCCCAGGTCCACTGCCTGGAGTTCTGGACTCTAAGCAAAGTTTTCCGTGTTCATCCCACGCGGGTTAGTAACTCCCCATCAGGAATTAGTTCAGAAAAGGTCTTCAAGTAACAAGGGGTCTTCAATTGTGGTAGGAGTAACTCGTCCTTGAAAGAAATCCAGTGTTAAGCGAGTAGCTCGTTCGGACCCGTGCAATAAGGGGGTCTAAAAGAGATTCAACCCTCACCGCTTGAATCCATTATGAACTTACTCTTGGAGTTCGGTTTAAAATGAGTTGGAAGTCAAAGACTTCCACTAACTCACAACCATGAACCTAACAGGACTCTTCAACGCATCACGATCAGGATTCAATGTTGTCATACTCGAACCTTCGTCAAGAAGTCAAGAGTCTTCATAGGCATTCCATGGGGCTGGTGGTTTAGTCACGACCCTCGTCTTACCAATGCTTAAACACTCAAAAGTCTAATCAAGTAGCAAGAAACGATGAAAGAACCCCGTCTTTCGAGCAACAAGGAGAGAACCCCGTCTCTCACGAACAACAAGGAGAGAACCCCGTCTCTCACAAAAAAAAACAAGGCAAGGGAGTCTCCAATACTCCCGAGCAACTCAACACACCGCAGAACAGAACACAAGTGGGAATAGCAAAAGTAAAGTACAAAGTTACACATGAAGCAAGAAATAAATATCAATCACATCGTTCAGCACTCAAGCAAAAGCAAATAATACAGTTAGGAATCAAAGTACATAGTAACAAATTTCATTTGAACTAAAACTATATGTATGCATATGCCATGAATGCTTTGTACCGTTCACCGTTGTAAGGAAACTTGAAGTTGGTAACTTCAATGTCCTATGCATGGTTTGATTCAAAAGTTGGCTCGGTTCTTAACTTGTCTTTAATATCTTCAGTGTACATCCGCTTGAGGAAAAAGATGAACCGGTTGATCCTATTCTTGATTTCATTCCGAAGCTTACCCCTTGATTATTTTCTTCAATTTGGTGAACTCCTTGGAATACAAATAAACCATTAGAAATAACGGTCAGATCTTCTTTGATCTCTCTCCATCAACCTGTAAATTTCTCGCAGTACGATCAACTCTTTAATTGCCTGAGTTCTAAATTATTCCATATACCTTCGGAACCTTTATCCTTTAGGTAAAGTTCAAATCTTCTATCTTTGCCAATGCTTGAATCTACCATAATCAAAGGTAACCACTCTCGATAACCTTTAAGTTTGATTCCAACATTAAGATAGTCACCACCATGGTTTCCTTCTTCACTAATTCTTTTCCATTTGAGTTGAGATCATCGGTTCCCGAATTTTAAATCTATTTTTTGTGGAGCTTTTCCCTTCTTTTATTTAAATGATTCCTTCATTATCTTCGAGGCTTTAAGTGTGCCTTCAGTTCCAACCCATTTAATTCTTCAATCGAAGACAAAACCTTCTCGATGATTCTTGAGGTTTGACCCAAGTCCTTTAATCACTACCCCTTCTCGATTCTTCTCATTTCAAAGCTCCCAAGTCATCATGGAAAACAACTGATGACTTATTAAGGATTCCATTTTGTTGTGTCGTCTGGACCCTTACAATAAGTATAATTTACCTTCACTGTCACTATCCCGTAATAAATACTTTGATCAGGTTTTCCTTCTCCGTATCTAACTTAAAAGTTCAACTGAAGCTTCTTCTTAATTCCATCATCTTCAAGATCCAAATTCTGTTCTTATGAATGTCGATCGAGTCAATCTTTCCATTACCCCGTAGCAATCTTCAACCCGAATTTGGTAACTTAACTTCCACTTTCAAGGGTTAACTAATAGGGCCGTTTCATTCCTTCTTCGAGCACAACCTTGAATTTAAATTTGTTTCTCGGTCGTGCTCTCCCCCCTTTAAGAATTTCCTCCTTCTCAAGTCGAGCTTTATCTACCATTTCCTAATCAAAATTCTTGATCTCCTAGTAATGAGCAATCCTTGTTAGCGATGGTGTTCGGTGTATTACTCACATTCACTTTGAAGTGGTTGATTTGGATAGTATCCCGAATTCTTTGCTCTTCATGATTTCTCTTTTAATCCTCTAGAAATCTGGAATCAAATTTTCTTTTCTTATCCCATCCGAACATCCCGAAATTCGCCCCAACCTTTAATGTCTAAAATCCCATTCTTATCTTTGTTGGAAGTGGTAGTTGAAGTGTCATACGGGGAAGCATCCTAACAATTAAACACTAAAATGATGCATGTTGGGTGAAGATGGAAAATGTATGGAGCACATAGTACAACATCAAAGTATGTAACATCAAACCGATTATTTAACGATTACAATGTTGAAGTGCATAAAATAAGAATTTAAATAATTTAATACAATGTATGATGCACGTGCAATGAATGCAATGAACCTGGCACCATAGTAGTGATTTAGCATGACATCCTGTCCTTTGCTATCGATGTTGTAAGCATAGATTGGGAGGTTGACCATCATTCAGTCATTGGTGATGCTTTCCAGTCCTTGTTTGCCTTCTCGTATCACCATGTATCCCCAAGTCCCGAGAAGATGACATAACTTGAATTCTTCAATGCTCCTTGCTCTCTCAGCTTTGCATCCATTCATTGATCCGCGTTTGTAGTCATACTAATTAAGCTACCTTACTTGGCCCCGTGGTGAAACCACCCAGTTGACAGTTCCCCATTCCATGTATCTTAGTTGGAATTCCTTGGTAACACTGGTATATCCCTTGAAACTTCCTAATTTGTCCTTCTATATTGATCAACGACTTTAAACTTGAAGATCTTGGTGATGAGTTTTGAATGATTCAATTTTGAGTGAAGTGCCTTCATGATTTGGTGGTTAGGAATCCCAAGCCTGTCCCGTTTTCTCACGTATCTTTTAAATTGGTGGTTTGGGTCCCCACAATATCCCTATGATGCTAATATTCAAGACTTGTAGGGAGGATAGAGTTGGTGAACTTCTCTGTGCTCGAAACCTTCTCTCACGGTGTTGAATAATGAGGTATAATTCCCTTTCTGTAAAGTATGAAGATTCAACACCGAAATTTTAAATCCCGATGACTCCATAATCCTTTTATTGATTTAATATAAGGTACTTGCGGTCGAGTTGATAGTGGCCTTGACAGCATGATAGCAACCTACAATTAAGAATTTAACTCGAGCATAGGTGCATGTGGATTAGTATATGCTTATGGCACACATTTAAATCACCCAATGCATATTCAATGCAAAGTGCAACACATAAAACAACAAAATTGATAGAAAATCATATAAAGCAAGTAATTTTCAGCAATTTGTAACATTTAGCAATGAAAATCAATGCAATGCACACGTTGACAAGTTGTTCCTATGCCGTACGACCTAGACTGACTCAATCACGACACGCGAGCTCCGGTTTTGCAACCTGGAGGCTCTGATACCACTAAAAGATGTAACGCCCGAGCGCAAGACGTCACATCCCCCGCACCATGACCCGACCCGTATATGAAATTAATTTTCATACACGTGCCGAATCATAGCGAACGGAGACATACACACTCGCTAAGCCAGGCGGGACTAGCCTATAACTTAAACCCCAACAACAACAACAATCAGAGTAACAGAAAGGCGGAAGCAATCATTCATATACTATATACTGAGCTAGATGCTCTAGGTACCAACATATAATGTTCAAGTAAGATACATATAGGTACCAAATACATGTACGCTCTCAATTCATATACAATATTCCAAAATGATCAAAAGAGTAAGCATATGCGTGTAAAAGAAAGAAAGGCTAGACACCATGCAAGACTCTCCCAGACTTGTATCCCGCCTAGCATCCCTTCCTGCAAAAAGAACTGAAACAACTTCCGGGTTCAGTTTTAGACAGACTGGTGGGTATAAAAAGATAGGCATAATATCATAATATGACAGAATTTAAACACATACATGCAAGTTATAATCCTTATTCGACGAGGTTTAGAAGCATTTTTCCCCAAGTGGGAAATAAATACAACGAATAGGATTATAACAATTCGTTTCATTCATTAGGTCATTTGTGGCCCGGCGAGAGGGCGTGCATTATCTCCAACCACCACCTCGTGTGATTCATTAATCATTCATTCAGTCATTCGTTCATGCATTCATTCTTTCATGCACATTCATTAGATCATTCATTCGATCAATCATATACTCCTTTTTCCTCCGGGTAGGGAACGGGTTTGCAAGGCCCGGACCCTCATTCATTAGTGCTAGAGGGGTACATGAATCCCCAAAAGCTCGGGTCCCCTTTCTTTCACTAATCTCCTAGTGAAGTCTAGGTTACCGAAATTGTTGGAACTAGTATATATGGATTCCCGTCAGCCCATGCTTCCCCGGTTCACCAATACACTAAGTCCCGGGCCCCCATTCATTGTGAACATTCATTCATTTCTCGCCAAACTTTTGGTAGGATATTCAAATAAAAGGCTTAACGTTGAAAACATTGATTCGTTGAAAACTCGATATAAATACATATATATCTTTTGGCCAAAATCTTGTACATTGGGTATATTGGGGTCATATTTTTAACTAATAGAAGAAAAACCCACCTTTCATCTCTTACCGAACAATACCAAAAGGAAAAGAGACTTGAGGTAGCCTATGAACCCGGCATGTCTCCACCCTGGAGAAACTGTACAAAAGACAACATCGTGCAATCATGAGACTCAATACTCAAAATGAACCATATAAGACGCACGACAATGCATTAACATGTGAAGACATGCATGATCAATAACAATGTACTAATAAGATGTTCCTGTCACCTATTAACGCCACTTATTCATATAAACAAGCCTTTCATTCATTACACGAGTAAATCGTGTTTGTTCATTATCGTTCGTTCAATAACATTCATTCGTTCAATATCCAATTCATTATACATTATTACACATCTCAACCATGCATGTGAATCATTTAGAAGTGTGAGGAATTCACTAAACACATAGGGAATGCATTGATTAC
Source organism: Lantana camara (assembly GCA_037501455.1). Lineage (NCBI taxonomy): Eukaryota > Viridiplantae > Streptophyta > Magnoliopsida > Lamiales > Verbenaceae > Lantana > Lantana camara. The sequence continues at coordinate 47,257,036 of CM074865.1, forward strand.
ACAAAGAATCATATTATAGCACTTAAACGTTTATACATACATGTCACGTTTGTCCAATGCAAGTTAAGCCATAACACTCATAACCATCACCCAATAATCCATTAATATCATAAATACAAGTTTGAAGCACAAGAAATCAATTAAAACACATACGGATGTCAAGGGGGTGAAAGGAATGCAAGAAGATGGATGTTGGCGAAAGTTGACAGTTTTTCGGAAATGAACAAGCTGTAAAGAATTGATCATATCTTAAGTTGTAGAAGTTGAAATTAAGTTTTGTTTGTTGGATATGAAAGTAGACAAATAGGCCTTTAAAATGGTAGGTGGCTCAAATCATAGTTCAAAGTGACGTGAAAATGGCGTAGGTTTGAATTTGGACCAATGCGGACTCTCGATGAAGTAGCGACACCATTTTCAAACGATCATATCTCACAAATGGAAAACGATAATGAGGTGATTCCAATTGGACGATGTTCTAGACTTCAAGAGGTTTCCGTGGGTTCAAAAATCAGGTCAAACGGAGTTCAAACTAAGTCAGCACGGCCGTGTCAATATTGGCCTGAAAGCTGACACGGCCTTGTCGGAATAAAAAAATTCCAACTCGAGAGCTTGACACGGCCGTGTTGGAAATGAACTGAAGTTGGACACGGCCGTGTTGGGTCATCTTCTCCGAAAATCCATGGCTAAGGAGTAAGGGTTCGAGTAGAAATGTTCCAAAACCACCCCAAGACATATCCGGACCAAAACAAGCACTAATATACATCAAAATACACCACATATCATACATATATGCATATATCATCACCAAATCATCATTCAATCCACCATACACAATTCTATATATATACATATATATACACAAATGCACCTATATACATATATATACACAAACCTTGCAAGAGAGGAAGAAAAAGGAAGGATTAGAGCCCAAAACAACAACTACAATACTTAACTCTCCGATTATCTAAGTTTCATTCAAACTTCAAAGTTATACAAATCTACCACATATATACACATATATTCATATATACCTTGGAAGATAGAGCGGGATAAGAGAAGATTGGAGTTCGATTCTTGTCTTAAACCTTGAAGAAATTTCCTTGCTCCTTGTCTCTTGCTTGGCTCGATTTTTGGAAGAAGAGGGTGAAGGGTTTGGGAGTTTTCTTGGGAGTGAAAAGGAAAGAAGAAGAATGAGGAAGAGGAGGGTGTAATGTGTGTGTATATACCGTATATAACATAAGGAGAAAAAGGGGAAATTGCATGTTGGTCCTCAACAACTTTAAGCGCTTCGATTGGGTCCCGAAAGTTTGGTAGGGAAATAATTGGGGTGAGTCCAAGGATTTCATATAAGTTCAAATATGTACATAATTGAAATAAAACAACTAATCAACATATAAACATATTCAAACGAGTTTAAACAACGTGATCACTTAAGTCATACAATAGCAATTAGTTCACGAATTATTAAATTAAACATTCACTGAGCAAATAAAACACATAAAAGTCACAAACTCTCGGTCTAAACCCACTCGTGACGTCATACCTGTACGGTTGAAAAGTCGGGGCGTTACATTGTGTGTCTCCATTATGTGCGCATGTATTAGAACTCCCCTAATCCATAGGGGTATTAGGAACTTTGTCATTAGGTGAATGGCACATGAAATAAGCCCTAACTCAAGGCCAGATTAGAAACCACTCCAAGTCAAGGAGTCTAACAAATAGTGGGAGTGTTGATTCTGCTCGATTGAGACTTGCTCGTGGGATTACGTCCTTAAGAGGGATCATCTTGTTTCATAGGGTGTAAAGTGCATAAGTTGATGTGTACGCAATACATGAGGGTGCTCGTTATAAGAACGGGTACACTGAGGTGTCCCGCGTGAGAAGATTCCTAAATGGGAAAGAAAGTTTCCACTTCAGGAAGAGGAAACTTCCAGATTAGGAAATATCTCACAGGTCAATGGCGTGAGTAAAGTAATCCTTCGACTTGAGATTCCATTGATGCTTTGTGTGTTAGGAATAGTGCCCTTAAAGCAGCTTTTGGCTTTACTATTTCCTTGTAAAATCACACACAGTCTTTGAATAATAAACGAGATGATTTTGTTCATAGTCATTCACTTCTTTATGTGCTTATTTATGTCTGTTTGGGTTGACTATGTTTTTGCATGTATTGAACTCCCCTAATCCGGTAAGGCCGTCAAGAACTTTGTTGTTATGGGAACGACACATGAAATAAGTTCTTAACTCCATAGGCGAGGATTAGAAACTTCTCCAAGTCGAGAGACAGTGGGAGTGTCGACCTTGACTCTGCTGAGACTTACTTATGTGATTATGTCCTTTTGAAGGATCACTCAGTTTCATGGAGTGATAAGTGCATACGATGATGCCTTCATAATACATGAGGGTGGTTGTTACTAGAACTTCATCACTGAGATGTCCCGCGTGAGAACATTCCTAAATGGGAAAGGAAGTCTCCTAGAAACTTCCAGATTAGGAAATATCTCACAGGTCAATAACGTGATTCATTAATCCTTAGACTTGAGATTCTCTAATGTCTCATATGAGCTAACTCTGTATTCTTTGATATAGGCTCAAAAGGGTGTCGCCATATAGACACCTGAACCACGGCCTATGTTGAGATTACACAAGTGGCATATGTAGAATTAGTAGAATCGACAAAGGACCTACACTTGTTGCAAGAACAAGAATGATCTCTTACTGATTGAGTTGTTCATAGTCCATTAAACTTAAACCCTTGGCCAAGGTGGATAAAAGATCAAGACATCAAGAAAATGGGGTTTTCTTGGATTGAGGTCTAAATGGATATGAAACGAACTTAACTTTAAAGATCAAGAATATTTGGGCTCTGAGAATATTCCCATGCCTTAGTTCTTGATTGAGAGATGGAGTTGTAGGAGGATCGTATTCCACTGTATGTTATTGATTGAAAGGTTCTTCGATTTATTTCGTTATTCGGCTAGGGGTCACACTGTTGGAAAACAGCAGAGTTAGCGCAGTGGAAGTTTAAAAATTTTTCCAAAAGGGATCTAAAAGACTTGCAATGTTTGTATCGTAATGTTGGAACTCAAGAAACTCACAAGAATTGAAACTTTCTTGAAACGTATTGAGCCGCCCTCAAACGTTCTTCATGCGGCATGAAAATCCCTGTTTCTTGATTCTTTCTTCGAGATTCCAAAGTAGAAATCCTCTAGAGTAATAATCCACACCAACCTAGATTCAAATCATGTTAGTGAGTATGCTAGTACTATAACATGCGTATTAAAGAAACAAGAAACGAGAAATAGAGAGCAAGAGAATTATCCCCAAATTCATGAAGGTTGGACGTGATTCTCAAATCACGTGTAAGCCAAAAATTTCGAACCCCCTTGCCCTTTTATAGGTAGGGTTCGAACCCTACTAGGTCAAGCAGGAATCGGATTCCTACTTTGACTTGTCTTCTATTCTTTCTTTCTCTCCAAGTAAATAATATCTTATCTAAAATAAGATATCTATTCTTCTAGAAAAAGAGCTCCTAACTAATTTAGAATATTTAATTATTCTAGCAATAATTAAATATCTCATCCTAATACTTTATTAGAATAATAAATAGAAGATATTTATTTATTCTAATCAAATTAGAACAAGTAAATAATTAAATACTTAGAATTAATTCTCCAATTAATTCGATCAAGGACTTTAGAATTAATTCACTAACTAATTCTAACGGGCTAAAATTAATTCTCCAATTAATTTTATTCGGCTATATAATTAATTCTCCAATTAATTATATTTAGGGATTTATAATTAATTCTCCAATTAATCATATCTCGGCTTTATAATTAATTCTCCAATTAATTATATTTGGACTTAATAATTAATTCTCCAATTAATTAACACGCGATCCAATTCGATAATTGGAGCCACGTGTCCAAACAAAAGCTCTCGATGCCCACACGTGTACTTTACACTTTGGTCTCGTTTCGATCAACTATTTGATCTTTCAATAATACCCTTTGAACCCGGTATTTGTGTGTGACCCTCTAGGTTCAATTTCAGTTAGCAGTGAGCCTAATTAATTAATACACTTATTAATTAATTACCTTACAGATCACACGACCATAGTCTAGCAACAGGTGTGTGACCCCTACCCGAAATGTGAATGTATATTCGAAAGAACCTAAAGGGTAACACACAAATGCCAGGACACGAGGGTTATGGTAGGATGTTAATATGATTAACGAATGATCAAAACGGTTGATCGAAATGGGCATTGGATGTGGTTTGTGCCACATGTCACGCGGCCAACGTGGCTGCCACGTGTCACGTACACGTGGCTCACGCGTGTCCCATGACGTGTAATTTTATTACATGTGAATTCTTTTCTAGAATTAATTAATTAAATTGTTAATTTAAGTCTTTTAATTAATTTTGAATTAATTATTAAGATTTTATTTCTCAAGCTTAACCCAATAAATAATTAATTGAGAATTAAATTATTTATTGAATCTTGACTTTTAGCTTTAGGAAAGTTGAAAAGTCCAACTTCCTATTGTAGGAGAGAGAAAGTTGATTCTTGCAAGACTTGGAGAACAGGTTGGGAACTTATTTTCTCCAATTAAATTAATAATTAAATTAGTTAATTAGTGAGCAAGAAAACAATCTCATTGGTTCTTGGAAACCCTAGTGGTTCGAACCATATAGTATAAATAAAGGGGTTGGGGCTTCTCTTATTTTTTAGACCAACACTCACGAAGTGTTAAGTTTTTGAGAAAAATAAAAGAAAAGTTTTCAAAGCAAAATCCTAGCCTTTAACACAAGCCATAGAATTAGCATTCTCACTAGCTTGATCATGTTCTAGGACTGGTGTGGATACGCTTTGGATGGTCGCTGCTTTGGGATCTATCGAGAACCGTTAGAGGGACATTCCGCTTGAAGGGTGTTCAGTAGGCGGTACTGACATCACTAGAAAGCTTCAACCTACGTAAGTTTCTAAACACCCTATGATACGATACGAGAATTGCAAGTCCATGATCAATCTTTTGGAAAAATTTTAAATTTCCTCTGCGTTTCTGTACTCGTTTTCCAACATTGTGGGCTAACTCTGTAGTCTTTGGTATGAGCTTTAAAGGATGTCTCCCAAGACAACTGATTCAAGGCTTATGCTGGGCCTGCACAAGTGTCACATGGAAGTATATGAGGATCAACAAAGGACCTGCAGTTGCTTTAATGCAAGAAGATCTCTTATTGCACAAGTTATTCATATGCCATCCCAAACCCTCAGCTGAGGTAGTTGATCAAGACATCAAGAAAAGGGTTTCTTGGATTGAGATCAAATGGATATGAAAATGAACTTAGCTTTATGATTGAGATTAGTGGGGCTCTCGTTATTCCCATACCCTAGATCTTAATCGAGAGATGGGATGGTAGGAGGATCGTACCTCACAAGTTGTCATTGACTTAAAAGGTTCTTTCGAATATATATTCATTATTGGGGTAGGGGTCACACACCTGTTGCTAGACTATGGTCGTGTGATATGTGAACTAATAAAGTGTATTAGTCTCACTGCTAACTGAAAATGAACCTAGGGGGTCACACACAAATGCCAGATTCAAATGGTATTGAAGGAAAGATCAAATAGTTGATCGAAACGAGACTACACGTATGGTACGTGAGATAGGTTTTAGGCGTATGGTCCGATTGTGAAATTGGACCATGTGTTAATTAATTGGAGAATTAATTATAAAGCCCAAATATAATTAATTAGAGAATTAATTATATAAATCCCTAATATAATTAATTAAGAGAATTAATTATATAGCCCAAAGAAATTAATTAGAGAATTAATTTTAGCCCATTAGAATTAATTAAGAGAATTAATTCTAAGTATTTAATATTTGATTATTTAGTTGTTCTTTGATTAGAATAAATAAATAAATAAATATTAAATATCTTCTATTTATCATTCTAGTGAATATTAATTCTAATATGATTAGAATAGATATTATTGGAATAAGGTATTTAATTATTATTAGAATAATTAAATATTCCTAATTTGATTAGGAGCTCTTTTTCTAGAAGAATAATATCTTATTTACATAAGAGGTTATTACTTGGAGAAAAAGAAATAATAGAGGAGAAAAAGAAATAATAGAAGAAAAGTCAAAGTAGGAATCCTGTTCCTACACAGACTTAAGATTTAAGAAATCCCATAAATAATACGAGGGTTGGTGGAACGATTCTGAACCCAACAGAATACGAGTGAAAAAATCGAACCAAAGAAGATGGCAAAAACCGTTCGTCCAGATCTTGAAGGATGAATTTTTTCACAAGGGTTTTATGGCGTACAGATTTCTGTTTTCGCAAAACTGGGTTTTAAAGGGAGATTTAATTATGCTCTTTCACTTCTCGTTTCTTGTTTCTTTCTTGACACATGTCATAGTACTAGCATGCTCACTCACATGATTTGAATCTAGGACTGGTGTGGATTATTACTCTAGAGGAAACCTATCATGGAATCTAGTAGAAAGAATTATTCGAGGGACGGGGTTGCCATTACCGCATGAAAACACGTTTGAGGGCGGCTCAAAACGTGTCAAGAAAGCGTCGATTCTTGTAAGTTCTAAAATCCCTGAGATTTGGAAATAGAAAGTGCAAGTCCGATTTTACTTTCCGGAAAAAAATTTAAATTCTGGCGTTCCTTTTCGTGTTTTTCCCAACAATGCCGATGCCATGCATCACGTAATTTCACTTAAACACATAGAAATGTTACAAGCAACAATTTCGATACAAAGAGTAAATAAGTGCAAAAATTGAATATGTTATGGATGCACGTGCCATGAATGCAAATACCTCCATCTTCGGATTCATGTTGCCTCCCAAACTGAATCCTTTGCTCATGCATCCTTTGTTTGTCAGCTCTCGATTGCTCACAGTCAGAAACCATATGTTTCCATGATCCGCATGCGTAGCATCTCTTCAACCTATCCCGACACGCCTCATATGTATGGTTGTCTCCTCCACAGTAGGCACACGGTCGAGGCTGCTTCTTCAGTCTTGGGTTATTTCCAATTTTGTGCTTCTTCCCAAGGATCTTCCTAGATCGAGTACCACGTTGATGGGATTTTTCTTCCATCTGTGGATTCGAACAAAATCCTATTTTACCTCCCAATCCCAAATTCTCTTCTTCCTAATTGCCTCTTGTTATTCTCCGCTTCTCAACCCTTAAAGTTTTCATTGTAGCTTTCTTCCACGTGCTCGTATCTTCCGCAATCAATGCCTCCTTGAAATCATCCCGAAGACCTTCCATGACGTACCACGCCTTCATCTCATCATTGCTCATAATATGACGCACGTAGGTGCCTAACCTTTTGAACTCTTCAATGTGCTCCTCAAATCTCTTTGTTTTAGGGTACAGAACTCCTCAAATCTTTGGTCTCGTAAAATGGCCGATGAATACTTTCTTCTAAACTCTCGAACAAAGGCATCCCATGTCAATTCTTCGCTCGTTGCTTCAATTTGTGGGGCAACTCTTTTCCACCATTATCTCGCTTGTCCTTGTAGGAGTAATATGGTGAGGCGAGCCATATCTTGAGTGTAGCACCCCGCACGTGAGGCACCACATCCCCCGCACTATAGCTCAACACGAGTAACGAAACAGTAAATCCGCACCCGTATCAAACCTTAGCGAACGAGAGACAAACATAAAAACCCTCCTAAGCCAGGCGGAGCTAGACCCTGCAATGATAACCAAATCATAATATATAATGCATGGCAAAGTCCAAGTACCAACATACAAACCATAAACGGAATTTGGGCTCTTCAGGCCTCTTTTAAAACATAACAAAGCCTAGTAAAAGCAATTCAATAACGATTACATAAATATTCAAGTCCAAGATACTACAGAATCGAATCAAACATAAATCCAATACATGAATGAGTGCAGAGACTCTCCTAACCTAACTTGACCAACTTAAAGACTCCAACACCTCCGCCTAGCCCGAAACTCCAAAGCCAAACCTGCACACTAAAGTGTTGGGAAGGGAGAGGGTCAGTCTCTAGAAGACTGAGTGAGCAGGAGCGATATACATATATAGAAACATGCACATGCAAGTCATAAATTCCGAACAAGGTTTTTATTTGAATTTAGTTCCCAAAAAGGGCAAGAGGATGATTACTCAATGCTCGGATTTTATGACTAATCATATTAATTCATTACGTTCATAAATCATACATAAACATAAGGCTCGGCGAGTGAGCGTGCACAATCTCCAACCAAACTCCGACCGTGTATGACAAATATCATTAATAAGTTGATTAGGTGTTCATGCGATATATCATAATACATGCATACCATAAATCATATCATAAATATATTCGTTTGGGCAATCCGTGTCCCGGCTTTCCCGCACGGTGCATAATCATATCATAACATGTACATAAGCATAAGTATAAATCATAACCAACCTTCTTCCTCCGGGTGGTGGACGGGCTTGCAAGACCCCGCCACCGGTTCATACATAGGCCAATGGGGGTACATGAATCCCCCAAAGGTACTCAGCTCCCATTCCCCGCTAAACCTCCTAGCGAGGGCCGGTATCACCGTAGTTTGGTTGGGACTAGTATATGGGATCCCCGTCAGCCCTTGCTTCCTCGGTTAGCCACATATACTAAGTCCCGGGGCCCATGAACATATCATATTTGCATACTCTCGCCAAAACATTTGCTTTCATACTTAGGATACATACTATAAGAAAGCATACCTTACAGTGCAACTCGGCATATGCTATACACGTACCTCTCCGTGTCATCCTAATCCGTAGCTAGCATGAAGACACACGGTTTGGAGCATAGCCTCGTTGCAAAACCATTTTTAAGCTTATATACGCCCATACGTATAATTTAGAAGAATTTACTCGATAACTTCATTTGAAAACCATATATATATAATCATAAGGTTTTTGGCCAAAGATTTTCACATAAGGGTTGTAGGGTTTGTTACATAGCTAAAACAAAACCACCCTCACCTGAACCGTGACGAAACAAGGAACGAGTTACCAAGTGCCCGAACGATCAAAATCTCTCCACCCTGGAGATAAACCCAAACGGACACTCTGAATCAGCTCGAGCTTTCTCAGCTAATTTCTGAACCTCGGGATCAATCCTCTGAGCATCAAATAATCTCTGTTTAAGATCTGGTTGAACCGTAATATTCCGAACACTAGCCCTCAGTTTGAACAACCCATTCTCATCTCCAATTTCCACTTTCACATTGGACACGCTAGCTTTCCGACTAAGCGCATCCGCGACCAAATTGGCTTTTCCGGGATGGTATCGGATTGTACACTCATAATCCGCCAAAAGTTCCATCCAACGCCGTTGTCTCTTATTCAATTCCTTTTGTGAGAATAAGTATTGGAGACTCTTGTGATTGGAGAAGACCTCGAACGAAATTCCATAAAGATAGTGTCTCCACTTACCCAAAGCAAAGATCACTGCCGCTAATTCCAAATCGTGAGTGGGGTAGTTCTGTTCATGCTCTTTCAATTTCCTTGAGGCATAGGCGGTCACTCTTCCATTCTGCATCAACACACATCCCAAACCTTCCTTTGAGGCGTCCGTATAAACTGTATATCCTTCTGTACCTTCGGGAAGTGCTAATACAGGAGCGGTGGTCAACTTTTCCTTTAAAAGTTGGAAGCTAGCCTCACATGCCTCATCCCACTCAAACTTAACCGCTTTCTTAGTCAATCGGGTTGAAGGGGCCGCAATCTTTGAGAAATCCTGTACAAATCTCCGATAGTAGCCTGCCAAACCCAAGAAACTCCTTACTTCTGAAGCATTTTTCAGGCTTTGCCATTGAATAACCGTCTCAATCTTAGAAGGGTCTACCTCCAACCCTTTCCTTGAAATAATATGACCCAAAAATGCTACCCGATCAATCCAGAACTCACATTTGCTAAACTTAGCATACAACCGATGTTCCCTTAAGGTCTCCAACACAATTCTGAGGTGCCTTGCATGATCCTCCGGAGTTCTCGAATAAACCAAGATGTCATCGATGAAGATTACCACAAACTTATCCAAATAGGGCCGGAAAATTCGATGCATCATATCCATAAAAGCAGCAGGAGCATTAGTCAATCCAAAAGGCATCACTACGAACTCGTAGTGTCCATGCCGGGTGTTAAATCCCGTCTTCGGAATGTTCTCTTCCCGGATCTTCAATTGATAATATCCTTGTCTCAAGTCCAATTTTGAGTAAACCCCCGAACCTTGTAACATGTCGAATAAATCCTCAATATGGGGCAAAGGATACTTATTCTTTACAGTCATCCGATACGGAGTCTTAGAATACGGTGTGGATCCTGGATGTAAGTCAATAACAAATTCAATCTCACGGTCTGGTGGTAAAGAACTCAAACTCTCCGGAAACACAATGGAGAAATCCTTAACAACCGCGGTATCCTCCAACTTAACTTGATCTTTCGGCCTATTAAGAAGGTAAGCAATAAATCCCGTTGCTCCTTCTCTTATCAACTTGTGAGCTTCCATATAAGACAAGAGAGATACCGTTCTTGATCCACTACCAACCACCAATTCTTTCCCTTCAATCAAAACTGAACACTCCTGAACCAACTGATCTGTCTGAAGACTCCCTCCAAGCGGCAAACTCACCAAGTAATAAGAAGAAAGACAAATAACAGGCAAGCACAGAGTAGCAACTATATCACAAGAAATAAAGGAATGCGTGGCACCCGAATCAAAGAGTGCATGAATGCTCATGTTATGTATGCATAGGGTACCTTCTACCACGGCTGTGGGATCAATCTCTACATCTTGCTCCTCACCCTCGAGGGCGTAAGCACGAGCCGGGATCATTGTCCTTTGAACTCGTCTTTGAAATTCGGGGTTCCTGTAGGGACATGTCTTCGCCATATGGTCGCCTTTTCTGCATATAAGGCACAATTTCAACCTCTTCCAGCATTTGTGATAGTTGTGAGTTGGCCCTCCACAATATGTGCATGGTGGCTTGGATAATCGTGCTTCACTCGGACCTTGTCGATCCCTCGTTGGTGCAGGCAAAGCTGTTGGAACCGGTGGAGTTGGTCCTCCCATTCTTGGCTTCTTAAACGGACCCTTCGGAGGTGGACTAGCTTGAATCATCGGCCTCTTTCCCGAATTCGATCCGGAACCTCTTTCCATAGGAGCTCTAAAAATCGAATCCTTCTTCTTGAATTCCTCCTTTTGCGTAGTAAACTGTCGGACTCCAGATATCCTCTCCAAACGAATCAGCCAACCATCCGAGACCGCACCGTCAATAGAATCGGAAAATCGAGGGGGGTTGTAGTTCAGAAACACCCCATGAGGGTCTCTATTATCATTATGATTTGGTGGAGGCGCCGGTTGTTCTGCTTGTTGTGGTGGGGGAGCTTGAGCCCTCCTATGCTCGACATAGTTAAAAACCGCTTCCATAAAATTCCCTATATCCATTGGTGGTGCTTGTGATTGGGCTGGAGGCGTAGGAGATCGATCATGACGACGACGATGTCCCGGAGATCTCTCACGGTGTCTACGCGGAGGCATCCTGTTCAAGAAATACTGAAATGCATGCTATTTTTTTAGTCCATGCATGCAAGTGCAATTAATTCGATCAAAATTCAAGATTTAAGGCACACAAGCACCTAAACAATGCATATGCAACACATTGACAAGTTGTTCCTAAAGCCGAACGACTTAACTGACTCAATACGACACTAGAGCCCGGGTTTTGCAACCCTAAGCTCTGATACCACATAAGGATGTAGCACCCGAGCGTGAGGTACCACATCCCCCGCACCGGGACCCGACCCGTATATGAAATGGAAGTCTATACACGTGCCAAATCCACGGCGAACGGGGACACAACACACACGCTATGCTAGGCGGGACTAACCCTTAAACCAATCAGTTCAAGAATCATAAAATCAGAGTTAAAATAGTATGCGGAAGCAAGAATAACCAAGCATATATACAGTGAGCCACCAAGCTCCAAAAATAGATATACAAAAGCATTCCAATATTCAACGGCGCTCACGGCCTACAAAAATCAAAACGCTCCAAGCATAAACTATGATCATATACAAAATACCAACAAGAGTATGAATATGAGACAAAAGGAAGTGCTAAACATAAATGCAAGACCTAGACGACTTGTATTCCCGCCTAGCACTCCTATACCTGCACAAACAACTGAAAACAACCGGGTTCAGTCTAAAAGAGACTGGTGGGTATAAAAACGGGGCATAAAATATATAATATCGCATAAATTAAACACATACATGCAAGCCCTAATCCCGTGTGAAGTTTGAGAAGACTTTACCAAGTGGTTAAAACAAAAGGAAACATCAACGGGATTACGACGTTCATATTCATTCATAATTGTTCATAAGGGTTTATGGCCCGGCGAGTGGGCGTGCACAATCTCCAACCTACTCCTCGTGTAATCATAATTAATTATTCAATCATTCATTATCATACATAACTCTTTTGTGCTCATAAATACATGATCATAATCATTCATATACACCTTCTTCCTCCGGGTGGTGGACGGGCTTGCAAGACCCGGCCACCGGTTCATACATGGGCCAATGGGGGTACATGAATCCCCCAAGGGCACTCAGCTCCCATTCCTCGCTAAAACTCCTAGCGAGGGCCGGTATCACCGTAGTTTGGTTGGGACTAGTATATGGGATCCCCGTCAGCCCTTACTTCCTCGGTTAGCCACATATACTAAGTCCCGGGGCCCGAACAAGCATAAATATAAATGTGTCTCGCCAAACATAAGGTAGGGTTTCATAAATAAAAAAGGGGGTCATACGTTTGTAATTATTTACCCGAAATGACTCGATATATATAAATATACGATGTTGGCATAAAACTTTGCACATAAGGAATATATATGGTTGTTTTAACTAATAGAAGAAAAACCCACCTTTACCAAAGCAAAAGAAAGGCACAAGCATCTCTAGGCTCGCCCTTGTTTCCGACCAAACCCGAATCTGTGCAAAAGAAAAAGGTATGAGACTCAATGACCACATATGACGCTCGGCAATGAAGTGAATATGACGTGAATGCATAAATGATCATGTTATATCATAAAAATGTTCATGTGCACTATTAAGAGATTTAAAACATATTATCATATCATTCGTTCATATATTTCATTCAATTTCATAAGTTCATAAATTCATATAAATTTCATAAATTCATAACATTCATATTATTCATAAATTCATAAATTCATAATTCATAATGCATATCAATTAATCCAAAGTTCATTTAATAAGCATAACACATAATATTCAAATTCACAATTAGGAATAAAATAAATAAAACGTTCAATCAATAGTCGGTAATTAAATACGCGAAATAGAAATCAATTAATTTCAATAATTAAATTAAATCAAATCATATTTAAAATATATAATAAATATATATAATATATAATAAACATATATAACATATAATATAATAACATATATATACATAATCACGTACACACACACAACACACCCATGCATGCATATATACACACATAATATATTTACTATACACTATACACAAACCATGCATGCATATAATATATACAATATATCATCTACATACATGCACACACAAATCACAACCAATACACACACAACATATATATATAATATGCATTACACACAGCAGAAGAAGCAGCAACAGCCATGGATACAAACAGCAGTAGCAGCAACAGGAAGACGCAGAAACAGCCCAAGAAAAACGGGGTGACACCCCCGTGTCACCCTCCAAACCTAGACCAAGACACCCCCGTGTCTCGGTACAGAAATCCCAGCCCACAATGCACCCCCGTTCCTCGCCGGAACGGGAAGAAATGGAACGCCCATGCCACGCACCAGCAACTCCAGTTACAGACAGCACAAAAGAATGCAGAACAGGGCAGGAAAAAGGCAGCCATTTCCAGCAAGAAAGAAGGCAACAAAGCAAGGCATAAATGGCAACAAAACTCAACACAACACAAGCTAAAAGACCAAGAAAGCTGACAGCAAAAGCATGAAGGAATCTCAGCAAATTTGACAGCAATCCAGCGTGAAAAAAAAACAGGGCAAGCTGCGGGAAAAAACAGGGCATGCTTGCGTTCAATAAATCCGATTCAGTTCAGGTCCATAAGTACATCAAATGTGCAGCAAAACAACATGTATTCAACAAGTAAATCAGTTCCAAAAGTGATCAATCAAGACATGGAAGCGTACGTGACATTCATGTGGATTTTCTCAAAGATGTCATAAATGATATGAGGATGTCAAAACAATCAATCTCAAGCTTGGAATCAATCAAAATCATTGAGAATCGAAGGAGATCAAGAATTTGCCCAAAATCTCTTATTTTCGGAAAAACGCCCAGAAATGAAGAAACCATGCTCAAATTCATGAATGAAAGGGTGGAAATGACCAGAATTAAACATACAATACAACCCTAAGCTTACCTTGTTGATTGGTTGAAGTTTGGATGAGATTTGAGCTCCAAAATCTCCAAGGATGAAAGGGTTACGGGACTGGAATGAAGAACAGTAGCTTTGGCTGAGTTTTGGGGATTGTGTGAGGATAATCTCGGTCAAGGCTTGATATGTCATGATAGATGGTTGAGTTAGGGTTTCAAAGAATCAAACCATGGTTAATTTGGTTATGGTTTGGGCAAGATATGGCTGATTTTGTACAACAAGGTCAAATTGGTCTCCGTTTCGTTTTTCGGTTGGATTTCGGAGTTTCAAATGACTTAGGAAAATTATAAGGCTAAGTTTACTAAACTCGAATTTTCGTTACGAGTTCAGCGGAGTTGACGGAACTCGAATCCGAGTTCCCGAGCTCAAGATATTAAATTCGGAACCAAGGGTACGCTAAGTGCTCGTTAGCTCCCGTTTTGGTTCCTCGAAACAAATTAAATCCGTTAACATATCAAATGAATTCGAAAACATAAATTGAGCATAAAATCATGTTCATAACACGTATATATACGACATATTACAAATTCGCAGCAATTCAATATCATATCATATAAGAACGAAACACAAAATAAACGAACAAACTCATACATGCAATTCATGCATAAATTATGAAATTCCATGCAAAATTCAACCAAACCCATGCATAAATATATTATGCAACGTATAAATATATATTTGAATAATTAACTAATTAAAACATGATTAATTAACATAACATATAATTAGTATAATCATTAAATTAATAATAAAATAATTAAACATATATATATATATATTACGAAATATATATATAAAATTAATAATATTAAAATAAAATAATATAATATAATATAATAAAATAATAACAATTATAATAAAATTAAATATAAAACACGTAAAAACAATTAATTCGCGCAATTTGGTAAACACATACGTCGTACCTTTACGTCCGAGAAATCGGGGCGTTACATAGCATATTTCCAAGGTTTGACAACAAGGAGAAATCATATGATATAGGAAATGAATTACGCGATTCATAAACGACATATAAACACACATAAACGGCAATAAGCAAAAGCATGCCTATAACTCATCCAAATGCCATGAAATTAAACCAAAGTGCTCCCAACAGATAGCAAAAGAAGTTCATAGTTCAACACAAAAGGAGATAAAGTCATTCAAGAGGTGAAATAAATCAAAAACCGAAAAGGAAGCAACAAGGACTGCGCAAGGGAAGGGACACGGGGGTGTCACCCTCCTTAGCCAAACTGAGCCACGATGGTGGCTCAGTACAGAGCTGCCCAGAAGGTGTGACACGCCCGTGTCTCACACTTATGTGTAAATGAGACACGGGGGTGTCACGGTACAGAACTTAACCGTTGACAAAGTTTTACCGGCAAAACTGATCTCATACCAAATCAATCCAAAAGCATACCAAATCAACTCCAAATGCTATGAAACTTAATATACAACATATTTAGCATGTTAGGAACATTTTTCATTTAGAGTGCAAAGGCTAAATCACACGTTAAGATCACCTAAATCATGCAGCAAAACTGGGTCGCCAAAATCGCACATAAAAGCTCAATTGTTCAATCATGCCTTGATCAAGTACTTAGGGCTTGAATTTGGATCTGAAACTTTGGGGAATTCATGCTAACATACTAAAATACTAATATACATCATATATATGCAAAATGGCGCAAATTAAAGCATATTAGGGTGACCAACAACCACACATATGCAACAGCAACAAGTCTGTCATGGAGCATGCATAAAAACAGGCCATGTCTTTCGGTTTTGAGGCTTAAAATGGATCCAAATACTTGAGACATGAATGTTAACATATAGAACAATGAGTGTACATAAGATACGTGCAAATTCACATGAAAAGAAGATCATTTGGCCAAGCAACAAGGCAAAATGAACAGCAGCAGTTCGAAAAACAGGGGAAGCAGTTTGATCATCAAGTTCGGAGCTCCATATCTCATAATTTCATCAAAGGGTCAAGAGATAAAATCCTCCTAATATCATATACTGTCAGTTAGGAAAGAAATAGGTCAAGAAACAAGCTCATATGATCATGTATAAGCAAGGAAATCAGCTACACAAGCAATTAGGTCACAAGAGCAAAAATCCCTAAAAGTTCATATCAAACTCATCCCTCAAACCCTAACCAAATCTGATCCAAATCATGTATTAAATAGATTAAATCAAGCATAATAGAGTAGAGAAGACATAAATATTCATACCTTGAAGATTTGGTGAAGGAGGGAAGAGATTTGAGCTCAAAATCACAAAGGGCCAAGGGTTTTCTTCCTTTCTTCTCTTCTCCTCTCTCTCGTTCAGCTCCAGCTGCAAGAGGAGATATTTTGGCTCGGTTTTCAGAGGTAAAGGGGTAGGAGAAAGGCTTAACCCAAGGTACAAAAGTCATGGTTAAGGTATGGTTAGGTTAGGTTAAGTAAAAAGGGTCCCACCATGAAGACTAGTCAACATAAGGAGCTCTTCTTGCACGAGTTGTCCGTTACGGTTGGATTTCGAAGGTCTTAATGATTTCAAAAAGGTATGAGGCTTGTTCCATTGTCTCCGAATCGTCGATACGAAGGTAACGGAGGTGTCAGAATTCGAATCCGAATTCCCGAGCTCAAGATATTACGCACGGAACCAAGGGTGCACTAATTGCTCGTTAGCCCCCCGATTTGGTTCCACAATCAAAAATTAAATTCGTTAACACGTCAAATGAATCCGAAAACATAAACTGAGCATATAGGCACGTTCATAACACACATATTAACGACATACTAAATCTCCATACCATTCCGATATCATTACATATATGAACGAAGTACAAATAGAACACTCATGCGCATGAATGAATTCATAACGTTATAAATTAATTACTAAAACTTAAATTCCATTTTAAATAAATTAAAACCAACTAATAACATGTTGAAATTAATTAACGGAATTACCGAAATAGTTATGGTAACATGAAATCTTAATTAAGAAATTAAACACTAAGTATCAAGTTGAAATAAAATGAATTAAATTAAAGTATCAATAGTTTATAGTTTAAATCAAATATAAACATTTATAAACAATTAATCATATAATTAAATAATTAAATTGCGCAATTTATAAACAATTACGCCACATTATTTTAAACTGAAAAACTGGGGCGTTGCAATCTCTCCCCCTTAAAAAGAATCCGTCCTCGGATTCACAACACGCCTGAAAACAAACAATGAGAGATTCCCCGTCTCTCACAAGCAACAAGGAGAGAGCCCCGTCTCTTGAACAGCAATGAGAGAACCCCGTCTCTCGAACAACAATGAGAGAACCCCATCTCTCGCAAGTAAAGAGAGTACCCCGTCTCTCAAACAAAAATAAGAGAATCCCCGTCTCTTACAAACAAAGAGAGCACCCCGTCTCTCAACCGAAAATAAAGCAAGGAGTCTCCAATACTCCCAAGCAACTCACGCAAAACCAAATCTAAAATCACGAAAGGCACCCAACGCAAGTAATAAATACCGTCCACATTGATTTTCAAATACTCCAAGTAATTTAACAAAGTACGAGATCAAAGCACTTAACATAAAATTTATGTAGGTTAAATTTGCATGGATGCATGTATCATGAATGCTATAAGTACCGTTCACCGTAGTTGCAAAAATTCAAAGTTGTGAATTGTCGTTGTTCAAGGTATGATCTGTCCTGAATGTAACTCAATGCCCAGCTTGTCTTGAACCTCTTCAGGGTTCCTCGGTGAAGCGATTGAGGAACTCTTTAAGGAGTATATTCTTAGATCCTTTCTAACTTGTATTGCTACCCAACTTCTTCAATCCTTATCGGTGCTCAACATATCCCCGAGGATCACCACTCTGAGCAAACTTGATAATTCGATCCCAACCTTACGACGTTTGTTCTTATAGTCTCTCCCAACACAAGTCTTTTCCTACCTTCCATTCCAATTGTCCATTCATTCCCTTTTGACCCCCTCAATGTTATATTCAATAACTGCTCCCATATTTCCTTAACCGAAGAAAGAAGGTTCTTGATGATTCATGAAGCTTGAAGTAACCTTCCAATTATCATCCTTTTCTATTTGGTCCCTTCTTGAGTGTCCTTCTGGATTACCTTTGATATAACTAATAACTCGATAATATTGTCTTGGACCCCTTCATACTTCATTGAATAAATCTTGATTGACACCATCCCCTTATAGGATAGATTGATTCGGTTTTTCCTCCTTGTTAATTCTAACTTAGAAGTCCATAGGAACTCTCTTATGATTCCATCACCTCCAGATCAGAATTCCATACGTATCTTCTCTCTTAATAGCTTAACCATAACCGCCATCTTATTCATTCCTAATCACCACCCTTAGGACTCCCAGATTCTCCTTAATTTGCATCCTCGTTATTACTTCTAACATATTCATTCGAGCACCACTCCCATCCTCCAATTCACCTCTCGGTCTTGCTCTCCCCCTTAAAATTTTTCGCTCTTACATGTCAAACTCCATGAATCCTTCTTTCATTGAAATTTTTGCTGAGCCACTTCTGTTTCTTTACTTCACTCCTAAGGTTCAATTCAAACCCTTCAATAATTTCTTCCTTCTAATCCCCAACTTCTCTCTTTCTCGTTCTTCTTGAAATCTAGACTAATTTGATCCCTTCTTGTATTTCCATTCTTCAACTAAAGGTAATCCTTTCAAGTATCGAAAAGGATTTACATTATTTCCTAATCGATGCTCCCTTATTTAGAAATTTTAGTTAAATTCGTTACTTCGCCTCTGAGATTACGGTTTCTCCAAAACTCTTCAACTTAGTTTCTTTGGTGTAGATCGTGCTAGCCAAGCTACATGCCCGGAACTCCCAAGATATAACTCAACTATTCTTCTCGTCTTGATTCGAGCAAGCCTTGATCAAAGAATCGACTGATGAACAAGGTGGAGCCATTCCCTATCAATTAATCACTAAGCTATGCATGTTGGATTAACATGCCAATGCACATAGTAAACAGTTAAAGATGCAACACGTTGGAGCAATTATATTAATTAAACATAAACGTACATATAGGTAAAGAAAGCAATTAATTTAAATTGATGCATGATGCTCGTGCCATGAATATGCAGAACCTGTCACCGAGGTGGTAAGCTTTTAGCTTGATGACGTGTTCCTCATTCCCATAATTGTAACTTTCTTTGAAGACATTGATAACTCCTTAGCTTTCCATGGTTTTCGAATCTCCCTAATCTTCTTCATCCATTTGTATATCCCATGGCCCGAAGTGCTATTCTTGAACCCAAGGTCTTCTTTGTCAATAGAGTTTACATCTCAACTGATAGGAATCAGAATGATGTGAATCATGATGAACCGCGGCCATATCTTGTCCCAAATGAAGAGCTGGACCGATCCACAACTCAAGAAGATAGCATACAAAAGGAACAAAGTTATGGTGGTCCAATTACAAGAGCTCGGGCCAAAATTATCCAAGAGGAAGTTGGAAATCTCTTAAACCAATTTGCTCAAACTGGACTCCAACCTTCAAGATGGGCTGCTGAACCAAATTCAGAATACTTCAATGTTTTTATGTCCAATTTCTGAAGTCCAAAGTGTGGAAATGATGTAATTTGGCCCTAAGCCTATTATAGTATTATTTGGGCCTTTATTTTATCATTATTTAGCTGCATATTAGTTTATTTAAGCCCACTTTTGTAAGCCTTCATGGCAAGTGGCGGGAATAGCTTGTGTCCTTTAGTATTCTAGTGTCTCTTAGGTTTCCATGCATGCATCTTTATATTCCAGCCTTGTAGTTCGAAATATTAAGTCAAAAAATGAATGAATTGTGATTCAAGTGAGTTATACTCACAAGTTCTTAGTTGAACGACACCGGAGTTTCAAACCTCCACCGGATAATGTCATTTCCCGACTCATTATAGTCGACGGGGTGCATTACTTATCAAATCTGATAGTGTTGGTTCCTTGCTCATTATAGCAAACGGGTCACACTCCTATAATTCAAATCTGATAGTGTTGGTTCCTTGCTCATTATAGCAAACGGGTCACACTCCTCTATTTTAACCTTGAAGTGGACGATCGAAAATCAAGAACTCCAAGTATTGGTATAGGGTTTCACGGCAAGTACGTGGAGTTCGTATCATTTGGTATCTAGAGCTTAGGTTTCCATCCAAGGTTATGTATCCGTATCTTTTATCTTTTGTATAATTTCTTTTCATTATTGTTATATTGCTGCAAAAAAAAATCGAAGAGAAAAAAAAAAAAAAAACGAAAAAAAAAAAAAAAAAAAAACGAAAAAAAAAAAAAAAAAAAAACGAAAAAAAAAAAAGAGAGCAGCATTGTTTCAGTCATTTTCTTTGTAATCTCAAATCATAAGTCATGTGGATTTGTTTGCTTGTATCTTTTTAGTTGTAACAGTTCGTTTGTGATAATTTTAGCACCCTTATCATTCATCTTAAGGAATCATTTAGTTGAGGAATTTGAAACTTCTTGTGACTTTGTTCAAAGAATTGAGAGTAAGGAATGTGAAAAGGGAGGAAAAAAAAAAGAGAAGTTGAAAAGAAAGAAAAAAGAAGGAAAAAAAAAAATTAGAAAAAAAGCGAGAAAGAAGACAACTTTGGTGTGTTTCATTTTGGGTTTTAGATCTACTTTGAGAAATAAAAGGGGCTATTTGTTTTGTGAGATGACTATCGCGATCCAGATTCGAGGACGAATCTTTTTTCAAGAAGGGGAGAATGATAGGAATCAGAATGATGTGAATCATGATGAACCGCGGCCATATCTTGTCCCAAATGAAGAGCTGGACCGATCCACAACTCAAGAAGATAGCATACAAAAGGAACAAAGTTATGGTGGTCCAATTACAAGAGCTCGGGCCAAAATTATCCAAGAGGAAGTTGGAAATCTCTTAAACCAATTTGCTCAAACTGGACTCCAACCTTCAAGATGGGCTGCTGAACCAAATTCAGAATACTTCAATGTTTTTATGTCCAATTTCTGAAGTCCAAAGTGTGGAAATGATGTAATTTGGCCCTAAGCCTATTATAGTATTATTTGGGCCTTTATTTTATCATTATTTAGCTGCATATTAGTTTATTTAAGCCCACTTTTGTAAGCCTTCATGGCAAGTGGCGGGAATAGCTTGTGTCCTTTAGTATTCTAGTGTCTCTTAGGTTTCCATGCATGCATCTTTATATTCCAGCCTTGTAGTTCGAAATATTAAGTCAAAAAATGAATGAATTGTGATTCAAGTGAGTTATACTCACAAGTTCTTAGTTGAACGACACCGGAGTTTCAAACCTCCACCGGATAATGTCATTTCCCGACTCATTATAGTCGACGGGGTGCATTACTTATCAAATCTGATAGTGTTGGTTCCTTGCTCATTATAGCAAACGGGTCACACTCCTATAATTCAAATCTGATAGTGTTGGTTCCTTGCTCATTATAGCAAACGGGTCACACTCCTCTATTTTAACCTTGAAGTGGACGATCGAAAATCAAGAACTCCAAGTATTGGTATAGGGTTTCACGGCAAGTACGTGGAGTTCGTATCATCAACGTACTTCCAAGCATCGACCTCCAAAGGTTGTCCGAATCTTCATCTTGATGTCCTCTCCGGTTAAAGTTCCTTTAGCTTATCCTTTGTTTCCGATCTACTCGCATAATTCACCCATGATAACGTTTTCCATTCTTGCTTGCTTCTTGATGTCTCCATAAGGTTCTGAGAAGACGACACGATTTGTATTCCTCGATGCTCATAAGTATCTTTGCCTTGCGTCCATTTGTTGTCCCACGCTTATATTCGTATCAAGTGAGCTTCCATAGTTGACCTCATAATGAGCTTTATGATTAACGGCTCCCAATCCTTGCATCTGAGTTGAGTCGAACCCTTTTAACACATCTTGTATCCGATCCCTTGAAGCTTCCCAATTTGGTCTTCCAATCACCCAACCATTCCAAACTCGAAGCTTCAACGGTGACCCTTAGAGCATTTAATCTTGTATTAAATGTCTTCAAAATCGGGGTGGTGAAGAGTTCCACACCCCTCTCATTGTCTTACGCATTCCTCAAGTTAGAACTTGAGTCTTTGCAATTCTTGTATGTTGAGAACCTTCAAGGTTTGTAGGTAGGGCATGATTGATGAACCTTCCCTTGATCCAAGCTTCCTCCCATGATACGAGCCATGATAGGTAGTTCCATTGTGCAAGCCGTGGAATTTGAACACTCGGCCTTCAAGTTACTTTGTCAATTGTAGTTGGTGTGAATTGTAGCTTTGTTTGCATGATAGTAGCCTATATAAGAAAGATCAACTCAAATATGGATGCATGAGGATTAGCGTATGCTTATGGCACATAGTTAAATGAATCAATGCCCATAGAATGCAAAATGCAACATTTAAAGCAACTAAATGAAAGAGTAGATTGTATACTTGTATTAAGCAATTTCCAACAATTAGTATCATATATTCATGCCAAATCGATGCAATGTACACATTAACAAGTTGTTCCTATGTCGTGCGACCTAACTGACTCAAACACGACTCAAGAACACCGGTTTTGCAACCGGGCTCTGATACCACTTAAGGATGTAGCACCCCGCACGTGAGGCACCACATCCCCCGCACTATGGCTCAACACGAGTAACGAAACAGTAAATCCGCACCCGTATCAAACCATAGCGAACGGGAAACAAACATAAAAACCCTCCTAAGCCAGGCGGAGCTAGACCCTGCAATGATAACCAAATCACAATATATAATGCATGGCAAAGTCCAAGTACCAACATACAAACCATAAACGGAATTTGGGCTCTTCAGGCCTCTTTTAAAACATAACAAAGCCTAGTAAAAGCAATTCAATAACGATTACATAAATATTCAAGTCCAAGATACTACAGAATCGAATCAAACATAAATCCAATACATGAATGAGTGCAGAGACTCTCCTAACCTAACTTGAGCAACTTAAAGACTCCAACACCTCCGCCTAGCCCGAAACTCCAAAGCCAAACCTGCACACTAAAGTGTTGGGAAGGGAGAGGGTCAGTCTCTAGAAGACTGAGTGAGCAGGAGCGATATACATATATAGAAACATGCACATGCAAGTCATAAATTCCGAACAAGGTTTTTATTTGAATTTAGTTCCCAAAAAGGGCAAGAGGATGATTACTCAATGCTCGGATTTTATGACTAATCATATTAATTCATTACGTTCATAAATCATACATAAACATAAGGCTCGGCGAGTGAGCGTGCACAATCTCCAACCAAACTCCGACCGTGTACGACAAATAACATTAATAAGTTGATTAGGTGTTCATGCGATATATCATAATACATGCAGACCATAAATCATATCATAAATATATTCGTTTGGGCAATCCGTGTCCCGGCTTTCCCGCACGGTGCATAATCATATCATAACATGTACATAAGCATAAGTATAAATCATAACCAACCTTCTTCCTCCGGGTGGTGGACGGGCTTGCAAGACCCGGCCACCGGTTCATACATAGGCCAATGGGGGTACATGAATCCCCCAAAGGCACTCAGCTCCCATTCCCCGCTAAACCTCCTAGCGAGGGCCGGTATCACCGTAGTTTGGTTGGGACTAGTATATGGGATCCCCGTCAGCCCTTGCTTCCTCGGTTAGCCACATATACTAAGTCCCGGGGCCCGTGAACATATCATATTTGTATACTCTCGCCAAAACATTTGCTTTCATACTTAGGATACATACTATAAGAAAGCATACCTTACCGTGCAACTCAGCATATACTATACACGTACCTCTCCGTGTCATCCTAATCCGTAGCTAGCATGAAGACACACGGTTTGGAGCATAGCCTCGTTGCAAAACCATTTTTAAGCTTATATACGCCCATACGTATAATTCAGAAGAATTTACTCGATAACTTCATTTGAAAACCATATATATATAATCATAAGGTTTTTGGCCAAAGATTTTCACGTAAGGGTTGTAGGGTTTGTTACATAGCTAAAACAAAACCACCCTCACCTGAACCGTGACAAAACAAGGAACGAGTTACCAAGTGCCCGAACGATCAAAATCTGTCCACCCTGGAGATAAACTGTACAAAAGACCACAAGACGTGTTCGTGAGACTCAAGACTCTAAATGAACCACATATGACGCACGACAATGCTCAAGCATGATATGAATACATAAAAGATGATATTATGTCATGAAAGTGTTCAGGTGCACTATTAAGGCATTTAAATCATATAACCACGTCATTCACTTATTCATTCATTTTCATTCAAATTCTTCAATTCAATCTCCAATCAAATTAATTCAAGAATTCAAATAGGAGCATAGATCATACTCAAGCTCTCCCATAAAGCTACCACATACTTCATATTACATAAGATAGCATATTTCCAAGGTTTGACAACAAGGAGAAATCATATGATATAGGAAATGAATTACGCGATTCATAAACGACATATAAACACACATAAACGGCAATAAGCAAAAGCATGCCTATAACTCATCCAAATGCCATGAAATTAAACCAAAGTGCTCCCAACAGATAGCAAAAGAAGTTCATAGTTCAACACAAAAGGAGATAAAGTCATTCAAGAGGTGAAATAAATCAAAAACCGAAAAGGAAGCAACAAGGACTGCGCAAGGGAAGGGAAACGGGGGTGTCACCCTCCTTAGCCAAACTGAGCCACGACGGTGGCTCAGTACAGAGCTGCCCAGAAGGTGTGACACGCCCGTGTCTCACACTTATGTGTAAATGAGACACGGGGGTGTCACGGTACAGAACTTAACCGT
This sequence comes from Lantana camara, assembly GCA_037501455.1. Taxonomy (NCBI): domain Eukaryota; kingdom Viridiplantae; phylum Streptophyta; class Magnoliopsida; order Lamiales; family Verbenaceae; genus Lantana; species Lantana camara. The sequence goes on from CM074865.1 coordinate 47,282,361, forward strand.
TGACAAAGTTTTATCGGCAAAACTGATCTCATACCAAATCAATCCAAAAGCATACCAAATCAACTCCAAATGCTATGAAACTTAATATACAACGTATTTATCATGTTAGGAACATTTTTCATTTAGAGTGCAAAGGCTAAATCACACGTTAAGATCACCTAAATCATGCAGCAAAACCGGGTCGCCAAAATCGCACATAAAAGCTCAATTGTTCAATCATGCCTTGATCAAGTACTTAGGGCTTGAATTTGGATCTGAAACTTTGGGGAATTCATGCTAACATACTAAACTACTAATATACATCATATATATGCAAAATGGCACAAATTAAAGCATATTAGGGTGACCAACAACCACACATATGCAACAGCAACAAGTCTGTCATGGAGCATGCATAAAAACAGGCCATGTCTTTCGGTTTTGAGGCTTAAAATGGATCCAAATACTTGAGAAATGAATGTTAACATATAGAACAATGAGTGTACATAAGATACATGTAAATTCACATGAAAAGAAGATCATTTGGTCAAGCAACAAGGCAAAATGAACAGCAGCAGTTCGAAAAACAGGGGAAGCAGTTTGATCATCAAGTTTGGAGCTCCATATCTCATAATTTCATCAAAGGGTCAAGAGATAAAATCCTCCTAATATCATATACTATCAGTTAGGAAAGAAATAGGTCAAGAAACAAGCTCATATGATCATGTATAAGCAAGGAAATCAGCTACACAAACAATTAGGTCACAAGAGCAAAAATCACTAAAAGTTCATATCAAACTCATCCCTCAAACCCTAACCAAATCTGATCCAAATCATGTATTAAATAGATGAAATCAAGCATAATAGAGTAGAGAAGACATAAATATTCATACCTTGAAGATTTGGTGAAGGAGGGAAGAGATTTGAGCTCAAAATCACAAAGGGCCAAGGGTTTTCTTCCTTTCTTCTCTTCTCCTCTCTCTCGTTCAGCTCCAGCTGCAAGAGGAGATATTTTGGCTCGGTTTTCAGAGGTAAAGGGGTAGGAGAAAGGCTTAACCCAAGGTACAAAAGTCATGGTTAAGGTATGGTTAGGTTAGGTTAAGTAAAAAGGGTCCCACCATGAAGACTAGTCAACATAAGGAGCTCTTCTTGCACGAGTTGTCCGTTACGGTTGGATTTCGAAGGTCTTAATGATTTCAAAAAGGTATGAGGCTTGTTCCATTGTCTCCGAATCGTCGATACAAAGGCAATGGAGGTGTCGGAATTCGAATCCGAATTCCCGAGCTCAAGATATTACGCACGGAACCAAGGGTGCGCTAATTGCTCGTTAGCCCCCAATTTGGTTCCACAATCAAAAATTAAATTCGTTAACACGTCAAATGAATCCGAAAACATAAACCGAGCATATAGGCACGTTCATAACACACATATTAACGACATACTAAATCTCCATACCATTCCGATATCATTACATATATGAACGAAGTACAAATAGAACACTCATGCGCATGAATGAATTCATAACGTTATAAATTAATTACTAAAACTTAAATTCCATTTTAAATAAATTAAAACCAACTAATAACATGTTGAAATTAATTAACGGAATGACCGAAATAGTTATGGTAACATGAAATCTTAATTAAGAAATTAAACACTAAGTATCAAGTTGAAATAAAATGAATTAAATTAAAGTATCAATAGTTTATAGTTTAAATCAAATATAAACATTTATAAACAATTAATCATATAATTAAATAATTAAATTGCGCAATTTATAAACAATTACGCCACATTAGTTTAAACTAAAAAACTGGGGCGTTACATTGAGAGTTGCACGACCATACTTCGAAAATACTTTCGATTTTGGAGAGACACTCTTCAGCCCGAATATCATTGCCTTCTATAAATTGGGGAGGATTGAAGATCCTGAAATCACGATATAATTTCGCCATCGGACTCTTTTCCACCATTATCTCGCTTGTCCTTATAGGAGTAATATGGTGAGGCGAGCCATATCTTGAGAGTTGGACGACCATACTTCGAAAATACTTTCGATTTCGGAGAGCCACTCTTCAGCCCGAATATAAATTGGGAAGGATTGAAGATCCTGAAATCACGATATAATTTCGCCATCGAATTCATAGGTTGTATTTCGGCATGATGTTGCTCTTGATCATAAGGATGTTGTGTTTATGTGCTCTAAATTTTGAATTTTGATCGAATTAATTGCACTCGCATGCATGGACTAAAGATAGCATGCATTTCAGTGTTTATTTGACAGGATGCCTTCGCGTAGACACCATGAGAGATCTCCGGGGCGACGCCGTCACCATGACCGATCATCATCCCGACCACAACAAGAGCCACAACAACCGCAACCACCTCCGATGAACATCCCTGTCCCACATCGGGAAAATATGAGAATTAAGTTCAGTATATAAGTTAAAGAGTCCAAGTATAACCAATGGATATCCCTTTTGGGCAGTGTTTTAGGCCCAATTTCAAGTTAAACTCGGTGGACTTGGAGACTTGTACTCGCGTCCAACGGGCCCGCGGACCCGGGGCGTGACAGGCTACAACAATAGCTATCAAGCCTCGATAGAGATGGCACCTTATGAAGCTCTCTACGGACGTAAATGTAGATCCCCGTTGTTCTTTGACTTGGAGGAATGGAATTGGACCAAACAAGAAGGCGTGAAAAGAGGGGAAAAGAAGGAAAAACCCTCTAAGGCCGTACAAGAGGCTATTGATAAGGTCCAAATAATTAGACAACGGATGAAGGCTGCTCAGGATCGGCAAAAGAGCTATACGGATCTCCGAAGAATGAATCTTGAATTTGAAATTGGAGATAGAGTCTTCCTAAAAGCATCTCCACTAAAAGGATTTTCAAGGATTGGTAAACGAGGGAAACTGAATCCTCGGTATTTGGGACCGTACGAGATTTTGGAAAAGGTTGGGGATACAGCCTATCGATTGGATTTGCCTCCTAGTTTTACCAGAATTCACAATGTGTTTCATGTCTCGCAACTCCAAAAGTATTACCGGGATGAATCTGAGGTTTTACCGGTTGAAGAAGTGGAATTAGAACCAGATCTCACCTTCGTTCAGAAGCCGATTAAAATATTGGATCGAAAATTTCAAGAACTCCAAAATCGGCGTATTCCACTAGTCAAGGTTCTTTGGAGAAGTGATCAAACTAAAGAGGCTACGTGGGAAACGGAGGAAAAAATGAAAAGATTTCACCCAGAGTTATTTCCGGGCGAACAGTGAATCCGAGGACGGATTCTTTTAAGGGGGAGAGATTATAACGCCCCGACTTTTTGGTTGTACAGGTATGACTTAGGTGATAATTGTTTGCGCATTTAAATTCATTTAATTATACATTTATGTATTTTACTCTGTAACGCCCCAACAAGGGCATCCACGCCTATCCCGCTCTACGGACCTAGCTTGTATATAGAATTGTCATCTATATACCCGCCAAGTTCGAAGCAAGCGGTGACAAACGGACAACCGAGCTAGGCGGTACTAGACTCACATCAAGAGAATTAAAACAAACACAAATACGCGGAAGCTTAAATCATTAATTAAGTGACCAACACGGTCCAACATGAAATGCTCAAAATACAGAAATGTAAATCTACCTAGAGACCCTCACGGTCCATCTAATAAGGTAACATCGTTAGCTCCGTACATATTAATCCATAAGTAAACCCCGAAAGCATAAACATAAGTCATAAAGTACGCTACAACAAAACGAGTATAAACTAGACTCAAGGACAAGACTCTCAAGAAAGATCCCGCCTAGCTTGACTCCAAAATGCAACCTGCGGACACGGAAGGTAAAGGAGATCAGTTCAAATGGAACCGGTGAGGAGAAGTATACATAATATAATTAACATAAGAAGGTTCAATGCATGCTCAAATCAAAGGTGTTCATGATCCGTTAACGTTTTAGAAAACAATGCAGATTTTATAAAAATACGGATCATAAACCAAAGCACCGGCTCGGCGAGTACGAGCACTCCATCCTTACTTCCCAAACCAAGTGAAATCAAACCAATCCATCCTTAACGCCGTTGATGTCGAGGGTGTGCACCCCCCGATCATCGCAAAAGATCCATGGAGAAGTGGGTCCATGAAACCGACCTTCTCCCAAGCTTACCTCAACCCTGAACCCTCCTCGGAGTCTTAGCAAACTTGTCCAAAAGTGGGTATTTCGTAAGGGTGCAACCGTCCGCCCTTGCGTTCCCGGTCTTACCACTTACTCCGCCCCGAGCGCTATCAAAAGAACCAACCAAGCAAGCGTCCTTGCAAGGTATAACAAAGGCTCGCTACACAACTCACACGTGCATAAAATCCAAATGAAAGTTCTAAAAGCATTTTGGGTACCTATCCCATATACCAAAACATGAGTTTTACTTGTAAACTGTTTTCCATAGTCAAACATCATAATATGAGCAACGCTCACAAAACTTGGCATATTAAGCCTACATATACCTTTTCGAAAATGGGAGTTCAAAACCATCAAGCATGATAGGTCATATGTGTCCACAGTTTTAGAAAACATTTTGATATTATAACTCCTCACCTTTACCAAGAACCTCGAAGATCAAGCACGAACGAGGAAGGTTACACGTCTGGAGACTCACCACCTAACAAGACAATGTACCAACAAAGGTAAGACTCGACTCAAAACCCAACAAGACGACGCACGGCTTTGACATGAATGCAAATATGCTAATGATGTGCAAGAAATGTTCGAAGATGGTATATATTGGGAATTATGATCACATTGCATCATATAAGTCATGTACCAAGTTCTCAAGTCATATGTAATAAGCGACCTATGAATCATACTTAACACAATTTAATTAAACGCATAACTTAGTCAATTAAGATAACTTAAGCATGATTGAGGTATAAAGATCATAATATAAGGTATGCATGAGATGTCACAACATATAACGAGGTCACAATACATTAGAGACATAATATAAATAAGTAAGGAACAAACGAGAAGCAAAACAAGTGAAACGAATCAAGAAAACAAGGCTGGGGAAAATCCACCCCCATGGATTTTTCTTCACAAAAAATCCACCCTCGCGGATTTGGTCCAGAGCTACTGCCTTAAATCCACCCCCATGGATTTTTACACACAAAAATCCACCCTAGCGGATTCTGCCCAGAACTTAAAAAAAACGTGACAGCAACTTCAAACTCGACGGAAATGAGTTCAAAACACCCCAAAACATGAAATTAAGCTTCCAAAACCACCAATAAGCATCATAAATCATCAAGATACATAATAAAGCATTTAGGAACATATAAACATCAAGAAACCTAGCAATTCATACAAGAACTTCATCTTCTTCAAGTTTCAAGAAAGCTTCAAGCATAACAATGGTGAAATCAACAATCATTGCAAGAAATTGTAGGAAATCTATAACATTCTCCATAAAAACACATAAGGAACAAGAATCCATCAACAAATCAAGCTAAAACAAGCTAGAACATGAACATGCAAGAATTCTTCATAAAAGCTTCAAAGGTCAACAATGGTGGTTTCTTCAAACAAGAATGAAAATGAGAAATTTTTACATCAAATCACTCCCAACATCATAAGAAACATATTTCCATCATAAAATTCGGATTTAATCCATCTAACCAAGAACCCTAGATTTCAAACTCAAGCTTCAAGTTCAAAGAAGAAGACCCACATGAGCATTCAAGCATTTCTTACCTTAAGAGCTGAAAATGGAAGAGGGAATCTTGTTCTTTAGTATTGAATCTCCAACTTTAGTCTCCACTCTTGGCTCTTGAAGATGGCTTGAAGTTCTTGAGAGAATATGGATGGTCTCTTGAGAAAAGTGAGGGAGAGAGCGTGTTTCAATCTTGAAATAACGTAAGAATGGGTTTTGGTGTGTTAAATCTGATTTTGTAAATTGGGTCATCCATATAGGGTCATGGAGAGGGTCATACGGGTCAGATTTAGGTGAAATTGGGGCTCAAATTGGGTCAGAATTGAAATTGGGTCGCAGGTCAACATTTAGGCTTAAAAGTGTTGACTTTTCATAGAATGGCCATAACTTCTTCGTCCGAACTCCGAATTCCGTGATTCAAGAACCCACGAACTCGTAATCGAATTATCTACTCAATTTCATTAAGTTCTAACTAGTTCCAGGCTTGGAAAATAAATTTACCATTTAGTCCCTAAATTATGCTTTAATGTCCATATAAGCACATTGTTTCGTTAAACTATAAAACATGCTATCCACGCTCAATAATAGAAATACAAGCATATAATTAATATGTCATAAAGCCACATATATAGCACACTTAATATATTTCACTTATGCACAAATCCATTATCAAATTAAGGCACAATTCCACATAATCATGCAAGGAAACGTAAATCGTGCACTCTCGTACCAAACCTTACCTTGATCGAGAAGCGGGGCGTCACAACCTCCCCTCCTTAAAGAAATCTGGTCCCCAGATTTACCAGCGGAAAAGACTCAGTGTGGAAACTCTGCTCCTTCTCTTCTGTCTTCCAAGTTGCTTCTTCTGCTTGAGATCTCTCCATAGGCTTTATCCAAAGGAGTTAGCTGAATTCTTAATCCATGGTATTCCCATTTGAAATCTTCCCCGGTTGTTGTACAAGTGTCAAGTCTTGATCCAAGTGTATCTCTTTCATCGAAATAGTCCCCATCTCCTCTCGAAAATACTTTCTCAATCCATTCACAGCTCCAAGCGGCTCGATAGACCTCGGGTTTAGGTCACCGCCCTTATTGATTTGTGAGAAACTCCTTCTTGGTGTTGCCTCTAAGAAGACTTGGTCACCGTCTTCGAATCAAATTCTTTCCTCATTCGTGTGGCACCCATCTTGATCTCGCTTATCTACTTCAAAAGATCCCTTCTGATCGGAGTCATCTGAGCGCGCTAGCCAATGGGACGAGACACCCAACAAGAGAACCCCGTCTCTCAACAAGCGACGAGAGAACCCCATCTCTCAACAAGCAACGAGAGAACCCCGTCTCTCAACAAGCAATGAGAACGAGAGAACCCCGTCTCTCAACAAGCAATGAGAACGAGAGAACCCCGTCTCTCATCCTAAGTTCGAAGGAATCCCGCATCCCTCAAACATCTAAGTTTGTGATAGTTAACATCTCACAAACTCCTAAATTCGGGAGGATGCAACATTCCCAATTGACTAAAACCGAGGGAACCCAACATCCCCCGAACACAAAAGAGGGAGAACCCTACAACACCCTAGCACAAAAGCACACACACAACTACTCGGACTACTCAGATCCAAAACATGCAAAGCACAAACAAGACACACGACAAGGGACCGCTGTACGGTTGAGTCGTTCTCCATCGGTGAGGTAAAGGCTTCGTCGCATCAAAGGCGTCCCTCATAGCTCATCGTAACAAAGTGCACAAAATCGAGCACGTACAAATGCGAAAGATTAAATCATCAATTAAGTGACCAACACGGTCCAACATGAAATGCTCAAAATATGGAAATCTAAATCAACCTAGAGACCATCACGGTCCATCTAATAAGGTAACATCATCAGCTCCGTACATATTAATCCATAAGTAAACCCCGAAAGCATAAACATAAGTCATAAAGTACGCTACAACAAAATGAGTACAAACTAGACTCAAGCACAAGACTCTCAAGAAAGACCCCGACCAGCTTGACTCCAAAACGCAACCTGCGGACACGAAAGGTAAAGGAGATCAGTTCAAATGGAACCGGTGAGGAGAAGTATACATAATAAAATTAACATAAGAAGGTTCAATGCATGCTCAAATCAAAGGTGTTCATGATCCGCTAACGTTTTAGAAAACAACGCAGATTTTATAAAAATACGGATCATAAACCAAAGCACCGGCTCGGCGAGTACGAGCACTCCATCCTTACTTCCCAAACCAAGTGAAATCAAACCAATCCATCCTTAACGCCGTTGATGTCGAGGGTGTGCACCCCGATCATCGCAAAAGATCCATGGAGAAGTGGGTCCATGAAACCGACCTTCTCCCAAGCTTACCTCAACCCCGAACCCTCCTCGGAGTCTTAGCAAACTTGTCCAAAAGTGGGTACTTCGTAAGGGTGCAACCGTCCGCCCTTGCGTTCCCGGTCTTACCACTTACTCCGCCCCGAGCGCTATCAAAAGAACCAACCAAGCAAGCGTCCTTGCAAGGTATAACAAAGGCTCGCTACACAACTCACACGTGCATAAAATCCAAATGAAAGTTCTAAAAGCATTTTGGGTACCTATCCCATATACCAAAACACGAGTTTTACTTGTAAACTATTTTCCATAGTCAAACATCATAATATGAGCAACGCTCACAAAACTTGGCATATTAAGCCTACATATACCTTTTCGAAAATGGGAGTTCAAAACCATCAAACATGATAGGTCATATGTGTCCACAGTTTTAGAAAACATTTTGATATTATAACTCCTCACCTTTACCAAGAACCTCGAGGATCAAGCACGAACAAGGAAGGTTACACGTCCAGAGACTCACCGCCTAACAAGACAATGTACCAACAAAGGTAAGACTCGACTCAAAACCCAACAAGACGACGCACGGCTTTGACATGAATGCAAATATGCTAATGATGTGCAAGAAATGTTCGACGATGGTATATATTGGGAATTATGATCACATTGCATCATACAAGTCACTTATGAGAGTTATGTATGCTTATGGAGTCATATCATGCACTTAATGAAATGTGAGGATTAATCATGAGCATGGATAGCATGTCAAGGTCACACATAACGTAGGAAGTCATACAAGTTCAAGTAAATGTATAACTTAGCAAAATGTGATAACTTAAACTTGATCAAGGCAACAAGATCATAACAGGTGATATGCAAGAAGTTCCACCACATATAATAAGGCCACAACTCACTAAAGGTATTATAGAAACAAGAAAAGGACATACAAGAGTCAAAACATGCGAAACGAGTCAAGAAAACAAGGCTGGGGAAAATCCACCCCCGTGGATTTTCCTTCACAAAAAATCCACCCTCGCGGATTTGGTCCAGAGCTACTGCCTTAAATCCACCCCCATGGATTTTTTACACAGCAAAAATCCACCCTAGTGGATTCTACCCAGAACTTAAAAAAAACGTGACAGCCACTCCGAATTCGACGAGAGTGAGTTCTAAACACCCCAAAACATGAAATTAATATTCCAAAACCTCAATTAAGCATCATAAAACATTCATATATCATATAAGAACATAATATAAGCATAAAATCCAAGAATGGAATCATTTAAGCAAGAATTACATATGTGCATAAAAGCTTCATAGTTCAAGCATGCTCTTCAATGGTGAATCTCTAATCCTAGCATGAATTCAACTAAAATTGATTCCAAACCTCATAACAACTCAAGCATAATCATTCTACAACACCAAGATTGCATGAAATCAAATAAATCCTAGACATGCAAGAATTTCTTCAAATCTTCAAAAACTCAAAAATGGTGAAATAGAATAGATGGAATCCAACCTAAACATGTTTCTAGGGTCCAAATAGCATACTTAGAACACGAATTCATCAAGAAAACATGGATTAAACTCATAAAATTCAACCCTAGTTCATGCTTCTACCAAGAACTTCAAGCTCAAAGCATAACCCAAGTATTTACACAAAACCTTACCCTAGGAGCTGAGAATCGAATAGAATAGCTTGGTCTTGAGTCTTGAATCTCTAGCTTCAATCTCCAATCTTGTCTCTTGAAAATGGTTGAAGGTGTTCTTGAGAGAAGATGAATGGGTTGGAGAGAAAAGTGAGGGAGAGAAGGGTTTGAATCTTTCAAATAACGTGAAATGGGATGTTGGGTGTTAAAATCTGATTTAGTTATTTGGGTCAGCTATTTGGGTCGTGAACCGGGTCAATTGGAGCGGGTTAGGAGTGAAATTGGGTCTCAAATTGGGCTAAATTCGGAATTGGGCTATAAGTCTTATAAAAAGGTTGACTTTTCGTAGAATGGCCATAACTTCTTCGTCCGAACTCCAAATCGAGTGATTCAAAAACCCACGAACTCGTAATCGAATTATGTACTCAATTACAACAAGTTCTATCCAGTTTCAGGCTTAGAAAATAAATTTACCTTTTGGTCCCTAAATTATGCTTTAATGTCCAAATAAGCACATTGTTTTGATTAAACACGAAGCATGCCATCGAAGCCAAATGGAAGCAATACGAGCACATAATTACCATATCTAATAGTCACGTATTTCATACATGTCATATATTCCACATAAGTTCAAGCATAACGGTCAATTAAGGTATATTATTCACATAATTCATGCAAGAAAAGTAAATCGTTCACTCTCATACCAAAGCATACCTTGATCGAGAAATGGGGCGTCACAACCTCCCCTCCTTAAAGAAATCTGGTCCCCAGATTTACCATCGAAAAGTAACTCTTGGTGAAAACTGCGCATCTTCTCTTTCGTCTCCCAAAATGCTTCTTCGGACTTGAGATCTCTTCATAGAACCTTATCCAAAGGAGTTTAGCAGAACCCATAATCCCTGGGTATTCCATTTGAAATCTTCCCCGGTTGTTGTACAAGTGTCAAGTCTTGATCCAAGTGTATCTCTTTCATCGAAATAGTCCCCATCTCCTCTCGGAAATACTTTCTCAATCCATTCACAGCTCCAAGCGGCTCGATAGATCTCGGGTTTGGGTCACAGCCCTTATTGATTTGTGAGAAACTCTTTCTTGGTGTTGCCTCTAAGAAGACTTGGTCACCGTCTTCGAATCAAATTCTTTCCTCATTCGTGTGGCACCCATCTTGATCTCGCTTATCCACTTCAAAAGATCCCTTCTGATCGGAGTCATCTGAGCACGCTAGCCAACGGGATGAGACACCCAACAAGAGAACCCCGTCTCTTAACAAGCAACGAGAGAACCCCATCTCTCAACAAGCAACGAGAGAACCCTATCTCTCAACAAGCAACGAGAGAACCCCGTCTCTCATCCTAAGTTCGAAGGAATCCCGTATCCCTCAAACATCTAAGTTTGAAAGAGTTAACATCTCACAAACTCCTAAATTCAGGAGGATGTAACATTCCCAAATGACTAAAACCGAGGGAACCCAACATCCCCTGAACACAAAAGAGGGAGAACCCTACAACACCCGAGCACAAAAGCACACACACAACTACTCGGACTACTGGGATCCAAAACATGCAAAGCACAAACAAGACACACGACAAGGGACCGCTGTACGGTTGAGTCGTTCTCCATCGGTGAGGTAAAGGCTTCGTCGCATCAAAGGCGTCCCTCAAAGCTCACCATAACAAAGTGCACAAAATCGAGCATGTACAACATCCAAGGTTACAAAAGTCACAAGAATTAACTCATACTTACATCATACAAGTTCACCAAAGTATCCAAGATCATACGATTCGGTTACTAACTTCGTACCTAGTAGTAGCATGCATAAAAAGGTCATTTGATTCAATTTCCAAGCTCAAGTCTTGTATTAACATGCATAGATAAAGTCAATTTGAGCATTTAACGTACATGAAGTTGTAAGTATCTAAACATAGCAATTACAAGTCGTACTTTAACGATTGATTCAAGTAGTACTAATCAAGATGTGTAATCTTAATCATGTATAAGTCTATGCAGCGCTTAAGTATACGTACGTCATGCTCAATACATATAAGGCATACATTTATTCACATAAGGTCATACTTCCAAGGTAAACAACATATTCTCGATTCCTTATATCACACTCTAATGATCAATTCAAGTCTCATATTCGAAATCGTAGATGAGTGTATGCATAGTCATCCCATATTATCATGCTCAAATGAACAACATAATTTAATCACATAAAGTCATGTTTTTAAGGTAAGCGGTAAATTCTCAATTCACTTAATCATGCCTTACGAATTCGTAACATGCATCGGAGCATAAACTCAAGTTTTTACACACATTCAAGGTTTAGAGATATTACAATCAGATCCCCCTAGGCGATTCACATAAGTTTGGAATTAATAAAAAAAACATCCTATAAGGTTCCTATCAACTCGACATAAACCATCCATTTGTTAACTAACTAAGCATGATTATTCAATTACATGAAAGTTCCCCATAAATAAAAATTTCGACATAATTTCAACAATAATCATGCATCTCGAAAACAAGTAAACAACATGGTCTCACAAGTACTTATTCATGCTTTACATCCATTCAACATAGCTCATAAATCTCAAGGTTGCATTAATGCAAAGGTTACTAGGGTTATCACTTGGTAGCACAACTGATCAAGGAAAGCATTTATGCAATTTGTACAAGTAGGAGACAAGCTAAATACAAACGTAACATTTAATGCCAATCATTACCGACATAGCATAAGAGAGGTTGCAAAATAATTCAAGTTTAGGTGGAGTGCATGTATCAACTATCAAGTATACCACCCGGTAAAGAACAATCAATTTCTAACTTACCGTATTCACATTGGCACTTAAAGTAATCACATTCTAGCATATAACGTCACAAGTGTAACAATCGGGTAATAATAATATCCAAATCAAAATGTATGAGTGCAATGCCATGAATGCAGTCCGTACCTTTCACCGTAGTAATGAAATCATGCTCATATCCTCTTGCCCGCCATTCAACGCATAGGCACGTGCATGTGCCACGGGCCTTATCTCATCACCCGGTCCCTTAGTCTTTGGTTAGGTACAATTCCTTGCTATGTGTCCGGTGCTCCCACAATTGAAACATTTACCTAGCTTCTTCCAACAATTTCCCTCACGATGAGTGATGCTACCACAATGATCACAAGGTTTACGCCCTTGTGCAGTTGATAGGATCTCCTTTCCTTTCCCTTTCTTAACCATCACGTGACCCTTTTTCCGCGGTGGAGGTTGAGAGAAAGAACTAGGGACAACTCTCTTAAGACCCGAACTGAAACAAGGATTACCAACATTCTTCTTAGTTCCAAGTCTTTGTTCCTCCGCTTTCGCTTCCATAGCTAGCCCGGTAGCGGTGGCCCAATCGTTGGTCTCTACATGAGTCAAGGTCCTCGCTAACTTTCCACGAAGCCCTTCCAAATTCTGTCGGTCCGTCCTCTGATTACAATCCTTAGCCCAAAGCGCTGGATCCCCACAAGTAAAGCATTTCCCAATCTCTCCAACATTCGTCTCCCTTATGACCAATGTCACCTCGATGTCATGCAAACCTCTAGTTCTCGGTCTATCACAATTCCTTGCCAAATGTTTCGTGCTACCACAGTTGAAACATCTACCTTGTTTCCACCAACAATTCTCCCCAAGGTGTGTAGCACGACCACAATGCTCACACGGATCATAGCCCTTAGTAACTCGAGGGGCCGATACATGAGGTGTAGAAATCTTAGCCTTACCCTTCTTATCCGTATGGTGGTCTCTTCTTCGATCGTGATCCTTAACCTTATATCTCGGGTTACCACATATACAACACTTCCCGTATCTCACCCGACAGTTATCCCCGAAGTGATTGGTGCTCCCATAATGCTTGTACGAGTTTTGACCCTTAATAGCCAAAGGGGTCACTGATTCGGATGCAAAATTTTTAGCCTTTCTATCTCCTAACCCCTTATGTGGTACTCGAGAAGTCGAAGGTGCCATCAAGGATGGTGATTTCTCAGACCCCAATCCGGAAACTATTCCCTTAGTTCGAAACCCTTGTTCCTTGACGGTGGGCGTAGGTATCAACGCCGGAGGTGCCAATAAGGTTTGCGGTGGTTGTAGGAGTTGCAAAATCTGAATCATAATAGTGAGCAAATCATTGACATTCAGAGGCGACATTGGTGGTGCATATTGATTTTCTATCGAAGGGTCTTGCTCATTTTGGCGTGCCGGAGAGCGATCACTTCTACGATGAGGCATCCTACACGCAATCTTATCATGTATGTATGTCGATTAGTCATATGCTCATGTCACATATTGTCAAGTAAGCAATGCAATTGCATAATTTAGAAGCAATAGTTACAAGATATACGTATCATGAGGACGTTCATATATGAAAATAAACCAACATATAAGCACGAAGTTAATTTAAGTGCAACAAAGTAGTTACAAGTTAAGTGATATAGGCAAGTAGTTAACAAAAGGCCACAATAGAAACAACATATTCAATCCAAGATGCTCATGAGATGCAAGAACAATTACATTAATCAATAATGTAGCATATGCAAAATGAATCAATTAAAAGCACACAAGCAAGTTGTTCCTATTGCCGTTCGACCTAGACGACTCGAGACGACTCAAGAGCCCGGTTTTAAACCTTCGGCTCTGATACCAACCAAATAGGGGTGTAACGCCCCAACAAGGGCATCCACGCCTATCCCGCGCTACGGACCTAGCTTGTATATAGAATTGTCATCCATATACCCGCCAAGTTCGAAGCAAGCGGTGACAACGGACAACCTAGCTAGGCGGTACTAGACTCACATCAAGAGAATTAAACAATAACAAATACGCGGAAGCTTAAAACAGACCACATGCATAAGAGTTCAAATTCAATATACCCACTTCAGACCTTCTCAAGTCAAATGAAAACAAATGCGAAAGATTAAATCATCAATTAAGTGACCAACACGGTGCAACATGAAATGCTCAAAATACGGAAATGTAAATCAACCTAGAGACCCTCACGGTCCATCTAATAAGGTAACATCGTCAGCTCCGTACATATTAATCCATAAGTAAACCCCGAAAACATAAACATAGTCATAAACTACGCTACAACAAAATGAGTACAAACTAGACACAAGGACAAGACTCTCAAGAAAGACCCCGCCTAGCTTGACTCCAAAACGCAACCTACGGACACGAAAGGTAAAGGAGATCAGTTCAAATGGAACCGGTGAGGAGAAGTATACATAATATAATTAACATTGGAAGGTTCAATGCATGCTCAAATCAAAGGTGTTCATGATCTGTTAACGTTTTAGAAAACAATGTAGATTTTATAAAAATACGGATCATAAACCAAAGCACCGGCTCGGCGAGTACGAGCACTCCATCCTTACTTCCCAAACCAAGTGAAATCAAACCAATCCATCCTTAACGCCATTGATGTCGAGGGTGTGCACCCCCCGATCATCGCAAAAGATCCATGGAGAAGTGGGTCCATGAAACCGACCTTCTCCCAAGCTTACCTCAACCCCGAACCCTCCTCGGAGTCTTAGCAAACTTGTCCAAAAGTGGGTACTTCGTAAGGGTGCAACCATCCGCCCTTGCGTTCCCGGTCTTACCACTTACTCCGCCCCGAGCGCTATCAAAAGAACCAACCAAGCAAGCGTCCTTGCAAGGTATAACAAAGGCTCGCTACACAACTCACACGTGTATAAAATCCAAATGAAAGTTCTAAAACCATTTTGGGTACCTATCCCATATACCAAAACACGAGTTTTACTTGTAAACTGTTTTCCATAGTCAAACATCATAATATGAGCAACGCTCACAAAACTTGGCATATTAAGCCTACATATACCTTTTCGAAAATGGGAGTTCAAAACCATCAAACATGATAGGTCATATGTGTCCACAGTTTTAGAAAACATTTTGATATTATAACTCCTCACCTTTACCAAGAACCTCAAAGATCAAGCACGAACAAGGAAGGTTACACGTCCAGAGACTCACCACCTAACAAGACAATGTACCAACAAAGGTAAGACTCGACTCAAAACCCAACAAGACGACGCACGGCTTTGACATGAATGCAAATATGCTAATGATGTGCAAGAAATGTTCGACGATGGTATATATTGGGAATTATGATCACATTGCATCATACAAGTCACTTATGAGAGTTATGTATGCTTATAGAGTCATATCATG
The DNA here is from genome assembly GCA_037501455.1 of Lantana camara. Taxonomy (NCBI): domain Eukaryota; kingdom Viridiplantae; phylum Streptophyta; class Magnoliopsida; order Lamiales; family Verbenaceae; genus Lantana; species Lantana camara. Next base: position 47,298,231 of record CM074865.1, read on the forward strand.
CACTTAATGAAATGTGAGGATTAATCATGAGCATGGATAGCATGTCAAGGTCACACATAACGTAGGAAGTCATACAAGTTCAAGTAAATGTATAACTTAGCAAAATGTGACAACTTAAACTTGATCAAGGCAACAAGATCATAACAAGTGATATGCAAGAAGTTCCACTACATATAATAAGGCCACAACTCATTAAAGGTATTATAGAAACAAGAAAAGGACATACAAGAGTCAAAACAAGCGAAACGAGTCAAGAAAACAAGGCTGGGAAAAATCCACCCTCGCGGATTTGGTCCAGAGCTACTGCCTTAAATCCACCCCCATGGATTTTTTACACAGCAAAAATCCACCCTAGTGGATTCTGCCCAGAACTTAAAAAAAACGTGACAGCCACTCAGAATTCGACGAGAATGAGTTCTAAACACCCCAAAACATGAAATTAATATTCCAAAACCTCAATTAAGCATCATAAAACATTCATATATCATATAAGAACATAATATAAGCATAAAATCCAAGAATGGAATCATTTAAGCAAGAATTACATATATGCATAAAAGCTTCATAGTTCAAGCATGCTCTTCAATGGTGAATCTCTAATCCTAGCATGAATTCAACTAAAATTGATTCCAAACCTCATAACAACTCAAGCATAATCATTCTACAACACCAAGATTGCAAGAAATCAAATAAATCCTAGACGTGCAAGAATTTCTTCAAATCTTCAAAAACTCAAAAATGGTGAAATAGAATAGATGGAATCCAACCTAAACATGTTTCTAGGGTCCAAATAGCATACTTAGAACACGAATTCATCAAGAAAACATGGATTAAACTCATAAAATTCAACCCTAGTTTATGCTTCTACCAAGAACTTCAAGCTCAAAGCATAACCCAAGCATTTACACAAAACCTTACCCTAGGAGCTGAGAATCGAAGAGAATAGCTTGGTCTTGAGTCTTGAATCTCTAGCTTCAATCTCCAATCTTGTCTCTTGAAAATGGTTGAAGGTGTTCTTGAGAGAAGATGAATGGGTTGGAGAGAAAAGTGAGGGAGAGAAGGGTTTGAATCTTTCAAATAACGTGAAATGGGATGTTGGGTGTTAAAATCTGATTTAGTTATTTGGGTCAGCTATTTGGGTCGTGAACCGGGTCAATTGGAGCGGGTTAGGAGTGAAATTGGGTCTCAAATTGGGCTAAATTCGGAATTGGGCTATAAGTCTTATAAAAAGGTTGACTTTTCGTAGAATGGCCATAACTTCTTCGTCCGAACTCCAAATCGAGTGATTCAAAAACCCACGAACTCGTAATCGAATTATGTACTCAATTACAACAAGTTCTATCCAGTTTCAGGCTTAGAAAATAAATTTACCTTTTGGTCCCTAAATTATGCTTTAATGTCCAAATAAGCACATTGTTTTGATTAAACACGAAGCATGCCATCGAAGCCAAATGGAAGCAATACGAGCACATAATTACCATATCAAATAGTCACGTATTTCATACATGTCATATATTCCACATAAGTTCAAGCATAACGGTCAATTAAGGCATATTATTCACATAATTCATGCAAGAAAAGTAAATAGTTCACTCTCGTACCAAAGCATACCTTGATCGAGAAACGGGGCGTCACAATATACGTTTTCAAAACGGGAGTTCAAAACCAACAAATATGAAAGGCTATAGGTGTCCACAGTTTTGAAATCGTTTCATATATATATAACTCCTCACCTTTACCAAGAACTCCAAAGTTCGACCACGAGCAACGAACTACTCGGCCGGAGCCGCACCACCTAACAAGACAAACGTACTAACAAAGGTAAGACACGACTCAAACCAATTATGACGACGCACGGCTTCAAGAAAGAGTAAACATGCTCATGAGATGCAATGAATGCCCAAGTATAGCATAAGTTCAATAATGATGATCAAACAACATCATGTAAGTCATATATAACAACTTCCAAGTCATGACATATACAACTAATAACAAGTAAACCGTACTTAGTACAATCTCACACATAATCGAGGCATGCAAGACATTACAATGCACATAAACATGATTCCAAGTCATATATATCATATTAGGGGTGTAAGAAGTGCAAAGGAAGTGAAAACGAAGCAAAATCACAAAAACTCAAAAATTAGACCCGAGAGCACCCAAACGGGCGTTTGGTGTTTGTGAAGGAAATGCAAACGGGCGTTTGGCCCTTGAAAAAACGTAACAGTAATTTTTCAAATGGGGGTTTGGGGTTTCAATGCAATTTTCACACGGGCGTTTAGTTTGCTACTGGTACAAAACGGAATTACGAACATATGCTTGCAAATGATGAATTTTAGGCTCTAAACACTCCTAAATCATGCTTCCAAGTGTTCTCAATATGCATAAACGAATTTAAACATCAAATATCATGTTATGAACATTTAGGAATGAATATGCATCAAAATTCCAACAAATTACAAACATGAACTTCATCTTCTTCAAGTATTCAAAGCTTCAAACTCAAAAAATGGTGAAATCTCCAATCATGCAAGAAACTTAAGGAAATTAATCACATTCTTCATGAAATTGCTCAAGGAACAAGAATCAATCACCAAATCAAGCTAAAACACACAAGAAGATGAACATGCAAGAATTCTCAAGAAAGCTTCAAAGGTCATCAATGGTGGATTCTTCAAACAAGCATTAAATCAAGAAATACTTACATCAAATCGTTCCTAACATCATAAGAATCACATTTCCAACAGCAAATTCGAATTCAATCCAACACACAAGAACCCTAGTTCAAATTCAAGTTCAAAAGCTTCAAGAACATAAACCCAACAAAGAGCACATAATCCTTACCTCAATAGCTGAAAATGGAAGGAAATAACTCGTCTTCTAATCTCAAATTCCCAGCTTCAATCTCTACTTATGTCTCTTGAAAATGGCTTGAAGTGTTCTTGGAAGAATATGGATAGTCTTGAGAGAAAAGCGAAGGAGAGAAGGGTTTGAATCTTGCAAATAACGTAATATGAGTCTCAAGGTGTTAAAATCTGATTTAGTAATTTGGGTCAGCTATTTGGGTCGCGAACCGGGTCAATTGGAACGGGTTATAAGTGAAATTGGGTCTCAAATTGGGCAAATTTTAAAATTGGGTCGCAGGGCAAATTGACTTTTCGTAAAATGACCATAACTCCTTCATCCGAACTCCAAATTGCGAGATTCAAGAACCCACGAATTCGTAATCAAATTATCTACCCGATTTCATTAAGTTCTATCCAGTTCCAGGCTCAGAAAATAAATTTACCATTTAGTCCCTAAATTATACTTTAATGTCCAAATAAGCACATAGTTTCGATTAAACATGAAGCATGCTATTGAATCTAAATGAAAATAATACGCACACATAATTACCATATTAAGTAGCCACATAACTCATGTAGAGCATATATCTCACATAAGCACGAACATCAAATCAAGGCATATTATTCACATAACTCATGCATAAAAGCTAAATCGTTCACTCTCGTAACAAGCTTACCTTGATCGAGAAACGGGGCGTCACAACCTCCCCTCCTTAAAGAAATCTGGCCCCCAGATTCTCCATTAGAAAACAACTCAGGGTGAAATCTCAGCATCTTCTCTTTCGTCTCCCACGTTGCTTCTTCGAACTTAAGATCTTTCCAAAGTACCTTAACCAAAGGAATTTGTCGATTCCGGAGCCGTTGTCAATTTCTCCTTAAGCACACGGAAGTCGTTGTCAATTTCTCCTTAAGCACACGGAAGCTCTCTTCACAAGCTTCATCCCACATAAACTTTGTTTCCTTCTTAGTTAATCGTGTGAGAGGTGCGGCAATCTTAGAAAAATCCTTCACGAATCGGCGGTAATAACTTGCTAAGCCGAGAAAACTCCTTACTTCCGACACATTCTTCGGTTGCTCCCAAAGAGAAACTGTTTCTATCTTAGAATAATCCACTGAAATCCCATCACCGGAAATAATATATCCCAAGAATGATACCCGATCAATCCAAAAATCACATTTGCTGAACTTGGCGTACAACTTATGCTCATGAAGCCTCTCAAGAACCAAACGAAGATGTAGAGCGTGTTCCTCAACCGACTTAGAGAAAACCAAGATGTCATCAATGAATATAACAACGAACTTGTCCAAGAACTCCTTGAAAACACGGTGCATTAAATCCATAAAAGCTGCGGGTGCGTTGGTTAGTCCGAAGGGCATCACAACGAACTCATAGTGTCCGTATCTCGTGTTAAAGCCCATCTTCGGTATATCCGACTCCTTAATCCTTAGTTGATAGTATCCTTGTCGGAGATCAAGCTTCGAATATACCTTCGAACCTTGCAATAAGTCGAACAACTCTTCGATGTGCGGGAGGGGATACTTGTTCTTCACCGTCATCCTATTCAACTTGATAGGAATCAGGATGATGTGAATCATGATGAACCGCGGCCATATCTTGTCCCAAATGAAGAGCTGGACCGATCCACAACTCAAGAAGATAGCATACAAATGGAACAAAGTTATGGTGGTCCAATTACAAGAGCTCGGGCCAAAATTATCCAAGAGGAAGTTGGAAATCTCTTAAACCAATTTGCTCAAACTGGACTCCAACCTTCAAGATGGGCTGCTGAACCAAATTCAGAATACTTCAATGTTTTTATGTCCAATTCCTAAAGTCCAAAGTGTGGAAATGATGTAATTCGGCCCTAAGCCTATTATAGTATTATTTGGGTAACCTTGGATGGAAACCTAAGCTCTAGATACCAAATGATACGAACTCCACGTACTTGCCGTGAAACCCTATACCAATACTTGGAGTTCTTGATTTTCGATCGTCCACTTCAAGGTTAAAATAGAGGAGTGTGACCCGTTTGCTATAATGAGCAAGGAACCAACACTATCAGATTTGAATTATAGGAGTGTGACCCGTTTGCTATAATGAGCAAGGAACCAACACTATCAGATTTGATAAGTAATGCACCCCGTCGACTATAATGAGTCGGGAAATGACATTATCCGGTGGAGGTTTGAAACTCCGGTGTCGTTCAACTAAGAACTTCTGAGTATAACTCACTTGAATCACAATTCATTCATTTTTTGACTTAATAGTTCGAACTACAAGGCTGGAATATAAAGATGCATGCATGGGAATTCTAAGAGACAATTTAGAATTCAAAGAGACAAGCTAATCCCGTCACTTTTCTTGTAGGCTGAATAAAATGGGCTTAACCTAATCTAAATGCATGCAAAATAAATAAAAAGATGGCCCAAAGTATAATATAATAGTTCAGGGCCAAATTACAATAAGCTTAACACAATTTGGGCTTAAAATTCGATCACTAAGACATTGAAACAAGGTGGATTGGATCCAGCTGAATACTTGTCTTCTTGGGGCTCTTCTTGAGTTATTTGGATCAAAAGAGATTGAACTTCCTCTTGCATTCTTTTGGACCGTGACCTTGTGATAGGTCCAACATAACTTGGTTCATCTTGAGTTGTGATCATATCATCATTTGGATCAAAGTGTGGAATTGTTGGACCAAAAGTGTGGCCTTGTCTTATGATTCACATCATCCTGATTCCTATCATTCTCCCCTTCTTGAAAAAGATTCGTCCTCGAATCTGGATCAAAATAGTCATCTCACAAAACAAATAACCCCTTTTATTTCTCAAAGTAGATCTAAAACCCAAAATGAAACACACCAAAGTTGTCTTCTTTCTCGTTTTTTTTCTAATTTTTTTTTTCCTTCTTTTTTCTTTCTTTCTTTTCAACTAGTTTCTTCTCTCCCTCTTCTTTTCTGTTACACTCTTTTTCTTTTTCCTTCTCCTTTTCTTTTTCATGCTCTTTTTCTTTTTCTTTTTCACATTCTTTCTCACTATTACAATCACTTTGTTTTGAAGAAGCTGAAATGGATTTCTTAATTTGGCCCTGAACTATTATATTATACTTTGGGCCATCTTTTTATTTATTTTGCATGCATTTAGATTAGGTTAAGCCCATTTTATTCAGCCTACAAGAAAAGTGACGGGATTAGCTTGTCTCTTTGAATTCTAAATTGTCTCTTAGAATTCCCATGCATGCATCTTTATATTCCAGCCTTGTAGTTCGAACTATTAAGTCAAAAAATGAATGAATTGTGATTCAAGTGAGTTATACTCAGAAGTTCTTAGTTGAACGACACAGGAGTTTCAAACCTCCACCGGATAATGTCATTTCCCGACTCATTATAGTCGACGGGGTGCATTACTTATCAAATCTGATAGTGTTGGTTCCTTGCTCATTATAGCAAACGGGTCACACTCCTATAATTCAAATCTGATAGTGTTGGTTCCTTGCTCATTATAGCAAACGGGTCACACTCCTCTATTTTAACCTTGAAGTGGACGATCGAAAATCAAGAACTCCAAGTATTGGTATAGGGTTTCACGGCAAGTACGTGGAGTTCGTATCATTTGGTATCTAGAGCTTAGGTTTCCATCCAAGGTTACGTATCTGTATCTTTTATCTTTTGTATAATTTCTTTTCATTATTGTTATATTGCTGCAAAAAATCGAAAAAGGCAAAAAAAATCGTAAAAAAAAAAAAAAAAAACAAAAAACAAAAAAAAAAGAGAGCAGCATTGTTTCAGTCATTTTCTTTGTAATCTCAAATCATAAGTCATGTGGATTTGTTTGCTTGTATCTTTTTAGTTGTAACAGTTCGTTTGTGACAATTTTAGCACCCTTATTGATTCATTCATCTTAAAGATTATTTGGTTGAGGGATCTGAAATTTCTTGTGTCTTTCTTCAAGAATTGAGAGGAAAGAGTGGTAAAAGGCTTGAGTTGTGAGCACAAAAGAGGGAAAAAGCCATATTTTTTAGTGATACACGAGCGTGAGTGACTCTAAACGAGGGCAAACACGTGAGGGAGTGTTGTGAGGTAATTTTTACTAACGATTTTTCTTGCAGGTTTAAAACATGACGGAAGAACGAAATGAACAGCCTCCAATGGACGTTAACTTTGTCCTCCGTGCAATGCAACAACAATTTGATAGGTTGAACGTACAATTTGGTGAGATCCGGGATCGATTGGATCAAAATGATGAACGGGTGACTGAATTACAACAAAATGCTCTCCCGGCTAGGAGACCAAACCGACGACCAGCCGATTTGGGTATCAATCCTCGTGATGGATTTGATGATGAGGAAGATGACTTAGATGAGGCTGCATCAAATGCCTCTTCAAGGAGAGATCATAGACGTCCAAGATACCAACAACAACGAAGAGGAAGAGGGGTAATTGACAATAACCTCGGATCTATCAAGCTTTCTATTCCTTCCTTCAAAGGACAAAATGACCCGGAAGCTTACATTGAATGGGAACGAAAGGTGGAGTTAATTTATGACTGCCACAACTATTCGGAAGGGAAAAAGGTAAAACTTGCAGCCGTATCCTTTACGGACTATGCTATTGTATGGTGGGATCAAGTGGTGATAAGTAGACGCAGAAGTGGTGAGTACCCTATTGAAACTTGGGATGAGATGAAGGTGGTTATGAGGAAGAGGTTCGTACCTCCTCACTACTATCGGGACCTACACCTTAAGTTGCAAAGTTTGAGGCAAGGGTTCAAAACGGTAGAGGAATACTACAAAGAAATGGAGATGGCAATGATTCGAGCAAATATTGAGGAGGATCGTGAGGCAACCATGGCTCGGTTCATATGTGGTCTCAACCGAGAGATCGCCAATGTAGTGGAACTTCATCACTATGTTGAACTTGAGGAAGTGGTCCATATGGCTATCAAGGTGGAGAGACAATTTAAGAAAGGAAGGACTGTGGTTAGGCGTGATGATTCAAATACCTCTAAACCAAAGTGGAATTCTTCTCCAAAAACAGCCGAAAAGCCATCAAAACCAAAGGAGGATCCACCTACAACAAAGGGTTCGTTTGAGAAAGGTAACACCTCTACACATCGCAATCGTGATATTAAATGCTTTAAATGTCAAGGAGCAGGCCATATAATGTCTCAATGTCCAAACAAAAGAGCCATGATCTTGTTAGACAATGGAGAACTTGAAACCGAAAGTGAGGGTGATAATGGAGGCCTTGAAACATCGGATGAGGCAAGTGATGTTGAGCATGCGGTTGTGGGGCAAAGTTTGGTGGTTCTAAGAGCTCTGCACATCCAAGCTCTTGAGGACAAAGATGAACAACAAAGGGAAAACATCTTTTACACACGGTGTCATGTTAAGGAGCGAGTTTGTGGGCTGATCATTGACAGTGGGAGTTGCGTGAACGTGGCTAGTAAATTGATGGTGGAAAGGCTCGGCCTTAAAACCTTGAAGCACCCGAGACCTTATAAGCTCCAATGGCTGAATGAACATGGTGAAATGAAGGTAACAAAACAAGTTCTTATCTCCTTTTCAATTGGCAAATACATGGATGAGGTTCTTTGTGATGTCGTACCAATGCAAGCTGGCCATATATTGCTTGGAAGACCATGGCAATTTGATAGACGAACAGTTCATGATGGCTACAAGAATCGATATAGTTTTACCAAGGATGGGCGAAACATCACCTTGGCACCTTTACCACCAAGCCAAGTGTATGAAGAACAGTGCCAAATTAAGAAATCCATTTCAGCTTCTTCAAAACAAAGTGATTGTAATAGTGAGAAAGAATGTGAAAAAGAAAAAGAAAAAGAGCATGAAAAAGAAAAGGAGAAGGAAAAAGAAAAAGAGTGTAACAGAAAAGAAGAGGGAGAGAAGAAACTAGTTGAAAAGAAAGAAAGAAAAAAGAAGGAAAAAAAAATTAGAAAAAAAACGAGAAAGAAGACAACTTTGGTGTGTTTCATTTTGGGTTTTAGATCTACTTTGAGAAATAAAAGGGGTTATTTGTTTTGTGAGATGACTATTTTGATCCAGATTCGAGGACGAATCTTTTTCAAGAAGGGGAGAATGATAGGAATCAGGATGATGTGAATCATAAGACAAGGCCACACTTTTGGTCCAACAAGTCCACACTTTGATCCAAATGATGATATGATCACAACTCAAGATGAACCAAGTTATGTTGGACCTATCACAAGGTCACGGTCCAAAAGAATGCAAGAGGAAGTTCAATCTCTTTTGATCCAAATAACTCAAGAAGAGCCCCAAGAAGACAAGTATTCAGCTGGATCCAATCCACCTTGTTTCAATGTCTTAGTGATCGAATTTTAAGCCCAAATTGTGTTAAGCTTATTGTAATTTGGCCCTGAACTATTATATTATACTTTGGGCCATCTTTTTATTTATTTTGCATGCATTTAGATTAGGTTAAGCCCATTTTATTCAGCCTACAAGAAAAGTGACGGGATCAGCTTGTCTCTTTGAATTCTAAATTGTCTCTTAGAATTCCCATGCATGCATCTTTATATTCCAGCCTTGTAGTTCGAACTATTAAGTCAAAAAATGAATGAATTGTGATTCAAGTGAGTTATACTCAGAAGTTCTTAGTTGAACGACACCGGAGTTTCAAACCTCCACCGGATAATGTCATTTCCCGACTCATTATAGTCGACGGGGTGCATTACTTATCAAATCTGATAGTGTTGGTTCCTTGCTCATTATAGCAAACGGGTCACACTCCTATAATTCAAATCTGATAGTGTTGGTTCCTTGCTCATTATAGCAAACGGGTCACACTCCTCTATTTTAACCTTGAAGTGGACGATCGAAAATCAAGAACTCCAAGTATTGGTATAGGGTTTCACGGCAAGTACGTGGAGTTCGTATCACAACTCCCGATAGTCTATGCACATACGAAGTGTCCCATCCTTCTTCTTCACGAACAACACCGGAGGACCCCAAGATGAAGTACTCGGTCGTACAAACCCACATGCCAATAACTCGTCTAGTTGGGTTTTAAGTTCCTTGAGTTCGGTGGGAGCCATTCTATACGGCGTTCGAGAACGGCTCGGCAGATCAATAACAAACTCGATCTCTCTTTCCGGTGGTAAAGTCCCCAAATTCTTCGAAAAGACATCGGGGAACTCATTCGCCACTTGCATCTCTTCAAGCTTAACTTGATCTTTAGGCCGGTTCAACACATAAGCCACATACCCGGTAGCTCCATCCCGAATGAGCTTCTTAGCTTCCATCAAACAAATAAACGGACTCCCACGAACACTCGAACCCGTAATCACACCGGTACCTAACTCAACCTTCTTCCCGAAACAGTCTATCTTTGCCCGATGCGCATACAACCAAGCCATACAGACTATCACGTCATACTTCTTCATCAGAATAGCAATCAAATTCGCCGGGTAAACGCGTCCCTCAATACTCACCGGACAATTACGGTACAAGCCATCAGTTCTAATCATACCACCCAAAGGAGAGCGCACAATATAAAGCATAGAATCACTCGCAAGAGGCAAATTTAACATAGTAGCCAAAGTAGGAGTAACAAATGAATGAGATGCACCCGGATCATATAATGCATGTATGGGAATGTCATGTATGTGGAGTGTACCTTCCACGACGGCGGTAGGGTCGATCTCAGCATTCTCTTGCTCCCCATCCAAAGCATAAGCACGTGCATGTACCACGGGCCTCGCCATGCCACCCGATCCTTGAGCTTTCGGCTCGGTACAATTCCTTGCTATGTGTCCGGTGCTCCCACAATTAAAGCATTTACCAAGATTCTTCCAACAATCATCCTCGTCATGGGTGATACTATCACAATGTCCACATGGTTTGTGCCCTTGTGTAGTCTGAGGTGTCTTCTTTTCCTTTCCCCTTGTTTCCCATAAAACGACCCCTAGAAGATGGTTGTGGTGACTTAGAGAACGATTGAGGAGTTGTCCTCTTAAATCCTGAACCGGAACCCATAACACCCTTCTTAGTTCCAAGCCTTTGTTCTTCCGCTTCCACTTTCAAAGCTAACCCGGTAGCATCGGCCCAATTATCAATGTGCACCGGAGCCAAAGATCTTGAAATCTCCCCACGAAGTCCTTCCACAAACTTCTCACACTTGCGGTCTTCCTCATCGGTAATATGAGGTGCATATGGAGACAATCGATTGAGCTCGGCAATGTACTCGGTCACGGACATATTCCCTTGCTCCAAATTCGTGAATTCCCTCTCACGACGCTTCCTTGCTTGTTTCGGTATGTAATGTGCCCGAAACTCTCTTGCAAACATCTCCCAAGTAACATTGTCTTCACCAACCCCAAGGCAGGACATGGTGCTACGCCACCAATTATAAGCCTAATCACGAAGAAGATCGATAGCACACAAAGCCTTCTCCATTTCGGTACAAGTAACAACTCGGAAAATCCTCTCAATGGTACTGATCCAATACTCCGCTTTCAAATCATCCGTAGTACCCGGAAATATAGGTGGACGGCGCCTACTAAATCGGTCATAAACACTCTCAACCGGAACCGGTGGTGGAGAGGGTGCCGGAGGAGGTGCTTGCGCGGCTTGTTGAGCGGCTTGTTGTGCATTCACGGCTTGCACAAACTGAGTCATAAGAGCCATAAGATCCGCTGCGTTAGGTAGAGGCGGCGGTGGAGGTCGATTTTGATTATTCCCCGGAGGGTCTTGCTCATTTCCACGAGCCGGAGAACGGTCACGACGACGTGGAGGCATCCTACATAATTCAATCATGTATGCATGTTGGTTAGTCATATGCTCATATCACGTAATATCAAGTAAGAAATATAACTACATGAATTTAAAGCAAGAGTTAACAAGATATAAATAACATAGAGTCATATGCGAAAGCGGAATAAATAAACGCGAAAGCACATTGTTCCTAAGCCGTACAACCTAGACGACTCAAGACGACTCAAAAGCCCGGTTTTGAACCTTCGGCTCTGATACCAACCAAACAGGGGTGTAACGCCCCAACAAGGGCATCCACGCCTATCCCGCGCTACGGACCTAGCTTGTATATAGAATTACTATCCATATACACACCAAGTACGAAGAAAGCGGTGACAAACGGACATCCTAGCTAGGTGGTACTAGACTCACAAAGCGAGTAAACAATCACAAGTATGCGGAAGCTTAAATCATAATATATCAAGTGCATAAATTCATTCATTCAACAACTAAGTCACCGTCACGGTCCAGCACGAAATGCTCAAGGTATGGAATGTAAAATCATCCTAATGACCAACATGGTCTGAACTAGCATAACAACATCATACATACTAAATCCATAAATCCGAGACATAAGCGATATAAATATAAAGTATGTAAAGACACAAAGAGTACAAGCTAGACTCGACACAACTCTCAAAGTAAGACCCCGCCTAGCAAGACTCCAAAACGCGATCGGCGGACACGAAAGGTAAAGGAGGTCAGCTCAAAGGAACCGGTGAGGAGAAGCTCACATAGTTTAAATAAGAGGCTAATGCATGCTCAAATCAAAGATGTTCAGGATCCGAACTCGTTTGGAAAACAATGCAGGTTTTATAAAATCCAATCATGAACCGTACATAAAACTGGCTCGGCGAGTTCGAGCACTCCATCCATTCTCCCAAAACCAAAACACAACAATCCATCCTTCGCACCATTGATGTCGAGGGTGTACGGCCCCCGAACATCCTTACCGTATGAAGAGACGGGTCCATGAAACCGGCCTCTCCCTTGCAACCTCAACCCCGAAACCTCATCGGAGTCTTAGTTAGCAAGTTTCTAACATGTGGGGACTTCGAATGAGGACAACCGTCGGCCCTTGCCTTCCCGGAATATCACTCACCTTAGCCCCGAGCGCTAAAATCCAACCAAGCAAGCGTCCTTACACAAACCTCGCTACACAACTCCTACGTATATAATATCAGATAAAAGTTCTAAAACTATTTTGGGTACCTATCCCATGTACAAAAGCTTAAGTTTTACTTATAAACAGTTTTCCATAAGCGAATATTCAATATACGAGCAAAGCTCACAAAACTTGGCTTATAAAGCCTAAATATACGTTTTCAAAACGGGAGTTCAAAACCAACAAATATGAAAGGCTATAGGTGTCCACAGTTTTGAAATCATTTCATATATATATAACTCCTCACCTTTACCAAGAACTCCAAAGGTCAACCACGAGCAACAAACTACTCGGCCGGAGGCGCACCACCTAAGAAAACAAACGTACTAAGAAAGGTAAGACACGACTCAAACCAATTATGACGACGTACGACTTCAAGAAAGAGTAAACATGGTCATGAGATGCAATGAATGCCCAAGTATAGCATAAGTTCAATAATGATGATCAACCAACATCATGTAAGTCATATAACAACTTCCAAGTCATGACATATACAATTGATAACAAGTAAACCATACCTAGTACAATCTCACACATAATCGAGGCATGCAAGACATTACAATGCACATAAACATGATTCCAAGTCATATATATCATATTAGGGGTGTAAGAAGTGCAAAGGAAGTGAAAACGAAGCAAAACGATCAAAATCACAAAAACTCAAAAATTAGACCCGAGAGCACCCAAACGGGCGTTTGGTGTTTGTGAAGGAAATGCAAATGGGCGTCTGGCCCTTGAAAAAACGTAACAATAAATTTTCAAACGGGGGTTTGGGGTTTCAATGCAATTTTCACACGGGCGTTTGGTTTGCTGCTGGTGCAAAACGGAATTACGAACATATGCTTGCAAATGATGAATTTTAGGCTCTAAACACTCCTAAATCATGCTTCCAAGTGTATACAATATGCATAAACGAATTTAAATATCAAATATCATGTTATGAACATTTAGGAATGAATATGCATCAAAATTCCAACAAATTACAAACATGAACTTCATCTTCTTGAAGCATTCAAAGCTTCAAACTCAAAAAATGGTGAAATCTCCAATCATGCAAGAAACTTAAGGAAATTAATCACATTCTTCATGAAATTGCTCAAGGAACAAGAATCAATCACCAAATCAAGCTAAAACACACAAGAAGATGAACATACAAGAATTCTCAAGAAAGCTTCAAAGGTCATCAATGGTGGATTCTTCAAACAAGCATGAAATCAAGAAATACTTACATCAAATCGTTCCTAACATCATAAGAATCACATTTCCAACAACAAATTCGAATTCAATCCAACACACAAGAACCCTAGTTCAAATTCAAGTTCAAAAGCTTCAAGAACATAAACCCAACATAGAGCACATAATCCTTACCTCAAGAGCTGAAAATCGAAGGAAATAACTCGTCTTCTAATCTCAAATTCCCAGCTTCAATCTCTACTTATGTCTCTTGAAAATGGCTTGAAGTGTTCTTGGAAGAATATGGATAGTCTTGAGAGAAAAGTGAAGGAGAGAAGGGTTTGAATCTTGCAAATAACGTAATATGAGTCTCAAGGTGTTAAAATCTGATTTAGTAATTTGGGTCAGCTATTTGGGTAGCGAACCGGGTCAATTGGAGCGGTTATAAGTGAAATTGGGTCTCAAGTTGGGCAAATTTTAAAATTGGGTCGCAGGTCAAGCTTAAAAGCTTAAAAGGTTGACTTTTTGTAAAATGACCATAACTCCTTTATCCGAACTCCAAATTGCGCGATTCAAGAACCCATGAACTCGTAATCAAATTATCTACGCGATTTCATTAAGTTATATCCAGTTCCAGACTCAGAAAATAAATTTATCATTTAGTCCCTAAATTATACTTTAATGTCCAAATAAGCACATAGTTTCGATTAAACATGAAGCATGCTATCGAAGCCAAATGAAAATAATACGCACACATAATTACCATATGAAGTAGCCAACTCATGTAGAGCATATATTTCACATAAGTACGAACATCAAATCAAGGCATATTATTCACATAACTCATGCATAAAAGGTAAATCGTTCACTCTCGTAACAAGCTTACCTTGATCGAGAAATGGGGCGTCACAAAAACTATTATTTTCCACCACTTGTCATCCTCAAACGGATGGACAAACGGAGGTAGTGAATTGAACCTTGGGAACTCTTTTAAGGGCTGTGTTTAAAACATATTCAAAGAATTGGGTTGAGTGTATTCATTTGTTGAATTTGCATATAACCGTTCAATACTTTCTTCTACTTCTTTCTCAACCTTTGAGCTTGTTTATGGTTTTAATCCCTGAACTCCTTTGGATTTGCTTCCTTTACCTATGAATGAACTTGTAAGCTTAGATGGCAAGGAGAAAGCTGAACTAGTGAAGAAAATGCATGAGGATGCTCGGCTTCACATTCTGAAAAGAAACAACCAAGCTATGATTCAAGCCAACAAGGGACGAAAGAAAGTTGTTGTCAAAGAAGGTGACTTGGTGTGGGTTCACTTTAGGAAAGAGAGATTCAATCATCAACGAAAGTCCAAACTTGAGCCACGGGGAGACGGACCATTCAAAGTGTTGAAAAGGATCAATGATAATGCTTAAAAAATTGATCTCTCGGATACGTATAGTGTAAGTTCCACCTTTAATGTTACTGATTTATCTCCTTTCATGCAGATTCAGATTCGGGGACGAATCCTTTTCAAGAAGGGGGGAATGATGTGAATCATGATGAACCGCGACCACAACTTGTCCCAAATGAAGAGTTGGTCCGATCCATAGCACAAGAAGATAACAAACAAAAGGAGCAAAGTTATGGTAGTCCAATTACACGAGCACGGGCCAAAATGATCCAAGAAGAAGTTGGGAATATCTTAAACCGGCTCAAGCTGGACTCCCACCTTCAAAATTGGCTGCCGAACCCAATCTTCAATACTTCAATGTTTTTATGTCCAATTCTTAAAGTCCAATGTGTGGTATGATGTAATTCGGCCCTAAGCCTATTATAGTATTATTTGGGCCTTTATTTTTGTCATTCTTTAGCTGCATATTAGTTTAATTAAGCCCACTTTTGTAAGCCTTCAAGGCAAGTGGCGGGAATAGATTGTGTCCCTTAGTTTTCTAAGTGTCCCTTAGGTTTCCATGCATGCATCTTTATATTCAGCATAGTAACTTGTTTTTTTAATCAAGAAGTCAATCATTGAATTTTCATTCAAGTGAGTTTTACTCTCAAGTTCTTGCTGAACGATACCGGAGTTTCAAACCTCCACCGGATAACGTTATTTCTCGACTCCTTATAGTCGACGGGGTGCGTTACTTAAACTTTGATAGTGCTGGTTCTTTGCTCAATATAGAAAACAGGTCACGCTCCTCTAATTCAACCTTGAAGTGGACGATCAGATTCTTAGAACTCCAAGTATTGGTATTGGGTTTCACGGCAAGTACGTGGAGTTCGTATCAAAAGGCCATAACACATAGTATAGCATGTGTATTTATCATATAAGTCATAAAACAAGCAATGCATATCACTTAGGGTTCAAATATAAGAGAAGAATCCCATGCATGTACACATTATAAGCAAAGAAGGCATATGGAAGCATATCTCGGAAAATTTTCAACGAAAATTCATAAGATTTCACAACACACAATATAACACATTATATGACATGTTAATAAAGTGAATGAACTAAAAACCATCCAAAGAAGCCATGCAAATCACGTACAAGAACTAAAAATTCATGCCGAAATGTAAAGAGTCGCGGTCGCGACCCATTTCCTTCATGAAATGGTAGCGGCCGCTACCCATGCAAATGGCCGAAATATTGATCAATTTTCCAAAAATTCGAAACATGGCAAAAATGGGGTGTTGGCCACGACTGGAAATGCATAAATTTCAGGTCGCGGGCGCGACCTGAGAGACATAACAGCAAAGACGTGAAAGAGGTCGCGGCCGCTACCATTTTCCTTCATGGTTCGATCGCGGCCACGACCGACCAGCTACAACAGCAAATATGCAACGAAAAACAGAGCAAAGCCATGCTAATCTTCACCAACAAGATCAGGTATACTAAGATCAGAAATATGCAAGAAAACAACTCCAAAGCAACACACAAACATGCTCACAACACACAATATCACACATTATATGACATGTTAATAAAGTGAATGAACTAATAACAATCCAAAGAAGCCATGCAAATCACGTACAAGAACTGAAAATTCATGCCGAAATGTAAAGAGTCGCGGCCGCGACCCATTTCCTTCATGAAATGGTAGCGGCCGCTACCCATGCAAATGGCCGAAATATTGATCAATTTTCCAAAAATTCAAAACATGGCAAAAATGGGGTGTTGGCTGTGACTGGAAATGCATAAGTTTCAGGTCGCGGGCGCGACCTGAGAGACATAATAGCAAAGACGTGAAAGAGGTCGCGACCGCTACCATTTTCCTTCATGGTTCGATCGCGGCCACGACCGACCAGCTACAGCAGTAAATATGCAACGAAAAACAGAGCAAAGCCATGCCAATCTTCACCAACAAGATCAGGTATACTAAGATCACAAATATGTAAGAAAACAACTCCAAAGCAACATACAAACATGCTCCCAAAGCGTTGAAATGTGAGATGAAGGATGTGATGATCATTTCATGCTATATCTTCAATAATTCATTACTGGTAGCTCATGAATGCCTCAACTACCAGCTAATACATCACCATAAATGCAAAGAAGAGATCAAGACAATCATATTCATGCTTGGAATCAATCAAATTCATCAAGAAATGGAAGAGATCTATATGCTCAAAACTTAAATATTTCTCCAAGTCAGCCATATACCAATGAAAACGTGATCAAAATTAGGGATGAATAGATCAAAATGACTCACATTACATGCATAATACAACCCTAAGCTTACCTTGTGGATTGATGGAGGTTTGGAAGAGATTTGAGCTTGAATCTCCAAGGGTTGGCTTGAGCTACGGGAAAACTGGAACGCAGAGGAAAAATGGCTGAATTTCTCTAAGTGAAAGGGCTTGGTTCGGTTAGGGAGAGTAATATTAGGTTAGGTGGTTGAGTTAGGGTTCCAAAGGCTTAAACTATAGTTAATTTGGTCAAGAGGTGAAAGAGTTATGGCTCATTTAGTACAAGGTGGCAGTTTTGGCTTCCATTGCGTGTTTCGGTTGAATTTCGGAGGTTCAAATAGCTTTGGAAAAATATAAGGCTAATTTCATCAAACTCGAATTTTCGATGCGAGTTCAACGAAGTTGACAAAACTCGAATCCGAGTTTCCTAGCTCAAGTTATCAAATAAGGAACTAATGGTACGCTAATTGCTCGTTAGCCCCCGTTTTGGATTCCACAATCAAAATAAATTCCAAAATTCAGTCAAACGAATCCGAAAACATGAAACGAGCATAAAACCATATTCATAACACATATAAATCCAACATATTAAATTTGCACGAAGTTTCGAATTCAATTCACGTAGAAACAGCAAGCAAACAGTTCATTCAAGCGCAAATAGTTCAAAATTCATATGAATTCAAATTTAATTATTTTCAAATAATTAAATATCTCACTAATTTAAAATAATATGAAATAAAGCAATAAATATCGAAATTAAAATAAATTAAATGCGCACGTAATTATCACATAATTCATAACTGAACGATTTGAAAAGTCGGGGCGTTACAGATCGTATCCCACATGATGTCATTGACTGAAAGGTTCTTTCGAATATACATTAACATTTCGGGTAGGGGTCACACGCCTGTTTCTAGACTATGGTCGTGTGATCTGTGAGGTAATTAATTAATAAAGTGTATTAATTAATTAGGCTCACTGCTAACTGAAATTGAACCTAGAGGGTCACACACAATGTAACGCCCCGATTTTCGGTTATTCAGGTACGCACGACACGTGTGAGTTTTCGAGGGTTAGGATTTATTTTAATTCTTTCGTTTATTAATTCTTACCTCTCATGAAAATTATATGAATTATATTTCAACCTGTTTACGTGAAAATATGTGAAAGTGTTGTTAATTAGTGAATTACTGTATGATTCGTAATTTCTTGGTACGTGAATTAATTTCCGAACATGTCTTATTTGATTAATTGTCTTTAATTGATCATTTTCTATAACTTGAGAATTATTATATGATTTATTTCTGGTTGATACGTGAAATAATTGCCGAACGTAACTTAATTGCCTATGTGTCTTCAATTGATTATTCATTCAAATTAGAGGACTTAATTGCATTGGATTGATTTGAACCTACATCATAAGACTTATACTTAATTGAATTAACTCAAGATCTTGAGGGGCTTGATTGCAAATTGTGGCCATTTCATCTTTTATATGCAAGACTTGGGTTTTATCCTCATTCATACATACATATACACAAACATATTTGCTCCCATTTTCACGGTTCAAATCCAAGAGGAAGGAGAAGAGGATTTCATCATTTTCCAAGCTAAATTTCAAGGGGAATTGCATACTTTGCTCAACCATCTTCATCACATTATTCCTTTTCTTATCTTTCTTATTAGAGGTAAAGATGATAGAATGATTGAACTCTTGAATGGAGGATTAAAGCTAGGGTTTATGTTTTTTGGAGTGAATCACTTGTGTATTGATTGTAGAAGCATGATCATGATCATTGAACTTGAAAGCTTGCTTGAATTCTTGAATTATATGAAAGTTGGATTACATGAAATATTATGGGGTTTTAATGTTAAATTCTTGATGATTTGAGCATGTTTTATTGGTTAGATCATTGTATAATTGAAGTATAGTGTGTAATTTATGTGTTTCAATATTTGTTATGGAGTGGGATTGCATTTTTTGATGAGTTTTGTGGGTTTGGCACGAAAATCCCCTGTTTTTCCCCTGTTTTGCTGCTGCTGCTGCGTAATGGGTCGCGACCGCGACTGAAAATAGGCCAAAACTGGTCGCGCCCGCGACCCCATTTTGGCCAACTCTCGACTTTTGAAAAAATTGGAGAAAATTCGGCCAAAAATACTTGGTCGCGGCCGCGACCATTTTGTGAAGGTTTTTGGTCGCGCCCGCGACCACCCTCCAGAAACTGCATTTTGTCCAACTTCAAACCAACGCCATTTTCACCTCGGTTTGAATTAGAAAACATGCCATATAGCGTTGGAAAGCTCTATGTGTCTACTTTCATTCCCAATAAGCAAAACTCAATTCCCACTTCTAGAATTTAAGATATTCCAGTTTTCCCACAACATGTACATTTCCCAAAATTGTCAAGTTCTCCTAAACTTCACCAAAACCTTTCATATTGCATTCTTTTCATTTTTTTGGCTCCCATATATGACTTATATGAACTATATGCTCATTTTATTGATAAGTATACTCCTATATGATGCTTCTTGGTATTTAATTGCTCAAACGTGATTGTGTGACTCCATGCCTTATACAAATTGAACTTGAAATGATTGAATGATATGAATATGTGACTCCTTGAGTTTTATTTCATCTTTAAGTATTAATTGGTTCTCATACATGTTTGAGTGACATTTGATTGCCAATTTATGTGATTATTACTATGTTGGATAATTTTATGTATTGACATGAGCATTGCCGTGCGTCATATTTGGTCTCATATTTAGTCTAGTCTCACGAGTTTCTGTTATTTCCTTTCATGTCCAGCTTTCTCCAGGGCGGAGATCATTGTTCACATGGACACTTTCTTGTATCATTGTCTTGTCCCGTCGCTTGTCAGGTGAGGTTTAAATTCTAGCTACTTAGAACCCTTACAACCTTACGTGTGTTTTCGGCCAAAAGTATATGTATATTTATAGTTTTCAAATCTTATTGATTTACAAATTGATTGATTGAATGTTTTGGCGAGTAACTATTGTTCACATTGGGCCCCGAGGGTAGTGTATTGAGCCAACCGGGGAAGCAAGGGCTGACGGGTAACTCTTGCCCTACCCTCACCATTGTGGGATCACCTCTGAATCCACCAGGAGGTTTGGTGGAGGAAGAAATCCCGTGCGTGGGAGTCATGTTCCCGACGTACACCATGATTGGATGGTTGGGTCTTGCAAGCCCGCCATCACCCGGAGGAAGAAGGATGTATTGAGTGAAATTGCTAATTGTGCACGGAATTGTTTGTGTGATCACCTAACTCACTAATGAATTGATTGATTGTACACTTTTGGTGAAAGGTTGGAGAATTGCCCTCACTCGCCGGGCCACTGATTGAACTGAATTGTAATTGATTGTATTATTAAATTGATTAGTTGTAATCTCGGGCGAGTTATCTTTTACTATTAAACTTATATTGTCTCTATTTTATAAACCCTTACCCGAGATTATGGCTTGCATGTTACTTGCGCGAATATTTATTTATAAACCCCTCACTCAGTCTGTGGTAGACTGACACCTCACACTTTTCAGGTACTGTCAGTGGCGTGCTAGGCGTAGTCCGAGTCGTGTCCAGTTGTCGAGTTAAGTCTAGCATTGCATTTTCATGTTGTGGATATGTTGGAGATGATAATGTATTGATAAGTGTTGGTACCTAATACTATATATATACTTTTGATGTAAATATGGTACCTATGTGTATTGATATACAGTTGTAAGTTAATTCTTTTGAGATATTTGATATATGTTAAAGGAATTATTATGCTTATGCTTTAAATTCCTAGATTTGAACTTGATTGGTTTGAGGGTTAGTCCCGCCTAGCTAGTGAGTTTTTTTATTGTCACCCGTTCGCCATGAGTCCGGTTCATATATGGACTACTCATTTCATGTGTGAGCTAGACTTATGGTGCGGGGGTGTGGCATCTCGGCGTTCCGGGTGCTACATCTTAGGTGGTATCAAAGCCCGGTTGCAAAACCGCGGTTCTAGCGTCGTGTCGTGTCAAGTCTAGGGCGAACGGCGTAGGATTAATTGATAATTGGTGCATTGCATTGATTCTTATCACTAATTGTTGATTAATTGACCTTACATTGTGTGAAGAATTACATGCTCAATGTGTTCTATTGTCAATTTTGTTGAATTAGTTATTGCATTTTGCATCAAATTCACATACTTGATATCAATTATGTGGCATGAGCATGTATTAACTGCATGCATCTAGTCTTGGATTGATTTTGATTTATAGGCTATGAAGATCATATCAAACCACGGCCAATTTTCATGACAATAATGGATTATCTCCCGTCTTACGTTCAACCATGGAAGATGTAAGAAATGTACCTGGATTATATATGGGAAGTTGGGAGTATGGTTTTTCTAACGGAGCTATGGTTTGAGTAATGAGATCGGGAATAGAAGAAACAATTGTGAGAATAGCTTATAAGTTTAATGGAAGTTGGTGGATACTCGATAAGATGAGAGGATCATTCATTTAAGAGAAACATGAAGAAAGTCTCGAAGATGTTTTAGGGTCAAGGTTTCTATCAACAACGAGGTAATGATCTTCAGGAAAATTAACAGTAAAGTGGAATTGGTGTTGATATGCAAAACAGATTATCTAACTCAGGAAAGAAGTCAAGGAAAATATGGGGAAAAGCTATGAATCGGGGATTGGATGAATACAAAAGAATGAAGTGACTGAGGAGAAGGGAATTGAGATCACTTTAGGCTTCGAGTGAGGAAAAGGTGGATTAGAAGGAGGTAAAGGAAACAGTCAACATAGTAACTTCAAGTCCATGCAAAGCCGAAATATTAAGGGTTCTACTTTGGACGAGCTGGAATTTATTTTCTAAATTTAAGCCGAATTGTTGTGAAAGAGGTCGAATTGGAAGATATGGAGCAACAAATGGAAACGGTAAAGAAAGACAAAAAGCTGTTGGAGCCAGGTTAGGTGCTCAACTATGAATAATTGAAAGATGAGTTCGTTCAACCCTTCAGCTCATAAAGATTAAACCGAGAAAGCTTCGATCAAAGTAATAACTATGATGAAGACCAGGATAACCTTTGGAGATTAATTCTTTGAGAAACGTAAGGCATCAATTTCATAGATGTGGAATAATTTGGATTCAAGAATCCCAAACTCGGATTATAAAGTTATATAAGTTAATATAAGGAAACTTTGATCAAGGAGACATTTATGGTGAAGATTGGGACAATATATAGAGATCGATATTTGGGAAAGAATCGAGTTCAAGAAATTTCAATCTCGGGGAATGGAGATATATAGGTTGAAGATAGAGAGTTTGAAGAGTTAGAAGACCGTGGGAAAAACAAGAAATGACCAATAGTTCGAGACAAGCTTATAACTCAACAAACAACAAACAAGGAGCCGAGATAAAGCTTTCCATGACTACGGCGACAGGTTCAATGTATTTATAAGCACGTGCATCATGTGTTGCATTAATTTAATTTGACTTTTATTTACGTATGTTATTATAATTGTTATTCGAGATTGTATATTTGATGTGCCAAGTACATTGTTTAAATGATTTAAATTCCTTTACTTATGTTCGTAACTTTAATTAATGTAATTGTTCCGAGATGATACGTCTTTAATTAATTACGAGTGTGATATGTGCATTGGCATTTTAACCCAACATGCATTACTTAGTGTTTAATTGTCAGGATGCTCTCCTCTCTATCCATTTTATGTTTCATGATCGCATCAACTTGAGTCCTACCGAATCAAGGGGGGGAAAAGGAATATTTTTGTGTCATCCGTCATCGCTCTTTTGCAATTGGGAATACTCGGTGTTATTCGAAGTCTGGTTATATTCTGAGAATTCATGGTTACCCATTGATCCATGATTTTGGTCTATTCTGGAGTTTGCTCAGGATCGAGGAAACTTGTCATTCGTGTGTTACCATGTTTCCCTCAGTCGTCATAGGAAAGTTTTGAGCAGGTGGACAATCCAATCCGAACTTCGATGGAATTTTCTCCACTTCGTTCATCGAGTGTTACTCCGATCGGGTCTGGCTTGAAACAAGTGAAGAAGAGATAATTGGGTGACAAAGTGTGGGTTTAAAAAGGAAAGATGAAATATCAAGGCCTGGGGAAAGCAGAACCGGAGGATGGGACAAAGAAAGTAGGTTGCTAATCCTACCAATCACTTCAAAATAAATGTGAGAAGATTACCGGACAATTGGCATGATTGGAACCATTTACACTAAGGAAGTTGAAGAGATAGAGAATCTTCAATTTAAGAGATGAGGTCATGAGCCCAACATATAAGAATAGAAATTCTTAAGGGGGAGAGTCGGTCGGGAGATAATTTTGGGAATAATTTTGGAAAAAAAAAAAAAGCGTAAGTGCTTCAAGAGCCGGAAACGGATATTCAAGGAAGGATGGGAGATTTAGTACTCAACTTAATTTTAAACAGAGATGGATGAAGTTGAGAATAATATTGGAAGAAGCAAGTACTTCAAGAGATGAAGATATAGATTCAAGAAATGCATAGGAATCGACTCGACAAGACGAGGAAAAAGATAATTAATGGATAGTGTTTTGTGTACCATGTCCCATGCCTTGAAGAATTTCAAGAATTGGTAAGGAGAGTATTGGGTAAGGAAACTCGATCGGATTACTATATTTTGTGATGGAAGGAACGCTTTGAAGATTAAAGGCTAGACTTTGAGCTATTAAATAGCTAACCCGAGCATCCGAGAAGGTTGGTTATAATTCGGGATGAAGAACGAGTTAGTTGGGTTAAGATCAAGCACACATTCAAGAGTTGACGCTTCGGACGGGGATGTTAGAAAGCATAAAGAGTTCGATTGCGGAATAAAGATCGAGTGGCTATTGAAATATATATACACATCAGGCATTTCGAGGCATGATATTTTGGCTAGAAGAAATTCCAACCAAAGAATCAAGTGTTGAATCAGATCACTACAATGGAAAATTCTCAAGCAAAGGTGAACGGTACATCAATCATCCATGGCATATGCATACATGTAAATTAAATTTGAATAATGTTATGATGCCAAGTACTTTGATCGTTGGTTGTATTAATTGCTTTTGTATGATTTCTATTTGGTGTATTTGGTATCTCTACCTGTCTTTTGCGTGATGCTGGTGTGAGTGTTTATCTATATGTTCCTCTTGGTCGTGGCATTGTTGTCTGAGAGATGGGGCTCTCTCGTTGCTTGCTTGAGAGACGGGGTGCTCTCGTTGTTTGTCTGAGAGATGGGGTGCTCTCATTGCTTGCTTGAGAGACGGGGTGCTTTCATTGTTGCCTTCTACCTGTTTAATTTGTTTTAGTGGGAGTTTAGATTTTTTTTTCCGAGTGTTTAGGCTTCGTTGAGTTAAGGGTCGTGACTTAACCGCAATTGAAGACCCCGAGTTGCTTGAAGACCTTTTCCGAACTAATTCCTGACGGGAAGTTGCTAACCCGCGTGGGATGAACACTGGAGAGATGTTAACAGTCCAGAACTCGAGGCAATGGACCTGGGGACCAGGTCCACTTAAGGGGGAGAGATTGTAACGCCCCGATTTTCGGTTATTCAGGTACGCACGACACGTGTGAGTTTTCGAGGGTTAGGATTTATTTTAATTCTTTCGTTTATTAATTCTTACCTCTCATGAAAATTATATGAATTATATTTCAACCTGTTTACGTGAAAATATGTGAAAGTGTTGTTAATTAGTGAATTACTGTATGATTCGTAATTTCTTGGTACGTGAATTAATTTCCGAACATGTCTTATTTGATTAATTGTCTTTAATTGATCATTTTCTATAACTTGAGAATTATTATATGATTTATTTCTGGTTGATACGTGAAATAATTGCCGAACGTAACTTAATTGCCTATGTGTCTTCAATTGATTATTCATTCAAATTAGAGGACTTAATTGCATTGGATTGATTTGAACCTACATCATAAGACTTATACTTAATTGAATTAACTCAAGATCTTGAGGGGCTTGATTGCAAATTGTGGCCATTTCATCTTTTATATGCAAGACTTGGGTTTTATCCTCATTCATACATACATATACACAAACATATTTGCTCCCATTTTCACGGTTCAAATCCAAGAGTAAGGAGAAGAGGATTTCATCATTTTCCAAGCTAAATTTCAAGGGGAATTGCATACTTTGAGGCTCAACCATCTTCATCACATCATTCCTTTTCTTATCTTTCTTATTAGAGGTAAAGATGATAGAATGATTGAACTCTTGAATGGAGGATTAAAGCTAGGTTTATGTTTTTTGGAGTGAATCACTTGTGTATTGATTGTAGAAGCATGATCATGATCATTGAAACTGAAAGCTTGCTTGAATTCTTGAATTATATGAAAGTTGGATTACATGAAATATTATGGGGTTTTAATGTTAAATTCTTGATGATTTGAGCATGTTTTATTGGTTAGATCATTGTATAATTGAAGTATAGTGTGTAATTTATGTGTTTCAATATTTGTTATGGAGTGGGATTGCATTTTTTGATGAGTTTTGTGGGTTTGGCACGAAAATCCCCTGTTTTTCCCCTGTTTTGCTGCTGCTGCTGCGTAATGGGTCGCGACCGCGACTGAAAATAGGCCAAAACTGGTCGCGCCCGCGACCCCATTTTGGCCAACTCTCGACTTTTGAAAAAATTGGAGAAAATTCGGCCAAAAATACTTGGTCGCGGCCGCGACCATTTTGTGAAGGTTTTTGGTCGCGCCCGCGACCACCCTCCAGAAACTGCATTTTGTCCAACTTCAAACCAACGCCATTTTCACCTCGGTTTGAATTAGAAAACGTGCCATATAGCGTTGGAAAGGTCTATGTGTCTACTTTCATTCCCAATAAGCAAAACTCAATTCCCACTTCTAGAATTTAAGATATTCCAGTTTTCCCACAACATGTACATTTACTAAAATTGTCAAGTTCTCCTAAACTTCACCAAAACCTTTCATATTGCATTCTTTTCATTTTTTTGGCTCCCATATATGACTTATATGAACTATATGCTCATTTTATTGATAAGTATACTCCTATATGATGCTTCTTGGTATTTAATTGCTCAAACATGATTGTGTGACTCCATGCCTTATACAAATTGAACTTGAAATGATTGAATGATATGAATATGTGACTCCTTGAGTTTTATTTCATCTTTAAGTATTAATTGGTTCTCATACATGTTTGAGTGACATTTGATTGCCAATTTATGTGATTATTACTATGTTGGATAATTTTATGTATTGACATGAGCATTGCCGTGCGTCATATTTGGTCTCATATTTAGTCTAGTCTCACGAGTTTCTGTTATTTCCTTTCATGTCCAGCTTTCTCCAGGGCGGAGATCATTGTTCACATGGACACTTTCTTGTATCATTGTCTTGTCCCGTCGCTCGTCAGGTGAGGTTTAAATTCTAGCTACTTAGAACCCTTACAACCTTACGTGTGTTTTCGGCCAAAAGTATATGTATATTTATAGTTTTCAAATCTTATTGATTTACAAATTGATTGATTGAATGTTTTGGCGAGTAACTATTGTTCACATTGGGCCCCGAGGGTAGTGTATTGAGCCAACCGGGGAAGCAAGGGCTGACGGGTAACTCTTGCCCTACCCTCACCATTGTGGGATCACCTCTGAATCCACCAGGAGGTTTGGTGGAGGAAGAAATCCCGTGCGTGGGAGTCATGTTCCCGACGTACACCATGATTGGATGGTTGGGTCTTGCAAGCCCGCCATCACCCGGAGGAAGAAGGATGTATTGAGTGAAATTGCTAATTGTGCACGGAATTGTTTGTGTGATCACCTAACTCACTAATGAATTGATTGATTGTACACTTTTGGTGAAAGGTTGGAGAATTGCCCTCACTCGCCGGGCCACTGATTGAACTGAATTGTAATTGATTGTATTATTAAATTGATTAGTTGTAATCTCGGGCGAGTTATCTTTTACTATTAAACTTATATTGTCTCTATTTTATAAACCCTTACCCGAGATTATGGCTTGCATGTTACTTGCGCGAATATTTATTTATAAACCCCTCACTCAGTCTGTGGTAGACTGACACCTCACACTTTTCAGGTACTGTCAGTGACGTGCTAGGCGGGAGTCCGAGTCGTGTCCAGTTGTCGAGTTGAGTCTAGCATTGCATTTTCATGTTATGGATATGTTGGAGATGATAATGTATTGACAAGTGTTGGTACCTACTACTATATATATATACTTTTGATGTAAATATGGTACCTATGTGTATTGATATACAGTTGTAAGTTAATTCTTTTGAGATATTTGATATATGTTAAAGGAATTATTATGCTTATGCTTTAAATTCCTAGATTTGAACTTGATTGGTTTAAGGGTTAGTCCCGCCTAGCTAGTGAGTTTTTTTATTGTCACCCGTTCGCCATGAGTCCGGTTCATATATGCACTACTCATTTCATGTGTGAGCTAGACTTATGGTGCGGGGGTGTGGCATCTCGGCGTTCCGGGTGCTACACACAAATACCAGGTTCAAAGGGTATTATGGAAAGATCAAATAGTTGATCGAAACAAGACCACAGTGTAAAGTACACGTGTGGATATCGAAGAGCAATGTTTGGTCGTGTGGCTCCAATTAACGAATTGGATCATGTGTTAATTAATTGAAGAATTAATTATTAAGTCCAAATATAATTAATTGAAGAATTAATTATAAAGCCGAGATATGATTAATTGGCGAATTAATTATAAATCCCTAAATATAATTAATTGGAGAATTAATTATATAGCCGAATAAAATCAATTGGAGAATTAATTTTAGCCTGTTAGAATTAGTTAGTGAATTAATTCTAAAGTCCTTGATGGAATTAATTGGAGAATTAATTCTAAGTATTTAATTATTTACTTGTTCTAATTTGATTGGAATAAATAAATAAATATCTTCTATTTTATTATTCTAATAAAGTATTAGGATGAGATATTTAATTATTGATAGAATAATTAAATATTCCTAATCAGTTAGGAACTCTCTTTCTAGAAGAATAGATATCTTATTTTAGATAAGATATTATTTTACTTGGAGAGAAAGAAAGAATAGAAGATAAGTCAAAGTAGGAATCCGATTCCTACTTGACCTAGTAGGGTTCGAACCATACCCTATAAAAGAGGCATAGGGTTCGAAATTTTGGCTTACACGTGAATTGAGATCACGTCCAACCTTCATGGAATTTTGGGGATAATTCTCTTGCTCTCTATTTCTCGTTTCTTGTTTCTTTAATATGCATGTTACAGTACTAGCATACTCACTAACATGATTTGAATCTAGGTTGGTGTGGATTATTACTCTAGAGGATTTCTACTTTGGAATCTCGAAGAAAGAATCAAGAAACGGGGATTTTCACGCCGCATGAAGAACGTTTGAGGGCGGCTTAATACGTTTCAAGAAAGCTTCAATTCGTGTGAGTTTCTTAAGTCCCAACGTTACGATACGAACATTGCAAGTCTTTTAGATCCCTTTTGGAAAAAAATTTTAAACTTCTTCTACGTTTACTCCGTTGTTTTCCAACAGTTAATGCATTGCCATGCATCACATATGGTTCATTTGAAGTCTTAAGTCTCATGTATGCACCGTGTTGTTTCGTGTACAGTTTTCTCCAGGGCGGAGACGTGCCGGGTTCATAGGTTTTCCTCAAGTCTTCTTGTCTTCTTGGTTTTGTTTGCTAAGGTGTTACATGTAACATCCCGCTCGTCCCATAATTAAGGTACGTCACTTTTCAACCTTTTTATGTGTGTAATTATGTGATTTCGTACTTTGCAGGGCCCTATTTTGAACTCTTTAAGAGTTTAGGGGCTTGTTTGCAATTTTCTCCTTTTAGGGGTTTTTCGGCCATTCCTCGTTCGATCGAGATTTCGACCTCTTTGACCCATTTAACGCGTTCGGGGCATCGAATTGAGTCCGTAGACTCTAAGTTTGCCCAATTCTGACGTCGTTAGCCCTTTCTACCGATCGTTTCTTCGCGCGAGGACCGGGTTAAATATCTATCATCATCGTTTTGCGTGCCAAAAGCTCCAGCAACTCTCTCTCTCTTCTCCCGCTGCTTCTCTCTCCTCTCTTACGACACACTCACACACACTTGAGGTGTGTTTTCACACACACGTCCAACTTGCCCGTTTCTCGACGGATTTCAACGAACCACTAGTCCATTTCGACGGGCTCGACGAGCGGTCACAACCGTACCAAGAAATCGGCCATCCGGCGACCGACGGCGGAGAAACCGCCGGATTTCAGACGCGGCGGAAGAGGAGTGGCGGAGCCGTCACTTCGCTGGCGTCCCGCGGCGGCTTCCGGCCACTCTCCGGCGACACGCGCCACCAACCCAGGTAAAGGAGCTCCCGGCGTAATTTTCTGGACAGACGGCGCCGCCATCGGGGCGGCGAGGAGGCCGCACGCACCGCCTGAAGCTCGCGGCGGCGGCGGCGGCGGTTACTGTAGCGGCGTGTTTCGCCGCTTTCCGGCGACTTTCTCCGACGGGGTTTGGTGGTTTCCGGACGTTTTCGACCTCCTGAACCCATTTCGGGCATCAGATTGGGACGAATCGCGGCGTAGGTGGCGGTTCCGGCGAGTGGCGCACCGGCGGACGTTTGGCGGCGGATTTGGCCCTCTTCCGGTGGGCTTTTGGGGGTGGTTCCTTCACGGAAGTTGCTCAGAATATTGGAATGTAGCGGATAGCGTTGGCCCCGACTCGAGAACCGGCCGACGGCGGCGAACCGGTGGCGGACCGGTCTGGACCGGCGGTTCGATTTTTCCGGCGACTTTTTCCGGGTTTTGGCTTGGGGCTTTCGTAGGGCTCGTTACGGGCTTTCCAACGGTATGTCCGGATTTTATTTTCGTTTGGCGGTTTGCGTTTAATTTCAGTTTTCGTT
This sequence comes from Lantana camara, assembly GCA_037501455.1. Lineage (NCBI taxonomy): Eukaryota > Viridiplantae > Streptophyta > Magnoliopsida > Lamiales > Verbenaceae > Lantana > Lantana camara. Next base: position 47,328,819 of record CM074865.1, read on the forward strand.
CTAGGGTTTTGGTTCGGTTTTTCTTTAACGAAGTCCTGTGTGTTTGGTATTTTCTGAAATTGGTTGAGGGCTTTTGTCGAGCAGGCCGAGACGCACATTTCTGTCCTTCCGGGGAATTTTCCGACCACCAGAGGTGGTGGTCCGGCGGCTGTACGTGGCGGTCCGGCAAGCTGCGGTGGCGGCATTCCGGTGACTTTCGATCAGCGGGTTCCTTTCGTCGTGGTGAGTCCAACGCCACTTTTCGTTCGTCAATCGGATGTCCGGTTGATTTTATGTGAATTTTTGAAGTTGTTGTATTTATTTTCGTTAATTGTTTTAATTGTAATTTCGGCCTTGTATGAACTATGAAATGGAAATTGTGAATTGTATGATATGTGAAAATATATTGTGTTGTATGAAAGCTTAATTCGTGATTTAGTGAATTTAAATTGCCTCGTTATTTGCCTACTTATTTGAGAATAATTCTTGTTTAAGGGGTGTTAGTGTAATTTTAGAAAACTAATTGATTATGAATTTTATGAAATGTAAGAAATGAATTATGATAGGCTAAGTTATATTTAATTTGAATAAATTGATCAAGTATGCTAATTGTTAGAATATCGTGAGAATTGTCAATGTATAATTTATATATATTGCTATGTAATTCATGTTTAATTTCGTGAGACTTTGTGCATAGTATGATTTGAATTCTTTATGTCATAATTTATTTTATGCAATTAATGTTAGGAATTTTATAAGCTATGCATCTCTTGATATGTAATATGAATTGTAAAATGCTCTGAATAACTTGATTGTATAAAAATGGATTATATGTTGCATCATTTGTATTTGTGAGCTTGGCCGTGCGTCTGTTTGGTTGTTTTTGGAGTCTGAGTCTGTGTTGTGTGTTCAGTTGTTCAGGGGTTATCCAGGGAGTGTGTGTCAGCTGTCTGGGTTTCAGTGGGACTTCTTGGCCATTGTTTTCCGTGCTCGTCGGTGTACGGTGAGGTTTTCTTTCTTTTAGTTAAAGCGACCTAAAACCCTACGTGTATTTTGAAGCCCGCATGTGAACTATATATATATATGTATATAGATATGTGTTCGGATATGTATTTTATGGGAATTGGTCCCTTTTGTTATGAAAGAATTGGAAAATGTTTTGTATATGTATATAAGCTATTTTACGTTTGTTTGGAAAAGCTTCGACAAGTGTGAGTGTGCGTGAATGTGTGTGTGAGTTTAAGCAGGGCATGATTTGCGGATAAGCTTCATATGGTAAGTGTGATATGTGTAAGTGTGTGTGTATCTGTGTGATGGGCCCCGGAGATTGTGGGTAAGGGAGACCCGGGACGACCATTGGGGTCGCCGGTTACGACCCCTGTGCACTTCTCCACCAACGGGAGACTTAGTTCTTCTATGCCGACGGAGCGCATTTTGGCTGGCCGTCGAAGGAACCGGGCGGGATCCTCCGGTTCACATGTTTCGTTCTGTGGAGGGTTGAGAGGGGCACCTCTCTTCCCCAATGGTGTGGCGGTGGGATTGTTTATTGGATTTGCTTCTGTTTATGCTTTGAGCAAGTGTGAGTTAAGCGTGAACTCTCCGAGTTAGTTTGATTTCGATTCTGAATTTGGTTCGTGAAACGGGAATGGATTAATAATTAATAAATTTTGGTTGATTTTGGCCTTTGGGCCTTAAACTCTTTTATATATTTACTATCACGGGAAAATGTTTTAGATTGCAAAAACCGTGCCCCGGTTCATGAACTTTTTAAATTTGTTATATGCTCTGCTCGTATGTATATGTATGGGTGCGTGTGTTAGCCCCCTCACCAGTCGTTAGGACTGACCCCTCCTCGTTGTTTTGTTTTTCCCCCTTCTTTTGCTTGAGTTGCAGGTTTGCTTTGGAGCTCGTTGGTGCTAGGCGGTTGAGTCGAGTCTTTCGTTTTGTTCGGGTTGAGTCGGTCTTTGTATTTGTATAGGTTTTGCATTCGTTTGAATTTGATTTAATTTGCTTAATGTATAAGTTTAATTTATTCGTTTTGTTATGCCACTATGAACATATTTATGTTTAAGTTTTGAATATATGAATTTTCGGGACAGGTTAGGACAGGGCTTGGATTAGTTGAACCCGTTTTGATTGTATGCACTCGGGACAGGTTAGGACAGGTAAGTGGAACTAGTTGAACCCGTTTAGTTGATGTTTATTTATTTTATGGATTGTATGAATTCGGTTCGTTGCATGAAGTATTTTGAAAGTTCATATTTTGAAATGCTTCCGCATTCTGCTTTTGTTTTCTCTTGCGTACTCTATACAGGGTCTAGACCGCCTAGCCTTAGGTCGGATTTTGGTTTGTCACCCGTTCGCTGTGACTTGGTGCGTGTGCGGATTTCCCATTTCGTACACTTGTCGGGTCATAGTGCGGGGCTGTGGCGCTCCACCGCTCGGGGTGTTACATCTTAAGTGTTATCAGAGCTACCAGGTTCAAAACCGGTGCTCTGGAGTCGGGTCGTGTCAGTTTAGGTCGTACGGCATAGGAGTACTTGTGCATTGCATTCGTTTAATGTGAAATATTGACTTCTCTGTATGAATTTGTCTGAGCTTATGTGATTATGTGTACACTATGATTACGATTTTTACAACATTATCATTGTTATGCTTTAAAATTTTGTAAATTATGTGTTGCATCTGCATTTAGTTGGTGCTCTTAATTGCTTTCATTACTTGACATATCCACTTACTAACTCCCATGCATAAATATTTATTCAAATTGTGAATTGTAGGGTGACTCCTTGGCACCAAAATTGTAATTGATCGTGACAACACTTCCCACTTCTACCAATTGATGAAAGAGGATTTGAGACTTCCATCTTCTGACTACTTGGAGTAAACGAATCTCTACAAGAATTCAGTCAGGGTTCGATGCTAATATAATGGAAACAGGTATCATGCATTCATAGCACGTGCATCATGCATTGGATTAAATTGTAATTATTCTGATCTTTTTGTTCTACGTGCTCGATTGTTTTCTTGCTGATTAATGAGTATATGCCATTCACATCCCTAACCCCACATGCATTAGATTCGTGATTGTATTTTAGGTGGTCATCTATCTGATTCACCAAGTGCTGTCTTAGTTGAAGCCTCATTGGAATCCGAACAGGGGTTGATCAGAAGTGTACGATTGATCCAACAAGCTCAGAGTATAGGAAGGATGAAAGAAGATATTTGTCTACGATGGAGATATTAGATCTTTTGATTATCGAGGTGCCTTTGGGATTTGTACCTAACTATTTGGAGGTGCTCGGGAGTAACACGTTTTACAAGGACACCATTTAACTCTGGATGGAGTGAGGTAGCAACGAAGAAATTGATGCATTTGTACCATTCAGAGTCATTCAAGTGAGGGTCAGACTATTTTAAAGACATCAACAAGAGTAGTTACACTTGTACTAAGGAAAAAGGGGAAAACTTTAAAATAAGGAATTTTGTGGCAATGTTTTTGAAAGCCAACTTCACCAAATTACGAGGACGGGAGCATCAGTTAAAATGACGGTGGCAAAGTGGGATTGATTAAGGATTCTCCATTGATCCCTTCACGAACGTTATAAGAAACCTTACCGATGATGGAGGCAGCAAATTCTATTTCTCGCGAATTTTATCGGGACTTCGGGAACCCTACGGATCACTTGGCTCCGACAACTAATTGAAACGGTTCGAGACCCTTTTGAACCAGAGGATGCGAGGAAACATCAAAGAATGTAAAATGGAAAGTTGGAACTACGGTCAGTTAAGGAATTGATTATTCGTTCAAGTTAAAGAAATTGTCAACCACGACTTCACTGCCACGGTGAATGGTACATTAAACATTCACGGCATTTGCACACATGTATTGCATAAGTAATTATATTTATTTTGTTTGACGTTGTCATGTGTGACAACGTGTGTAATAACGTGGCTAATTGATTTAATTTCGTAACTTAAAGTTTTCTGTTGTTTGTGAACTCTTGCCAACTGATTTGATTGCAGGCTCGTGTAAATTATTCGTGCCTCTAGGGTTAATGTTCTTGATTGCTCATAACCCCTTCATGCATATACATATATATTGTAATCTTATTTTACAGAGATTCCATCGCGATATCCCCCTTGAGTCAAGGTATGGATGATGTAGGTATACTCTAGGGACACCGATATCAGTTGTGATAAGGTACACTAAACATGCATCACATGTTTTGCATCCAGTGTTTGCTCTGATGTATGTCTGTTTGATTGTTGAGTAAGTGAACTTGTGTGCTAGAGAGTTGTTGAGATCTCTCTCTATTTATGTGTTAGGGAGATGCGGGATTCTCCCTATTTGTGTGAGCGAGAGATGCTGGATTCTCTTGGAGCTAGATATTCGAAGATGTTGGATTCTTTCGAATTTAGGGGTTTGAGAAGTGCTGGATTTTCTCAAACTAGAATGTCTGGGAGGTGTGAAATCTGCCAGACTTAGGTTGAGAGACGGGGGTTCTCTCAATTATGTGCTGGAGAGACGGGGTTCTCTCCCTTGTGTGCTGAGAAACGGGGTTTTCTCTTTTGTGTGCCGAGAGACGGGGTGCTCTCATTTGCGTGTTGAGAGATGGGATTCTCTCTTGTTTGTTGCCGTTGCGTAGTGGGTGGTCTGACTTCAGCCAATAAGCGATGAGGATGCGACGGTGTCGAGCTTGGAGTGCCGTGACCTAGGGGTGATTGAATGAAGTGTTCAGACAGATCTCTGTGGCTACCAAACCCTGAAGGAATATGATGCCATCAAAGGGGTAAACTTCACAGCCAGGGCTATGACTATACGATTTTGGGAGATTGATGCAGGTAGTCCAGATCGAAGCTCTTCGACTCAGCAGTAGGACCTGAGGACAGGTCCTTCTGAAGGAGGGAAATTTGTAACATCCCGCTCGTCCCATAAATAAGGTACGTCACTTTTCAACCTTTTTATGTGTGTAATTATGTGATTTCGTACTTTGCACGACCCTATTTTGAACTCTTTAAGAGTTTAGGGGCTTGTTTGCAATTTTCTCCTTTTAGGGGTTTTTCGGCCATTCCTCGTTCGATCGAGATTTCGACCTCTTTGACCCATTTAACGCGTTCGGGGCATCGAATTGAGTCCGTAGACTCTAAGTTTGCCCAATTCTGACATCGTTAGCCCTTTCTACCGATCGTTTCTTCGCGCGAGGACCGGGTTAAATATCTATCTTCATCGTTTTGCGTGCCAAAAGCTCCAGCAGCTCTCTCTATTCTCCCGCTGCTTCTCTCTCCTCTCTCACGACACACTCACACACACTTGAGGTGTGTTTTCACACACACGTCCAACTTGCCCGTTTCTCGACGGATTTCGACGAACCACTAGTCCATTTCAACGGGCTCGACGACGCGGTCACAACCGTACCAAGAAATCGGCCATCCGGCGACCGACGGCGGAGAAACCGCCGGATTTCAGACGCGGCGGAAGAGGAGTGGCGGAGCCGTCACTTCGCCGGCGTCCCGCGGCGGCTTCCGGCCACTCTCCGGCGACACGCGCCACCAACCCAGGTAAAGGAGCTCCCGGCGTAATTTTCTGGACAGACGGCGCCGCCATCGGGGCGGCGAGGAGGCCGCACGCGCCGCCTGAAGCTCGCGGCGGCGGCGGCGGTTACTGTAGCGGCGTGTTTCGCCGCTTTCCGGCGACTTTCTCCGACGGGGTTTGGTGGTTTCCGGACGTTTTCGACCTCCTGAACCCATTTCGGGCATCAGATTGGGACGAATCGCGGCGTAGGTGGCGGTTCCGGCGAGTGGCGCACCGGCGGACGTTTGGCGGCGGATTTGGCCCTCTTCCGGTGGGCTTTTGTGGGTGGTTCCTTCACGGAAGTTGCTCAGAATATTGGAATGTAGCGGATAGCGTTGGCCCCGACTCGAGAACCGGCCGGCGGCGGCGAACCGGTGGCGGACCGGTCTGGACCGGCGGTTCGATTTTTCCGGCGACTTTTTCCGGGTTTTGGCTTGGGGCTTTCGTAGGGCTCGTTACGGGCTTTCCAACGGTATGTCCGGATTTTATTTTCGTTTGGCGGTTTGCGTTTAATTTCAGTTTTCGTTCTAGGGTTTTGGTTCGGTTTTTCTTTAACGAAGTCCTGTGTGTTTGGTATTTTCTGAAATTGGTTGAGGGCTTTTGTCGAGCAGGCCGAGACGCACATTTCTGTCCTTCCGGGGAATTTTCCGACCACCAGAGGTGGTGGTCCGGCGGCTGTACGTGGCGGTCCGGCAAGCTGCGGTGGCGGCATTCCGGTGACTTTCGATCAGCGGGTTCCTTTCGTCGTGGTGAGTCCAACGCCACTTTTCGTTCGTCAATCGGATGTCCGGTTGATTTTATGTGAATTTTTGAAGTTGTTGTATTTATTTTCGTTAATTGTTTTAATTGTAATTTCGGCCTTGTATGAACTATGAAATGGAAATTGTGAATTGTATGATATGTGAAAATATATTGTGTTGTATGAAAGCTTAATTCGTGATTTAGTGAATTTAAATTGCCTCGTTATTTGCCTACTTATTTGAGAATAATTCTTGTTTAAGGGGTGTTAGTGTAATTTTAGAAAACTAATTGATTATGAATTTTATGAAATGTAAGAAATGAATTATGATAGGCTAAGTTATATTTAATTTGAATAAATTGATCAAGTATGCTAATTGTTAGAATATCGTGAGAATTGTCAATGTATAATTTATATATATTGCTATGTAATTCATGTTTAATTTCGTGAGACTTTGTGCATAGTATGATTTGAATTCTTTATGTCATAATTTATTTTATGCAATTAATGTTAGGAATTTTATAAGCTATGCATCTCTTGATATGTAATATGAATTGTAAAATGCTCTGAATAACTTGATTGTATAAAAATGGATTATATGTTGCATCATTTGTATTTGTGAGCTTGGCCGTGCGTCTGTTTGGTTGTTTTTGGAGTCTGAGTCTGTGTTGTGTGTTCAGTTGTTCAGGGGTTATCCAGGGAGTGTGTGTCAGCTGTCTGGGTTTCAGTGGGACTTCTTGGCCATTGTTTTCCGTGCTCGTCGGTGTACGGTGAGGTTTTCTTTCTTTTAGTTAAAGCGACCTAAAACCCTACGTGTATTTTGAAGCCCGCATGTGAACTATATATATATATGTATATAGATATGTGTTCGGATATGTATTTTATGGGAATTGGTCCCTTTTGTTATGAAAGAATTGGAAAATGTTTTGTATATGTATATAAGCTATTTTACGTTTGTTTGGAAAAGCTTCGACAAGTGTGAGTGTGCGTGAATGTGTGTGTGAGTTTAAGCAGGGCATGATTTGCGGATAAGCTTCATATGGTAAGTGTGATATGTGTAAGTGTGTGTGTATCTGTGTGATGGGCCCCGGAGATTGTGGGTAAGGGAGACCCGGGACGACCATTGGGGTCGCCGGTTACGACCCCTGTGCACTTCTCCACCAACGGGAGACTTAGTTCTTCTATGCCGACGGAGCGCATTTTGGCTGGCCGTCGAAGGAACCGGGCGGGATCCTCCAGTTCACATGTTTCGTTCTGTGGAGGGTTGAGAGAGGCACCTCTCTTCCCCAATGGTGTGGCGGTGGGATTGTTTATTGGATTTGCTTCTGTTTATGCTTTGAGCAAGTGTGAGTTAAGCGTGAACTCTCCGAGTTAGTTTGATTTCGATTCTGAATTTGGTTCGTGAAACGGGAATGGATTAATAATTAATAAATTTTGGTTGATTTTGGCCTTTGGGCCTTAAACTCTTTTATATATTTACTATCACGGGAAAATGTTTTAGATTGCAAAAACCGTGCCCCGGTTCATGAACTTTTTAAATTTGTTATATGCTCTGCTCGTATGTATATGTATGGGTGCGTGTGTTAGCCCCCTCACCAGTCGTTAGGACTGACCCCTCCTCGTTGTTTTGTTTTTCCCCCTTCTTTTGCTTGAGTTGCAGGTTTGCTTTGGAGCTCGTTGGTGCTAGGCGGTTGAGTCGAGTCTTTCGTTTTGTTCGGGTTGAGTCGGTCTTTGTATTTGTATAGGTTTTGCATTCGTTTGAATTTGATTTAATTTGCTTAATGTATAAGTTTAATTTATTCGTTTTGTTATGCCACTATGAACAGATTTATGTTTAAGTTTTGAATATATGAATTTTCGGGACAGGTTAGGACAGGGCTTGGATTAGTTGAACCCGTTTTGATTGTATGCACTCGGGACAGGTTAGGACAGGTAAGTGGAACTAGTTGAACCCGTTTAGTTGATGTTTATTTATTTTATGGATTGTATGAATTCGGTTCGTTGCATGAAGTATTTTGAAAGTTCATATTTTGAAATGCTTCCGCATTCTGCTTTTGTTTTCTCTTGCGTACTCTATACAGGGTCTAGACCGCCTAGCCTTAGGTCGGATTTTGGTTTGTCACCCGTTCGCTGTGACTTGGTGCGTGTGCGGATTTCCCATTTCGTACACGTGTCGGGTCATAGTGCGGGGGTGTGGCGCTCCACCGCTCGGGGTGTTACATAACAGGTGGGTTTCTCTGATGACCCGATATATCCCTTAAGTGAAAGTTTTGAGCCAAAGTATTATAATTATATATCGAGTCTTTTCAAAAGAGTCAATGAATTTCCAACATAAAGCCCTTCTTTTATGTATCCCCACCTTATAATTTTTGGCGTGGACATGATTATGAGCACACGGGCCCAGGGACTTAGTGCAAGTGGCTATCCGGGGAGGCAAGGGCCGACAGTGATTCCTTGTACTAGTCCCACCACATTTACGTTGATACCGACCCTCGCTAGAAGATTAGCGAGGAATGGGAGCTGAGTGCCAATTGGGGAATTCATGTAACCCCATTGGTCAATGTGTCCGGTAGTCGGGTCTTGCAAGCTCGTCCACCACCCGGAGGAAAAAGGTGTAAGTGTTTATGTTTATGAATGATAATGATTATGATTGAATATGAACGATTATGTATGATTGTGTATGATCGCTAATGTAAAGATTGAATCGATATGCACACACAAGATTATAGCTTGCATGTGTGTGTTTAAATTCTGAATTATTATTATGATATGCCCTGTATTATTCCCACCAGTCTCCTATAGACTGAACCCGGCTTTGTTTTTAATTTTCTCTTGCAGGTGTCGGAGTGCTAGGCGGGATTCCGAGTCGGTCGAGTCGTGTGGTCAAGTTTGAGTCACTTCACGCATATTGTAAATTGAATAAGTTATGAAATGTATGTATGAATAGTCATGATTTTCTTGTATTGATTCGGGACAGGCTTCTAGGGGTAGTTTGAACCCGTAAATTGGTGGTTTATGATTTATGTTTGAATTTTTGGGACTAGGTATTCATGCTAGTGGAACCATCGTTTGTGATAGACCTTGTGATTGAATACTTGTTTTGCTTCTGCACGTGTTTTCCTCTTGTTGAATTATTTAATTGGTTTCGAGGTTCTAGCTCCCGCCTAACATAGTGAGTGAGTGAGTCCCCGTTCGCTTTGATCTGGCACCTGTATGGACTTCTCATTCCATATGCGGGTCGGGTCTGAGTATGAGGGATGTGGTGCCTTCCGTTTGGGGTGCTACATGGGCGGCAGTGGCGCGCGGGCCTAGGCGTGCTACTCCTTAGCACGTCTAGGCTCGCGTTTTCGTAACGCGATTTTGTGTTTCGTATTTTCAGTTCAAAAACTAAAACAATACAGAAATTAAAAACACGATTCAATCTAATTTGATTCAAAATGATTCCAATCAAAATTTTTCGAAAACAATTTTCAGAAATATTTAGGAAAAACATAGATTCAATTTTTCTTAGATTTCTAAAAACCCATGAATACTCAATCACATTTATATCTAAGAATTTCTACCAAATTCAGAATAATAGAGACGAATCAGAAATAGGTCTTGCAAGGTGGCTCTGATACCACTTGTTGGGAAAACGAAATAGAAACCCAGTGGAAATTTAAAATTTTTCCTAATAAGACAGAATCGAATCTTGTAATTCCTATTCTCAAATTCGTAGGGATCAAGAACTTACTTAGATAGAAGCTTTCTTGACACGTTCTAGCCGCCCAAGAACGCTCTTCACGCGGGTTGTCGCCAAAAACTCCTTTGAATCTTTCAAGACTTCACGATAGTAGCCCTCAAGAGAATTAGTCCACCAACCTGATAAGAACCCCACGTATATGACGTGAAACCCATCACCGTAAATTGGAGTTCGAGATTTAGGATCGTTCCAAATTCAAAGGTTAATCAAAAGGAGTGTGACCCGTTTGCTATAATCGAGCAAATAACCAACACTATCAAGATTAAGGAGAGCACCCCTTCAACTATAGAAGAGTTGAGAAGCAACGCTATCAAGTTGTGAAGATTGGATCTTCGAAAGTTCAATCAAGAACAAAGAGTTTGCACTCAAAGATATAATTCTATTCAAGTTGTGTATCAAATGATTACAATATGTGACCCTTATATAGTTGCATGCAAAGCATGCAAGATTCTACTGAAACACCATTAACCCCACTAACTCTTTAAGGAAATGTAACTCCTAAAGAGTGTAACTCCTATTCTAACTTATTGGCTGAAATTTAAACATATATAGTCCTATAATGACTATATAACTCAACTTATACTATAAGCTAAGAAATGACATGAAATGAAATTAAACTAGGCCCTAATTGATAACACATGATTAGGGCTTTTATTACAACTTAAAGACTCAAATAAACGTGCACTTTATGGCTGCATCATGGATGAATTGTGCTCTTAAGAATATTATACTCTTCATGGCATGAACTTGTAACCGCCACATGCTCTTCTTGAATGACCCGAATAAGGGCTTGAACTTTAGCATGTAACTCTTTAGCCTTAGCCCTTGTAATTGGCCCCTTATAATCGGTTATATTGTCATCTTGTGCAGCTCCTTGATTACGTTCATTTACATGATTTCTTGCATGGGAATTGTCGTCCACGTGATCAACCCCATCTCCATGTTCCAAGCTAGAGTTAGGGCTTCGGTTCACATCATCCTCCCCTTCTTGAAATGGATTCGTCCTCGAATCATCACCTACATTAAACGGAGATAAATCAGCAACATTAAAAGTAGCACTAACACCATACTCACTTGGTAATGGTATCTTATAAGCATTGTTGCTTATTCTATGAAGCACACGAAATGGTCCATCTCCTCGCTGATCCAATTTGGACTTTCTTTTTGTTGGAAACCTTTCTTTTCGAAAGTGAACCCAAACGAGATCACCTTCGTTAACACCATACGTTTCCTTCCCTTGTTAGCACGAACCATAGCTTGCTCATTCCTCTTTTCAATGTGTCGTCGGGCTTGTTCTTGATCACTACGAATTTGGGAATAGGAATTGCAAGATTCGATCCTTGCTTAGTTGGGAAAATTTTAAATTTTTGCTGCGTTTTCCTTGTGTTTTCCCAACAAGTGATATCAGAGCCACCTTGCAAGGCCTATTTCTGATTCGTCTCAATTATTCTGAATTTGGTAGAAATTCTTAGGCTTAGATGCGAATTGAGTATTCTTGAGTTCTTTTTGAAAGCCTGAAATACAAAACTGTATTTTTCCTAAAGTTTCTGAAAAACCGTTTTCGAAAATTTGATTGAAATTATTTTGGATCAAATATATTTAAATAGTGTTTTAAATTTTGGATTGTTGTTGGTTTTTCTTAACTGAAACACGAAACGCAAAATCGCGTTACGAAAACTCGAGCTTAAACGCGTTAGGGCGTCGCATGTCCAGGCCCGCGCCACCACCACACAGCAGTTCCGCAGCCACGCGGGACTGTCCACCCATCCCTCCCGCAAACGCGCGGGAGGCCGCCCGCCAGTGCCTAGGAGGGCCCACACACCCTTCCCGCAACCGCGCGGGAGGCTGCCGATCACGCCCGCCTTGTCCCACCCAGCGGCTGCGCGAGGACGCTCGCCATGCACGTGTTGATAGGTCACGCTACCAGCTGCAAGCAGCGCTAGCGCGGCGATGCTGCGTGGCTGCCACGAATGGTCTCGGGCGGGCGTGCAGTCCGTTTCGAGCCGTTCGTTTCGCGATCTTGATTTTCGTGTTTAGTCCAATCCAATCCCGATTTAATTTTTCTAAAAAATTCTGTTTTATTAAATGAAAAGTTATTTTTGAAATAATTGTTTAAATTGGGATTTTTAGAAATTAAGCGATTTAAATTTTGGTAAAATTACAAATCTTATTTTATGAAAATATTGAAGGAATAAAATTATTAATTTTTAGAAATTAAGAATTTTATTAGTTTATTGTTTTTCGGTTTTTATAGAAAAGGCTCTTGAACAAGAATTGCATCTAAGTCGTGTTTTAAGCAATTAGAGCTTAAAGCAAGAATTTTAATTTATTGGTTAAATTTAAATTCTTGCAATTTATGCATGTTAGGTGATCATGGGTTTAGTCTTATGTATGTTTTAATTTATGCACATAGATGGTTTAAATTGGGGTTGGAGCCCCATAGTTGCATTTTTCAATTGGGGTCGGTGCCTCACTTATGTGCGTACTGTTATGTGTTTATTATGTAACACCCGAGCGCAAGGTGTCACATCCCCCGCACCGAGACTCGACCCGAATATGAAATGGACGATCCATACCCGAGTCAAATCACGGCGAACGGGGACAAACACACACTCTATGCTAGGCGGGACTAACCCTTGAACCATAAAATCAGAGTAATTACAAATACGGAAGCAAGCTATCCAATACGAAAACTATGAGTAAACAAAACCAGCAATAATCCATATACCTTATCAAATGCCGTCACGGCTCAACAAACAACTACGCTCCAATAGCAACATTCATATACAATGATCACAAGTGCAAAATGCGAGTGTAAGACCAATAAACAAAAGGGCTAGAAACGAAAACAAGACCTAAGACTCGAAATCCCGCCTAGCTCCCCTGACACCTGCACAAAACAACTGAAAGCCAAACGGGTTCAGTCCAAAAGGGACTGGTGGGTATAAAAGCAGGGCATAATAATATATGACTGAAATTAAACATTCACATGTAAGTTATAATCCCAAATGAGGTTTTTAAAGAATTTCCCAAGTGGGTGAATAGAAATCATCAAAAGGGATTATAACGTTTCATTTACATTAAGTCATTAATGGCCCAACGAGTGGGCGTGCATTATCTCCAGCCAACACCTCGTGTACTACATTAACATTCATTCATTCTTTCTTTTCATGCATATCATTCTTTCGTGCGTATTTAATAACATTTACACCTTCTTCCTCCGGGTTGGTGGCGGGTTTGCAAGGCCCATCCACCCATTCATTGACCAAAAGGGGAACATGACTCCCCAGATGGCACTCAGCGTCCATTCCTCGCTAACTCCTAACGAGGTCCGGTTACGCCGTTCATTGGTGGGACTAGTGTGAGGGTTTCCCGTCAGCCCATGCCTCCTCGGTTCCCCACTCACACCAAGCCCCTGGGCCCCATTCGTGCATTCGATCATTTCTCGCCAAAACATTAGGTAGGATTGATAAAATAAGGCTTTACGTTGAAAACATTTACTCTTTAAAACGACTCTCTATATATATATAATTTTGGTCGAAAGCTTTCACATTGAAGGTATATATAGGGTTTTGTATCTACATAGAAGAAAAACCCACCTTAAACCGCAAAAAGGAGCAAACACGAGCCTCACTGACCGGCCCCGTCTCCAACGGACTCAAAATCTGTGCAAGAGAGGTGAGGTGAGACTCAATATGACCAAATAAGACGCTCGACAATGAAATGATTATGATATGAATGTATAAGAGATGCTATAATGTAATGGACACGTTCATGTGCACTATTAAAGTCTTAAGGACATATAAACGTTTAATTCATTCATTCAATGAAGCATTCGTATTCAAACGAAATCATATCCTTCACAATTCACGTCAAAGGAATTTAAATTATATAATCAAGTCGTTCAATCTTTCATTCGAATTCATAATTTCACATTTTCAATCAAATTAATTCAAGAAATTCAAATATAATCAAAGCACAAATTAAATCAAATTTAAAATTAGAACATAAACATTTAAACATATTCAATCGCATTTACAATTAGAAAATAAACAATTAAATACATTCAATTAAATTTAGGAAATTAAATAAAACATGAAATAGGTAACATTTAATTTAAATAGTTCAATTAAATCAAATAATAATTAATACTTAATAAATATATATATATTATATATACATATATACGTATACTATAGTATATATACATATATACGTAAAATGCATGCAAAAAAATACACATGCATGCAAAATAATTTCAAAATGCATGCAAAATAACCAAATGCATGAAATTTCCATGCAAAGCTTACAATCCATGCATGCAAAGAGAATCAATATGCATGCAACCATGCATTAACAATTAACAATGCATGCAAGGAAGAAAAAAGAAACCAGCAGCAGCTGCAGCTCACGAACCCACAGACATGCGTGACAAAATACAAGGTGACACCCCCGTGTCTCGGTACAGAGAAGACAACCCACGCAGCACCCCCGTTACAGCTAAAAAGGAAAGAAAAAGACACACCCGTGTCGGACAGCAGCAGCTCCAGCAAAACGCAGGCGTATGCCCTGTTTTCTAGCTTCAAAACGCAGCAACAACCCAAGCAAAATTCAAACAAGATATGAAGCCACAAATGGCATGAAATGCAACAACAATCCAGCCCTAAAAATGCACAAAACTAACAGCAACTAGAACAAGAAGACACAGCAGCTGACAGCAAACATTTCAGGCCAAAACAGGGCATGAATCACGTAAAAAAAACAGGGCACAACTGATCTCATTTATTCCCAACAAGTTCAGGCCAATTAAGCTATCCAAAATGCAGCAAAACATCACAGATTCAACATGTATAACAGTTCCACAAGAGTTCATACGAGAAAGGAAGACATACGTGGCTATTTCATGAAAATTTCTTAAAAGCTATAAATGAGATCTTATAAATACCTCAACTACCATGAAATTAATGATCATAAATGAAAAGAAGATATCAAAACAATCATTCTCAAGCTTGGAATCATTCAAATCCATCAAGAATTGGGGAAGATCGAAAGAATTGCCCAAAAACGTCTTTATTCAAAATCAGCCGAAAAATGCATGAAACCATGATCAAATTTGGGGATGAATGAATGAAATGACCAGGAATGAACATATAATACAACCCTAAGCTTACCTTGTTGATTGGATGAGGATTGGATGAGATTTGAGCTCCAAAATCTCCAAGGAACCAAGGGTTACGGGAAAGAACTGGAGAGCAGTGACTTTGGCTGAGATTTGTGATTTGTGTGAGGGTTGGTTCGGTTAGGGATTGGTACATCAGGTTAGGTGGTTGAGTTAGGGTTCTATAGCCTCAAACCATGGTTAATTTGGTCAACAAATGAATAAGTTATGGCCATTTTAGTGTAACAAGGTCAGTTTCGTCGCCGCTTCGTTTTTCGGTTGAAATTCGGAGGTTCATTTGACGTTAGAAAAATATAAGGCTAAGTTTACTAAACTCGAATTTTCGTTACGAGTTCAGCGAAGTTGACGGAACTCGAATCCGAGTTCCCGAGCTCAAGATATTAAATACGGAACCAAGGGTGCGCTAAGTGCTCGTTAGCCCCCGACTTGGATTCCAAAATACAAATTAAATCCGAAACACAAGCAAATGAATTCGAAAATACGAAACGAACAAATATTCATGTGCAAGACACGTATAAGTTCAACTTATTAAATTCGAACAAAATTCCGGTATCAATTCAAATAGAAACGAAGCACTCAAACGCGATTAAACAATAAAAGCCATAACATTACTTAAATAAACAAATAAATTCATTCAATATATATTATATATAATATGCATGCATACGTATATAGTATATATAAATACATGCATGCAAATATATATAAGTTATATTTATAAAATGCATGCAAATATGATATATAAATAATTATGCATGCATAATTAAATCCATGCACACACGTACACAAATATATATATATTTATATTAAATAATGTAATTAATACTAATAACATTAAATTAAATAATTAACATTTATTACATATAAAAATAAAATGAAATATATAGAACACGTAAAAATAATTATTCGCGCAATTAAAGAGCACACAAGTTATTCACATAAATTCAAATTCAAATATTGCATATTTTTCAATTAGTCACTTATTTAACAATTAAACAATGAAATTTAATTATAGAAAACACTAAAGATCAATTAATTTGCGCAATTAAGTAAACATATACGTCATGCTGTACTAATAAAGAATTGGGGCATTACAACCTTTCCCCCTTAAAAGAATCCGTCCTCGGATTCACTATCCGCCTAAAAACAATTAAAGAAGGAACCCCGTTCCTCACAAACAACAAGGAGAGAATCCCCGTCTCTCAAACAACAAGGAGAGAACCCCGTCTCTCGCAAGCAAAGAGAGCACCCCGTCTCTCGAACAAAAATAAGAGCATCCCCGTCTCTTACAAACAACGAGAGCACCCCGTCTCTCGAACAAAAATAAGAGCAAGGAAGTCTCCAATACTCCCAAGCCACACATGCGAAACCAAAATTAAAAACATGTAAGACACCTCAAAGCAAGTAACAGACATCGTCCACGTTGGTCATCAATTGCTCCAATTAATTTAACATAATAAGATATCGAAGCACACAATATAAAAATTATTGGAGTTAAGTTTGTATGGATGCATGTATCATGGATACTATAAGTACCGTTCACCGTAGTTGCGAAATTTAGAATCGTAAGTTGTCGTTGTCCAGTGCATGATCTGTCCTGAAGATGAACTTAGTGCTCAACTTGGCTTCAACCTCTTCAGGGTACACCGGTGAAGCAATTTGATGAATCCTTTAAGGATTATACTCTTGAATCCCTTCTGACTTGTACTGTTTCCAGTTTTCACCATTTCCCGTAATCTTTGTTCGACCAACCAACTCCTTTTTAATTGACCGAGCTTGACCTCCCCGAATACCCCTAAATCGTTTGTCCCGAACTCAGGTCTGTAGTTATTACCTTTACCATATCGAAGTCTAACATATCCCCGAGGATAACTACTCTGAACAACCTTGATGATTCAATCCCGACCTTAAGATGTTTATTCTTATGGTCTCTCTCAATACAAATCCTTTCCCATCTTCCGTTCCTATGATCTGTTCATTCCCTTTTTGACCCCTGAAGGTTATATTCGATAACTAGTCCCATATTTCTTAAATCGAAGACAGACGGTTCTTGACGATTCCTAGGTTTTGATTTAGATTTCTCAATGTTCGTCCTCTTCGGTTTTGTTTCTTCTTAACTCCTTCCAACTCATTGGACCAAGCTTTATTGACAGCCTCTCTTTCTGTGTTAATCCAAATTGATTCCCTCTCGATAAGTCAACTAGAGAGTTTCCTTAACCTCTCCGTAACTCCTCCATTTTCAAATCGACTTCATATGTAGAAAATTCAATGAACTATCTTCCCAATTCCTCGTGGAAATCTTCAGCCACAACTTCAAGTTTTAATTTTTGCTTCTTGGTTACGCTCTCCCCCTTAAATTTTCTATCGTTATCCTTGAATTCCATCAATCCATCTTTCCCCGAAATTCTTGATAAAGCAATTTCATTTGGGGGGGGGAAGGAATTTAATGAACATAGCAACCACTTCTCTATTCTTGTTCAATTCAACACCCCAAAGCCAACTCTAATTTCGCCTCTTTTTCTGAATCCCTTTTCCATCAACCTGCCCCTTATTTGAGGTTCTCTATTTTCTCCAACGTTACCTACCTATGCAACTCCATTATTTCCTTTCATCTGAATTCTGAGGTGGCTCGGTTAAAATAATACTTGATGGGTGAGATGAAGGAACTTCCTATCAAATAAACACTAAAATGCATGTCGGGTTAAAATTGACGATGCATGTGCCACGTTTACATCAAGCAACTATGCATCACATTAGCGCAACGAAACCAAATAGAAATGCACGGATAATCATAAGGCCAGAAGAATAAATAATTAATGCGAAATATGATGCACGTGCTATGAATGCTTTGGAACCTGTCACCAATGTGGTAAGTTGTTAGCTCGGTAGCTTTCTCTCGTTCCTCCAAACACGAGGTTACTTTGACTTGCTGATCATGCTTCGTCTTTCCCACGGTCTTCAAGATTTCCAAGAACCCTGTGCATCACTTATATCTTCCACTGTCCGGAATTGAAATTTCACGATCCCTGATTCCTTCGACATCCACTGAGTTAGCCTCTGCATTTACCCCCAGGGATCGCCCTTCAACCTTGCTCAAACTCTCTTACAAAATGAATCCCCAATATAATTCTGAACCCGACTTTTCGCCATCACCGTGATCAAGTCTCCCGCGTTTATCCTTTATGAGTTTAATTCACCTCCAATTGCTTATACTTGAGCGTAGGATTTTCTTGCAAAGAGTCTCTCCCAAGAATAATCCTTCAACCAGTCTTTGCTTTCCTTTATCGTTCCTATTTGTTGCTCCATATCTTCCAATTCAACTTCTCAATATGACAATTCATCTTGGATTTGGAAAAACGAACTCAAATCTCGTTCTCCATATCGTCTCCTCCCATATATTTGTATTTTTCCAGGTACTTGCCTCTCTCTACTCCCTTCCAGACTCGTTTCCCATCTTAATCGAAATCCAAAGCACTCCAATCCAACTCTTCCCAGTCTTAACTTTGAGAAACTTTATTTCAAATCACTGGACTTAGTCAGAAATCCTTCATGGTCAATCCTTGGTGTACAACTCCTACCGGACCCATTTTATCTTAACTCCTTCTAATTATTAATACCTCTTCAATACTCCAAATCCGGAAATCAAAATACTTTCAAGGTTTGTTCACTTCCTTCATTAGGTTGAAAGATCCCGTTGCTTCCAATCAAAGGCACCTTGTATGGCAGAGCCGTATATGTCAATCTTCTAAGTCGTAACCATCTCCTAATCAATCCCTATTTCACCAAGTATCCTTCTACACCGCATCTCTTAATTCAAACCTCCTATTTCGAATCGTAATTCTTGAACTCTAGCTCCCTCTAGAAACCTCACATCTCGAATTCTCTACATTCTTCCCGGTTGTATCCCTCCTAGCTTCCACGCCTCAGGAAGAGCTAGCAATAGATCGTCTTTATCGTGGAACTTGGCCGTGGTGTGATATTATTTTCATAACCTGTGAATCACAACTCATTTTCGAAGATATATGCATGCGATTAATACATGCTCATGGCACTTATTCAACACGAAAGGCACAGATTCAATATAGAATGCAATAAGTAATTCGACAAGATTAAAAGAAAGACAATTTCATGTTCAAAATCGATGCAATGCACACATTATCACTTAGTTCCTATGCCGAACGACTTAGACAGACCCACACGACACGAGAGCCCGGGTTTTGCAACCCTAAGCTCTGATACCACTTAAGGATGTAACACCCGAGCGCAAGGTGTCACATCCCCCGCACCGAGACTCGACCCGAATATGAAATGGACGATCCATACCCGAGTCAAATCACGGCGAACGGGGACAAACACACACTCTATGCTAGGCGGGACTAACCCTTGAACCATAAAATCAGAGTAATTACAAATACGGAAGCAAGCTATCCAATACGAAAACTATGAGTAAACAAAACCAGCAATAATCCATATACCTTATCAAATGCCGTCACGGCTCAACAAACAACTACTCTCCAATAGCAACATTCATATACAATGATCACAAGTGCAAAATGCGAGTGTAAGACCAATAAACAAAAGGGCTAGAAACGAAAACAAGACCTAAGACTCGAAATCCCGCCTAGCTCCCCTGACACCTGCACAAAACAACTGAAAGCCAAACGGGTTCAGTCCAAAAGGGACTGGTGGGTATAAAAGCAGGGCATAATAATATATGACTGAAATTAAACATTCACATGCAAGTTATAATCCCAAATGAGGTTTTTAAAGAATTTCCCAAGTGGGTGAATAGAAATCATCAAAAGGGATTATAACGTTTCATTTACATTAAGTCATTAATGGCCCAACGAGTGGGCGTGCATTATCTCCAACCAACACCTCGTGTACTACATTAACATTCATTCATTCTTTCTTTTCATGCATATCATTCTTTCGTGCGTATTTAATAACATTTACACCTTCTTCCTCCGGGTTGGTGGCGGGTTTGCAAGGCCCATCCACCCATTCATTGACCAAAAGGGGAACATGACTCCCCAGATGGCACTCAGCGTCCATTCCTCGCTAACTCCTAACGAGGTCCGGTTACGCCGTTCATTGGTGGGACTAGTGTGAGGGTTTCCCGTCAGCCCATGCCTCCTCGGTTCCCCACTCACACCAAGCCCCTGGGCCCCATTCGTGCATTCGATCATTTCTCGCCAAAACATTAGGTAGGATTGATAAAATAAGGCTTTACGTTGAAAACATTTACTCTTTAAAACGACTCTCTATATATATATAATTTTGGTCGAAAGCTTTCACATTGAAGGTATATATAGGGTTTTGTATCTACATAGAAGAAAAACCCACCTGAAACCGCAAAAAGGAGCAAACATGAGCCTCACTGACCGGCCCCGTCTCCAACGGACTCAAAATCTGTGCAAGAGAGGTGAGGTGAGACTCAATATGACCAAATAAGACGCTCGGCAATGAAATGATTATGATATGAATGTATAAGAGATGCTATAATGTAATGGACACGTTCATGTGCACTATTAAAGTCTTAAGGACATATAAACGTTTAATTCATTCATTCAATGAAGCATTCGTATTCAAACGAAATCATATCCTTCACAATTCACGTCAAAGGAATTTAAATTATATAATCAAGTCGTTCAATCTTTCATTCGAATTCATAATTTCACATTTTCAATCAAATTAATTCAAGAAATTCAAATATAATCAAAGCACAAATTAAATCAAATTTAAAATTAGAACATAAACATTTAAACATATTCAATCGCATTTACAATTAGAAAATAAACAATTAAATACATTCAATTAAATTTAGGAAATTAAATAAAACATGAAATAGGTAACATTTAATTTAAATAGTTCAATTAAATCAAATAATAATTAATACTTAATAAATATATATATATTATATATACATATATACGTATACTATAGTATATATACATATATACGTAAAATGCATGCAAAAAAATACACATGCATGCAAAATAATTTCAAAATGCATGCAAAATAACCAAATGCATGAAATTTCCATGCAAAGCTTACAATCCATGCATGCAAAGAGAATCAATATGCATGCAACCATGCATTAACAATTAACAATGCATGCAAGGAAGAAAAAAGAAACCAGCAGCAGCTGCAGCTCACGAACCCACAGACATGCGTGACAAAATACAAGGTGACACCCCCGTGTCACCTTCAAGAAGCAAACCGAGACACCCCCGTGTCTCGGTACAGAGAAGACAACCCACGCAGCACCCCCGTTACAGCTAAAAAGGAAAGAAAAAGACACACCCGTGTCGGACAGCAGCAGCTCCAGCAAAACGCAGGCGTATGCCCTGTTTTCTAGCTTCAAAACGCAGCAACAACCCAAGCAAAATTCAAACAAGATATGAAGCCACAAATGGCATGAAATGCAACAACAATCCAGCCCTAAAAATGCACAAAACTAACAGCAACTAGAACAAGAAGACACAGCAGCTGACAGCAAACATTTCAGGCCAAAACAGGGCATGAATCACGTAAAAAAAACAGGGCACAACTGATCTCATTTATTCCCAACAAGTTCAGGCCAATTAAGCTATCCAAAACGCAGCAAAACATCACAGATTCAACATGTATAACAGTTCCACAAGAGTTCATACGAGAAAGGAAGACATACGTGGCTATTTCATGAAAATTTCTTAAAAGCTATAAATGAGATCTTATAAATACCTCAACTACCATGAAATTAATGATCATAAATGAAAAGAAGATATCAAAACAATCATTCTCAAGCTTGGAATCATTCAAATCCATCAAGAATTGGGGAAGATCGAAAGAATTGCCCAAAAACGTCTTTATTCAAAATCAGCCGAAAAATGCATGAAACCATGATCAAATTTGGGGATGAATGAATGAAATGACCAGGAATGAACATATAATACAACCCTAAGCTTACCTTGTTGATTGGATGAGGATTGGATGAGATTTGAGCTCCAAAATCTCCAAGGAACCAAGGGTTACGGGAAAGAACTGGAGAGCAGTGACTTTGGCTGAGATTTGTGATTTGTGTGAGGGTTGGTTCGGTTAGGGATTGGTACATCAGGTTAGGTGGTTGAGTTAGGGTTCTATAGCCTCAAACCATGGTTAATTTGGTCAACAAATGAATAAGTTATGGCCATTTTAGTGTAACAAGGTCAGTTTCGTCGCCGCTTCGTTTTTCGGTTGAAATTCGGAGGTTCATTTGACGTTAGAAAAATATAAGGCTAAGTTTACTAAACTCGAATTTTCGTTACGAGTTCAGCGAAGTTGACGGAACTCGAATCCGAGTTCCCGAGCTCAAGATATTAAATACGGAACCAAGGGTGCGCTAAGTGCTCGTTAGCCCCCGACTTGGATTCCAAAATACAAATTAAATCCGAAACACAAGCAAATGAATTCGAAAATACGAAACGAACAAATATTCATGTGCAAGACACGTATAAGTTCAACATATTAAATTCGAACAAAATTCCGGTATCAATTCAAATAGAAACGAAGCACTCAAACGCGATTAAACAATAAAAGCCATAACATTACTTAAATAAACAAATAAATTCATTCAATATATATTATATATAATATGCATGCATACGTATATAGTATATATAAATACATGCATGCAAATATATATAAGTTATATTTATAAAATGCATGCAAATATGATATATAAATAATTATGCATGCATAATTAAATCCATGCACACACGTACACAAATATATATATATTTATATTAAATAATGTAATTAATACTAATAACATTAAATTAAATAATTAACATTTATTACATATAAAAATAAAATGAAATATATAGAACACGTAAAAATAATTATTCGCGCAATTAAAGAGCACACAAGTTATTCACATAAATTCAAATTCAAATATTGCATATTTTTCAATTAGTCACTTATTTAACAATTAAACAATGAAATTTAATTATAGAAAACACTAAAGATCAATTAATTTGCGCAATTAAGTAAACATATACGTCATGCTGTACTAATAAAGAATTGGGGCGTTACATATTATGTGGCTTTCCCTATTACTGTTTTTTAGGCCGGGGTATGCCCGTGTAATTGTCTAAGGCCAATATGAAGATTGAGCCTTATTACTTTATGTCTTCTTCTTTTATTGTAATTTGAGAGTAGAGATACAGTGAGGTATTTTTCTTTCATTTTGGAGACAATGCGCCCATGGAGTAAGATGGATCCACACAACAAATAACAAGATGGAGGTCATAAGTGAGGACCTCTCAAAGTGTTAAGAGAGGATTTCTATTATTGTAATAGATAGGGTACCGTTTTATTTCCAACTCCCTTATGTGATTTAAACTGTTTTATGTTAGAACTTGTGATTGTGGAGTGGCTCCCACATATCACGCATAAGATAGGTAGAACCCATGATCTTCACATGTTAGTATCATGCTAGGACATGTTATCTGCTAAGTGCTTGTGTGAAATGCATTTAAGTTGTACTTGCATTAATCAAGACTAATTAAATTGGATAACATATATGTTGGTGAGGTCGAACCGGACAACTCTCCGGTTACATTGAAAATTCCCATTAAATAAGCTAATTTCCGAAAATAGGTGTTTAGTTCGAGGGGTAAACTTTGAATTAAATTCCTAGCATTCCATCAATAGGATTTAAGTTGAATAGGGGAAGCTAGATGCTGGCCACGAGTCGTGGGGTGTCTATGTGAAACCTATTAGTTCTTAGTTTCCTAATTGATCTTAAATGATCAATATTTCGTGATCAATTTTAGCAAGGGTGATGGCCGCGAGTCGTGGGTCGTTCGAACTAAGTTTTGATCATGATCTTATGATTGATGGGTCTAGCTTAACGCCTAAGTAAATATGGATATCGCACGAGTCGTGGGTCCATATTGAAAGATAGGTGATGCAAAAACATTACTAAGAATTCCACAGTGTTGGAATTGGTAAGTTGTACCTACCTTAGGCTTAATTGAGAATGGCCACGAGTCGTAGGTTCAAGGTTAAGTGCTTAGGATCTTAGTACCCATTGGGATAACAAGTATCCTCTTAAGATCTTTGGGAATTACAGATCTTTGAAAAATAGTGGGAGCTAAATAGATTAAAGACCTAATCTCATGTATATCGTTATTGAATATTCAGCATGCTCACTAGTTCCCTGTTTTTCCATTAAGGTCATAGATTCTGTGATTCTCTACGTGTTTTGAAATGGCAACCAAAAACCCTCTAGTATCAATCCTCGAGTCAAACAAGTTGACTGGTCCCAACTATTCTGATTGGCTTAGGAATCTAAAAATCGTTCTAGATTTCGAGAAGAGAACTTATGTTCTCTACGAGGCGGAGCCCGTTCCCGAAGGGGACGGTCCGACCCGGACTGAGCGGGATGCGATCCAGAAGTGGAAGGATGATAATCTCCAAGCCCGTTGTCTCATGCTTGCTAACATGTCTCCGGACATGCAAAAAGTTAAGTTCGTTTCATATCCATCAAAAAGTTAAGTTCGTTTCATATCCATTTAGACCTCAATCCAAGAAAACCCCATTTTCTTGATGTCTTGATCTTTTATCCACCTTGGCCAAGGGTTTAAGTTTAATGGACTATGAACAACTCAATCATTAAGAGATCATTCTTGTTCTTGAAACAAGTGCAGGTCCTTTGTCGATTCTACTAATTCTACATATGCCACTTGTGTAATCCCAACATAGGCCGTGGTTCAGGTGTCTATATGGTGATACGAACTCCACGTACTTGCCGTGAAAGCCTATATCAATACTTGGAGTTCTTGAATCTGATCGTCCAATTCAAGGTTGAAAATAAGAGGAGTGTGACCCGTTTGCTATATTGAGCAAAGAACCAACACTATCAGATTGTAAGTAACGCACCCCGTCGACTATAACGAGTCGAGAAATAACGTTATCCGGGAAAGGGGTTTGAAACCCTAATGTCGTTCAGCAAAGAACTTGAGAGAAAATCTCACTTGAATGAAAATTCAATAATTTTACTTCTTGATTGAAAGAAAAACAAGTTACAATGCTGAATATAAAGGTGCATGCATGGAAACCTAAGAGACACTAGAATACTAAAGGACACAAGCTATTCCCGCCACTTGCCATGAAGGCTTACAAAAGTGGGCTTAAATAAACTAATATGCAGATAAATAATGATAAAATTAAGGCCCAAATAATACTATAATAGGCTTAGGGCCGAATTACATCATTTCCACACTTTGGACTTTAGGAATTGGACATAAAAACATTGAAGTATTCTGAATTTGGTTCAGCAGCCCATCTTGAAGGTTGGAGTCCAGTTTGAGCAAATTGGTTTAAGAGATTTCCAACTTCCTCTTGGATAATTTTGGCCCCAGCTCTTGTAATTGGACCACCATAACTTTGTTCCTTTTGTATGCTATCTTCTTGAGCTGTGGATCGGTCCAGCTCTTCATTTGGGACAAGATATGGCCGCGGTTCATCATGATTCACATCATTCCCCCCTTCTTGAAAAGGATTCCTCCCCGAATCTGAATCTGCATGAAAGGGAGATAAATCAGCAACATTAAAGGTGGAACTTACACTATACGTATCCGGGAGATTAATTTTGTAAGCATTATCATTGATCCTTTTCAACACTTTGAATGGTCCGTCCCCCCGTGGGTCAAGTTTGGACTTTAGCTGATGATTGAATCTCTCTTTCCTAAAATGAACCCAAACCAAGTCTCCTTCCTTGAAAACAACTTTCTTTCGTCCCTTGTTGGCTTGAATCATAACTTGGTTGTTTCTTTTGAGAATGTGAAGCCGAGCATCCTCATGCATTTTCTTCACAAGTTCAGCTTTCTCCTTGCCATCTAAGCTTACAAGTTCATTCATAAGTAAAGGAAGCAAATCTAAAGGAGTTAAGGGATTAAAACCATAAACAAGCTCAAAGGGTGAGAAAGAAGTAGAAGAATGTATTGAACGGTTATATACAAATTCAACAAATGGAATACACTCAACCCAATTCTTTGAATATGTTTTAAACACAGCTCTTAAAAGAGTTCCCAAGGTTCGATTCACTACTTCGGTTTGTCCATCCGTTTGAGGATGACAAGTGGTGGAAAATAACAGTTTTGTTCCCAATTTTCCCCGTAATACTCGCCAAAAGTGACTTAAAAACTTCACATCTCGATCACTTACAATTGATTTTGGGATTCCATGAAGTCTTACTACTTCCCGAAAGAACAATCCAGCCACATGTGTTTGCATCATCAGTTTTATTACAAGGAATGAAATGTGCCATTTTAGAAAATCGATCAACAACAACAAAAATTGAATCCTTTCCATTTTGTGTTCTTGGCATTCCTAGCACAAAATCCATAGAAATATCAGTCCACAGATGCATTGGAACAGGCAAGGGTGTGTAAAGGCCGTGAGGTTTAACTCGTGATTTAGCCTTTCTACAAGTTACGCATCTATGACAAGTCCGTTCAACATCCCGATTCATATGAGGCCAAAAGAAATGTTCCTTAAGTATGCCCAAAGTTTTTAAAACACCAAAATGTCCCATTGATCCTCCCCCATGAGACTCACGGATTAGCAACTGACGCAAAGAACAATTCGGAATGCATAGCTTGTTTTCTCTAAACAAATAACCATCTTGAGCATAAAATTTATCACAAGGCTTTTGTTCACAAGATGCAAATATTTCAGCAAAATCAGAATCACTCAAGTATAGTTCCTTAATATGATCAAATCCCATGAATTTAGCACTTAAGGTAGAGAGAAGAATGTACCTTCATGATAAGGCATCAGCAACAACATTATCCTTACCTTGCTTGTACCGAATCACATAAGGAAACATCTCTATAAATTCAACCCAGCGAGCATGCCTTCGGTTCAAACTTCCTTGCCCTTTCAAATGTTTTAATGAATCATGATCCGTATGAATGATGAACTCTTTCGACCACAAGTAATGCTGCCACGTCTCTAAGGCCCTAATAATACTATAATAGGCTTAGGGCCGAATTACATCATTTCCACACTTTGGACTTTAGGAATTGGACATAAAAACATTGAAGTATTTTGAATTTGGTTCAGCAGCCCATCTTGAAGGTTGGAGTCCAGTTTGAGCAAATTGGTTTAAGAGATTTCCAACTTCCTCTTGGATAATTTTGGCCCCAGCTCTTGTAATTGGACCACCATAACTTTGTTCCTTTTGTATGCTATCTTCTTGAGCTGTGGATCGGTCCAGCTCTTCATTTGGGACAAGATATGGCCGCGGTTCATCATGATTCACATCATATGGCGACACCCTTTTGAGCCTATATCAACGATTACAGAGTTAGCTCATATGAGACATTACAGAATCTCAAGTCCAAGGATTAATGAATCACGTTATTGACCTGTGAGATATTTCCTAATCTGGAAGTTTCTAGGAGACTTCCTTTCCCATTTAGGAATGTTCCCTCGCGGGACATCTCAGTGATGAAGTTCTAGTAACAATCACCCTCATGTATTATGAACGCATCATCGTATGCACTTTATCACTCCATGAAACTGAGTGATCCTTCAAAAGGAGATAATCACACAAGCAAGTCTCAGCAGAGTCAAGGTCGACACTCCCACTGTCTATCGGACTCTCGACTCGGAGAAGTTTCTAATCCTCGCCTATGGAGTTAAGAACTTGCTTCCTCTGTCGTTCCCATAACGATAAAGTTCTTAACGGCCTCATCGGATTAGAGGAGTTCTAACACCCAAGCGCAAGGTGCCACATCCCCCGCATCGAGACTCGACCCGCATATGAAATGGATAATCCACACACGAGCTAAGTCACGGCAAATGGGGACACACACACACACTCTCTAGGCTAGGCTGGACTAACCCTTAAACCATAAATCAGAGTAACACAATAAAGCGGAAGCAATAACGATCATATATATATGTACCATGAGCATTCAAGCTCCAAAAATAGAATTCATATACAATATCCAACCAAGTGTTTCAAGTTCTATCAACATAACGCTCCATAACCATATTCATATACAAAAGGAAATCATGAGTGCGAGTGTAACAAAATAAGAGTGCTAAACACTAATGCAAGACCTAGACGACTTGTATTCCCTCCTAGCACTCCTTAACCTGTACAAAAACCACTGAAAACAAAACGGGTTCAGTCCAAAAGGGACTAGTGGGTATAAAACAGGCACAGTATATAAATATGGCAGAATTTAAACATATACATGCAAGCTATAAACCCATAAGAAGTTTTTAGAAGATTTCCCAAGTGGGTGAGACAAAGAAAGACATCTACGGGTTTACAATGATCATTTTCATTCATAATTAATCATAGGGTTTCAAGCTCGGCGAGTGAGCGTGCATAATCTCCAACCTTCTCCTCGTGTATTCATATCATAATTATTGATTTTCATACATATCTTTCGTGCACATACATACATGATCATATTCATACATATACACCTCCTCCCTCCAAGTGGTGGACGGGTTTGCAGGACCCGACCACCGGTCCATACATAGGCCAGAGGGGGTACATGAATCCCCCAAAGGCACTCAGCTCCCATTCCTCGCTAATCTCCTAGCGAGGTCCGGTATCACCGTAGTTGGTTGGGACTAATACATGGGATCACCGTCGGCCCTTGCCTCCCCGGATAGCCACATGTATTAAGTCCCAGGGCCCGTGCATAACAATCATATCAATCATATCTCGCCCAAACATAAGGTAGGATTCATGAAAGAAGGGTTATACGTTTGCAATCATTTACTCGAGAAAAGACTCAATATATATATATTGTAACGCCCCGACTTTTCGGACGTAAAGGTAGGGCGTATGTGTTTACCTATTTGCGCGAATTAATTGTTTTTACGTGTTTCATATTTAATTTTATTATAAATTGTTATTATTTTATTTTATTATATTTTATTTTAATATATTATTAATTCTAATATATAAATATATATCGTATTATATATATATATATATATATTTATTTCTTTAAGTATATATGTATACGTTTATTTATATTAGTATTAATTTAATGATTATGCTAATTATATGTTATGTTAATTAATCATGTTTAAGCTAATTAATTACGTGACCTAAATTAATTTATGTAATATTAGATTTAATTTATTTATTTAAATGTTTTTGCATGGGAAATTATATTTTTGCATGGAATGTGCTTATTATTCATTTTGAGCTTCGTTCTTGTATGAAATGATTTCGGATTGCCACGAATTTGTAGTATGTTGTAAATATATGTGTTATGGACATGATTTTATGCTCGGTTTATGTTTTCGAATTCATTTGATTTGTTAACGGATTTAATTTGTTTCGAGGAACCAAATCGGGGGCTAACGAGCACTTAGCGTACCCTTAGTTCCGAATTTAATATCTTGAGCTCGGGAACTCGGATTCGAGTTCCGTCAACTCCGCTGAACTCGTAACGAAAATTCGAGTTTAGTAAACTTAGCCTTATATTTTTCCTAAGTCGTTTGAACCTCCGAGATCCAACTGAAAAACGAATCGACGACCATTTTGACCTTGTTGTACAAAATGATCCATATCTCATCCAAACCATAACCAAATTAACAATGGTTTGATTCCTTTAAACCCTAACTCAACCACCTATCATGATATTTCAAGCCTTGACCGAGATTATCATCTCACAATCCCCAAAACTCAGCCAAAGCTACTGTCCTTCACTCCAGTCCCGTAACCCTTCCATCCTTAGAGATTTTGAAGCTCAAATCTCATCCAAACTTCATCCAATCATCAAGGTAAGTTTAGGATTGTATTATATGTTCATTTCTGATCATTTCCATCTTTTCATTCATGATTTTGAGCATGGTTTCTTCATCCTGGACAGTTTTTCCGAAAATAAGAGATTTTGGGCAAATTCTTGATATTCTTCGTTTCTCAATGATTTTGATTGATTCCAAGCTGGAGATTGATTGTTTTGACATCCTCATTTCATTTATGATCTTTGATTTCGTGGTTGTTGAGATATTTATGAGATATCATTTATGAAAGTTTGAGAAAAATCCACATGAAGGTCACGTACGGTTGATGACTTGTTTGAGCTTGTTTGGGACTGAATTACTTGTTGGATTTATGATGTTTTGCTGCACATTTGAGGGACTTATGGACCTGAACGGAGTCGGATTAATTGAATGCTAGCATGCTCTGTTTTCCTCCAGTTTTTGCTTTGTTTTGACTTGATGTTTGCTGTCAAAAACTGTTGATTTCCTTCATGCTTTTGCTGTCAAAAACTGTTGATTTCCTTCATGCTTTTGCTGCGTCTTCCATGGCTGTTGCTGCTGTAATTTTTTTATGCATGGTTGTGGTTGTGCAGAGTGTGTTAGTGTGCATGCATGGGAGTGGAGTTGTGTGTGCATGGTTTTGTGGTTATATTTGCATGTATATGTATATAATATATGGTATATATATATATATATATATATATATATTGCATGTAATATATATAAATGCATGCATGAGTATGTTAGTGTGTGTACGTGTATATATATGTATATATTATATATATATATATTGTATATTATTCTATATATGATTATATGTATATATTATATTATATATATTTATTATATATTTCAAATATTAGTTGATTTAATTGAATTCTAGAAATTATTTGATTTCCATTTCGCGTATTTAATTACCGACTATTGATTGAACGTTTTATTTATTTTATTCCTAAATGTGAATTTGAATATTATGTGTTATGCTTATTAAATGAATTCTTGAATTAATTGATATGCATTATGAATGTTTTGAATGTTATGAATTTATGAAATTTATATGAACATATGAATTTATGAAATTATGAAATTGAATGAAATATATGAACGAATGATGTGATTATATGATTTAAATCTCTTAATAGTGCACATGAACATTTTATTGATATAATATGATCATTTATGCATTCATGTCATATGCACTTCATTGCCGAGCGTCATGTGTGGTCGTTGAGTCTCATACCTTTTCTTTTGCACAGATTCGGGTTTGGTCGGAGACGAGGGCGAGCATTGAGACGCTTGTGCCTTTATTTTGCTTTGGTAAAGGTGGGTTTTTCTTCTACTAGTTAAACAACCCTATAAATCCCTTATGTGCAAAGTTTTAAGCCAAAATAATATATTTATATAAATCGAGTCATTTTGGGTAAATGATTTCAAACGTATGACCCCTTTTTAATTATGAAACCCTACCTTATGTTTTGGCGAGATTGCATATCTGTTATGTTCACGGGCCCCGGGATTTAGTATATGTGGCTAACCGAGGAAGCAAGGGCTGACGGGGATCCCATATACTAGTTCCAACCAAACTACGGTGATACCGGCCCTCGCTAGGAGATTTAGCGAGGAATGGGAGCTGAGTGCCCTTGGGGGATTCATGTACCCCCATTGGCCTATGTATGAACCGGTGGCAGGGTCTAGCTAACCCTTCCACCACCCGGAGGAAGAAGGTGTATATGTATGATTATGATCATTTATGTATGTGCACGAAAGATATGTATGACAACCAATAATTATGATATGATTACACGAGGAGAAGGTTGGAGATTGGGCACGCTCACTCGCCGAGCTTAAATCCTTATGAACAATTATGAATGAATATGAACGTCGTAATCCCGTTGATGTTTTCTTTTGTTTTAACCACTTGGTAAATTCTTATCAAACTTCACACGGGATTAAGGCTTGCATGTATGTGTTTAAATTATGCGATACTATATATCTTATGCCCCGTTTTATACCCACCAGTCTCTTTTAGACTGAACCCGGTTGTTTTCAGCTGTTTTGTGCAGGTATAGGAGTGCTAGGCGGGAATACAAGTCGTCTAGGTCTTGCATTTATGTTTAGCACCTCTTTTCAGACTCATATTCATACTCTTGTTGCTACTTTTGTATTTGATCATAGTATAGATTGGAGCGTTATGATTTTGTAGGCCGTGAGTGTCATTGCATATTTGAATGCTCTTGTATATTGATTTTTAGAGCTTGGTGGCTCACTGTATATGCTTTGTCGTTATGGCTTCCGCAATTTTCTTTAACTCTGATTCTATATGTTTCTTGAGTTGAATGGTTTAAGGGTTAGTCCCGCCTAGCATAGCGTGTGTGTTGTGTCCCCGTTCGCCGTGGATTTGGCACGTGTATGGACTTCCATTTCATATACGGGTCAGGTCTCGGTGCGGGGGATGTGGTACCTTACGCTCGGGTGCTGCATCCTTAAGTGGTATCAGAGCTTAGGGTTGCAAAACCCGGGCTCTAGTGTCGTGTTGAGTCAGTTAGGTCGTTCGGCTTTAGGAACAACTTGTCGATGTGTTGCATATGCATTGTTTACGTGCTTGTGTGCTTTAAATCTTGAATTTTGATCGAATTAATTGCACTTGCATGCATGGGCTAAAAATAGCATGCATTTTAGTATTTCTTGAACAGGATGCCTCCACGTAGACATCGTGAGAGATCTCCCGGACATCGTCGTCATCATGACCGAACCCCTACGCCTCCACCCCAACCACAAGCACCACCAATGGACATGGGGAATTTTATGGAAGCGGTTTTCAATTATGTAGAGCATCGAAGGGCTCAAGCTCCCCCACCACAACAAGCAGAACAACAAGCTCCTCCACTAAACCATAACAATAGAGATCCTCATGGGGTGTTTTTGAGCTACAACCCCCCTCGATTTTCTGGTTCTATCGATGATGCGGTCTCGGAGGTTGGTTGATACGATTAGAGAGGATATTCGGAGTCCGACAATTCACCACGCAAGAGAAGGCCCAATTTGCTATATTCCAACTGGATGGAGATGCGTACGAATGGTGGGAACGAACTAGAGAGAAACTTGAAGTGGATGAAGAGGAAGTGACTTGGGAGGTTTTCAAGAGAGAATTCAGAGACTGCTTTGTACCGGAAGTAGTAAGAGAGAGGAAGGAGCAGGAGTTCATGGATCTAAAGCAAGGAGCGCGTACGGTGACCCAATATCTCACAGTATTTAATAGACTTGGGAAATATGCTCCTCACGTCACCCGGGATGAGAAGAGAAAGTCAAGGAAGTTCATTGCGGGGTTAAGACAGGATTTGAGGCACGGTCAGGCGGGTCACAATTTCGAGTCTTTTGCCGATACGGTACAAAGGGCTCTCGTTCAAGAAGAGGAGTATAAGAAGACAGATCCGATTTTTAGGCCACCGATGGGGCGAGGTTCTGGAACAAGTTCGGGAAAGCGACCTATGGTTCAAGCTACTCCTCCACCCAAAGGTCCTTTCAAGAGACCACGAATAAGAGGACAAGCTTCCCAAGCTCCAAAGGCTTTACCCGTAACATCTTCAGATCAACAAATTCCAAGTGGAGCACGATTATCCAAGCCACCATGTACATATTGTGGAGGGCCAACTCACAACTATCACAAATGCTGGAAGAGGTTGGGTTTATGCCTAATATGTGGAAAAGCTGATCATATGGCGGATACATGCCCCGACAAGAATCCGGGATTTAAAAAGGGAGTTCAAAGGCCAATGATTCAGGCTCGTGCTTACGCCCTCGAAGGTGAAGAGCAAGATGCAGAGATCGATCCCACAGCAGTGGTAGAAGGTACCCTATGCATACATAACATGAGCATTCATGCACTCTTTGATTCGGGTGCCACGCATTCTTTTATTTCTTGTGACTTAGTTGCTATTCTGTGCTTGCCTGTTATTTGCTTTCTTCTTCTTGTTATTTGGTGAGTTCGCCACTGGGTGGTAATCTTCATCGATGACATCTTGGTTTATTCGAGAACTCCGGAGGATCATGCCAGGCACCTCAGAATTGTGTTGGATACCTTAAGAGAGCATCGGTTGTATGCTAAGTTTAGCAAATGCGAGTTCTGGATTGATCGGGTAGCATTTTTGGGTCATATTATTTCAAGGAAGGTTTGGGATGTGTGTTGATGCAGAATGGAAGAGTAATCGCCTATGCCTCAAGGAAATTGAAAGAGCACGAACAGAACTACCCCACTCATGATTTGGAAATTGCGGCAGTGATCTTTGCTTTGGGTAAGTGGAGACACTATCTTTATGGAATTTCGTTCGAGGTCTTCTCCGATCACAAGAGTCTCCAATACTTATTCTCACATAAGGAATTGAACAAGAGACAACGGCGTTGGATGGAACTTTTGGCTGATTATGAGTGTACAATCCGATACCATCCCGGCAAAGCCAATTTGGTCGCGGATGCATTTAGTAGGAAAACTAGTGTGTCCAATGTGAAAGTGGAAATTGGAGATGAGAATGAGTTGTTCAGACTAAGGGCTAGTGTTCGGAATATTACGGTTCAACCAGATCTTAAACAGAGGTTATTGGATGCTCAGAGGATTGATCCCGAGGTTCAGAAATTAGCTGGGAAAGCTCGAGCTGATTCAGAATGTCCGTTTGGGTTTGATGATACGGGACTTCTAGGATTCAAGAATAGAGTTGTTGTCCCGGAAGATTTAAAAAGGATTGTTCTTGAGGAAGCCCATCGGTCAGGGTATTCGATACATCCCGGAGGAACAAGATGTATAAGGATCTTAAGCAATTGTATTGGTGGAATGGATTGAAACGGGATGTTATCAACTTCGTGAAACATTGTATGACTTGTCAAGTGATTAAGGCGGAACATCAAAAGCCATCGGGGCTACTTCAACCATTGCCTATCCCGGAGTGGAAATGGAAACAAATAGTATGGATTTTGTTTCGGGATTACTAAGAGTGAGAGGAGGTTTCGATGGAATTTGGGTTATCGTGGACGGGTTGACGAAATCCGCTCATTTTCTTGCAACCAGAATGTCCGATAAGTGAGTAAGTTGGCCAAGAGATACAATGATGAGATTGTTAGGCTTCATGGTGTACCTGTTAGTATTGTCTCGGATCGGGATCCCAGATTTACTTCAAGGTTATGGCAAGAATTACAGAAGTGTTTGGGAACAAGGCTTCAATTCAGCACAGCTTTCCATCCTCAGACCGACGGACAATCAAAAAGGTTAATTAAGTATCTGGAGGATCTATTGAGGGCATGTGCATTGGACTTTCAAAGCTCGTGGAATGAGCATTTGCTGTTAATCGAGTTTGCTTACTACAATAGCTATCAAGCCTCGATTGAAATGGCCCCTTATGAAGCTCTTTATGGACGTAAATGTCGATCACCGTTGTTCTTGGACTTGGAGGAATGGAATTGGACCAAGCAAGAAGGGATTAAAAGAGGGGAAAAGAAGGAAAAACCCTCTAAGGTTGTACAAGAGGCTATTGATAAGGTCCAGATAATTAGACAACGGACGAAGGCCGTTCAGGATCGACAAAAGCGTTATGCAGATCTTCGGAGGAAGAATTTGGAGTTTGAGATTGGAGATAAGGTTTTCTTAAAGGCTTCCCCACGATAAGGGTTCTCAAGGATTGGACGAGGAGGAAAATTAAACCCTCGGTATATGGGACCATATGAGATTTTAGAGAAGTTTGGGGATACGGCCTATCAATCTTGCCTCCGAGTTTGACTGGAATTCATAACGTGTTTCATGTTTCACAGCTCCGAAAGTATTATCGAGACGAGTCCGAGGTTCTACCGGTTGAAGAAGTGGAATTAGAACCGGATCTCACCTTCGTTCAGAGGCCGATTAAGATATTGGATCGAAAATTTCAGGAACTTCGAAATCGGCGTATTCCACTAGTCAAGATTCTTTGGAGAAGTGATAAAACCGAAGAGGCTACGTAGGAGACGGAGGATAAGATGAAAAGATTTCACCCCGAGTTATTTCCGAGTGAGCAATGAATCCGAGGACGGATTCTTTTAAGGGGGAGAGATTGTAACGCCCCGACTTTTCGGACGTAAAGGTAAGGCGTATGTGTTTACCTATTTGCGCGAATTAATTGTTTTTACGTGTTTCATATTTAATTTTATTATAAATTGTTATTATTTTATTTTATTGTATTTTATTTTAATATATTATTAATTCTAATATATAAATATATATCGTATTATATATATATATATATATATATATATATATATATTTATTTATTTCTTTAAGTATATATGTATACGTTTATTTATATTAGTATTAATTTAATGATTATGCTAATTATATGTTATGTTAATTAATCATGTTTAAGCTAATTAATTACGTGACCTAAATTAATTTATGTAATATTAGATTTAATTTATTTATTTAAATGTTTTTGCATGGGAAATTATATTTTTGCATGGAATGTGCTTATTATTCATTTTGAGCTTCGTTCTTGTATGAAATGATTTCGGATTGCCACGAATTTGTAGTATGTTGTAAATATATGTGTTATGGACATGATTTTATTCTCGGTTTATGTTTTCGAATTCATTTGATTTGTTAACGGATTTAATTTGTTTCGAGGAACCAAATCGGGGGCTAACGAGCACTTAGCGTACCCTTGGTTCCGAATTTAATATCTTGAGCTCGGGAACTCGGATTTGAGTTCCGTCAACTCCGCTGAACTCGTAATGAAAATTCGAGTTTAGTAAACTTAGCCTTATATTTTTCCTAAGTCGTTTGAACCTCCGAGATCCAACCGAAAAACGAATCGGCGACCATTTTGACCTTGTTGTACAAAATGAGCCATATCTCATCCAAACCATAACCAAATTAACCATGGTTTGATTCCTTTAAACCCTAACTCAACCACCTATCATGATATTTCAAGCCTTGACCGAGATTATCCTCTCACAATCCCCAAAACTCAGCCAAAGCTACTGTCCTTCATTCCAGTCCCGTAACCCTTCCATCCTTGGAGATTTTGAAGCTCAAATCTCATCCAAACTTCATCCAATCATCAAGGTAAGTTTAGAATTGTATTATATGTTCATTTCTGATCATTTCCATCTTTTCATTCATGATTTTGAGCATGGTTTCTTCATCCTGGACTATTTTTCCGAAAATAAGAGATTTTGGGCAAATTCTTGATCTTCTTCGTTTCTCAATGATTTTGATTGATTCCAAGCTGCAGATTGATTGTTTTGACATCCTCATTTCATTTATGATCTTTGATTTCGTGGTTGTTGAGATATTTATCAGATATCATTTATGAAATTTTGAGAAAAATCCACATGAAGGTCACGTACGGTTGATGACTTGTTTGAGCTTGTTTGGGACTGAATTACTTGTTGGATTTATGATGTTTTGCTGCACATTTGAGGGACTTATGGACCTGAACAAAGTCGGATTAATTGAATGCTAGCATGCTCTGTTTTCCTCCAGTTTTTGCTTTGTTTTGGCTTGATGTTTGCTGTCAAAAACTGTTGATTTCCTTCATGCTTTTGCTGTCAGAATTCTTGGTCTTTTAGCATGTATTTTAGTTGTGTTCTGGCTGCCTTTCATGCTTAGTTTGGCTGCTTTGGTTGCCTTCTTTCTTGCTGGGTAAGGGCTGCTCTGTTTCTGCGTCTGTTGCTATCCGAGAACAGAGGCTGCTGCTGCTGCACGTCACGGGCGTGCCATTTTTGGCAGTTCCTGCGAGGAACGGGGGTGCAAACCGGCCTGGGATTTCTGTACCGAGACACGGGGGTGTCTCGGTCTAGGTTTGGAGGGTGACACGGTTTTCCTTGAAACTTTTGCTGCGTCTTCCATGGCTGTTGCTGCTGTAATTTTTTTATGCATGGTTGTGGTTGTGCAGAGTGTGTTAGTGTGCATGCATGGGAGTGGAGTTGTGTGTGCATGGTTTTGTGGTTATATTTGCATGTATATGTATATAATATATGGTATATATATATATATATTGCATGTAATATATATAAATGCATGCATGAGTATGTTAGTGTGTGTACGTGTATATATATGTATATATTATATATATATATTGTATATTATTCTATATATGATTATATGTATATATTATATTATATATATTTATTATATATTTCAAATATTAGTTGATTTAATTCAATTCTAGAAATTAATTGATTTCCATTTCGCGTATTTAATTACCGACTATTGATTGAACGTTTTATTTATTTTATTCCTAAATGTGAATTTGAATATTATGTGTTATGCTTATTAAATGAATTCTTGAATTAATTGATATGCATTATGAATGTTTTGAATGTTATGAATTTATGAAATTTATATGAACATATGAATTTATGAAATTATGAAATTGAATGAAATATATGAACGAATGATGTGATTATATGATTTAAATCTCTTAATAGTGCACATGAACATTTTATTGATATAATATGATCATTTATGCATTCATGTCATATGCACTTCATTGCCGAGCGTCATGTGTGGTCGTTGAGTCTCATACCTTTTCTTTTGCACAGATTCGGGTTTGGTCGGAGACGAGGGCGAGCATTGAGACGCTTGTGCCTTTATTTTGCTTTGGTAAAGGTGGGTTTTTCTTCTACTAGTTAAACAACCCTATAAATCCCTTATGTGCAAAGTTTTAAGCCAAAATAATATATTTATATAAATCGAGTCATTTTGGGTAAATGATTTCAAACGTATGACCCCTTTTTAATTATGAAACCCTACCTTATGTTTTGGCGAGATTGCATATCTGTTATGTTCACGGGCCCCGGGATTTAGTATATGTGGCTAACCGAGGAAGCAAGGGCTGACGGGGATCCCATATACTAGTTCCAACCAAACTACGGTGATACCGGCCCTCGCTAGGAGATTTAGCGAGGAATGGGAGCTGAGTGCCCTTGGGGGATTCATGTACCCCCATTGGCCTATGTATGAACCGGTGGCAGGGTTTAGCTAACCCTTCCACCACCCGGAGGAAGAAGGTGTATATGTATGATTATGATCATTTATGTATGTGCACGAAAGATATGTATGACAACCAATAATTATGATATGATTACACGGGGAGAAGGTTGGAGATTGTGCACGCTCACTCGCCGAGCTTAAATCCTTATGAACAATTATGAATGAATATGAACGTCGTAATCCCGTTGATGTTTTCTTTTGTTTTAACCACTTGGTAAATTCTTATCAAACTTCACACGGATTAGGGCTTGCATGTATGTGTTTAAATTATGCGATATTATATATCTTATGCCCCGTTTTATACCCACCAGTCTCTTTTAGACTGAACCCGGTTGTTTTCAGCTGTCTTGTGCAGGTATAGGAGTGCAAGGCGGGAATACAAGTCGTCTAGGTCTTGCATTTATGTTTAGCACCTCTTTTCAGTCTCATATTCATACTCTTGTTGCTACTTTTGTATTTGATCATAGTATAGGTTGGAGCGTTATGATTTTGTAGGCCGTGAGTGCCGTTGCATATTTGAATGCTCTTGTATATTGATTTTTGGAGCTTGGTGGCTCACTGTATATGCTTTGTCGTTATGGCTTCCGCAATTTTCTTTAACTCTGATTCTATATGTTTCTTGAGTTGAATGGTTTAAGGGTTAGTCCCGCCTAGCATAACGTGTGTGTTGTGTCCCCGTTCGCCGTGGATTTGGCACGTGTATGGACTTCCATTTCATATACGGGTCAGGTCTCGGTGCGGGGGATGTGGTACCTTACGCTCGGGTGCTACATATATAATCATATTAATTTGGCTTAAAACTTTTCACATAGGGAGATATATCGGGTTGTTTTAGCTAATAGAAGAAAAACCCACCTTAAACCGACAAAAAAGAGCACAAGAGCCTCACGGAAGGTGAAGTGAGACTCAAAATGACCAAATAAGACGCTCGGCAATGTAATAATGATCATGATATGAATGCAGAAAAGATGATATAATGTAATGAACACATTCATGTGCACGATTAATGTCTTAAAGATATATAAACACTCAATTTATCCATTCAATGAAGCGTTCATACTCAAACGAGTTCATATCTTTCACATTTCACGTCAAATGAATCCATAAATTTAATAAAATGGTCAAAACACTCCATTTATCATATTAACTATTTATAGATATCATAAAGGAATAAAGAGAATATTAAACGAATCAATTATACAACGTATTAAATCATGCATTGGAAATAAGAGAGCAAAAGGTCATCCTTCATTAAGCAAAAGGTGCATCAAAATTCACGTTAACATTTCAAGGCATGGAATGTAACATGTACTGTAGCAATTAAGCAACATATATAAGGCATAAAAGAGACTAAAGAATCAAATAAATCACAAAGAAGGTCAAGGAAAAGATGCAACAGCAGCAGCAGCTCATGAACAGGGTTCAAAACCCATGCACGGTCGTTCCTTTGCACAGAACCAAAACTAGGCCAAAAAGGGGACTGAACGGTCGTTCAGTCCCATGCATGAAGAGCCTGAACGGGGGTTCAGGTGTACAGACCAGCAGCCTTGGACTGAACAGCCATTCAGTCCATTCTTCATCCCGGGCGAACAGTCGTTCAAGCAGGCCGACAACAGTTTTCTCTTCATCTTTGCCGTTGAAAACTGACCCAAAACCATGGCACAACAAGGGATACATATAGAGCAACATATATACTTCAAAGCCATGCCATAATACACGAAAAAGAACACAAAAATCCCATCAATTCAGTCCCAAAAACATGACAGCAGTTGGGCATGGAAGAGCAGATTATTTTCTGCACATTTCTTCAAGTTTCCATGAAAGGCAACAATGGTGATTCATGCTAGGCTCAAGTACCATGAAAGATAAGGCAAATACTGAAGTTAGGAAGTTCAAAAGCTCAACAAACATGCATCAATTCAGCTCATAAAGCAAGCAACATCATGGATTCAAGAAATGAATCCTAACCTAACTATTCATCTTCTTCTTCCAAAAACTCATGAAAGCATGCTCAAAATTGGGGATGAATGGATCAAAATGACTCATAATGAATGTATATTACAACCCTAAGCTTACCTTGTGGATTGGATGAAGGTTGGAGGAGATTTGAGCTTGAATCTCCAAGGATGGCTTGAGTTACGGGATTTTCTGGAATGCAGAGGATGTTGAGCTGATTTTCTCCAAGTGAGAAGGTGTGGTTCTGTTAAGGTGAGTATGATCAGCTAGATGGTTGAGTTAGGGTTCCATAGGCTCAAACCATGGTTAATTTGGTCAAGATTTGAATAAGTTATGGCTTATTTAGTAAAATGTTGTAGTTTAGTCGCCCGTTGCGTTTTTCGGTTGAATTTCGGAGGTTCAAATAGCTTTGGAAAAATATAAGGCTAAGTTCATCAAACTCGAATTTTCGATACGAGTTCAACGGAGTTGACGAAACTCGAATCCGAGTTTCCTAGCTCAAGATATCAATTAAGGAACCAATGGTGCGCTAATTGCTCGTTAGCCCCCGTTTTGGATTCCGAACCAAAATAAATTCCAAAACTCAATCAAACGAATCCGAAAACATAAAACGAGCATAAAACCATATTCATAACACATATAAGTCCAACATATTAAATTTCTACCAAATTCCGAATTCATTTCACGTAGAAACGGCAAGCAAACAATTCATTCATGCGCAAATAGTTCAAAGAAAATTCATATAAATTCAAATTCAAATATTTTCAAATAATTAAATATTTCTCTAATTAACATAATATAAAATAAAGAAATGAAATAACGTAATTAAAATAAATTAAACGAGCACGTAATTATCACATAATTCATACTTGAACGATTTGGGAAAATCGGGGCGTTACAACCTCTCCCCATTAAAAAGAATCCGTCCTCGGATTCACTGATTGTTCGGAAACCGCTCAGGATGAAACCTCCTCATCTTATCCTCCGTTTCCCACGTGGCCTCTTTCGTCTTATCACTTCTCCATAATACCTTAACCAGTGGGATTCGCCGGTTTCTTAATTCTTGAAATTTTCGATCCAAAATCTTAATCGGCTTCTGAACGAAGGTGAGATTAGGCTCAATCTCCACCTCTTCCTTGGGTAGGATCTCGGCTTCATCAGGATAATATTTGCGAAGTTGTGAGACATGAAACACGTTGTGCATTCCCGTCAAACTCGGAGGTAGATTCAAACGATACGCCGTATCTCCAATTTTCTCAAGAATTTCATACGGACCCAGATAACAAGGATTCAACTTACCTCCTTTTCCAATCCTTGAAAACCCTTTTCGAGGCGAAGCTTTCAGAAATACCCGATCACCAACTTCAAACTTAAGGTCCTTTCTCCGCTGATCCGCATAACTCTTCTGTCTATCTTGAGCTGCTTTCATTCTTTGTTGAATTATCTGAACCTTATCAATCGCTGCTTGTACGGCCTTAGAAGGCTTCTCTTTCTTTTCCCCTCGTTTCACTCCCTCTTGTTCTATTCTA
Organism: Lantana camara; assembly: GCA_037501455.1. Lineage (NCBI taxonomy): Eukaryota > Viridiplantae > Streptophyta > Magnoliopsida > Lamiales > Verbenaceae > Lantana > Lantana camara. The sequence continues at coordinate 47,371,300 of CM074865.1, forward strand.
TTCCTCAAGGTCGAAGAATAAGGGAGATCTACACTTTCGTCTATAGAGAGCTTCATAAGGCGCCATTCCTATCGAAGCTTGAAAAATGTTATTATAAGCGAATTCAATCAAAGATAACTGCTTATTCCATGAATTCGAGAAATCCAATGCACAAGCCCTCAACATATCCTCCAAATATTTGATTAACCTCTCCGACTGTCCATCTGTCTGAGGATGGAAAGCTGTGCTGAATTGAAGCCTTGTTCCCAGATTTCTTTGCAATTCTTGCCAAAACCTAGAAGTAAACCTCGGATCTCGATCGGATACAATGCTAACTGGTACCCCGTGAAGTCGGACAATTTCATCAACATACTTCTTAGCCAACTTAGTCACCTTATCCGACATCCGAATAGCCAGAAAATGTGCTGATTTCGTTAATCTATCCACGAGCACCCAAATCCCATCAAAACCACCTCTCACTCTAGGAAGACCCGAAACGAAATCCATTGCCACTTGTTGCCATTTCCATTCCGGAATAGGTAGCGGTTGAAGTAGCCCCGATGGCTTCTGATGCTCGGCTTTCACGGTTTGGCAAGTCAAACAATGCTTCACAAAATTGATTACATCCCCTTTAAGTCCATTCCACCAATAGAACTGCTTCAAGTCCTTATACATCTTATTACCCCCGGGATGTATCGAATACCCTGATCTGTGAGTGTGATGCCCCGTTTCTCGATCAAGGTATGCTTTGGTACGAGAGTGAATGATTTACTTTTCTTGCATGAATTATGTGAATAATATGCCTTAATTGACCGTTATGCTTGAACTTATGTGGAATATATGACATGTATGAAATACGTGACTATTTGATATGGTAATTATGTGCTCGTATTGCTTCCATTTGGCTTCGATGGCATGCTTCGTGTTTAATCAAAACAATGTGCTTATTTGGACATTAAAGCATAATTTAGGGACCAAAAGGTAAATTTATTTTCTAAGCCTGAAACTGGATAGAACTTGTTGTAATTGAGTAGATAATTCGATTACGAGTTAGTGGGTTTTTGAATCGCTCGATTTGGAGTTCGGACGAAGAAGTTATGGCCATTCTACGAAAAGTCAACCTTTTATAAGACTTATAACCCAATTCCGAATTTAGCCCAATTTGAGACCCAATTTCACTCCTAACCCGCTATTGACCCGGTTCGCGACCTAATTAGCTGACCCAAATAACTAAGTCAGATTTTGACACCCAACATCCCATTTCACGTTATTTGAAAGATTCAAACCCTTCTCTCCCTCACTTTTCTCTCCAACCCATTCATCTTCTCTCAAGAACACCTTCAACCATTTTCAAGAGACAAGATTGGAGATTGAAGCTAGAGATCCAAGACTCAAGACCAAGCTATTCTCTTTGATTCTCAGCTCCTAAGGTAAGGTTTTGTGTAAATGCTTGGGTTATGCTTTGAGCTTGAAGCTCTTGGTAGAAGCATGAACTAGGGTTGAATTTTATGAGTTTAATCCATGTTTTCTTGATGAATTCGTGTTCTAAGTATGCTATTTGGACCCTAGAAACATGTTTAGGTTGGATTCCATCTATTCTCTTGATTTCACCATTTTTGAGTTTTTGAAGATTTGAAGAAATTCTTGCATGTCTAGGATTTATTTGATTTCTTGCAATCTTGGTGTTGTAGAATGATTATGCTTGAGTTGTTATGAGGTTTGGAATCAATTTTAGTTGAATTCATGCTAGGATTAGAGATTCACCATTGAAGAGCATGCTTGAACTATGAAGCTTTTATGCATATATGTAATTCTTGCTTAAATGATTCCATTCTTGGATTTTATGCTTATATTATGTTCTTATATGATATATGAATGTTTTATGATGCTTAATTGAGGTTTTGGAATCTTAATTTCATGTTTTGGGGTGTTTAGAACTCATTCCCGTCGAATTCGTAGTGGCTGTCAAGTTTTTTTTAAGTTCTGGGCAGAATCCACTAGGGTGGATTTTTGCTGTGTAAAAAATCCATGGGGGTGGATTTGAGGCAGTAGCTTCTGGAAAATCCGCGAGGGTGGATTTTTTGTGAAGGAAAAATCCATGGGGGTGGATTTGAGGCAGTAGCTTCTGGACAATCCGCGAGGGTGGATTTTTTTGTGAAGGAAAATCCATGGGGGTGGATTTTCCCAAGCCTTGTTTTCTTGACTCGTTTCGCTTGTTTTGACTCTTGTATGTCCTTTTCTTGTTTCTATAATACCTTTAATGAGTTGTGGCCTTATTATATGTGGTAGAACTTCTTGCATATCACTTGTTATGATCTTGTTGCCTTGATCAAGTTTAAGTTGTCACATTTTGCTAAGTTATACATTTACTTGAACTTGTATGACATGCTCATGATTAATCCTCACATTTCATTAAGTGCATGATATTACTCCATAAGCATACATAACTCTCATAAGTGACTTGTTACTTAAGCCGTGCGTCGTTTACTTGGTTTGGGCCGAGTCTCACTTTTGTTAGTACGTTTGTCTTGTTAGGTGGTGCTTCTCCGGCCGAGTAGTTCGTTGCTCGCGGTCGACCTTCGAGTTCTTGGTAAAGGTGAGGAGTTATATATATGTAAAATGTTTTCAAAACTGTGGACACCTATAGCCTTTCATATTTGTTGGTTTTGAACTCCCATTTTGAAAACGTATATTTAGGCTTTATAAGCCAAGTTTTGTGAGCTTTGCTCGTATTATGAATATTTGCTTGTGGAAAACGGTTTACAAGTAAAACTTGTAGTTTTGGTATATGGGATAGATACCCAAAATGGTTTTGAGACTTCCGTTCGAATATTACGTATGTGTGAGTAGTGTAGCGAGGTTATACACCTTGCAAGGACGCTTGCTCGGTTGGATCTTTTGATAGCGCTCGGGGCGGAGTAAGTGGTAAGACCAGGAACGCAAGGGCGGACGGTTAAACCCTTACGAAGTACCCACTTTTGGACAAGTTTGCTAAGACTCCGAGGAGGTTTCGGGGTTAAGGTAACCTTGGGGGAAGGTCGGTTTCATGGACCCACTTCTCCATGGTTCTTTTGTGATGTTCGGGGGCTCTACACTCTCGACATCAACGGTGTAAGGATGGATTGGTTTGATTTCTTTTGGTTTGGGAAGTAAGGATGGAGTGCTCGTACTCGCCGAGCCGGTGCTTCGGTTCATGATTCGATTTTTCTAAAACTTGCATTGTTTCCAAAAGAATTCAGATCATGAACACCTTTGATTTGAGCATGCATTGACCTCTTATATTTAAACTATGTAACCTTCTTCTCACCGGTTCCATTTGAACTGACCTCCTTTACCTTTCGTGTCCGCAGGTCGCGTTTTGGAGTCTTGCTAGGCGGTGTCTTGCTTTGAGAGTTGTGTCGAGTTTAGCTTGTACTCGTTGTGTCTTTACATACTTCTTATTTATGTCGCTTATGGTTTTGGATTTATGGATTTAGAATGTATGATGTTATTATGCTAGTTTGGACCGTGTTGGTCACTAGGATGATTTTACATTCCGTATTTTGAGCATTACGTGTTGGACCGTGACGGTCATCTACTTGTTGAATATATATTTCTCTTAGACCTTGTTGAATGAATTTATGCACTTGATATGTTATGATTTAAGCTTCCGCATACTTGTGATTGTTTACCCGCTTTGTGAGTCTAGTACCGCCTAGCTAGGATGTCCGTTTGTCACCGCTTGCTTCGTTCTTGGCGGGTATATGGTTAGCAATTCTATATACAAGCTAGGACCGTAGCGCGGGATAGGCGTGGGATGCCCTTGTAGGGGCGTTACAGTGAGGTTCTTCCAAGATAGTTCTCTCGGAACCACAATCTTGTTCTTAAACCTTAAGAGTCCCATATCATCAAATCCAAACGGACATTCAGGATCCACTCTAACTTTCTCAGCTAACTTCTGAACCTCAGAATCGTTTCTCTGAGCCTCAAATAATCTCTGTTGAAGATCTGGTTGTACTGTAATATTCCGAACACTTGCTCTTAACTTGAAAGACTCAGATTCATCCCCAACTTCCACTTTCACACTAGACACACTAGCCTTCCTGCTAAGTGCATCCGCGACCACGTTAGCTTTCCCGGGATGGTATCAGATTGTACACTCATAATCCGGTAAAATCTCCATCCAACGCCTTTGTCTCTTGTTTAGCTCCTTCTGAGAAAACAAATATTGAAGACTCTTGTGGTCAGAAAAGATCTCGAAAGGAATTCCATATAAGTAGTGTCTCCACTTCCCCAAAGCAAAGATCACTACTGCTAGCTCGAGATCGTGAGTGGGATAATTCTATTCATGATCCTTCAGTTTCCTCGAGGCGTAGGCTTTCACTTTACCATTCTGCATCAAAACACACCCCAACCCTTCTTTCGAGGCATCCGTATAAACCATGTATCCTTCAGTCCCTTTAGGTAGTGCTAATACTGGTGCAGTGGTCAACTTCTCCTTCAAGAGTTGAAAACTCGCCTCACATGCCTCGTCCCACTCAAACTTGACTTCCTTCTTCGTCAACCGAGTTAAAGGCGCGGCAATCTTAGAGAAATCCTTGACAAATCTTCGGTAATACCCAAGAAACTTCTGACCTCGGAAGCATTCTTCGGACTCTGCCACTGTATAACCGTCTTGATTTTTGAAGGATCTACTTCCAAACCCTTACTCGAGACAATATGACCTAGAAAAGCAACCCGGTCGATCCAGAACTCACACTTACTAAACTTCGCATACAACCGGTGCTCTCTCAACGTTTGTAATACCAATCTGAGATGCCTGGCATGATCTTCCGGCGTCCTCGAATAGACCAGAATATCATCGATGAAGATTACCACGAATTTATCCAAATAAGGCCAAAAAGTCCGATGCATCATATCCATGAATGCTGCAGGGGCGTTAGTTAATCCGAAGGGCATTACTATGAACTCGTAGTGTCCATACCGGGTATTAAATCCTGTCTTAGGTATGTCCTCTTCCCGGATTTTCAACTGATAGTACCCTTGCCTTAGATCCAATTTCGAATAAACCCCTGAACCTTGCAACATATCAAACAAGTCCTCGATGTGGGGCAACGAATATTTATTCTTGATAGTCCTTCGATTAAGCTCCCGGTAATCTATACACATCCTCAATGTTCCATCTTTCTTTTTAACAACGGCCGAATATATCCAATCTTAAGTAATTCCTCAAGTTGAATTTTCAATTCCTTCAACTCCGCCGGAGCCATTCTATACGGAGTCTTAGAGTACGGTTCTGATCCGGGATATAAGTCCATAATGAGCTCAATCTCGTGATCCGGTGGCAAAGAACCCAAATTCTCCGGAAACACGTCGGGAAAATCCTTAACTACGGTGGTCTCCTCAAATTTAATTTGATCCTTCGGCTTATTGAGAAGATAAGCAACGAATCCCATAGCCCCTTCTCTCATTAGCTTATGAGCTTCCATAAAAGATAAAAACGGTATATTCTTCGATCCCACTTCTCCAATCAACTCTTTCCCCAACCTAATCTTCTTCTTAAAACAATCAACCTCGGCCCGGTGCCGGTATAACCAATCCATACTGAAAATTACCCCATATCTCTTCATAGACATCACGATAAATTCCGTCGGATAATCTTTCCCTTCTATCAAAACCGAACCCCGAACCACTTGATACGTCTTCAAATTTCCTCCAAGAGGAGAACTCACAAAATAACAAGAATTGGCACATATAACAGGTAGACACAGAGAAGCACATAGATCACTGGATATAAAAGAATGCGTAGCACCCGGATCAAATAATGCATGAATGTTCGTGGTGTGAATGCATATGGTACCTTCCACCATGGCTGTCGGGCCCACGTCTGCATCCTGCTCCTCGCCCTCAAGGGCATAAGCACGTGCCTGGATCATAGGTCTCGGAACACCTCCTCGAAACCCCGGAGCTTTATCAGGACAAGCCTCCGCCATATTGTAGCATCCGAGAGCAAGGTACCACATCCCACGCACCGAGACCCGACCCGAATATGAAATGGACGATCCATACCCGAGCTAGATCACGGTGAACGGGGACAAACACACACGCTATGCTAGGCGGGCTAACCCTTAAAACCATAAAATCAGAGTAAACATTAAGTGCGGAAGCAATAACTGGTCATAATATAAACATTGATCAATCAAGCTCCCAAAAGTAAGCCATATACATTATCAACTGCCATCAAGGCTCAAACAACAAGTACGCTCCATTCTTATTCATATACAATTATCAAAAGTGCAATATGCAAGTGTAAGACTGAGATACAAGAGCTAAAAGTGTATGTAAAACCTATGACTCGAATTCCCGCCTAGCTCCCTTGACACCTGCACAACACAACTGAAAACCAAACGGGTTCAGTCCAAAAGGGACTGGTGGGTATAAAAACGGGGCATAAATATAATATATGATAGTATTTAACAATCACATGCAAGCTATAATCCCAAGTGAGGTTTTAAAGAATTTCCCAAGTGGGCGAATAGAAATCATCAAAAGGGATTATATCGATTCATTTACATTAGGTCATTATTGGGCCGGCGAGTGGGCGTGCATTATCTCCAACCAACACCTCTTGTAATTCATTTAAACATTCATTCATTCATTCATTCATTTATTTCATGCATATCATTCTTTCGTGCACATTCATTAATATTTACACCTTCTTCCTCCGGGTTGGTGGCGGGTTTGCAAGGCCCATCCACCCATTCATTGACCAAAAGGGAAACATGACTTCCCAGATGGCACTCAGCGTCCATTCCTCGCTAACTCCTAACGAGCTCCGGTTACGCCTTTCATTGGTGGGACTAGTGTGAGGGATCACCGTCAGCCCTTACCTCCTCGGGTCACCACTCACACCAAGTCCCTGGGCCCCATTCTGTGCATTCATTCATTCATTCTCGCCAAAACATTAGGTAGGTTCATGAAATAAGGGCTTTACATTGAAATCATTTACTCTAGAAAACGACTCTATATACATATAATAGATTTTAGCTGAAAACTTTACACGTTGGGAGTATATAGGGTCATTTATCTAATAGTAGAGAAACCCACCTTAAACTAACAAAAGAGAGCACAAGAGCCTCACTGACCGGCCTCGTCTCCAATGGGATCAAAATCTGTGCAAGAAAGGTGAAGTGAGACTCAAAATGACCAAATAGGACGCTCGGCAATGTAATGATCATGATATGAATGAAGAAAAGATGTTATAATGCTCGGCAACATATTTAGCATGTTAGGAGCATATTTCATTTAGAATGCAAAGGCCAAATCACACGATAAGAGCACCGAAACCATGCAGCAAGTCTAGGGCGTCAAAACCGCACATATGAGCCCGATTAGTTCAATCATGCCATGATCAAGTACTTAGGGGCTGAATATGAAGCTGAAACTTTAGGGAAGGAATACTAACATGATAAGAAACTAATATACTCCATGTATATGCAAATGGACACGAATTGGAGCACATTAGGATGACCAACAACCACAAAAATGCAACAGCAGTAGTCCAGTTCTGTCATGCATAAGAACAGATCATGTATTTCGGTTTTGGGGCTTAAAATGGATGCAAAGGCTTGCAATATGAATTCTAACATATAAAACAATAAGTATACATCAACTCCATGCAATTTCACACGAAATGAAGGCCATTAGATCATGCAACAAGACATGATTCTACACAGCAGTCCAAAACAGGGGAGGCAGATTTGATCTCTAAGTTTGGAGCTCCATATCTCATAATTTCATCAAAGGGTCTAAAGAGAAAATCATCCTAACATCTTATACTATCATTTAGGAAACAAATAGGCCAAGAAACAAGCTCACATAATCATTTATAAGCAAGAAAATCAGCTACACAACTAGGTAGGTCATTAGAGCAAAAATCCCCAAAAATCCTATTCATGCTCTTAGCCAAACCCTTCTCAAATCTAATGCAAAGCAAGTATTAAACGGATGAAATCATGTATAAAAGAGTAGAGGATACATAAATATACATACCTTCAAGATATGGAGAAGAAGGGAAGTGATTTGAGCTAAAAAATCACAAGGGCCGGTTTCTCTTCTCCTCTTCTTCTCTCCACTCTCTCGATCTGTTGCAGACATAAGGGGGGGGGGGGGTTGACTCGGTTTTGCTGACTCAAAGGGAAGAGAAAGGGTTAACTCAAGTACACAAGTCATGGGTTAAAGCATGGTTAGGTTTAGGTTAGATTAAGGGGTCCCACCATGAAGACTAGTCAACAAAAGGGTTATTCTTGCACGAGTTGTTCGTTACGGTTGGATTTCGGAGGTCTTAGTGATCTCAAAAAGGTATGAGGCTTATCCCATTGTCTCCGAATCATCGATAGGAAGGCAACGGAGGTAACGGAATTTGAATCCGAATTCCCGAGCTCAAGATATGTCGTCCGGAACCCAGGGCGCGCTAAAAGCGTTTTAAGCCCTATAAGTTCCGTCTCCAAAAACCGAAATCAAAACTAAATCAAACGAGCCTAAAATTACAACATAAGCATGTAAACACGTTAATAACTCACATAATTCAAGTATACCAAGTTGGCACAAAAATCGGAATTAAAAACTGAATTAAACAAATCAAAAACGGTTCGAAAAGGATTTAAACGTTTAAAACTTCAACCTAAAAACTTAATATCATTATTCAAATATTCCAAAACTCAATCAATTAAATCCGAAAACATGAAACGAACATATATTCATACACAAGACACATATAAGTTCAACATATTAAATTTGCACGAAATTTCGATATCAATTTAAATAGAAACGAAGCATGTAAAGGAGGCTCATAAACAATGCAACAATAAAATTCATAATATTACAATTAATATAAAAAAAATAAATACGTACATAATTTATAAATACATGCATGCATAATTAATTAACATGAATTGCCTAAGTTCATGCAATATATAAAACAATTCGTGCAACAATCAACATATATATATATATATATATATATATATATATATATATAATATTAATATCATAAAATAAAGTAATTAACATATAATACATTTAAAATAAAATTAAATATGTAAATCACGTATAAATAATTATTTCGCGCAATTTGATAAACACATATGTCATGCTGTACCAATAAAAAAAACTGGGGCGTTACACATATGATCACTTTTCCCACATATGAGGTACAGTCCCAACCTCCTTCGGCAATTGTTATAAATGTGAGTTGGCCCCCCCGCAATGAGTGCATGGAGGTGTAATCTCGGCAATTTCCCGTAGGCGCTGGCAAAGCCTGGGGTGCTCGAGTAACCTGAGGAGCATTTTGACCTCCAGTTCGAGGCTTCTTGAAATATTCTTTCTGAGGAGGAGCTGCTGCAGTCATAGGCCTTTTGCCCGGATTGTATCTCATGCTTGATCCTGATGCCGAGCCTCTACCCTGTCCCATTGGTGCTTTGAAGATCGAATCCTTTTTCCTATATTCCTCTTCTTGCTCCAAAGCCCTTTGTACCGTGTCTGAGAAAGATATAAAATTATGCCCCGTCTGTCCATTTCTCAAATCCTGTCTCAGCCCGGCAATAAACTTCTTCACCTTCCTCTTCTCATCACGGATAATATGTGGAGCATACTTCCCAAGTCTGTTAAAAGCTGCAAGATATTGAGCCACAGAATGATTACCCTGCTTCAATTCCTTGAATTCTTGCTCTTTTCTCTCCCTGACAACCTCGGGTATAAAACACTCTCGAAATTCCCGTTTGAATACTTCCCATGTAATCTCCTCTCCATCAACCTCCAGTTTCTCCCTTGTTCTCTCCCACCAATCATACACCTCGCTGTCAAGTTGGAATATAGCAAACTGAGCCCTTTCTTGTGTAGTGAACTGTCGAACTCCATAAATTCTTTCCAAACGAGTCAACCACCCTTCTGAAACTGCATCATCAATAGAGCCTGAGAACCAAGAGGGATTATAGCTCAGAAATACCCCATGTGAATCCCGATGATTTAGTAAAGGAGCCAGTTGCTCTGCTGGTTGTGGTGGTGGTGCAGCTTGTGCCCGTCGATGTTCCACATAATTAAAAACCGCTTCCATAAAGTTTCCCATATCCATCAGAGGCGGTTGTGGTTGTTGTTCTTGTGGTGTAGGGGATAGGTCATGATGACAGCGTCGCCCCGGTGATCTCTCACGATGTCTACGCAGAGGCATTCTGTCAAAGAAACACTGAAATGCATGCTATCTTTAGTCTATGCATGAGAGTGCAATTAATTCAATCAAAATTCAAAAATTAGAGCACATAAACACATAGAGAATGCATATGCAATCTAACATGTCATGTTCGTTATGTGAACTTTGTGAATTTGTTTAACTTGAAATAGGTGACTTATGATCCGATATGATTCAATATGGTATTATATGACCTAAATGCTCTCTCATTGCATCCTTTACGCATCATTAGCATCCATATGCAGTTGCCGAGCATCTAATTGGTGCATTTTAAGTCTAAGGTTGTCATTTGTTGTTTGTTTTGTCCTTAGGTTCTTTCCGTGGGTGACGAGGAGTTGTTTTAGAAGTCTTTTGGCTCCTCGCGTTCGGTTTGGTCGACAAGGTGAGGTTTCTTTCTTTTTAGTTAATATGACCAACAACCCTACCTGAATTTTAAGCCCGCATGTGATTACGTATATATATATATGTACTTAGATATGTGTTTGATACGTATTTTGTGGGAATTAGCCCTTTTGTTATGAAATCAATTGAAAAACGTTTTGTATATACGTAAGATATATTTTGTTCGTTTATTTTGAAAAGGTTTGGTGTGTGTGACTTTCGAACTAGTGAGCTTTTGACTTTGAAATATAAGTCCTGAAAATTATGAATTTTCTAAAATTATGATTTATGGACTATGAACTGGGCCCCGGAGATTTGTACAATGGAGCCTCGGGGACGGTGTTGGGTTGTCGGGTAACTCCCGAGTACGGTCTCCACACTTAGAATCACCCCTGAACACACCAGGAGGTTGGTGGGCGAAGGAATCCTTGGGCGTGAGTGTCATGAAACTCACGACCCTGACATATTAGTGCGGATGGTTAGGGTGTGCACAGCCCTTCCATCACCCGAAGATGAGGTATGTTTGTGTGACTTTGTTTTCGTTTGAATTTTGATTATGTTTATGAATTTTGAACGAAGTTAGGTGGTCTGAAACTCGTGCTCGCCAAGTTGTGTGATTTTGATTATGAAAATGGTTCGTGAAACGGGAGTGGATTCCTAATCACTAAAATTTGCTGATTTTGGCCTCCGGCCTTAACTCTTTTCTATATAACTAGTATCACGGGCTAAAATGTTTTAGATTGCAAAAACCACGCCTCGGTTCATGAGCTTTCTAATTTGAATATGTTTTGCTCTTACTTATTATACGTACGTGTGAGTGTGTTAGCCCCCTCACCGGTCTTTAGGACTGACCCCTCCTCGTTGTTCTCTTTTTCCTCTTTTGTTTCTTTGAGTTTGCAAGTGCAGGTGTTGGTTCGTAGTAGTAGGCGGTCGTCTTTTGTTTGAGTGGTTCGAGTCCGTTAGTCAAGTCTTTTGCATCCCTTGCATATTTACTTTTCAGTCTTGGTATTATGTATAAGATATGTATGGGATACAATTTATTTGGTCTTGGATGGGCATAAGATGTATCATATGTAATAATTCGAGCATGTATGTTTGTATTTGATAATCCTGTCGCTTCCATATGTGTAGCATCCCGCATTTCGGGGCCAAGAAGAAATAGGAAGGGTTAGGAAGAATTTTCTTTAGGTATTGGAAAACACGAATCAGAAAGCAGTGGAATTTAAAAAATTTTCCCAACAAAAGGACCTAGGACTCGCAATCGTGTAACCAAATTCGTAAAGATAGAAAACTTACTTTTCTTTTATTCTTTCTTGAAGCGTTTCAAGCCACCCAAGAACGCTCTTCTCGCGGCTTGATCCCCTCTCCTTGGTAAAGCTCGAATCTTCAAACTTCTAACTTGAAGTCTCTAGAGAAAGTCCACCAACTTGATCACAATCTAACTAGTAAGGATGCTAGTTCTCTAGTTAGTGTTTAGGCTTAACCTAGGGTTTAATTTAATCTTGGAGAAAGAAAGGTGTTCAACACATGAACCAAAAGAATTGTCAATTCGCTCTAAAGGGGAGCATGAGCTCCCCTATATATAGGAAAGGGGGGGGGCGGCCGAAATCCTTGTCCTCATAGGCAAGGGTTTTGGTTCCTCTCTCCTATTACTTGATCTTCAAGTAATTTCCAACTTTGACTTTGAATTCTAATTCAAGTCAACTTTTAAGAGAGCTAAAAATATCCAAACTATTTTTGGATAATTTTATACTTTATTTATTATAAAATAAATAACTTATTTTTATCTAATTAATTAATTCATAATTAATTAACTAGATTATTTTCTCCAAAATTAGACTTTCTTTTTAATTCAAAATTAAACCAAAGTCTATTAAATAATTAACAAATTAATTATTTAATATATTATTAAACAATCACGTGTGGCACACGTGTCACAATGACACGTGTCCAGTCACGTGACCCACACGTGTGGTTTTACACGTGTGGAACCCTCTAGGCTCGATTAACTCGTTTAATCATTTTCAAGCCTCAACTCATGTAACCAAGTTGTTGTGTGTGACCCTCTAGGTTCTCAATTCAATTAGCAGTGACCCTAATTAATTAATTCACTAATTAATTAATCAGTCCACAGATTAAACGACCATAGTCTAGCAACAGGTGTTTAACCCCTAGCTGAATTGGAATGTTCGGATTCGACAGAACCTTTAAGTCATTGATTCATGTGAGATACAATCCTCCTACTTACTATCTCTCAACCAAGATCTAGGGCAAGGGAATAATCAGAACCCTAATAATCCGGTCTTAAAGCTAAGTGCATTTCATATCCATTTGATCTCAATCCAAGAAACCCTTTTCTTGATGTCTTGATCTACTGCCTTGGCCAAGGACTCCATATGGCATATGAATGACTTACACAATAAGAGATCACCTTGCAAATGCAAGTGTAGGTCCTTTCTTGATTCTCATTCACTTTCATGAATCACTTGTGCAGCCCCAGCATAAGCCTTGAATCAGTTGTCTAAGGCGACACCCTTTAAAGCTTATACCTAAGACTACAGAGTTAACTCATAAAGTGACAAGGAACCTCAAGTCTAAGGATCAATTAATCACATCAATGACTCGTGAGATATTTCCTAATCTGGAAGTTTCCATTTCCTGAAATAGAAACTTCCTTTCCCATTTAGGAATGTTCTCACACGGGGCACCTCAGTGAACTTACTTATTAAAGTAAGCACCCTCATGTATCACGCACGTATCAACTATACACTTTCCACCTCCATGAAACAAGGTGGTCCTTCTTAAGGGCGTGATCCCACAAGCAAGCCTTAGAGGAGTCAGGTTGACACTCCCACTGTCTGTAGGACTCATCGGCTTGGAGTATTTTAATAATCATGACTTATGTGATATAGGGCTCGTTTCATGAACCATTTCACCTAAATGGTAGAGTCCTAAAGCCATCAGGATTAGGGGAGTTCTCATACATGCACAGCTAAAGTAAACGCATACCAAACAAGAGCATATAAAGAAGTGTTGCCTCAATTCGTTATTTTATTCAAAGATTGTCTGTGATTACAATAAGGAAAAGCACAAAGCGGATATACAATCGGCTTTCTAGGGCACTATTCCTAACATTAGGTCCCTAGTTACTATTCATCCCTAAATGTAGAAAATTTTCAGAATATTTTTACCTATTAAATATTGGGTTCAAATGAATCCTTGTAAAATTTTATGAATTATGGTATCATTCCCGAACCCTAATTCTCATTATAACTCTCGTAGTAACCGAAACCGGCTAGAAACCCTAGTTTTGCCCTAATTTAGAAATTTTCGAATTTCAACGTTTTCCCTATTCAATATTATAGTCAAAACGGTCCTTGAATTATTTTATGAATTCTAATACTGTAGCACCCCGAACGCAGGGTCACCACATCCCCCGCACCTAAGCCCAATTCACATACGAGATGGAGAGCCCCCGTACATGCACCAAGCCTAGGCGAACGGAAGACAAACAAACACACTCCCTGGCTAGGCGGAACTTAGACCCCAAGAACAAACTCAAACCTGCATAAATGCGGAAGCTAAAACGTGGCATATAAAAAAAAATTCAATCAGAACAAATAACGGGTTCAACTAACTCCGAGCACCTGTCCTAACCTGTCCCGAGTATAATATCCTTTACATAATTATCATATTCGAATATTACACAACATATACATATCAAATATCATTTCTATACAAAATCTAAATGTATGAAATGCAACCGACCGAACAAAACAAAAGACACGACAGACTCCGCCTAGCTCGAACCTCCAAGCAAACCTGCAACTAAAACATAAGGAGGGAGGGGTCAGTAATAACTCGACTGAGTGAGGGGCTACCCACACACGCTATACATATATAAGGAGCAAAGCACATTAATCACACACGGTTCGTGAACTCGGGGATAGTTTTTGCAAACCAAACTTTGCCCGTGATACATATATATATAAGGATTCTTATCAAAACGGAACACAACTTAGCTTAACAAAATTCATACGTATCAAATCATAACGTAACATACTTATCATACCAAATCTTATTAAAACATTTCATATCTTAACTTATACTTCCAAGAAGATCCATATTTTAACTAAATTTTAAATCTATCCCCGTTTCATGAACTTTAACAAAGCATACCTACCAACACACATGCATAACTCGGCGGGTACGAGCACATAATCCCATCTTGGGCTCCTCTAACTAATCATAACATACCAAACATAACATAGCAAAATAAACATATCAAACAAACCTCCTTTCTCCAATGATGGAAGGGTTGCTCGACCCTAACTGATAGGAATCAGGATGATGTGAATCATAAGACAAGGCCACACTTTGATCCAAATGATGATATGATCACAACTCAAGATGAACCAAGTTATGGTGGACATACAAGGTCACGGTCCAAAAGAATGCAAGAAGAAGTTCAATCTCTTTTGATCCAAATAACTCAAGATTAGCTCCAAGAAGACAAGTATTCAGCTGGACCCAATCCACCTTGTTTCAATGTCTTAGTGATAGAATTTTAAGCCCAAATTGTGTTAAGTTTATTGTAATTTGGCCCTGAACTATTATATTATACTTTGGGCCATCTTTTTATTTATTTTGCATGCATTTAGATTAGGTTAAGCCCATTTTATTCAGCCTACAAGAAAAGTGACGGGATTAGCTTGTCTCTTTGAATTCTGAATTGTCTCTTAGAATTCCCATGCATGCATCTTTATATTCCAGCCTTGTAATTCGAAATATTCAGTCAAAAAATGAATGAATTGTGATTCAAGTGAGTTATACTCACAAGTTCTTAGTTGAACGACACCGGAGTTTCAAACCTCCACCGGATAATGTCATTTCCCGACTCATTATAGTCGACGGGGTGCATTACTTATCAAATCTGATAGTGTTGGTTCCTTGCTCATTATAGCAAACGGGTCACACTCCTATAATTCAAATCTGATAGTGTTGGTTCCTTGCTCATTATAGCAAACGGGTCACACTCCTCTATTTTAACCTTGAAGTGGACGATCGAAAATCAAGAACTCCAAGTATTGGTATAGGGTTTCACGGCAAGTATGTGGAGTTCGTATCATTTGGTATCTAGAGCTTAGGTTTCCATCCTAGGTTATGTATCCGTATCTTTTATCTTTTGTATAATTTCTTTTCATTATTGTTATATTGCTGCAAAAAAAAAAAAATCGAAAAAGGCAAACAAAAAAAAACGAAAAAAAAAAATTCTTCAAAAAAAAAAAGGAGAAACTACGAAAAAGGCTTAAAACGCACACAAAAAGAGAAGTAAAAGCCGCGTTAAAAAAAAAGGGGGGCAGCTTTGTTTCGGTAATATTCAAATCACATAGATACGTTTGTTTGCATCATCTAAACGGTTTCATTTGTGTCAGTTTTTCGCACCCTTTTTGATTCATCTTAAGGGATTATTTAGTTGAGGGATTTGAAACTTCTGGTGACTTTCTTCAAAGAATTGAGAGTAAATAATGTGAAAAGGGAGGAAAAAAAAAAGAGAAGTTGAAAAGAAAGAAAAAAGAAGGAAAAACAAAATTAGAAAAAACAGACAACTTTGGTGTATTTCATTTTCGGTTTTAGATCTACTTTGAGAAATAAAAGGGGCTATTTGTTTTGTGAGATGATTATCTTGATCCAGATTCGAGGACGAATCTTTTTTCAAGAAGGGGAGAATGATAGGAATCAGGATGATGTGAATCATAAGACAAGGCCACACTTTGGTCCAACAAGGCCACACTTTGATCCAAATGATGATATGATCACAACTCAAGATGAACCAAGTTATGGTGGACCTATCACAAGGTCACGGTCCAAAAGAATGCAATAAGAAGTTCAATCTCTTTTGATCCAAATAACTCAAGATTAGCTCCAAGAAGACAAGTATTCAGCTGGACCCAATCCACCTTGTTTCAATGTCTTAGTGATAGAATTTTAAGCCCAAATTGTGTTAAGTTTATTGTAATTTGGCCCTGAACTATTATATTATACTTTGGGCCATCTTTTTATTTATTTTGCATGCATTTAGATTAGGTTAAGCCCATTTTATTCAGCCTACAAGAAAAGTGACGGGATTAGCTTGTCTCTTTGAATTCTGAATTGTCTCTTAGAATTCCCATGCATGCATCTTTATATTCCAGCCTTGTAATTCGAAATATTCAGTCAAAAAATGAATGAATTGTGATTCAAGTGAGTTATACTCACAAGTTCTTAGTTGAACGACACCGGAATTTCAAACCTCCACCGGATAATGTCATTTCCCGACTCATTATAGTCGACGGGGTGCATTACTTATCAAATCTGATAGTGTTGGTTCCTTGCTCATTATAGCAAACGGGTCACACTCCTCTATTTTAACCTTGAAGTGGACGATCGAAAATCAAGAACTCCAAGTATTGGTATAGGGTTTCACGGCAAGTACGTGGAGTTCGTATCACTAACCTGACTGTTGATGGGGAGTGCAAGCTACTCCAAACCCTCAGGATCTCCATCACTCACCAAACCTCCTGGTGAGATCAGGGGTAATCCGAATCAAACTGCAGAGATGTGCACAGGGGTCATAACCGGCGACCCCGTGGTCGGGACGGGTCTCCCTTACCCACAACTCCGGGGCCCAACATACCAAACATATCACATCAGAGCATATCGTATCAAAACCCGCTACTAATCATTATATACGTAACATTACATTACCTACCAAACCTTGCAACAACCACGCTTTACATACCTCTCCGTGTCAAATCATCAACATAATCCTTAGCTCGTGTCTTCCAGCTCATAAGAGGCACACGGTTTGAAGCGTAGTTGAGCAATACCAAACAGAACGAATCTAATCAAATCAAGCATACATAGGCTTGTACATTGCTCATCATACTTGGAAACATATTTCAAATTCATAAATTCATATCTCGCACATATATATACATATAGTAAAGGCCATAGCTCGCATACAGAGAAAACGGGCACATATTATAGGGTTTAACTATAACCTAACCTCACCTCGTACAAAACAGAGCCGAAGACAAGCACTTGATTCACCCCGGAATCAACAAGGCTGACAAAACACCACCCCGGGTGTACCTGAACAAACTGGAGACAAAATACAAGACTTAGACTCAAGAATGAACCACATAGACTGTAGCACCCGAGCGCAAGGTACCACATCCCCCGCACCATGACCCGGCCCGTATATGAAATGGATTTCCATACACGTGCTGAATCATAGCGAACGGGGACACACACACACACTAAGCCAGGCGGGACTAGCCTATCACTTAAACCCCAATAACCACAACAATCAGAGTAGCAGAATAACATAAAAGTGGAAGCAATAAATGATATATCATAGGTTGAGCTATAGGCTCTAGGTACCAACAGTTATTCCATATATTGAGCTCTATACTCTAAGTACCAACATTTAAGTCCATGGGAGATAAAACTCAATACAAGTACGCTCCAAATCATAATCAACATTCATATGCCATCACGGCCCAAATTAACATTCATATACAATAATCAAAAGTACGAGTATGCAAGTGTAACTCCAACATGTAAAAGCTAGAGACGAATGCAAGACCTAGGACTCGTATTCCCGCCTCCTCAACACCTGCACAAAATAACTGAAAACCGAACGGGTTCAGTCCAAAAGGGACTGGTGGGTATAAAACAGGGCATAGATAGTATATATGACGATATTTAATCAATCACATGCAAGCTATAATCCCAAGTGAGGTTTTAAAGAATTTCCCAAAGTGGGTGAATAACAATCATCAAAAGGGATTATAACGAATCATTAAAATTAGGTCATTATTAGCCCGGCGAGTGGGCGTGTATTATCTCCAACCAACTCCTCGTGTAAATCATTAAACATTCTTTCATTCATTCTGTTCATGCAATCATTCTTTTGTGCACACTCATTAACATTTACGCCTTCTTCCTCCGGTTTGGTGACGGGTTTGCAAGACCCGACCACCCATTCATTGACCAAAAGGGGAACATGACTCCCCAGATGGCGCTCAGCGTCCATTCCTCGCTAACTCCTAACAAGGTCCGGTTACGTCGTTAAATTGGTGGAACTAATGTGAGGGATCACCGTCGGCCCATGCTGTGACACCCCGCTCGTTCGCACGTACAGGTTTGTACCACGTGTGAGTTTATTTTCCGTAATTGTATTTAATTTCATTTTTATTTGATGCATTCTTATTTATTTCTAATTGTTTCTTATATGAATTATTTGAAATAATATGAAATATGTGATTTAAATGTCAAGAATATGCCCGAATTTAGATTATGATGTGAATTCTTGTAAATTATGAATTTATGATATGTGAATTTTATTCCCAAGCATGCTAATTTCGTGAATTATGTGAAATACGTGATTTAAGGATGTAATTGTATGATTTTAAAATTATTGGACTTAATTGGAAATTCGAATTTGGACCTATTTGCAACTTTTTGAAAGTTTTGGACTCATTTGAAAAACGAGTCATTTTAGTACATGTGTGCACGTTTTAATTTATATTTTGAGCTACGGTACTCGGATTCAAGCCCCGTCTTTTGCGTTCAACTCCTTTCGATGACCCGGACGCAATGGAACAAGTTTCGTAATTTTTCGATGTCGTTTCGACCCCCGACGGAGCAGATTTCAGCCACTCGTGCCCCATTACGCCCCTATGACCTATGATTGGGCTAGTAAACCTAATTCCTAATCATTTATTTGACTTATTTACACCCTACATCATCCTTCTCTCTCTCATTTGCTGCTGATATCGATCCATACCAAGAAAGAAGGAGAAAATTTAAGCAAGAAAGAAGAAAGAAGAGAAACCTCCATCTTTGGCCATTCTTTGAGGTCAATCCATCCGATCCTTTGCTTCTTCTTCAAGATCAAGCATGTACGTGTGTGGCTGATTTGCATGATTCTTGAGCCTGATTTGTGTGATTTAGCTACTGTTTCATAACCCTACATGCTGCTACTCGTACTGCTTTGTTTCATGAAGAAAAACAGGGGATTTTGGCTCAATAACGAACTGCTGTCATGGCTCTTTGTTGCTTCGGTTTTGCTGCTAATTTTGAGGTCTTGCATGAATTTTAGGCATGAAATGCATGGAAAATGATCTGGATTTGTAGAGTTCTGTTACGTGCTGCTGGTGCTCTGTTTTTCCCTCATTTTCAGCTGCGTTTTGGTTGATCTTGTGCATGAATTGAGCTGCTGTCACAGCTGCGTGTTGCTGTCAGTTTTGTGGCTGTTTTGTATGGAATTTGAGCGTGATTTATAGCTGCTATTATTGCTTCTATTACGTTGTTGCTGTTGTTACATGTTGAAACATAGGATTTTAGTGCAAATAAACTGCTGTCATGGGCTTCTAGTTGCTGCGTGACTGACCTGCTATCTTTGGGATATTGTGGGCTTGAATTTATGTATGAAATTGGTCTTTATACTGCTGCTTTTGCCTGCACTTTTGCTGCTACGTTTGCCTGCATTCCTTCCCTGTTTTAAGCTGCTGCTGATGCAGTCTATTGCTGCTGTTATGTGTCTCCCCTGGCAGGGAGAATTT
Source organism: Lantana camara (assembly GCA_037501455.1). Taxonomy (NCBI): domain Eukaryota; kingdom Viridiplantae; phylum Streptophyta; class Magnoliopsida; order Lamiales; family Verbenaceae; genus Lantana; species Lantana camara. The sequence goes on from CM074865.1 coordinate 47,391,496, forward strand.
GCTAAGAAAATGTCCCCGGCCGGGCACTTTTGATACAGAAACCTTGGGGCTGCTTTGTTATGTGCTTGTGTGCATGGTTGTGCATGAATGTGTGTGTGTTAGTGTGTGCATGCATGAATTGAGGGTGTGTGCGTGAGTGTTATATATATATAAAGTGTGTATGAATACGTATATTTATATATGTAATTTGTGCATGTGTGTGTGGTTACGTATATATATATATGTTATATGATATGTTGAATATATATATAATATAATGTGTGTTATATATGATTTATATATGTATATATTTGTATGCTATATGTATATATATGTGTATATATATATATATTTATATATATATATGATTACATTTTTGTGAATGTGTGTATACGTGAATGAATATAAATTTATAATGTAATGTATATTATTTATTTTGATTTTAATTGTAGATATGGTTATATTAAATTTATATACATTATGATCTTAATTAATTCGATCTCGCGTGCATGATTTTCGTATTTAATTTCATGCTCTTTGAATGCCTTCTTTTAATTACTTATGACTTATATGTTATGAAAACATGTGATATTATAATTTAAATGTCTTGAATTAATTTTATGGATTCAATTGATATGAATTTTATTTGTTATGAACTTGAATGTTTTAAATGTCACCTTATGCCACTTTCTTGCATTCATTGCATTAATATGCATCGCCGTGCGTCTAAGTGGTACACGTTTGAGTCTAAGTCTTTAGTGTTGCGTTTGTTTGTCACAGGAGTGCTTCCGGGAGGAGTCGTGCCCGGAGTTTAAGTGGTTTGGGATCGTTTTCTCGCACCACACTACACTTTTGTTCAAAGGTGAGGTTTAGGTTCTTTTCTTTTTAGTTAAGCGACCTAAGACCCTTAAATGTTCGTTTTCTAACCCGCATGCGACTATATATTATATATATATATAGTTAAATACGTGTAATGTACGATATGTTATGATCTTGCTATCAAGTTTCGGCTTTCTAAAGGGCTATATCTACGAGCATATATAAGCTTATGTTTTAATGAAAGTTTAATGTTTATGGGAGCTTAATGCTAATGTTCGTAATGTTAATGATTTGTAATGAGCGAGAATGCAATGCAAGGTAAGGTAAGGTAAGGTAATGTAATGGTAATGTTGGGCCCCGGAGATGTGGGTAAGGGGGACCCGGGACGACCATGGGGTCGCCGGTTATGACCCCTGTGCACGTTCTCCATCCAAGGTACTACGTACGACCCTAGGGAGGTTGAGGACGTCGCGGTTCTCTTGATGCCTTCGGAATGAACCGGGGAGGACTCGTGTGGGCTAGCTACCCCTCGAGGAATGTATAATGTAATGGCACTCGTGTGGGTTAATCACCCCTCGAGGAATGTATAATGTAATGGATGGCTAGGGTCGACGGCCCTTCCATCACCGAAGGGGAGGATTGAATGTGATTTCTGTTTTATGTAATGTAATGTAATGAGAAGCCCAGGATGGGATCTATGCTCGTACTCGCCGAGCTTAATGAAATGGTTGGATTATGAAACGGGAATAGAGACTTTATGCTAATGCTTTTGTTAAGGAATATGAAATGTATACGTATATGATATGTAATGTCCTTTGAAAATGTTTTGGTGTGCAAAACCTATTCGCGGTTCATACCCTTTATCTTTTATATGCTTTGCTATCTATATGTATAGTGTGTGGGTGTGCGTTAGCCCCCTCACTCAGTCGAGTTATGACTGACACCTCTCTTTTTCCCACTTTTAGTTTGCAGGTTTTTTTAGCACGAGCTAGGCGGAGAAGTGGGTTGTTCGAGTCTCACTTTTGGGTTTAGGTCATTCTAGGTGCATTCCATTCATTTTGTCTTGTATTTAATGAATTAATCGTGTTATGGAATTTTTGTTATGGAGATATGAATCGTTTTGGTTATGTATATTTGATCTTTTAATGTATATTTAATTTTGGGAATTTTATAATTCTAGAACTCCTTGGTTCCGCTATTTGTTTATTTGTCACGCTCTGGTTTAGTTTTAGCTCCGCCTAGCCTAGTGAGTGTGAGGTCTCCCGTTCGCTTAGACTTGGGCTCGTGTATGGACTTCCCATTTCATATGCGGGTTCGGGTTTAGGTGCGGGGAATGTGGTGGCCCGCGCTCCGGGTGCTACACATGACTCCCCGGATAGCCACTCACACTAAGTCCCTAGGGCCCATTCGTGCTTAACATTCATTCTTTCTTTCTCGCCAAAACATTTGGTAGGATTTATAAAATAAGGGCTTTACGTTGCAAACATTTACTCCTTGAAAATGACTCTATATATATATACATTTTGGTCGAAAACTTTTCACGTTAAGGTATTTATAGGGTCAGATAAAAGAAGAACACACGAGCCTCACTGACCAGCCTCGTCTCCAAAGGAATCAAAATCTGTGCAAAACAGGTGAAGTGAGACTCAAATGACCAAATAAGACGCTCGGCAATGCCATGGTTATGATATGAACGCATAAATCAAATGTAATGGACATGTTCATGTGCACTATTAATGTCTTAAAACATATAACCGATCATAATTTTCATGCTTGCATTCTTGCATTAATATAACAATCATAACATAGCTAAATTAGAGTCACGTTCAATATAACCCACAAATACGAGCCACGCATGCAATTCAAGCAAGAAAAGAGACTTCTCAAGGCTGCCAATTCAAATGACACGGCCGTGTTGAGTTTCAAAGGAAAATGGACACGGCCGTGTCCGAGGTTTAAAAATCAGAAAATTCAAAGTCGAGGGCTTGACACGGCCGTGTTGAGTTTTCAAAGGATTTGGACACGGCCGTGTCCGAGGTTAAAATCTGAAAAAATTTAAAGTCGAGATCCCAACACGGCCGTGTCCATTTTCAGTTCAAAGCTGACACGGCCGTGTCAGCTCATCGTTTTGAAAGAGATAACAGAGCAACAACTCTGTTACTCGAGGGAAAAGCTTACAAAAACAGGGCAGCCACCAAGAAGCTCTCCAACAACACTTAGACAAGAGTTTAATCCATATTATTCATGCAATTCACATATCTCACTCATATATACAAGAATTCACACTTAAATTTAGCAAATGACCACCCAAAACAAGCTTTCATCCAAGGAAGTTTTCAAGCTTCAACAATGGCATATCATGCTCTAATCATTAAAACTTGAATTTAAACATGTAAGTATGATAGGAAACTCATAAAAATCATTTATCAAGCATCAAGTTTCACTTTAAACCATCAAAACCAATGACCAAGCCCAAACCCTCAATTCATGCTCATCTATTCAAATACATGAATCCTCAACTTCTATCATGCTTCACTTAGATGAAAATATAGAGGAGATGGAGGTTCTAAATCACCAATTACCTTGGAAGAAGATGGAGGATTGGTTAAGCTTGAGCTCAAAGCTTGGATGATAAGAAATGGAGGGTTTCTTGGCTTCTCTTCCTTGCTCTTGCCTTGGCTGATTTTGATCGATCAAAAAAAATGGGTAGGAAGGGATAGGAATGCTGATAACTAGTAGAGAAAGGGGTAGGATACGGGTTGGTCCAAGTCCGGTTCGTTTAAGAAAAGGTTCAACAAGTTATAAAGTCGAGGTTATGAAACGGTTCGTTGTCGAAGGTTCAAATGATACCAAAAAGATACAAGGTCGAGTTCAAGGGATAGGTAACGTCGAAACGAGTTCAACACCGGTTACGGATCTTGATTTCGAGGTCCGGAGCTCAAGATATCGCGAAAACCGTTCAGGGTTGCCTATAATACAATTAGGTCCCTAAACTTTCAAAAAGTGGCAATTAAGCCCAAACTCATTTTCTAATTGAGTCCAAAACATTCAAATACATTACAATCAAGCCCACGGATTACACGGAACACGTAATTTCATTCAAGTAGCACCACACTCACGAAATTCACATTTTCCCAAATCCGATCACATATTCATAGTTCAAATAGACAATCATAAGAAATTTTTAAACAAATAATCAAATTATAAACAAATTCAATTAACAATTCAAAATATAAAATCATCTAATTAAATATAAATGCGCACTTAAAACTTACCTGCACGTATGAAAACTCGGGGCGTCACAACCTCTCCCCCTTAAAAGAATCCGTCCTCGGATTCATTTATCGGCTGGAAACAATTCGGGATGAAATCTTTTCATCTTCTCCTCCGTCTCCCACGTGGCCTCTTCCGACTTATCACTTCTCCATAAGACTTTAACTAGTGGGATTTGCCGGTTTCTTAATTCTTGAAATTTCCGATCCAAAATTCTAACCGGTTTCTGAACGAAGGTATGGTTAGGTTCAAGTTGCACTTCTTCAACGGTTAAGATCTCGGATTCATCCGGATAATATTTCCGAAGTTGAGAAACATGGAATACATTATGAATTCCTGTCAAACTCGGGGGTAGATCCAAACGGTAGGCTGTGCCTCCAATTCTCTCTAGAATCTCATACGGTCCCAAATATCGGGGATTTAGCTTTCCTCCCTTTCCAATTCGGGTGAATCCTTTTCGAGGCGAAGCTTTCAGAAACACTCTATCCCCAACCACAAACTCAAGATCCTTCCGTCGTCTATCTGAATAGCTTTTCTATCGATCCTGTGCTGCTTTCATTCGTTGTCTGATTATTTGAATCTTATCGATTACTTCCTGCACGGCCTTAGAGGGTTTTTCTTTATTCTTCCCTCATTTCACACCTTCTTGCTTCGTCTAACTCCATTCTTCTAAATCAAAGAACAACAGTGATCTACATTTCCGTCCGTAGAGAGCCTCATATGGAGCCATTTCTATCAATGCTTGAAAACTGTTATTATAGGCGAATTCAATTAAAGGCAATTGCTCGTTCCACGAACTCGAAAAATCCAATGCACATGCTCTCAACATATCCTCCAAATATTTGATTAATCTCTCAGATTGCCTGTCTGTCTGAGGATGGAAAGTTGTGCTGAATTGAAGCCTTGTTCCCAGATTCCTTTGCAATTCTTGCCAAAACCTAGAAGTAAACCTCGGATCCCGATCTGATACAATGCTGACTGGTACCCCATGAAGTCGAACAATTTCATCAACATATCTCTTAACCAATTTATTCACCTTATCCGACATCCGAATAGCAAGAAAATGCGCTGACTTCGTCAATCGATCTACTATTACCCAAATTCCATCCAAACCACCTTTCACTCTAGGAAGACCCGTAACAAAATCCATTGCCACTTGCTACCATTTCCATTCTGGGATAGGTAATGGCTGAAGTAACCCCGATGGTTTCTGATGTTCTGCTTTCACAACTTGGCAAGTCAAACAATGCCTCACGAAATTGATCACATCCCGCTTAAGTCCATTCCACCAATAAAATTTCTTTAAATCCTTATACATCTTATTTCCTCCGGGATGTATCGAATACCCTGATCGATGAGCTTCTTCCAATATCAACCGCTTCAATCCTTCCGGAACCACAACCCTGTTCTTAAACCTAAGAAGCCCGGTGTCATCAAATCCGAACGGACTCTCTGAATCATTTCTAGCTTTCTGCACTAATCTCTGAACCTTGGAGTCCACTCCTTGCGCTTCAAACAACCTCTGTTGAAGATCCGATTGAATCGTGACATTCTGTTTACTAGCTCTCAGCTTGAAAGATTTAGGTTCTTCTCCAACTTCCACTTCCACACTAGACACACTAGCCTTCCTGCTAAGTGCATCCGCGACCACATTAGCTTTTCCGGGATGGTAACGAATCGTACACTCATAATCCGCTAACATCTCCATCCATCTCCTCTGTCTCTTGTTCAATTCCTTTTGAGAGAACAAATACTGAAGACTCTTGTGGTCGGAAAAGATCTCAAAAGACACTCCGTAAAGATAGTGTCTCCACTTTCCCAAAGCGAAGATCACTGCCGCAAGCTCAAGATCGTGAGTGGGATAATTCTGCTCATGATCCTTTAATTTCCTCGAGGCATAAGCTATCACCTTACCCTTCTGCATCAAAACACATCCCAACCCTTCTTTCGAGGTGTCCGTATAAACCATGTATCCTTCAGTGCCCTCGGGAAGTGCTAATACCGGTGCAGTGGTTAATTTTTCCTTCAAGAGTTGAAAACTCTCTTCACATGCCTCATCCCACTCAAATTTTGCTTCCTTCTTCGTTAATCGAGTTAAAGGACCGGCTATCTTTGAAAAATCCTTCACAAACCGTCGGTAATAACCTGCCAATCCCAAGAAACTTCTAACCTCGGAAGCATTCTTCGAACTCTGCCATTGAGTAACTGTCTCGATCTTTGAAGGATCAACTTCTAAACCTTTACTCGAGATAATATGGCCTAGAAAAGCAACCCGGTCGATCCAAAACTCACACTTACTAAACTTGGCGTATAACCGGTGCTCTCTCAATGCTTCTAACACCAACTTGAGATGCCTAGCATGATCCTCCGGAGTCTTGGAATACACGAGAATATCATCAATGAAGATCACTACAAATTTATCCAAATAAGGCCGAAAGATCCGATGCATCATATCCATAAATGCTGCAGGAGCATTCGTCAAACCAAAAGGCATCACTACGAACTCGTAATGTCCATACCGGGTATTGAATCCTGTCTTTGGTATATCCTCTTCCCCGATTTTCAGTTGGTAGTAACCTTGCCTTAAATCCAATTTCGAATAGATTCCCGAACCTTGCAGCATATCAAATAAATCCTCGATGTGGGGCAACGGGTACTTATTCTTGATAGTCATCCGATTAAGCTCCCGGTAATCTATACACATTTTCAACGACCCATCTTTCTTCTTGACAAAGAGAACCGGAGCACCCCACGGAGATGAACTCGGTCGAATATAACCAATCTTGAGTAATTCCTCCAACTGAACCTTCAATTCTTTCAACTCCGCCGGAGCCATTCTATAAGGGGTCTTCGAATACGGTTCTGATCCTGGATATAAATCAACGACAAATTCAATCTCCCGATCCGGTGGTAGAGAACCCAAATTCTCTGGAAATACATCGGGATATTCCTTTACCACAGCCGTCTCCTCAAAACTTGATTGATCCTTGGGTTTATTAAGGAGATAGGCTATAAATCCCGTGGCTCCATCCTTCACCAGCTTACGAGCTTCTATAAACGACAATAGAGGTATATTCTTCAACCCAACTTCTCCAATCAACTCATCACCCAATTTTATCTTCTTCTTAAAACAATCCACTTCGGCCCGGTGCCGATACAACCAATCCATCCCGAAAATTACCCCATACTTCTTCATAGTCATCACGATGAAATCTGCCGGATAATCTTTCCCTTCTATCAACACCGAACAACCCCTCACAACCTGATCTGTCTGCAAACTACCTCCAAGAGGCGAACTCACAAAATAACAAGAATTTGAACAAGTAACAGATAAGCACAGAGGGGCACATAAATCAGAAGATATAAAAGAATGAGTGGCACCCGGATCGAATAATGCGTGAATGCTCGTGTTATGAATGCAAACGGTACCTTCCACCACAGCATTTGGATCAGCTTCAACTTTCTACTCCTCACCCTCAAGGGCATAAGCTCGTGCCTGAACCATCGGTCTCGGAGCCCCAGCTTGATATTCGGGAGTCTTGTCCGGGCATGAGAAAGCCATATGATCCCCCTTTCCACATATCAAGCACAACCTCAATCTCTTTCGGCAATTGTTGTAAGAATGGGTTGGCCATCCACAATAAGTACACGGAGGCTGATCATTGCGAGATCCCTTAGGAGCCGGTGGAGCCCTAGGTGGTCGTGGAACAGGTGCACTTGGACCTCCAATTCTCGGCTTCTTGAAAGGTCCTTTTGGTGGTGGAGTTGATAAAGTCATCGGCCTCTTCCCTTTGTTGAATCCCCAGCCAGATCCTGACCCTTGTCCCTGACGATAAGCTGGCCTTCCAGCATTGACAAAATCTTCCACCTTTAAGGCTTTCGAAGTAGCCTTCGCCCAGGTACTCGTGTTAACCGCCTCAAGAGCTGCCTGAATGTCTGGTCGAAGTCCCTGAATAAATTGCATAGCCTTGTGGAAATCATCACCTGCTATGTTAGGTGCATAACGGGACAATCTCTCATAATCCGAAATGTACTCGGCCACAGACCTAGATCCCTGCTTCAATTCGGTGAATTCCCTCAATCTTCGAGTACGGGAGGAGGGAGGGATGAACTTATTCTTGAATTCCCGTGTGAATACTTCCCAGTTAATCTCTTCTCCAGCTGCTTCCAATACTATCCTTGCGCTTTCCCACCATGAGTAGGCTTCCCCTTGTATTAAAGTAAGGGTGCATCGAGCCTTCTCTCGGGACTCACATGGAATGAGTTCCCATATCCTCTCGACTTCCTTCAACCACATCTCCGCCTGCGCATCATTTCCCTTGAAGAACTTGGGAGGTCTTTGGTTCTGAAACTCCCTAAGTATAACCGAAATAGGTGTCTCTTGTGGTACCGGAGGTGCAGGTGGCACATAATCTCGAAGCCTCTGGTCTATAATGTTGATAACTGAATTAACAAAGGCCTCGGCCGGTGGTGGCTATGGAGGTGGAGGTGTAGGGGTACGATTTCGATGAGGACGTCGTCCTGGAGATCGATCACGGTGTCTACGAGGAGGCATCCTGTCAATAAATACTGAAATGCGTGCTAGGCTTAGCTCATGCATGATAATGCGATTAATTCAACCAAAATCCGCAATTTGAATCAATCAAGCACAAAAGAGATGTATATGTAATACATAGTCAAGTAGTTCCTAAGCCGAACAACCTAGACAGACTCACACGACACGAGAGCCCAGGTTTTGCAACCCTAAGCTCTGATACCACTTAAGGATGTAGCACCCGAGCGCAAGGTACCACATCCCCTGCACCATGACCCGACCCGTATATGAAATGGATTTCCATACACGTGCTGAATCATAGCGAACGGGGACACACACACACACTAAGCCAGGCGGGACTAGCCTATCACTTAAACCCCAATAACCACAACAATTAGAGTAGCAGAATAACATAAAAGCGGAAGCAATAAATCATGTATCATAGGTTGAGCTATAGGCTCTAGGTACCAACAGTTATTCCATATGTTGAGCTCTATGCTCTAAGTACCAACATTTAAGTCCATGGGAGATAAAACTCAATACAAGTACGCTCCAAATCATAATCAACATTCATATGCCATCACGGCCCAAATTAACATTCATATACAATAATCAAAAGTACGAGTATGCAAGTGTAACTCCAAAATGTAAAAGCTAGAGACGAATGCAAGACCTAGGACTCGTATTCCCGCCTAGCTCCTCAACACCTGCACAAAATAACTGAAAACCGAACGGGTTCAGTCCAAAAGGGACTGGTGGGTATAAAACAGGGCATAGATAGTATATATGACGATATTTAATCAATCACATGCAAGCTATAATCCCAAGTGAGGTTTTAAAGAATTTCCCAAAGTGGGTGAATAACAATCATCAAAAGGGATTAAAACGAATCATTAAAATTAGGTCCTTATTAGCCCGGCGAGTGGGCGTGTATTATCTCCAACCAACTCCTCGTGTAAATCATTAAACATTCTTTCATTCATTCTGTTCATGCAATCATTCTTTTGTGCACACTCATTAACATTTACGCTGATAGGAATCAGAATGATGTGAATCATGATGAACCGCGGCCATATCTTGTCCCAAATGAAGCGCTGGACCGATCCACAACTCAAGAAGATAGCATACAAAAGGAACAAAGTTATGGTGGTCCAATTACAAGAGCTCGGGCCAAAATTATCCAAGAGGAAGTTGGAAATCTCTTAAACCAATTTGCTCAAACTGGACTCCAACCTTCAAGATGGGCTGCTGAACCAAATTCAGAATATTTCAATGTTTTTATGTCCAATTCCTAAAGTCCAAAGTGTGGAAATGATGTAATTCGGCCCTAAGCCTATTATAGTATTATATGGGCCTTTATTTTATCATTATTTAGCTGCATATTAGTTTATTTAAGCCCACTTTTGTAAGCCTTCATGGCAAGTGGCGGGAATAGCTTGTGTCCTTTAGTATTCTAGTGTCTCTTAGGTTTCCATGCATGCATCTTTATATTCCAGCCTTGTAGTTCGAAATATTAAGTCAAAAAATGAATGAATTGTGATTCAAGTGAGTTATACTCACAAGTTCATAGTTGAACGACACCGGAGTTTCAAACCTCCACCGGATAATGTCATTTCCCGACTCATTATAGTCGACGGGGTGCATTACTTATCAAATCTGATAGTGTTGGTTCCTTGCTCATTATAGCAAACGGGTCACGCTCCTATAATTCAAATCTGATAGTGTTGGTTCCTTGCTCATTATAGCAAACGGGTCACACTCCTCTATTTTAACCTTGAAGTGGACGATCGAAAATCAAGAACTCCAAGTATTGGTATAGGGTTTCACGGCAAGTACGTGGAGTTCGTATCATTTGGTATCTAGAGCTTAGGTTTTCCATCCAAGGTTACGTATCCGTATCTTTTATCTTTTGTATAATTTCTTTTCATTATTGTTATATTGCTGCAGAAAAAAAAATCAAAAAAGGCCAAAAAAAAAAAAAAACGAAAAAAAAAAAAAAACAAAACAAAAAAAAAAAGGGAGAGAGCAGCATTGTTTCAGTCATTTTCTTTGTAATCTCAAATCATAAGTCATGTGGATTTGTTTGTTTGTATCTTTTTAGTTGTAACAGGAATGTGAAAAGGGAGGGAAAAAAAAAGAGAAGTTGAAAAGAAAGAAAAAAGAAGGAAAAAAAAATTAGAAAAAAAGAGAAAGAAGACAACTTTGGTGTATTTCATTTTGGGTTTTAGATCTACTTTGAGAAATAAAAGGGGCTATTTGTTTTGTGAGATAACTATCTTGATCCAGATTCGAGGACGAATCTTTTTTCAAGAAGGGGAGAATGATAGGAATCAGAATGATGTGAATCATGATGAACCGCGGCCATATCTTGTCCCAAATGAAGCGCTGGACCGATCCACAACTCAAGAAGATAGCATACAAAAGGAACAAAGTTATGGTGGTCCAATTACAAGAGCTCGGGCCAAAATTATCCAAGAGGAAGTTGGAAATCTCTTAAACCAATTTGCTCAAACTGGACTCCAACCTTCAAGATGGGCTGCTGAACCAAATTCAGAATATTTCAATGTTTTTATGTCCAATTCCTAAAGTCCAAAGTGTGGAAATGATGTAATTCGGCCCTAAGCCTATTATAGTATTATTTGGGCCTTTATTTTATCATTATTTAGCTGCATATTAGTTTATTTAAGCCCACTTTTGTAAGCCTTCATGGCAAGTGGCGGGAATAGCTTGTGTCCTTTAGTATTCTAGTGTCTCTTAGGTTTCCATGCATGCATCTTTATATTCCAGCCTTGTAGTTCGAAATATTAAGTCAAAAAATGAATGAATTGTGATTCAAGTGAGTTATACTCACAAGTTCATAGTTGAACGACACCGGAGTTTCAAACCTCCACCGGATAATGTCATTTCCCGACTCATTATAGTCGACGGGGTGCATTACTTATCAAATCTGATAGTGTTGGTTCCTTGCTCATTATAGCAAACGGGTCACGCTCCTATAATTCAAATCTGATAGTGTTGGTTCCTTGCTCATTATAGCAAACGGGTCACACTCCTCTATTTTAACCTTGAAGTGGACGATCGAAAATCAAGAACTCCAAGTATTGGTATAGGGTTTCACGGCAAGTACGTGGAGTTCGTATCATACGCCTTCTTCCTCCGGTTTGGTGACGGGTTTGCAAGACCCGACCACCCATTCATTGACCAAAAGGGGAACATGACTCCCCAGATGGCGCTCAGCGTCCATTCCTCGCTAACTCCTAACGAGGTCCGGTTACGCCGTTAAATTGGTGGAACTAATGTGAGGGATCACCGTCGGCCCATGCCTCCCCGGATAGCCACTCACACTAAGTCCCTGGGCCCCATTCGTGCATAACATTCATTCTTTCTTTCTCGCCAAAACATTTGGTAGGATTTATAAAATAAGGGCTTTACGTTGCAAACATTTACTCCTTGAAAATGACTCTATATATATATACATTTTGGTCGAAAACTTTTCACGTTAAGGTATTTATAGGGTCAGATAGCTAAGTAGAAGAAAAACCCACCTCGAACGGCAGAAGAAGAACACACGAGCCTCACTGACCGGCCTCGTCTCCAAAGGAATCAAAATCTGTGCAAAACAGGTGAAGTGAGACTCAAATGACAAATAAGACGCTCGGCAATGCCATGGTTATGATATGAATGCATAAATCAAATATAATGGACATGTTCATGTGCACTATTAATGTCTTAAAACATATAACCGATCATAACTTTCATGTTTGCATTCTTGCATTAATATAACAATCATAACATAGCTAAATTAGAGTCACGTTCAATATAACCCACAAATACGAGCCACGCATGCAATTCAAGCAAGAAAAGAGACTTCTCAAGGATGCCAATTCAAATGACACGGCCGTGTTGAGTTTCAAAGGAAAATGGACACGGCCGTGTCCGAGGTTTAAAAATCAGAAAATTCAAAGTCGAGGGCTTGACACGGCCGTGTTGAGTTTTCAAAGGATTTGGACACGGCCATGTCCGAGGTTAAAATCTGAAAAAATTTAAAGTCGAGAGCCCAACACGGCCGTGCCAGCTCATCGTTTTGAAAGAGATAACAGAGCAACAGCTCTGTTACCAGAGGGAAAAGCTTACAAAAACAGGGCAGCCACCAAGAAGCTCTCCAACAACGATTAGACAAGAGTTTAATCCATATTATTCATGCAATTCACATCTCACTCATATATACAAGAATTCACACTTAAATTTAGCAAATGACCACCCAAAACAAGCTTTCATCCAAGGAAGTTTTCAAGCTTCAACAATGGCATATCATGCTCTAATCATTAAACCTTGAATTTAAACATGTAAGTATGATAGGAAACTCATAAAAATCATTTATCAAGCATCAAGTTTCACTTTAAACCATCAAAACCAATGACCAAGCCCAAACCCTCAATTCATGCTCATCTATTCAAATACATGAATCCTCAACTTCTATCATGCTTCACTTAGATGAAAATATAGAGGAGGAGATGGAGGTTCTAAATCAACAATTACCTTGGAAGAAGATGGAGGATTGGTTAAGCTTGAGCTCAAAGCTTGGATGATAAGAAATGGAGGGTTTCTTGGCTTCTCTTCCTTGCTCTTGCCTTGGCTGATTTTGATCGATCAAAAAAAATGGGTAGGAAGGGATAGGAATGCTGATATCTAGTAGAGAAATGGGTAGGATACGGGTTGGTCCAAGTCCGGTTCGTTTAAGAAAAGGTTCAACAAATTATAAAGTCGAGGTTATGAAATGGTTCATTGTCGAAGGTTCAAATGATACCAAAAAGATACAAGGTCGAGTTCAAGGGATAGGTGACGTCGAAACGAGTTCAACGCCGGTTACGGATCTCGATTTCGAGGTCCGGAGCTCAAGATATCGCGAAAACCGTTCAGGGTTGCCTATAATATAATTAGGTCCCTAAACTTTCAAAAAGTGGCAATTAAGCCCAAACTCAATTTCTAATTGAGTCCAAAACATTCAAATACATTACAATCAAGCCCACGGATTACACGAAACACGCAATTTCATTCAATTAGCACCACACTCACGAAATTCACATTTTCCCAAATCCGATCACATATTCATAGTTCAAATAGACAATCATAAGAAATTTTTAAACAAATAATCAAATTATAAACAAATTCAATTAACAATTCAAAATATAAAATCATCTAATTAAATATAAATGCGCACGTAACACTTACCTGCACGTATGAAAACTCGGGGCGTCACATAGACGCACGGCGTATGCATAAGCACTTAAGAGATGCAAACACGTAAGCTAGGCTCATATTCAAATCAATATCATGTAAGAGGAATCATACCACACTCCAAATACTCATTTAATATCATATAGCATGTTAAGAATAAGTTCATGTGTACAAACAACGCATAACACAAGGTGGGGATACATAACAAGGTGCATATGTGCTTTGTGCAAATAATTCACATTACATAAGCAATATAAAATGAATATAAGAACAATTGCATACACATAGACATGATAAAATAAGTTAGGAATAAGTTCGGAGGTGGGAAGATACAAGAAAAACGGAATAAGAACACAAAAAGGGGTTCTGAGTGAAATTGGACTAAAGCTGACAGTTTTCCAAGATACACAAGCTGTAGGAAAATGATCATAACTTGAGTTTGACAAATGGGAATTAAGTTTTGTTTGTTGAAAATGAAAGTAGACACATATATCTTTAAAATGGTAGGTGGCTCGAATCATGGTTCAAAGCGAGGTGAAAATGGCGTAGGTTTGAAATTGAACGAATGCAGAATCTTGGCGAAGTGGCGACACCAAATTAAAACGATTATAACTCACAATCTAGAACGAATGTTGGGGTGATTCCAATTGGAGATTGTTTTAGACTCAATAAGGTTGAACATATCCAAAAATCAGCTCAATCTGAGGTCATATGAGGGGGTACCCGGCCAGGGAAAAACAAGACAAAAATCTACCCGGCCGGGGAAAACAGTGCAGAAACTTTCTGAACTAAATCTACCCGCCCGGGTAGTCCTTCTAGACGAGAAAAAGAAGCAGAAACAGGGGCTAAACATGGAGGAAACCAAAAATGATCAAAACCACCTCAAAACTCAACCAAATGCAATGAAAATCAAGGCACAAGTTCATGGAAACATGCTCTAACACATATCTTAAATTCAAGGCATGAAATCAAGAATTGAATGAGTTGCCATTTTCAACTCCCTCAAGCTCCATTAATGGAGTTGTATGCAATATACACCCAACAACAAAAATTCCAACAATTATGCAACAAGGGAGCTCAAGAGAAGAACATACATCAAATTTAGATCATATAATTCAAGTATGAAGGAAAGAGATCAAATTTTGATACAAACCTACTATTCATCATCATTTTCAATAGCATGGATCCAAGCAAGAAAGATGGAATTCAATCGGGAAGAAACTACACACTCGAAGAGAGAAATTCAAATCTTACCTTGATTCTTCAATCGGATGGTCGGATGGAGCATAAGCTTCAGCCAAAGCTTGAATGGCCAAAGGGCTTTCTTCTCTTCCTCTCTTGCCTTGTGTTGAACGATCCAAAATGGCGAGAGAAAGGGAGATATTTTCAGCCTTTAGGGGCTAAAACGGGTTGGATATCGGGTCGGGTAAAAAAGGATCCGGTCCGCTTGGATTGGATTTTAAAACAGTAGGGGTATCAAACGGCTTTAGAAAATTATAAGGTTAATTTCATCGAATCCGAATCATCGAAACAAACTCAATGACAAGGTTGGAATTCGCATTCGAATTCCCGAGCTCAAGTTAGCCACGAGGCTCAAACACCCTAATTAGAATTAGGTCCCTAATTTGCAAATATTGGACGATTGAGTCTAAGTACATTTAATTAAATTCTAACGCGCACATAACTAAAATAAAATTACAAATTGACACGTAAGGCATGCTAATCACATAATTACTGAATTAAACTCTCCCAAGACATCGTACCTGGATTGCCGAGAAGACGGGGTGTTACAAATACACTTAGCGAAACTTAATTCCAACCACGGCTTATTTTATAAATACTTTTCTTTTCAAAAATTATTATTTTATTATAAACGTTTAGCTTTCATTTAGTATTAAAAATTATACTTGAAACGTTTCTTGAATTTTTCTCTAATCATGGCAATTTTCTCGATTTTTAAATTTCATCATAGCTTCGTTTATAGAGTTTATCATGATTTTTCATAATCTCTAACGTCTATAACTTTCAAACGAAAGACCTAAACGTCACACATTTATAACCATAACGAAGCATATTTTACATTATTTTATATTTTTTTTTATTAATCCATGACATCACCTTTCTAAAATAGAAAGGCTAAGTGTATGATATAAAATCCTCCACATTTCCTACATATTCTCTACATATTTTTTTGTGATTCAAAATTCTCCACATTTCTTTTCTAAAATAGAAATGCTAGGTGTGTGATTTAGAATTTCCCACATTTCCTACATAATTTCCATATATTTTTGTGAATTAGAATTCTCCACATTTCTTACATATTTTAGAAATTACCCTTAAGCCCCCAAGATGATACCTATAAATACCCATCTCTAGTTCATTTCCAAGACACACCAAAATCACTCCAACTCTCTCTCATTTTCGATCAGATCTCTCTTCCCTACATAAGGTGTGCTTTTCTTTTATTATTTCATGCTTTATATGTTGTTCTTAGCATAATATAGTTGTAGCATGCTTACGATTAATTAAAGTATTCTTTAGGAATTTTATTTTATGAAATATATGCCTGAATTGTTAGTTTTATGTACAATGTGCCTACATTATGAATTTTATTTAATTAAATGCATGAATTATGATATGATATAATATTACTATGTGTTTAAATAACTATGATCTTGTTTGATTAAATTCATGCCTAGAATAATTTATTTAGAATTAATTTATGATTAAAGTTACATAAAGTGCTACATTGTAAGTTTAATTATGTGTTATGAACTTAGAATTTATTAAATATGATCATGAGCTAATAAGAACATATTCATAAGTCTAAGAACATGTTCATGATGTTCTTGAACAATTTAAGGTGCACCTATGATAGTGTGTATGTATGTGTGTTCGATTTTACGTTATAAAATATTTAATTCTTAGAAATTTGAATAGTAAATGTTTTCAATAGTAACTTTGACTTTTTGGGCAACATTATTAATAATAATTTTGAAAATTAATTAAAAATAATTATAAAATAGGTTTTGGAATTTTTAAAGAAAGATTTTATCCGAATTTTTCCAAAAATCGGTAAATTGTAAAATAATTTCAAAACCTAACCTACATTGTCAAATTAAACCCTAAATTTTGTTTTAAATCTTACAATTAAGATCATAATGTGATTAATAAATATTGGATTAATTAAAGACTTCCTAAGATCTAATTAATTAATTAAATTCCCTTAAAAGGTTAAAATTAGGGTTTACCGAGAATTCTCTAACGTGTTACATATTATGTACCTTATGTGATTATTTGATTAGAATAATAAGAACATAGTCCTAACCCTGTAGTAGTTAATACTTTCAGGCGAAATTAGGACCGAGCAATGGAATCCACCTGACTTTGTCTGACTACAGGTTACTGGTGAGGGTTAAAATATTTTCAACTGGAATCATGCCTATGCTTATGTAACTACATAAAAACTATTTTCAAGCCTACCTATTATTTATGATTAATCATCCTATATATATAATATCATATTATCATATCCCTTTTAAAGGGAAAATACTTTCATGCCAGAATCAATATTTTACTAGGACATTATATATTAAGTCCACTTTATCAAATGTTGATGTAGCACCCCGCACGTGAGGCACCACATCCCCCATACTACGGTCCAACCCAAGCAACGAAATGGAGAGTCCGCACCCGGATCAAACCGTAGCGAACGGGAGACAAACAAAACAAACACCTAAGCTAGGCGGAACGTAGATCCTATCAAGCAAAACCAACCAACAAAGCAGAGTACAGCGGAAGACTAAAGATCAAACACATGCATTGGCCACTGGCCTACAGAAATTAAACACACGGCTCGCAAACAGACTTGGGCTCCTCAGGCCTCTTTTAAACAAATTACAAAACCCAACAAGAGCAATTTAAATAACAAAAGCACAAGCATACGTATACATATCTTACATATTAATCTGAATTCAAATAAAGCAAATGCAAATGTAGAATAATCTAACTCAGACCGACTGACTCAAAAGACTTGAATCAACTCCGCCTAGCTCCAACTCTAAAGCAGACCTGCACACTTAAAGATTAGGGAGGGAGAGGGGTCAGTCTACAACTCGACTGAGTGAGGGGGGCTAATGCACACCCAACACGTATACATATAATTCAAAGCACATATTAAACAAAAGACTATGAACCGGGGAATAGGGTTTTGCATACCAAATCCATTTCCAAGGAAAAACGTACTTATACATATATTCATAAACTCTTAAGTGTGAAAACTCGTAAGGATTCATAGGTTCAAAAACGTATATGGATTCATATAAAACTCATAGGGATTCAAATAGATTCAGACCGATTCATAACTTAGCGCAGAAATCTCATATTGAAAACAAACTCTCCTATCCCATTTCATAATCAACATAACAAAAGAATTCAAATACCCGGCGAGTATGGGTCTCCCACCTTACTCCTTAATCAAAAGACTCAAAAGATTCGAAAGGAAGCATAAACTCATAAAATTCATAGGATTCATAGATTCAAATCCCCGTATTCCAACCTTCTTCGGAAGTCTGCACGCGGGTTACGGGCCCACATCGTGCAACTCAATATACGTGGGGGTCGCGATCCCTCAACGTACCTTCTCCGGCCTCAGCCGAAGGCTCAAAGCACCACGCCTTCTCCATCTCCCTTAGAGTCGCGCGTAGGTACTTCAAAGGAGTGTGTGCACAAGGGTGATAACCGATGACTCCAACAGCCGCACCGGGTCTCCCTTAACCACACCTCCGGGCCCCAGGGATTCATAAGATTCAAATGGATTCATAGGAAGCATACTTAACTCGCGAATCACGAAAACATACAATTTATACCTTAAGAAACCTACCATAAGAAACATACCTTACCGTGCAATTCGGCATATGCTATACACGTACCTCTCCGTGTCTTCCAAATTCATAATATGCTGAAGGAGATCCATAGTTCGCTTGACACTACACAGTTTGGAGCATAGCCTCGTTGCAAGACCATTTTAAGCTTATATACGCCCATACATATAATTTCAGAAGAATTCATATTAAATCGAATTAACAAGATTCATAACATATCATAAGACACATATTTAATATACATATAGTATATATTCGCATGCGGGCTTGAAAACAAGCATATAGGGTTGTAGGTCGCATTAACTAAAAGAAACAAACCTAAACTTCACCTTACACCGAAGAAACCAAAACCGGATAAATGATTCACCCTGGAATCAGAACGGACCACGAAACACCACCCCGGGTGCACCTGAACCAACTGAAGATAAAACATAAAGCTTAGACTACAAATGAATCACATTGACGCACGACTTATGTTTACGCATTTAAAGAATGCAAGTAGGTAGGCGAAGTTCATATACAAATCAAATTCATGCAAACGTATGCGTCTCACAATGTAATGGAGTCATAATCATGCTTAGGAAACACTCAAGTATCCAATTAATCCAATCAAGAGCAAACAAGGTGTGCATGAACGCATACTAACCAACTCTTGCATAAATAGAACAAATATCATCACATAAACATGTTATAACAAGTTAGGAACAAGCTCGGGGTCGGAAAGGTACAAGAAAAGTGCAAGAAGAACACGAAAAGTGGTTTTGAGCGAAATTGGGCAAAAGCTGGAAATTTTCCAAAACGCATAGGTCGTAGGAAAACTGGAATATCTTGAGTTTGACAAGTGGGAATTGAGTTTTGTTTCTTGGGTATGAAACTATACAAATAGACCTTTAAAATGATATATGTCTCGAATTCTAGTTCAAAGTTAGGAGGAAATGGCGTAGGCTCGAAGTTGGGTGATCGCAGAGTTTTGGAAAAATGGCGACACCAAAATGAATCGATTATATCTTACAAACTAGAAAGTATATTGAGTTGATTCCAATTGGAGGTTGTTCTAGACTTCAATAGGTTTCCAATGGTTCAAAAATCAGGTCAATTGGAGCTCATATGAGAGAGAAACGGGCGTTTGAAAATTGAACTGAAAGTAGAAACGGGCGTGTGAAAGCTCTCGGGTGAAAACAGGGGGTGCCCAAATGGGCGTTTGGGAAATGAACTGAGGCACGAAATGGGCGTTTGGATACCGTCTGCGAGAAAAATGCTTGAATAGTAACAATGGCGGAAATGGGAACAAACCCCAAGCTCACATGAACCCATGCAACACCAAATCATACGAAATTCATACCACGAAGCATATATAACACGTAGGTCACATATTTGCACATAAGAACTCCCGAAACGAGCCCAAACACCCAAAATCCGAACCTAGTACTATTCATCATCTTCCCCAAATTAACAAATAACATATATCCAAGGTTCGAAAAGGATATTAAATCGAAGCACATAATGAAAGGGTCACAAATCTTACCTTGGGTTGTTGATCGGATGGTCGGATCACCGGAAGCTTGAGCTCAAAGCCATGGGTGCCAAAAGGGGAAAACTCTCTTCCTCTCTTCCTTACCAAGGCTGGAACGTGGGAATGTGGAGAGAGAGGTTGGCTCCTTTTTGAGCTGAAATGGGTCGGGTCGTACAGGTAGGGTCGAATGGTATCCAGTCCAAATGGATCGGATTCTAAAATAGTAGGGCTATCAAACGGCTTTAGAAAATTAATAGGTTAAATCCATTTGATACGAACTCCACGTACTTGCCGTGAAACCCTATACCAATACTTGGAGTTCTTGATTTTCGATCGTCCACTTCAAGGTTAAAATAGAGGAGCGTGACCCGTTTGCTATAATGAGCAAGGAACCAACACTATCAGATTTGAATTATAGGAGTGTGACCCGTTTGCTATAATGAGCAAGGAACCAACACTATCAGATTTGATAAGTAATGCACCCCGTCGACTATAATGAGTCGGGAAATGACATTATCCGGTGGAGGTTTGAAACTCCGGTGTCGTTCAACTAAGAACTTGTGAGTATAACTCACTTGAATCACAATTCATTCATTTTTTTTTGACTGAATATTTAGAACTACAAGGCTGGAATATAAAGATGCATGCATGGAAACCTAAGAGACACTAGAATACTAAAGGACACAAGCTATTCCCGCCACTTGCCATGAAGGCTTACAAAAGTGGGCTTAAATAAACTAATATGCAGTTAAATAATGATAAAATAAAGGCCCAACTAATACTATAATAGGCTTAGGGCTGAATTACATCATTTCCACACTTTGGACTTCAGAAATTGGACATAAAAACATTGAAGTATTCTGAATTTGGTTCAGCAGCCCATCTTGAAGGTTGGAGTCCAGTTTGAGCAAATTGGTTTAAGAGATTTCCAACTTCCTCTTGGATAATTTTGGCCCGAGCTCTTGTAATTGGACCACCATAACTTTGTTCCTTTTGTATGCTATCTTCTTGAGTTGTGGATCGGTCATAGGAATCAGAATGATGTGAATCATGATGAACCGCGGCCATATCTTGTCCCAAATGAAGAGCTGGACCGATCCACAACTCAAGAAGATAGCATACAAAAGGAACAAAGTTATGGTGGTCCAATTACAAGAGCTCGGGCCAAAATTATCCAAGAGGAAGTTGGAAATCTCTTAAACCAATTTGCTCAAACTGGACTCCAACCTTCAAGATGGGCTGCTGAACCAAATTCAGAATACTTCAATGTTTTTATGTCCAATTTCTGAAGTCCAAAGTGTGGAAATGATGTAATTCAGCCCTAAGCCTATTATAGTATTAGTTGGGCCTTTATTTTATCATTATTTAACTGCATATTAGTTTATTTAAGCCCACTTTTGTAAGCCTTCATGGCAAGTGGCGGGAATAGCTTGTGTCCTTTAGTATTCTAGTGTCTCTTAGGTTTCCATGCATGCATCTTTATATTCCAGCCTTGTAGTTCTAAATATTCAGTCAAAAAAAAATGAATGAATTGTGATTCAAGTGAGTTATACTCACAAGTTCTTAGTTGAACGACACCGGAGTTTCAAACCTCCACCGGATAATGTCATTTCCCGACTCATTATAGTCGACGGGGTGCATTACTTATCAAATCTGATAGTGTTGGTTCCTTGCTCATTATAGCAAACGGGTCACACTCCTATAATTCAAATCTGATAGTGTTGGTTCCTTGCTCATTATAGCAAACGGGTCACGCTCCTCTATTTTAACCTTGAAGTGGACGATCGAAAATCAAGAACTCCAAGTATTGGTATAGGGTTTCACGGCAAGTACGTGGAGTTCGTATCACCATTAAATCTGAATCATCGAAACGAATCAAATGGAGGGGTCAGAATTCAAATTCGAATTCCCAAGCTCAAATAGCCACGAAGGCTCAAACGTCCTAATTATAATTAGGTTCCTAAATTACAAATATTGGACAATTGAGTCCAAAACATTTAATTAAACTCTAAAGCACACGTAATAAATTAAATTCACGTTGACACGTAAGTATGCTAATCACATAATTCACATAAATTACAGAATTAAACTCACTCGTGACGCCGTACCTGGAATGCCGAAGAGGCGGGGTGTCACAGTTGATTCTGGGTTATGCAAGCAAAATATTGTTCTTGATTCATGCTATGGCCCCCGGCTGTATCCATAGCAAGCAATTACCTAGAAGGTATCGGGCCGAGGGTATTGTTGGTGTTGCGGACTGCCACCAACTCTTGGTAGTGGTTTAGCTGGAGGTTAGCTACTCCACGTCAAGAGATTAAGGGAATACTACTTCCCGATTCGTGTTCATGGCCTCTAGGGTTTGCTCTCCTATTGACACCAAGGAGTAGCAGAGGTATTCTCATACTTGGTTTTATTAAAGTACCGGTGCCTTGATCAGCCCAGTACTATTTTACCAAGTTATTTAAGGAGTTACGGATGGAGAGGCCTAGCTTGTGGGCATTAAAGTTCTTGTTACAGACGGTTCATATTTCTACAAATATTCCAAATTCCCCATATCCCTATTTTACACATATCATGGATCGTTTCATATTTGCTATATCCTATTGCTAATATTTTAGATGATCTAAATATATATATACGTATACATATATCTATAAACTATTATACCCCCTTCACTTAGTCACTTTGACTAACCCTCTAGCCTGATTTAAAATGCGTGATTTCAGGGATCAATGGAACGACACTAGCAGTATCTTGAAGCTTTAAGGTGTCACAACTTATAGGTCAGGTTTGATCCTAAGAGTACACTATCTTGAGCCTCTTCATATAAATAAACTATCTCATACTTTGTCCTTGCATGCCATCCTGTTGTACTCTTTTGCGAACTACTTTGATCAATAATGATAATCCTTGTTCGTTATACGTTATCCTCCTCGTTTATTGGCAAAGTTTAAATCTCTTTATCTTCCGCTGCACTGTGTCATGCACTCCACTCATGTATTATCTTGACCGTTCACCGTAGTATTTCCTGAATGTTGGGTCTAACCATCACTTGGGGAATATTGTTGTGCGGGGGTTGTAATGCTATGGGACGCGCTACAGCATGTGTTTTAAATTTTGTTGCGCACTCTGATTTAGAGTCTAGACCGCCTAGCTAGTGTGTGTATTTTGTTTGTCACCCGTTTGCTGTAACTTGGTACGTGTGCGAAGTTCCTATTTTGTTACACGTGTCGGGCTACGGTGCGGGGGATGTCTGCGCTTCGGGGTGCTATAGGTTCAAAGGGGTCCAAAAATAGCTTAGGTTTGAAGTTGAACGAGTGCAGAATTTCGGCGAAGTGGCGACACCAATTTAAAACGGTTATATCTCCCAAACCAAAATGAATTTTAATGTGATTCCAATTGGAAAGTGTTTTAGACTCAAAGAAGTTGATCGTGTCAAAAATTCAGATCAATCGGGACCCAAATGGAGGCTCCATGGCGGGGAAATTTTTTCCCGCCTGGGGAAACTGTGTAGAAACCTTTTGCGCTAAGGTCCCCGCCCCGGGACCATTTCAATACAAAAGTTCCCCGCCCAGGAAATTGTTCAGGTGAGAAAAGAAGCATAGCAGTAAAGGTACTCGCCGGAGGAAGCAACAAACACCAAAACCTCACGAAAACTCAACCATAAGCTCTCAAATTCAAAGCACAACATCACACATTCATGCTCTATCATATATCTCAAGTTCAAGGCATGAAATCAAGTATAATACGAGTTACCATTTTCATGGATTTCAAGCTCCATCAATGGAAGTTTAAGAAATAATCACCCAATTATAAGAAATCCAACAAATATGCAACAAGGAAGTACAAGAAAACATTATACTACAATCTTAGAGCAATTGATTCAAGTATGGTGGCATTAGAAGCAAATTTTCATACAAAAGCACTATTCTTCTTGTTCTTCAAGGGCATGGAGTCAAGCAAGAAAAATAGGGATTCAATCAAAGAGAAATGAAGCACTCAAAGAGAGGAATTCAAATCTTACCTCGGATCGTTGATCGGGCAAGCGAGGAAGCCGGAACTTGAGCTCAAAGGTTGGGAATGAATAGTGCTAATCTCTTCTCTCTTCTCCTTCTTGAATCGTGATGAAGCAAAATGAGAAAGAAAAGAATGCTGGTCCAAGAGAATCGGTTCGGTTCGGTTCGGTTCACGATGGGTTCAGTTCAATCGGTTAGAAATTAAATTCCGTAGAGGGTTCAAACAGTTGTAGAAAAAGGCGAGGCTAGTTCCATTGGGCCCAAATCGTTGAAACTGTGACACCCCGGGTTTTCGGCCATCCAGGTATGCACTTACGAGAGAGCTAATTGTGCAATTTAAATCATTTTAATTTCATATTTAATTGAATTATACTTTATTATTTGAAATTCTCATATGAACTATTTGAATTTATATGAAATATTCGATTTATATATGTCAAAATTTGCCTAAGTAATTTATGATATAAATTTTATGAATTTTATGATATGTGAATTTAATTTCCGAGCATGCTAATTCTTGTAAATTATGTGATTCATGTGAATTAGGGCTTAATTGTATGATTTATTTAATTTTGGACTTAATTGAAATTTGAACTTGGACTTATTTGAAACTTTTTAAAAGTTTTGGACCTAATTGAAAATTAGACTTTTTAATAAAAATTTATTTATTTTAATTCGTTTAAATATTATTTTAACATTTTATTTATTATCTCTTTTAAAAATTTAATTTTATTATTTGAATAATATGCATATTTGGTGAAAATGTGTTGCGTTTGTGCTCGATTTAAGATCGAATTTTCGTGCCGATTTAATATGCATGAATTATACGTGTTATAAATTCATTTATATGCTCGTTTTAATTTTTCGGACTTGTTTGATATGGTAATGAACCATGATGTGAACCGAAGCCCTAACTCTAGCTTGGAACATGGAGATGTAGTTGATTACGTGGAGGACAATTCCCATGCAAGAAATCATGTAACTGAACGTAATCAAGGAGCTGCACAAGATGATAATATAACCGATTATAAGGGGCCAATTACAAGGCTTAAGGCTAAAGAGTTACATGCCAAAGTTCAAGCCCTCATTCGGGTCATTCAAGAAGAGCATGTGGCGGTTACAAGTTCATGCCATGAAGAGTATAATATTCTTAAGTGCACAATTCATCCATGATGCAGCCATAAAGTGCACGTTTATTTGAGTCTTTAAGTTGTAATAAAAGCCCTAATCATGTTTTATCAATTAGGGCCTAGTTTAATTTTCATTTCATGTCATTTCTTAGCTTATAGTATAAGTTGAGTTATATAGTCATTATAGGACTATATATGTTTGTTGAATTGTGTATATATAGTATATAAATATTAAGATGCATGTGTGTGTGTGGTACGTATATAGTATATATATATATATAAGTGTGATGTTCGTATTAAATTATAATTTATGTGCGTATGTATGAATATGTATGAAATATAATATATTATGTATTATGTATTTAAGTATTAAATTAATTATGTGTATTTTAATTGTGTAAGTTTGAATATGTAACGCCCCAGTTTTTCAGTTTAAATAATGTGACGTAATTGTTTATAAATTGTGCGATTCAATTATCTAATTATATGATTACTTGTTCATAAGTGTTTTTATTTGATTTAAACTATTTCTATTTTAATTTAATTCATTCTATTTTACTTTGATAATTGGTGTTTAATTTCTTAATTAAGGTTTCGTGTTACCTTAACTATTTCGGTAATTTCGTTAATTAATTACAACATGTTATAAGTTGGCTTTAAATCTATTTAGTATGGAATTTAAGTTTTAGTAATTAATTTATAACTATATGAATTCGTTCATGCGCTTGAATGTTCTATTGCTACTTCGTTCTTATATGTAATGATATCGAATTGGCGTGAAAATTTAATATGTCGTAAATATGTGTGTTATGAACATGCCTTTATGCTCGGTTTATGTTTTCGGATTTATTTGACGAGCTTATGAATTTATTTTGATTTTTGGAACCAAGTCGGGGGCTAACGAGCAATTAGCGCACCCTTGGTTCCGTGCGTGATATCTTGAGCTCGGGAATTCGGATTCGAATTCCGACACGTCCGTTGCCTTCGTATCGACGATTCGGAGACAATGGAACAAGCCTCATACCTTTTTGAAATCATTAAGACCTCCGAAATCCAACCGTAACGGACAACTCGTGCAAGAAGAACTTCTTTTGTTGACTAGTCTCCTTGGTGGGACCCATTTTACTTAACCAAACCTAACCAAAAATTAACCATGACTTGTGTACCTTGGGTTAAGCCTTTTTCTTCCCCTTTAGCTCTGAAAAACCGAGAGAAATATCCCCCTTTTCTGCAACTTCTGATCGAGAGAGAGAGATAGAGGAGAAGAGAGGAAAACTTGGCCATTTTTGTG
The DNA here is from genome assembly GCA_037501455.1 of Lantana camara. Classification (NCBI taxonomy): domain Eukaryota; kingdom Viridiplantae; phylum Streptophyta; class Magnoliopsida; order Lamiales; family Verbenaceae; genus Lantana; species Lantana camara. The sequence continues at coordinate 47,418,172 of CM074865.1, forward strand.
GTTTTGGAGCTCAAACCACCACCTTTCTCTCCCAAATCTTCAAGGTATGAATATTTATGTCTTCTCTACTCTATTATACTTGATTTCATCTCCTTACAACATGATTTGGGTCAGAATTGGTTAGGGTTTGATTGATGAGATTGGTATGAACTTTTAGGGAAATTTGCTCTTATGATCTTGTTTGCTTGTGTAGCTGATTTTCTTGCTTATACATGATCATATAAACTTGTTTCTTGACCCATTTCTTTCCTAACTGATAGTATATGATATTAGGAAGATTTCATCTCTTGCTCCTTTTATGAAATTATGAGATATGGAGCTCCAAACTTGATGATCAAACTATTTCCCCTGTTTTTGGAACTGCTGTGTGAAATATTGTGTTGATGCTTGATCAAATGGCCTTCATTTCGTGTGAAATTTGCATGGAGTGGATGTACACTTATTGTTCTATATGTTAACATTCATGCTTTAAGTATTTGGATCCATTTGAAGCCTCAAAACCGAAATACATGGCCTGTTTCTATGCATGCACCATGACAGATTTGTTGCTGTTGCTTATGTGTGGTTGTTGGTCACCCTAATGTGCTTTAAAGTGTGCCATTTTGCATATATATGATGTATATTAGTTGTTTGGTATGTTAGCATGCTTTCCCCAAAGTTTCAGATCCAAATTCAAGCCCTAAGTACTTGATCAAGGCATGATAGAATCATTAGGGCTCATATGTCCAATTGTAGCGACCCAGTTTTGTTGCATGGATTCGATGATCTTAACGTGTGATTTAGCTTTTACACTCTAAATGAAAAATGTTCATAACATGCCAAATATGTTGCATATTAAGTTTCAGAGCATTTGGAGTTCATTTGGTATGCTTTTGGATTGAGTTTGTAAATGATCAGTTTTGCCGGAAAAATCTTGTGAACGGTTTTGGTTCTGTACCGTGACACCCCCGTGTCACATTTACTCATAAGAGTGAGACACGGGCGTGTCACACCCTCTGCTCAGTTCTGTACTGAGCCACGCCCGTGGCTCAGTTTGGCCAAGGGAGGTGACACCCCCGTGTCACTTCCCATGTGCAGTCTTTGTTGCTTCCTTTTCGGTTTTTGATTGGTTTCACCTCTTGAATGACCTTATCTCCTTTTGTGTTAAACTATGAACTTGTTTTGCTATGTGTTAGGAGTATTGTGGTGCAATTTCATGATATTTGGATGTGTTATAGGCATGCTCTTATGTAATGCCGTTTATGTGTGTTTATATGTCGTTTATGAATCGCATTACTTATTTTCTATATCGTATCACTACTTCTTGTTGTCCAACCTTGGATACATGCTATGTTATGTAATATGAGGTATGTAGTAGCATGTTGGTTAAGCTTGAATGTGTTCTAAGCTTCTATTTGAATTCTTGGATTAATATGATTGATTATTGAATTGAAGTATTCGAATGAAAATGAGCGAACAAGTGAATGAATTGGTTATATGATTTTCATGACTTAAAATGATCTTTATGTCTTCATATCATGTGTGAGCATTGCCGTGCGTCATATATGGTTCATTTAGAGTCTTGAGTCTCACGAACATGTCTTGTGGTCTTTTGTACAGTTTGTCTCCAGGGTGGAGAGCTTTTGATCATCAGGCACTTGGTGCTCGATCCTTGTTTCTACACGGTTAAGGTGAGGGTGGTTTTCGTTTTAGCTATGTAACAAACCATACAACCCTTATGTGAAAAGCTTTGGCCAAAAACCTTATGATTATATATATATGGTTTTCAAATGAAGTTATCGAGTAAATTCTTCTGAGTTATACCTACGAGCGTATATAAGCTTAAAAATGGTTTTGTAATGAGGCTATGCTCCAAACCATGTGTCTTCATGCTAGCTATGGATTAGGATGACACGGAGAGGTACGTATATAGCATATGCCGAGTTACACGGTAAGGTATGATTTCTTATAGTATGTATGTATTGATATGTTTTGGCGAGATTATGCAAATATGATATGTTCACGGGCCCCGGGACTTAGTATATGTGGCTAACCGAGGAAGCAAGGGCTGACGGGGATCCCATATACTAGTTCCAACCAAATTTACGACGATACGGACCTCGTTAGGAGTTTTGACGAGGAAACGCAGGTCGGGCTATGAGGGTTCATGAACCTCACTAGCTAATATGTATGTTTGGTGGCCGGGTCTTGCAAGCCCGTCCACCACCCGGAGGAAGAAGGTTGGATTTAATTATGATATGATTATGCTTATGTTTATGTATATGTATGATTATGCACCGTGCGGGAATGCCGGGATCCGGATCGCCCAAACGAATATGTTTATGATATGATTTATGGTCTGTGTGTATTATGACGTATTGCATGATCACCTATTTAAAGTATTATTGATATTTGTCGTACACAGTCGGAGTTTGGATGGAGGTTGTGCACGCTCACTCGCCGAGCCTTATATTTATGTATGATTTATGAATGTAATAAATTAATATGACTTAGTCATAAAATCCGAGCATTGATTAGTCATCCTCTTGCCCTTTTTGGGGACTAATTTCAAATAAAAACCTTGTTCGGAATTTACGACTTGCATGTGCATGTTTTGTATATGTATATCGCTCCTGCTCACTCAGTCTTCTAGAGACTGACCCTCTCCCTCCCCAACACTTTAGTGTGCAGGTTTGGCTTTGGAGTTTCGGGCTAGGCGGAGGTGTCTGGAGTCTTTCAGTGAGTCGAGTTAGATTAGAAGAGTCTCTGCACTCATTTCTGTATTGGAATTATGTATGATTCATTCTATTATGTCATGAACTAGAATATTTATGTAATTGGAGTTGTATTGCTGTTACTGGGTTTGCTATTGATTTAAAAGAGGCCTGAGGAGCCCAAATTCTGCTTATGGTTGGTATACATGAACTTTGGATTTGCAATGCATTGTACTTTGTGGATTGGTTATCATTGCAGGGTCTAGCTCCGCCTGGCTTAGGAAAGTTTTTATGTTTGTCTCCCGTTCGCTAGGGTTTGATACGGGTGCGGATTGACTATTTCGTTACTCGTGTTGAGCCTTAGTGCGGGGGATGTGGTGCCTCACGTGCGGGGTGCTACAGAATATTTCTTTGATATTATGATCTTAAGTGGCGTAAATGAAATGAGTTCGATGAATATATACGTGTAGGAATTATGGATGCTCGTGGTATGATATTAAATGACTTAATATGAATTTAATTGACGTGAAAAGAATTTTGTTTCTTGGATTATTCATGAGATATTTCGATATTTGCTTTGATACGACTAAGTATGAAATTATATGAAGTGCATTGCATCATATGCATTCATATGCATTCACCGAGCGTTTCGTTGGTTCATATTGAGTCCAAGTGTGGTTCTCTTGTTTAGATTGTTCAAGTGGAGTAGCTCGTTGGTGTGGAACCGCTCCGTGGATGTGTTTTGAACCTGTTCGTTCGATTTGGTCGTCAAGGTGAGGTTTCTTTCTTTTAGTTAGTATGACCTACAACCCTATCTGTGTTTTAAGCCCGCATGTGACCTACGTATATATATATTTATATCTAGATACGTGTTTGTTATGTATTTTATGGGAATTGGCCCTTTTGTTATGAACCCTTTTGAAAACGCGTTGTATATATACGTAGATATGTTTTCGGTTATTTGTTTTGTATACGGGTTGGTGTGTGTAATTTGAATTTGGATATGTAGCGAGGTTTGACTTTGAAAGATAAGTCTTTTATATGAATCCCTATGTTTGAGTTTGAATCTGGGCCCCGGAGATGTGGGTAAGGGAGACCCGGGACGACCATGGGGTCGCCGGTTATGACCCCTGTACACATTCTCCTGTTGGATAGGATCAACCCGGAACCCACTAGGAGGTTTGGTGGGGGATGGAATCCTCGGGCGTGAGCGTCATGAAACTCATGACCCATACATAAAGTTCGGATAGTTAGGGTGTGTACAACCCTTCTATCACCCGGTGTTGAGGAAGGTACATTTGATTTGGTTTTCGTTTGAATTTGAATATAAGTTTGAATCTATATGAAGGAGGTTGGTTTGAAAACTCGTACTCACCGAGTTAGTTTGAATTTGATTATGAATTTGATTCGTGAAACGGGAGTGGACTTCTAATTATTAAAATTTGGTAGATTTTGGCTTTTGGCCTAACTTTTCTTCTATATATAGTATCACGGGATCAAAATGCTTTGGATTGCAAAAACCACGCCCCGGTTCATGAATAATATGACTTTGAATGTGCTTTGCTCTTACGTATATGTACATGTGCATGGGTTAGCCCCTCACCAGTCTTTAGGACTGACCCTCGATGTCGTTTCCCCTTTTTCCCTTTGCTTTTGAGTTGCAGGTGTAGGGTTCGGTTTGAGCTAGGCGGCGGTTTCTTTTGGGTTATTTGAGTCGAGTCACTCGAGTCTTGCATACCGCATCTTTATATATTGCTTTGGTATTTTGGAGATATGTATAAGATTATGTTTATGATTCAAATTTGGAATTTGTAAGCTTTTATTTGGCCCTGGAGTGGCATCGCATGTATATCTTTTATTCTCTTGAGCATGTATGACGTTAGTATTTGTTGATCCTGTTGCTTCCGCGTATGTTTTATTTTGTTGCATACTCGGTTTTAGGGTCTAGACCGCCTAGCTTAGGTGAGAGTTTTTGCTTGTCTTTCGTTCGCTATAGCTTGGTGCGTGTGCGGATTTTCCATTTCGTTACACGTGTCGGGCTATGGTGCGGGGGATGTGGTGCCCTTCGCTCCGGGGTGCTACATCTTAAAGTGGTACAGAGCTCCGGGTCGCAAAACTGGAGCTCTAGTGTCGTGTTGGGTCTGTCTAGGTCGTTCGGCTTAGGATTATGTGTTTGTTTGCATTCATTTGCACCATTTATGTGATTATTTGTTATAAATTGTATTAATTGTTCACATGAACATGCATTTACTAACCGACATGCACCTATCTCTTTATTATAGTTGTTGAGATTCTCAAGATGTCATCGCGTCGACAACACTTCGGTCAACCCTTACATCAACACCCTCGTCCATCCTTCAACGCTGAAGAGTTCATGACCGCGATGTTTCAACGTTTCCAACCTAATCAAGGACCATCTTCTTCTACAACGCCACTAATGGATCCGATGATAACCCTATATCGGGAGTTTGGGACCTTCAATCCGTCACAATGCCGAGGAGGTGATGATATTAAAGCCGAGGAATGGTTGTTGGGGATAGAAGGAATATTTCGAGTATGGTCATGTGACCCTCAAAATATGGTTCGTCTTGTTACCCTACTTCTACAAGGGCAAGCAAAGTTATGGTGGTCAAGAGTCACTCAACAACTAGAAGCGACAAGCGAAGAATTGACTTGGAATGTGTTTATCCGGGAGTTCAGAAAGAGATATACGCCAGCTATTCTACGAAACCGAAGATTCGAAGAGTTTCGTACCCTTAAACAGGGAGACAAGATGGTTATGGAATACTTAGAGGAGTTCTAGAGGTTGGGCGCTTACGTGCCACATGTCATAAATGATGACGGGATGAAGGCTAACTACTTTATGGAAGGGCTTCGGAGTGAGTTTAGGGAAGCTTAGATTGCCAGCGACACGAGTACTTGGAATCAAGCCGTTGAGAAAGCACTATGGGTCTAGAATAGATGGATGGCAAGAAAGAGACATGAAGAAGAGGCACCGGAACGACCACTCGCATTAGGTTCATATTCCAGCTTGCAAGCGGAGCAGAGACCGTCTCAACAAGGTATACAAACTCAGAAGAGAAGTAACAAGAAGTCTAAGCCCCGGAAGACACCTCGATCAGAGAGGGAGTTCCAATCGTGCGCCCATTACGGAGGGACCAATCATACTTAAGAGGGATGTTGGATTCGGTTACGGAGATGCTACGCTTGCGGGTCTTCAGAGCACAAGTTTCCAGACTGTGACCGTTCGAGGGCTAATAAACAAAGGAGACGGAACCAAAGGCTTCACGTTGGGAATCGAATCGAACCCAGAAATTGAGGTACTTGCATTCATGGCATCTCATTCATGCATATCTATCTCGGGGAAACCCACTAGTTGGTTACTTTCTTGTTTCGTTGCTCTTTGGTGCTTGTTATTGCTTGTGCTGTTGTTTTCTTAGTGTGAACTCTCTTCTTGGAAGAGAGTTTAGTGAGCTCGAGTGTTCGGGTGACTTGTGAGTTCTGAGGGTCGAGTTTGCTCGGTGGGTTCGTTTGAAGGCGCCTAGTGAGGTACGGAGCTACCTTAGGCGTGGGTTAGTTGTTTGGGCTCCGAGTTGAGTTAGTGTGTTGCTTTAGGAGGTCCGTTTTGGGCTCAATGATATTTTTGGGTAATAGATTGAAGGCTAGCCCGTTTGTATCCTTCGTGGAAGCGGTTGTTTAATCCGGGACAGTGCGATGAGCTTTGTGGCTTACCTTTGGATTAACCGAGGGATCGAGCCAAGCTCGAGGAGACAAAGATCGAAGTAAGGCATTTTGATGTTCCTTGAAAGTTGGGATTCTCTACTACATGATAGGGACGTTGAGATGTCATTGATTTTTATCCCGGAGTTGAACTTGTTCGAAGACTCCCTACCGAATGGCTAGCATGGTTGTTGGAGTTGAAGGCGTTGTTCGAAGAGCTCTTAGAAGGTGGTTTCACTCATCGAGTGCTTCTTCGTAGAGTGCTTTAGTCCTGCCTAAGAAGAAACAGGACACTAGGGTGAAGATTGACTGTCGTGAGCTACACAGGTAACCATGGAAGATAAGTACCCTTTGCTTGCTTCGAAGAGTCGTTCGTTCTACTTCAGAGTTTCGTGTTCGTGCCGAGTTTGGTTTTAGCAAGGGTATAACCAACTATGCATTCGGTAGAAGAAGCGAGAATTGCCTCAGAGTAAGAAGTCTCTCGTGTTGACGGGGTATATTAGGCAATTCTTTTCTTTGGGATTGCCAACCGTTGACTCGTTTTACAGGAAGGCTTTGGTTGTGGGTTACTTGCGGGAGAGCTTAGCCTGCGTCTCGTGATGGTCAAGGTCTCGAGACTTACCCCACTCTTGGTTCGAGTTTGTTCGAGGACTTGAAGAACAGGTATAGATGTATTGGTGTAAGGAGAGACGTTGCAAACTTCGTGTAGCAATGTCTAATATGCTGTTGGTTGAAGGACGAGCATCAAGAACCGGTTGGATTCTCTAACTACTTTCCATATTCTAATTGGAAGTGGGAGCAAATGACCAAGGACTGTATATCTGGTTTGTTAAAGTTAAGGAGATTTCGATGGGATTTGAGTGGTCGCTCGTTTTAACGGGTTGGCCCATTTTCCTCATGGTTTCGTGGTTTGGCAAGGGCTCGAGAGCTTCGCAGTTTGAAGATGAAGGCCCCTGGAGTTGAAGTGGGAGATCGAGATTCCTCGGAAGCATCTCCTACAAGGGTTTCGTTGTTCGGGAGCAACCGGTTAGAGTTTGGGTTCGGCAGAGTTTCGAGTCGAAGACTAGAATTTTTCCTTCGGTAAGAATTCTTGTGGCAGGATTTAAAATCCAAGAAGCCACTTGGAAACCGAATTAGAGTGGCGCAGTGGAAGCGTGGGGTTGAGCTTTTCCGGCGTTGATCAAGACCCTGATTCGGACCTGAGGACAAGTCCTTTTTAAGGGGGAGAGATTGTGACACCCCGGGTTTTCGGCCATCCAGGTACGCACTTACGAGAGAGCTAATTGTGCAATTTAAATCATTTTAATTTCATATTTAATTGAATTATACTTTATTATTTGAAATTCTCATATGAACTATTTGAATTTATATGAAATATTCGATTTATATGTCAAAACTTGCCTAAGTAATTTATGATATAAATTTTATGAATTTTATGATATGTGAATTTAATTTCCGAGCATGCTAATTCTTGTAAATTATGTGATTCATGTGAATTAAGGGCTTAATTATATGATTTATTTAATTTTGGACTTAATTGAAATTTGAACTTGGACTTATTTGAAACTTTTTAAAAGTTTTGGACCTAATTGAAAATTAGACTTTTTAATAAAAATTTATTTATTTTAATTCGTTTAAATATTGTTTTAAAATTTTATTTATTATCTCTTTTAAAAATTTAATTTTATTATTTGAATAATATGCATATTTGGTGAAAATGTGTTGCGTTTGTGCTCGATTTAAGATCGAATTTTCGTACAGATTTAATATGCATGAATTATACGTGTTATGGATTCATTTATATGCTCGTTTTAATTTTTCGGACTTGTTTGATATGGTAACGAACCATATTTTAATTGTTGGGGATTCGAGGGCCTAACTAGTTTTAGCGCACCTTGGATTCCGGAGACCGTAACTTGAGATAGGGAATTCGGATTCAAATTCCGAAAGTATCACCGGACTCATAACGAAATTTGAAAGCTACAGAACTTAACCTTACATTTTTCTAAGCCAGTTTGATCCCCCGTATTTAGTCCGAAACGAACTGTTAGAGCAAATCTGCCACCTTGGAGTATTTTGGCCATAACTAATTCATTTCTTAACCAAATTACTTGATTCTTGAGCCTAATTAACCCCAGTTAAACCCTCTATCCATCCCTTATCCCCTCATTTCGACCTCATGCCTGGAGAGAGAGAAACAAGCAGCTGATTGAGAGAGAGAAGGGAAAAAAGAATCTGCACAACCACTTTTGCCTTTCCAAGATCAATACTCCATCATTTCGCCTCAAATTTGAAAGGTAAGCCCGGATTCTTGTTCTTGATCTTCTCCTCTTTCTTTTAAGTGTATATTTACTGAATTTGATGATGATTTGGGCATGGTTTGGGGTTGCTATGTGAATAGTAAGGGTTTTGTGAAATTTGGATGAATTCTTGTGAAATCTTGATGCATATCTTGATATGAAGCTATATATATGATCTATATGACTTAATTGATTCAATTCTAAGCATGAAATACCTGGAAATTTGCTGCATCATGATCCACCATTGATGAGCATGAGTTTTGATGGTTTTATGCCCTCCCTTGTTGCTGCGTGAACCTTGCTGCTGCTGTTGTGTTATTTTGCTGCCAGTTTTTCCTTTGTTTTATTGTTGTTTTGCTGCTGTGTCGCTGTCGTTTCTGTTCCGTCGTTGCTGCTGCTACGTTGCCCTGTTTTTGCTGTGCGAAAGGGAAGAAAACAGGGCTGTTCCGCCGCTGCTGTGTGATCTCCCCGGGCGGGGAGATCTTCCTTTGGTTGTGTCCCCGGGCGGGGAGGCTTGAGGCAGTAGCTTCTGCCTTCTTTCTACCCGGTCGGGGGCTTTTCTGTGCAATTCTTTCCCCGGGCGGGGACTTGCAGCTGAAGCTTTGTTGTGTGTAATTGTGGTGCTTGCTGTGTGTATACATATATATATATATATGTAATGTATATTTTAGCATGCATATGTGTTAGTGTATATATATATATACATAATATATAGTGTATGCATGAGATTTGCTAAATACGTAATATATATATATATATATATATATATAGTGCATGTTGATATTATATATATGTGTGTGTAGTAAATGCATGCATTTGTTGAATTGTGTATATATAGTATAAAAATATTAAGATGCATGCATGTGTGTGTTACGTATATAGTATATATATATATAAGTGTGATGTTTGTATTAAATTATAATTTATGTGCGTATGTATGAATATGTATGAAATATAATATATTATATATTATATATTTAAGTATTAAATTAATTATGTGTATTTTAATTGTGTAAGTTTGAATATTTCTTTGATATTATGATCTTAAGTGGCGTAAATGAAATGAATTCGATGAATATATACGTGTAGGAATTATGGATGCTCATGGTATGATGTTAAATGACTTAATATGAATTTAATTGACGTGAAAAGAATTTTGTTTCTTGGATTATTCATGTGATATTTCGATATTTGCTTCGATACGCCTAAGTATGAAATTATATGAAGTGCATTGCATCATATGCATTCATATGCATTTGCCGAGCGTTTCCTTGGTTCATATTGAGTCTAAGTGTGGTTCTCTTGTTTAGATTGTTCAAGTACGTATATATATATTTATATCTAGATACGTGTTTGTTATGTATTTTGTTGGAATTGGTCCTTTTGTTATGAACCCTTTTGAAAACGCCTTGTATATATATACGTAGATATGTTTTCGGTTATTTGTTTTGTAAATGGGTTGGTGTGTGTAATTTGAATTTGGATATGTAGCCAGGTTTGACTTTGAAAGATAAGTCTTTTATATGAATCCCTGTGTTTGAGTTTGAATCTGGGCCCCGGAGATGTGGGTAAGGGAGACCCGGGACGACCATGGGGTCGCCGGTTATGACACCTGTACACATTCTCCTGTTGGATAGGATCAACCCGGAACCCACTAGGAGGTTTGGTGGGGGATGGAATCCTCGGGCGTGAACGTCATGAAACTCACGACCCATACGTAAAGGTCAGATAGTTAGGGTGTGCTTCCTTCTATCACCCGGTGTTGGGGAAGGTACGTTTGATTTGGTTTTCGTTTGAATTTGAATATAAGTTTGAATCTATATGAAGGAGGTTGGTTTGAAAACTCGTACTCGCCGAGTTAGTTTGAATTTGATTATGAATTCGATTCGTGAAACGGGAGTGGACTTCTAATTTTTAAAATTTGGTAGATTTTGGCTTTTGACCTAACTTTTCTTCTATATATAGTATCACGTGATCAAAATGCTTTGGATTGCAAAAACCACGCCCCGGTTCATGAATAACATGACTTTGAATGTGCTTTGCTCTTACGTATATGTACGTGTGCGTGGGTTAGCCCCTCACCTGTCTTTAGGACTGACCCTCGATGTCGTTTCCCCTTTTTCCCTTTGTTTTTGAGTTGCAGGTGCAGGGTTCGGTTTGAGCTAGGCGGCGGTTTCTTTTGGGTTATTTGAGTCGAGTCACTCGAGTCTTGCATACCGCATCTTTATATATTGCTTTGGTATTTTGGAGATATGTATAAGATTATGTTTATGATTCAAATTTGGAATTTGTAAGCTTTTATTTGGCCCTGGAGTGGCATCGCATGTATATCTTTTATTCTCTTGAGCATGTATGACGTTAGTATTTGTTGATCCTGTTGCTTCCGCGTATGTTTTATTTTGTTGCGTACTCGGTTTTAGGGTCTAGACCGCCTAGCTTAGGTGAGAGTTTTTGCTTGTCTTCCGTTCGCTATAGCTTGGTGCGTGTGCGGATTTTCCATTTCGTTACACGTGTCGGGCTATGGTGCGGGGGATGTGGTGCCCTTCGCTCCGGGGTGCTACAGAAACAAACCCAATGGCGAAGTCAAAATTCGAATTCAAATCCCCGAGCTCAAGTTAGCCAAGAAAGGCTCACAAACCCTCATTTCAATTAGGTCCCTAATCTTCAAAGAAATGGACTTTCGAGTCCAAACATTTAATATACAAGTGCTAAGACGAAGAATAACTTAAAATGAAGTTCACATTGACACATTAGGTATGCAACGTCACATATTTACAATTAAAACATTAAATTACGTAATAAAACTTACTCGTGACGTCATAACTGGATTGCCGAGAAGACGGTGTAGCGCGTGACGCCACATCCCTCGCACTCAGACCCAACCCGCATATGAAATGGGTAATCCATACATGAGCCAAATCAGAGCGAACGGGGACACAACTCACTCGCTATGCTAGGCGGGAGCTAAACTTCGAAACCAAATAGGCAAATCCACCAAAATAAATGCACATGCGGAAGCAGAACATAAGAACAATCACAGTACACGCAATAAGTGACGTGTTCAACTAGCATTGATACCTAGTCCTGAAATTTCAAACATAAATCATAAATCACAATTTACGGGTTCAGTCTATCCCTAGAAGCCTGTCCCGAATTCATAATAATATAAACATAACCATTCATACATTCTTGTATAACTTATTCAATTTACAATATGCGTGTGAAGTGACTCAAACTTAACCACAAGACTCGATAGACTCGAATTCCCTCCTAGCTCTCCGAAACCTGTAAAAGAAAGCTGAAACAAAGTCGGGTTCAGTCTTTAGGAGACTGATGGGTATAAAACAGGGGTTTAGTACATAAATAGTACAGAATTAAACAACCACACATGCAATTCTTAATCCCGTACGAGGTTTTGAAACATTTCCCAAGTGGATAAAAACGAAGAAAACAACAGTCGAGATTACGACAATCAATTTCATTCATTCATTCATGAGGTCATTATGTGAGCCCTGGCGAGTGGGCGAATTCTTTAACCTTCTCCTCGTGTGTGCATTATTCATTCTTTCATTCATCAGTGATCACATAACATTCATTCATTCATTTATAATCTTTTGTTCATAATCATTCATTCATACATAATCAATTACACATTTTTCCTCCGATTAGTGGACGGCCTCGCCCAAGAACCGTCCACCCATACATTACGGCCAGTGGGGGTACATGAATCCCCCAAAGCAGCTCCCATTCCCCGCTAATCTCCTAGCGAGGGCTAGTATCACCGTAGTTTTGATGGAACTAGTGCAAGGGATCACCGTCGGCCCTTGCCTCCCCGAATAGCCACTTGCACCAAGTTCCTGGGCCCGTGCATTCATTCATGTTCTCGCGAAAAATCATAAGGTAGGGATTCATAAAAGAAAGGCTTTACGTTCGAAATCATTTACTGTTGAAAAGACTTGATATATAAATATACTAGTTTGGCTTAAAACTTTTCACATAAGAGATATATCGGGTCATCATAGCTATTAGAAGAGAAACCCACCTGTTACACCTTGCCGAACAATACCAAAAGAAAGAAAGACTTGAAGGTAGCCTAGGAACCTGACACGTCTCCGCCCTAGAGAAGACTGTACAAAAGATAACACAGTGCATTCGTGAGACTCAAGACTCCAAATGAACCATATATGACGCACGACAATGCATTAACGTGATGTGACATGCATATAAGATATTAACAGGTTATGGAGATGTTATGTGCACAATTAATGCCATTTATACTGTAGCACCCCAGACGGAGGATACCACATCCCCCGCACTAGGACCCAGACCCGGTTATGAAATAGGTAGTCCATGCCCGAATCCAAATCATAGCGAACGGGAGACCAACTCACGCACTAGGCTAGGCGGATCTAACTCGACAAACTCAGAGTGCGGAAGCAATTTAAAACATTCATCAACAAATAGCGGAAGCAATTAAATCAGCATACCAAACAATTGACGGGTTCAACTAGCATAGATACCTAATCCCGAATATCAATTCATAATCCAACATAATAAACAGCATAAGTATCATCATAATATCTATTAACATCCAAGTACTAGCTTACTAACCCAACACGGGTTTGTATCTAAGTAGAACATAAACATAACCTTCAAGTGTGAAACATAAGTACATAACATAGGTAGAGTGTGCGACAAATGCGTCCTAACACCAACTAGACTAACAAGTATGACTCAGAAGACTCACTTCCGCCTAGCTCAAGCCAAAAGGAAACCTGCAAACTAAAAGATAAAACGAGGGGTCAGTCAACTGACTGAGTGAGGGGCTAACGCACACCCACAATATATATATATATAAAGAGCATAGCACAGAATAAAAGGATGGACTCATGAACCGAGGATAGGTGTTGCATACCAAAACATTTCGAAATAACCCAAATAGATATAGATGTAAGTTTAGAAACCGTTTTCCAGAAAGACTCTGTCCCGATTCATAATATCATAACAGAATAGAACACATGCTCGGCGAGTACGAGCTTCCCACCTTTACAACTCAAAACATAAAGCAAAATCAATCCATCCTCTACTCCAATGATGGAAGAGCCACGCGTTGGCCCTATCCATCTATAATAAAACCGTCTAAAATAGACTCGATCTCAAGGGGTAGCGAACACACAATAGTCATCCCCGGCCTTAGTCGAAGGCTCAAGATATCACGCCTCCCCTATCTCCCTGAGTCGCACAATGATATCTCAAATGGAACTACGCACATGGTTGGAACCCCGACGCCCCTAACCGTCCAGGTGGACCCATTACCCGCAGCTCCTAGGATCCACAACAGAATAGAACAGAACAGAACAGATACCATATATCATGGTTAACTCGCTACAGAATCATAACATAACTGAATTTTCCAAAATAGCTTACATATGCCTCAAAAACTCATTTTTATATATATCCCCACGCTGTGGAATTTAAGCCACGAAGGCTCCCATCCACGCAGGACGCACGCAAAGGTCATAAACATATCATATCCAACACATACGTATTTATAATAAGGTATACTCGCATGCAAGGGTAGAAATCAGCATGTAAAGGCCATAGGTCGCATAACTATACAAAATCCTAAACCTCACTTAAGAAGCGACAAGACGCAGAAGCTAAGAAGACGATGCAAACTTGATCACGTTGTCCCCACCCTAGAGACCACTGACAGAAGAGGAAACACAAGTACTCATGAGACACGACACAGACATGAACCACATAGACGCATGCCAATGTTCATGGAATGGCGTGAAGTGGTATGAAATATTAAAACATGTTATGAACTTGTTCATGTGTACAATAAATATCCCACTTAATAAGTAAACATGCATCGCTCTCATATACAAGGCATAAATGCATGATAGAAGACAATAAGGGATTTTCTGACAAGTATGAGAATTTATTAATGTCATATTATATCGAATAGATCCACACCCAATCACCTCATTTAATTACAATTAGATACACTTATTTACAAAAATTTTGATCTAAAACAAGGAACCAATTTAACAAGAACCGTGTTAATCACATTCAAATTATACAACTTTCAAATTGTGAGTTTACAACCAAATTTCACAAGATGTAATAAATTCACTTTGCATATTACAACTTCCTAAGTCAACTTCAGTACAGAACATAAGAGCACACAAGGAACCACATTTCAATTAACATCATACAATTATAATTATAATAACAACAGCCCTTATTTGATACCCCAAGGATTAGACATTACACAACTTTATAATTTGTAAATAAATACATTTATAAAATTTCGTACATCAATATTCGAGACACACAATTTGTAAGTAATGAAACTCATTGTCCCCAATTTATTATATTATGTACAGATTTAAAGTTTACTAAAATTTTAATTGATCTAATTCTTTCAAATTATAATCATAGATATTCAGTCACAACCTGGTTACAAAATTTCATGTGGTAAAATGTATTGACAATCCTACAATCTGTACAAATTTAGGAAATCACAATTCTATACGAATTACATTCTGTACATTTTAATTATAACAACAATTACTTTGACAAATGCAAACTTTGAAATCGAATGAAATTAGAATACATGGTTCAAATTATATAACAAATATATAACATTGACAACAATTCAATAATGAATTACAAAGTAAATATACAATCGTATCCTAAGTATTCAAGAAGCATACTAATTACAATACTCAGCCCTCAATTAAATTAGGTGCAACTACGTCATTAAATTTAAGTTAACCAATTCAATAAATTGATAACAGAATCCAGATTCGAACAGTGATCGCATGATTCACGATTTAGATAAAATCTCAACTACCAATTCATATAAGTCTCATATCCAAAACACAGATCCATAAACAATTTCAATACATACAGTCCCAAACTTGAAATATTGAAATATACATTACAATTCTAAATGGACTAACTAAATTACAGTCCATTCACGCAGAAAAAGGAGATGAATGTCTGTTGCTTACAATTTGGACCGAACAAGGAGGAGGTCTGCTTGGATTCTGTGGCTGAACTCTGCAGGAACGATTACTCCCAGCTGCTGCTTAGGATCATCCTTGCTTCGTGCCCCTCTTTCATAACCCGCGTGGTTGGTGTCGACAAAGGGAAGAAAATAGGGGAGAAATGGTAGTAGCGTTGGCTGTCAGAACGGTGGTTGCCTGGTGGTGATTAAGGGTTGGCCGTCCGTTGCTCTATCTCTAACGGAGGGGAAGAAGAGGGGTTGCACTGCTGATTCTTGTCTTCTGAACTGGGAGAGGGAAGAATTGGTCTAAGAGAGGTGTGCTTGGCGGCGAAGGGTGGCGCGTGAGGTGCCAGATCTGGCGTGATGGTGGAGTGAGGATTTCGGCAGTGGGATGATGTCAGTCGTGGCTGATCTACAGAGGACCAATGGTGGTGAAATGGCGATGAAGGTGGTGGTGATGGTCGCCTGGAATGGAGGCCGATGGTGGAAACGACACGGCGGCGGTGGCGGGCTGAGTCGCGACTGAAGATCGAGAGGGAGTGAAGGGCGACGGATGGCTGTGGTCGGAGCTAGTGGGGATGGGTGGCGGATATTTTCGCTGCTGCTGGCATCACCAGTCTTTGCTGCTGAGAAGGGGAAAAATAGAGACAAAGAAGAGAGGTTGAGTGAGGGAGATGAAAGGGCAGCGTAGTGGTGGTGGCGCATCCTCGGAGAAGATGATCGGTGGCGGCGGTGATTCGGCATGGAGGAGGAGAAGGCGACTGCGCAGCTACTCAAAAATAAACGGGAGGAGAGAAATGAAATGGCAGCTAGGGTTTCTGTGTATAAAAGAGATTCTCCTCCAAAATTGCAATTAGGTCCTTCCAGAACTTAGGTCAAGCGATTAAGTCCTCAGATTAAGTATGATTTAACTCAAGTCCAATTAGAGATTTGATAATTATAAAAGTACCCACAGAATTAAAATAAAGTCCAATTAAGCCCAAATTGAATTTTTCATAATTATAAAACGGAACACCAACTTTTATTAATTTCAAATTAACCCACATAATTTAAATTAAAGAGCAATTAGGCACTAAACATATATTTCAATTAAGTCCACATATTTTCATAAGGTTGCAATCAAGTCAATTAAACTATTAAAACATGAATAAGGCAATTCAAGCACAAGCCGAGTTAAATAAATAACAATTTAATCGCACGAAAACGACATCGTATCTTGCTCTGAAAATGCGGGGTGTTACACCCTTCCCCCCTTAAGAGAACCTAGTCCCCAGGTTCCACTGTTGAGCTGGATGAACTTCGAGTTGTAATGTCTTAACCCTTCTCGAGGAATTGCATAAAACATAGCCTCCGTTGTGAAGTTTACTCTCATTCTCTTTACTGAACCCTTCTCGCGATGTCTCGTTGTCATTGGGATCCGTTTGAGTACTGGACCTTTGTTTTCATCAAGTTGTTGACCATTCCCATAAGACGAATAGTTGTCACTGCACTCAACTTTGATGTCGTCTCATACTCGCCACTTGCAACCCGTAGCCAAGACAGCGCGTAACGCGACCACAACAAACAAGAGAGAATCCCATCTCTCAACACAAAAGGTGAGAGAACCCCGTCTCTCAGGCACAGAATTGAAAGAACACCGTCTCTCAAGCACATAATTGAGAGAACCCCGTCTCTCAAGCACACAATTGAGAGAACCCCGTCTTTCAAACACATAATGAGAGAACCCCGTCTCTCAACCTAAGTCTGATAGATCCCACATCTCCCAAACATTCTAGTTTGAGAAAATCCATCATTTCTCAAACCTTTAGATTCAAGAGAATCCAACATCTCCGAATATCTAAGTACAAGAGAATCCAACATCTCTCGTGCACAAAACTTAGAAAGAATCCAACATCTTTCTATCACATAAATAGAGAGAATCCTACCTCTCTCCAACACGTAAAAAGAGGGGGCCTAAGGTCTCTCTTACAATTAAATCCATAGATCAACACTCATACATACACAAATCAGAGTAACACTTGATGAAAAGTATGCGGTGCATGTTTGGTGTACCTTACACAACAGATATCGGTATCCCTTGAGTATAGATTCAACACTCATACCTCAACTCAAGGGAGATATCGCGATGGAATCCCTGCAAAACAAGGTTACAGTATGTATGTATATTATATACGAGGTTAGTGAGCAATCAAGGGAGTTTTAAATCACATAGACATGCTTAATCCACATAAACACGTAACTTATTCATTTTAGCAGTAGTTCACCAAAAACAGATATTCCAGGTTATCAATGCTAGATCAGGTAGCCACGTTATCACAATCAGAACAACGACAATCATCACACACATCAAACAGAACAAGATAAGAATACTTAAGCGATGCATGTATGCAAATGTCATGAATGTTTGGCGTACCCATCACCGTAGTGTGATAGGAGTTGATTAAGCCGATAATGATGCAGTCTTCGTCATCTGAACTTCTTGTCTTAAATCTTTTGATGTGAAGAGGCAATTCAGCAATTATGTCCATCATCCAACTCTCTACTAAACCATAATCCTTGCTCAACCAGAATCATTCACAGTCTCCTTCAAGAACTTTGACTTATGTGTTAAACCTTAGTTTGCTCATCCTCAAGGAATTGCCCATAATTCGATTTCCAATCAGAAATCTATCTCAGAGCTACATTGGACGGTCGTGGTATTAGGCACTTCCCAAAGCAATTCATGGGTTTCGATTCTAAAACTTGAGTAAAGTCTTTCGACATCTAAGTGATCGATTCCCACCTCAGCAGAATCTTCCATCTCACCTTGAAGAAAACACCTACAGAGCCAACAACCAATCTTGTCTTATCGTTTGTTAACTCTAAACAGTACCAAAACCTTCAACACTCACCGATGGTTTGTAGCTCGTTGCCTAAGTTAGCACCAACATGGTTGCTTATCCGCATTCCCTAGAACTTGATCGGATTCTTCTACATTAACTCGTTTCCATCAACAAGGTGACTACTTCCAAATGAACGAATCATCAAGGCGAAAGTTCATCAAACTCCTTCAAAACGGGTTCTACTTGCTCAGATTCTCCTCCATTGACTCATTTCCATCCACAAGGTGACTACTTTCAAATGAACGAATCCTCAAGGTGAAAATTCGTCAAACTCCATCTTTCGAATTATGGCATGTTTTCGTTGTTGATAGGAATCAGGATGATGTGAATCATAAGACAAGGCCACACTTTGGTCCAACAAGGCCACACTTTGATCCAAATGATGATATGATCACAACTCAAGATGAACCAAGTTATGTTGGACCTATCACAAGGTCACGGTCCAAAAGAATGCAAGAGGAAGTTCAATCTCTTTTGATCCAAATAACTCAAGAAGAGCCCCAAGAAGACAAGTATTCAGCTGGATCCAATCCACCTTGTTTCAATGTCTTAGTGATCGAATTTTAAGCCCAAATTGTGTTAAGCTTATTGTAATTTGGCCCTGAACTATTATATTATACTTTGGGCCATCTTTTTATTTATTTTGCATGCATTTAGATTAGGTTAAGTCAAAAAATGAATGAATTGTGATTCAAGTGAGTTATACTCACAAGTTCTTAGTTGAACGACACCGGAGTTTCAAACCTCCACCGGATAATGTCATTTCCCGACTCATTATAGTCGACGGGGTGCATTACTTATCAAATCTGATAGTGTTGGTTCCTTGCTCATTATAGCAAACGGGTCACACTCCTATAATTCAAATCTGATAGTGTTGGTTCCTTGCTCATTATAGCAAACGGGTCACACTCCTCTATTTTTAACCTTGAAGTGGACGATCGAAAATCAAGAACTCCAAGTATTGGTATAGGGTTTCACGGCAAGTACGTGGAGTTCGTATCATTTGGTATCTAGAGCTTAGGTTTCCATCCAAGGTTACGTATCCGTATCTTTTATCTTTTGTATAATTTCTTTTCATTATTGTTATATTGCTGCAAAAAATCGAAAAAGGCAAAAAAACCGTAAAAAAAAAAAAAAAAAAAAAAAAAAAACGAAAAACAAAAAAACAAAAAAACAAAAAAACAAAAAAAAAAGGGAGAGAGCAGCATTGTTTCAGTCATTTTCTTTGTAATCTCAAATCATAAGTCATGTGGATTTGTTTGTTTGTATCTTTTTAGTTGTAACAGTTCGTTTGTGACAATTTTACCACCCTTATCATTCATCTTAAGGGATTATTTAGTTGAGGAATTTGAAACTTCTTGTGACTTTGTTCAAAGAATTGAGAGTAAAGAATGTGAAAAGGGAGGAAAAAAAAAGAGAAGTTGAAAAGAAAGAAAAAAGAAGGAAAAAAAAAATTAGAAAAAACGAGAAAGAAGACAACTTTGGTGTATTTCATTTTGGGTTTTAGATCAACTTTGAGAAATAAAAGGGGTTATTTGTTTTGTGAGATGACTATTTTGATCCAGATTCGAGGACGAATCTTTTTCAAGAAGGGGAGAATGATAGGAATCAGGATGATGTGAATCATAAGACAAGGCCACACTTTGGTCCAACAAGGCCACACTTTGATCCAAATGATGATATGATCACAACTCAAGATGAACCAAGTTATGTTGGACCTATCACAAGGTCACGGTCCAAAAGAATGCAAGAGGAAGTTCAATCTCTTTTGATCCAAATAACTCAAGAAGAGCCCCAAGAAGACAAGTATTCAGCTGGATCCAATCCACCTTGTTTCAATGTCTTAGTGATCGAATTTTAAGCCCAAATTGTGTTAAGCTTATTGTAATTTGGCCCTGAACTATTATATTATACTTTGGGCCATCTTTTTATTTATTTTGCATGCATTTAGATTAGGTTAAGTCAAAAAATGAATGAATTGTGATTCAAGTGAGTTATACTCACAAGTTCTTAGTTGAACGACACCGGAGTTTCAAACCTCCACCGGATAATGTCATTTCCCGACTCATTATAGTCGACGGGGTGCATTACTTATCAAATCTGATAGTGTTGGTTCCTTGCTCATTATAGCAAACGGGTCACACTCCTATAATTCAAATCTGATAGTGTTGGTTCCTTGCTCATTATAGCAAACGGTCACACTCCTCTATTTTTAACCTTGAAGTGGACGATCGAAAATCAAGAACTCCAAGTATTGGTATAGGGTTTCACGGCAAGTACGTGGAGTTCGTATCAGTTGTAGTGCTAATAGGTAGTGTTGTCGGAGGGAAATCTCAGTGTTGACTCATAGGGCACCCTGAAATTCAAACACTAAGTTCGATGCATGCGGATTAAGATGCAAATGAAATGTAACAAGTATATCACGTAAATGCAACAATTAGTTGTAATTTAAAAAGCACATAAAATAAGATGTTGCATAATCAAAGTATAATGTGCACACAAATCATATAATCATGAAATAATTCATACCGAAGGGTCAAAGTGATACGAACTCCACGTACTTGCCGTGAAACCCTATATCAATACTTGGAGTTCTTGAATCTGATCGTCCAATTCAAGGTTGAAAATAAGAGGAGTGTGACCCGTTTGCTATATTGAGCAAAGAACCAACACTATCAGATTGTAAGTAACGCACCCCGTCGACTATAAGGAGTCGAGAAATAACGTTATCCGGGAAAGGGGTTTGAAACCCTAATGTCGTTCAGCAAAGAACTTGAGAGAAAAATCTCACTTGAATGAAAATTCAATAATTTTACTTCTTGATTGAAAGAAAAACAAGTTACAATGCTGAATATAAAGATGCATGCATGGAAACCTAAGAGACACTAGAATACTAAAGGACACAAGCTATTCCCGCCACTTGCCATGAAGGCTTACAAAAGTGGGCTTAAATAAACTAATATGCAGCTAAATAATGATAAAATAAAGGCCCAACTAATACTATAATAGGCTTAGGGCTGAATTACATCATTTCCACACTTTGGACTTCAGAAATTGGACATAAAAACATTGAAGTATTCTGAATTTGGTTCAGCAGCCCATCTTGAAGGTTGGAGTCCAGTTTGAGCAAATTGGTTTAAGAGATTTCCAACTTCCTCTTGGATAATTTTGGCCCGAGCTCTTGTAATTGGACCACCATAACTTTGTTCCTTTTGTATGCTATCTTCTTGAGTTGTGGATCGGTCCAGCTCTTCATTTGGGACAAGATATGGCCGCGGTTCATCATGATTCACATCATTCTGATTCCTATCACAAAGTATCAAGTCAAACAAATGCAATGCGCAATTATTCCTATGTCGTACGACCTAGATAGACGCAACACGACTCAAGAGCTCGGTTTTGCAACCTAGAGCTCTGATACCACTTAAGGATGTAGCATCCCAGACGGAGGATACCACATCCCCCGCACTAGGACCCAGACCCAGTCATGAAATAGGTAGTCCATGCCCGAATCCAAATCATAGCGAACGGGAGACCAACTCACGCACTAGGCTAGGCGGATCTAACACGATAAACTCAGAGTGCCGAAGCAATTTAAAACATTCATCAACAAATAGCGGAAGCAATTAAATCAGCATACCAAACAATTGACGGGTTCAACTAGCATAGATACCTAATCCCGAATATCAATGCATAATCCAGCATAATAAACAGCATAAGTATCATCATAATATCTATTAACATCCAAGTACTAGCTTACTAACCCAGCACGGGTTTGTATCTAAGTAGAATATAAACATAACCTTCAAGTGTGAAACATAAGTACATAACATAGGTAGAGTGTGCGACAAATGCGTCCTAACACCAACTAGACTGACAAGTATGACTCAGAAGACTCACTTCCGCCTAGCTCAAGCCAAAAGGAAACCTGCAAACTAAAAGATAAAACGAGGGGTCAGTCAACTGACTGAGTGAGGGGGCTAACGGGCACCCACAATATATATATATATATATATATATAAAGAGCATAGCACAGAATAAAAGGATGGACTCATGAACCGAGGATAGGTGTTGCATACCAAACCATTTCGAAATAACCCAAATAGATATAGATGTAAGTTTAGAAACCGTTTTCCAGAAAGACTCTATCCCGATTCATAATTCCATAACAGAATAGAACACATGCTCGGCGAGTACGAGCTTCCCACCTTTACTCCTCAGAACATAAAGCAAAATCAATCCATCCTCTACTCCAATGATGGAAGAGCCACACGTTGGCCCTAACCATCTATAATAAAACCGTCTAAAATAGACTCGACCTCAAGGGGTAGCGAACCCACAAGAGTCATCCCCGGCCTTAGCCGAAGGCTCAAGATATCACGCCTCCCCTATCTCCCTGAGCCGCGCAATGATATCTCAAATGGAACTACGCACATGGTTGGAACCCCGATGGCCCTAACCGTCCAGGTGGACCCATTACCCGTAGCTCCTAGGATCCACAACAGAATAGAACAGAACAGAACAGATACCATATATCATGGCTAACTCGCTACAGAATCATAACATAACTGAATTTTCCAAAATAGTTTACATATGCCTCAAAAACTCATTTTTATATATATCCCCACGCTATGGAATTTAAGCCACGAAGGCTCCCACCCACGTAGGATGCACGCAAAGGTCATAAACATATCATATCCAACACATACGTATTTATAATAAGGTATACTCGCATGCAAGGGTAGAAATCAGCATGTAAAGGCCATAGGACGCATAACTATACAAAATCCTAAACCTCACTTGAGAAGCGACAAGACGCAGCAGCTAAGAAGACGATGCAAACTTGATCACGTTGTCCCTACCCTAGAGACCACTGACAGAAGAGGAAACACAAGTACTCATGAGACACGACACAGACATGAACCACATAGACGCACGACAATGTTCATGGAATGGCGTGAAGTGGTATGAAATATTAAAACATGTTATGAACTTGTTCATGTGTACAATAAATGTCCCACTTAATAAGTAAACATGTATCGCTCTCATATACAAGGCATAAATGCATGATAGAAGACAATAAGGGATTTTCTGACAAGTATGAGAATTTATCAATGTCATATTATATCGAATAGATCCACACCCAATCACCTCATTTAATTACAATTAGATACACTTATTTACAAAAATTTTGATCTAAAACAAGGAACCAATTTAACAAGAACAGTGTTAATCACATTCAAATTATATAACTTTCAAATTGTGAGTTTACAACCAAATTTCACAAGATGTAATAAATTCACTTTGCATATTACAACTTCCTAAGTCAACTTCAGTACAGAACAAAAGAGCACACGGGGAACCATATTTCAATTAACATCATACAATTATAATTATAATAACAACAACCCTTATTTGATACCCCAAGGGTTAGACATTACACAACTTTATAATTTGTAAATAAATACATTTATAAAATTTCGTACATCAATATTCGAGACACACAATTTGTAAGTAATGAAACTCATTGTCCCCAATTTATTATGTTATGTACAGATTTAAAGTTTACTTAAATTTTAATTGATCTAATTCTTTCAAATTATAATCATAGATATTCAATAACAACTTGGTTACAAAATTTCATGTGGTAAAATGTATTGACAATCCTACAAATTGTACAAATTTAGGAAATCACAATTCTATACGAATTACATTCTGTACATTTTAATTATAACAACAATTACTTTGACAAATGCAAACTTTGAAATCGAATGAAATTAGAATACATAGTTCAAATTATATAACAAATATATAACATTGACAATAATTCAATAATGAATTACAAAGTAAATATACAATCGTATCCTAAGTATTCAAGAAGCATACTAATTACAATACTCAGCCCTCAATTAAATTAGGTGCAACTACATCATTAAATTTAAGTTAACCAATTCAATAAATTGATAACAGAATCCAGATTCGAACAGTGATCGCATGATTCACGATTTAGACAAAATCTCAACTACCAATTCATATAAGTCTCATATCCAAAACACAGATCCATAAACAATTTCAATACATACAGTCCCAAACTTGAAATATTGAAATATACATTACAATTCTAAATGGACTAACTAAATTACAGTCCATTCACGCAGAAAAAGGAGCTGAATGTCTGTTGCTTACAATTTGGACCGAACAAGGAGGAGGTCTGCTTGGATTCCGTGGATGAACTCTGCAGAATGATTACTCCCAACTGTTGCTTAGGATCATCCTTGCTTCGTGCCCCTCTTTCATAACCCGCGTGGTTGGTGTCGACAAAGGGAAGAAAATAGGGGAGGAATGGTGGTAGCGGTGGCTGTCAGAACGGTGGTTGCCTTGTGGTGATTAAGGGTTGGTCGTCCGTTGCTCTATCTCTGACGGGGAAGAAGAGGGGTTGCACTGCTGTTTATTGTCTTCTGAACTGGGAGAGGGAAGAATTGGTCTAAGAGAGGTGTGCTTGCCGGCGAAGGGTGGCGCGTGAGGCGCCAGATCTGGCGTGATGGTGGAGTGAGGATTTCGGCAGTGGGATGATGCTGGTCGTGGTTGATCTACAGAGGACCAATGGTGGTGAAATGGCGATGAAGGTGGTGGTGATGGTCGCCTGGAACGGAGGCCGACGGTGGAAACGACATGGCAGCGGTGGCGGGCTGAGTCGCGACTGAAGACCGAGAGGGAGTGAAGGGCGACGGATGGCTGTGGTGGAGCGTGGTCGGAGCTAGTGGGGATGGGTGGCAGATATTTCCGCTGTTGCTGGCATCACCAGTCTTTGCGGCTGAGAAGGGGAAAAATAGAGACGAAGAAGAGAGGTTGAGTGAGGGAGATGAAAGGGCAGCGTAGTGGTGGTGGCACATCCTCGGAGAAGATGACCGGTGGCGGTGGCGATTAGGCATGGAGGAGGAGAAGGCGACTGCGCAGCTACTCAAAAATAAACGGGAGGAGAGAAATGAAATGGTAGCTAGGGTTTGTATAAAAGAGATTCTCCTCCAAAATTGCAATTAGGTCCTTCCAGAACTTAGGTCAAGCGATTAAGTCCTCAAATTAAGTATGATTTAACTCAAGTCCAATTAGAGATTTGATAATTATAAAAGTACCTACATAATTAAAATAAAGTCCAATTAAGCCCAAATTGAATTTGTCATAATTATAAAACAGAACCCCAACTTTTATTAATTTCAAATTAACCCCCATAATTTAAATTAAAGAGCAATTAGGCACTAAACATATATTTCAATTAAGTCCACATATTTTCATAAGGTTGCAATCGAGTCAATTAAACTATTAAAACATGAATAAGGCAATTCAAGAACAAGCCGAGTTAAATAAATAACAATCTAATCGCACGAAAACGACATCGTATCTTTCTCCGAAAATGCGGGGTGTTACATATACAAGTAAATAATTAAATATCTCATTACACGAATAGATCGTATCCGTTCATTAACATTCGTTTATTCGTTCGATTTATATCACATCATAATGTTAGGAATAGTGCCCTAGAAAGCCGATTAGTCATAATCCGTTTGGGACTTTCCTAGTATCACAGACAATCTTTGAATAATATACGATTGATT
Source organism: Lantana camara (assembly GCA_037501455.1). Taxonomy (NCBI): domain Eukaryota; kingdom Viridiplantae; phylum Streptophyta; class Magnoliopsida; order Lamiales; family Verbenaceae; genus Lantana; species Lantana camara. The sequence continues at coordinate 47,444,398 of CM074865.1, forward strand.
AATATCATAGGCAAACACTTCTTTATATGCTCTTGTTTGGTATGCGTTTACTTTAGCTGTGCATGTATGAGAATTCCCCTAATCCTGATGACTTTAGGACTCTACCATTTAGGTGAAATGGTTCATGAAACGAGCCCTATATCACATAAGTCATGATTAGTAAAATACTCCAAGCCGATGAGTCGTACAGACAGTGGAAGTGTCAACCTGACTCCTCTAAGGCTTGCTTGTGGGATCACGCCCTTAAGAAGGACCACCTTGTTTCATGGAGGTGCAAAGTGTATAGTTGATACGTGCGTGATACATGAGGGTGCTTACTTCAATAAGTAAGTTCACTGAGGTGCCTCGTGTGAGAAGATTCCTAAATGGGAAAGGAAGTTTCTATTTCAGGAAATAGAAACTTCCAGATTAGGAAATATCTCACGAGTCATTGATGTGATTAATTGATCCTTAGACTTGAGGTTCCTTGTCACTTTATGAGTTAACTCTGTAGTCTTAGGTATAAGCTTTAAAGGGTGTCGCCTTAGACAACTGATTCAAGGCTTATGCTGGGGCTGCACAAGTGATTCATGAAAGTGAATGAGAATCAAGAAAGGACCTACACTTGCATTTGCAAGGTGATCTCTTATTGTGTAAGTCATTCATATGCCATATGGAGTCCTTGGCCAAGGCAGTAGATCAAGACATCAAGAAAAGGGTTTCTTGGATTGAGATCAAATGGATATGAAATGCACTTAGCTTTAAGACCAGATTATTAGGGTTCTAATTATTCCCTTACCCTAGATTTTGGTTGAGAGATAGTAAGTAGGAGGATTGTATCTCACATGAATCAATGACTTAAAGGTTCTGTCGAATCCAAACACTCCAATTCAGCTAGGGGTTAAACACCTGTTGCTAGACTATGGTCGTTTAATCTGTGGACTGATTAATTAATTAGTGAATTAATTAATTAGGGTAACTGCTAATTGAATTGAGAACCTAGAGGGTCACACACAACAACTTGGTTACATGAGTTGAGGCTTGAAAATGATTAAACGAGTTAATCGGGCCAAGAGGGTTCCACACGTGTGAACCACACGTGTGGCTCACGTGAGTGACACGTGTCTCACACGTGTGTAAATATATGTGTATATATATATATTAAATAATTAATTTGTTAATTATTTAATAGACTTTGGTTTAATTTTGAATTAAAAAGAAAGTCTTATTTTGGAGAAAAATAATCTAGTTAATTAATTGTGAATTAATTAATTAGATAAAATAAGTTATTTATTTTCAATAAATAAAGTATAAAATTATCCAAAAATAGTTTGGATATTTTTAGCTCTCTTGAAAGTTGATTTGAATTAGAATTCAAAGTCAAAGTCAAATTACTTGATGATCAAGTAATAGGAGAGAGAGAGACCAAAATCCTAGCCCATAAAGGACTAGGAATTTTCGGTCCTCCCCTCTTATAAATAGGGGAGCTCGAGCTCCCCTTAGAGCTAATCGAGAATTCTTTTGGTTCATGTGTTGAACACCATCCTTTCTCCAAGATAAATAAAAACCCTAGGTTAAACCTAAACACTAACTAGAGAACTACATCCTTACTAGTTAGATTGTAGCCAAGTTAGTGGACTATCTCTAGAGAGCTTCAAGTTAGAAGTTTTGAAGATTCGAGCTTTACCAAAAAGTGGGGATCAAGCAAAACGATCAGAAGGGATGATGAAACGATTCTGAACCCGACATGAAACGAATGAAAAAATCGAACCAAAGAAGATGGCGAAAACCGTTCGTCCATATCCTGAAGGATGAATTTTTTCACGAGGGTTTTGTGACTGGCAGTTTTCTACTTTCGCGAAACTGGTTTTCGAAGGGAGTTTAAATCCTGTTTTTCTCGTTTCATATTTGTAACGCCCCAGTTTTTCAGAGGTTTGAGCATGACGTATTCATTTACCAATGTGCGTAATTTAATTAATGATATATGCTTCATTATTAATTCCATTTTTTTCATGGAAACTTAGCATGAGTGAATTATGTGACTTATGATTATGTTTATATGCTTGTTGCATGATTTTATTCTCGTATGTGTGAGTTGGATTCTTTTGTGTGATCGGAACCGAAAAGGGGGCTAAAGAGCATTTAGCGCACCTTGTGTTCCGGGCAGCATATCTTGAGCTCGGGAACTCGGAATCGGGTTCCGTCACCTCCATTGGATCCGGATCGATGAATCGGAGACAATGGGACAAGCCTCACATTTTTCTAAGATCATTTGGGTTGCCAAATTTTAACCGAAACAAGCCCCTTGCGCCAAAAATTACAAATAATAGCTATTTCACGTTCACGGACCTAACCTAACGAACCTAGACCCTAACCCTTGACCTATAACCACTTGCACTCTCTCTCTCTCCCCCATTTCTGGCCCCCCACCGAACCAACCCCTCCCATTTATCCCCAAACTCAGCCAAAAGGAGAGAGAAAGAAGAAATAGGGAGAAAGAAGAAGGAAGAAGATGACACTATTCAAACCTTGGGGTATTGAGCTCCTACCCCCACCATTTCTACTCCAAATTGAAAGGTAAGCCCATATTTGTGATGTACATCTTCTTGTAGTCATTTTAAGTTAAGGTTTGCATGATTTCTCCAAGCTTTGGGTTAGAAATGGCATGTATGATGAATAGTGAGGGTTGGGGGAAATTGATGAATTCTAGCATGTCTCCTTGTGGATTCTTTTGTTATGATGCATATATATTGCTCCTAAGATGTTATTTGTGATATGTATGAACTTTCTTTGGTTTCTAGGTTAGAATTCATGGCCTTACCATTTATGGAATTTGAAGAGATAGCATGAGTTTGTTCTAATTTCATTCCTTGCTTGAATTGTTGCATCTTTGGATGTTTTAATGGATTGAAATGCATGAATATTTGCTACCTTAACTTACCTATGTGTGTTAATTTGATGTTTATATGGTTTAGCATGAGTTTTGCCCTGTTTGTTGTGTGTTTTTCGCCACTGACCTAAATCCACGAGGGTGGATTTTTCCTTTTGCAAAAATCCACGGGGGTGGATTTGATGCAGAAACTTTGGACCCTCCCCTGTTTCGGCCTGAGATTGTTTTGCTTCGTTCTCCCTCATACGAACTCGGTTTGACCTGATTTTTGAACCCACGGAAACCTATTGAAGTCTAGAAGATCTTCCAATTATAATCATCTTAATATCTTTTCCCATTTATGAGATATGATCAATTCATTTTGGTGTCGCCACTTCTTCCACAATCTGCATTCGTCCAACTTCAAACCTATGCCATTTTCACCTCGCTTTGAACCATGATTCGTGCCACATATCCTTGAAAACATCTATGTGTCTAGTTTCACCTCCAACAATCAAAACTTAATTCCAATTTCTCAAACTCAAGTTATACCCAATTTTCTACAGCTTGCGCATTTTCTTAAATTGTCAACTTTTCCTAACTTTTGCTAAACTTTGCCAAAACTCGTTTTATCGCCTTCCTTGCACTTCCTCGACCCCCTTATGTGACTTATATGCATTATATACATACCTAATTGATCCATATGCCTTGTTAACATGTATTGTAATATATTATGAATTGAATGATTAAAACATGTATGTGTCTAAATGGCTTTATTGGTGTGTATGAACATGAATCACATCAACTCATGACATCTTATGATCTATTGTATATTGAAACATGACATAGAATTTCACGAACACCTCATGTTAATGCCGTGCGTCCTAATTAGTTTCATATTGAGTCGTTTCTCACGAGTACACATTATGTCTTTCTCTTGTACAGTTCATCTCCAAGGTGGAGGTATCGTGACCGATAGGCTCACGGCCTAGCTTGTACCCTTGTATCGTCATCTTCCAGGTGAGGGTGTTTTCGTTCTAGATATGTATTAAACCCTACAACCTTATGTGATAAGTTTTGGCCAAAAACCTAATGTATATCTATATATTGTTTTCAAATGGAGTCATCGAGTAAATCTTTTCTCAATGATTATGAAAAGTAATAAGTATGTTATAAATGTATTATGTTTCTCATGAATTGAACGTTTTGGCGAGAACATGAATGAATGCACGGGCCCGGGATCTAGCACATGTGGCTACCCGGGGAGGCAAGGGCCGACGGTGATCCCATGTGCTAGTCCCAACCATTTAACAGAGACCGGACCTCGCTAGGAGATTAGCGTGGAATGGTAGCTGAGTGCCCTTGGGGGATTCATGTACCCCCCTGGGTCAATGCATGAGGTGGCCGGGTCTTGCAAGCCCGTCCACCACCCGGAGGAAGAAGGTTGGAATTTATTTTATGATTATGATTATGTTATGATTGATAGGCACCGTGCGGGAAGGCCGGGACACGGATTGCCCAAACGAATATGTTTAGGATATGATATATGATTTGTGTGTATTATGATATATTGCATGATCACCTATTTAGTGTATCAATGATATTTGTCGTACACGGTCGGAGTTTGGTTGGAGATGATGCACGCTCACTCGTCGAGCCTTTATGTTTATGTATGAATTATGAACTTAATGAATTTAATATGGATAGTCGTAAAGTCTGAGCATTGCTTAGTCATTCTTTTGCCCTTTATGGGAACTAACTTTAAATAAAACCTTGCTCGGGATTTATGACTTGCATGTGCATGTTTTTATATATATGTATAGCTCCTGCTCGCTCAGTCTTCTAGAGACTGACCCCTCTTTCCCACTTCTCAGTCCTTGCAGGTTTTGGCTAGGCGGGAGTCGAGTCATTGCATTCTTGATCGAGTCACACTTGTACACTCGAGTCACATTTCATATTGATATGTTATAATTATATCTCCTGACGTATTTGGGCCTGTGTGCCTACTTTGATTCATTGTTGATTATTGATTCGGGACAGGTTGCATGTTTAGCTGAACCCGTTGTTAGGATGCATAATGGATTTAAATTATGTTTTGGAATTATAGGGCTTGCAGCAATTGTTGAAAAGTATGGATTATATGTTATTGCTTCCGCATTGCACATTGGGTTTTTCTTGAGTTATTTGGTATGGGGTTAGATTCCGCCTAGCAAGGTTGTTTTATTTTGTCTCCCGTTCACTATGAGTCCGGTTCATGCTTGGACTATCCATTTCATGTGTGGACTAGACTCATAGTGCGGGGGATGTGGCGCCTATCGTCCCGGGGTGTTACAATGTTTCTTTCTTTATGTTATATTGTTAAGAACTTCCCTAACATGAATTGAATCTAGGTTGGTTTGGATTGCTATCCCGACAATGGATTCTGAAGTAGAAAGAGACTTTCAAGGGACGGGTTGCCATTACCGCATGAAGCGCGTTTGAGGGCGGCTCAAAACGTGTCAAGAAAGCTACTACCCAAGTGAGTTTCTTGATCTCTACGAATTTGGATACACGATTGCGAGTTCAAGATCCTTTTGTTGGAAAATTTTTTTTTATTTCCGCTGCTTTCTGATTCCTGTTTTCCAACAAGTGGTATCAGAGCCACCTCGTAAATCGTGTTTCTGATTCGTCTCAATTATTCTGAATTTGGTAGAAATTCTTAGGCTTAGATGCGAATTAGGTATTCGTGAGTTCTTTTAGAAAGCCTGAATTACGAAACTGTAATTTTTCTTGAATTTCTGAAACTGTTTTCTTAAATTGTGTTTTTGAAAAACGTTTGGATTCAAATCTGTTTAAATCGTGTTTTTTGAATTTTGGATTGAACTGGGTTTTGGAGAAACCCAAAATACGAAACGGAACACGAAAAGGACGACCCTAGGCGTGCTAGCACGTCGCACGCCCAGACCCGTCGCTGCTGCCCAGCCCTCCCGCCCGCGCCTAGGCCTGCCCACTCGCATGTCCCGCAACCGCGCGGGACAGCCGCCCGCACGCTCCCGCAACCGCGCGGGAGTACCCGACCGGCATCGCCCGCATGCGAGCATCAGCAAGCTGCGCGCTGCCGGCACCGTGCGAGGCTGGCGCGCGCGCCAAGCGCGCGACTCCGTGCGGCGAGCAAGTGCTCGTTCCGGGCTGTTCCGGGCCCGGTTTTGGCGTTTTCGTGTTTTCGTGTTTTCGGTCCTTGAAATCCCGATTTAATTTTTCTGTAAAATTTTATTTTATTAAATTTGAATTATTTTTGAAATAATTGTTTAAATTGGGATTTTGAAAATTTAAGCGATTTAAATTTTGGAAAAATTACAAACTTTATTTTATGAAAATATTGAAAGAATAAAATTATTAATTTTCAGAAATTAATTAGAAATTTATTGGTTTATAGTTATTCAGGTTTTATTGAAAAGACTCTTGAACAAGAATTGCATCTAAGTCGTGTTTTAAGCTTTTAGAACTTAAAGCGAGAATTTTAATTTATTGGTTAAATTTAAATTCTTGCAATTTTTGCATGTTAGGTGATCATGGGTTTAGACTTATGTATGGTTTTAATTTATGCACATGGATGGTTTAAATTGGGGTTGGAGCCCTATAGTTGCGTTTTTCAATTGAGGTTGGAGCCTCACTTTTGTGCGTACTGTTATGTGATTTATTATGTGGCTTTCCATATTACTGTTTTTGAGGCCGGGGTATGCCCCGTGTAATTGTCTAAGGCCAATATGAAGATTGAGCCTTATTACTTTATGTCTTTTTCTTTTTATTGTAATTTGAGAGTAGAGATAGGTGGTGAGGTTTTATTTTCATTTTGGAGACAATGCACCCATGGAGTAAGATGGACCACATTCAAGTAACAAGGAGGCCATAAGTGAAGACCCCTCAAAATGTTAGGGAGGGGAATCTCAATTGTAAAATGTAATAGAGATAGGGCTCGTATTTTGTTACCGCTTTCCCTTATGTGATTTAAACTGTTTATGTGGCATGTATGTTAGAACTTGTGATTGTGGAGTGGCTCCCACCTATCACGCATAAGATAGGTAGAACCCATGATCATCTCATGTTAGTATCATGCTAGGACATGTTATCTGTTTATGTGCTTGTTTGAAATGCATTTAAGTTGTACTTGCATTAATCAAGACTAATAAAATCGGATAACATATATGTTGGTGAGGTCGAACCGAACAACTCTTCGGTTGATTCGAAAAATTCCCATTAAATATTAAGCTCATTTCGAATAATAGGTATTTAATTCGAGATGCAAATTTTGAATTAAATTCCTAGCATTCCATCAATAGGTTTTAAGTTTAGTAAGTAAAGCTAGTTATTGTCCGCGAGTCGTGGGATAGCTAGTGGAGCTTATTAGTTCTTAGTTACCTAATTGATCATTTTAAATGATCAATATTTCGTGGTTAATTTTGGCAAGGGCGATGTCCGCTAGTCGTGGGTCATTCGAACTAAGTTTTGATCATGATCTTATGATTGATGGGTCTAGCTTAACACCTAAGTAAATATGGATGTCGCACGAGTCGTGGGTCCATATTGAAAGATAGGTGATGCAAAAACAATTACTAAGAGTTCTAAAGGTGTTAGAATTGGTAAGTTGTACCTACCTAGGATTTTACTTAGAATGTCCACGAGTCGTGGGTTCGAGGTAAAATGCTTAGGATCTTAGTACCCATTGGGAAACGCGTTCCTCTTAGATCTTTGGGAATTATAGATCTTTGAAAAACAGTGGGAGCTACATTAGATTAAAGACCTTATCTTTTGTATATCGTTATAATTCAGCATGCTCACATTTTCTCTGCTTAGCATTTAGGTTGTAGTTCTGTGATTCTCTACAATATAAAATGCAAACCCATTTGTATCCATCCTTAAGTCAAAAGAGTTGACTAAGTCCTAACTAACTCTGATTGGCTTCGAACCCTAAAATTCGTTTTAGATTCCGAATAAGAGAAAGGCGTTCTCTAAAGGGCGAAGTTTTCAATTGTGAAAATTCGACCCGGGCTAAAAGAGAAGCAATTTGAGGTGAATGGATTTTTTCCAAACCACTTAAGAGCAATTGAACCACCTCATAAAAATGTTACAAGGTATAACATTATGGAATTATTCAATATTCCAAATGAGGAAACAAGTGCACACGAACAAAGTCTAAAGATCTTATTTGAAGATCTTGTGGTCTCGATCATTAATTGAGAAAAGAGTTCTCAATGCACTGATTGCTTACATTGCTTCCACCATCATTCAAACCCTTTATGCTCAACTAGAATGATGCTGATGTAGCATAGTTAATCATTTAGTTGATAATGGTTGAGAACATCCTTAAGAAGGAACAAAAGGTTGTGATGGTTAATTCTTCTTCTAGACTCACTAAGTTAAAGGCTTGAAGGCCTAAAGAAGAAGAAACCCTTAAGAGCCCAATGGAGGGGCATGTAAGGGGTACGCCCAAAAGACACTAGAGATCAAATTGGACGTTTGCTTCTAAGGTAGCAAATAAGGACTTTGAAAGGGAACTGCAAAGAGTATGAGAACTCTGAAATGTTACCTCGTTTAGTAATTCTACTAGGAATAGAATTCACTAGTCTTGAGTCAATTTGCATAATCCGTTGTGCAAAGACTCAAGGCACTAATGTTCTGAACATACAACGAGATAACAAAAGTAAGTGAGATGACAAAGCTTCGAATTACTTTGGAACGTTGAGATATAAAAGGATTAGTAAGTCAGACACCTTAGGATCATTCTATGAAAATGAACCTATAGAGTTGACTTCCTGTGAATCCTATCTCAAAGGGAAAACGTTCCCGGAACATTGTTTAGGTGAAACATGGAACGTTCCAAAATTATAATGGATTTCGATCCATGTTGATGAGTGTAAGATGCTTAATGTAAGCACTAGATACAATCGTCAGTTTAATCATTATGAATGAATGTACTTGTTAAAGTACAAATTCGAAACTTATATGAAATTCTTAGAATTTCAAAATGAGGTTAGGAACCGAAGTAGTTATAAGTTATAGGTAAATCGATATGATCGAGATAGCCAATATCTTAGCAACTAATTCCTTAGTCATCTTAGAGATAATAGGATTATCTCTCAGTAAACTAATTCGAAAACACCTTAGTGTTTTCGAATGAGGGAATGAAACCTAATGGGATATGGTCCATTCCATAGCAAGCTTTACTGACTTATAATCATTCTAGGAATAAACTCCCAGAATATGCAGTTAGAGATTTTAAATTTAGTACCTTCCAAATTCAGTCCTTTAGTTGCACTATGCAATGTGGCATACTAAATTCCCTAATTATTCTTATCCAAGAATTTAATGGAATCCTCTTAAGTGAAGAGGATAGTGGGAGATAAGCTTGAAACGAGTTCAAGCTTATACAACAATATTGGATATCGTTTCTGCGATTCCCTTAGACAAAGGTTGTTTGTCTCAAGGGATGCATCTTTCTTAAGGAATCGTTCCTATAGAAGAAGAAAGGCAAGCAAGCAGACCTCAAAGAAATTTGAGGATGAATATCCACGCCACATATAGAAGAAACAAGCCCATCTGATAGAACTTAGCCAAATTTTAGAGTATGTACACGTGTGAAACCCTTCTCTTAAGATGCGTTTAGAACGCGTTCATAGATAGCCAAGGAATTACTTGAATAGGAGACACTGTCAGATTTGGAATCTGAGCAGTGTAAGCAAGCCTTGAAATCCAATATGGATTCCATAAACTCAAACCAAGTTTTGACCTTGGTTGATCCACCTGATAGGATCAAGCTCGTGAAGCTTCGAGTGAATAAAAGCATTACAACCTTCTTGACGGTTGAAATGCAAAAGTCCATTTGGATTGTGTTTACCACATCTTCATATTCTGACTATGAGATATGATAAATGAATATGAGAACTATCTTGTTCAATATGAGATTGAAAGAGACTGAAATAAGGTATTTCTATAAATCTCATGTTCAGTGGGAGTATGCATAAGGTATGCAAATCCCTAAGTCAATCTGTGGATTGATAAAGGCTTCTAGGAGTTAGACAATTCGATTCCACAGTCAAATCGTTTGACACAGATGGAAGTCGAATAAGTCTCAGAATGTACATATGAAAGTTAGTGATGTAAGAGTCAATTATGGTTCTTTAGAAGATGACATCCTTCTCATTAGGAATGTCAAGGATGACGTGAAAGTTACCAATTCTTGTTTAAGAAACAATTTGACATGAAAGATCTTAGTGATTATCCTAAATTCTCGACATTCAAATCTATAGAAGATAGATATAAGAGCATAAATGGATTATCACAAAATGAGTACATAACCATGGTACTAAAAGGAGTTTAGTATGGACAATGGAACATCTCTTTTGAAGAGTATGTGTCCTAAGATAACTTTAAGAAAGTTAGAATGTCCAAAATCCCTTTAAGTGAAAGGGTGCATAATGTATGAAATGTTATGTACTAGACTTGATAAGGCGCAACACTAAGCGTAGTGGGCCGAATCTAATATGACCTCAGAGAAGGTCATTAGATCTCTGTAAAGGATGTCCTCAGAGTACTTGAGAAGAAATGAGGATATGTATTAGTTTACAGAGCCCAAAAGATCTTATCATTGAAAGGATATTTTGATGTAATTGTTTCATCAAACATAGATGATTATGAAATCATTGAAAGGGTACAACTCCTACCAGAATGGTAATGCAATGTGTTGGAAAGGGGTTCCAAGGACGGACATTGCAAAACTCGACTATCGTAGTTGAGAACTTAGTCGTATTATATAACGCTAAGTTAAGTGTTTGGGTAAGAAACTCCATCTAACTGGTTAGATGAAGTTCCTAGCATGAAACAACTCCTTTATCATATTGTATGATAAAATGGATGGTTGCTTAAGTAAGAGAACCAAGACCTCACCAAGAGACTGAATACGTGATTACGAATCACTTTATAAGGAAAAGGTGTTTTCCTAATAGATGTGTAAACAAGAGGGTCACATCACCAGAGAATATAGCAGATCCACTTTGGAAACGCCCAAAGTCAATAGGCTCTCAAAGTGCATCTTGAGAAGATGGGACTTAGAGTACCTAAATGGCTTTTACGGGCAAGTGGGAGATTGTTAGGAATAGTGCCCTAGAAAGCCGATTAGTCATAATCCGTTTGGGACTTTCCTAGTATCACAGACAATCTTTAAATAATATATGATTGATTAATATCATAGGCAAACACTTCTTTATATGCTCTTGTTTGGTATGCGTTTACTTTAGCTGTGCATGTATGAGAACTCCCCTAATCCTGATGACTTTAGGACTCTACCATTTAGGTGAAATGGTTCATGAAACGAGCCCTATATCACATAAGTCATGATTAGTAAAATACTCCAAGCCGATGAGTCCTACAGACAGTGGGAGTGTCAACCTGACTCCTCTAAGGCTTGCTTGTGGGATCACGCCCTTAAGAAGGACCACCTTGTTTCATGGAGGTGCAAAGTGTATAGTTGATACGTGCGTGATACATGAGGGTGCTTACTTCAATAAGTAAGTTCACTGAGGTGCCTCGTGTGAGAAGATTCCTAAATGGGAAAGGAAGTTTCTATTTCAGGAAATAGAAACTTCCAGATTAGGAAATATCTCACGAGTCATTGATGTGATTAATTGATCCTTAGACTTGAGGTTCCTTGTCACTTTATGAGTTAACTCTGTAGTCTTAGGTATAAGCTTTAAAGGGTGTCGCCTTAGACAACTGATTCAAGGCTTATGCTGGGGCTGCACAAGTGATTCATGAAAGTGAATGAGAATCAAGAAAGGACCTACACTTGCATTTGCAAGGTGATCTCTTATTGTGTAAGTCATTCATATGCCATATGGAGTCCTTGGCCAAGGCAGTAGATCAAGACATCAAGAAAAGGGTTTCTTGGATTGAGATCAAATGGATATGAAATGCACTTAGCTTTAAGACCAGATTATTAGGGTTCTAATTATTCCCTTACCCTAGATCTTGGTTGAGAGATAGTAAGTAGGAGGATTGTATCTCACATGAATCAATGACTTAAAGGTTCTGTCGAATCCGAACATTCCAATTCAGCTAGGGGTTAAACACCTGTTGCTAGACTATGGTCGTTTAATCTGTGGACTGATTAATTAATTAGTGAATTAATTAATTAGGGTCACTGCTAATTGAATTGAGAACCTAGAGGGTCACACACAACAACTTGGTTACATGAGTTGAGGCTTGAAAATGATTAAACGAGTTAATCGGGCCAAGAGGGTTCCACACGTGTAAACCACACGTGTGGCTCACGTGAGTGACACGTGTCTCACACGTGTGTAAATATATGTGTATATATATATATTAAATAATTAATTTGTTAATTATTTAATAGACTTTGGTTTAATTTTGAATTAAAAAGAAAGTCTTATTTTGGAGAAAAATAATCTAGTTAATTAATTGTGAATTAATTAATTAGATAAAATAAGTTATTTATTTTAAATAAATAAAGTATAAAATTATCTAAAAATAGTTTGGATATTTTTAGCTCTCTTGAAAGTTGATTTGAATTAGAATTCAAAGTCAAAGTCAAATTACTTGATGATCAAGTAATAGGAGAGAGAGAGACCAAAATCCTAACCCATAAAGGACTAGGAATTTTCGGTCCTCCCCTCTTATAAATAGGGGAGCTCGAGCTCCCCTTAGAGCTAATCGAGAATTCTTTTGGTTCATGTGTTGAACACCATCCTTTCTCCAAGATAAATAAAAACCCTAGGTTAAACCTAAACACTAACTAGAGAACTAGCATCCTTACTAGTTAGATTGTAGCCAAGTTGGTGGACTATCTCTAGAGAGCTTCAAGTTAGAAGTTTTGAAGATTCGAGCTTTACCAAAAAGTGGGGATCAAGCAAAACGATCAGAAGGGATGATGAAACGATTCTGAACCCGACATGAAACGAATGAAAAAAATCGAACCAAAGAAGATGGCGAAAACCGTTCGTCCATATCCTGAAGGATGAATTTTTTCACGAGGGTTTTGTGATTGGCAGTTTTCTACTTTCGCGAAACTGGTTTTCGAAGGGAGTTTCAATCCTGTTTTTCTCGTTTCATGTTTCTTTCTTTATGTTATATTGTTAAGAACTTCCCTAACATGAATTGAATCTAGGTTGGTTTGGATTGCTATCCCGACAATGGATTCTGAAGTAGAAAGAGACTTTCGAGGGACGGGTTGCCATTACCGCATGAAGCGCGTTTGAGGGCGGCTCAAAACGTGTCAAGAAAGCTACTACCCAAGTGAGTTTCTTGATCTCTACGAATTTGGATACACGATTGCGAGTCCAAGATCCTTTTGTTGGAAATTTTTTTTTTATTTCCGCTGCTTTCTGATTCCTGTTTTCCAACACATAATACATGTTAACAATTCATAAAAATCCATTCAAGGTGAAAGAAATCTATTGAACACATAAAGGAAGCAATAGTTGCAAGAAAGTCATATTGTAGCATTTAAACGTTCACATTTTCATTTCACGTTTACACATTGAGTTCACAATATAAAATTCATAAACATAACAAAATATATCATATATTATCAATTAATCAAGCATACAAATCATTCAAACCACATACGGAGTCCGAGGAAGTGGAAGGAAAGCAAGAAAATGGATTTGAGCAACTTTAGGTGAAAGCTGACAGTTTTCGATTTGCGCAAGCTGTAGAAAAATGAGAATATCTCGAGTTCTAGAAGTTAGAATTGGGTTTTGTTTGTTGGGTATGAAACTAGACAAACAGGGCTTTCCGAGAATATATAGCTTGAATTTTGGTTCAAAGCAATGTGAAAATGGCGAGGGTTTGAAGTTGGAAGAAAGCAGATTATTGGCAAAGTGGTGACACCAAAATGGATCGGTCATATCTCATAATCAAGGAATGATTTTAAGGTGATTCTAATTGAAGGATGTTCTAGACTTCAAGAGGTTTCTGTCGTTAAAAATTCAGGTCAATCGGAGCTCGTTTGGATAGGTTACGACAAACAAGAAAATGTGTTACCAAACATCACACATACAAATTCTTAAGGAAGGGAGAGTGGTGACGGGGGTCACCACTCCTTAGCCCAAAATTGGTGACAGGGGTTAAGGGAGGCAGGCGTCCCGAAGCTTGAAATGGGTGGTGGTGACGGGTGTCACCCTTTTCGTGTGTAAATGTGGTGACGGGTGTCACTCAAGGCAGTGGGAAAACATCTCTAATTTGCAGCAGCAACAGGGCACGAACAAGGAAGCAAATTGGCAACACAAAATTCATGCAAACTCAACCACCAACAAATATAACTCCATACAAGTATAAATGCATGACTTAAGATCATTAATCACTCATGAAACTCAAAGAAATTGCAAGGAAACAAGATTGAATCTCCAAAGTTCCTATAACCCTTACTAGAGCATATTATAACTTGAAATGACCACAAGTAGATGGAGATTACAAAAATGAGCTTACCTTTCAAGTTGGAGAAGAAAAGGAGAGAGTATGAGCTCAAATACTCAAGGTATGAATAGTGGTTATTCCTTTCTTCCTTCTTTCTTCTTTCTCCCCTTTTTTTCAGCACTTTTTTTTCTTCTTGGGGATGTGTGGTTCGAATGGGAGCAGATAACGGAGAGAGAAAGGTAAGTCTTCGGTGTATAGGTCAAGAGTTAGGGGCTTAGGGGTGTTAATATAGGTCCGAAATCTCAAGAATAGTCAACGATTGTCATTTAGGTACGAGGTGCTCATTTCGGTTGAATTTCGGAGATCCAAATGGTCTTAGAAAAATATGAGGCTTATTCCATCAGATTCGAATCGTAGATACGAGTCCAATGGAGGTGATGGAACTCGATTTCGAGTTCCCAAGCTCAAGTTAAGCCGCTCGGAACCTAAGGCGCGCTAAATACCCTTTAGCCCCTTTTTGGTTCCGATCACACAAACGAATCCAAAACTCAACCAAATGAGAATAAAATCATGCAGCGAGCATATAAACATGATCATAATACACATAATTCATGCATACCCAGTTTTTACGAAAAACGGAAGCAAACGAGGCACACCATAATCACGTATACAAAATGTTCAAGAATTCAAATTAAACTCCCTAACAATTATTTCACATTAGTTCAAATAGCATAAGAATATTAAGATTATCATGTAGTTACATAATTAAATAATTAAAAGCACAAGTAACACCCTCGTGACGTCATACCTGTACGGCCGAAAAGTCGGGGCGTTACAGACGGGGTGTCACAAAAACTCTTTATTTATTTATTTAGTGATTTATTTTAATATTGCACGTATTATCTCTAAATTTTCTTCTCTCACATGTGGATAATCTTTTTCTTTTAGTAACTTTTATATATTCTTATTATCTTTTCCTTTTACTAATATGATATTATCAAATTTATTTATCATAATTTAATAATTATTTAATTTTTATTAATTTTTTTTAATTTTAATCTATTTTAATTATTTAATTATATCTTTTTCCTAGGTCATTTATAGGGGTGGGTGCGGTATGGGGAATTCGGGATTCGGGAAATTCGAGGTCGGGAAATTCGGGATCGAGGAGGGAAATTGGGTGCCCGAACCCATCCCGAGAATGTCGGCTACCAGACTAATCGGGGAGTTCGGGATTTGGGACGAGTTCGGGCTCGGGCTCGGGGAGCCCAATTTATATTCCTTTTCTTTTTATATATTTTTTCCCCCTTTTTATCAACATTATTATTTCCTGTTGGACCTATCATTTGTAATTGAGCCAATTTATTGCATTTTTAACAGTACAATTAGTTCATTATAATTATTAAGATATTGAACAAAAATTTGAAATTAGGGCTAAATTAAAACATACTTTAGTTGTCAGTTGAGTATGCTCAAAGTGGTTGTGGTTGACTATGGTGGCGGCGTGCGTCAACGACAAAGGCATGGTTCAACAGGCAACAACAGTGGTTGGTGCGCAGTTCGGCAAACGACAATGGATTGGTGCAAAGGGAAGACTGAAGTGTAGATTGAAAGTGTTCTGTGTGCTGTGTTTGCCTTTGCCCTATTCTTTGAAACTTAAACTAAATGAGAAATTTAGAATATTAGATATTAGTATTAGCACACATATATTATATATATAAATTAATCAGGGAATCGGGGAGCCCTGATCGGGGAATTCGGGTAGGACTTCAATACTCCCGATCCCGATTCCGAAATCTTGGATCGAGATCGGGATCTTGTCCCGAAATAAAGCCACCCCAAATTACCAGTCCGATCGAAAAATCCCCGATCGGGTCAGATGGCCGAATTCCCCGACTCGAACGCCCACCACTCATTTGTCATTTCGTTGCCCGCGAAGGGCAGAATGGGTTAAGCTTGCAAAAATACCATTAGTTCCGCACAAAAGTTGTGTCTTGGCCTGACATCACAATACTACTAGTCCGTGCAATGAGCAGCTATTACTCCCTCACGCTTCCACGAGTCATGTACATCAATTTCTCCGACCGGTATCGCCCCCGTAGCATTCTAGACACCTCCGCCGTCAGCCGTCGCCACCACCGCCGCCGGCTCCTCAAATACTTGCCCAATCTCACATCTACATCAACACCCACTCCGACCATCTTCAAGCTATCCGATGATACCCTCCAAATAACCCTAAAAGCCCCCTCTAATACTCTCCAACAGCTCGAAACGAAATTGAATCAGTTCTTTGACTACGGCCGTGAAACTTATGATGACCTGAGGACTATCGTCGCCGTCGATGGTCACAGCGGGGGGCTAGTAATCTCCTGCAAGCGGTCTAGTGTTGAATTTTTAATTGGTTTGTTTGTTTCCAGTTTGGTGATTGTTATAACCCTTCGGGGTTTATTTAAACTCAAGAAACATGTGGGAGGTGAAGTGCTGGTATATAAGAGGGATAGGAGCCTCGGTGGAAAGGAGGTGGTGGTTGGGAAGAGAGAGACAAATTTGTCGACAAGCCGTATATTGACGCCGTTGAGTTCGGATAATTCTGCAAATTATTATCCGAAAAAAAATAACAGAAAGACTCGGAGGACGAAGAAAGAGTTGCCTCAGTGGTGGCCTCAGGTAGTAAAGTGGAATCCCGTTGAAACGGGCAATAAAGAGGAATACCAGAGGATGGCTAACCAATTCGTTCAAGGTCAGTATTTGTTCACATTTTTTAGTTTTTTGAATGGAGATCTTGTAAAAGATTTTGATGTTTAAATTGATAGCAACCATGGATTATATGGTGAAGTTAAGTAGGTTGTATATTACTACAGAGAAGTTGATTTATCTTGTGTTTAATGCACATTATCCCCAAAAACTGCATCACACATCTCTTTCAAAATTGATAATTTTAGCAATTATTTTATATTATGCTGAAGTTGCCTTATGCATATATTGGTTATAATTTTAAATTCCTATATCTTTTTTTATTTTAATTTCTTTTATTCTAATCTAGAAAAAGTACTTATTAGCTTAAATATTTTCAATTTGAAAAAATGAAATTAGCATAGCAAT
Organism: Lantana camara; assembly: GCA_037501455.1. NCBI lineage: Eukaryota > Viridiplantae > Streptophyta > Magnoliopsida > Lamiales > Verbenaceae > Lantana > Lantana camara. Next base: position 47,461,757 of record CM074865.1, read on the forward strand.
ACTCGAAATATTGAACATGAAACAGATTTTCTAAATACTTGAACCTGAATAAAGTTTTATCTGCGTTATGGACAAAATTAGTCTATTTTCAATAATGATAAATAAGCTTACTTTGATTATTTGAAATATCTATTCATCCTATTATAATTGAATAGGTTCGTTTTGGTAAACTAAGTAAACATATCTTTGATTAATTTGAGAGAGAGCTCAAATCTAAACCTAAGTTAACTGAGAGATAGTTATCCATATTCACCCAATTGAGTCCAAAAGATAACATAATTAATAAGGAAAAAGATTTTTTTCTGTCAATTTACCATCCTGACAAACTTATGTGCTGCCATCCAATGTTTTTATTTATGACATACCGCCATCTAATTTTTTTTAGTGGTTTTGGTTGAAAAACATGACATGTGAGATACCGCCATCTAAACTTTTTCTTTAGTGGTTTTGGTTAGAAAACAACTAATGTGTATGTTTTATGAACATGACATGTGGCATGTTCATAAAACATACACGTTAGTTGTTTTCTAACCAAAACCACTAAAGAAAAAGTTTAGATGGCGGCATGTTACAAATACAAACATCGGATGATGATATGCAACGAAAGTTTGTCGGGATGGTAAATTGCAAAAATGGGCAAAGTTTGGATGGCGAAAAATCTTTTCCCCTAATTAATAACTTAGTCTTAACTTCGGATAAAATAAAGACTAAAAATCTCTCCATTTATAATAGGTATACACTTTACTTTAGTTCCTAAAAATTGAAGTACACCTTTCATATCAAAATTTATAAAGGAAGATTTGAAGTTGAGCCTGAGAGTTGGGGTCCTCTCTTCTACAAAAATCCACTGAGAGTTTCCAGTGCCCATCTAATCCAAGGCCATGTCTAGGAAAGGATCAATAGTTGGATTTTCATTGGCTCTCAGATAATTTGACTCCTAAGTCCTGACAAACTTAGTTAACTTCACTTACATCTTCATGCTGAAATCTACTAGAATAGTCAGTGGGGGCACTGGTGGTTATACCTTTTCTCTAAAATTTGTGTTTATTTGGTATGTGAATTTTAGTATGAAGTCCTAGTAGAATAATTTTGGTTCAGCAACTGGATTTTGGAGAGAGAATACTTCCTTAGAAATCTTAACAGTACATTTTGATTTTCTTTTAGGACCCCAAAAAAAAAAAAAAAAAAAATTATATTTTGATTTTTTTTACTGTTACAAATTAAAAAAATTAAATAATAAACTTGATAAAAGTTGTGAATCAGGAAAAAAGACTTTTTTCCTCAGTAAAACTATATAGAAGAATTATTTTAACTTCATTTCACAAGTTGTTCTTAAAAGGAAAAGGAATAATGTATATACTCATCTCATGTTCAAGCTTAGATGTGGGAATACTGCACGGAACGGGAGGATGTTCCTGTGTAACCCACACATTTTTAAATCTCATTATATGTGAAATTTTATATACATTGAATGATGCCACTTTTTGTCGGTTTTGCATATATATATATATATATATGACAATTTAAAGGTACAAAATGTACTTTGATAGAAAAGCAAGTGATGTATTGAATGACCGCCTTCTAAAAGTTTAAGGTCTTAGAGAAAATGATATAGAGTGTCTTTCACGTGAGACTTACACATACTCAAAGTTTATAACCTTATTTTCTTTAAAATAAGAATTTGTGTTTCAACTTGTTAAGTAGATTCTGTTAGCGTAACTGTGAATGTCAGCTTAAACCAATACGCCATCTTTTAATAAGGTCAAATAAATGTATTTTCCTATGTTTGTCCCTAGGTCGCTTACCTAAAAATTTGTCCCTTTGGTATTTGTTTTCAGCATTCACACTGCAAACCTTACATTATTCTACATTCATTATAGAAGTGAAGCCTTCAAGTTCTACTTACTTCCTTTCATGCATAGTATACCATGGGACTAGACACACTTCGTTGGTCTTGCTTGAAGACTTTGATCTACTTAGAATGATGGCTAGTCTAGATCTTTGTGCATATTGAACCCTTTTCTTTCACCATAGTCCTTTCTGCATGTTGTCAAGTAATTCTTATTAGAATTTTCAACATTATATCCAGCAATCATGGACTGCAAGGTAAATGGCGAGGACGTATCGCCAAATGATATAGTTCAGGTAAGTATTTCTCTCTCAATCAGTCAAAGTATACTGTTCATGTTATCATTTTATCCTGCTAATTTTTGAAATTTGTTATGCAAGGAATAAGGATCATGTATCTTATAATTTTTTCCAACATGGATTAGTTGGTTAGGGTTGAGGGGGATTTCCTCCAAGGCACTTTTGGTGATTATTTCTTTGAACAATTTAGTGGATAAGGGAACTGAATATGAATTACCATGGTCCCATCTCCTTTAGTTTGGGGATGCGATCACAAAGGATATGCCAGCAATTAAAAAGTTGCTAAAATTATGTTCGTGATTATCTAAGTTGGATGATGGATCAGACTCACTTTTAGACAATGTCACGTCATAGGCCCTCTTTTAAGTACCAAGTACGATATTTAACAAGCATGCCACAAATAACCTCTCTATCGGTGTATGTCCGAGGAATTTGCTTAGCTTATGTTGACTCTTTTTTAGATAAACTCATAAACATTGCGCGTATTGACTGATGGCTAGAAAAAATCAGATACATGATTTATTTAAGTACCAAGTACGATATTTAACAAGCATGCCACAAATAACCTCTCTATCGGTGTATGTCCAAGGAATTTGCTTAGCTTATGTTGACTCTTTTTTAGATAAACTCATAAATATCGCACGTATTGACTGATGGCCTGAAAAAATCAGATACATGATTTATTCAGTACTAGTTGATCAAATTAAATGTTGACTGCACAAGGATGAACTTAATGATTATCTTGATGATTCTATATGATAATATAAATATTGCACAGATTTATCATGAAATTTAAAGTTACATTTTCTGAAATTAACAAACTTACTGTAATGTAAAATATTAGGAGCAACACTCTCTTGGTAAATTTTGAATGAATAAAAGAAAAGGGCTTGTAAATTAGATGAATGTCTATAAAGCTTTTAAGATGAATGATTGTAATAAAAACCATTTACATGTTGTTCTGCGTTGGTGGATCATTCCCCAGCTGCTGTTAGCTTCGCTCTTGACCTATCATTTCCACTTGCATATTGTTCATTTAGCAGCACAGATCATCTTTAAAGATATGTGATGGCAACCTAAATCAATGTGTTCTGTAGTGATTTACTTAGTCTTTCTCCTGTTTCCGGCAGTTACGTGACATATGCAAGACACATGGAGTTAGGACCTTCATTAGCACTGAAAATGCACGTGATTCACTTTTTCGGTCATCAATTAACTATGTTTTGAATTACTGTGAGAGGTATACAAACCAGTTATCATCTTTCTCATAATTGCCAATTTCATCAGGATCTTCTCTACTTGGCTGGTTTTCTATCACAGCATACTGACTGTATTTGATCTTCTATAGCATCATGACAAATCTATCCAACTCCATTACGATTAATGGTGAGGATGTGCTGGAGTTCATCGCTGGGTTTGCTGATAACATTGGGCTTGAGAGTGCTTGTGCTGCGAGAATGGTTTCTGCAGCTGTCGCTGCACGTACACGGTCAAGAATCCTGCAGGCTTGGGTGTGTCTTTTGCTTCTTCATCTTAACTTCTTCCTCTCAAAATATGGAAATCTTAATTACTACTTCAAAGGTCTCAAGGGAGATGAGTATGCATATACATGAGCTCCAGGCTTGTTGTTTCATTTATCTCATATTTTAACTATGATGAAAAGAGTTCTTAATAATTTTGTTTGCCAATTAAGTAATCATTATCATATCATTGAGGTTTGATTATCTTATTACAGGCATTAGAAGTTCAAAATAAACATTCTGAAGCAAAGGTTGAACTGTTCAAAGTATGTCTAATTCACCTGATCTTCCCTCCTGCAGAGAATTCAGTATGTCTCTACTCCTATTTGCTTTATAAAATTTTGTGATTTGCTTATTCTCTTGGTACAAATAAATTTTGTTGAAGTTTATGCTAATCAGGCCTAATACCTTTTTTTGGTCCACTTCACAGTTATTTATTTTTAGAGTCATCAATTGTGTTCCATCTGTAATAGCTTAAGATGAGGCGACCATTAACATGGTATTGTTCAAATGTCAGAGCTCCGCCTATTAATGAAAAAAGAGTTTCATATGCAAGGTTCTAACATGGAAAGCCCTTTTGCAAGGGTGTGTGTAAAGCTATTGTTCTCTCATTTCTAACAATTTATACTTTTACATGAGGGGGACATTCAATAACTGATAATACTCTATCAAAAAGCATTAATGATTCCTATCTAGGCTGCTCAATGCCGTGCAAAATGGAAGCCAGATTGAAGCTGCCTCCTAGTTTTAGTTTGAAATTGCCTCTATAAATGGCAATTAATGATCAAACCAGATATTCGAATGCCAACCCATGGGGGTAAACTCATTATGATTTTGTTTGCTTATGGGATGAAGTTTACATGCAATCTTCATTTGATATTTTGCTATGGAGTTTTGTTGTTGACGACAGGCTTAACATGTGAGTCGGTTTACAAGGGCGGTTTATGTGGGAAGATTTAGAAAAGTTTCCCTAAAAGCTTTTGCGAATGTAAATAGATAAGCCGTGTGTTGAGTCATTTTGATTTTGTTCTGAAAAAAAGAAAAGTCATTCTAGATTTACAGCTATAAGGGTAGGAAAGTCATCATGTAACTATTTTATATGTGTACATACATTGATATGTTGGCATTGTGTAATTTAACTCAGGTCTTTGTATGATCATTTATGTTACTGTTTTGAGAATAGTGGAATCTAAATACTACTACTTTGTTGTCTTTATGGTCTAATTCCTATGATAACATATTGCTTCATGTGACATCTTCATGGTCTAATTTCCGTTTTTTGTTTCCACCTTTGCCTTTAATGATGGATATGTTATCTTCTTCACTTTATAAGAAAACCAACATCACAGCATCAGCTCACGATGTAAGAGAGTATTTGGCTGACTTAATTCTCTAACAAAGAAACCTATATGGGCCTTTAATTATGTCTTAACATAATTTGATGGACAACTAATTACCTTTGTTTTTCAGAAACGCATATTGTGTCTTTTCTATATATGCTAGTGTATGTTTCTAATTCTGCTAATTGATTATCTATCATTACCACTTATAAAGTATTTAGAGTCATGCATGCAAAGTCCTTACTCCTTAGTCAAGTTGACTCAGTAATGCAGTTTTATGGTGGAGCATGCAGGGTTCTAATGGTTATGACTTTTGATTTTTTGTTGCTGCAGCCTGAGATGGAAATGGTTGCTCGAAGCCTTGAGAAGACTTTAGATGTAGAACAAAGGCAATATATATTGAACTTATTTGCTACTGTTTGTGGTGAAGATCTTCATCGAAGCGTGGTCGAAGCACTTGGTTTGGTATGTCAGTCTCTACTTGATCTTCATAGAGTTGGTATTCCATGATATTCATGTTTGATCTGTTTGTGAGAGGTATGTGTTGAACTATTCAGCTGACATGAATAGTATTAATCTTAATAATAGTATTTGTGAACCTACCGCTGCCAAGCTCCCATCACTCTAAACAAAGTTCCTCTTTTCACCCCATTACATCATCTATATTTCCTTTTTTCATTCATCCTATTGCATTGAGCTTTGACTAGCAGAATTTCCTCTGATCTCCTTTGCCATATTTTTTTGTCACAAAACCACTTCGTTCTCCTTTCCTCATCAGAGCACATTGATATAGTCTTTAAAGTCAATGAACTGTTTAGATGCATAGCTCGAGTCAACCTGAAACTATGTTATTCCCCTGATTCTATACTGGTCTTATCTCTGGTGTTTGCATTTATGCATGATAAGGACATTTCAAATAGATTGTCATGTGCAGGGATTGACACAATGCTAGCTCTTTGCTGGCTAATCTCATTCAGCTGGTATAAACATTGGGAAGAAAATCTGCTTTACTTAATTGTATTACTGAGCAAATAGGACACCTCTCCCGATTCCATGGATAATGATATCCAATTTTCTCATGATCTCATCAATGTTTTTCCTGTCTTCAGTAGTATGATAACCCCTAGGTTCCAAGATCAATTGTCGCTGCCTTCTGGTTGTAGTTCATCCACACTCTTCAGTGCTGCTCTTTCTTCGATGACCTCTTTATTTTCTTCCGATTCTGTTTTCTCTTATTTATCCCATAATCCATATCACTGTTTCAACTAAAGCTGTCTAAATTTTCAAGTCCAACATATACTGCCAAAGCTTCTTATAGAATTTGGGTTGTTTTACTTCATATGTTTTTGTAGCTGGGCTTTTCATGTTTACAATATCTATTTATGAAAAAATGTGCATTATTTCATAAATCTATTAGCATTTTTTAACTTAATAATATATTTTGTATTTTATATTGATTTTGACTATCCCTGAAGTGTAAAACCCCTGATCACACTTATATATTAGTTAAACCTCTTACAACAAGTTATCCAGGTCTTCTTATCGACCTGCTTTCAAAGTTTATCCTTTTTGTGATGCGTTTTCAAGTGGCATTTAAGAAATGGAATTAATGAAAACTTTTGAGCTTCTCATAAGTTTACCAACCCATCACCTTGGTCAATGATTGGCTGCATTTTTCTTACTAAGTCATTACGAATATATGATTCCTGAACTCAGTCGGGAAGTAGTAACTATTTACCTGTTGGTATGGATGTGCTACTCGCAGGAAGGAGTCAAAGATGAACAGGGAAGCCAGCATGCAGAAATACAATGATGCATATGTAGTACCTAATGGCGCGTTTTGCCAGAATGTAAGATCATTTTTACTGTAGTTCATCTATATCAGCTTGTTCTTTTGTTCAACAATGGTTAACTGACTGAAACAGCACCCTTTTTAGTACTGGTTTTTGCTATCCATTAGATTTTATGTATTCTCAGTGTGGTTAATATTACTATGAATTGAAATTGATGTGGATAAGGAAGCTTTGTCCATAAAGAGCTGAATGCCTGGAGTAGATAGGTTAACTAACGTACACCACCTTTGTTTTCTGTGATGGTTTTGTGCTCAATCTTCATATTCAGGATTGATCATTTCGTGATGTTTATGTACAAAGAAGTAGTTATTTTTTAATTGTTAAAATACTAAGGTAGGCGATGAGATCGATTGTGTAATTAAGGTTTCGAACTAACAAACTATGGGCTTTTCTTAATCAGCTTCTCTTTCCAGTTTTTGTCAAATTAATACTAAAATCTGACAGTATTATTGCAAACAAGGGGCAAGAGTACATGTATACATCAGAAATATGAAGTCTTGTAGCTCCTTGACAAAGGCAAGAGTTTGAAGGTTGAGGAATGCAGATACAAAGGAGGTATTATCTTGTTTTTCATTTTTAAGTCTCCTAGTGACATGCTACCGGGCTTCATATTGAATTACTTTTATTTAAAAAGCTTTTTGGCTGGTATGTCAAGGCTGAAGCTTCTTCTCAAAGTAAACGAAGAGCAGTGAACAGGTTGGGGTTCAATCACCTTGTGTCAGGTATTTTATTCTATAAAAATCCATACGAAATGAAGTCTTTTTCACCTTGGCAAATTGCAAATTTAAGTCTTCATGAAAACTGTGTAATTTAGCACTTTATTTTATTTATGAACTGTAGAACATTATTTAGGAATGATAACGTTCATTAATAGTTTATTACAGATTATCCTGTTGGTAGTTAATCTGTTTTTCCAAATATTCCCCTCTTTTCATTGTAGTTATTGCTGAAGGAGCTTGAGTTGACTATGTTTGATTCTTCTAAGTTCTAATACTTAGAAGCTGTTGAAAATAGGGAATAATACAGGAGTAGAGTTTGAATACACTTGCTTACAGGCGGCATGCTTTTGTCTCTCACCATTTCATATGCTGCTTCAACTGAATGATATTGATTTTGTGCGGGGCAGTCATAATATTAGTGCGAATTGCAGATTTTTTTTTCCAAGGGATAATTTTCAATTATCTAAGAACCTATATAGCACCTGAAACTTCTAAAAGTATTCCTCTGTTCTATGTTGTGTGCATTTTGGCCATGGTTTCAAGGAGAAAAGGAATTATTTTTTATTTTTGGGAACCGGACAGAGGCCAACATTGGTTTATAAGCTAAGTCCCCCCTCAATATTAATCAACTAGAAAATTCAAGTGAAAATACAATGAGCTATGATCAACACTTGTCTAAAACGATGTTAAGCCTAAACCACTTTAAAATGAAGAAATCAATGAAATTCCAGTGGCCATGACTTATTCCAAGGACCCCTGTTACACATTGAAATCAATGGTCCATTCATCTGCGTAAAGACGTGCCAGGATTTCCGCTCAAGAAGGTTAATCACAACCGAGGTTCCAACCTTGCAACAAACTTGAATGGAAACTTGAATGGAGTTTTTTGTCCTTGCGGTCTCAAAGAATGTTTCTCAAGAAGCAAGGGTATATATGATCTTTTTCTTGATAAGAGGAAGAGACAGAAACCAATAAATATAAGAAAACAGAGAGAACTTCGATATCGTGAACAGAGAGAAGTTCGATATAGTGATGGAAATCATAAAATGATCTGTATAAATTAGATCATGGCAACATTTGGATATTACTTTGGTCCTCTCTCGAGAACTTATGTTTTTTTAACTTATCCAAATAACCATCAGAAGTAAATTATTCACAGTTCATAAGCTTAACGTATTTTATTAAGTTGAACTAGTTAAAACTTAGAATGCATGCCAAGTCATCGAATAACATATTTATTTGACTATAAAGTGTATTCATGCATAAGTTATTTAATTAAATATAATATTTAAACCATGATCAAATAGGAAAAATCAAATTTATTTCATTTTTGAATGATCAAAATACTAAAGTAAATATTTTAGCTAAGATGATGAATGGTTGAAGTTTAATTTGCTTTCAGTAATAAGTTATTTTAGTTTCAAATTTTTATTGGTATTTGTTTACTTGAGATAAAAGTTATTTATTTATATAGATATTATTAAATTTATATATGTATAAATGAGTTATAAGTGATACTTCAATTTGAATTAAATTAATAACAATCACGTTAATATGACTTTTTTTTTTTGATAAAATTGCATAACAAATACTATATTATTTTACTTATTTATTTAGGTGAAACTATTCACTTGTCCTTAGATGGGATTGTTTCTACAGGTTTCCAAGTTATTATATATTGATTTTGTTGGTTCTCTCGACATACATCATTAATTTCAAAATTTTCATCTTTTTTAAAGAATATTGATATGAAATGGTCATAATAATAGAGAGAAACTTTGTAAGAGAACGCGTTTCCAGTTTATTTTGTCGTTCAGAGTAAATTTTTTTTTTTTTTATATTTCGTAAGCAGCATAATATCATTAAACATAAAATATGAATCACATTATTTCATGGTGTCCAAATCTGGTTTGATACGACGAATGTGGAAATGGTAACCAATCACCCAAGAATTTGTATTTTGGAGAAGATCTTGATCTGGCAAAAGTCTGTGAACAAGAGAAAATGTGATCTTAAAGGCCAAGATAGCGGGAATACCCATTTTGGCTTTCCAGGTACGAGAGAGAGAGAGAGAGAGAGTATTAAATGCTGATATAGTGATTTACTTATGTAATAAATGTTGGTACTATTTATAGTAGGAAGCCCGGTACGTGCTTAGTACACATAGTTAAAGGTGCATTAAATGTAAGATATGGTACAGGTAACCAGTAGCATGACTCCTTGTGCCTGTCATGTCAGGGGATTTGCAAGAGGATGTTAAGCATTAAATGCAGAGTCAGAGGTGATGTCCTGCATTTAATGTTGTCTCTGTACCTAACATTTTGGGTCGAATCGACATCCGCTCGAGGAGATATAGGGTCGACAGACCATCATGCTTGAGGGAGGCTTAACTAAGCAAATAGCCTTGAGGAGGCATCCCACACTATAAGTCATGGGTTGAGAACTGGGCTATGGGTCAAGGCATTTGAGGACAAGTCAGATTTCGGAGTGGCATCCAGATCATCACCACGTGGAATCACGTGGCACCTGTTGTCAGCTCGAGATGCTCCCCCATCATAAGCCCCCCAGGTTAAGTGCTACGAATAGCGTGGTGATCGACCTTATTGCTTGAGAGATGCAGCGTGCAAGTGACACGCGGATGGGCGACACGCGCAATTATTACTTTTATTAGATTTGCTAGGCGCCTACAGGTAATTGATTACCCCTTTTCAACTTTCAAGGCGTTGGGGTGTGCGTTTTGAAACATCCATCGCAGAAAGGAAACCTTCCAGATTAAGACATGTGTCCATTCCTTCCCTCTTATAAATACTCAACCTCATGCTCTTATTTTCCACTTTGTGCATTCAAGCATTCAAACCGTCTGAGTGAGCGAGCGAGTGAGAGAGAGAGAGAGAGAGAGGCTAGCAACTGTGGCGTCCCGACTTTTCGGCCGTATAAGTATGACGTCACGAGATTGCTATTTGCGTATTTAAATTATTTATTTATGCAGTTATATGTTTAATTTTAATGTTTAGATGCTACTTTGAATTTTATTTGAATTATTTGTTGTATTTGAATTATTTGTTATATTTGAATTTTGAACTTTGAATGTTTTAGCCCTTTTGACTCCGTTTTTTATTCGTTTGACCCCGAACTTGGTTCCGATTTTTTTGAAATGTGATATGCATGAATTATATGTGTTATGAACTTGTTTATATGCTCATTATACTTTTTCAAACTTCTAACTTGAAGTCTCTAGAGAAAGTCCACCAACTTGATCACAATCTAACTAGTAAGGATGCTAGTACTCTAGTTAGTGTTTAGGCTTAACCTAGGGTTTAATTTAATCTTGGAGAAAGGAAGGTGTTCAACACATGAACCAAAGAATTGTCTATTAGCTCCATAAGGAGCTCGAGCTCCCCTATTTATAGAGAGGGGAGTGCCGAAATTCCTAGTCCTTTTTGGGCTAGGATTTTGGTCCCTCTCTCCTATTACTTGATCATCAAGTATTTTCCAACTTTGACCTTGAATTCTAATTCAAGTCAACTTTTAAGAGAGCTAAAAATATCCAAACTATTTTTGGATAATTTTATACTTTATTTATTATAAAATAAATAACTTATTTTTATCTAATTAATTAATTCGTAATTAATTAACTAGATTATTTTCTCCAAAATTAGACTTTCTTTTTAATTCAAAATTAAACCAAAGTCTATTAAATAATTAACTAATTAATTATTTAATATATATATATACCCACGTGTGTGACACGTGTCACAGTGACACGTGTCACAGTGACACGTGTCACTCACGTGAGCCACACGTGTGACTTCACACGTGTGGAACCCTCTTGGCCCGATTAACTCGTTTAATCATTTTCAAGCCTCAACTCATGTAACCAAGTTGTTGTGTGTGACCCTCTAGGTTCTCAATTCAATTAGCAGTGACCCTAATTAATTAATTCACTAATTAATTAATCAGTCCACAGATTAAACGACCATAGTCTAGCAACAGGTGTTTAACCCCTAGCTGAATTGGAATGTTCGGATTCGACAGAACCTTTAAGTCATTGATTCATGTGAGATACAATCCTCCTACTTACTATCTCTCAACCAAGATCTAGGGCAAGGGAATAATCAGAACCCTAATAATCCGGTCTTAAAGCTAAGTGCATTTCATATCCATTTGATCTCAATCCAAGAAACCCTTTTCTTGATGTCTTGATCTACTGCCTTGGCCAAGGACTCCATATGGCATATGAATGACTTACACAATAAGAGATCACCTTGCAAATGCAAGTGTAGGTCCTATCTTAATTCTCATTCACTTTCATGAATCACTTGTGCAGCCCCAGCATAAGCCTTGAATCAGTTGTCTAAGGCGACACCCTTTAAAGCTTATACCTAAGACTACAGAGTTAATTCATAAAGTGACAAGGAGCCTCAAGTCTAAGGATCAATTAATCACATCAATGACTCGTGAGATATTTCCTAATCTGGAAGTTTCCATTTCCTGAAATAGAAACTTCCTTTCCCATTTAGGAATGTTCTCACACGGGGCACCTCAGTGAACTTACTTATTAAAGTAAGCACCCTCATGTATCACGCACGTATCAACTATACACTTTGCACCTCCATGAAACAAGGTGGTCCTTCTTAAGGGCGTGATCCCACAAGCAAGCCTTAGAGGAGTCAGGTTGACACTCCCACTGTCTGTAGGACTCATCGGCTTGGAGTATTTTACTAATCATGACTTATGTGATATAGGGCTCGTTTCATGAACCATTTCACCTAAATGGTAGAGTCCTAAAGTCATCAGGATTAGGGGAGTTCTCATACATGCACAGCTAAAGTAAACGCATACCAAACAAGAGCATATAAAGAAGTGTTGCCTCAATTCGTTATTTTATTCAAAGATTGTCTGTGATTACAATAAGGAAAAGCACAAAGCGGATATTCAATCGGCTTTCTAGGGCACTATTCCTAACAAATCGCGCACATACGTCATACTTGTACGGTCTGAAAGTCGGGGTGTCACAATCCTTCCCCCTTAAAAAGGACTTGTCCTCAAGTCCGAACCGAGTTGTCGAACAACTCCGGATATAAACTTCTCATCTTTTCCTCCGTTTCCCAGGTGGATTCCTCGGATTTCTGATCTCTCCAAAGTACCCTGACCAAAGGAATCTGCCGGTTTCTTAATTCCTGCATCTTTCGATCCTTAATTGCAACTGGATGTTTCTCAATCGTCAAATCCGGCTCTAACTGAACTTCTTCAACTGGGAGAATTGTTGTCTCATCGGGGTAATACTTACGGAGTTGAGAAACGTGAAACACGTTGTGTATCCCGATCAAATTTGGCGGTAAATCCAATCTGTACGCCGCTTCTCCAATCCTTTCCAAGATCTCAAACGGTCCAAGATATCGGGGACTAAGTTTCCCACCCTTATCTATTCGAGTGAACCCTTTTCTCGGAGATGCTTTTAGAAAGACCTTATCTCCTACCTCAAACTGTAAAGGTCTTCTTCTTCTTCTGTCAGCGTAACTCTTCTGACGAGACTGAGCCGCTTTCATTCTTTGCCTAATCTGATGAACCTTCTCAATCGTAGCAGTAATATTTTCCTTAGGTTCGTGTAGTAGCCCAAAGACCGACCCAGTATGCAGATATTGTCCGTTTTGCCCTTAATCGGAACGGCCTCACGGTTTTGTTCTTCCCAGTGGGTTGGGCCACTGGGAAAACGCGTCTGCAAGGAAAGGTTTCCATCCCCCCTTATAAGGAGGACTTCGTTCTCCTTCCCAACCGATGTGGGATGGACGGACATCCACCCCCCCTAAGAGGAGCTCAGCGTCCTCGCTGAGGACCTGACACATCAGCTTCCTGGCACCGGCTCTGATACCACATGTAGTAGCCCAAAGACCGACCAAGTATGCAGATATTGTCCGCTTTGTACGCCCTTAATCGAAACGGCCTCACGGATTTGTTCCTCCTGGTGGCCCAACCCATCAGGAGGAACAAATCCGTGAGGCCGTTTCGATTAAGGGCGTGCAAAGCGGACAATATCTGCATACTGGGTCGGTCTTTGGGCTACTACAGTTCGGCTCTCTCGAATTTATGCTCTTCAGTCCATCTCCAATCCTCTATATCCCAGAATAAAGGGGATCTACACTTCCTTCCATAAAGTGCCTCGTAAGGAGCCATCCCAATTGAACCCTGATAGCTGTTATTATACGTAAACTCAATCAAAGCCAGATGTTCGTCCCACTTATCTTGGAAATCCAAAGCACACGACCGAAGCATATCCTCTAAGTACTGAATCAACCTCTCTGACTGACCGTCTGTCTGAGGATGCGAAGCAGTGCTGAACTTGAGCTTAGTACCCAAACATCTTTGAAGATTCTGCCAAAAGATCGAAGTAAACCTCGGATCTCGATCCGAAACTATACCGACTGGAATTCTGTGTAATCTTTCAATTTCCCGCACATACAACTCCGCTAGTTTCGGCACCTTATCAGACATCCGAACCTTAAGAAAATGGGCAGACTTAGTCAACCTGTCGATAATCACCCAAATTCCATCGAACCCTCCTTTAGCTCTAGGCAAGCCGGGCACGAAGCCCATAGTCACTTGCTCCCACTTCCACTCGGGAATAGGAAGTGGTTGGAGAGTTCCTCCCGGTTTCTGGTGTTCTGCCTTTACCTTTAGACACGTTAGACATCGCTTCACGAAGTTCGCGACGTCCCTTTTCATGCCATTCCACCAGAACCTCTCTTTCAAGTCTCGATACATCTTAGTACCTCCCGGATGAATCGAGTACCCCGAGCGATGTGCTTCTTCCAAAATCAACCTCTTAAGCTCGGTTGGAACCCAAACTCTTGATTCGAACCTTAACAACCCTAAGTCATCAAATCCAAACCTAGAATCCTGGTTCTCTTGTGAACGAGATATCAATCTCTGAATCTCGACATCTGAGGCCTGAGCTTCTAATAACTGCTATTTCAAATTTGGTATAATTGTGAGATTAGCCAACCAAGTCTCTGAAGCCAGAATCTCTGAACCCGAATTTGAAGATCCCACTTCCAAATTAGCTACACTCACCTTTCTACTCAAGGCATCGGCTACCACGTTTGCTTTACCCGGATGGTACTGAATCTTGCAATCATAATCCTCTAGTAACTCTATCCAACGCCTCTGCCTGACATTCAAATCCTTCTGAGAAAAGAGATACTTGAGACTCTGATGATCCGTGAACACCTCGAACATAGTACCGTAGAGATAATGTCGCCACTTCATCAGTGCGAACACAAAGGCAGCTAATTCCATGTCATGGGTAGGGTAATTCTTCTCATGCTCCTTCAATTTTCTCGAAGCATAAGCTACCACTCTACCATGCTGCATTAAAACACAACCCAGACCTTCCTTAGAAACATCCGTGTAAACTGCATAACCCTCGGTGCCCTCGGGTAGGGTGAGAACTGGTGCTGAAGTCAATTTCACTTTCAACGTCTGGAAACTTGCTTCACACTTATCATCCCACTCAAATTTCACTTCCTTCTTAGTCAGATGAGTCAACGGGGCAGCAATCTTAGAAAAATCTTTAACAAACCTTCTGTAATAACCAGCTAATCCAAGAAAACTCCGAATTTCTGATACATTCCTCGGTCTCTCCCAACGAAGCACGGATTCAATCTTGGACGGATCCACTTCAATTCCATTACCCGAAATAATATGACCCAGAAACATAACTCTATCGATCCAAAACTCGCATTTGCTAAACTTGGCATATAACTTATGTTCCCTTAAGGTTTCCAAAACAATCCGAAGTTGCTGAGCGTGCTCCTCAACCGACTTAGAATACACCAGAATGTCGTCTATAAAAATTACCACAAACTTGTCTAGGAACTACCTGAACACTCGGTGCATCATATCCATAAATACGGCTGGAGCGTTAGTTAACCCAAAAGGCATTACAACGAACTCAAAATGACCATAGCGAGTATTAAATCCAGTCTTAGGTATATCCTCCTCCCTAATCCGCAGCTGATAGTAACCCTGCCTCAAATCTAACTTGGAATAAACCTTAGAACCTTGCAGAATATCAAATAACTCCTCGATGTGAGGCAACGTATACTTATTCTTCGCGGTCATCCGATTCAGCTCACGGTAATCTATACACATCCGTAACGTGCCATCTTTCTTCTTTACAAATAACACGGGAGCACCCCACGGAGAAGTGCTCGGACGGATGTACCCGCAAGCTAACAGTTCATCAAGCTGCGACTTTAATTCCTTTAACTCAGCAGGAGCCATTCTGTAGGGAGTCTTCGAGAAGGGCTCTGCTCCGGGATAAAGGTCAATTACGAACTCGATGTCCCTATCAGGTGGAAGAGAACCTAAAGTCTCAGGGAAAACATCGGTATATTCTAGTACGACCTCTGTCTCTTCAAGTTTGGCCTGATCCTTCGGTCTATTCAAAAGATAGGCCACAAAACCTGTTGCTCCGTCCCGGACCAGTTTACTAGCCTCCATGAAAGAAATAAACGGGCTTGACTTAACCTTCTCGCCCTTAAATACCACTGAACCAAAGGAAACTTTCTTCTCCCGACAATCCATCTGAGCCCCATACTTAAACAACCAATCCATCCCCAAAATAACATCATACCTCTGCATAGGCATCTCAATCAAATCTGCCAGAAAGACTCGGCCTTCAAAGCTAATTGGACAACCCCGAAAAACCCTGCAAGATACTAAGCTACCACCAAGAGGGGAACTAACCACGTAGTCATGCACACATAAAGAAACAGGCAAGCACATAGAAGCAGCAATATCCCGGGAAATAAATGAATGAGTAGCCCCGGGATCAAATAATGCATGTAATGTAGTGCCATGGATGCTTATAGTACCTTCGATCACCGCATTTGGGTCGACTTCCACAGCTTGCTCCTCCTCAGCTCCCAACGCATATGCCCTAGCTGGAATTGCCGGCCTCGGATTGTCTTTCTTTTTCGGGCACGTGTTCATCATATGATCCGGTGCTCCACAAATGAAACACCTTTTATGAAGTCTGAAGCAATTATCCACGTGGTGAGGACCCTTGCAATAAGTACATTGCACTTTAGGTGGTGCTGGAAGTGCTAAAGGTTGCTTGGCTTGAGTTGGTCCCGCTGGTCTGAATGATTTGTTCTGAGGCTTAGCCTGTTGAAAAGTTTGAAAGGCTGGCCTCTTTCCAAATTTATTCAAAGTCCTTGAGCTGGACCCTTGTCCCGAATGTGAAGTTCTCCTCCTCAAAACCACTCTCTCTTCGACCCTTAGAGCCTTATCAACTACTTTCGCCCATGTACTCGTATTAGCCGCTTCCAAAGCATCTTTCATATCCTCCCGTAGTCCTTGGAGAAACTGAGAGGCCTTCGCTTCATCGTCATTGGCGATATTAGGGCCATAACGGGAGAGTCTCTCAAACTCGTTGATATATTCAGTCACCGACATACTCCCTTGTTTCAAATCCATAAATTCTCTCAACCTTCGGCTCCTCGTAGCTTTAGGGATATATTTATTCTTGAATTCCCATTCAAAGATATCCCATGTAATCTCTTCCCCGGAAGCTTCCAACTTAATCTGAGTGCTAGTCCATCAACTGTAGGCCTGTCCCTGTATCATGCTAAGAGTGCACTGTAGCTTGTCCATCGGGTCACAAGGAATGAAGCGCCATACCCGATTCGTCTGGATTAACCACTCCTCTGCTTGCACATCATTCCCACCAATAAAAACCGGTGGATTTTGATTTTTAAATTCCCGAAGAAGAGCAGTGATAGCATTTCCTCCATGATTCCTGGCCGGAGGTGCATTATTCCTTTCCTGAGCCCTTTGTTTCAAAAAATACGGCCAATCTTTCCATAAAGTTCCCGGGATCCATTTGAGGTGGTGGTGGTGGATTGTTGTTTTCATGTTGTGGAGAATGATCTCGGTGATGACGATGTTCCGGAGATCTATCTCGGCGATGGTGTCTTCGGGGAGGCATATTTCTACAAAATCAAAGATTCCGATACATATGCGTGGGGGTTAATACATGTTCATGTGCACTATTAACAAGAAAATGAGCAAATAATCACATATATGCACATAACCACGTTGTCCTAAGCCGAACGACCTAGACCCACCAGACTCGACCCAAGAGCTCCGGTTTTGCAACCGAGGGCTCTGATACCACCTTAAGGATGTGACGCCCGGAGCGGTGGGCCACCACATCCCCCGCACTTAAACCCGAACCCACATATGAAATGGATCTCCATACATGAGCCCAAGTCCAAGCGAACGGTGACCTACACTCACCCACTAGGCTAAGCGGGGCTAAACAACACCAGAGCGCGTAAATAAACAAAACAGATATGCGGAAGCAATAAACAGGATCTAAAGATCTCGTCATATACACATAAAATCATATACATGGCCTCACGGCCCAAAAGATCGAGTGTATGTATCCAAAAGTCCATAATTCTCCAAATACAAGATATGATATCAAATATATAAGAAGAGTAATCAAAAGGTAAGAAAATGAATGCAACTCGACCTAAACGGCTAGGTACGACTCGACACGACGCACTTCCCCGCCTAGCTCGGTACACCTGAAAGAGAAAGGAGAGGGTCAGTCTCACAACTCGACTGAGTGAGGGCCTTAACACACCCACACTAATAATACGTATAGAGCAGAGCATAAATCAAAAGAGATAGTCATGAATCGAGGCTAGGGTTTTGCACACAAAAACCATTTCCCGAAGCTAATATTAAGTAAGAAAAGCCTCTATCTCGATTCATAATCCATCAATCAAAACGTAACCAAAAGCCCGGCGAGAACGGACTATCCCTTACTCCTTTAAACATAAATATCAAATCACAAATCCACCCTTGCATCTATGGTGTGTCGGGAATCAAACCCTAGCACCTACATTACCAAAAACATACGGGGTAGCTATCCCATGATATGCCTTCCCCGGTTACCCACCGAGGGCTCAAGATACCACGCCTTCCCAACCTCTATAGGTCGTACGTGAATATCTCAAATGAGAACGTGCACAGGGGTTAAACCCGGTGACCCCGTGGTCGCCCCGGGCCGTCCTTACCCACGTCTCCAGGGCCCAAAAACCAATTCAAACCAAAATCCCATCTTTCAGGGCACAACTCGCTCGACAGAACAGAACGTATTAAAAAGGGATTCGAAATCCAAGCTTATATATACTCGTACATATATCGTTTCCAAAAGATCAAAGTTATTCCACAAGATCATAAACATAATTTAAGCACTCGTATCTAGATATATGTACCATATCCGCATTCAAGGGAAAATTCATCATATTATAGGCCATAGGGTATTTTAACTAATAATTCCTAACTTCACCTTAGCAAAAGAGACAAAAGATAGAATCAAACGGTAACCGACCACCTAAGCTTCGGGCTCTTGCGCGACTGGAAGAGGCTCTGAAACGCAAAAGAGAACAAGACCCGAGACTTAGACTCAAATATGAACCAAATAGACGCTCGACAATGCTTGTGAATGCAAAGAATGCAATTGAAATGCATATGCATGTCCAATAATTCCTACCGATTCTTATTCACACAATTCATAGAAAATAAGGTCATAAGTTCAAAACAAAGCACATAACGCGTAATATAACAAGCTAACATTGCATACACGTCATAAACAAAGAAAGAAAACACAAGGAAAAACAACGAAGCAATAAAACGAGCAATTGCCGCCGCCATATTTTCAAATGACACGGCCGTGTTGGGTTTTAGTTCAAAATGGACACGGCCGTGTCCGATTTTATAAAATAATGTGCCCCAAGTCGAGAGGCTGACACGGCCGTGTCCAAAACATGCACAAAGCTGACACGGCCGTGTTGGCCCTTCGTCTTCGAAAAAAAATAACAGCAACAACAGTGTTTCAGAACCAAAAACAGGGCAAGGAGCAGAGCAAGCATGCAGCAACAACAAACAACAACCTCATGCCCCAAAACTCAAGCAAATCATAGCAAATCACTTCATAATCATCATATAATCATCCAATCACCACAAAAACTCAAGAATCATCATATATCTCAAGAATTCTCATGCAAAAATTTGAATTTCATCAATGGCAACTTCTAGCACACTCCTCCATATTCCAAAGCTAGACCATATGTTCATGTTAGGGCATAATGGATCACATATATATCTTCAAATCAAAGGTTAACTCAATGAAACCAAGATGATCATCAAACCCTCATATAACAAGTCATGCTCTATATATCCACCAAACATAGCTCAAAACATAGAATTAATAGTTTAAAATGACCATATAATCATGTACATATCAAATAATAGCTTACCCCTTGAAGAAGTTGGAAGAAAATGGAGATTAGAGCTCACTATCTCCCAAGGGTGGATAGTGACTGGTTTGAACTAGAACTCCCAAAGTTGCTGCACCTTTTCTCCCTTTTTCCTTGCTTGTACCGATAATGAGAGGGAGAGGGATGGATATGCTGAGTTTTGGTGGGTTGTGGGGCCAAGGTGAAGGGTAATATGTGGAAAATTGAGGGACTAAAATGCAAATAGGTGAAAGGTAGTCATATAAGAGCGAGGTAAGTTTCCGGTAGGATTTCGGAATACCAAATGAACTTAAAAGGTTATGAGGCTTAGTCCATCGAACCCGAGTCGTCGAAACGAGTTCAACGGTGGTGACAGAATTCGAATCCGAATTCCCGAGCTCAAATTACACATACCGGAACCCAAGGTGCGCTAAAAGCGTTTTGGTCTCCTTTTAAGGAACCTAGCCTCATATTTTTCTAAACCCGTTTAATACTCCGAATTTTGCCCGAAACGTGCTCCTCGCGTAGCCTTGCCACCCTTTACAGTTTTGGCCATAATTAATTCGTTCCTTAACCAAATTAACTCATTCTTGAGCCTATGTAACCCTAACACAATCCTCTTTAGTCCTACCAAACTTGTATTTTTCTAAGTTCATTTGGACCTTCGAAATTTCACGAAAATGAGCACCTCGCACCAAAGTGATATCCTTTGACTAGTCTTAAGTTGGTGGGACCCTCTTAACCCTAACCAAGCCTAAACCATGACTTTGTGACCTTGAGTTAACTCTTATCTCCCCTTTAAACTCCTGAATTTCGAACCACACACCTACAAGACCAAGAATTTCAGCACAAGAGAAGAAGAAAAGAGAAGAAGAGGAACCCTCCTTGCTCTTTGGTGATTTTGAGCTCTAAGCACTTTCCTTCTTCTCCATCCCTTAAAGGTAAGTATATTTATGTATTCTCCACTCTTTTATGCATATTTTGATCCATGTAATTCATATTTTGTATCAGATTTGATAAGGGGTTTGGGGGGGTACGTGGATAAGGAAATTGGGAGATGATTCTTGTTTTCATGACTTAGTTGTGTAAATGGCTGTTTTGGGTGCATAAAAACTAATCATATGAGTCTGTTCTTCTTCATTCTTCACACTTAACACTTGGTAGAAGTAAAATGAATGATTCGCCATGGAAACCCTTTGATTATATGTTGAATTCTTGAGCTTGAAACTTGTTGCAAAAATCTGCTCACTTGTAACCGAACTGCTGTCAGGATTTGTGATTTGTTTGATGATTCCTTGTGTAACGCCCCAGTTTTTTTTAGTAGTACAGCATGACGTATGTGTTTACCAAATTGCGCGAAATAATTATTATACGTGTTTTATATATTTAATTTTATGTTAAATGTATTAAATGTTAATTACTTTATTTTTTTAATGTTATTAATTTCATATATATTTTTATAAACATGTATATATGTTAATTATGTTGATTATGTTAATTATTATATTCTAAGTGATTTAATATTAAGTATTTAATTAATTTTGTCCATTTACATTAATTGAGTTAATTAGTGCATGCAATTCATGGTAATTAATTATGCATGCATTATATTTATAAATTATTTACGCATTTGAAATTTGTATATTATTTGTAAATGTTATGAATTTTATTGTTATATTGTTCATGAGCCACATTTACGTGCTTCGTTTCTATATGAATTGATATCAAAATTTCATGCAAATTTAATATGTTGAACTTATACGTGTCTTGTATATGAATATTTGTTCGTTTCATGATTTCGGTTACATTTGATTGAGTTTTGAATTTATTTGAATTTTGGAATCCAAATCGGGGGCTAACGGCACCCTTGGTTCCGTATTTAATATCTTGAGCTCGGGAACTCAGATTCGAGTTCCGTCAACTTCGTTGAACTCGTATCGAAGATTCAGGTTTAATAAACTTAGCCTTATATTTTTCTGATGCCGTTTGAACCACCGAAACTCAACCTAAATACGGAACGGCGACCAAACTGACCTTGCTGCACTAAAATGACCATAACTTATTCATTTGTTGACCAATTTAACCATGGTTAGACTCTATGGAACCCTAACTCAACTCTTTATTCAGACATTAACCTCCAAAACCGAGATAACCCTTCCCACTTGCTGAAAATTGGCCAAATAGTACCTGCTTTCCAGGAAATCCCGTAGCTCAAGCCCTACCAAGCGATTCAAGCTCAAATCTCTTTCCAAACCTCCATTAATCCACAAGGTAAGCTTGGTTATAAGTACATTCAATATGAGTCATTTTCATTCATTCATCCCTAGTTTTGATCATGTATTGATGGGGTTTTGGATATATGGATGCATAGTTAGGTTATATGCCAATTTGTTGATCTCTTTTATTCCTTGGTTGTTTTGGTTGATTCCAAGCTTGAATATGGTTGCCATGACGCCTTCCTTGCATTTATGGTGAAATATTTGATGGTAGCTGAACCAAATTCAGAATACTTCAATGTTTTTATGTCCAATTCCTAAGTCCAAAGTGTGGAAATGATGTAATTCGGCCCTAAGCCTATTATAGTATTATTTGGGCCTTTATTTTATCATTCTTTAGCTGCATATTAGTTTATTTAAGCCCACTTTTGTAAGCCTTCATGGCAAATGGCGGGAATAGCTTGTGTCCTTTAGTATTCTAGTGTCTCTTAGGTTTCCATGCATGCATCTTTATATTCAGCATGCATCTTTAAGATGTAAAAATTATTGAATTTTCATTCAAGTGAGATTTTCTCTCAAGTTCTTTGCTGAACAACATTAGGGTTTCAAACCCCTTTCCCGGATAACGTTATTTCTTGACTCCTTATAGTCGACGGGGTGCGTTACTTACAATCTGATAGTGTTGGTTCTTTGCTCAATATAGCAAACGAGTCACACTCCTCTTATTTTCAACCTTGAATTGGACGATCAGATTCAAGAACTCCAAGTATTGATATAGGGTTTCACGGCAAGTACGTGGAGTTCGTATCACCGTGGTTCAGGTGTCTACATGGCGACACCCTTTTGAGCCTATTTCAAAGATTATAGAGTAGCTCATATGATACGAACTCCACGTACTTGCCGTGAAACCCTATACCAATACTTGGAGTTCTTGATTTTCGATCGTCCACTTCAAGGTTAAAATAGAGGAGTGTGACCCGTTTGCTATAATGAGCAAGGAACCAACACTATCAGATTTGAATTATAGGAGTGTGACCCGTTTGCTATAATGAGCAAGGAACCAACACTATCAGATTTGATAAGTAATGCACCCCGTCGACTATAATGAGTCGGGAAATGACATTATCCGGTGGAGGTTTGAAACTCCGGTGTCGTTCAACTAAGAACTTCTGAGTATAACTCACTTGAATCACAATTCATTCATTTTTTGACTGAATATTTCGAACTACAAGGCTGGAATATAAAGATGCATGCATGGAAACCTAAGAGACACTAGAATACTAAAGGACACAAGCTATTCCCGCCACTTGCCATGAAGGCTTACAAAAGTGGGCTTAAATAAACTAATATGCAGCTAAATAATGATAAAATAAAGGCCCAAATAATACTATAATAGGCTTAGGGCCAAATTACATCATTTGCACACTTTGGACTTCAGAAATTGGACATAAAAACATTGAAGTATTCTGAATTTGGTTCAGCAGCCCATCTTGAAGGTTGGAGTCCAGTTTGAGCAAATTGGTTTAAGAGATTTCCAACTTCCTCTTGGATAATTTTGGCCCGAGCTCTTGTAATTGGACCACCATAACTTTGTTCCATTTGTATGCTATCTTCTTGAGTTGTGGATCGGTCCAGCTCTTCATTTGGGACAAGATATGGCCGCGGTTCATCATGATTCACATCATCATATGAGACATTACTGTAGCACCCCGCACATGAGGCACCACATCCCCCGCACTATGGCTCAACACGAGTAACGAAATGGTAAATCCGTACCCGTATCAAACCATAGCGAACGGGAGACAAACAGAAAAACCTTCCTAAGCTAGGCAGAACTTAGACCCTGCAAATATAACTAACCAACAAGACATAATGCAACGGAGAACTAAATCCAAACACATGCATTGGCCACGTGTAATAGCCTAAGGTGCTTGTCCCACATCGGATTGGAGAGCGGTTTGAAGCTGCTTTATATGTAGTGGATCCCTCTCCCCTGAGTAGAGGCCTTTTGGGTGCACTGGGTTATACCAGTGGCTCGAAACGTAAAACCGTGAGGCGCTTGGGGTCTACCCTTGGCCAAAGCGGACAATATCGAACGGCGGGTCTTTGGGCTGTTACAAATGGTATCAGAGCCAGGGACCTGGATTCGGTGTGCCAGCGAGGACGCTGGGCCCTTATGGGGGGGGGGGGTGGACTGTAATAGCCTAAGGTGCTTGTCCCACATCGAATTGGAGAGTGGTTTGAAGCTGCTTTATAAGTAGTGGATCCCTCTCCCCTGAGTAGAGGCCTTTTGGGTGCACTGGGTTATACCAGTGGCTCGAAACGTAAAATCGTGAGGCGCTTGGGGTCTACCCTTGGCCAAAGCGGACAATATCGAACGGCGGGTCTTTGGGCTGTTACACCACGGGCCTGCAGAAATTAAGCACACGAACCACAGGCAGACTTGGGCTCCTCAGGCCTCTTTTAATTCATAACAAAGCCCGATAAGGCAATTCAGTAACAAATACATAAATCTGCAAATTCATAATACTATAGGATTGAATCACGCATAAATTAGATACATATGCGAGTGCAGAGACTCTCCTAACTGAACTTGACCGACTCAAAGACTCCACACAACTCTAGCTCGAAACTCCAAAGCCAAACCTGAGCACTAAAAGGTTGTGGAGGGAGAGGATCAGTCTCTAGAAGACTGAGTGAGCAGGAGCGAAATACGTATATATAAAACATGCACATGCAAGTCATAAATCCCGAGCAAGGTTTTATTTGAAATTAGTTCCCAAAAAGGGCAAGGAAATGACAAGCAATACTCGGATTTTACGACTAATCATATTAATTCATTACGTTCATAATTCATACATAAACATAAGGGCTCGGCGAGTGAGCGTGCATCATCTCCAACCAAACTCCAACTGTGTACGACACATATCATTAATACTTTAAATAGGTGATCATGCAATATATCATAATACACGCAGATCATATATCATATCATAAAACATATTCGTTTGGGCAATCCGTGTCCCGGCCTTCCCGCACGGTGCATATCAATCACAAACATAATAAAAAAATAAGTTCCAACCTTCTTCCTCCGGGTGGTGGACGGGTTAGCAAGACTCGGCCACCTCATACATAGGCCAATGGGGTTTCATGATTCCCCCAAGGGCACTCAGCTCCCATTCCCAGTTAAACCTACTAGCGAGGGCCGGTATCGCCGTAACATAGTGGAACTAGCACATGGGATCACCGTCGGCCCATGCCTCCCCGGATAGCCACATGTACTAAGTCCCTGGGCCCGTGAACATATCATACATGCATAATCTCGCCAAAACATTTGCTTCATACTTAGGATACATACTATAAGAAAGTATACCTTACCGTGCAACTCGGCATATGCTATACACGTACCTCTCCGTGTCATCCTAATCCGTAGCTAGCATGAAGACACACGGTTTGGAGCATAGCCTCGTTGCAAAACCATTTTAAGCTTATATACGCCCATACGTATAATTTCAGAAGAATTTACTCGATAACTCTACTTTAAAAGTAATATATATATATATATATAAGGTTTTTGGCCAAAGGTTGTAGGGTTTAATACGTAACTAAAACGAAAACACCCTCACCTGAAATATGACGATACAAGGATACGAGTTACCGAGTGCCTGAAAGATCAAGATTTCTCCACCCTGGAGATAAACTGTACAGAAGACAACGTGAAGTGTTCGTGAGACTCAAGACTCTAAATGAACCATAAACGACGCACGGCAAAGTATGAATATGATATGAATGCGTAAAAGATAATATTATGCCATGAAAATGTTCATGTGAACTATTAAGGAAATTAAGACATAAAATAAGCCAAATTCGTTCATTCATTTCATTTCCATATAAATTCATCTTTCATATCAATTTAATCTAATAATTTCATTTAATAATCATAACACGTAATGTTTCACGTTTACAATTAGAAATTAGACAATTAGATATTCAAATAATAATCGGTAATTTAAATATGCGCAATAAATATCAATTAAATTCTATACTTAAAACAAAACAATTAATACTTAAAATATATAATAGTTATATATTATAAATATATATATATATATAGTTATACGTACACATATTTTAGGTTTCATGCATGCAAATTAACCTAAACTCATGCACAACATATAATATACATATATATATATATAATCCCCATGCATGCATGATTAATTAGAACCCATGCATGCAAATTAACAAATACATATATTTTTATACATATACTTCATGCATGCATTTAATATCTACACATTTAATACATAGTCCATGCATGCATATAGATACGTATATTATCAGCATACACCAATTACACAAATTAACACATACCCAATGCATATATATATACAGATACGCAGCAGCACCCCTAAACACCCCAAGATTTCGTGCGAACCAGCAGCAAAAGGCTTTCAACAGCAGGCCATCCATATATACGCACACATGCATGCACAGGAAACTCACCCCCATGCAAGCACACTTAGTTTACACCATCTCTGCACATAATTTATGCACACATTCTGCACATTTAAAGAACAACAACCCAATTAACCAGCAGAGCAACACACCACCTCAAACGGCAACAAGAAGGGAAAGAAAAAAAGAGAAGAAAGGAAGGAAAAAGAAGAAGAACGAAGCAGCAGCAGGAAACAGGGGACAGAAGCTTCACGCAGTGGCTACCCGCCCGGGTAGCCAATCCTTCTCCAATCTCCCCGGCCGGGTAGGGGGTACAGAAACTTTCTGTAATAGGAGTACCCGACTGGGTACTCTCCAAGAGCAAACTCTCCCCGGCCGGGGAGAGTGTTGCAGCAGTTACAGACAGCAATAGCAACCCAGACGAAAACAGGGGAGGAAAAAAATGAAAAGGAAACCAGGCTAAAACAACCTCAAACATAGCAACCAACTTAAGCCAACAAATAAGGTCATGAAGGACTACAAATGCTCAGCAAAACAGGCCTGAAAGAAACCTCACAACACGCAGCAATCAACACGGAAATCATGCAGCAGTTCATGAAGGAAAAACAGGGCAAGAATGAACGAAACAGGGCAGGGCTTAAACGTGCACAAACAACTATCAATACAACTGCAAATAAGATAAAATGAGCAGTATTTGACATCAAAACAACTCAGAGATCAAGAGAAGTCAAGAAATCATCAAAACACTTCAAAACCTAACTGTTCATTCCAACCTTTAAAATCCACAAGAATTCTGAGTTAAAATTAGAGATGAAAGGATGAAAATAACCAGAGATGCATGTACAACATAATCCTAACTCACCTTGATGATTGGATGAAAGTTGATTGAGATTTGAGCTCCAAAATCTCAAGGATTTGCACAGTTACGGGAAAACTGGGCTGCAGAAGCTTTGGATGAATTTTCTGGTGTATGTGAGGATTGGTTCGAGATGGGGCAGGTAAGGGATGGTAAAGGGTTGAACTAGGGTTAAAATGCCACCAACCATAGTTAATTTGGTTAAGTTTTGAACAAGTTATGGGCAATATAGTGAAAGATGGTCATATTGATGCCGTTTCATTTTTCGGTTGGATTTCGAAGATTCGAGTTCAACGGAGTTGACGGAACTCGAATCCGAGTTCCCGAGCTCAAGATATCACGTACGGAACCAAGGGTGCGCTAATTGCTCGTTAGCCCCCGATTTGGTTCCACGATTCAAATTAAATTCGTTAACATGTCAAACGAGTTTGAAAACATAAACCGAGCATATAGGCATGTTCGTAACACATATATTTACGACATACTAAATTTCCACGACATTTCGATATCATTTAATATAAGAACGAAGTACAAATAAACATTCATGCACATATTCTTAATAATTCTATACATTATAAATTAAAACTAAAATCTAAATTCTATTTTAAATATAATTTGGGTCAACGGATTTGAATAAATTAATTAATGTGATTGGAGCATGATTAATTAATAAAACACTTAATTAACAATTTATAATAATTACTAAATTAACGAAATAATTAAGTTGAAATAAAATAAAAATAAAATAAGATAATACAATTTATAATAAAATTAAATATAAAACACTTATAAACAATTAATCACATAATTAAATAATTTAGTTGCGCAATTTATAAACAAATACGACACATAAGTTTAAATGAAAAACCGGGGCGTTACAATTACAGAATCTCAAGTCTAAGGATTAATGAATCACGTTATTGACCTGTGAGATATTTCCTAATCTGGAAGTTTCAAGGAGACTTCCTTTCCCATTTAGGAATGTTCCCACACGGGACATCTCAGTGATGAAGTTCTAGTAACAATCACCCTCATGTAATATGAACGCATCATCGTATGCACTTTATCACTCCATGAAACTGAGTGATCCTTCAAAAGGACATAATCACACAAGCAAGTCTCAGCAGAGTCAAGGTCGACACTCCCACTGTCTGTCGGACTCTCGACTTGGAGAAGTTTCTAATCCTCGCCTATGGAGTTAAGAACTTGCTTCGTCTGTCATTCCCATAACGACAAAGTTCTTAATGGCCTCGTCGGATTAAGGGAGTTCAGTACATGCAAACACACAGTCAACCCAAACAGACATAATAAGCACATAAAGAAGTGAAGGCCTATGAACAAAATCATCTCGTTTATTATTCAAAGACTGTTTGTGATATTACAAGGAAATAGTAAAGCCAAAAGCTGCTTTAAGGGCACTATTCCTAACAACAATTTGCAGCTACGTTGGCCGCGTGACACGTGGCAGCCACGTGTACTTCAAACATGGCACAAGCCACGTCCAATGCCCATTTCGATCAACCGTTTGATCCTTCATTAATCATATTAACATCCTACCATAACCCTCATGTCCTGGCATTTGTGTGTGACCCTTTAGGTTCATTATTCGATTAACAATGAGTGTAATTAATTAATTCACTAGTTAAGTAATCACTTCACAGATCACACTACCATAATCTAGCAATGGGTGTATGACCCCTAGCCGAATAACGAAATAAATCGAAGAACCTTTCAGTCAATAACTGATACGAACTCCACGTACTTGCCGTGAAACCCTATACCAATACTTGGAGTTCTTGATTTTCGATCATCCACTTCAAGGTTAAAATTGAGGAGTGTGACCCGTTTGCTATAATGAGCAAGGAACCAAACACTATCAGATTTGAAAAGTAATGCACCCCGTCGACTATAATGAGTCGGGAAATGACATTATCCGGTGGAGGGTTTGAAACCCTAATGACGTTCAGCCAAGAACTAGAGAGTTGAACTCACTTGAATCACAAATTCATTAAGAGTTGACTGAAAAAATGAAATACAAGGCTGAAATATAAAGATGCATGCATGGGAATTCTAAGAGACAATTCAGAATTCAAAGAGACAAGCTAATCCCGTCACCTTCCTTGTAGGCTGAATAAAAATGGGCTTAACCTAATCTAAATGCATGGAAAATAAATAAAAAGATGGCCCAAAGTATAATATAATAGTTCAGGGCCAAATTACAATAAGCTTAACACAATTTAGGCTTAAAATTCGATCACTAAGACATTGAAACAAGGTGGATTGGATCCAGCTGAATACTTGTCTTCTTGGGGCTCTTCTTGAGTTATTTGGATCAAAAGAGATTGAACTTCCTCTTGCATTCTTTTGGACCGTGACCTTGTGATAGGTCCAACATAACTTGGTTCATTTTGAGTTGTGATCATATCATCATTTGGATCAAAGTGTGGCCTTCTTTTATGATTCACATCAATAACATACAGTGAAATACGATCCTCCTACAACTCCATCTCTCAATCAAGAACTAAGGCATCAGAATATTCTCAGAGCCCAAATATTCTTGATCGTTAAAGTTAAGTTCATTTCATATCCATTTAGACCTCAATCCAAGAAAACCCCATTTTCTTGATATCTTGATCTTTTATCCACCTTGGCCAAGGGTTTAAGTTTAATGGACTGCGAACAACTCAATCATTAAGAGATCATTCTTGTTCTTGAAACAAGTGTAGGTCCTTTGTTTATTCTACTAATTCTATATATGCCACTTGTGTAATCCCAACATAAGCCGTGGTTCAGGTGTCTATATGGCGGCACCCTTTTGAGCCTATATCAAAGATTACAGAGTTAGCTCATATGAGACATTACAGAATCTCAAGTCTAAGGATTAATAAATCACGTTATTCACCTGTGAGATATTTCTTAATCTGGAAGTTTCTTGGAGACTTCCTTTCCCATTTATGAATGTTCTCACGTGGGACATCTCAGTGATGAAGTTCTAGTAACAATCACCCTCATGTATTATGAAAGCATCATCTTATGCACTTTATCACTCCACGAAACCGAGTGATCCTTCAAAAGGACATAATCACACAAGCAAGTCTCAGTAGGGTCAAGGTCGACACTCCCACTATCTGTCAACCAAAACAGACATAATAAGCACTCATCTGTCGGAATCTCGACTTGGAGAAGTTTCTAATCCTCGCCTATGGAGTTAAGAACTTGCTTCATGTGTCGTTCCCTTAACGACAAAGTTCTTAACGACCTCATCGGATTAGGGGAGTTCAATACATGCAAACACACAGTCAACCAAAACAGACATAATAAGCACATAAAGAAGTGAATGCCTATGAACAAAATCATCTCGTTTATTATTCAAAGTCTGTTTGTGATATTACAAGGAAATATAGTAAAGCCAAAAGATGCTTTAAGGGCACTATTCCTAAGAACACGTGGCAGCCACGTTGGCCGCGTGACACGTGGCAGCCCGTGTACTTGACACGTGGCACAAGCCGCGTCCAATGCCCATTTCGATCAACCATTTTGATCCTTTGTTAATCATATTGACATCCTACCATAACCCTCGTGTCCTGGCATTTGTGTGTGACCCTTTAGGTTCATTATTCGATTAGCAGTGACAGTAATTAATTAATTCACTAATTAATTAATCACTTCACATATCACACTACCGTAATCTAACAATGGGTGTGTGACTCATAGCCAAATAACAAAATAAATCGAAGAACCTTTCAGTCAATAACATACAGTGAAATACGATCCTCCTACTACTCCATCTCTTAATCAAGAACAAAGGCATGGGAATATTCTCAGAGCCCAACTATTCTTGATGTTTAAAGTTAAGTTCGTTTCATATCCATTTAGACCTCAATCCATGAAAACCCCCTTTTCTTGATGTCTTGATCTTTTATCCACCTTCGCCAAGGGTTTAAGTTTAATGGACTACGAACAACTCAATCAATAAGAGATCATTATTGTTCTTGCAACAAGTGTAGGTCCTTTAATGATTCTACTAATTCTACATATGCCACTTGTGTAATCCCAACATAGGCCGTGGTTCAGGTGTCTATATGGCGACACCCTTTTGAGCCTATATCAAAGATTACAGAGTTAGCTCATATGAGACATTACAGAATCTCAAGTCTAAGGATTAATGAATCACGTTATTAACCTTTGAGATATTTCCTAATCTGGAAGTTTCTAGGAGACTTCCTTTCCCATTTAGGAATGTTCTCACGCGGGAGATCTAAGTGATGAAGTTCTAGTAACAATCACCCTCATGTATTATGAACGCATCATCGAATGCACTTTATCACTCCATGAAACTGAGTGATCCTTCAAAAGGACATAATCACACAAGCAAGTCTCAGCAGAGTCAAGGTCGACACTCCCACTGTCTGTCGGACTCTCGACTTGGAGTAGTTTCTAATCCTCGCCTATGGAGTTAAGAGCTTGCTTCATGTGTCGTTCCCATGACGACAAAGTTCTTAACGGCCTCATCGGATTAGGGGAGTTCAGTACATGCAAACACACAGTCAACCTAAACAGACATAATAAGCAAGCTCTTGAGAGATGGAATCCATTTTGGATGTAACCTTTGGGTTTAACCCCATCAAGCAAATCTACCAAGATCCAAACTTGGTTGGAGTACATGGAATCCATTTCGGATTCCATGGCTTGTTTCCACTATTCAGAATCTGAGTCTGACAGTGCCTCCTCATATGTTAGAGGACCATTATCCTCTTGAGAGATTACATGGACAAAACTATACCATCTCTCAGGCTGTGATGTGAATCATGATGAACCGCGGCCATATCTTGTCCCAAATGAAGAGCTGGACCGATCCACAACTCAAGAAGATAGCATACAAATGGAACAAAGTTATGGTGGTCCAATTACAAGAGCTCGGGCCAAAATTATCCAAGAGGAAGTTGGAAATCTCTTAAACCAATTTGCTCAAACTGGACTCCAACCTTCAAGATGGGCTGCTGAACCAAATTCAGAATACTTCAATGTTTTTATGTCCAATTCCTAAAGTCCAAAGTGTGGAAATGATGTAATTTGGCCCTAAGCCTATTATAGTATTATTTGGGCCTTTATTTTATCATTATTTAGCTGCATATTAGTTTATTTAAGCCCACTTTTGTAAGCCTTCATGGCAAGTGGCGGGAATAGCTTGTGTCCTTTAGTATTCTAGTGTCTCTTAGGTTTCCATGCATGCATCTTTATATTCAGCATTGTAACTTGTTTTTCTTTCAATCAAGAAGTAAAATTATTGAATTTTCATTCAAGTGAGATTTTTCTCTCAAGTTCTTTGCTGAACGACATTAGGGTTTCAAACCCCTTTCCCGGATAACGTTATTTCTCGACTCCTTATAGTCGACGGGGTGCGTTACTTACAATCTGATAGTGTTGGTTCTTTGCTCAATATAGCAAACGGGTCACACTCCTCTTATTTTCAACCTTGAATTGGACGATCAGATTCAAGAACTCCAAGTATTGATATAGGGTTTCACGGCAAGTACGTGGAGTTCGTATCAGGCTGTCTAGGAGTGCGTTCAGAACGCCTTAGAGGAGGATTTTCACGTGTATCGAAGTTCGTGATTGGTTATGGGATATCAGGATGGGATGTGTCCTCTAAATGTTTTATGTGATCTTGCCTTTCTTTTCTTCTAGGAACGATTCCTCAAGAAAAGTTGCATTTCTTGAAACAAACATCTTTTGTTCAGTTTGATCATAGAAGTAGTATCCTATGGATTCCTTAGGATAGACTATAAAGTTCAAAGTGCTTGTCCCACATCGGAAGAAGAGGAGAACGAAGCCTTCCTTATAAGGGGGTGGATACCTCTTCCCTGTTGAGGCCTTTTCCTGGGTGGGCGCCTTCGGGCTTAAATTCCACCGGGAGAAACAAAGCCGTGAGGGAAGACCGGGTTATACCAGATTGCCCAAAGCGGACAATATCGATAGACGGGTTTTCGGGCTGTTACAAAGCCAACAAAGTAGCATAAGTTAGAACGAGCTTCAAACTTATCTCCCATTGTCCTCTTCACGTAAGCAGGACAACCCCAAATTCTTAAGTAAGAATAATTAGGGACTTTATCATGCCACATTTCATGGGGCGTTTTAGGGACTGATTTGGAGGGGACAAGATTCAAAATCTTGGCTGCACTTTCTAGGGTATAACCCCAGAAAGAAGGTGGTAAGTCAGTTAAACTCATCATGGAACGAACCATATCAAGTAAGGTTCGATTCCTTCTCTCATAAGCTCCATTAAGCTGAGGAGTTCCTGGAGGAGTCCACCGAGAGATAATGCCATTATCTCTGAGATGATTAAGGAATTCTTCGCTAAGATACTCCCCACCTCGATCAGATTGAAGTGTCTTGATCTTGTGACCAGTTTGGTTCTCAACCTCCTTTTGAAATTCTAAGAATTTCTCAAAAGCCTCATATTTGTACTTCATTAAGTACACATAACCATAACGACTAAAGTCGTCAATAAAGGTTATGAAGTACTGATGATTGTTTCTTGTGCTTACACTAAGCGGTCCACAAATATCAGAATGGATCAAATCCAATGTCCTAGTGGTGCGTTCAACACTACCTTTAAAGGGTGTTTTAGATATTTTTCCCTTGAGACAGGATTCATAAGAAGTTATTTGTTTAAGGTCATTTTCAGTGAATGGCCCTAAATTACTTAACTTGCTAATTTTGTTATTTGAGATATGTCTTAATCTAGCGTGCCATAAAAACGCTGAGGTTTCATCAGCTCTCTTACGTTTTGTCTCTCGTTGTATATTTAGAATATTACTGTTTTGAGTTAGATAAAGTCTATTGTTCAATGTACCAAGATGTATTGAAAAATTATTCTTTTTGAGGAAAAAGTTACCATTCTTAATATTAATTTCATAACCTTCGCAATCAAGTATTGGAACTGAAATAATATTACGAATAATGACCTAAATCTAATCTAATTGTGCCTAAAGTTTGAGCTTCGACAGTAGAACCGTCCCCAATCTTCAAGACATATTCTTCTCCTTTGAGCTGCCGGACCTCACGTAGCACCTGTACATCATTACAGATATGAGATCCACAACCGGTATCAAGTACCCAAGAGTTAGCATTAATAGAAAGATTTACTTCAACGAGAAACATACCTTTCTTAAGAGTGGCCTTGTACTCTTGGCATTTCTCCTCCAATGCCCCGGTTTGCCACAATGGAAGCAAACGTCCTCTTTCTGATCACGTGTCTTCTTTTGGACTTTTCCCTTCGTGATGCCTCCATTGGGCGTAAGGGACATCTTCTTCTTTTGGGATTTCTTGCCCTTGCCTTTGGAAGGCTTAGAAAAAGATGGAGCAGTGACCATCATAACCTTATTGTCCTACTTGATCGTGTTTTCAGTAGTCACAAGCTGACTAATCAGCTCAGCTACTAGCATTTGCATGATTCATATTGAAGTTAAGGACAAAAGGGTTGAATGATGGTGGGAGCGAGGCTAGCAACAAATCCACTGAAAGCTCATCTCTCAGTGGCATGTCCATGGAGGCAAGTTTCTCAGTAAGAGCAAGAAACTTGAGTCCATATTCATGGACACTAGTACCTTCCTTTATTCTCAAATGGAACAATTCCTTTGAGGTGTTATACCTTGTAACACCCTCATGAGGACGGTAAAGTTGCTTTAAGTGGTCGTAAATCTCCCAAGCAAATTCTATGGACTCATGTTGTCTTTGCATATTCGGAGACATGTTAGCAAGCATGAGAAAACGGGCTTCGGATCATCCTTCCACTTCTGGATCGCATCCCGCTCAGTCCGGGTTGGAGCGTCCCCTTCGGGAACCGGCTCCGCCTCGTAGAGAACATAAGTTCTCTTCTCGGAATCTAGAACGATTTTTAGATTCCTAAGCCAATCAGAATAGTTGGGACCAGTCAACTTGTTTGACTCGAGGATCTATGCTAGAGGGTTTTTGGTTGCCATTTCAAAACACATAGAGAATCATAGAATCTACGACCTAAATAGAAAAATAGAGAACTAGTGAGCATGCTGAATAATAACGATATACATGAGATTAGGTCTTTAATCTATGTAGCTCCCACTGTTTTTCAATGATCTATAATTCCCAAAGATCTTAGAGGATACTTGTTACCCTAATGGGTACTAAGATCCTAAGCACTTAACCTTGAACCCACGACTCGTGGGCATTCTCAATTAAGCCTAAGGTAGGTACAACTTACCAATTCCAACACTGTGGAATTCTTAGTAATGTTTTTGCATAAGGACCCACGACTCGTGCGACATCCATATTTACTTAGGCGTTAAGCTAGACCCATCAATAATAAGATCATGATCAAAACTTAGTTTGAACGACCCACGACTCGCGGCCATCGCCCTTGCTAAAATTGATCACGAAATATTGATCATTTAAGATCAATTAGGAAACTAAGAACTAAAAGGTTTCACATAGGCACCCCACAACTCGTAGCCAGCATCTAGCTTCCCCTATTAAACTTAAATCCTATTGATGGAATGCAAGGAATTTAATTCAAAGTTTGCACCTCGAATTAAACACCTATTTTCGAAAATTAGCTTAATTTTTAATGGGAATTTTCGATGTAATTGGAGAGTTGTCCGGTTCGACCTCACCAACATATATGTTGTAGCACCCCACACGGTGGGTCACCACATCCCCCGCACCTAAGCCTAATCCACATACGAGATGGTGAACCCATACACGAATCAAGCAGAGGCAAACGGGAGACCGACAGACACTCACCTAAGCTAGGCGGAATGTAGACCCTACCAGTTAAAACAAATTACAGAACACATGCGTATGCGGAAGCGATGTCATACATTCAAATAAAAAAAAACACAAGCGGCAAGTGACGGTTCAACTAGCATAAATACCTAATCCCGAATAACAACATAAATAATAAAACACACGAGTGCAAAACTGTCCCTAGAAGCCTGTCCCGAAATCAAATGTATAACTGAATAAAGTTTACATAGCATATTAACATACTTATACAAAATCCTTATAAAATGAAATGCAACAGACTTGAACAAGACAAAGACTTGACAGACTCCAAGGACTAGACACGCCGCCTAGCACAAACTCCATGCGACACCTGCACACTAAAAACAGAAGGGGTTAGGGGTCAGTCACATGGACTGAGTGAGGGGCTAACGCACACCAACACATATCTACATATAGAGCAAAGCACGTATTAAACAAAAGACTATGAACCGGGAATAGGGTTTTGCATACCAAAGTCATTTTCCCAAAAAGAGCTCATATTTATACATATGTTCATATCTTCTTAAGTTTGAAAACTCGTAAGGATTCATATATATACAAAGAACGCATAGGGATTCACATTAAAAGCTCATAGGGACTCATATTGAAACTCATGCAGATTCCTAATTAAAATTCATAAGGATTCTTATATTTGGATCGATTCATAGTTTAGCATAGAAATCTCATACTTAAATTACCCGGTGAGTACAGCTCAACTTTACTTCTTAAAAAGAAAGAATTTATAAGAAACATAATGAAACATAAATATATAAAATTCATAAGACTCATATTTCCGTATTCCTTCCACCTTCTCTGGAAGTCTACACGCGGGTTACGGGCCCACATCGTGCAACTCGATACCCATACATGGGGTAGCGATCTCGCAACGTACATTAAGGAGCACGTGCACAGGCTTAACCCGGCGGCCCAACAACTCCTCGGGCGTCCTTACTCACGCCTCCAGGGCCCAGGGATTTATAAGATTCGTAAGGAAACATAAGACTCATAAGAAACATACCTAACTCGCGAAACCTAGAAACATACAATTCGTACTTAAGAAACATACCATAAGAAACATACCTTACCGTGCAACTCGGCATATGCTATACACGTACCTCTCCGGGTCTTCTAAATCCATATGACGCTGAGGGAGACCCACAATTCGATTGACACTACACGGTTTGGGGCATAGCCTCGTTGCAAAACCATTTTAAGCTTATATACGCCCATACATATAATTTCAGAAGAATTCATATTAAATCAAATTAACAAGATTCATAACATATTATAAGACACATATTTAATATACATATAGT
The DNA here is from genome assembly GCA_037501455.1 of Lantana camara. NCBI lineage: Eukaryota > Viridiplantae > Streptophyta > Magnoliopsida > Lamiales > Verbenaceae > Lantana > Lantana camara. The sequence goes on from CM074865.1 coordinate 47,499,299, forward strand.
ATATTCGCATGCGGGCTTGAAAACAAGCATATAGGGTCGTAGGTCACATTAACTAAAAGAAAACAAACCTAAACCTCACCTTATACCGAAGTGGCCAAGAACGCGATAAATGATTCATCCCGGAATCAACTCGGATCACGAAATACCACCCCGGGTGCACCTGGGCAAACTGAAGACGAAATGCAAGACTTAGACTCGAGGATGAACCACATAGTCTCACGGCGTATGCGTAAGCACTTAAGAGATGCAAACACTTAGGCAAAACTCAAATTCAAATCAATTCCATGTAATTCAATACATTCCATAGCCCATCGGATGGATTTGTAATCATATAACACGTTCATGCGCACAAATAACATATATTACAAAGTAGAGATGCTTAACAAGGTGCATATGTGCTTCGTACAAACAATTCACATTACAAAAGAAACAAAAAGTGCATATAAGAACAAATACATACACATACACATGCTATAACAAGTTAGGAATAAGTTAGGAGGTGGGAAGATACGAGAAAAACGGAATAAGAACACAAAAATTAGTTCCGAGTGAAATTGGGCCAAAGCTGACAGTTTTACCGAAACGGACAAGCTGTACGAAAACGATAATATCTTGAGTTTCAGGAATGGGAATTGAGTTTTGCTTATTTTAAATGAAACTAGACACACAGATCTTTCCGATGATATATGACACAAATAGTGGCACAACTAGACACATAGATCTTTTCCGATGATAAAAACTCCCCACCCGGGGAGTCACTCCGGAGGTGAAAAAGAAGCAGAAACAGGGGCTAATCGCGGGAGGAACCAAAAAAACATTATTCCACTAGTTATGCAAATATTCATCTATAACTGTTCTTTATAATAACTATTCCACTAGCAAATATTCCCAAGTTCTACTAACTTGCGAAAATGGGAAAAGAATATGTGAACAAATGAGCTTTATTAATAGAATGTGTTGGATATTTCTCTTTTGAAATTGGAATGGGACATATGGATCATTATGAGGATGACTTTAAAGCAGCAATGCTGAAGGACACAGCTGCATATTATTCTCGGAAAACTTTTAATTGGAGCTTAGATGATTCATGTCCCGACTACAGGCAAAAAGCAGAAGAGTGTTTGAAATGAGAAAAAGATAGGGTTACTAATCGTCTTCATTCAAGTAGTGAAACAAAGTTGCTTGAGAAAGTGCAACGTGAGCTATTGTATGTGTATGCTAGTCAACTTCTGGAGAAGGAACATTCAGGTTGTCATCCATTACTTAAGAGATGACAAGGTTAATGGTTTGTCAAGGATGTATAGGCTCTTTTCAAAAATCCCTCGAGGCCTGGAACCTGTAGCTAATATATTCAAGCAGTAAAGTGACAAGTAGAAGATGCTGCAAGCTACAACCACTCTTCATCAAAGGCGGAAGGACGAAAATTGATTGCCCTGATAATTGACGATTTGCGACGAAAATGTAGCACCCGAGCGCAAGGTACCACATCCCCCGCACCATGACCCGGCCCGTATATGAAATGGATTTCCATACACGTGCTGAATCATAGCGAACGGGGACACACACACACACTAAGCCAGGCGGGACTAGCCTATCACTTAAACCCCAATAACCACAACAATCAGAGTAGCAGAACAACATAAAAGCGGAAGCAATAAATCATATCATAGATTGAGCTATATGCTCTAGGTACCAACATTTAAGTTCATGGGAGTTAAATCCCAATACAAGTACGCTCCAAATTATAATCAACATATACATGCCATCACAGCCCAAAACAACATTTATATACAATAATTGAAAGTGCGAGTATGCAAGTGTAATGACAAAATATAAAAGCTAGAGGCGAATGCAAGACCTAGGACTCGTATTCCTGCCTAGCTGCCTCAACATCTGCACAAAATAACTGAAAACCGAACGGGTTCAGTCCAAAAGGGACTGGTGGGTATAAAACAGGGCATAGAGACGATAATTAAACAATCACATGCAAGCTATAATCCCAAGTGAGGTTTTAAAGAATTTCCCAAAGTGGGCGAATAACAATCATCAAAAGGGATTATAACGAATCATTAACATTAGGTCATTATTAGCCCGGCGAGTGGGCGTGCATTATCTCCAACCCACTCCTCGTGTAAATCATTTAAACATTCTTTCATTCATTCTGTTCATGCATTTCAATCTTGTGTGCACATTCATAACATTCACGCCTTCTTCCTTCGGTTTGGTGACGGGTTTGCAAGACCCGACCACCCATTCATTGACCAAAAGGGGAACATGACTCCCCAGATGGCGCTCAACGTCCATTCCTTGCTAACTCCTAACGAGGTCCGGTTACGCCGTTAAATTGGTGGAACTAATGTGAGGGATCACCGTCGGCCCATGCCTCCCCGGATAGCCACTCACACTAAGTCCCTGGGCCCCATTCGTGCATAACATTCATTCTTTCTTTCTCACCAAAACATTTGGTAGGATTTATAAAATAAGGGCTTTACGTTGCAAACATTTACTCCTTGAAAATGACTCTATATATATATACATTTTGGTCGAAAACTTTGCACGTTAAGGTATTTATAGGGTCAGATAGCTAAGTAGAAGAAAACCCACCTCGAACTGCAAAAGAAGAACATACGAGCCTCACTGACCGGCCTCGTCTCCAAAGGAATCAAAATCTGTGCAAAACAGGTGAAGTGAGACTCATATGACCAAATAAGACGCTCGGCAATGCCATGGTTATGATATGAACGCATAAATCAAATATAATGAACATGTTCATGTGCACTATTAAGGTCTTAAAACATATAACCGATCATAACTTCCAAACTTGCATTAATATAACAATCATAACATAGGTAAATTAGAGTCACGTTCAATATAACCCACAATTACGAGCCACGCATGCAATTCAAGCAAGAAAAGAGACTTCTCAAGGCTGCCAATTCAAATGACACGGCCGTGTTGAGTTTCAAAGGAAAATGGACACGGCCGTGTCCGAGGTTTAAAAATCAGAAAATTTAAAGTCGAGGGCTTGACACGGCCGTGTTGAGTTTTCAAAGGATTTGGACACGGCCGTGTCCGAGGTTAAAATCTGAAAAAATTTAAAGTCGAGAGCCCAACACGGCCGTGTCCATTTTCAGTGCAAAGATGACACGGCCTTGTCAGCTCATCGTTTTGAAAGACATAACAGAGCAACAGCTCTGTTACGCGAGGGAAAAGCTTAAGGAAAACAAGGCAGCCACCAAGAAGCTCTCCAACAACACTTTGACATGATTTCAAGCCACAAAATTCATGCAATTCACATATCTCAATCATATATACAAGAATTCACACTCAAAATTGGCAAATGAACACCCAAAACAAGCTTTCAATCATGGAGGTTTTCAAGCTTCAACAATGGTAACTCATGCTATACTCCACCAACATGAAATCTATAGATATAGAAAGGACAAGGAAGCTCCAAACATCAACTTTCATGCATCGATCCTCACTTTAAACCAAGGAAAAACATGGAACCAAGAATTCATATCAATTATTCATTTCAAGCTTTTTCTTCAAACCACATGATTCTCCAACTTAAATCAAGATACAATCGGGAGAAAATGGAGAGGTGAACAAGGAGAAAACAATACATATCCTACCTTGGAAGAAGATGGAGAGTTGGATGATCTTGAGCTCAAGGTTGGTTTGATCAAAACAAGGGTTTCTTGAAGTTCTTCCTTGCTCCTTGCCTTGGGTGATTTTGATCGATCAAAAAAAAATGGAAAGAGAAGGGTAGGAATGCTGATATCTAATAGAGAAATGGGTAGGATACGGGTTGGTCCAAGTCCGGTTCGTTTAAGAAAAGGTTCAAACAAGTTATAAGGTCGAGGTTATGAAACGGTTCGTTGTCGAAGGTTCAAATGATACCGAAAAGATACAAGGTCGAGTTCAAGGGATAGGTAACGTCGAAACAAGTTCAACGCCGGTTACGGATCTCGATTTCGAGGTCCGGAGCTAAAGATATCGCAAAAACCGTTCAGGGTTGCCTATTATACAATTAGGTCCCTAAACTTTCGAAAAGTGGCAATTAAGCCCAAACTCAATTTCTAATTGAGTCCAAAACATTCAAATACATTACAATCAAGCCCACGGATTACACGGAACACGTAATTTCATTCAATTAGCACCATGTTCACACGAAATTCACATTTTCACAAATCCGATCACATATTCATAGTTCAAATAGACAATCATAAGAAAATTTTAAACAAATAATCAAATTATAAACAAATTCAATTAACAAATCAAAATATAAAATCATATAATTAAATATAAATGCGCACGTAACGCTTACCTGCACGTGTGAAAACTCGGGGCGTTACAGAAAAAGGGCTGAGGTAATTGACGACATGCGACGCGAAGGCAGAAGAACGAGTCGAATGCTACCGATGAAGATTTGATAGTTTTTTTTTTTATTGACGATGCGATGACGTGAAGGCAGAAGATCACAAGTCGAAGGCAACCGAAGAAGATTTGAGAGTCTTTATGATCAATGATGTGTAACGTGAAGACGAAGAAGCAGAGCGGTGCGCATCTGAAGTAAACTGAGTGGCGAATCCTTGTGGTTGACGATATGCAAAGTGAAGAACGGAAGAACGAGATGTATGCCGTAAGCTTGCAGATTTAACTGGATACTTTTTCGGTACGTAGAGCAGCCATAAAACGTGACTAAGACGGATGAAGCCGCGAGTAGAGAAGAGAGAGACCTGCGTTGATTGAGCCGATGCTTGACCTCAATGGGTGCTTCGATCGTTATAAATGCAGTTGTCCAAGAGGAACTGCCTTTGTGTTTCTCTGCGAAATTTAATCAAACAGTTAGTAAGCATAAGCTTAAATAAAAGAAGTGCATCATACTTTGTATGAAGAAGACAACCAACAACAACAAAAGAAAAGAGATAAGCCTACGCTTTGATGTTCTTTGATTTGATGGATCAGTAATATAATCCTAATTCAAGAATTCTCGTTGCTACGTACTAAGTTGCACTACGATTGGGAGCTCTAATTGTGATGATTATGCTATGATTCAACGTGCTTCTATAGAATCTCTAATGATAGAGTCCATCTGTATTAAGGAAACATGGTCCCATTAGGACTCCACTAAATCGTAGCTCTAATTCAAGATTAGAGTGCATCTTAATCCAAGATGCGGGAGGATTGGCTGATCAAATAAGGCTTCTAGAATGCAGAGTTCAATTGGATGTAGAATTCTGTATTTTGCTGTCTTACGTTGCAGAAGTTTTAGAGTACAACTGGAACTCTGTTAAATTGCTCAAATTTAGTAAAAAAAAAAAAAAAAGAGGAACCGAAGTAGAAGGAGTCCTTAAGCTGATGGGCAATGCTCTATATGTTCATGAAAATTGGAGAGACATGATGCACTTGGAAAAGACGAAATAAGATTGGGCTATTTGCTTTCTAGTTTATTAGGCCACAATTTCATTTAAGGAAATAGGTGAATTTGGCCCATTTGTTTTTAACAAGCTGAGTTATTGATCTGTCCGTTGAAAAAATGTGAGATCATTTAAATCCAAAGTTCAGGCATGTGAGTGTTTTGAATTTCAGGTCATGTGAATAGTGATGATGCAAATTTTTTCCCTTCAAGTCCAAATTCGGAAAAAACATACATTGCATTTTAAGTTTGGGATTTCAAACCAAGTACTTCAAACTTCGCCTCGTCGACCACTTAGCATGTCTCTCGCCGAGCTTTAAAGTGGGGGCATTTGTAGACGAATTTATTTTCGTCAAATTAAATTAAGACACGTGTAAATAAATATTAAATTATCAAATTTAATTCAAGCTATTTTTATATTTTTTGGATATATATTAATGAAAATCCATAAAATATTTAAATAGTTGATTTAATTGATAATTTTAATGTTTATTTTGTAATCAAATCAACTATCAACACGTGTCAAAATTGAAGTGTTCCGACGAATCAAATCAAGCCTTGCAGCTCAATTGGTTATGACCAATCAAATGAAGACACGTGGCATGTTTCAACACGTGGACCAATCAGATCAAAACATGTTATTTATTTATTTTCTTTAAGATAAATTCATATTAAAGTAATAAATAAATAAATACATTTGATATTATCCTTTTAAATAAATTAATTAATTAATTAAGGGATAATTATCACAAAACTCAACCCTACACCTATAAATAGAGGTCATGGGTAACACTTCAAACACATTGAGATCGACACCAAGGACGACATCATCAACGGACTTCAAGACTTCGACTTCGACTTCAACACTGACACAGATATCGACATATCGACAAAGAGCAAGGAGGAAGAGAGCGACATCAAAGGCGTCTTCACGCCATTAAGTCTTTTAAGTCTTTCTCTCATCTTCAAAGGAGTCTTCACGCCGTCAAGTCTACATACGTGCGCGAGTCTTCTTCACGTCATCAAGTCTGCATCAAAGTCTTCTTCTTGTCGTCTTCAAGTCTTCTAGATATTCAAGCCTCGCTGCTACGACAAACTACAACTATAGTTTCATCAAAGGTTGCAGACAATATGAAATCGTGTGAACACTAATCTTGAGAGATTCTTTTTTTGGGGGGGGGGGGGTTGTGGCGTGAGGTTAAGGGGAGAGAAGAGAGAGTTTTGTGTGTAGGAATTGAGGGAATTTGTGAGTTAGAAATGACTCTCTTCAAGGGTATTTATAGGTAGTAATGAGGGACCTTATAGCAATTTCTAAGAGTTTATTAGAAATGTGGAAATCTCTACACCACACAAATGTATGGAATTTATATGGGAAATGTGGGAATTTCTAATTTACACAATTATGTGGAGAAATTATGTAGGAATGTGGAATTTCCTAACTCACACAAATGTATGGAATTTTGTTAAGAAATGTGGATGAATTAAATTCATTCATCTAAACTTTCAATTTTTGGAAAGGTCATTTTAGGGAAGTGATGTCATGAATGATGCCATAATAATTAAAATAAATATAAAATAATGTAAAATTTATTCAAAAGTCGAGAGACGAGAACTTGAAGTGGTAAAAATAATGAAAGAATGAGTAAAAAATAAGCTTTGTTATGATTATAAATGTGTGACGTTTAGGTCTTTTGTTTGAAAGTTGTAAACGCTAGAGATTATGAAAACCATGATAAATTATATAAAAGAAGCTATGAGGAAGTTTAAAGATTGAGAAAATTATCATAGTTAGAGAAAAATTCAAGAAACGTTTTAAGTATAATTTCGGATATTAAATGAAAGCTAAACGTTGATAATAAAATAATAAATTTTAAAAAAGAAAATATTTATGAAATAAGCTACGGTGGGAATTATGTTTTGGTATGAGTATGAAAATTCTTAAAATAATTCAAGGATCATTTTGACTATAATATTTGATTGGAAAAAGTGTTCCGAGTAAATTCCTAATTTTATGGAATGAATAGTGATCAAGGGACCTAATGGTAATTTTGATCAACAATTTTTGTAAAGAGTTTCGGGTATAGAAACCATGTATAAGAAATAGAAAATATAGGCTTCTTAAGGTTTTATGAGTGAGACTGAGAAAATGGCTTGGTGGATGGACAATGACAATAGAGATAAATTGTAGCTTTTGACCTAAAATTTTCGAAAATGATTTTAGGACAAGAGATGTCAATTATGGTATTCAAGAGATACAGATTTGAGTTTTTATGATTCTATTGAGGGAATGAAGACTCGGGAAAACAATAGTGATTTTAAATGAGATCTCTCCCAAAGTCACACAATAGCACGTAAGAACAAGTTAGAACACATAGTCCCTGTGATGCAAGAAGAACATTTGACGGATCAAAGTCTATAAATGCTTTCACTTTCTTTCAAGTTTTACCTTCCAACTAGGCCCTGTTTAGGGCTGTTACATGTTCTAATCTAGCGTGCCATAAATATGCTGAGACTTCGTCATCTCTCTTACGTTTTGTTTCTCGTTGTATATTCAAAATTGGTGTTTTGAGTCAGATAAAGTCCATTTTTTAATGTACCAAGATGTATTAAAAAATCATTCTTTTTAAGGAAAAAGTTACCATTCTTAATATTAGTTTCATAACCTTCACAATCAAGTATTTGAACTGAAATAATATTACGAATAATGTCTGATACAAAAAGGACTTTATTTAATACTAATTCAAAACTACATGAATCTAATCTAATTGTACCTAAAGCTTGAGCCTCAACGCTTGAGCCATCTCCAATCTTCAAGACACATTCTCCTCCATTGAGCTGTCGAACCTCACTTAGCATCTGTAAACCATTATGGATATGAGATCCACAACCGGCATCAAGTACCCAAGAGTTAGAATTAATAGAAAGATTTACTTCAATGAGAAACATACCTTTCTTTAGATTAGCCTTGTACTCTTAGCAGTTTCTACTCCAATGCCCCGATTTGCCACAATGGAAGCAAACGTCCTCCTTCTGATCACGTTTCTTCTTTTAGGCTTTTCCCTTCGTGATGCCTCCATTGGGCCTAAAGGACTTCTTCTTCGTTTGGGCTTTCTTACCCTTGCCTTTAGAAGGCTTAGAAGAAGATGGAGCCGTGACCATCATAACCTTATTGTCCTTCTTGATCGTGCTTTCAACAGTCACAAGCTGACTAATCAGCTCAGCTACACTAGCGTTTGCATGATTCATGTTGAAGTTAAGGACAAAGGAGTTGAATGATGGTGGGAGCGAGGCTAGCAACAAATCCACCGAAAGCTCATCTCTCAGTGGCATGTCCATGGAAGCAAGTTTCTCAGTAAGAGCAAGAAACCTGAGTCCATATTCATGGACACTTGTACCTTCCCTCATTCTTAAATGGAACAATTCTTTTAAGGTGTTATACCTTGTAACATGCTCATGAGGTCGGTAAAGCTGCTCTAAGTGGTCATAAATCTCCCAAGCAAATTCCATGGACTCATGCTGTCTTTTCATTTTCAAAGACATGTTAGCAAGCATGAGACAATGGGCTTGGAGATTATCATCATTCCACTTCTAGATCGCGACTCGCTCAGCCCGGCTTGGAGATTCCCCTTCGGTAATAGGCTCCGCCTCGTAGAGAACATAAGTTATCTTCTCGGAATCTAGAACGATTTTTACATTCCTAAGCCAATCAGAATAGTTGGGACCAGTCAACTTGTTTGGCTCGAGGATCGATACTAGAGGGTTTTGGTTGCCATTTCAAAACACGTAGAGAATCACAGAATCTACGACCTAAATGGAAAAACAGAGAACTAAGTGAGCACGCTGAATAATAACGATATACATGAGATTAGGTCATTAATCTATGTTGCTCCCACTATTTTTAGAAGATATATAATTCCCTAAAGATCTTAGAGGAAACTTGTTTTCCCAATGTGTAACGCCCCGACTTTTCAGACGTAAAGGTACGACGTATGTGTTTACCAATTTGCGCGAATTAATTGTTTTTACGTGTTTTATATTTAATTTTATTATAAATTGTTATTATTTTATTTTACTATATTATATTTTAATTTATTATTATTATAAAATATTTCGTATTTGAGTATGTATATATACGTTTATTTGTTTTATTATTAATTTAATGATTAATGTTAATTATATGCTAATTATGTATTATGTTAATTAATCATGCTTTAATTAATTAATCACGTGATTTTAATTTATGTTTATAATTTAATTCGATTTATTTATTTAAATTTTAGTATGCATGAATTTTCATGAAATATGCATGAATTGCATGAATATGTGCTTAGTTGTTTATTTTGTGCTTCGTTTTTATATGAAATGATATCGCAATGCCGTGAAATTGTAGTATGTTGTAAATATACGTGTTATGAACATGCCTATATGCTCGGATTATGTTTTCGAATTTATTTGATATGTTAACGAATTTAATTTGAATCGAGGAACCAAATCGGGGGCTAACGAGCACTTAGTGATACGAACTCCACGTACTTGGTATAGGGTTTCACGGCAAGTACGTGGAGTTCGTATCATTTGGTATCAGAGCCAGGTTTCCATCCAAGGTTATGTATCCGTATCTTTTATCTTTTGTATAATTTCTTTTCATTATTGTTATATTGCTGCAAAAAAAATCGAAGAAGTCAAAAAATGAATGAATTTTGATTCAAGTGAGTTATACTCACAAGTTCTTAGTTGAACGACACCGGAGTTTCAAACCTCCACTGGATAATGTCATTTCCCGACTCATTATAGTCGACGGGGTGCATTACTTATCAAATCTGATAGTGTTGGTTCCTTGCTCATTATAGCAAACGGGTCACGCTCCTCTATTTTAACCTTGAAGTGGACGATCGAAAATCAAGAACTCCAAGTATTGGTATAGGGTTTCACGGCAAGTACGTGGAGTTCGTATCACTTAGCGTACCCTTGGTTCCGAATTTTATATCTTGAGCTCGGGAACTTGGATTCGAGTTCCGTCAACTCCGCTGAACTCGTAACGAAAATTCGAGTTTAGTAAACTTAGCCTTATATTTTTCCAAAATCATTTGAACCTCCGAAAGCCAACCGAAAAACGAAACGGCATCACTATGACCACCTTTCACTATATTAGCCATAACTTGTTCAAAACTTAACCAAATTAACTATGGTTGGTGGCCTTTTAACCCCAGTTCAACCCTCTATCAGCCCTTACTTGCCTCATCTCGATCCAACCTTCACACATATCAGAAATTTCAGCCAAACCCTTCTGCAGCCAGCTCTTCCCGTAACTGTACACATCCTTGGGATTTAGATCTCAAATCTCAATCTTCTCTTATCCATTCTTCAAGGTGAGTTAGTATTATGTTGTACATGCATCTCTGGGTATTTTCTTCCTTTCATCACAAATTTTAACTCAACTTTCATATGGATTTTATGATTTGAATGAACAGTTAGGTTTTGAGGCATTTGGGTGATTTCTTGAATCTCTTTGATCTTTGATGTGTTTTGGTGATATATATATGATTCTTATACTCCATTTATGACTGAGTATTCTTATATTAATTGTTGGTTAAAAGGTTGGTGAGATATCATCAATGAAATAAATATGTGTTGCTCATATTTCAAACTGGATTTTTGGCTCTGCTCACGTACTGTGCTGCTGCTAACTTTTGGGAGATGCTTTGATGCTATATATTATCTCTTTTTACCTCATATGTTGGAGGAGGATTGGTTGATTGATCATGCTTGAGATGGCTTGTTCTTTTTTTTCCAGTTGCCCTGTTTTTCCCTCACCGAAACTACTATCTCTTTTCTTCTCTTTTGCGGCGTATGTTGGGTTGGTTTCCTGGGCTGATTGTTGCGCATTTGAAGCCCCTTCTTATCTCATTCATTGGCTTGAAAAGGATTGCAGCTTGTGTGCTTGGTTGCTTTGGTTAAACTTCCCTTTTTCCTTCTCCTGTTTTTCCCGTATCGGTCTGCTGCGTCTGTAATCTCTCCCCGGGCGGGGAGAGTTCCTTCTTGTGGAGTGCCCAGCCGGGCACTTCTACCACAGCCTGCAGAATCCTTCTGTAACTCCTACCCGGCCGGGGAGTTTTGTTTGGGATTGGCTACCCGGGCGGGTAGTCACTGCTGAACTCTGCTTCTTTTTCCTTTCTTCTCCTGTTTCTTTCTCCTCCCTTCTTCTTTCCTGGTGTTGCTTCGAGAGTCTGAGTGTGTGTTTGTGTTGCTGCTGTTGCTGCTCTTCTTGTACAGAGGTGTGTGTGTGTTTGTTCTTGAATAAGCTGCTGCGGCTGTTTCTTCCTGTGCGTGTGTGAGTTGTGTGCAGATTTGGTAAGAGCTTGATTTGGTTGCTGTTGTTCGTCCTTGTGAATGAATGTATATATCTATATACGTATATATGTGTACAGTGTGTTTGTGTGTGTGCATGCATGCATGGGTATCTATATATATATGTATTAATTATGTTAATATATTATATGCATGCATGCTAATTACGTATATATATATTATATATATACATATGTTATTATATAATTATATATATTTATTATATATTTTAAATGTTATTTGATTTAATTCAATTCTTGAAATTAATTGATTTCTATTCCGCGTATTTAAATTACCGACCATTGTTTGAACGTTTTATTTATTTTATTCCTAATTGTGAATATGAATATTACTTGCTATGATTATTAAATGGAATTTTAGATTAATTGATATGCATTATGAATGTTATGAATTTATGAATTTGAATGAAATATATGAACGAATGGTTTGATTATACGTTTTAAATTCCTTAATAGTGCACATGAACATTTTTATGATATAACATGATCTTTTATGCATTCATGTCATATTCACTTCATTGCCGAGCGTCATATGTGGTCATTGAGTCTCATACCTTTTCTTTTGCACAGATTCGGGTTTGGTCGGAGACAAGGGCGAGCATTGAGACGCTTGTGCCTTTCTTTGCTTTGAAAAGGTGGGTTTTTCTTCTAATAGTTAAAACAACCATATATATATCCCTTATGTGCAAGGTTTTAAGCCAAAATAGTATATTTATAGATCGAGTCATTTTGGGTAAATGATTTCAAACGTATGACCCCTTTTTATTTATGAAACAATACCTTATGTTTGGCAAGACACATTTATGATTTATGATTTCACGGGCCCCGGGACTTAGTATATGTGGCTAACCGAGGAAGCAAGGGCTGACGGGGATCCCATATACTAGTCCCAACCAAACTACGGCGATACCGGCCCTTGCTAGGAGGTTTAGCGAGGAATGGGAGCTTAGTGCCCTTGGGGGATTCATGTACCCCCATTGGCCTATGTATAAACCGGTGGCCGGGTCTTGCAAGCCCGTCCACCACCCGGAGGAAGAAGGAGTATATGAATGATTATGATCATGTTATTTATGAGCACAAAAGATTTATGTATGATAATGAATGATTGAATAATTGATTATGATTACACGAGGAGTAGGTTGGAGATTGTGCACGCCCACTCGCCGGGCCATAAACCCTTATGAACAATTATGAATGAATATGAGCGTCGTAATCCCGTTGATGTTTCCTTTTGTTTTAACCACTTGGTAAATTCTTATCAAACTTCACACGGGATTAGGGCTTGCATGTACGTGTTTAATTTATGCAATATTATACCTTATGCCCCGTTTTATACCCACCAGTCTCTTTTAGAGTGAACCCGGTTGTTTTCAGTTGTTTTGTGCAGGTATAGGAGTGCTAGGCGGGAATACAAGTCGTCTAGGTCTTGCATTTATGTTTAGCACTTCTTTTCAGTCTCATATTCATACTCTTATTGGTAATTTGTATATGATCATAGTTTATTCTTGGAGCATTATGATTTTTGTAGGCCATGAGCGTCGTTGAACACTTGAATGCTTTTGTATATCTATTTTTGGAGCTTGGTGGCTCATTGTATATATGCTATGTCGTTCTTGCTTCCGCGTTTACTTTAACTCTGATTTTATATTGTCTTGAGTTGATTGGTTTAAGGGTTAGTCCCGCCTAGCATAGCGTGTGTGTTGTGTCCCCGTTCGCTGTGGATTTGGCACGTGTATGGACTTCCATTTCTTATACGGGTCGGGTCTCGGTGCGGGGGATGTGGTACCTTACGCTCGGGTGCTACATCCTTATGTGGTATCAGAGCTTAGGGTTGCAAAACCCGGGCTCTAGTGTCGTGTTGAGTCAGTTAAGTCGTTCGGCTTTAGGAACAACTTGTCAATGTGTTGCATATGCATTGCTTACGTGCTTGTGTGCTTTAACTTTCGAATTTTGATCGAATTAATTGCACTTGCATGCATGGACTAAAAATAGCATGCATTTCAGTGTTTCTTGGACAGGATGCCTCCACGTAGACACCGTGAGAGATCTCCAGGACACCGCCGTCATCATGACCGATCTCCTACGCCTCCACCCCAACCACAAGCACCACCAATGGACATGGGGAATTTCATGGAAGCGGTTTTTAATTATGTCGAGCATAGGAGGGCTCAAGCTCCCCCACCACAACAAGCAGAACAACAAGCTCCTCCACTAAACCACAATAATAGAGATCCTCATGGGGTGTTTCTGAGCTACAACCCCCCTCGATTTTCTGGTTCTATCGATGATGCGGTCTCGGAGGGTTGGTTGATCCGATTAGAAAGGATATTTGGAGTCCGATAGTTTACTACGCAAGAGAAGGCTCAATTTGCTATATTCCAACTTGATGGAGATGCGTATGAATGGTGGGAACGAACAAGAGAGAAACTTGAAGTGGATGAAGAGGAAGTGACTTGGGAGGTCTTCAAGAGAGAATTTAAAGAATGCTTTGTACCGGAGGTAGTGAGAGAAAGGAAGGAGCAAGTGTTTATGGAATTAAAGCAAGGTGCGCGTACGGTGACTCAATATCTTGCCGTATTTAATAGACTTGGGAAATATGCTCCTCATGTCACCCGGGATGAGAAGAGAAAATCAAGGAAATTCATTGCGGGATTGAGACAGGACTTGAGACACGGTCAGGCGGGTCACAACTTTGAGTCATTTGCCGACACCGTGCAAAGAGCTTTGGTTCAAGAAGAAGAATTCAAGAAGAAGGATCCGATGTTTAGAGCTCCAATGGGAAGAGGTTCTGGATCGAATTCGGGAAAGAGGCCGATGATTCAAGCTAGTCCCCCTCCTAAAGGTCCTTTTAGGAAGCCTCGATTTGGAGGACAAGGTTCTCAGGCCGCACCGACTCGACCAAAGGCTCTACCCATGGCACCGGCATCTACAAATTCTTGCCCGGATGTACCTCCATGTACTCATTGTAGGGGACCGGCCCATACCTACAATAATTGTCGAAGAAGGTTGAATTTGTGTCTCATATGTGGAAAAAGCGACCATATGGCGGAGACATGTCCCTACAAGAACCCCGGATTTCAGAAAGGAGTTCAAAGGCCAATGATTCAGGCTCGTGCTTATGCCCTCGAGGGTGAGGAGCAAGATGCAGAGATTGATCCCACAGCTGTGGTAGAAGGTACCCTATGCATACATAACATGAACATTCATGCACTCTTTGATCCGGGTGCCACGCATTCCTTTATTTCTTGTGATTTAGTTGCCACTCTGTGCTTGCCTGTTATTTGTCTCTCTTCTTGTTATTTGGTGAGTTCGCCACTTGGTGGTAGTCTTCAGACAGATCGGTTGGTTCGGGAATGTTCAGTTCTGATTGAGGGGAAAGAGTATCGGGCTAATTTAATCGTTATGCCTATGAAGAGGTATGGAGTTATCTTGGGTATGGACTGGTTGTCCAGGCATCGGGCCAATGTTGATTGTTTTGCGAAGAAGGTGATTTTGGGTAATGAATTGGTGATTGGTAGTGGATCAAGAATGGTATCTCTCTTGTCTTATATGGAAGCTCACAAGTTGATGAGAGAAGGAGCAATGGGATTTACTGCTTACCTTCTGAATAGGCCGAAAGATCAAATTAAGTTGGAGAATACCGCGGTTGTTAAGGATTTTTCCGATGTGTTTCCGGAAAATTTGAGTTCTTTACCACCAGACCGTGAGATCGAGTTTGTTATCGACTTACATCCAGGATCCACACCGTATTCTAAGACTCCGTATAGGATGGCACCGACCGAATTGAAAGAGTTAAAGATTCAATTGGAAGAATTACTCAAAGTTGGATATATACGGCCAAGTTCGTCACCTTGGGGTGCTCCGGTTCTCTTTGTTAAGAAAAAGGATGGAACCTTAAGAATGTTTATAGATTACCGGGAGCTTAATCGGATGACCGTAAAGAATAAGTATCCTTTGCCCCATATTGAGGATTTATTCGACATGTTACAAGGTTCGGGGGTATACTCAAAATTGGATTTGAGACAAGGATACTATCAATTGAAGATCCGGGAAGAGGACATTCCGAAGACGGGATTTAACACCCGGTATGGACACTACGAGTTCGTAGTGATGCCTTTTGGACTGACTAATGCTCCGGCTGCTTTTATGGATATGATGCATCGGATTTTCCGGCCCTATTTGGATAAGTTTGTAGTGATATTCATCGATGACATGTTGGTTTATTCGAGAACTCCGCAAGATCATGCCAGGCACCTCAGAATTGTGTTGGACACCTTAAGGGAACATCGATTGTATGCTAAGTTTAGCAAATGCGAGTTTTGGATTGATCGGGTAGCATTTTTGGGCCATATTATTTCAAGGAAAGGTTTGGAAGTAGACCCTTCTAAGATTGAGACAGTTATTCAATGGCAAAGCCCGAAAAATGCTTCAGAAGTAAGGAGTTTCTTGGGTTTGGCAGGCTACTATCGAAGATTTGTACAGGATTTTTCAAAGATTGCGGCTCCTTTAACCCGATTGATTAAGAAGGCGGTTAAGTTTGAGTGGGACGAGGCATGTGAGGCTAGCTTTCAACTTTTAAAGGAAAAGTTGACCATTGCTCCTGTATTAGCACTTCCCGAAGGTATAGAAGGGTATACAGTTTATACGGACGCCTCAAAGGAAGGTTTGGGATGTGTGTTGATGCAAAATGGAAGAGTAATCGCCTATACCTCAAGGAAATTGAAAGATCATGAGCAGAACTACCCCACTCACGATTTGGAATTAGTGGCAGTGATCTTTGCTTTGGGTAAGTGGAGACACTATCTTTATGGAATTTCGTTCGAGGTCTTTTCCGATCACAAGAGTCTCCAATACTTATTCTCACAAACGGAATTGAACAAGAGACAACGGCGTTGGATGGAACTGTTGGCGGATTATGAGTGTACAATCCGATACCATCCCGACAAAGCCAATTTGGTCGCGGATGCGCTTATAGGAAAGCTAGTGTGTCCAATGTGAAAGTGGAAATTGGAGATGAGAATGAGTTGTTCAAACTGAGGGCTAGTATTCGAAATATCACGGTTCAACCAGATCTTAAACAGAGATTATTTGATGCTCAGAGGATTGATCCCGAGGTTCAGAAATTAGCTGAGAAAGCTCGAGCTGATTCAGAGTGTCCGTTTGGGTTTGATGATACGGGACTTCTAAGATTCAAGAATAGAATTGTTGTCCCGGAAGAGTTAAAGAGGATTATTCTTGAGGAAGCCCATCGGTCAGGATATTCGATACATCCCGGAGGGAACAAATGTATAAGGATCTCAAGAAATTCTATTGGTGGAATGGTTTGAAACGGGATGTTATCAACTTCGTGAAACATTATATGACTTGTCAAGTGGTAAAAGCAGAACATCAAAAGCCATCGGGGCTACTTCAACCATTGCCTATCCCGGAGTGGAAATGGGAACAAATAGCCATGGATTTTGTTTCGGGATTACCAAGAGTGAGAGGCGGTTTTGATGGAATTTGGGTTATCGTGGGCAGGTTAACGAAATCAGCTCATTTCCTTGCCATCAGGATGTCCGATAAAGTGAGTAAGTTGGCCCAGGGATATAATGATGAGATTTTCAGGCTTCATGGTGTACCTGTTAGCATTGTCTCGGATCGGGATCCCAGATTTACTTCAAGGTTATGGCAAGAATTACAGAAGTGTTTGGGAACAAGGCTTCAATTCAGCAAAGCTTTCCATCCTCAGACCGACGGACAATCAGAAAGGTTGATTAAGTATCTGGAGGACCTATTGAGAGCATGTGCTTTGGACTTTCGAAGCTCATGGAATGAACAGTTGCCGTTAATCGAGTTCGCTTACAACAATAGCTATCAAGCCTCGATTGAAATGGTCCCTTATGAAGCTCTTTATGGACGTAAATGTCGATCACCGTTGTTCTTTGATTTGGAGGAATGGATTGGACCAAGCAAGAAGGGATTAAAAGAGGGGAAAAGAAGGAAAAACCCTCTAAGGTTGTACAAGAGGCTATTGACAAGGTCCAGATAATTAGACAACGGATGAAGGCCGCTCAGGATCGACAAAAGAGTTATGCAGATCTTCGGAGAAAGAACTTGGAGTTTGAGATTGGAGATAGGGTTTTCCTAAAGGCGTCCCCACGAAAAGGGTTCTCAAGGATTGGACGAGGAGGAAAATTAAACCCTCGGTATATGGGACCATATGAGATTCTATAGAAGATTGGGGATACGGCTTATCGATTGGACTTGCCTCCGAGTTTGACTGGAATTCATAACGTATTTCATGTCTCACAACTCCAAAAATATTATCGAGACGAATCCGAGGTTCTACTGGTTGAAGAAGTGGAATTAGAACCGGATCTCACCTTCGTTCAGAAGCCGATTAAGATATTGGATCGGAAATTTCAGGAGCTTCGAAATCGACGTATTCCACTAGTCAAGGTTCTTTGGAGAAGTGATAAAACCGAAGAGGCTACGTGGGAGACGGAGGAAAAGATGAGAAAATTTCACCCCGAATTATTTCCGAGCGAGCAATGAATCCGAGGACGGATTCTTTTAAGGGGGAGAGATTGTAACGCCCCGACTTTTCAGACGTAAAGGTACGACGTATGTGTTTACCAATTTGCGCGAATTAATTGTTTTTACGTGTTTTATATTTAATTTTATTATAAATTGTTATTATTTTATTTTATTATATTATAATTTAATTTATTATTATTATAAATTATTTCGTATTTGAGTATATATATATACGTTTATTTGTTTTATTATTAATTTAATGATTAATGTTAATTATATGCTAATTATGTATTATGTTAATTAATCATGCTTTAATTAATTAATCACGTGATTTTAATTTATGTTTATAATTTAATTCGATTTATTTATTTAAATTTTAGTATGCATGAATTTTCATGAAATATGCATGAACTGCATGAATATGTGCTTAGTTGTTTATTTTGTGCTTCGTTTTTATATGAAATGATATCGCAATGCCGTGAAATTGTAGTATGTTGTAAATATACGTGTTATGAACATGCCTATATGCTCGGATTATGTTTCGAATTTATTTGATATGTTAACGAATTTAATTTGAATCGAGGAACCAAATTGGGGGCTAACGAGCACTTAGCGTACCCTTGGTTCCGAATTTTATATCTTGAGCTCGGGAACTCGGATTCGAGTTTCGTCAACTCCGCTGAACTAGTAACGAAAATTCGAGTTTAGTAAACTTAGCCTTATATTTTTCCAAAATCATTTGAACCTCCGAAAGCCAACCGAAAAACGAAACGGCATCACTATGACCACCTTTCACTATATTAGCCATAACTTGTTCAAAACTTAAACAAATTAACTATAGTTGGTGGCCTTTTAACCCCAGTTCAACCCTCTATCAGCCCTTACCTGCCTCATCTCGATCCAACCTTCATACATATCAGAAATTTCAGCCAAACCCTTCTGCAGCCAGTTCTTCCCATAACTGTACACATCCTTGGGATTTAGAGCTCAAATCTCAATCTTCTCTTATCCATTCTTCAAGGTGAGTTAGTATTATGTTGTACATGCATCTCTGGGTATTTTCTTCCTTTCATCACAAATTTTAACTCAGCTTTCATATGGATTTTATGATTTGAATGAACAGTTAGGTTTTGAGGCATTTGGGTGATTTCTTGAATCTCTTTGATCTTTGATGTGTTTTGGTGATATATATATGATTCTTATACTCCATTTATGACTGAGTATTCTTATATTAATTGTTGGTTAAGAGGTTGGTGAGATATCATCAATGAAATAAATATGTGTTGCTCATATTTCAAATTGGATTTTTGGCTCTGCTCACGTACTGTGCTGCTGCTAACTTTTGGGAGATGCTTTGATGCTATATGTTATCTCTTTTTACCTCATATGTTGGAGGAGGATTGGTTGATTGATCATGCTTGAGATGGCTTGTTCTTTTTTTCCAGTTGCCCTGTTTTTCCCTCACCGAAACTGCTATCTCTTTTCTTCTCTTTTGCGGCGTATGTTGGGTTGGTTTCCTGGGCTGATTGTTGCGCATTTGAAGCCCCTTCTTATCTCATTCATTGGCTTGCAAAGGATTGCAGCTTGTGTGCTTGGTTGGCTTGGGTTAAACTTCCCTTTTTCCTTCCCCTGTTTTTCCCGTATCTGTCTGCTGCGTCTGTAATCTCTCCCCGGGCGGGGAGAGTTCCTTCTTATGGAGTGCCCGTCCGGGTACTTCTGCCGGAGCCTGCAAAATCGTTCTGTAACTCCTACCCTGCCGGGGAGTTTTGTTTGGGATTGGCTACCCGGGCTGGTAGTCACTGCTGAACTCTGCTTCTTTTTCCTTTCTTCTCCTGTTTCTTTCTCCTCCCTTCTTCTTTCCTGGTGTTGCTTCGAGAGTCTGAGTGTGTGTTTGTGTTGCTGCTGTTGCTGCTCTTCTTGTACAGAGGTGTGTGTGTGTTTGTTCTTGAAAAAGCTGCTGCGGCTGTTTCTTCCTGTGCGTGTGTGAGTTGTGTGCAGATTTGGTAAGAGCTTGATTTGGTAGCTGTTGTTCGTCCTTGTGAATGAATGTATATATCTATATACGTATATATGTGTACAGTGTGTTTGTGTGTGTGCATGCATGCATGGGTATCTATATATATATGTATTAATTATGTTAATATATTATATGCATGCATGCTAATTACGTATATATATATTATATATATACATATGTTATTATATAATTATATATATTTATTATATATTTTAAATATTATTTGATTTAATTCAATTCTTGAAATTAATTGATTTCTATTCCGCGTATTTAAATTATCGACTATTGTTTGAACATTTTATTTATTTTATTCCTAATTGTGAATATGAATATTACTTGCTATGATTATTAAATGGAATTTTAGATTAATTGATATGCATTATGAATGTTATGAATTTATGAATTTGAATGAAATATATGAACGAATGGTTTGATTATACGTTTTAAATTCCTTAATAGTGCACATGAACATTTTTATGATATAACATGAAACCCTACCTTATGTTTGGCGAGACACATTTATGATTTATGATTTCACGGGCCCCGGGACTTAGTATATGTGGCTAACCGAAGAAGCAAGGGCTGACGGGGATCCCATATACTAGTCCCAACCAAACTACGGCGATACCGGCCCTCGCTAGGAGGTTTAGCGAGGAATGGGAGCTTAGTGCCCTTGGGGGATTCATGTACCCCCATTGGCCTATGTATGAACCGGTGGCCGGGTCTTGCAAGCCCGTCCACCACCCGGAGGAAGAAGGAGTATATGAATGATTATGATCATGTTATTTATGAGCACAAAAGATTTATGTATGATAATGAATGATTGAATAATTGATTATGATTACACGAGGAGTAGGTTGGAGATTGTGCACGCCCACTCGCCGGGCCATAAACCCTTATGAACAATTATGAATGAATATGAACGTCGTAATCCCGTTGATGTTTCCTTTTGTTTTAACCACTTGGTAAATTCTTATCAAACTTCACATGGGATTAGGGCTTGCATGTATGTGTTTAATTTATGCAATATTATACCTTATGCCCCGTTTTATACCCACCAGTCTCTTTTAGACTGAACCCGATTGTTTTCAGTTGTTTTGTGCAGGTATAGGAGTGCTAGGCGGGAATACAAGTCGTCTAGGTCTTGCATTTATGTTTAGCACTTCTTTTCAGTCTCATATTCATACTCTTATTGGTAATTTGTATATGATCATAGTTTATTCATGGAGCATTATGATTTTTGTAGGCCATGAGCGTCGTTGAACACTTGAATGCTTTTGTATATCTATTTTTGGAGCTTGGTGGCTCATTGTATATATGCTATGTCGTTCTTGCTTCCGCGTTTACTTTAACTCTGATTTTATATTGTCTTGAGTTGATTGGTTTAAGGGTTAGTCCCCGCCTAGCATAGCGTGTGTGTTGTGTCCCCGTTCGCTGTGGATTTGGCACGTGTATGGACTTCCATTTCTTATACGGGTCGGGTCTCTGTGCGGGGGTTGTGGTACCTTACGCTCGGGTGCTACATCCTTATGTGGTATCAGAGCTTAGGGTTGCAAAACCCGGGCTCTAGTGTCGTGTTGAGTCAGTTAAGTCGTTCGGCTTTAGGAACAACTTGTCAATGTGTTGCATATGCATTGCTTACGTGCTTGTGTGCTTTAACTTTCGAATTTTGATCGAATTAATTGCACTTGCATGCATGGACTAAAAATAGCATGCATTTCAGTGTTTCTTGGACAGGATGCCTCCACGTAGACACCGTGAGAGATCTCCAGGACACCGCCGTCATCATGACCGATCTCCTACGCCTCCACCCCAACCACAAGCACCACCAATGGACATGGGGAATTTCATGGAAGCGGTTTTTAATTATGTCGAGCATAGGAGGGCTCAAGCTCCCCCACCACAACAAGCAGAACAACAAGCTCCTCCACTAAACCACAATAATAGAGATCCTCATGGGGTGTTTCTGAGCTACAACCCCCCTCGATTTTTTGGTTCTATCGATGATGCGGTCTCGGAGGGTTGGTTGATCCGATTAGAAAGGATATTTGGAGTCCGATAGTTTACTACGCAAGAGAAGGCTCAATTTGCTATATTCCAACTTGATGGAGATGCGTATGAATGGTGGGAACGAACAAGAGAGAAACTTGAAGTGGATGAAGAGGAAGTGACTTGGGAGGTCTTCAAGAGAGAATTTAGAGAATGCTTTGTACCGGAGGTAGTGAGAGAAAGGAAGGAGCAAGTGTTTATGGAATTAAAGCAAGGTGCACGTACGGTGACTCAATATCTTGCCGTATTTAATAGACTTGGGAAATATGCTCCTCATGTCACCCGGGATGAGAAAAGAAAATCAAGGAAATTCATTACGGGATTGAGACAGGACTTGAGACACGGTCAGGCGGGTCACAACTTTGAGTCATTTGCCGACACCGTGCAAAGAGCTTTGGTTCAAGAAGAAGAATTCAAGAAGAAGGATTCGATGTTTAGAGCTCCAATGGGAAGAGGTTCCGGATCGAATTCGGGAAAGAGGCCGATGATTCAAGCTAGTCCCCCTCCTAAAGGTCCTTTTAAGAAGCCTCGATTTGGAGGACAAGGTTCTCAGGCCGCACCGACTCGACCAAAGGCTCTACCCATGGCACCGGCATCTACAAATTCTCGCCCGGATGTACCTCCATGAACTCATTGCGGGGGACCGACCCATACCTACAATAATTGTCGAAGAAGGTTGAATTTGTGTCTCATATGTGGAAAAAGCGACCATATGGCGGAGACATGTCCCTACAAGAACCCCGGATTTCAGAAAGGAGTTCAAAGGCCAATGATTCAGGCTCGTGCTTATGCCCTCGAGGGTGAGGAGCAAGATGCAGAGATTGATCCCATAGCTGTGGTAGAAGGTACCCTATGCATACATAACATGAACATTCATGCACTCTTTGATCCGGGTGCCACGCATTCCTTTATTTCTTGTGATTTAGTTGCCACTCTGTGCTTGCCTGTTATTTGTCTCTCTTCTTGTTAAATTCGAAATACGAAGTTAAATCAGAAATAAGCCTTGCAAGGTGGCTCTGATACCACTTGTTGGGAAAACACGAAAGAAAGGCGCAGTGGAATTTAAAAAAAAAATCCCAAAAGAAGATCGAATCTTGCAAATCCTATTTCTAGATTCGTAGGGTTTCAAGAAACTCACTTAAATTGGCACTTTCTTGACACGTTTTAGCTGCCCAAAAACACTCTTCAAGAGGCAAGTCCCCAAGCTCCTTCGAATCTTTTAAGACTCCACGAAAGCATCCCTCTAGGGAATTAGTCCACCAACCTCGATCAAGATCCAAACAAGGGGGATGCTAGTTCTATATTTGGTGTTTAGGCTCTAAGGTTCAACGTGTAGTAATTTGGAGAAGGAGATTGTGTATCCTCCTTCAAGGGGTTCGAACCCCTTGTATTTATAGCTATGGGGTTCAAACCACATCTCCTATTAGGGATAGGATTTTCACCCACTAGCTTGTTTATTTCTTGCTTGGAAAGAAAGCTTTCCAACTTTGACCAAAAGTCTTCTTTTAACCAACTTGTGTAACAAGAAATAATATCCAACTATTTTAGATATTTATTTATTCATAATAAATAATTAAAAGCTAATAATTAATTAATTCACAATTAATTATTTATTAGACTTATTATCTCCAAATTATGACTTTAATAATAATCCATAATTAAATCAAAGTCCATTAAATAATTCATCAATATTAATTTTTTAACCAATCATCGCAAAGTGACACATGTCACTCGAGACACGCGTCTCACACGTGTGGTCCCACCAATCTTTTATTGGTTCGATCAACTCGTTTAATCGATTCAAGCCTTAACCCACGTGACCGGGTTGTGTGACCCTCTAGATTCTTAATTCAATTAGTAGTGATCCTAATTAATTAATTAGTCCACAGATCATACGACCATGGTCTAGTAACAGGTGTATGACCCCTAGCTGAATAACAATGTCTCAATTCGAAAAAAACTTTAAGTCATCGATATATGTGAGATACAATCCTCATACATCCCATATGTCAATCAAGATCTGGGGCAAGGGAATAATTAGAACCCTAATAATCTCGATATTAAAGTTAAGTGCATTTCATCTCCATTTGATCTCGATCCAAGAAACCAATTTCTTGATCTCGATCCACTGCCTTGGCCAAGGACTCCATTATAGCATATGAATGACTTATGCAATAAGAGATCAACTTGCTAATTCAAGTGTAGGTCCTTTGTTGATTCTCATATGCTTTCAGGTGCCACTTGTGCAACCCCAGTATAAGCTTTGAATCAGTTGTCTAAGGCGACACCCTTTAAAGCTCATACCTAAGACTATAGAGTTAGCCCACAAAGCATCAATGGGACCTCCAGTCTAAGGATCACTTAATCATATCAATGACTCGTGAGATCTTTCCTAATTTGGAAGTTTCTATTTCTGGAGAAAGAAACTTCCTTTCCCATTTAGGAATCTTCTCACACGGGACACCTTAGTGTACCTACTTAGAATAAGTAAGCACCCCCATGTATCACGAACGTATCAACAATCCATGAAACAAGGTGGTCCTTCTTAAGGGCATGATCACATGAGCAAGCCTCGAACGAATCAAGTTGACACTCTCACTGTCATTAGGACTCATCAGCTTGGAGTGATTTCTAATCATGACCTATGTGATATAGGGCTCGTTCCATGAACCATTTTACCTAAATAGTTGAGTCCTATAAGTCATATTGATTAGGGGAGTTCTTATACATGTGCAGTTAAAGTAATCATACAATCAAACAAGAGCATATAAAGAAGTGTTGTCTCAATTCGTTTATTATTCAAAGATTGTCTATGATTTACAAAAGGAAAAGTACTAAGCAGACTATTACATCGGCTTTCAGGGCACTAGTCCTAACAATATATACTTAGATACGTGTTTGGTGTGTATTTTGTGGGAATTGGCCCGTTTGCTATGAAACCATTTGAAAACGCTTTTATATATATACGTAGATTTGTTTTCGTTTATTTATGTTGAAAAAGGGTTGGTGTGTGTTATATGAATTTGAATACGTAGCGAGGTTTGACTTTGAAAGATAAGTCTTTGATATGAATATGAATCCCTGAGTTTGAGTTTAAATCTGGGCCCCGGAGTCTAAGAGCCAGGAAGCCCAGAACGACAGCGGGCTATCGGGATGGGCCTGAGCGTAGTTTCCAAGTTTGATAGGATCAACCCTGATCCCACTAGGAGATTAGTGGGGAACGGAATCCTCGGGCGTGAGCGTCATGAAACTCACGTCCCACACATAAAGTTTGGATAGTTAGGGTGTGCACAACCTTTCTATCACCCGATGTGAAGGATGGTAAGTTTGATTTTGATTTCGTTTGAATTTGAATATGAGTTTGAATTTGATATGAAGGAGGTTTGTCTGAGTTTGATTATGAATTGATTCGTGAAACGGGATTGGATTTCTAATTACTAAAATTGGTGGATTTTGGCCTTTTGCCCTAACTCTTCTTCTATTTATAGTATCAAAGGATCAAAATGCTTTGGACTGCAAAAACCATGCCCTGGTTCATGAATTTTATGACTTTGAATATGCTCTGCTCTTATATATATGTACGTGTGCGTGGGTTAGCCCCCTCACTAGTCTTTAGGACTGACCCTCGTTGTTGTTTCCCGTTTTCCCCTTTGTTTTGAGTTGTAGGTCTAGGGTTCGGTTTGAGCTAGGCGGCAGTTTTCTTTTGAGTCGTTTGAGTCGAGTTGTTCGAGTCTTTTGCATACTGCATCTTTATCCCTTAACTTTGGTATTTTAGAGATATGTATAAGATTATGATTATGATTCGAATGTGGAGAATATGTATCATTTATTTTCTTTTGAGCATTTATGTTTGTATATGATTGATCCTATTGCTTCCGCTTATGTTTTGATTTTATTTGTGCACTCTGTATTAGGGTCTAGACCGCCTAGCATGGGTGAGATTTTGTTTGTCTCTCGTTTGCCATGGAAATTGCATTGTGAGGAATTTTATGAGTTAGGAAGAGAGATGATTGCATTGTGAGGAATTTTATGAGGATGCATTGGAAATTGATTTTGAATGAACTGAACATTCCTGGAAACAAAAATGTCAGAATTTGGATCTTGGCTCACTTAAGTTTTTTCTAGGTCTGGAGATTGCAAGAACTAAACAAGGGATTACACTAAACCAAAGGAAATACGCACTGGAACTTCTCCAAGATTCAGGACTACTGGCTGCCAAACCTTGTCACACACCAATGGATTCCACACTCAAAGTCACAGAAGCAGGGGAACCATATGAAGATGTTGCCAACTACAGGAGACTCATTGGCAGATTATTGTACCTATGCACGACCAGGCCTGACATATCTTACAGCGTTCAACAATTAAACCAATACCTTTCAAAACCAACAAAACAACACTTTCAGGCTGCTCAAATGATACTAAAATACATCAAGCTTGATCCAGGACAAGGCCTATACTTTCCAGCAGACTCCAACACTGAGTTGAAGGCTTTCAGTGATTCAGATTGGGCTGGTTGCTTGGGCACAAGAAGATTAGTGACAGGTTACTGTGTATTCCTTGGCAACTCACTGATCAGCTGGAAATCCAAGAAGCAAACAACCATTTCAAGATCCAGTTCTGAGGCAGAATATAGGGCTCTTACAGCAACCACCTGTGAAGTTCAATGGCTCAAATACCTATTGAAGGATCTGCACATTGAAAATGACAAGCCAGCCATCATCTATTGTGACAACAAATCCGCATTACACATTGCAGCTAATCCTAGCTTCCATGAATGGACCAAACACATTGAAATAGATTGCCATGTGGTTCGTGAAAAGTTACAACAAGGCGTGATTCATCTACTCCCTATTCGCACAGATCATCAAACAGCAGATGTGTTCACCAAGGCATTAGCTCCAGGGCCATTTCACAATCACATTTCCAAACTTGGCCTCATCAACATTCATGCCCCGGCCAGTTTGAGGGGGGGTGTTACAGATAATATAAATAGTAAAAATATATAGTAAAAATAGGAATTTAACTAGGTTGAGGTTAACATATCTAACCTCCCATTTATAGCTACACGTGTGGCTTGTGTGTATAAATAACAGATGTACATTCATTATCAATTAATAATTACGAATAATGAAGATATGCTCTCTAAGCTCAGTTCTCTCTCTCCCTTCCAGTTTTGGTAGTTTACATGTTACAGATAATATAAATAGTAAAAATATATAGTAAAAATAGGAATTTAACTGGGTTGAGGTTAACATATCTAACCTCCCATTTATAGCTACACGTGTGGCTTGTGTGTATAAATAACAGATGTACATTCATTATCAATTAATAATTACGAATAATGAAGATATGCTCTCTAAGCTCAGTTCTCTCTCTCCCTTCCAGTTTTGGTAGTTTACATGGTATCAGTTGAGTTCTTCATCGCCGTTCTTCCGCTGATTTCATCCGATTTTCTCTGTTTTTGCTTTGTTTCTTGCATCGATTCGCTTGGTTTCTTTGAGATTCCAGCTGTTCCTTTCGCAATTTCTTCAGATCTCTTCGCGATTTCTTTTGAGTTACTTGCGGTTTCATCTGATCTTGTTGTGATTTCATCTGATTTCGGTGTGATTTCGTCTGATTTCGTTGCGATTCCGTCTGATTTCGTTGTGATTTCATCCGATTCCGTTGTGCGTTTATTATGCTTTAATGGCTTCCGCGGAGGCCATCGCTGCAGCTGAATCACGCCTCACCGCCTCAAGCCCTTATTATCTTCATCCTAATGAGAATCCGGCGTTGACGATGGTTTCGTCTCCCTTGGATGGCTCCAACTATCATACTTGGGCGCGCGGAATGAAGATGGCGCTTCTCTCCAAGAACAAATATGTTTTCGTCTCCGGAGCCCTGCCTATGCCATCTGCCATGGATCCTCTTCTTCCCATCTGGGAACGTTGCAATACGATGGTCTTGTCCTGGCTTTCGCATGTCATCACTCCATCGATTGCCCGGTCTGTCATGTGGTTGGACACCACCAGTGAAGTTTGGCGTGACCTGCGTGGACGGTTTTCCCGTGGAGATGCATTTCGCATAGCAGAGCTTCAAGAAGAAATCTTCTCTGTAAGTCAGGGTGATTGTACCGATTCTGAGTATTTTACTAAGTTGAAAATTCTTTGGGACGAATATTATAATTTCAGGCCTTTGCCTGCTTGTTCCTGTGTGACTCCCTGTTCTTGCGGCGTCATTGAGACTTTCAAGGTTTATCAACAAAATGATTGCGTGATTCGTTTTCTTAATGGTTTGAATGAGAAATACTCTGGTGTAAGGTCTCAAATTATGCTGATTGATCCGTTGCCTGCCCTCACCAAGGTGTTTTCCATGGTTTTGCAACAAGAGCGTCAGATATCTGTTCCTTCTGATCATAGGTCTTTTGCGGTTAACTCTTTCAATCAATCTGGTAACTCAAGCTATTCCACTGGACAAGCCCCATTTCAACTTCCTGGTGTCTCTTCAAAACCTCCAGCATCTAAAGGGTTTGGTAGGGGTCACTCTAAGTTTCAAAATTTCAAGAAACCCCCTGTTTCAAATGGT
Organism: Lantana camara; assembly: GCA_037501455.1. NCBI lineage: Eukaryota > Viridiplantae > Streptophyta > Magnoliopsida > Lamiales > Verbenaceae > Lantana > Lantana camara. The sequence goes on from CM074865.1 coordinate 47,528,241, forward strand.
CCAAAATGTAGGCACTGTGGAGGGCCAAATCACACTGAGCAGACCTGTTACAAGAAACATGGGTTTCCTCCCAATTTCAGGTTTCATAACCCTGTTGCTGCTGCTTTATATTCTCAAGATTCTGCAGATTCTAACACTCCAATCTCCAGTCCTTTTGAAACTGACCTCGTTGCTTCCGCTGGTGCTCAAGAGTCTGCACCCAGTGTATCATTCACTCAGGATCAATTTCAACGGTTGCTTTCAATACTACAGCATTCCCAGGATCCTCAGTCATCTCATCAGGTCAATCAAGTCTCTGTATCACAGACTTCCAATGCCAATCTGACTCCATCTTTTACTGAAGGTATTTCTTGTATCATGGCATGTTCTAGTCTTTCTAATTGTTGGATTCTTGACACTGGTGCTACAGATCACATATGTTTTTCATTTACTCAGTTTAAGTCTATTCAATCAATTCCTCCTATTTCAGTTAGACTTCCTAATGGTAACACACTCACAGCACTTAAAGCTGGCACAATACATCTTTCTAATGATCTTATATTGCAGAATACATTATACATTCCAGAATTTAGTTTCAATCTCTTATCTGTTTCTCAGCTCACAAAGTCACTGGGTTGTTCTGTTGCTTTTCGTTCTAACTCTTGTGTATTCAAGACCTCAAGACCTTGAGGATGATTGGTTCAGCTGAACTCAAGCATGGCTTATATGTGTTACAACCTGCTGTTGATTCTTTCTTGCATTCTTTTGTCAATTTGTCAAATACTCAGTCCGTTACTATTGACAGTGTATGGCATTTCAGACTTGGTCATGTATCTTCTTCAATTTTGGATGTAATTCAAACTTCAGATCCATCAATAAAGTGTAATCTTTCTTCCCATTCTTGTGATATTTGTCATATTTCTAAGCAAAAGAGGCTCCCTTTTCCTTCCAGCAATTCCAACTCTACTAACATGTTTCAATTATTGCATGTTGATATCTGGGGACCATATTCCACACCATCTGTTATAGGACATAAATACTTCCTAACTATAGTAGATGACTTCTCTAGATTTACTTGGGTATCTTTAGTTAAACAAAAATCTGATGTTAGGCAACAACTTCAGAATTTTATTGCTTTGGTTGAAAATCAATTTGGCATTCCTGTTAAAGTCATAAGGTCAAATAATGGGCCAGAATTTGCCATGAATAGCTTTTATGCTACTAAAGGAATCATCCATCAGACTTCATGTGTTGAGACTCCTCAACAAAATGGCATTGTAGAAAGAAAACATCAGCATATTTTGAATGTTGCATATTTTGAATGTTGCCAGGTTTCTGATGTTTCAATCTAACTTACCAAAGAACATGTGGTCATATGTTGTCATACATGCTATTTATATCATCAACAGGTTGCCAACTCCTTTCTTGCAGAATCACCCCATTTGAACTCTTGTACAACAAAGTCCCTGAGTACAAGGATCTCAAAGTCTTCGGTTGTCTCTCCTATGCTTCCACTTTAGTTCAACAGAGAGGTAAATTTGATCCAAGAGCAAGAAGGGCTGTCTTCTTGGGCTTCAAACCTGGAACCAAAGGATATCTATTACTTCATCTAAGAACTGCTTTATTTTGTTGATTTCTTCTTGGCTATTTCCAGTGAGTATAATGTCATCTACATAAACTAATAGTGCAGTGAAAGTGTTGTCATTGTGTTTAATAAAGAGACTATAATCTGCAAACGATTGATTATATCCTTGAGAGATGAGGGAAGAAGACAGCTTGGAGAACCACTGCCTGGAGGCTTGTTTGAGACCATATAATGACTTAGTGAGCCTACAAACTTTGTTGGAATCTGTGGAGATGAAACCCTGGGGTAAAGACATATAAACCTCTTCATGTAAATCACCATGCAAAAAAGCATTGTTTACATCTAATTGTTCAAGAAACCAGTTATGATGTGAATCATGATGAACCGCGACCATATCTTGTCCCAAATGAAGAGCTGGACCGATCCACAGCTCAAGAAGATAGCAAACAAAAGGAACAAAGGTATGGTGGTCCAATTACAAGAGATCGGGCCAAAATTATCCAAGAGGAAGTTGGAAATCTCTTAAACCAATTTGCTCAAACTGGACTCCAACCTTCAAGATGTGCTGCTGAACCAAATTCAGAATACTTCAATGTTTTTATGTCCAATTCCTAAAGTCCAAAGTGTGGAAATGATGTAATTCGGCCCTAAGCCTATTATAGTATTATTTGGGCCTTTATTTTAACATTATTTAGCTTCATACTAGTTTATTTAAGCCCACTTTTGCAAGCCTTCATGGCAAGTGGCGGGAATAGCTTGTGTCCTTTAGTATTCTAGTGTCTCTTAGGATTCCATGCATGCATCTTTATATTCAGCATTGTAACTTGTTTTTCTTTCAATCAAGAAGTAAAATTATTGAATTTTTCATTCAAGTGAGATTTACTCTCAAGTTCTTTGCTGAACGACATTAGGGTTTCAAACCCCTTTCCCGGATAACGTTATATCTCGACTCCTTATAGTCGACGGGGTGCGTTACTTACAATCTGATAGTGTTGGTTCTTTGCTCAATATAGCAAACGGGTCACACTCCTCTTATTTTCAACCTTGAATTGGACGATCAAATTCAAGAACTCCAAGTATTGATATAGGGTTTCACGGTAAGTACGTGGAGTTCGTATCATTTGGTATCTAGAGCTTAGGTTTCCATTCAAGGTTACGTATCCGTATCTTTTGTCTTTTGTATAATTTCTTTTCATTATTGTTATATTGCTGCAAAAAAATCGAAAAAGGTAAAAAAAAAAAAAAAAAAAAAAAAAAAAGAGCAGCATTATTTCATTCATTTTCTTTGTAATCTCAAATCATGAGTCATGTGGATTTGTTTGTTTGTATCTTTTTAGTTGTAACAGTTCGTTTGTGACAATTTTAGTACCCTTATTGATTCATTCATCTTAAGGGATTATTTGGTTGAGGGATCTGAAATTTCTTGTGTCGTTCTTCAAGAATTGAGAGAAAAGAGTGGTAAAAGGCTTGAGTTGTGAGCACAAAAGAGGGAAAAAGCCATATTTTTGAGTGATACACGAGCGTGAGTGACTCTAAACGAGGGCAAACACGTGAGGGAGTGTTGTGAGGTAATTTTTACTAACGATTTTTCTTGCAGGTTTAAAACATGACGGAAGAACGAAATGAACAGCCTCCAATGGACGTTAACTTTGTCCTCCGTGCAATGCAACAACAATTTGATGGGTTGAACGTACAATTTGGTGACATCCGGGATCAGTTGGATCAAAATGATGAACGGGTGACTGAATTACAACAAAATGCTCTCCCGGCTAGGAGACCAAACCGACGACCAGCCGATTTGGGTATCAATCCTCGTGATGGATTTGATGATGAGGAAGATGACTTGGATGAGGCTGCATCAAATGCCTCTTCAAGGAGAGATCATAGACGTCCAAGATACCAACAACCACGAAGAGGAGACAATAACTTCGGATCTATCAAGCTTTCTATTCCTTCCTTCAAAGGACAAAACGACCCGGAAGCTTACATTGAATGCGAACAAAAGGTGGAGTTAATTTATGACTGCCACAACTATTCGGAAGGGAAAAAGGTAAAACTTGCAGCCGTATCCTTTACGGACTATGCTATGGTGGGATCAAGTGGTGATAAGTAGACGAAGAAGTGGTGAGTACCCTATTGAAACGTGGGATGAGATGAAGGTGGTTATGAGGAAGAGGTTCGTACCTCCCACTACTATCGGGACCTACACCTTAAGTTGCAAAGTTTGAGGCAAGGGTTCAAAACGGTAGAGGAATACTACAAAGAAATGGAGATGGCAATGATTCGAGCAAATATTGAGGAGGATCGTGAGGCAACCATGGCTCGGTTCATATGTGGTCTCAACCGAGAGATCGCCAATGTAGTGGAACTTCATCACTATGTTGAACTTGAGGAAGTGGTCCATATGGCTATCAAGGTGGAGAGACAATTTAAGAAAGGACAGACTGTGGTTAAGCGTGATGATTCAAATACCTCTAAACCAAAGTGGAATTCTTCTCCAAAAACAATCGAAAAGCCTTCAAAACCAAAGGAGGATCCACCTACAACAAAGGGTTTGTTTGAGAAAGGTAACACCTCTACACATCGCAATCGTGATATTAAATGCTTTAAATGTCAAGGAGTAGGTCATATAATGCCTCAATGTCCAAACAAAAGAGCCATGATCTTGTTAGATAATGGAGAACTTGAAACCGAAAGTGAGGGTGATGATGGAGGCCTTGAAACATCGGATGAGCCAAGTGATGTTGAGCATGTGGTTGTGGGGCAAAGTTTGGTGGTTCTAAGAGCTTTGCACATCCAAGCTCTTGAGGACAAAGATGAACAACAAAGGGAAAACATCTTTTACATACGGTGTCATGTTAAGGAGCGAGTGTGTGGGCTGATCATTGACAGCGGGAGTTGCGTGAACGTGGCTAGTAAATTGATAATGGAAAGGCTCGGCCTTAAAACCTTGAAGCACCCGAGACCTTATAAGCTCCAATGGCTGAATGAACATGGTGAAATGAAGGTAACAAAACAAGTTCTTATCTCCTTTTCGATTGGCAAATACATGGATGAGGTTCTTTGTGATGTCGTACCAATGCAAGCTGGCCATATATTGCTTGGAAACATCACCTTGGCACCTTTACCACCAAGCCAAGTGTATGAAGAACAGTGCCAAATTAAGAAATCCATTTCAGCTTCTTCAAAACAAAGTGATTGTAATAGTGAGAAAGAATGTGAAAAAGAAAAAGAAAAAGAGCGTGAAAAAGAAAAAGAGAAGGAAAAAGAAAAAGAGTGTAACAGAAAAGAAGAGGGAGAAAAGAAACTAGTTGAAAAGAAAGAAAGAAAAAAAGTGAGTTTCTTTATAAAAGAAAAAGAGATTGAGGGGGTGATAAAAAAAGAAAAGCTTGTGATGATGATGATGTATAAAAACATATTTCTTTCATCTAATGAAACCCCTCCCTTGCCTAGTGTTGTTTCTTCTCTCTTGCAGGAGTTTGAGGATGTATTCCCGGAGGAAATACCACCCGGTTTACCTCCTATACAAGGAATAGAACACCAAATCGACCTCATCCCCGGGGCTGCCATCCCAAACCGACCAGCTTACCGAAGCACCCCTTAAGAGACGAAAGAGCTTCAAAAACAAGTTGAAGAGTTGCTTGCAAAGGGATATGTGCGTGAGAGCATGAGTCCATGTGTTGTTCCGGTTCTTTTGGTGCCTAAAAAGGATGTTACTTGGCGAATGGGTGTGGATTGTAGGGCTGTCAACAAGATCACGATAAAGCATCGTTATCCCATACCTCGCCTTGATGATATGATTGATGAATTGCATGGTTCTACAATCTTCACTAAAATTGATTTGAAAAGTGGCTATCACCAAATAACAATGCAAGAAGGTGATGAATGGAAAATAGCTTTTAAAACTAAGCATGGATTGTATGAGTGGTTAGTAATGCCTTTTGGCTTAAGTAACGCACCTAGTACCTTCATGAGATTGATCAATCATGTATTGCGTGCTTATATTGGTAAATTCGTAGTGGTTTACTTTGATGATATACTGATCTTTAGCCGTAATTTGCATGAACATATTGAGCATTTGAGGTTAGTAATTGAGGTACTAATGCATGAAAAGTTATATGCTAATCTTAAGAAGTGTAGCTTTTGCATGGATAGAGTCGTGTTCCTTGGATTTGTTGTGAGTGCAGGTGGTATAGAGGTAGATGAAGAAAAGGTTAAGGCAATCAAAGAGTGGCGTACACCCAAGACCATCACGGAAGTAAGGAGTTTTCATGGTTTGGCCGGGTTCTATAGGAGATTCGTGCCCAATTTCAGCACCATAGCTGCCCCCTTAACGGAAATCATCAAAAAAAGCATGGGATTTAAGTGGGGAGAAGCTCAAGAAATGGCATTCCAAACATTGAAAACAAAGCTAAGTTCAGCTCCTCTTTTACTTTTACCGGATTTTTCTAAAGCCTTTGAAATCGAATGTGATGCTTCGGGTGTTGGTATAGGTGTTGTGCTCATGCAAGAGAAGAAACCAATTGCATACTTTAGTGAGAAGCTCAATTGGGGCTCAATTGCATACTTTAGTGAGAAGCTCTATGCCTTAATTAGGGCCTTAGAGACGTGGCAACATTACTTGTGGTCGAAAGAGTTCATCATTCATTCGGATCATGAGTCATTAAAACATATGAAGGGGCAAGGAAGTTTGAACCGAAGGCTTGCTCGCTGGGTTGAATTTATAGAGATGTTTCCTTGTGTGATTCGGTATAAGCAAGGTAAGGATAATGTTGTTGCTGATGCCTTATCACGAAGGTATGTTCTTCTCTCTACCTTAAGTGCTAAATTCATGGGATTTGATCATATTAAGGAACTATACTTGAGTGATTCTGATTTTGCTGAAATATTTGCATCCTGTGAACAAAAGCCTTGTGATAAATTTTATGTTCAAGATGGTTATTTGTTTAGAGAAAACAAGCTTTGCATTCCAAATTGTTCTTTGCGTCAGTTGCTGATCCGTGAGTCTCATGGGGGAGGATTAATGGGAAATTTTGGTGTTTTAAAAACTTTGAGCGTACTTAAGGAACATTTCTTTTAGCCTCATATGAAACGGGGATGTTGAACGGACTTGTCATAGATGCATAACTTGTAGAAAGGCTAAATCACGAGTTAAACCTCACGGCCTTTACACACCCTTGCCTGTTCCAACGCATCCATGGACTGATATTTCTATGGATTTTGTGCTAGGAATGCCAAGAACACAAAATGGAAAGGGTTCAATTTTTGTTGTTGTTGATCGATTTTCTAAAATGGCACATTTCCTTCCTTGTAATAAAACTGATAATGCAACACATGTGGCTGGATTGTTCTTTCGGCAAGTAGTAAGACTTCATGGAATCCCAAAATCAATTGTAAGTGATCGAGATGTGAAGTTTTTAAGTCACTTTTGGCGAGTATTGTGGGGAAAATTGGGAACAAAACTGTTATTTTCCACCACTTGTCATCCTCAAACGGATGGACAAACGGAAGTAGTGAATCGAACCTTGGGAACTCTTTTAAGAGCCGTGTTTAAAACATATTCAAAGAATTGGGTTGAGTGTATTCCATTTGTTGAATTTGCATATAACCGTTCAATACATTCTTCCACTTCTTTCTCACCCTTTGAGCTTGTTTATGGTTTTAATCCCTTAACTCCTTTAGATTTGCTTCCTTTACCTATGAATGACCTTGTAAGCTTAGATGGCAAGGAGAAAGCTGAACTTGTGAAGAAAATGTATGAGGATGCTCGGCTTCACATTCTCAAAAGAAACAACCAAGCTATGATTCAAGCCAACAAGGGACGAAAGAAAGTTATTTTCAAGGAAGGAGACTTGGTTTGGGTTCACTTTAGGAAAGAGAGATTCAATCATCAGCGAAAGTCCAAACTTGACCCACGGGGGAACGGACCATTCAAAGTGTTGAAAAGGATCAATGATAATGCTTACAAAATTGATCTCCCGGATACGTATAGTGTAAGTTCCACCTTTAATGTTGCTGATTTATCTCCCTTTCATGCAGATTCAGATTCGGGAACGAATCCTTTTCAAGAAGGGGGGAATGATGTGAATCATGATGAACCGCGGCCATATCTTGTCCCAAATAAAGAACGGGACCGATCCACAACTCAAGAAGATAGCAAACAAAAGGAACAAAGTTATGGTGGTCCAATTACAAGAGCTCGGGCCAAAATTATCCAAGAGGAAGTTGGAAATCTCTTAAACCAATTTGCTCAAACTGGACTCCAACCTTCAAGATGGGCTGCTGAACCAAATTCAGAATACTTCAATGATTTTATGTCCAATTCCTAAAGTCCAAAGTGTGGAAATGATGTATTTCGGCCCTAAGCCTATTGTAGTATTATTTGGGCCTTTATTTTATCATTATTTAGCTGCATATTAGTTTATTTAAACCCACTTTTGTAAACCTTCATGGCAAGTGGCTGGAATAGCTTGTGTCCTTTAGTATTCTAGTGTCTCTTAGGATTCCACGCATACATCTTTATATTCAGCATTGTAACTTGTTTTTCTTTCAATCAAGAAGTCAAATTATTGAATTTTCATTCAAGTGAGATTTTCTCTCAAGTTCTTTGCTGAACGACATTAGGGTTTCAAACCCCTTTCCTGGATAACGTTATTTCTCGACTCCTTATAGTCGACGGGGTGCGTTACTTACAATCTGATAGTGTTGGTTCTTTGCTCAATATAGCAAATGGGTCACACTCCTCTTATTTTCAACCTTGAATTGGACAATCAGATTCAAGAACTCCAAGTATTGATATAGGGTTTCACGGCAAGTACGTAGAGTTCGTATCATTTGTGGAAGGACTTCGTGGGGAGATTTCAAGATCTTTGGCCCCGGTGCGCATTGATAATTGGGCCGATGCTACCGGGTTAGCTTTGAAGGTTGAAGCGGAAGAACAAAGGCTTGGAACAAGGAAGGGTATTATGGGTTCCGGTTCGGGATTTAAGAGGACAACTCCACAATCGTTCTCTAAGTCACCACAACCATCTTCTAGAGGCCGTTTTATGGGCAATAAGGGAAAAGGAAAGCAAACTCCACAAGTGGTGAAGAGGCATGATCCACGTGAGCATTGTGGGAGTACTACACATTTTGGGGAGAATTGTTGGAAGAAGCATGGTAAATGCTTCAATTGTGGCAGCACTAAGCACTTGGTGAGGAATTGTGATCAACCTAGACTTCATGGTTCGGGTAATGAGGCAAGACCCGTGGCACATGTTCACACTTATGCTTTGGATGGGGAGCCAGAGAATGCCGAGATCGACCCTGTGACGCCCCGTCTCTCCGACGAGTCAGGTATGACGTCACGAGAGGTTATTCCGACATTTTAAATCTTTTTCTTGATTTAATTTATACGTAGAATTAATTGTTTAAGTGATTTATATGCTCTAAATGTTTAATTTTCATGTTTTAACTTTTGTATTTAATTTTTCTATTTTAAATTTAATTCCCGAGTATGCTGATTTCGTGAATTATGTGATATACATGATTTAAGTCTGAAGTTGTATGACTTTAAAATTATTGGACTTAATTGAAAACTTGGATTTGGACTTAATTGCAACTTTTTGAAAATTTTGGACCTAATTGAAAAATAGCCTTTTAATAAAAAATTTATTTATTTTTAATTCATTTAATTTAATTTAATTTTTTTTTATTTGAATAATATGTTTCTTTGTTGAAATGTGTTGCGTTTGTATTCGATTTGAGATCGAAATTTCGTGCTTTTCTGATATGTTGGAGATTTGTGAGTTATGAATCCATCTATGTGCTCGTTTTTCATTTTCGGACTTGTTTGAAATGGTAACGCACCATTTTTATTTGTTTTGGGGACTCGAGGGCTAGTTTTAGCGTGCCTTGTGTTTCGGAATTTATAACTTGAGCTCGGGAATTTGGATTCGAATTCCGGAAGTGGCGCCGGACTCGTAACGAGATTTGAAAGCTAAGGAACCTAGCCTCATATTTTTCTAAACCCGTTTAATACTCCGAATTTTGCCCGAAACGTGCTCCTCGTGCAGCCTTGCCACCCTTTACAGTTTTGGCCATAATTAATTCGTTCCTTAACCAAATTAACTCATTCTTGAGCCTATGTAACCCTAACACAATCCTCTTTAGTCCTACCAAACTTGTATTTTTCTAAGTTCATTTAGACCTTCGAAATTTCACGGAAATGAGCACCTCGCACCAAAGTGATATCCTTTGACTAGTCTTAAGTTGGTGGGACCCTCTTAACCCTAACAAAGCCTAAACCATGACTTTGTGACCTTGAGTTAACTCTTATCTCCCCTTTAAACTCCTGAATTTCGAACCACACACCTACAAGACCAAGAATTTCAGCACAAGAGAACAAGAAAAGAGAAGAAGAGGAACCCTCCTTGCTCTTTGGTGATTTTGAGCTCTAAGCACTTTCCTTCTTCTCCATCCCTTAAAGGTAAGTATATTTATGTATTCTCCACTCTTTTATGCATATTTTGATCCATGTAATTCATATTTTGTATCAGATTTGATAAGGGGTTTGGGGGGGTACGTGGATAAGGAAATTGGGAGATGATTCTTGTTTTCATGACTTAGTTGTGTAAATGGCTGTTTTGGGTGCATAAAAACTGATCATATGAGTCTGTTCTTCTTCATTCTTGACACTTAACACTTGGTAGAAGTAAAATGAATGATTCGCCATGGAAACCCTTTGATTATATGTTGAATTCTTGAGCTTGAAACTTGTTGCAAAAATCTGCTCACTTGTAACCGAACTGCTGTCAGGATTTGTGATTTGTTTGATGATTCCTTGTGTAACGCCCCAGTTTTTTTTAGTAGTACAACATGACTTATGTGTTTACCAAATTGCGTGAAATAATTATTATACGTGTTTTATATATTTAATTTTATGTTAAATGTATTAAATGTTAATTACTTTATTTTTTTAATGTTATTAATATCATATATATTTTTATAAACATGTATATATGTTAATTATGTTGATTATGTTAATTATTATATCCTAAGTTATTTAATATTAAGTATTTAATTAATTTTGTCCATTTACATTAATTGAGTTAATTAGTGCATGCAATTCATGGTAATTAATTATGCATGCATTATATTTATAAATTATTTACGCATTTGAAATTTGTATATTATTTGTAAATGTTATGAATTTTATTGTTATATTGTCCATGAGCCACATTTACGTGCTTCGTTTCTATATGAATTGATTTCAAAATTTCATGCAAATTTAATATGTTGAACTTATACGTGTCTTGTATATGAATATTTGTTCGTTTCATGATTTCGGTTACATTTGATTGAGTTTTGAATTTATTTGAATTTTGGAATCCAAATCGGGGGCTAACGAGCACTTAGCGCACCCTTGGTTCCGTATTTAATATCTTGAGCTCGGGAACTCGGATTCGAGTTCCGTCAACTTCGTTGAACTCGTATCGAAGATTCGGGTTTAATAAACTTAGCCTTGTATTTTTCTAATGCCGTTTGAACCACCGGAACTCAACCTAAATACGGAACGGCGACCAAACTGACCTTGCTGCACTAAAATGACCATAGCTTATTCATTTGTTGACCAAATTAACCATGGTTAGACTCTATGGAACCCTAACTCAACTCTTTATTCAGCCATTAACCCCCCAAACCGAGATAACCCTTCCCACTTGCTGAAAATTGGCCAAACATTACCTACTTTCCAGGAAATCCCGTAGCTCAAGCCCTACCAAGAGATTCAAGCTCAAATCTCTTTCCAAACCTCCATTAATCCACAAGGTAAGCTTGGTTATGTTATGTACATTCAATATGAGTCATTTTCATTCATTCATCCCTAATTTTGATCATGTATTGATGGGGTTTTGGATATATGGATGCATAGTTAGGTTATATGCCAATTTGTTGATCTCTTTTATTCCTTGGTTGTTTTGGTTGATTCCAAGCTTGAATATGGTTGCCTGACGCCTTCCTTGCATTTATGGTGAAATATTTGATGGTAGTTGAAGCATTCATGAGTTACCATTAATGTATATTTGAAGTTTTTACATGAAATGATCATCCTTACCTCCATATCATGTTTCAACACTTTGGGAGCATGTTTGTGTGTTGTTGTGGAGTGGTTTTCTTGCATATTGGTGATCTTAACTTACCTGAAAATGTTGGTTGAAGATTGGAAGGTGTTGCTCTGTTTTTCTGCTGCGTTTCTTTTCTCTGCTGCGTGCGTGACACGGGCGTGTCACCCTTTTCTTCTTCAGCATGACAGGGGGGTACGTGATTGTCTGGTCCCGCTGTACCGAGACACGGGGGTGGCACGGTTTGCTTTGTAATGGTGACACGGGCGTGTCACCTTCTGATTTCATGCATATTGTTTTGCATGTTGTGTACGTGTGCATATATATATATATATATATATTGATTATATATTGAATAATATTTGATTTAATTGAATTATAGAATTTAATTGTTATCTATTTCATGTTTTATTTAATTTCCCATTTTAAATTGAATGTATGTAATTGTTTATTTTCTAATTTTAAATGTGATTTAATAAGTGCTATGATCATGTTTGAATTATTTGAATTAATTTGATTGAAAATGTGGAATTATGAATTAGAATGTAAGTGAATGACTTGATTATATAATTTAAATTCCTTTGACGTGAAATGTGAAAGATATGAACTCGTTTGAATACGAATGCTTCATTGAATGAATGAATTGAATGTTTATATGTCTTTAAGACTTTTATAGTGCACATGAACGTGTTTATTACATTATAGCGTCTTTTCTTCATTCATATCATGATCATTACATTGTCGAGCGTCCTATTTGGTCATTTTGAGTCTCACTTCACCTTTCTTGCACAGATTTTGATTTCGTAGGAGACAAGGCCAGTCAATGAGGCTCGGGTGTTCTCCTTTTTGCCATTTAAGGTGGGTTTCTCTACTATTTAGTTAAATGACCCTATATACTCCCAATGTGAAAAGATTTCGGCCAAAAGTATATATATATATGTATATAGAGTCGTTTTCAAGGGTCAATGATTTTAAAAGTAAAGCCTTTCTTTCATGAACCTACCAAATGTTTTGGCAAGAATGAATGAATGTTCACAATGAATGGGGCCCAGGGACTTGGTGTGAGTGGTGACCCGAGGAGGCAAGGGCTGACGGCGATCCCTCACACTAGTCCCACTAATGAACGGCGTAACCAGACCTCGTTAGGAGTTAGCGAGGAATGGATGCTGAGTGCCATCTGGGGAGTCATGTTCCCCTTTTGGTCAATGAATGGGTGGATGGGCCTTGCATACCCGCCACCAACCCAGAGGAAGAAGGTGTTAATGTTATTAAATACGCACGAAAGAACGATATGCATGAAAAGAATGAATGAATGAATGTTAATGAATGTTAACGTAGTACACGAGGTGTTGGTTGGAGATAATGCACGCCCACTCGCCGGGCCAATAATGACCTAATGTTAATGAATCGTTATAATCCCTTTTGATGATTTCTATTCACCCACTTGGGAAATTCTTTAAAAAACCTCACTTGGGATTATAGCTTGCATGTGATTGTTAAATACCTTCGTATATTGTATTTATGCCCTGTTTTTATACCCACCAGTCCCTTTTGGACTGAACCCGTTTAGCTTTCAGTTGTGTTGTGCAGGTGTCGAGGGTGCTAGGCGGGATTTTGAGTCATAGGTCTTGCATTCTCTTTTAGCCCTTGTATTTTGGTCTTACACTCACATATTGCACTTTTGATCATTGTATATGAACTTTAGTGGAGCGTACGTGTTTTGAGCCTTGATGGCATTTGAGGGTGTATATGACTTATTTTTGGAGTGGTGACGCTTATTGTACATGTATATGATGTATGTTCGTTTATTGCTTCCGTTTTAATGTTTATTCTGATTTTATGGTTCAAGGGTTAGTCCCGCCTAGCATAGAGTGTTTGTTTGTCCCCGTTCACCGTGATTTGGCTCGGGTATGGATCGTCCATTTCATATTCGGGCCGGGTCTCGGTGCGGGGGATGTGACACCTTGCGCTCGGGTGTTACACCTTGAACTCTTTTTCATGTCTATTTGCATAGTTATGAAGGACATGGAGTGTACCTTTTGTTTGCCCTGTTTTCCTTGGTTTTTAATCCCCTGTTTCAGCTCCTTTTTGATGGAGCTGCTACTGTTGCACCACTCTCCCCGGGCGGGGAGAGTTTATTCTTGCAATGTCCCCGGGCGGGGACTTCCTATGCAGTGAGCTACTGCATGTTTCTTCCCCTGCTGCTGCTGCTTGCTTTTGTTCATGGTTGCATGTGTATGTTGCTTTTGTTCATGGTTGCATGTGTATGTGCTTACTTTGTTAGGTGTATGCATGCATTTGTCTCATTGTGCATGTGCATGTGTGAGGGTATACGTGCATGCATGATTGGTATTTTTATATAATTTATGTACTTAGTTATCTAAATGTGACGCCCCGCTTCTCGGTCAAGGTAAAGTTTGGTACGAGAGTGCACGATTTACCTTTCTTTGCATGAATTATGTGAATAATATGCCTTAATTGACCGTTATGCTTGAACTTATGTGGAACATATGATTTGTATCAAATACGTGACTAATTGATGTGTTAATTATGTGCTCATATTATTCGTATTGTGCTTTGATAGCATGCTTTATGCTTAAACAAAACAATGTGCTTATTTGGACATTGAAGCATAATTTAGGGACCAAAAGGTAAATTTATTTTCGAAGCCTGGAACTGGATAGAACTTAATGAAATTGAGTAGATAATTCGATTACGAGTTCGTGGGTTTTTGAATCGCTCGATTTGGAGTTCGGACGAAGAAGTTATGGCCATTCTACGAAAATTCAACCTTTTTATAAGACTTATGACCCAATTTCGAAATTACCCAATTTGAGACCCAATTTCTCTTATAATCCGACCCGTATGACCCGCTCCATGACCCAAATAGCTGACCCAAATTACTAAATCAGAATTTAACACCCAAAACCTCATTTTACGTTAAAACACAAGATTCAACCCTCTCTCCCTCACTTTTCTCTCCAACCCATTCATATTCTCTCAAGAACACCCAAGACCTTCAAACCATTTTCAAGAACCAAGATCGAAGATTAAAGCTGGAGATTCAAGACTAGAGAACAAGATTCGATTTCCAGCTCCCAAGGTAAGATTTGTGTGCTCTTTTCATGGGTTTGTGTTCTTGATGGTTTTGAGCTTGAATGTGAATGTAGGGTTTTCATGGGTTTGTGTTCTTGATGATTTCCAGCATGACGTATGTGTTTACCAAATTGCGCGAAATAATTATTTATACGTGTTTTATATATTTAATTTTATTTTAAATATATTAATTGTTAATTAATTTTTTTTAATGTTATTAATATCAAATATATTTATATAAATATAAATATATATATATATATATATATATATATGTTAATTGTGGTATGAATTGTTTAATATGCTTGCATGAACTCATGCAGTTTGTGGTAATTAATTATGCATGCATTATATTTATAATTATTTACGCATTTGAAATTTGTATATTATTGTAATGTTGTGGTTTATTGTTACATTGTGTATGAGTGACATTTACGTGCTTCGTTTCTATATTAATTGATACCGAAATTTCATGCAAATTTAATATGTTGGCCTTATACGTGTCTTGTATATGAATATATGTTCGTTTCATATTTTCGGATTCATTTGCATGTGTTTTGGATTTATTTTAATTTTGGAATCCAAGTCGGGGGCTAACGAGCAATTAGCGCACCCTTGGTTCCGTATTTAATATATTGAGCTTGGGAATTCGGATTCGAATTCCGTCACCTCCGTTGCCTTCGTATCGACGATTTGGAGACAATGGAACAAGCCTCATACCTTTTTGAGATCATTAAGACCTCCAAAATCCAACCATAACGAGCAACTCGTGCAAGAGTAACCCTTTTTGTTGACTAGTCTTCATGGTGGGACCCTTTAAGCCAACCTAAACCTAACCATGCTTTAACCCATGACTTGTGTACTTGAGTTAACCCTTTCTCCTCCCTTTTAGTCAGCAAAACCGAGCCAAACCTCCCCCCCCCCCCCCCTTATTTCTGCTGCAACTGATCGAGAGAGAGGGAGAGAAGAAAAGAGGAAGAACCTTGGCTACCTTTGTGATTTTGAGCTCAAATCACTTCCCTTCTTCACCAAATCTTCAAGGTATGAATATTTATGTATTCTCTACTCTCTTATGCATATTTTCATCCATTTATTTCTGATTTTGGATCAGATTTGGTTAGGGTTTGAGATATGAGCTTGATATGAATTTTTGGGGGTAATTGCTCTTGTGACCTTGCTTGGTTGTGCAGCTGATTTTGTGGCTTTAAACTGAGTTTTTGGACTTGTTTCTTTGCCTCTTTGCTTCTTAACTGATAGTATGTGATGTTGGGATGATTTTTTCTTAAGACCCTTTGCTGAAATTATGTGATTTAGAGCCCCAAACTTGCTGATTAAAACTGCCTCCCCTGTTTTGGAACTGCTGAGACGTTTTGTGGCTTTTGCTTGATCAAATGACCTTCTTTTCGTGTGAACTTGCATGGATATGATGTACACTCATTGCTCTATATGTTAGCATTCATGTTGCAAGCCTTTGGGTCCATTTTGAGCCCCAAAACCGTAGCACATTACCTGTTCTGTGCATGGCTTATGACAGACCTGCTGCTGTTGCATTTTTGTGGTTCGTTGGTCATTCTAATGTGCTTCAATTCGTGCCATTTTGCATATATATGATGTATATTAGTTGTTTAGTATGTTAGCATGCATTCCCCAAGGTTTTAGATCCAAATTCCGCTCCTAAGTACTTGATCATGGCATGAATGCATGATTGAACTAAATCTAGCTTATATGTCCGATTTTTGGCGCTCCAGAGTTGCTGCATGATTTCGGTGCTCTTAACGCGTGATTTAGCCTTTGCATTCTAAATGAAATATGCTCCTAACATGCTAAATATGTTGTATGTCAAGTTTCATAAGATTTGGAGTTGATTTGGTATGCTTTTGGGACTGATTTTGTTTAGGGTCTGTTTTGCCGGTAAGCTTTGTTTGCGTTTTTGGGTCTGTACCGTGACACCCCCGTGTCTCATTTGCTTTGAAATGTGAGACACCCCCGTGTCATGCCCTTTTAGCAGGTCTGTACTGAGACACCCCCGTGTCTCAGTCTATTCAAATCGAGGGACACGGGCGTGTCCCTCCCCCTGTGCAGCTCTTGTCTTTTCCTTTTCGGTTTTTGATTGTTTCACCTCTTTAATGCCTTTATCTTCATTTGTGATGAACTATGAACTTGTTTTGCTATGTGTTGGGAGTATTGTGGTTTAATTTCATAACATTTGGATGAGATTTAGGCATGCTTTTACTGAATGCCGTCATGTGCATTTTTGTGTCGTTTGTGATTTCCGTAACTCATTTCCCCTATCATATGATTCCTTCTTGTTGTCAAACTTTGGAAATATCTTATATTATGTAATATGATGTGTGTAGTAGCGTTTTGTGAAAGATTGAATACGTGCTTGAATTCTTGAATTTATTTGATTGGAAATGTGAATTGATGAATTCGAATGAAAGTGAACGAATGACTGAATGACTTGATTATGTGATTTAAATTTCTTAATAGTGAACATGAACATTTTCATGATATAATCTTATCTCTTATATATATATGCATATCATGATCATTACATTGCCGAGCGTCTTCTATGGTAATATTGAGTCTCACTTCACCTTTCTTGCATAGATTTTGATTTCGTAGGAGACAAGGCAGGTCAATGAGGCTCGTGTGTTCTCCTTTTTACCGTTAAGGTGGGTTTCTGATGTGAATCATGATGAACCGCGGCTATATCTTGTCCAAAATGAAGACTTGGACCGATCCACAGCTCAAGAAGATAGCATTCAAAAGGAACAAAGTTATGGTGGTCCAATTACAAGAGCTCGGGCCAAAATTATCCAAGAGGAAGTTGGAAATCTCTTAAACCAATTTGCTCAAACTGGACTCCAACCTTCAAGATGGGCTGCTGAACCAAATTCAGAATACTTCAATGTTTTTATGTCCAATTCCTAAAGTCCAAAGTGTGGAAATGATGTAATTCAGCCCTAAGCCTATTATAGTATTATTTGGGCCTTTATTTTATCATTATTTAGCTGCATATTAGTTTATTTAAGCCCACTTTTGTAAGCCTTCATGGCAAGTGGCGGGAATAGCTTGTGTCCTTTAGTATTCTAGTTTCCATGCATACATCTTTATATTAAGCATTGTAACTTGTTTTTCTTTCAATCAAGAAGTAAAATTATTGAATTTTCATTCAAGTGAGATTTTCTCTCAAGTTCTTTGCTGAACGACATTAGGGTTTCGAACCCCTTTCCCGGATAACGTTATTGCTCAACTCCTTATAGTCGACGGGGTGCGTTACTTACAATCTGATAGTGTTGGTTCTTTGCTCAATATAGCAAACGGGTCACACTCCTCTTATTTTCAACCTTGAATTGGACGATCAGATTCAAGAACTCCAAGTATTGATATAGGGTTTCACGGCAAGCACGTGGAGTTCGTATCAGTTTCTCTTCTAATTAGATAAATGACCCTATATCCCTTCAACGTGAAAAGTTTTCGTCCAAAATGAATATATATATATAGAGTCGTTTTCAAGAGTAAATGTTTTCAACGTAAAGCCTTATTTTATGAATCCTACCTAATGTTTTGGCGAGAAATGAATGAATGAATGCACAGAATGGGGCCCAGGGACTTGGTGTGAGTGGTGACCCGAGGAGGCAAGGGTTGACGGTGATCCCTCACACTAGTCCCACTAATGAACGGCGTAACTGGACCTCGTTAGGAGTTAGCGAGGAATGGACGATGAGTGCCATCTGGGGAGTCATGTTCCCCTTTTGGTCAATGAATGGGTGGATGGGCCTTGCAAACCCGCCACCAACCCTGGGGAAGAAGGTGTAAATGTTATTGAATGCGCACGAAAGAATGATATGCATGAAAAGAAAGAATGAATGAATGTTAATAAATGTTAATGAATTACACGAGGTGTTGGTTGGAGATAATGCACGCCCACTCGTCGGGCCACTAATGACCTAATGTAAATGAATTGTTATAATCCCTTTTGATGATTTCTATTCGCCCACTTGGGAAATTCTTTAAAACCTCACTTGAGATTATAGCTTGCATGTGCTTGTTAAATACTGTCGTATATTATATTTATGCCCTGTTTTTATACCCACCAGTCCCTTTTGGACTGAACCCGTTTGGTTTTCAGTTATGTTGTGCAGATGTCAAGGGAGCTAGGCGGGATTTCGAGTCATAGGAGTTACTTTCGTTTTGGCTCTTGTATTTTGGTCTTACACTTGCATATTGCACGTTTGATCATTGTATATGAATATTAATGGAGCGTACATGTTTTGAGCCTTGATGGCATGGGATAATGTTATGATTTACTATGTTAGATGATCAGTTATTGCTTCCGCATTAATGTTTACTCTGATTTTATGGTTTTAAGGGTTTGCCCGCCTAACATAGCGTGTGTGTTTGTCCCCATTCGCCGTGATCTAGCTCGGGTATGGATCATCCATTTCATATTCGGGTCGGGTCTCGGTGCGGGGGATGTGGTACCTTGCACTCGGGTGCTACATCCTTAAGTGGTATCAGAGCCTCGGGTTGCAAAACTCGGGTTCTCGTGTCGTGTGGGTCAGTCTAGGTCGTTCGGCATAGGAAACAATGTGATAATGTGCACATTGCATCGATCTTGAACATGAAATTATCTTTCTTTTAATCTTGTCGAATTACCTGTTGCATTTTATATTAGATCCGTGCCTTTCGTGTTGAATATGTGCCATATGTATGTACTAATCGCATGCATATACCTTCGAAATGAGTTATGATTACAGGTTATAAAGATAATATCAAACCACGGCCAAGTATCATGCTAACAACGCTTACTACAAGTTCTTTCTGAGGCATGGAGGATAGGAATGATGCATCGGGGAAAGATATAGAGAATTCGAGAGGCGTAGTCCTCATAGATAGAGCTAGAGTTCAAGGGATAGGAGCTGAAATGGAAGTTCGACTTAAGAGATGCAACTATAGAGGAATATTCGTAGAAACAGGAATTGATCGGGAAATATTTATGACTCCTAATATGGATATATAAATGGCTCTCCTCCATAAGATGTCATAATTGGATTCAACAGGACTGTTCAACCTAAGGAATGAAGTAAATGAACCTTGAAGGTATTTTGGTTCAAGGTTCGAACCATCGAAGAGGTACCGAGGACTGGGAAGAGTCAAGGTAAAATAAATTCGAGGGGAATTGAGTACCAAGAGTTGTCAAAGAAGGGTTTCTAAATAAACCTGGAAATTAGAAACCGAGTTTGTAGAAGTCAAGAGCAGGAAGAGTTTAAATTTAAATGCTCTGGATTTCGACTAAGATAGAAACGAGTAGGGAAGGGAGTAGAGAAAGACAATTGACGGGGTAAATACAAATTTTGGAAAGGTGGTGACATTGAGGACGGGAATTGAGTTCGTTTTCCAAATCCAAGTTAAATTGCTGAGCTGTGAGGTTGAATTGGGAGATATGGAGCAACAAATGGAAACGGTAAAGAAAGGCAAAGGCTCTTTGGGAGGAAATCATGCTCTCAGGTATAAGCAATTGGAAAACAAGGTTAATTCATCAGTTTCAGTTCATAAAGGATAAGCACGAGAGTCTTGAGCACGGTGATGATGAGAAGTAGGGTTCAGAATTACATTAGGGTTCAATTTTGTAAGAGAATCTGGGCAATGTTGAAGGGTGATTCTCAGGGGGAAATGCAGAGGCCAACTCGGTGGATGTTGAAGAAATCAGGGATCATGAAATTACAATTCTAGATAGTGGAAGATACAAGTGATGCGAAAAGATTCATGGAAAACTTGAAGACCGTGGGAAAGAGAAGGCATGATTAGCAAGTCAAAGTAACCACGTGATTGGAGGAACGAGAAAAAACTACCGAGCCAACAACTTGCTATATGGTGACAGGTTCCAAAACATTCATGGCACGTGCATCATATTTCGCATCAAATTATTATTTTCTTTACTTATGTTCGTGCGCTCATTTTATTGGATTTTGTTGCTTTAATGTACTGCATATTTAATTGTTGCAAGTGTGCCACGTGCATCATCATTTTAACCCGAAATGCATGCTAGGAAGTTCTTTCATTCTACTTATCATAAGTATTTCTTCGATCGGGCCACATCTGAGTTAAGAAGAAAAGAAATAATGGGATGGTACGTTACAAGGAAGGTGATGTCGAGAAAATAAAGAATTTCAAGAAAGGGATAGGTTAATGGAAACGGGGATTCATAAAGAGAAGTGAGATTTGAGTCGGTTGCGGGGTGTTTGGATCGGACAAGAATAGGAAAGGGGTTTCGGACATCAAGCGAAGTAGAAGGGAAGCTGAAAGGCAAAACGTTAGGGTTGTTCTTTGTATTAAAATCCCCTCTAATGGAAATTATTCATCCAGAGTTTCGATAAAAGAAGAATTGATGGAGTTCAACACGTGGCAATAAAAATTTTAAGGGGGAGAGAGAACGACCAAGAAACAGATTGGAAGATTGAAGTGGTGCTCGAAGAAATATTTTCGTAGGAGTAACGAAATTGCAAGCTAAGGAAGGCCTGGAGGTCCTAATGGTGTGATCGGAAATAACTAAAAGAACCTTAACGGCTGAACGGTTAAAGTGAGCGTTAAGTATTTAGTGTCGAAGGCCACCACGGGATATTGAGGAGATGGTTTGTTGAGCATTTCTACACATGGGATTAAATTTTGAGAAATAATGGGATTATGGAAGAGCTTCTGTGAGATCATTAAATCGCTTCAGGGAACAGAAATTAAATCAAATTAATATGCTCATGATGGTAACCATAGAGGGTAATTTGACCAAGGATTGGACGAGTTTGGACATCACTTAACAAAATAAAACCCTACTGCATCGCTAGTCGTTTTTCCATAACGAGTTAGAAGGAATTTGAGCAGGAAGGAATCAGAAAAAAAAAAAAAAAAGAAAAAGGACCAAGGAAGGACTTGAATTGAATATCAAGAAGTATCAAGGTAGTTTTCCCTCGATTGAAATTTGGGTGGACCGCAAATTAATGCACGCTTAATGGCTTTAGGAGGGTGAAGGGGTAAGGAAACGATCCACAAAGAGATTAATCCAAATTTTTGGGAACCGATGATTACAACCCAGTTTGGAAAGAACTCGTCAAGAGGGCTGTGATTATTAATCTAAAAGGGTATTGAATTTCAGGGGTTTCACCAAATTATAGAAGGAGGCATGAACCGAGAAGAAGACCAGTCCGAAATTTTAAGAGGTAGGGTAAAACTCGTTTGGAAGGGCAGGTTGATTGGATCAGGGTTAACGTATAACCGAGAAATGGAAGAAGGTGGACACATTGAAGATATTAAAGACAAGCCAAGAGTCGAACTAGCTTTTGGGTTCAGACCATACTTTGGATCAGGAAGGCTTTGGGTTTCAAATTCACTTCCACGGTGAACGGTACCTCAGACATCCATGGCATATGCATAAATGCATTGTTAAATTAAGTAATTTTGATAATCTGTGCTTTGATTCTTTGATGTGTTAACAATTGTCGTATAATCGAGGTTGGATGTAAATAAGTGATAATTGTTCTCTGGCTTTATGTGGTTGTTTTGATTAAGTTGTTGTAATTGGATGTTTTTGTGACACCCCGACCTTCAGACCGTACAGGTATGACGTATGTGCGCGAATTACTTCATTTAAATTTATATTCTTTATTCTTTTAATTCTTATTTTAAATATTTCTTATGGATTTGAATGAATTTTATATGAGTATGAAGGCTATTTGTTAAGATTTGATTCGTTGATGCTTGAATTGAATCCGGAATTTTACGTTGTTTTAGTTTGACAGAGATTTACGTGTTATGAACTTGGATATATGCCCGTTATATGTTTTCGAATCTATTTGTTGAGCTTTTGAATTAATTGTTACGTTCGGAACCTAAAGGAGGTTAAAACGTTTTTAGCGCACCTTGGGTTCCAATATGTGTAATTTGAGCTCGGGAATTCGGATTCGAATTCTGTCACTACCGTTGAACTCGTTTCGACGATTCGGGTTCGATGGACTAAGCCTTATAACCTTTTAAGCTCATTTGGTACTCCGAAATTCGACCGGAAACTCACCTCGTTCTTATATGACTACCTTTTACCTATTTGCATCTTAGTCCCTCAATTCTTGACATATTACCTTCAAGATTGGCCCCACTTTACACCCAAAACTCAGCATATCCATCTCTCTCACTCCCATTGTCGGTACAAGCAAGGAAAAGGGAGAAAAGGTGCAGCAACTTTTGAGCAAAACCCTTCAAACCCGTCACTATTCACCCTAAGGAAGTTTTGAGCTCTAAACTCCATTTTCTTCCATCTTCTTCAAGGGGTAAGTTAGTATTTGTTATGTACATGAGTATGTGGTCATTCTAAGCTATTAATTCCATACTTTGAGCTATGTTTGATGTATATATGGAGCATGATATGAAACTTGAGGGTTTGATGATCTTTCTTGTTCCTTGGGGTTAAGCTTTAGTTTGAAGATATATATATGATCTCTTATGACTCTAATATGCTTATATGATCTCCCTTTTCAATATGGATGAGTGTGGTGGAAGATACCATTAATGGAAATTCAAATTTTGATTAGATGAACTTGTAATATATGATAATTCTTGAGCTTTTGTGATGATTGGATGATTGTATGTTGAATATGAAGTGATTTGCCATGATTTACTTGAGTTTGGTGGTCTCAAGTTGTTAGAGGTTGCTGCGTGTTCCCCTGCTTCTTTGCCCTGTTTTTGCTGCTGAAACACTGTTACTGCTGCTATTTTTTTTTCGAAGACGATAGGCCAACACGGCCGTGTCAGCTTTGTGCATGTTTTGGACACGGCCGTGTCAGCCTCTCGACTTGGGGCAGATTATTTTTCTAAAACCGGACACGGCCGTGTCCATTTTGAACTAAAACTCAACACGGCCGTGTCAGCCTCTCGAATTAAGCTCCTGAATTTATTTTAACCGGACACGGCCGTGTCTATTTAGAACTAAAACCCAACACGGCCGTGTCATTTGAAATTGGGCGGCGGCAATTGCTCGTTTTATCGCTTCGTTGTTTTTCCTCGTGTTTTCTTTCTTCGTTTATGACGTGTATGCAATGTTAGCTTGTTATATTACGCATTATGTGCCTTGTTTTGGACTTATGACCTTGTTCTATATGAATTGCGTGAATAAGAATTGGTAGGATTTATTGGACAAGCAATTTCACTTCAATTGCATTCAATCGCATTCATAAGCATTTCTGAGCGTCTAATTGGTACATATTTGAGTCTAAGTCTCGGGTCTTGCGTTCTTTTGTTTCAGAGCCTCTTCACGAAGCTAAAGAGCCCGAGGTTTAGGTGTTCAGTTGCTTCTTTTGTCCGATTTTCACTCCGCTTCCACTTCAAGGTGAGGGTTAGGATCTTTTCTTTTAGATAAGTGACCTATGGCCTTTATGTTATTGATTTCCTATCCCGCATGTGGCTATATATGTATTATATGATTAAATACGAATGCTTATGATACGTTTATGATTTTATGAATCCCCTTTAAGAATTTATGAAAATGGTATAAGTATGAGCGTATATGAGCTTATGATTTTGAATCCCTTGTACGTTTCCTTTATGATTCCGCGAGATGTGCCCTGAAAGATGGGATTATTGGTATGTTTCTTATGAATCCGGGCCCAGGGATGGTGGGTAAGGACCCCCGGTACGGCAAGGGCCGTCGGGTTAAGCCTGTGCACTTCCCATTTGAGGTGGTGGCGTGCGACTCTTGGAGGTTGAGAAGGCGCTATTACCTTGAGCCCTCGGTGGATAACCGGGGAAGGCATATCGTGGGTTAGCTACCCCGTATGTATATAGAATCCATATGGGTGGAGAGGGTTTGATTCCCGATCACCAAGGCGTTGAGGAGTTGTGAATTTATGAATTCTTATGTATTTATGATTTGTATGAGGAGTTGAGGAGGTCCGTTCTCGCCGGACGGTTATGTTTCCTTTTATGCTTTGGTGGTTGTGAAACGAGTTAGGATTTCCTTTGTATTATATGTATGTTTTAAAAATGATCTGGTATGCAAAACCCTAGCTCGGTTCATGATCGACCCCTTTTGTTATATGCTTTGATTTATACGTATTTATGGTGTGGGTGTGCGTTAGCCCCCTCACTCAGTCGAGTTTAGACTGACCCCTTTCTTTTAACACTTTGTTGCAGGTTTCTCGAGCTAGGCGGGGAAGTGCGTCGGTCGTGTCGTACTTTCGAGTTTAGGTCGAGTCGGCATGTTTACCTGTTGCATTTTGATTACTTTCATGAATTGTATTCGAATTCAAATTATGTCTTATGGAGATTTAGAACTTTTGATGTATATACTTGACCTATTTTTGGGCCGTCAGGCCGTTGTATATGAGGGGTATGTTAGTATAGAGCTCCTTTGCGATCCTTTAGTTGTTGCTTCCGCATTTATATCTATTGGTTTTGCGCGCTCTGTTTGAGTTTTAGCCCCGCTTAGCCTAGTGTGTGAGTGTAGGTTCCCGTCCGCTTAGACTTGGGCTCATGTATGGAAATCCATTTCATATGTGGGTTCGGGTTTAAGTACGGGGGATGTGGTAGCCCACCGTTCCGGGCACTACAGTTTTGATGCTTTCTCCTTGAGATTTGCTCTTCGTTGTGGTTGTATTTTGTATTTTGAACTTCGTTATCTGTTTGCGAGAGACGGGTTTCTCTCTTTGTTGTTTTTGAGAGACGGGGTTCTCTCTTTGTTGTTTTTGAGAGACAGGGTTCTCTCTCTGTTGCTTTTGAGAGACGGGGTCCTCTCATTGTTGTTTCAGAGACGGGGAGAGCCTTGTTGTTTGTGAGGAACGGGGTTCCTTCATTAATTGTTTTCAGGCAGATAGTGAATCCAAGGACGGATTCTTTTAAGGGGGAGAGGTTGTAACGCCCCAGTTTTTTTAGGTAGTACAGCATGACGTATGTGTTTACCAAATTACGCGAAATAATTATTTATACGTGTTTTATATACTTAATTTTATTTTAAATATATTAATTGTTAATTACTTTTTTTTTAATGTTATTAATATCAAATATATTTATATAAATATAAATATATATATATATATATATATATATATATGTTAATTGTGGTATGAATTGTTTAATATGCTTGCATGAACTCATGCAGTTTGTAGTAATTAATTATGCATGCATTATATTTATAATTATTTACGCATTTGAAATTTGTATATTATTGTAATGTTGTGGTTTATTGTTACATTGCGTATGAGTGACATTTACGTGCTTCGTTTCTATATGAATTGATACCGCAATTTGATGCAAATTTAATATGATGGCCTTATACGTGTCTTGTATATGAATATATGTCCGTTTCGTATTTTCGGATTCATTTCCATGTGTTTCGGATTTATTTTAATTTTGGAATCCAAGTCGGGGGCTAACGAGCAATTAGCGCACCCTTGGTTCCGTATTTAATATCTTGAGCTCGGGAACTCAGATTCGAATTTCGTCACCTCCGTTGCCTTCGTATCGACGATTCGGAGACAATGGAACAAGCCTTGTACCTTTTTGAGATGATTAAGACCTCCGAAATCCAACCGTAATGAGCAACTCGTGTAAGAGTAACCCTTTTTGTTGACTAGTCTTCATGGTGGGACCCTTTAAGCCAACCTAAACCTAACCATGTGATACGAACTCCACGTACTTGCCGTGAAACCCTATACCAATACTTGGAGTTCTTGATTTTCGATCGTCCACTTCAAGGTTAAAATAGAGGAGTGTGACCCGTTTGCTATAATGAGCAAGGAACCAACACTATCAGATTTGAATTATAGGAGTGTGACCCGTTTGCTATAATGAGCAAGGAACCAACACTATCAGATTTGATAAGTAATGCACCCCGTCGACTATAATGAGTCGGGAAATGACATTATCCGGTGGAGGTTTGAAACTCCGGTGTCGTTCAACTAAGAACTTGTGAGTATAACTCACTTGAATCACAATTCATTCATTTTTTGACTGAATATTTCAAACTACAAGGCTGGAATATAAAGATGCATGCATGGAAACCTAAGAGACACTAGAATACTAAAGGACACAAGCTATTCCCGCCACTTGCCATGAAGGCTTACAAAAGTGGGCTTAAATAAACTAATATGCAGCTAAATAATGATAAAATAAAGGCCCAAATAATACTATAATAGGCTTAGGGCCGAATTACATCATTTCCACACTTTGGACTTTAGGAATTGGACATAAAAACATTGAAGTATTCTGAATTTGGTTCAGCAGCCCATCTTGAAGGTTGGAGTCCAGTTTGAGCAAATTGGTTTAAGAGATTTCCAACTTCCTCTTGGATAATTTTGGCCCGAGCTCTTGTAATTGGACCACCATAACTTTGTTCCATTTGTATGCTATCTTCTTGAGTTGTGGATCGGTCCAGCTCTTCATTTGGGACAAGATATGGCCGTGGTTCATCATGATTCACATCATTCTGATTCCTATCACCATGCTTTAACCCATGACTTGTGTACTTGAGTTAACCCTTTCTCCTCCCTTTTAGTCAGCAAAACCGAGCCAAACCCCCCTTATTTCTGCTGCAACTGATCGAGAGAGAGGGAGAGAAGAAAAGAGGAAGAACCTTGGCTACCTTTGTGATTTTGAGCTCAAATCTCATCCCTTCTTCACCAAATCTTCAAGGTATGAATATTTATGTATTCTCTACTCTCTTATGCATATTTTCATCCATTTATTTCTGATTTTGGATCAGACTTGGTTAGGGTTTGAGATATGAGCTTGATATGAATTTTTGGGGGTAATTGCTCTTGTGACCTTGCTTGGTTGTGCAGCTGATTTCGTAGCTTTAAACTGAGTTTGTGAACTTGTTTCTTTGCCTCTTTGCTTCTTAACTGATAGTATGTGATGTTGGGATGATTTTCTCTTAAGACCCTTTGCTGAAATTATGTGATTTAGAGCCCCAAACTTGCTGATTAAAACTGCCTCCCCTGTTTTGGAACTGCTGTGGCGTTTTGTGGCTTTTGCTTGATCAAATGACCTTCTTTTCGTGTGAACTTGCATGGATATGATGTACACTCATTGCTCTATATGTTAGCATTCATGTTGCAAGCCTTTGGATCCATTTTGAGCACCAAAACCGTAGCACATTACCTGTTCTGTGCATGGCTTATGACAAACCTGTTGCTGTTGCATTTTTGTGGTTCGTTGGTCATTCTAATGTGCTTCAATTGTGCCATTTTGCATATATATGATGTATATTAGTTTTTTAGTATGTTAGCATGCATTCCCCAAGGTTTTAGATCCAAATTCCACTCCTAAGTACTTGATCATGGCATGAATGCATGATTGAACTAAATCTAGCTTATATGTCCGATTTTTGGCGCTCCAGAGTTGCTGCATGATTTCGGTGCTCTTAACGCGTGATTTAGCCTTTGCATTCTAAATGAAATATGCTCCTAACATGCTAAATATTTGTATGTCAAGTTTCATAAGATTTGGAGTTGATTTGGTATGCTTTTGGGACTGATTTTGTTTAGGGTCTGTTTTGCCGGTAAACTTTGTTTGCGTTTTTGGGTCTGTACCGTGGCACCCTCGTGTCTCATTTGCTTTGAAATGTGAGACACCCCCGTGTCATGTCCTTTTAGCAGGTCTGTACTGAGACACCCACGTGTCTCAATCTATTCAAATCGAGGGACACGGGCGTGTCCCTCCCCCTGCGCAGCTCTTGTCTTTTCCTTTTCGGTTTTTGATTGTTTCACCTCTTTAATGCCTTTATCTTCATTTGTGATGAACTATGAACTTGTTTTGCTGTGTGTTGGGAGTATTATGGTTTAATTTCATAACATTTGGATGAGATTTAGGCATGCTTTTGCTGAATGCCGTTATGTACGTTTTTGTGTCGTTTGTGATTTCCGTAACTCATTTCCCCTATCATATGATTCCTTCTTGTTGTTAAACTTTGAAAATATGTTATATTATGTAATATGATGTGTGTAGTAGTGTTTTGTGAAAGATTGAATACTTGCTATGCTCCTATTTGAATTCTTGAATTTATTTGATTGGAAATGTGAATTGATGAATTCGAATGAAAGTGAACGAATGATTGAATGACTTGATTATGTGATTTAAATTTCTTAATAGTGCACATGAACATTTTCATGATATAATCTTATCTCTTATATATATATGCATATCATGATCATTACATTGTCGAGCGTCTTCTATGGTCATATTGAGTCTCACTTCACCTTTCTTGCACAGATTTTGATTTTGTAGGAGACAAGGCAGGTCAATGAGGCTCGTGTGTTCTCCTTTTTACCGTTAAGGTGGGTTTCTCTTCTAATTAGATAAATGACCCTATATCCCTTCAACGTGAAAAGTTTCCGTCCAAAATGAATATATATATATATAGAGTCGTTTTCAAGAGTAAATGTTTTCAACTTAAAGCCTTTTTTTATGAATCCTACCTAATGTTTTGGCGAGAAATGAATGAATGAATGCACAGAATGGGGCCCAGGGACTTGGTGTTAGTGGTGACCCGAGGAGGCAAGGGCTGACGGTGATCCCTCACACACTAGTCCCACTAATGAACGGCGTAACCGGACCTCGTTAGGAGTTAGCGAGGAATGGATGCTGAGTGCCATATGGGGAGTCATGTTCCCCTTTTGGTCAATGAATGGGTGGATGGGCCTTGCAAACCCGCCACCAACCCGGAGGAAGAAGGTGTAAATGTTATTGAATGCACACAAAAGAATGATATTCATGAAAAGAAAGAAAGAATGAATGTTAATGAATTACACGAGGTGTTGGTTGGAGATAATGCACGCCCACTCGCCGGGCCACTAATGACCTAATGTAAATGAATTGTTATAATCCCTTTTGATGATTTCTATTCGCCCACTTGGGAAATTCTTTAAAACCTCACTTGGGATTATAGCTTGCATGTGATTGTTAAATACTGTCGTATATTATATTTATGCCCTGTTTTTATACCCACCAGTCCCTTTTGGACTGAACCCGTTTGGTTTTCAGTTGTGTTGTGCAGGTGTCAAGGGAGCTAGGCGGGATTTCGAGTCATAGGAGTTACTTTCGTTTTAGCTCTTGTATTTTGGTCTTACACTTGCATATTGCACGTTTGATCATTGTATATGAATATTAATGGAGCGTACATGTTTTGAGCCTTGATGGCATGGGATAATGTTATGATTTATTATTGGAACTTTGATGCTCATAATATACCTATATGTTACATGATCAGTTATTGCTTCCGCATTAATATTTACTCTGATTTTATGGTTTTAAGGGTTAGCCCGCCTAGCATAGCGTGTGTGTTTGTCCCCGTTCGCCGTGATCTAGCTAGGGTATGGATCATCCATTTCATATTCGGGTCGGGTCTCGGTACGGGGGATGTGGTACCTTGCGCTCGGGTGCTACATATTATACCACTTCCCGGAATAGAAGACAAGACAAGAAGGAGGTTTTACATCACTCGTGATACAAGAAGGTCAGCTCACCAAAGGTGGGAAGAAAAGTCAGCACTTGAGACGGTTGCTTCGGTAGGAGTCAAAAAGGCTCCAGAAGGAACTGCACTCGAAGAATGGAAAGGCAGGCTACGAAGGCGCTGATACGATTTAACTTGAAGCAAAGCCCGATACAATTGCCTCAAGGATAGAAATCTTATTCTTTAGGTTGGGGGGTAGGGATATTATACCAACTAACTCCACCTGAGTAATGATGCAGGACTAGCGGAATAAAGGCTTAGATGAATAGTAGCAGTGGGACTTCTTACTTTACTTGAAGCGGGTTTAGAAGACAGACTACTATATAGTCGGGGATGAAGATGAGAGCAAGGAAGGTTAGTTAACGGCCGGCTCCCAACTATAGAAAGGCCTATAGTCGTAGGAGCAAGGGATTCAGATTAAGAATAGGAGGCTAGGCTGCTTGTTGCTCCAACCGGTGATTTTCTTTCCGGGTATGAGTTCCGATCAGTTGAAGCCCTTCCTTACTCCCTTTCAGGGTCGCTTTCTGCCAAGTAGGTAGAATAGTCGGCTAAGTGTGAAGCCAAGTCATCGAAGTAAGCTGGGTAAGAAGCAATTCAGTCAAGTCCGGTAAGCAAGCCAACCTGGTTCCAAGCCAGGAATACCATCGGGGACAGGTAAAGTCAGGCAAGGTTTGAAGACGCTCGACCAACGGGAGAGGATAGTAGCGGTAGTTAAGCAAGCCGGCCTAGCTAGTAAGCTTTCGGAATGGTAGGAATTGCAATAGAAGTAGGCTTAGTGTTGATATCCCCCGGCGCATAAGATAGACCCGATCGGTACTCCATCTAGAGAAGAGAAACTACTAGGCCAGCCATAAGCCCTAAGTCAGGGAAAGGGAAGCGGCAAAAGTAGGGCGTCGTTCCTTAGAGGTTACATTCCGGGGGGAAATATTGCGTAGGAGTTCCTCTCCGGCTTACCGCTTTCTTATTCTTTACTTGCCTTAGCCGAACGAAGCTGAGCTAAAGTCAGCATCTTCTTTTCTAGTGGTTCTAGCTCTTGTTTATTCTTTTCCTACGACATCAACTGGACTAGGAACTGCTGACCTAGTTGGAACTACTTGTCCTCTTCATTTTCCTGAGCTAGGTAAATCCTTCTTCATAAGTCGGCTAGTCTATCCATCTGAGCTTTCGAGTCGCCCATCTGATATTGATTTTGTTGTAAACGATGAACCAATTGGTACGCAGTCGTTCCCCCATTTCAACTACACTACGCCCCCCCCCCCCCCAAACGTCGTTGGGTTTCCCTTATGCCTAACGTAACAATTAAGCCGTCTTCGCGGCCTCTTTTTCATCCTAGCCTGATAAACCGTAACTAGTTGGGTCAGTCTTACTCAAGTTGTAGAACAAGGTCATCTACATAGCACTCAACCTCATGATGAATAAGTTCTTTGAAGATGTTGGTCATTGCTCGCTGGTAAGTTGCACTGGTATTCTTTAGACCAAAAGGCATCACCTTGGTTGAGTATATCCTCCGTGGCCATCTTGATAACTGGACCGAATGTCTCATCATAGTATATACCCTCTTGCTGGTTATAGCCTTTGAGTAAAGAGTCGCACCCAACGACCATAGAGTTATTCACTCGCGGCACACTTTCTATATCTCTATCTCTATCTTCATCGAATTTTTTCTTTGTTTGTGCCTTTTTGTAGACAATCATAGCCGTATCTTAGCTCCCGTTGACCGGCTTTGAGGGACCGCCAGGTCCACTCTTGGCTAAGGGCGGGACTTTCTCGATACGACTTCTATTGCCAGAAGACAGACTGACGTGATACAATCTTCCTTCTATTAAACTGAACAATTCCTAGTCAGCTTCAGGTGTGGGATTGCCCGCTAATAATTCCAAAGCCCAACAAGCTACAACGATGGTTTCAACAACATCTCAAGGCGGGGGCAGGATTTGAACATGCAATCTTCAGGTGATGAGCCTGATGAGTTGACCAATTCCTCTACCCCGCTTCTTCCCGTTCTCTTTCTTTCACTATTCCCACCTAGGTTGCTTGGCCGGCGGGATAGAACCAACGCTTAGTAAGCTGCGGTCTAAGGACCCCGGTTGGGGCTATGAAGCTTACCTTATTATTCGAAAAAGTAGAAAAGACTTTTTCATTTCAGCTTTTTGGCTGGGGTTGGCAGCTACATCCAGTCTTCGAGACCCCATAAGAGTTGAAAGTTGTTTCATTTAGTACGAGATGGCTTCACACCTAGCGGTGCTTACACCTCTCGCCTATCGAAGTTCTATTTAAAAACCTCATCCGAGAACTTGTATAGAGAAGGATTTCTTGCTACGCAACAGTTCTTCCATACCAACTTAGCTGCCCGGCACTGCTATTGGCATAACAACAGGTAGACCATAGGTTGGCCCAACCCAGTCCTCTCGTACTAGGGTTAGCTCCTCGCAGTTCTCCCTTTAACACCAATAGTAGATAGGAACCGAACTGTCTCACGATGTTCTTAACCCAACTCACGTACCACTTAAATCGGCGAACAACCGAACCCTTGGGACGTTCTTCAACCCCAGGATGTGATGAGTCGACATCGAGGTGCCAAACGACCCCGTCGATAAGAGCTCTTGGGAGTCATCAGCCTGTTATCCCCGGCGTACCTTTGATCCGTTGAGCGAGAGCCCTTCCACATGGGACTCCTGGGATCACTATAGCCGACTTTCGTCTCTATTTGACCAGTCGGTCTCACAGTCGGGTAGGCTTATACCATTACGTTCACGAGCAGAATCTTAGCTTGAGCCTACCTTCGTACACCTCCATTACTCTTTAGGAGGTATCCGCCCCAGATAAACTATCCACCTCGCAGTGTCCCGCCTCTCCCCGAATGATCGGTGCGGTGGTTAGGCATCCTTAGACGAAAGAGTGGTCTTTCAGGATTGGTCATTGTGTGTCACCAACTCCCACCTATCCTACACATTCAATCCAGGTTGTCACTGCGAAGCTATAGTTAAGGTGCAAGGGGTCTTACCGTCTAGCCGTTGGTACTCCACATCTTCACAGAGAATTCAATTTCACCGGGTCCATGTCGGAGACAGCGGGCAATCGTTACACTATTCGTGTAGGTCGCTACTTATGCGACAAGGAATTTTGCTACCTTAGGATAGTTAGAGTTACTGCCGCCGTTTACCGGGGTTTCCATTCAAAGCAACTAACACTTCTCCTTCGGACCTTCCAGCACCGGGTAGGTGTCAGACTCTATACATCTTGTTACCACTTAGCAGAGTCCTGTGTTTTTAATAAACAGTCGTGACCCCCGGTATGTGCCGTTTTCCTAATCAAAAGATAGGAGAGCACCCCTTCTCCCGAAGTTACGGGGTCATTTTGCCGAGTTCCTTCGACATGGTTCTCTCAAGTGCCCTAGTATACTCTACTTGTTCACCTGTGCCGGTTTAGGGTACGGTCAGTTCACCTGGAGGATCACCCTCCTAAGTCAAAGTTTTTTCCTGGAAGTTTCAACCTTGTTGACTATGACAAGTGTCGCGAATATAAAGGGACTTGTGACTATGGCAGGGTGGTACGCTCTGCTCTCTCGCGACCCCTACTCTAATAAAAAAGACTAAAAAGGCCCCCTACTGAAGATAGGTCGCCCAACTACGACGAGAGTTTTGCCTTTTGAAGGGTCAGTCGTGTAGGGCGAAAGGGCCAGGCCGAGTCAGAAAGGCTTTGATGACTTAAGGTTCATATTAGGGAAAGGAGAAGAGGGGGAGAGGGGGCAGCCCTCGGCCCAATCATCCAATTCGACAGGCATGGTTCTGTAGTCAAAGCAACTTCGTCACTTTCATGTACCCATAACAGCCCTTTCGGGGGTTCCTTAGGGACCGATTCACTCTGCGTAGATTGACTAAACGCAGAAAACCTTCCACTAGCAGGCGATCGTGTTTTTCACAGGATTTCTCGTTACTCTTGTTAGCATTCTCACTTCTGATATCTCCAAGTCTTATCACCAAAAGCCTTCCCCGATTGACAGAATGTTCCGCTACTGACACTTGAAAAAGTAGCTTTCCAGGTCTCATCGCTTCGGTGAATCACTTGAGCCCTGATACATTTTCGATGCCATAGAGCTAGACCAGTGAGCTATTATGCTTTCTTCAAAGGATGGCTGCTTCCAAGCCCACCTCCTGGTTGTCATCGCTCGATCACTTCCTTTTCCACTAAGTGATTGCTTAGGGACTTTAGCGTACGATCTGGGCTATTTCCCTCCTGACTTTGGATCTTAGCACCTAAAAAGTCTGTCTGTACAAACGATCTAGGCCTGTATTCGGAGTTTCCTTGGGGTTGGTAAGGCAAAATGGGGCCACCCTAGCCCATTTAGTGCTCTACCTCGGCCCATCGACATCATACGCTCTACTGAAATAGATTTCGCGGAAAACCAGCTATATCCGATCTTGGTTGACCTTTCACCCCTAGCCACAAGTCTTCCCCGTATTTTGCCGCATACATGGGTTCGGTCCTCCAAGGCCTGTTAGAGCTCTCTTGAACCTGCTCATGGCTAGATCGATCGGTTTGGGGTCAAATAGGAAGAACTAGAAGATTCCACCTCTGGAAAGCGCCTACACCAAATGGCTTAAGCCGCTGTTCCCATTTCCTCGCTGACCCATCACGCAAAAGGTATGCCGTTAGAGTGAGTGCGCTTGACTAATCTAATAGAAAGTCAAGGCTCTTCGCTCCTTCGACTGATTGTTCGCATCGGATCTCAGGTTCTCTATTGCACTCCCTAAATAGGGTTCTTTTCACCTTTGAGGAATACTTAGGCTTGGAGGGTGGTCCTCCTTTCTCACGTAAAAGCGATCAGAATTCGAACACGCCTCGTTTTACTGGGAAGGATTGAACCATGGGAACGAATCTATAGGGCTATCACCTTCTTTGGCCAGATCTTCCAATCTTTTCACAATTACAGTTCACTGCGCCCTTTACAAGAAAGTAAAGGGGCTTGAAAGCTTACCTTATTATTAGAGAAAGGTTTGGAGTTTTCGCCCCAACCTAGGTTAGGGAGTCGTTAGACCGTAGCTTGCTGCTGAAAAACGAATAGGCTAGCGTGGCTCGCTTCGCTCTTCTAGCTCCCCACCCCCTGACTCAACCTCAACATCTATAAAAAGAAAATAAGCCCCTTCTCCTTTTCATAATAATAAGGTAAGCTTTCAAGCCGTAGCTTGCTGGTTTTTCCATCATCCAATCCACAACAAATCGAATGAAACCTGCCGAAAAATAAGTGAACACTTTGCTGAGGCGCCGCTACTAACGGGGTCTCGGTTGATTTCCCTTCCTTTAGCTACTCAGATGTTTCAGTTCGCTAAGTTTGAAAAGTCCAAAGAGCGCAGACTAGCCACGGAGCTTGGATACGGTTTCCCGATCGGAGATCCAAGGATCACAGATGGTATATCCCGATGGCCTTTTGCCTCTGAAAGCGTCCTTCCTTCTCAATGTCCGGGCATCCATCTAATGCATTCTTTTCGATCTTGTACCCGATTGCTTCGCATAGGCTAGACAAGGTCCGGCGCGGTACATGAAACACAATCCAATGTCGACAAAGAAAATGAAAGTACAAGAAACTCCATCCTTAATGGCCTCTATTCCTGACGTGAATGGCCGCTTGATATTAGTTAGGCTTCACACACTATATAAACAAATTTAACAAGCGTGCGAGATAAAGCATCAACCTACGGAAAAACGATGACTATTGAGTGCTAGCTCTACAAGATAGACTATGGGTAGTTTCAGGTGCGCTTTTATTAAAGTAAACTCTAAAGGATGCCGATGTTGCCACCAAGAAAGGATTTACTTTGACTGTGAAAAGAAAGGTGCCACCGAGCGTTCTAGGGGAACGAAATCCAATAGTTTGGCTTTTTTCAGTACGAAATCCCTCTTCACACCCTGTTCATTCACAAGCTACATCGGTGGTTAAGAAGGCGTTGGGATTCAATGATAGAGCTTCTTCTTCTGAGCATAAGTCTTGGGCGGATCTCTGGTGAAGGTGAATATGGGGAAAACGGAAGGGAAAGTGCTTAACTATGAGGCTCCTTGGGGTAGGTCTCGAATGTATCTATTGAATTCTTCCCTAGAGTGGAAGGTGGGCATGAAAAGGAGCTTTAGCTTGGCATATCTTATTATTATTAAAAGAGATGAACCCTCAATAACAAGGAACTGATGCTCTAAAACGTATGTTTTCAGGACATATCTCATTAACCGTTGCTATTGAATGCCCTGCTAGTCTGAGTGCTACTTCTGTAGCTGCAATGGAACGCTAAGAAGGTGATGAAAAAGATCTCTTAGGTAAAGACTAGCCCGCCTCTCCCATGACTTTCCAGACCAAGCATCACTCAACTTATGGCTTTTTTTTCCCCTCTACTAGGCTCACAATCACTCCTTTTTCCACTCTTTACTCTCAATTTTTTGAAGAAAGTCACAAGAAGTTTCAAATTCCTCAACTAAATAATCCCTTAAGATGAATCAAGGGTGCGAAAAGCTGACACAAATGAACCGTTTAAATGATGCAAACAAACGTATCTATGTGATTGAATATTACCGAAACAAAGCTGCCCTCTTTTTTTTTTTTTTTTCTTTAAACGCGGCTTTTACTTCTCTTTTTTGTGTACGTTTTTAAGCCTTTTTTGAAGATCTTCTCTTTTTTTTTTTTTTTTTGATCTTTTGCAGCCAAAAAAACAAGAGAAACGAAATCACACAAAAATAAAGATAAGGATAAGTAACCTTGTATGGAAACCTAAGCTCTTGATACCAAATGATACGAACTCCACGTACTTGTCATGAAACCCTATACCAATACTTGGAGTTCTTGATTTTCGATCGTCCACTTCAAGGTTAAAATTGAGGAGTGTGACCCGCTTGCTATAATGAGCAAGGAACCAACACTATCAGATTTGAAAAGTAATGCACCCCGTCGACTATAATGAGTCGGGAAATGACATTATCCGGTGGAGGGTTTGAAACCCTAATGACGTTCAGCCAAGAACTAGAGAGTTTAACTCACTTGAATCACAATTCTCTAAGAGTTGACTGAAAAAAACAAAATAAAAGGCTGGAATATAAAGATGCATGCATGAGAATTCTAGGGGACAATTCAGAATTCAAAGAGACAAGTTATTCTCGTCACTTTCCTAGTAGGTTAACAAAAATGGGCTTAAACTAATCTAAATGCATGGAAAATAAATAAAAAGATGGCCCAAAGTATAATATAATAGTTCAGGGCCAAATTCAGCGAATGGGTGACAAACGAAAAAAAAAACCAACCTAAACCCTGTACAAGCAAAATATGCAAAACCTGAATGCGGTACCTAAACCCTGTACAAGCAAAATATGCAAAACCTGAATGCGGAAGTGATGCAAAACGGGAACTATCAAAAACTTTAATCAACAAACATAATCAAACGGGTTCAGCTAATCAAGTAATCCTGTCCTAACCTGTCCCGAATAATCATACAACAAAAACGGGTTCAACTAAATCCATGAACCTGTCCTAACCTGTCCCGAATTCAAACATACAAATCATAAGTACCAACCCGCATAATATTCATATACATAGCTTCCTACACAAATCGAAACAAAGTACTTAACAAATCAAACAGACCGACAACTACTCTACAGACCCGACTCAAAGCCGCCTAGCTCAAACTCCAACAACCTGCACCTGCAAACTAAAACTAATTAGGCCCTAGAGTCCCCAAAACAAATAAAATGGTGTGTGTGTGGACTTTCCATTTCATACACGTGTCGTGATACGAACTCCACGTACTTGCCGTGAAACCCTATATCAATACTTGGAGTTCTTGAATCTGATCGTCCAATTCAAGGTTGAAAATAAGAGGAGTGTGACCCGTTTGCTATATTGAGCAAAGAACCAACACTATCAGATTGTAAGTAACGCACCCCGTCGACTATAAGGAGTCGAGAAATAACGTTATCCGGGAAAGGGGTTTGAAACCCTAATGTCGTTCAGCAAAGAACTTGAGAGAAAAATCTCACTTGAATGAAAATTCAATAATTTTACTTCTTGATTTCCGTTAAGGGGGCAGCTATGGTGCTGAAATTGAGCACGAATCTCCTATAGAACCCGGCCAAACCATGAAAACTCCTTACTTCCGTGATGGTCTTGGGTGTAGGCCACTCTTTGATTGCCTTAACCTTTTCTTCATCTACCTCTATACCACCTGCACTTACAACAAATCCAAGGAACACGACTCTATCCATGCAAAAGCTACACTTCTTAAGATTAGCATATAACTTTTCATGCCTTAGTACCTCAAGTACTAACCTCAAATGCTCAATATGTTCATGCAAATTACGGCTAAAGATCAGTATATCATCAAAGTAAACCACTACGAATTTACCAATATAAGCACGCAATACATGATTCATCAATCTCATGAAGGTACTAGGTGCGTTAGTTAAGCCAAAAGGCATTACTAACCACTCATACAATCCATGCTTAGTTTTAAAAGCTGTTTTCCATTCATCACCTTCTTGCATTCTTATTTGGTGATAGCCACTTTTCAAATCAATTTTAGTGAAGATTGTAGAACCATGCAATTCATCAATCATATCATCAAGGCGAGGTATGGGATAACGATACTTTACCGTGATCTTGTTGACAGCCCTACAATCCATGCACATTCGTCAATTACCATCCTTTTTTGGCACCAAAAGAACTGGAACAGCACATGGACTCATGCTCTCACGCACATATCCCTTTGCAAGCAACTCTTCAACTTGTTTTTGAAGCTCTTTTGTCTCTTGAGGGGTGCTTTGGTAAGCTGGTCGGTTTGGGATGGCAGCCCCGGGGATGAGGTCGATTTGGTGTTCTATTCCTCGTATAGGAGGTAAACCGGGTGGTATTTCCTCCGGGAATACATCCTCAAACTCCTGCAAGAGAGAAGAAACAACACTAGGCAAGGGAGGGGTTTCATTAGATGAAAGAAATATGTTTTTATACATCATCATCATCACAAGCTTTTCTTTTTTTATCACCCCCTCAATCTCTTTTTCTTTTATAAAGAAACTCACTTTTTTTCTTTCTTTCTTTTCAACTAGTTTCTTTTCTCCCTCTTCTTTTCTGTTACACTCTTTTTCTTTTTCCTTCTCCTTTTCTTTTTCATGCTCTTTTTCTTTTTCTTTTTCTTTTTCACATTCTTTCTCACTATTACAATCACTTTGTTTTGAAGAAGCTGAAATGGATTTCTTAATTTGGCACTGTTCTTCATACACTTGGCTTGGTGGTAAAGGTGCCAAGGTGATGTTTCGCCCATCCTTGATAAAACTATATCGATTCTTGTAGCCATCATGAACTGTTCGTCTATCAAATTGCCATGGTCTTCCAAGCAATATATGGCCAGCTTGCATTGGTACGACATCACAAAGAATCTCATCCATGTATTTGCCAATTGAAAATGAGATAAGAACTTGTTTTGTTACCTTCATTTCACCATGTTCATTCAGCCATTGGAGCTTATAAGGTCTCGGGTGCTTCAAGGTTTTAAGGCTGAGCCTTTCCACCATCAATTTACTAGCCACGTTCACGCAACTCCCACTGTCAATGATCAGTCCACAAACTCGCTCCTTAACATGACACCGTGTGTAAAAGATGTTTTCCCTTTGTTGTTCATCTTTGTCCTCAAGAGCTTGGATGTGCAAAGCTCTTAGAACCACCAAACTTTGCCCCACAACCGCATGCTCAACATCACTTGCCTCATCCGATGTTTCAAGGCCTCCATTATCACCCTCACTTTCGGTTTCAAGTTCTCCATTGTCTAACAAGATCATGGCTCTTTTGTTTGGACATTGAGACATTATATGGCCTGCTCCTTGACATTTAAAGCATTTAATATCACGATTACGATGTGTAGAGGTGTTACCTTTCTCAAACGAACCCTTTGTTGTAGGTGGATCCTCCTTTGGTTTTGAAGGCTTTTCGGCTGTTTTTGGAGAAGAATTCCACTTTGGTTTAGAGGTATTTGAATCATCACGCCTAACCACAGTCCTTCCTTTCTTAAATTGTCTCTCCACCTAGATAGCCATATGGACCACTTCCTCAAGTTCAACATAGTGATGAAGTTCCACTACATTGGCGACCTCTCGGTTGAGACCACATATGAACCGAGCCATGGTTGCCTCACGATCCTCCTCAATATTTGCTCGAATCATTGCCATCTCCATTTCTTTGAAACTTGGAGTTCTTGATTTTCGATCGTCCACTTCAAGGTTAAAATAGAGGAGTGTGACCCGTTTGCTATAATGAGCAAGGAACCAACACTATCAGATTTGATAAAGTAATGCACCCCGTCGACTATAATGAGTCGGGAAATGACATTATCCGGTGGAGGTTTGAAACTCCGGTGTCGTTTAACTAAGAACTTGTGAGTATAACTCACTTGAATCACAATTCATTCATTTTTTGACTGAATATTTAGAACTACAAGGCTGGAATATAAAGATGCATGCATGGAAACCTAAGAGACACTAGAATACTAAAGGACACAAGCTATTCCCGCCACTTGCCATGAAGGCTTACAAAAGTGGGCTTAAATAAACTAATATGCAGCTAAATAATGATAAAATAAAGGCCCAAATAATACTATAATAGGCTTAGGGCTGAATTACATCATTTCCACACTTTGGACTTTAGGAATTGGACATAAAAACATTGAAATATTCTGAATTTGGTTCAGTAGCCCATCTTGAAGGTTGGAGTCCAGTTTGAGCAAATTGGTTTAAGAGATTTCCAACTTCCTCTTGGATAATTTTGGCCCGAGCTCTTGTAATTGGACCACCATAACTTTGTTCCTTTTGTATGCTATCTTCTTGAGTTGTGGATCGGTCCAGCGCTTCATTTGGGACAAGATATGGCCGCGGGTCATCATGATTCACATCATTCTGATTCCTATCATAAATATTTTGTTCAAGATGGCTATCTCTTTCGAGAAAACAAGTTGTGTATACCTAATTGTTCCTTACGTCAATTACTTGTGCGTGAGTCTCATGGGGGTGGTTTGATGGGGCATTTTGGTGTTTTGAAAATTTTGAACATGATTAAAGAACACTTCTTTTGGCCTCACATGAAACGAGATGTTGAAAGATTTTGTAACAAATGCATAACTTGTAGGAAGGCAAAATCACGAGTTAAACCTCATGGTCTTTACACACCATTGCCGGTTCCAACTCATCCTTGGGTAGATTTGTCTATGGATTTTGTGTTAGAAATGCCAAGAACACAAAACGAGAAGGATTCAATTTTTGTTGTTGTTGACCGTTTCTCTAAAATGGCACATTTTATCCCTTGTAATAAAACGGATGATGCAACAAATGTGGCAGGTTTATTCTTTAAAGAGGTGGTAAGACTTCATGGAATTCCAAAGTCTATTGTAAGTGATCGAGATGTGAAGTTCCTAAGTCATTTTTGGAGGGTTCTGTGGGGAAAATTGGGAACTAAGTTGTTTTTTTCAACCACTTGTCATCCTCAAACGGATGGACAAACGGAAGTTGTGAATAGAACCTTGGGAACTCTTTTAAGGGCTGTTTTTAAAACATATTCAAAGAATTGGGTTGAATGTATTCCGTTTGTTGAATTTGCTTATAATCGTTCAATACATTCTTCTACTTCCTTTTCATCTTTTGAAGTTGTGTATGGATTTAACCCTTTAACCCTTCTCGATTTACTTCCTTTGCCTATGAATGAGCTTGTGAGTTTAGATGGAAAAGAGAAGGCTGAACGAGTGAAGAAAATGCATGAAGATGCACGACTTCATATCCTCAAGAGAAACAATCAAGCTATGATCCATGCTAACAAGGGACGAAGGAAGGTTGTTTTCAAGAAAGGTGATTTAGTTTGGGCACATTTTAGGAAGGAGAGATTCAATAACCAATGGAAGTCCAAGCTTGATCCAAGGGGAGATGGACCATTCAAAGTGTTGGAGAGGATTAATGATCATGCATACAAAATTGATCTTCCGGGTAAGTATAGTGCAAGTGCAACTTTTAATGTGGCTGATTTAACTCCTTTTGATGCAGATTTTGATTCGAGGTCGAATCCTTTTCAAGAAGGGGAGGATGATGTCCATAAGATAAGGCCACACTTTGATCCAAATGTTGATATGATCACAACTCAAGATGAACCAAGTTATGTTAGACCTATCACAAGGTTACGGTCCAAAAGAATACAAGAAGAAGTTTAATCTCTTTTGATCCAAATAACTCAAGATGAGCTCCAAGAAGATAAGTATTCAGCTGGATCCAACCCACCTTGTTTCAACATCTTAGTGATTGAATTTTAAGCCCAAATTGTGTTAAGTTTATTGTAATTTGTGTAGCACCCCAAGCGGTGGGGCACCACACCCCCGCACTATGACCCGATATGATAGGAATCAGGATGATGTGAATCATAAGACAAGGCCACACTTTGATCCAAATGATGCGAACTCCACGTACTTGCCGTGAAACCCTATACCAATACTTGGAGTTCTTGATTTTCGATCGTCCACTTCAAGGTTAAAATAGAGGAGTGTGACCCGTTTGCTATAATGAGCAAGGAACCAACACTATCAGATTTGAATTATAGGAGTGTGACCCGTTTGCTATAATGAGCAAGGAGCCAACACTATCAGATTTGATAAGTAATGAGTCGGGAAATGACATTATCCGGTGGAGGTTTGAAGCTCCGGTGTCGTTCAACTAAGAACTTGTGAGTATAACTCACTTGAATCACAATTCATTCATTTTTTTGACTGAATATTTCGAACTACAAGGCTGGAATATAAAGATGCATCATGGGAATTCTAAGAGACAATTCAGAATTCAAAGAGACAAGCTAATCCCGTCACTTTTCTTGTAGGCTGAATAAAATGGGCTTAACCTAATCTAAATGCATGCAAAATAAATAAAAAGATGGCCCAAAGTATAATATATTGTTCAGGGCCAAATTACAATAAAGGTTATGTATCCATATCTTTCATTATTGTTATATTGCTGCAAAAAAAATCGAAAAAGGCAAAAAAAAAAAAAAAAAAAAAAAACGAAGAAAAAAAAAACGAAAAAAAAAAGAGAGCAGCATTGTTTCAGTCATTTTCTTTGTAATCTCAAATCATAAGTCATGTGGATTTGTTTGCTTGTATCTTTTTAGTTGTAACAATTCGTTTGTGACAATTTTAGCACCCTTATTGATTCATTCATCTTAAGGATTATTTGGTTGAGGGATCTGAAATTTCTTGTGTCTTTCTTCAAGAATTGAGAGAAAAGAGTGGTAAAAGGCTTGAGTTGTGAGCACAAAAGAGGGAAAAAGCCATATTTTTGAGTGATACACGAGCGTGAGTGACTCTAAACGATGGCAAACACGTGAGGGAGTGTTGTGAGGTAATTTTTACTAACGATTTTTCTTGCAGGTTTAAAACATGACGGAAGAACGAAATGAACAGCCTCCAATGGACGTTAACTTTGTCCTCCGTGCAATGCAACAACAATTTGATAGGTTGAACGTACAATTTGGTGAGATCCGGGATCGATTGGATCAAAATGATGAACGGGTGACTGAATTACAACAAAATGCTCTCCCGGCTAGGAGACCAAACCGACGACCAGCCGATTTGGGTATCAATCCTCGTGATGGATTTGATGATGAGGAAGATGACTTAGATGAGGCTGCATCAAATGCCTCTTCAAGGAGAGATCATAGACGTCCAAGATACCAACAACAACGAAGAGGAAGAGGGGTAATTGACAATAACCTCGGATCTATCAAGCTTTCTATTCCTTCCTTCAAAGGACAAAATGACCCGGAAGCTTACATTGAATGGGAACGAAAGGTGGAGTTAATTTATGACTGCCACAACTATTCGGAAGGGAAAAAGGTAAAACTTGCAGCCGTATCCTTTACGGACTATGCTATTGTATGGTGGGATCAAGTGGTGATAAGTAGACGCAGAAGTGGTGAGTACCCTATTGAAACTTGGGATGAGATGAAGGTTGATAGGAATCAGAATGATGTGAATCATGATGAACCGCGGCCATATCTTGTCCCAAATGAAGCGCTGGACCGATCCACAACTCAAGAAGATAGCATACAAAAGGAACAAAGTTATGGTGGTCCAATTACAAGAGCTCGGGCCAAAATTATCCAAGAGGAAGTTGGAAATCTCTTAAACCAATTTGCTCAAACTGGACTCCAACCTTCAAGATGGGCTACTGAACCAAATTCAGAATATTTC
Source organism: Lantana camara (assembly GCA_037501455.1). Lineage (NCBI taxonomy): Eukaryota > Viridiplantae > Streptophyta > Magnoliopsida > Lamiales > Verbenaceae > Lantana > Lantana camara. Next base: position 47,572,734 of record CM074865.1, read on the forward strand.
AATGTTTTTATGTCCAATTCCTAAAGTCCAAAGTGTGGAAATGATGTAATTCAGCCCTAAGCCTATTATAGTATTATTTGGGCCTTTATTTTATCATTATTTAGCTGCATATTAGTTTATTTAAGCCCACTTTTGTAAGCCTTCATGGCAAGTGGCGGGAATAGCTTGTGTCCTTTAGTATTCTAGTGTCTCTTAGGTTTCCATGCATGCATCTTTATATTCCAGCCTTGTAGTTCTAAATATTCAGTCAAAAAATGAATGAATTGTGATTCAAGTGAGTTATACTCACAAGTTCTTAGTTAAACGACACCGGAGTTTCAAACCTCCACCGGATAATGTCATTTCCCGACTCATTATAGTCGACGGGGTGCATTACTTATCAAATCTGATAGTGTTGGTTCCTTGCTCATTATAGCAAACGGGTCACACTCCTATAATTCAAATCTGATAGTGTTGGTTCCTTGCTCATTATAGAAAACGGGTCACACTCCTCAATTTTAACCTTGAATTGGACGATCGAAAATCAAGAACTCCAAGTATTGGTATAGGGTTTCACGGCAAGTACGTGGAGTTCGTATCAATTTATCACAAGGTTTCAATTCACAAGATGCAAAGACTTCGGCAAAATGAGAATCACTCACATATAATTCCTTAATGTGATCAAATCCCATGAATTTAGTACTAAGGGTAGAGAGAAGAGTGTACCTACATGAGAGTGCATCTGCCACAACGTTGTCCTTGCCCTTTTTATATTGAATCGCATAAGGAAACATCTCTATGAACTCAACCCAATGAGCATGCCTCCGGTTCAAGCTCCCTTGTCCCTTCAAGTGCTTTAAGGACTCATGATCTGAGTGAATGATGAATTCTTTTGACCACAAATAGTGCTACCACGTTTCTAGGGCTCGAACCAAAGCATACAATTCCTTGTCATAGGTGGAATAGTTCAAGGCTGCTCCATTTAATTTCTCACTAAAGTAAGCGATTGGCCTCCTTTCTTGCATAAGCATGGCACCTATACCAATACCGGAAGCATCACATTCGATTTCAAAGGTTTTAGAGAAATTCGGTAAAAGTAAAAGAGGAGCTGAACTTTGCTTTGATTTCAATGTTTGAAATGCCTTTTCTTGAGCTTCCCCCCACTTGAATCCAACACTCTTCTTGATAACTTCCGTCAAAGGAGCTGCAATGGTGCTGAAATTGGGCACAAATCTCCTATAAAATCCGGCTAAGCCATGAAAGCTTCGAACTTCCGTAATGGACTTAGGTGTAGGCCACTTTTTAATTACCTTCACCTTTCTCTTCATCTACTTCAATACCACCTGCACTTACAACAAATCCAAGAAACACAATTCCATCCATGCAAAAATTACACTTTTTGAGGTTAGCATACAATTTCTCTTTTCTTAACACCTCAAGTACCATTTTCAAATGCTCAACATGTTCATGCAAGTTATGGCTGTAAATTAATATATCATCAAAATAAACAACTACAAACTTGCCAATATAAGCACGTAACACATGATTCATCAATCTCATGAATGTACTAGGTGCATTAGTTAAACCAAAGGGCATTACTAACCATTTATACAATCCATGCTTTGTCTTAAATGCTGTTTTCCATTCATCACCTTCTTGCATGCGTATTTGATGATATCCACTTTTCAAATCAATCTTAGAGAAAATTGTAGAACCACGCAATTCATCAATCATATCATCAAGGCAAGGTATGGGATAATAATACTTTACCGTGATCTTGTTGACAGCCCTACAATCCACGCACATTTGCCAAGTGCCATCCTTTTTAGGCACCAAAAGCACCGGAACAGCACATGGACTCATACTCTCACGTACTTACCCTTTCTCAAGCAATTCCTCGACTTGTTTTTGGAGTTCCTTAGCTTCTTGAGGGGTGCTTCTATATAGGCTGGTCGATTTGGAATTGCAGCCCCCGAAATTAAGTCAATTTGGTGCTCTATCCCACGAATTGGAGGCAATCCGGGTGGAATCTCCTCCGGAAACACATCTTTAAACTCCTGCAAAAGAGAGGAAGCAATACTAGGTAGGGGAGGTGTGTCGTTAGAAGATAAGAAGGTCTTATTATAAATCATTATCATCACCAACTTTTCTTTTTTAAAAATACTCAATTTCTTTTTCTTTTGTGAGGAAACTCATTTTCTTCTTTTCTTTCTTTTCAACTTCTTTTTTTCCTCCCTTTTCACTTTCTTTCTTTTCAACTTCTTTTTTTCCTCCCTTCTCACATTCTTTCTTTTCAACTACTTTTTTTCCTCCCTTCTCACATACTTTCTTTTCAACTACTTTTTTTCCTCCCTTCTCACATTCTTTCATTTCAACTACTTTTTTTCGCCTTCTTTTTCACATTCACTATTACAACCATTTCATTTAGAAGAGGCTGAAATAGACTCTTTCAATTGGCATTGTTCTTTGTACACTTGATTGGGTGGTAGAGGTGCCAAAATGATGTTTCGGCCGTCTTTGGTAAAACTATACCTGTTTTTGTATCCATCATGCAATGTCCTCCTATCAAATTGCCACGGCCTCCCAAGCAAAATATGTCCGGCATGTATAGGTACCACATCACAAAGTACTTCATCCGTATATTTTACCAATGGAAAAAGAAATGAGAACTTGTTTTGTTTGTTACCTTCAACTCACCAAGTTCATTGAGCCATTGGAGCTTGTAGGGTTTCGGATGCTTCAAGGTTTTGAGTCCGAGCCTCTCTACCAACAATTTGCTAGCAACATTCACACAACTCCCTCCATCAATGATCAATCCACACACTCGTTCCCTAACATGACACCGAGTGTAAAAGATGTTCTCTCGTTGCTGTTCATCCTTGTCCTCTAGGGTTTGCATGTGTAAAGCCCAAAGGATCACCAAACTTTGCCCTACAAACCGCATGCTCAACATCACTTTCCTCATCCGGTGAATCATGGTCTACTTCATGGCCCTCACTTTCAGTTTCAATCTCTCCATTATCCAACATGATCATGGCATTCTTATTTGGACATTGGGACATAATATGGCCTGATCCATGACACTTGAAACATTTAATATCACGAGAGAGTTGAGTAGAAGTATTACCTTTCTCAAATGATCCCTTAGCCACGGGTGGATCCTCTTTAGGTTTGGGCTGTTTTTCGGGTGCTTTTGAACTAGAAGTCCACTTAGCTTTAGAAGGGTTTTGTTCATCACGTTGAGTAACCGTACGCCCCTTCTTGAGTTGCCTTTCAACTTTGATATCCATATGAACCACTTCATCAAGTTCAACATAGTGATGAAGCTCCACTATGTTTGCAATCTCTCGGTTGAGACCACATATGAACCGAGCCATAGTTGCCTCTCGGACTTCCTCCACATTTGCCCTAAGCATGGCCATCTCCATTTCTTTGTGGTACTACTCTACGGTCTTGAATCCTTGCCTCAAGCTTTGTAATTTGAGGTGTAAGTCACGGTAGTAATGAGGAGGTACAAAACGTTTCCTTAAGGCCACTTTCATATCATTCCAATTATCAATAGGATACTCACCACTTCTCCTCCTATTTAGCATCAATTGATCCCACCATACAATGGCATATTCCGGGAAAGGGATTTGAAACCCTAATGTCGTTCCGCAAAGAACTTGAGAGAAAATCTCACTTGAATGAAAATTCAATAATTTTACTTCTTGATTGAAAGAAAAACAAGTTACAATGCTGAATATAAAGATGCATGCATGGAAACCTAAGAGACACTAGAATACTAAAGGACACAAGCTATTCCCGCCACTTGCCATGAAGCTTACAAAAGTGGGCTTAAATAAACTAATATGCAGCTAAATAATGATAAAATAACCAAATAATACTATAATAGGGTTAGGGCCGAATTACATCATTTCCACACTTTGGACTTTAGGAATTGGACATAAAAACATTGAAGTATTCTGAATTTGGTTCAGCAGCCCATCTTGAAGGTTGGAGTCCAGTTTGAGCAAATTGGTTTAAGAGATTTCCAACTTCCTCTTGGATAATTTTGGCCCAAGCTCTTGTAATTGGACCACCATAACTTTGTTCCTTTTGTATGCTATCTCCTTGAGCTGTGGATCGGTCCAGCTCTTCATTTGGGACAAGATATGGCCGCGGTTCATCATGATTCACATCACTAACCGAATTCTTCAATGCTTCAAGCTAGGCTCGATGTTGAGAGAATCCAACCATACTCGATGTAGTACTCCGGTGTCGCTGAGAGCTTCGTTGCACGACTTCCGATGACCCTCATCTCATCGAAAAGCCTAACCCTCACGAAACTAAGCATACCACCAGAGGCAAGCTAACCAACAACATGAAAAATTCACGCACACGACATGCGCAAAGAAACAGTTTTCAGGCACATGCAATCACTAAAGGGAAATATAACAATAAATATGATGTGTGCATGAATATGTTATGAATGTTTTAATGTACCGTGCACCGGAGAATGAAATTGGTGATAATGCTTCCGTTGTTGGTGTACGAACGCAATACCCTTGATTAAATTATTCCCCGACTCCTTTCTTGATCCCTTAGCGTGCACGCAACTTCTTTCTCATGCCATTAGCACTTACCCGACTCTTAATTGATCCCATCATCCGAAACCGAGTCTTGATTACCTTTCTCAAGTTCTTGAGTGTTGACTTGGTCTTGATCCATTTAACTTATTTTCCAAGGGAGTTGCAATCGTACCACTAAAAGGTGTCAATTTGTTCGAACCACTCTTTTAGGAGCTTGAATTTTATAATTTCCAATTCTTCACGATAAGTTGTATCCACCAACTTAGATGCTCGAGCTAAATTCTCTTCAACCTAAGTTATAATTTATTACCCTGGGGAAGTACCTTTGAGTCATCATGGAGGATGCCTGACGACCCGGAAACCCAACTTGTTCAAGGTGTATCACCTCGCAAATATTCCATCTCCCTTCTTTTCCTTAACCCATATCCGGTCCTCACTCGATTCCATCTTTCCAATACCCAATTCTTGATTACCCCTTCACGTTTCTCCACAAAGTATCCTCTAATTCTTGAGTGTGTGTTTGGCTTTGATTCAATTAACTCGTTTTCTCAAGGAGTGGTATTTAATGATCTCGAGTTCTAGAATTATCCTTCTTGTGTTTGAGCTACGACTGTGTCCTTAGGTATGTCTCCGGCTCATTGTGGAAGAATAATTGACGAACCGGAAACTCCTTCTTAATCAAGTTATTTTTCGTCTCCAAGGTTCGGTTGAATTTTTCTCTTACTTCATCATCACAGAGTATAATAATACGGTCGTGCTTTCCTTTACCCGACATTGTCTTTAATCTTTCTTCTAGTTCCTATTTAATTCTGTCATCTTCGGTACTTAAGTTATATCGCCTAACTCCATCTTTAAAATTCTTGGAAGGTTGAGTTCATACCCATCCAAAAGAAAGACCAATGACTTGTTTCGTTTACGCCGATCACCTCCCGAGCCTGCTCCTTACCATATGGAATACTCATTTCCCACCCCCACGGGCTCTTAGAACCTATACATACTGATTTTGAAGTGCATCGGCACTATGATCTCTTACCCATTTCTTGGAATCCGTTCATTTTGGTTTTGATGTTCATCGATGTTATAATTTCCTATTTTATTCTCATGACCCATATAGAGTCCCGTGAATTGTTATATTTATACTTCTTTTGTTCCGGTTTGAAGTGGCTTCCTTAGCACGACTGAGGGCTTAGGTTGATTTCTTGGTTGTGCTCTCCCCCTTAAAATTTTCCTCCTTCGTTCGTTGAACTTGACCCATCAATTCCTTGATTAAAATTCCCGAATTCTTCCAAAAATTGTCTCCCTCAAAATGCTTGACCCGGTTTATATAGTGGTTTGGTAATCTTGCCCACATTCCCTTTGAAGTGATTGGTTAGAGTAACGCCCCAACGAGGGCATCCACGCCTATCCCGCGCTATACCCGCCGGGACCGAAGCAAGCGGTGACAAACGGACAACCTAGATAGGCGGTACTAGACTCACAAAGTGAATTGATGTGAATCATAAGACAAGGCCACACTTTGATCCAAATGTTGATATGATCAAAACTCAAGATGGACCAAGTTATGTTGGACCTATCACACGGTCACGGTCCAAAAGAATGCAAGAGGAAGTTTAATCTCTTTTGATCCAAATAACTCAAGACGAGCCCCAAGAAGACAAGTATTCAGCTGGATCCAATCCACCTTGTTTCAATGTCTTAGTGATCGAATTTTAAGCCCAAATTGTGTTAAGGTTATTGTAATTTGGCCCTGAACTATTATATTATACTTTGGGCAATCTTTTTATTTATTTGCCATGCATTTGGATTAGGTTAAGCCCTTTTTTTTTAACCTACTAGGAAAGTGACAAGAATAGCTTGTCTCTTTGAATTCTGAATTGTCCCCTAGAATTCCCTTGCATGCATCTTTATATTCCAGCCTTGTATTTTGTTTTTTTCAGTCAACTCTTAACGAATTGTGATTCAAGTGAGTTAAACTCTCTAGTTCTTAGCTGAACGTCATTAGGGTTTCAAACCCTCCACCGGATAATGTCATTTCCCAACTCATTATAGTCGACGGGGTGCATTACTTTTCAAATCTGATAGTGTTGGTTCCTTGCTCATTATAGCAAACGGTTCACACTCCTCAATTTTAACCTTGAAGTAGACGATCGAAAATCAAGAACTCCAAGTATTGGTATAGGGTTTCACGGCAAGTACGTGGAGTTCGTATCATTTGGCATCAAGAGCTTAGGTTTCCATACAAGGTTACTTATCCTTATCTTTATTTTTATGTAATTTCGTTTCTCTTGTTATTTTGGCTGCAAAAGATCAAACAAAAAAAAAAAAAAGAGAAGGTCTTCAAAAAAGGCTTAAAAACGCAAACAAAAAAAGAGAAGTAAAAGTCGCGTTTAAAAAAAAAAAAAAAAAAAAAGAGGGCAGCTTTGTTTTGGTAATATTCAATCACATAGATACGTTTGGTTGCATCATTTAAACGGTTCATTTGTGTCAGTTTTTCGCACCCTTGATTCATCTTAAGGGATTATTTGGTTGAGGAATTTGAAACTTCTTGTGACTTTCTTCAAAGAATTGAGAGTAAAAAGTAAAAAGCCATAATTTTGAGTGATACACGAGGGGAGTGAACACCAAAAGAGTGTAAACACGTAAGGGAGTGTTTGTGAGGTGTTTTTGCTAACCTTTGTTTTGCAGGTATAATATGGCCGAAAATCAACCTCCAATGGACCTAGCTTTTACATTACAAGCTATGCAACAACAATTTGAACGAATGACTTTGCAATTCAATGAGATCCGAGACCGTTTGGATCAAAATGATGAAAGAATGACTCAAATTCAAAACGGAAGGACAGATCAAAGGCAACCTAACCCACAGATTGAGTTTGAGGATGATTCCTTTGATAGGCAGCCTCAAGTGCATCCCCAAGAAGGGAACGAAGACGACCAAGGCACCATCAGCCACGTAGGGGAAGAGAGGGAATTGATAACAATCTTGGTATTAAACTCTCTATTCATTCATTTAAAGGACAAATTGATCCAGAGGCCTATATTGAATGGGAGAGAAAAGTGGAAATGGTGTTTGAGTGTCATAACTACTCGGAGGAAAAGAAGGTTAAACTTGCAGCCGTGTCCTTCACGGAATATATCATTGTATGGTGGGATCAATTGATGCTAAATCGGAGGAGAAGTGGTGAGTATCCTATTGATAATTGGAATAATATGAAAGTGGCCTTAAGGAAATGTTTTGTACCTCCTCATTACTACCGTGACTTACACCTCAAATTACAAAGCTTGAGGCAAGGATTCAAGACCGTAGAGGAGTACCATAAAGAAATGGAGATGGCCATGATTAGGGCAAATGTGGAGGAAAACCGAGAGGCAACTATGGCTCGGTTCATATATGGTCTCAACCGAGAGATTGCAAACATAGTGGAGTTTCATCACTATGTTGAACTTGATGAAGTGGTTCATATGGCTATCAAAGTTGAACGGCAACTCAAGAAGGGGCGAACGGTTACTAAACGTGATGAACAAAACCCTTCTAAAGCTAAGTGGACTTCTACTTCAAAAGCACCTGAAAAACAGCCCAAACCTAAAGAGGATCCACCCGTGGCTAAGGGATCATTTGAGAAAGGTAATACTTCTACTCAACGCTCTCGTGATATTAAATGTTTCAAGTGTCATGGATTAGGCCATATTATGTCCCAATGTCCAAATAAGAAGGCCATGATCATGTTGGATAATGGAGAGATTGAAACTAAAAGTGAGGGCCATGAAGTGGACCATGATTCACCGGATGAGGAGAGTGATGTTGAGCATGCGGTTGTAGGGCAAAGTTTGGTGATCCTTAGGGCTTTACACATGCAAACCCTAGAGGACAAGGATGAACAGCAACGAGAGAACATCTTTTACACTCGGTGTCATGTTAGGGAACGACTGTGTGGATTGATCATTGATTGGAGTTGTGTGAATGTTGCTAGCAAATTGTTGGTAGAGAGGCTCGGACTCAAAACCTTGAAGCATCCGAAACCCTACAAGCTCCAATGGCTCAATGAACTTGGTGAGTTGAAGGTAACAAAACAAGTTCTCATTTCTTTTTCCATTGGTAAATACACGGATGAAGTACTTTGTGATGTGGTACCTATGCATGCCGGACATATTTTGCTTGGGAAGCCGTGGCAATTTGATAGGAGGACATTGCATGATGGATACAAAAACAAGTATAGTTTTACCAAAGACGGCCGAAACATCATTTTGGCACATCTACCACCCAATCAAGGGTACAAAGAACAATGCCAATTGAAAGAGTCTATTTCAGCCTCTTCTAAATGAAATGATTGTAATAGTGAATGTGAAAAAGAAGGAGAAAAAAAAGTAGTTGAAAAGAAAGAATGTGAGAAGAGAGGAAAAAAAGAAGTTGAAAAGAAAGAATGTGAGAAGGGAGGAAAAAAAGAAGTTGAAACGAAAGAATGTGAAAAGGAAGGAAAAAAAGAAGTGGAAAAGAAAGAAAAGAAGAAAATGAGTTTCCTCACAAAAGAAAAAGAAATTGAGAATGTTTTTAAAAAAGAAAAGTTGGTGATGATAATGATGTATAAGAAGACCTTCTTATCTTCTAACGACACACCTCCCCTACCTAGTATTGCTTCCTCTCTTTTGCAGGAGTTCAAAGATGTGTTTCCGGAGGAGATTCCACCCGGATTGCCTCCAATTCGTGGGATAGAGCACCAAATTGACCTAATTTCGGGGGCTGCAATTCCAAATCGACCAGCCTATAGAAGCACCCCTCAAGAAGCTAAGGAACTCCAAAAACAAGTCGAGGAATTGCTTGAGAAAGGGTATGTACGTGAGAGTATGAGTCCATGTGCTGTTCCGGTGCTTTTGGTGCCTAAAAAGGATGGCACTTGGCGAATGTGCATGGATTGTAGGGTTGTCAACAAGATCACGGTAAAGTATCGTTATCCCATACCTCACCTTGATGATATGAATGACGAATTGCATGGTTCTACAGTTTTCTCTAAGATTGATTTGAAAAGTGGATATCATCAAATACGCATGCAAGAAGGTGATGAATGGAAAACCACATTGAAAACAAAGCATGGATTGTATGAATGGTTAGTAATGCCCTTCGGTTTAACTAATGCACCTAGTACATTCATGAGATTGATGAATCATGTGTTATGTGCTTACATTGGCAAGTTTGTAGTTGTTTATTTTGATGATATATTAATTTATAGCCATAACTTGCATGAACATGTTGAGCATTTGAAAATGGTACTTGAGGTGTTAAGAAAAGAGAAATTGTATGCTAACCTCAAAAAGTGTAATTTTTGCATGGATAGAGCTGTGTTTAAATCATATTCAAAGAATTGGGATGAATGTATTCCGTTTGTTGAATTTGCTTATAATCGTTCAATACACTTTTCTACTTCCTCTTCACCTTTTGAAGTTGTGTATGGATTTAACCCTTTAACCCCTCTCGATTTACTTCCTTTGCCTATGAATGAGCTTGTGAGTTTAGATGGAAAAGAGAAGGCTGAACGAGTGAAGAAAATGCATGAAGATGCACGACTTCATATCCTCAAGAGGAACAATCAAGCTATGATCTGCTAACAAGGGACGAAGGAAGGTTGTTTTCAAGAAAGGTGATTTAGTTTGGGTACATTTTAGGAAGGAGAGATTCAATAACCAACGGAAGTCCAAGCTTGATCCAAAGGGAGATGGACCATTCAAAGTGTTGGAGAGGATTAATGATAATGCATACAAAATTGATCTTCCGGGTAAGTATAGTGTAAGTGCAACTTTTAATGTGGCTGATTTAACTCATTTTGATGCAGGTTTTGATTCGAGGCCGAATCGTTTTCAAGAAGGGGAGGATGATATGAATCATAAGACAAGGCCTATGATCACAACTCAAGATGAACAAAGTTATGTTGGACCTATCACATGGTCACGGTCCCAAAGAATGCAAGAGGAAGTTCAATCTCTTTTGATCCAAATAACTCAAGAAGAGCCCCAAGAAGACAAGTATTCAGCTGGATCCAATCCACCTTGTTTCAATGTCTTAGTGATCGAATTTTAAGCCCAAATTGTGTTAAGTTTATTGTAATTTGGCCCTGAATTATTATATTATACTTTGGGCGGCCATCTTTTTATTTATTTTCCATGCATTTAGATTAGGTTAAGCCCTTTTTTTTTAACCTTCTAGGAAAGTGACGAGAATAGCTTGTCTCTTTGAATTCTGAATTGTCCCCTAGAATTCCCATGCATGCATCTTTATATTCCAGCCTTGTATTTTGTTTTTTCCAGTAAACTCTTAATGAATTGTGATTCAAGTGAGTTAAACTCTCTAGTTATTAGCTGAACGTCATTAGGGTTTCAAACCCTCCACCGGATAATGTCATTTCCCGACTCATTATAGTCGACGGGGTGCATTACTTTTCAAATCTGATCGTGTTGGTTCCTTGCTCATTATAGCAAACGGGTCACACTCCTCCATTTTAACCTTGAAGTGGACGGTCGAAAATCAAGAACTCCAAGTATTGGTATAGGGTTTCACGGTAAGTAGTGGAGTTCGTATCATGAATAAACAAACACAAGTATGCGGAAGCTTAAATCGAAATATAGCGATGCATAAGAATTATTCATTCAACTATTAAGTGACCATCACGGTCCAGCACAAAATGCTCAAGTGCGGAATGTAAATCAACCTAACAACCAACACGGTCCAATCTAGCATAACAAAACATCATACATACTAAATCCATAAATCTGAAACATAGCATAACCATAAATATCAAAGTATGCCACAAGCATAATGAGTACAAACTAGACTACTAGAACAAGACTCTCAACAAGGGCCCCGCCTAGCTTGACTCCAAAATGAGACCTGCGGACACGAAAGGTAAAAGAGGTCAGCTCAAAAGGAACCGGTGAGGAGAAGTTTACATAAATAAATAGCATAAGGGGTTCAATGCATGCTCAAAACAAAGGTGTTCATGATCCAACTTATTTTCAAAACAAATGCAAGTTTTATAAAACGAATCATGAACCTAAGCACCGGCTCGACGAGTACGAGCACTCCATCCTTACTTCCCAAACCAAATGAAATCAAACCAATCCATCCTTACACTGTTGATGTCGAGGGTGTACAGCCCCCAAGCATCGTAAAAGAACCATGGAGAAGTGGGTCTATGAAACCGACCTTCTCCCAAGCTTACCTTAACCCCGAACCCTCCTCGGAGTCTTAGCAAACTTGTCCAAAAGCGGGTACTTTGTAAGGGTTTAACCATCCGCCCTTGCGTTCCCAGTCTTACCACTTACTCCGCCCCGAGCGCTATCAAAAGATCCAACCAAGCAAGAGTCCTTGCAAGGTGTAACATAACTTGCTACACAACTCACACGTGCATAAAATTCAAATGAAAGTTTCGGAAGCATTTTGGGTACTTATCCCAAATACCAAGATTCAAGTTCTATTTGTAAACCGTTTTCCATAAGCAAATATCCATAACACGAGCAAAGCTCACAAAACTCGGCTTATAAGGCCTACATATACGTTTTGAAAACGGGAGTTTAAATCATCAAATATGATAGGCCATAGGTGTCCACAGTTTTGAAATCGTTTCATAAATATATAACTCCTCACCTTTACCAAGAACTTCGAAGGCCAACCACGAGCAACAAGCTACTCGACCGGAGACTCACCACCTAACAAGTCAAACGTACTAACAAAGGTAAGACACGACTCTAACCATTTAAGACGACACACGGCTTCAAGAAAGAGTAAACATGCTCATGAGATGCAATGAATGTCCAAGTATAGCATAAGTTCAGCAATGATGATCAAACAACATCATATAAGTCATATAACAAGCTTTCAAGTCATAAGATAAGCAAATAACAACATGAGAACCATACTTAGCACAATCTTACACACAATCGAAGCATGCACGACATTACAATGCATAGTAACATGATTCCAAGTCATATATATCATATTAGGGGTGTAAGAAGTGCAAAGGAAGTGAAAACGAAGCAAAACGATCAAGATCACAAAAACTCAAAATCAGACCCGAGAGCACCCAAACGGGCGTTTGGTGTTTGTGAAGGAAAAGCAAACGGGCGTTTGGCCCTGGAAAATCATCACAGTAGGTTCTCACATGGGGGTTTGGTGTTTCAATGCAATTTCCACACGGGCGTTTGGCATGCTACTGTTGCAAATCGGATTTACGAACATATGCTTGAAAATGGCAAAAATTAAGCTCCAAATACTCTCCTAAATCATGCTCCAAAGCTAATGCAATATGTATAAAGGAATTTAAACATCAAATATCATGTTATGAACATTTAGGAATGAATATGCATCAAAATTCGAACATTTAACACATATGAACTTCATCTTCTTCATGTATTCAAAGCTTCGAACTCAAAAATGGTGAAATCTCCAATCATGCAAGAAACTTAAGGAAATCAATCACATTCTTCATGAAATTGCTCAAGGAACAAGAATCAATCACCAAATCAAGATAAACATGCAAGAATTCTCCAAAAGCTTCAAAGGTCAACAACGGTGGATTTCACATAAGAGCATAAAAGCAAGAAATTCTCATACCAAAATGTTCCCAACATCAAAATAAGCACATTTCCAATAAGAAATTCGAATTCAATCCAACACATAAGAACCCTAGTTCAAATTCAAGTTCAAAAGCTTCAAGAACATAAACCCATCAAAGAAGCACATAAACTTTACCTTAAGAGCTGGAAATCGAAGAGAAAGTCGAGTCCTTCACCTTGAATCTCTAGCTTCAATCTCTAATCTTGTCTCTTGAAAACGGCTTGAAGTGTTCTTGAGAGAATATGAATAGGTTGGAGAGAAGAGTGAGGGAGAGAGGGTTTGAATCTTGTGTTTTAACGTAAAATGAGTCTTGGGTGTTAAAATCTTAATTAGTAAATTGGGTCAGCTATTTGGGTCATGAACCGGGTCAATCGGAGCGGGTTATAAGTGAAATTGGGTCTGAAATTGGGTTAAATTCGAAATTGGGCCACAAGTCTTCTTAAATGGTTGACTTTCGTAAAATGGTCATATAACTCCTTCGTCCGAACTCCAAATCAAGCGATTCAAGAACCCACGAACTCGTAATCGAATTATCTACTCAATTCCATTAAGTTCTATCCAGTTCCAGGCTTAGAAAATAAATTTACCATTTAGTCCCTAAATTATGCTTTAATGTCCAAATAAGTACATAGTTTCGATTAATCGCGAAGCATGCTATCAAAGCTCAATAAGAACAATACGAGCACATAATTAACACATCAATTAGTCACATATTTCATACAAATCATATATTCCACATAAGTTCAAATGCATCGGTCAAATAAGGCATAATTTTCACATAATTCATGCAAAGAAAGATAAATCGTTCACTCTCGTACCGAAGCATACCTTGATCGAGAAAAGGGGCGTCACAACCTCCCCTCCTAAAAGAACCGTCGGAAAGCAACTCAGGGTGAAAACTCCGCATCTTCTCTTCCATTTCCCAAGTTGCTTTTTCGGACTTAAGATCCTTCCAAAGTACCTTAAACAATGGAATTTGTCGATTCCTCAACGCTTGGACCTTCCTATCCAAGATCTTTACCGGTTGTTGCTTAAATGTCAAGTCCGGATCCAATTGTACCTTTTCAATCGGCATAGTTTTCATCTCATCCCGAAAATACTTCCTCAATTGTGACACATGAAACACGTTATGAATTCTCGTGAGATTCGGAGGCAAATCCAAGCGATAGGCAACTTCCCCAATACGTTCCATAATCTCAAACGGACCAATGAACCTCGTATTCAACTTACCACCCTTTCCAATTGTTGCCTTCAAGAAAACCCGATCACCCACTTCGAATTCCAAATCTTTCCTTTTCCGATCGACATAACTCTTTTGCCTGTCTTGTGCAGCTTTCATATGTTGCTTAATCTTTTCCACTTTCTCAATTGCTCCCTTAATTAAATCGGGCTCGGTTCCTTGCTCCAAACCGTTTTCCTCGGTCCATTTCCATTCCTCAAGATCCCAATAGAGAGGAGATCTACATTTACAACCATACAAAGCTTCATATGGTGCTATCTTGATCGAAGATTGGTAACTATTGTTGTAGGCAAATTCGATCAAAGTCAATTCCTTATCCCACTCATTCGAAAAGTCCAATATACAAGCCCTTAATAAATCCTCAAGAAACTTAATTACCCGTTCGGATTGTCCATCGGTTTGTGGGTGAAATGCGGAACTAAAACTCAACTTCATTCCCCACAGTCTGTTAAGAACCTTCCACAACTTAGAAGTGAAATTAGGATCTCTATCCAAAATGATACTAGCAGGTTTCCCACAATTTCTCGATGATACAACTCTGCTAATTTCTCCACTTTATCGGTCGATCGAATCGGTAGAAAGTGTGCAGATTTGGTGAGGCGATCTACGACAACCCAAATTCCATCAAATCCCTTTCGAACCCTCGGAAGCCCGGTCACGAAATCCATAGTGACTTGTTCCCATTTCCACTCGGGTATTGGTATCGGTTGTAACTTTCCCGCCGGTAGTTGATGTTCGGCCTTAACTTGTTGACAAACCCGACATCTCTTAGCAAAATTAGCCACATCCCGTTTCATTCCATGCCACCAAAAGTACCTCTTAAGATCCCGGTACATCTTGTTGCCACCCGGATGCATCGTATAAACGGTCCTATGTGCTTCCTCAAGCACTAACCTTTGCAATCCATCCGGTATACATACTCGGCCCTTGTACCTAAAGATCCCCAAATCATCGAATCCAAACTTAGAATTCGGATTAGCTGTTGCCCGAACCACTTGTCTTTGAATCCACTCATCCGTTGATTGAGCATCTAGGATTCGTTGCCTCAAATCCGGTTTTATAGTGATGTTAGCCAACCCCAATTGTGAAACAAGGATCTCGACTTCACCCTTTCCGGAAACGACCTTAAGAGTAGCAATCTTTGCTTTCCGACTCAAGACATCCGCAACTACATTCGCCTTCCCCGGATGATATTGTATGACACAATCGTAGTCTTCCAAGAATTCCATCCATCGACGTTGTCTCATGTTTAAATCCTTTTGTGTGAACAAGTAATGGAGACTCTTGGGGTCGGTGAATACCTCAAACTTAATCCCATAGAGATAGTGTTGCCATTTTGCTAAGGCGAATATCACCGCGGCTAACTCAAGATCGTGTGTCGGGTAATTCTGCTCGTGCTCCTTCAATTTCCTCGAAGCATAAGCAATCACCCGACCATTTTGCATAAGCACACATCCCAATCCTTCCTTGGACGCATCGGTGTAAACTGAAAACCCATCCGAACCTTCCGATAAAGTCAACACCGGAGCCGTTGTCAATTTCTCCTTAAGCACACGGAAGCTCTCTTCACAAGCTTCATCCCACACAAACTTTGTTTCCTTGTTAGTTAATCATGTGAGAGGTGCGGCAATCTTAGAAAAATCCTTGACGAATCGACGGTAATAACCTGCTAAGCCGAGAAAACTCCTTACTTCCGACAGATTTTTCGGTTGCTCCCAAAGAGAAACTGTTTCTATCTTAGAAGGATCCACTGAAATCCCATCACCGGAAATAATATGTGTAACAGCCCAGAGACCCGCCCTTCGATATTGTCCGCTTTGGCCAAGGGTAGACCCCAAGCGCCTCACGGTTTTACGTTTTGAGCCACTGGTATAACCCAGTGCACCCAAAAGGCCTCTACTCAGGGGAGATGTAACAGCCCGAAAACCCGCCTGTCGATATTGTCCGCTTTGGTGGGCTAAGCAACACCACCCTCACGGTTTTGTTTCTCCCGGTGGAATTTAAGCCCGAAGGTGCCCACCCAGGAAAAGGACTCAACAGGGAAGAGGTATCCACCCCTTATAAGGAAGGCTTCGTTCTCCTCTTCTTCCGATGTGGGATAAGCACTTTGAGCTTTACAGTCCACCCCCCCATAAGGGCCCAGTGTCCTCGCTGGCACACCGGACCGGGTCCCAGCTCTGTGATCCCACATCGGATTGGAGAGTGGTTTGAAGATGCTTTATAAGTAGTGGATCCCTCTCCCCTGAGTAGAGGCCTTTTGGGTGCACTGGGTTATACCAGTGGCTCAAAACGTAAAACCGTGAGGCACTTGGGGTCTACCCTTGGCCAAAGCGGACAATATCGAAGGGCGGGTCTCTGGGCTGTTACAATATGTCCCAAGAATGATACCCGATCAATCCAGAAATCACATTTGCTAAACTTGGCGTACAACTTGTGCTCACAAAGCTTCTCAAGTACCAAACGAAGATGTAGAGCATGTTCATTAGCCGACTTAGACAAAACCAGGATGTCATCGATAAATATAACAACGAACTTATCCAAGAACTCCTTGAAAACACGGTGCATTAAATCCATAAAAGCTGCGGGTACGTTGGTTAGTCCAAGGGCATCACAACGAACTCATAGTGTCCGTATCTCGTATTAAAGCCCGTCTTCGGTATATCCGACTCCTTAATCCTTAGTTGATAGTATCCTTGTCGGAGATCGAGCTTCGAAAATACCTTCGAACCTTGCAATAAGTCGAACAACTCTTCGATGTGCGGGAGGATACTTGTTCTTCACCGTCATCCTATTCAACTCCCGATAGTCTATGCACATATGAAGTGTCCCATCTTTCTTCTTCACGAACAACACCGGAGCACCCCAAGGTAAAGTACTCGGTCGTACAAACCCACACGCCAATAACTCGTCTAGTTAAGTTTTAAGTTCCTTGAGTTCGGCGGGAGCCATTCTATACGGCGTCTTCGAGAATGGCTCGGCCTCTTGGAATAGATCAATAACAAATTCGATCTCTCTTTCCGGTGGCAAAGTCCCCAAACTTTCTGGGAAGACATCGGGGAACTCATTTGCCACTTTAGTCTCTTCAAGCTTAGCTTGATCCTTAGGCCGGTTCAACACATACGCCACATACCCGGTAGCTCCATCACGAATAAGCTTATTAGCTTCCATCAAACAAATAAACGGACTCCCACGAACACTCGAACCTGTAATCACACCAGTACCGTACTCAACCTTCTTCCCAAAACAGTCCATCTTCGCCCGATGCGCAAACAACCAATCCATACCGAGTATCACGTCGTACTTCTTCATTGGAATAGCTATCAAGTTCGCCGGCTAAACGCGTCCCTCAATACTCACCGGACAATTACGGTACAAGCAATCAGTTCTAATCATGCCACCCAAAGGAGAACGCACAATATAAAGCATAGAATCACTCGCAAGAGACAAATTTAACATAGTAGCCATAGTAGGACTAACAAACGAATGAGATGCACCCGGATCATATAATGCATGTATGGGAATGTCATGTATGTGGAGTGTACCTTCCACCATGGTGGTAGGGTCTGTAGCGCCCGGAGCAGCGAGCCACCATATCCCCCGCACCTAGCCCCGAACCCACATATGAAATAGGAATCCATACATGAGCCCAAGACTAAGCGAGCGGGAACCTACACGCACACGCTAAGCCAGGCAGAGCTAAGACAAAACCAGAGCGCGTAAAATAAAAGCAAAGTGGAAGCATGTGTTCAAATCCAAGAAGATAAAATAACAAAACGGGTTCAACTATTCCTAGAAACCTGTCCCGAAAATACTAATACATTAAAAGTTCATAAGATTCATACATAAATCATTCTCAAATGCACAATATATACATAATGTGACCGAAAACAAGTGACAATGCAACTCAAACTAGGAGACTAGAACTGGACCGACTCACGACTCCGCCTAGCACGTCTCAAAACCTACAACCTGAAAAGTTGAAAGGAGAGGGTCAGTCCACCGACTGAGTGAGGGGGCTAACACACACCCACACATATATATACATAGAGCAAAGCACGTATTAAACGAAAGATTATGTATCGGGAGTAGGGTTTTGCATACCAAACCATTTTCCATAAAGAGATCATATTTATACATATGTTCATATCTTCTTAAGTTTGAAAACTTGTAGGATTCATAGATTCAGAAACGCATATGGATTCATATTAAAACTCAGAAGGATTCTTATATTCATAATGATTCAAACCTTAACATAAAATTTCTTATTGAAATCGAAAGATCCTATGCCGTTTCATAATCAAAATAACAAAAGAATTCAAATACCCGGCGAGTATGGGTCAACTTTACCTCTTAACAAAAGAATTCATGAGAATCGTAATAAAACATAAATTCATAAAATTCATAAGAGTCATATTCCCGTATTCCATCCACCTTCTCCGGAAGTCTGCACCCGGGTTACGGGCCAACATCATGCAACTCGATACCGATACGTGGGGTAGCGATCCCTCGACGTACCTTAGGGAGCACGTGCACAGGCTTAACCCGGCGGCCCAACACCGCCTCGGGCGTCCTTACCCATGCCTCCGAGGCCCAAGGATTCATAAGATTCATAAGGATTCATAAGATTCATAAGAAACATACCTAACTCGCAAAAATAAAAATGTACGATTCATAACTTAAGAAATATACCTTACCGTGCAACTCAGCATATGCTATACACGTACCTCTCCGTGTCTTCCAAATTCATAATAAGCTGAGGGAGATCCATAGTTCGCTTGACACTACACAGTTTGGAGCATAGCCTCATTGCAAAACCATTTTAAGCTTATATATGCCCATACGTATAATTTTAGAAGAATTCATATTAAATCGAATTAACAAGATTCATAACATATTATAACACACATATTTAATATACATATAGTATATATATTTGCATGCGGGCTTAAAAACGAGCATATAGGGTCGTAGGTTGCATTAACTAAAAGAAAACAAACCTAAACCTCACCTTTTACCAAAAGTACTCCCGAGAGAGCGTTGCCGACCAAGAAGAAGTTAAATGGTGGAATCGACACCTCCCAAACCCAAATCTGTGACAAATAAACACAAACTTATGACTTAGACTCAATCATGAACCAATTAGACGCACGACGATGTACATGTATGTAACTTATGCATATGAGATGCGAGAATGCGGCACTTAAGTCATTCAAGGTTATAACACGTATTTTTCATATTAAATCACTTCATAAAATTAACAAGAATTTATAACCCATCATATTACAAGTGAGTATTATCATTAAATCATTTCATAAATTAAATTCATAATTTAAACAATAAATATCTTCTATTTAAATTCATAATTTAAACAACAATTAAGGCGTATTACATGATATGTTACTATAATATATATATACGTAATTACAATATTACATACTATATATATATATATATAAAGGTTCAGCAATAACAATTAGATAACTAAGTACATAAATTATATAAATACCAATCATGCATGCACGTATACCCTCACACATGCACATGCACAACGAGACAAATGCATGCATACATCTAACAAAGTAAGCACATACACATGCAACCATGAACAAAAGCAACATACACATGCAACCATGAACAAAAGCAAGCAGCAGCAGCAGGGGAAGAAACATGCAGTAGCTCACTGCATATGAAGTCCCTGCCCGGGGACATTGCAAGAATAAACTCTCCCCGCCCGGGGAGAGTGGTGCAGCAGCAGCAGCTCCTTCGAAAAGTAGCTGAAACAGGGGATTAAAACCAAGGAAAACAGGGCAAACAAAAGGGACACTCCGTGTAGCACCCCGCACGTGAGGCACCACATCCCCCGCACTATGGCTCAACACGAGTAACGAAACAATAAATCCGCACCCATATCAAACCATAGCGAACGGGAGACAAACATAAAACCCTTCCTAAGCTAGGCGGAACTTAGACCCTGCAATTACAACCAATCAACAAAATATAGTGCCCCAGAAAACTAAAACTCAAACATACAAACCATAAGCAGACTTGGGCTCTTCAGGCCTCTTCTAAACTCATAAACCAAGCCCAACAAAAGCAATTCAATAGCAATTACACAAGAATCAATTCCATGATCTTACAAGGTCGAATCAATCACAATTTAAATGCATAAGGTGAATACAGAGACGCTTCTAACTTAACTTAACCGACTCAAACTCAACACAACTCCGCCTAGCCCGAGACTCCAAAGCCAAACCTGCACGCTAAAGTGTTGGGGAGGGAGAGGGTCAGTCTCTAGAAGACTGAGTGAGCAGGAGCGATACATATATATGTAAAACATGCACATGCAAGTCATAAATCCCGAGCAAGGTTTTGTTTGAAATTAGTTCCCAAAAAGGGCAAGAGAATGATTAATCAATGCTTGGATTTTATGACTAATCATATTAATTCATTACATTCCTAAATCATACATAAATATAAGGCTCGGCGAGTGAGCGTGCACAATCTCCAACCAAACTCCGACTGTGTATGACAAATATTATTAATATGTTGATTAGGTGATCATGCAATATATCATAATACACGCATACCATAAATCATAACATAAACATATGCGTTTGGGCAATCCGTGTCCCGGCTTTCCCGCACGGTGCATAATCATATCATAAACATATTCATAAGCATAATCATATCATAACCAACCTTCTTCCTCCGGGTGGTGGACGGGCTTGCAAGACCCGGCCACCTAACATATCAATGTGGCAATGAGGTTCATGAGGCCTCAAAGCCCGGTTAGCGTTTCCCTATCAAGAACCTCCCTTGACGAAGTCCGTTTCACCGTAAGTTGGAACTAGTATATGGGATCCCCGTCAGCCCTTGCTTCCTCGGTTAGCCACATATACTAAGTCCCGGGGCTCGTGCAATCATAACATGCATAACATGATCTCGCCAAAACATATCAGTTCATAAGAACATAACATAATTCATAAGTCATTTGAGAAGGGTTTACTCGATCAATATTTACTCAGTACGTTCATTTGAAAACCATATATAACTATAATAGGTTTTCGGCCAAAGGTTGTCACATACGGTTGTAGGGTTTTATACATAACTAGAACGAAAACACCGTCACCTGAACCGTGACGATACAAGGATACGAGTACCAGTGCCTGAACGATCAAGATTTCTCCACCCTGGAGATAAACTGTACAAAAGACAACATGACGTGTTCGTGAGACTCGAGACTCCAATGAACCATATAAGACGCACGGCATGCCATGAACATGATATGAATGCGTAACAGATGATATTATATCATAAAATGTTCATGTGCACTATTAAAGAATTTAAAACATATAATCAAATCATTCGTTTATATATTTCATTCAATTTCATAAATTCATAAATTCATAATGCATATCAACTAATCCAAGAATTCATTTAATAATCATAGCAAGTAATATTCATGTTGACAATTAGAAATAAAATAAATAAAACGTTCAAACAATAATCGGTAATTCAAATACGCGGAATAGAAATCAATTAAATTCTAAAAATGAATTAAATCTAATATTAAATAAATCAAATTAAGGTCACGTAATTAATTAATTAATTAAAGCATGATTAATTAACATAACACTTAATTAGCATAATCATTAAATTAATAATAAAATAAATAAACATATATATATATACATATACTTAAATACGAAATAGTTGAAAAAAATATATATATATTGAATTAAAATATAATATAATAAAATAAAATAATAACAATTAATCACATAATTAAATAATTAAATTGCGCAATTTAGAAACAAATATGACATGTTAATATAAATGAAAAACCTGGGGCGTTACAGTCTCTCCCCCTTAAAAAGAATCCGTCCTCGGATTCACTACACGCCTAAAACAACTAATGAGAGATTCCCCGTCTCTCGCAAACAACAAGGAGAGAGCCCCGTCTCTCGAGCAACAATGAGAGAACCCCGTCTCTCCAACAACAATGAGAGAATCCCGTCTCTCTCAACCGAAAATAAAGCAAGGAAGTCTCCAACTCCCAAGCAACACACGCAAAACCAAATTCAAAATCACACAAGCCACCTCAAGGCAAATAACAGATATCATCCACGTTAATCATCAATTACTTCAAGTAGTTTAACTTGATAAGAAAACAAAGCACATAACAAAGAAATTATTAAATTGAATTTGCATGAATGTATATATCATGGATGCTATAAGTACCGTTCACCGTAGTTGCGAAGTTTTAAAATTGTGAGTTGTCGTTGTTCAGTGTATGATCTGTCCCGAAGATAGACTCAGTGCTCAGTTTGCCTTTAACCTCTTCAGGATACCCCGATGAAACCATTGATGAATCCTTTAGGGATTATACTCTTAGATCCCTTCTGCCTGGTACTGCTTCCAGTCTTCATCATTTCCCTTAATCCTCATTCGACCAACCAACTCTTTTTAATTAACCAAGCTTGACCTCCCGAATACCCTTAGACCATCTGTCTCGAAGTTAGGTCCATAGCTACTATCTTACCATATCAAAGTTTAAAATACCCTCGAGAATAACTACCCCTGACCACCTTGACGATTCAATCCCTACCTTGAGGTATTTGTCATTAGGATCTACCTTAACACGAATCCTTTTCCATCTTCCGTTCATATTATCCATTCATTCCCTTTAACCCCTTAAGGTTACATTCGGCATCAGGCCCCACATTTCTTGTATTGAAGATAGAATGTTCTTGATGATTCTTGAAGTTTGATGTAAAGCCTCCAATGATCATCTTTTTCAGTTTGGTTTCTTCTTAAATTTCCTTCTGAATTATCGTGGAAGTAACCGAAGACTTGATAATATTGTCATTATTGAACCCCCTTTTGTACTCTATTGGATTACTCTTGATCGCTATCATTCCATTATATGCCAACTTGATTCGACACTCTCTCTTGTCAATTCTGACTTAGGAGTTTCCAGAAGCTCCCTTATAATTCTGTTATCCCCAGATCCATGTTCTATACATAGGAATATTCTCCAAGCCATTTCCGTTATACCTAGTGATGGACTTCAATCGGATTTAGTAACTTAGCTCCCCTCTTAACAACTTAACCATTCAAGCCGCCTTATTTATCTCTGATCATCTCTAATAGGACTTCCAGGTCTTCCTTAATTTGCAATTTCGCTATTCCTACTAAAATATTTCTTCGAGCACCCCTTCAATCGTCCAATTTGTTCCTCGGTCGTACTCTCCCCCTTAAATTTCTATTGTCACATGTTGAACTCCATTGATTCTTCTTTTGTCGAAATTCTCGATGAGTAAATTCTCATTAGGTGAAGTTTAACTGGTATAGAAATCAAGGATTTGGCCTTTCAACTCCTTCCCCAGTTCTCTTGATGTCCGAAACTCCTTTCTTATTCTTGTCCGGAACTCTAGTCTCACTTCTCCTTCTGAATTCTTGTTTCCATTAACCTATCCCTTACTTGAGGTTCTTTGTTTCCCTGAAGTCATCTTTATTAAATTCGAAAGTGGCTCGGTAAAATAATACTTGATAGTTGAGGCAAAAGGACTTCCTTCAAGTAAACACCAAAATGCATGTTGGGTTAAAATGACAATGCATGTGTCACGTTTACATCAAGCTATTATACAACACATTAGCGCAATGAAACCAATTAAAAATGTACGGATAAACATAAGGTCAAAAGAATAAATAACTGATGCGAAGTATGATGCACGTGCTATGAATGTTTTGGAACCTGTCACCAATGTGGTAAGTTGTTAGCTCGGTAACTTTTCCTCGTTCCTCCAATCCCGAGGTTACTTTGACTTGGTGATTATCCCTTGCCTTTCCCACGGTCTTCAAGTTTTCCATGAGTCTTTTTGCATCACTTGTATCTTCCACTATCCGGAATTGAAATTTCACGATCCCTGATTTCTTCGACATTCACTGAATTAGCCTCTGCATTAACCCCCGAGATTCGCCCTTCAACCTTGTTCAAATTCTCTTACAAAAATGAACCCCAATGTCATTTTGAACCCTACTTCTCACCATCACCGTGATCAAGACTCCCGTGCTTACCCTTTATAAGTTTAATTCACCTCCAATTGCTTACACTCGAGCGCAGGATTCCCTAGCAAGGAGTCTATCCCCAAGAATAATCCTTCAACCAGTCTTTGCCTTTCTTTATAGTTTCCATTTGTTGCTCCATATCTTCCAATTTAACCTCACAACATGACAATTCAGCTTGGATTTGGAGAATGAACTCAAATCCTATCCTTAACATTATCACCCTCCATGAATTGTAGTTATCCTATCACTTATCTTCCTCTAACCCCTTCTCGACTTGTTTCCCATCTTACCTCGACTCTTCTTAATTATTGATACCTCTTTCCAATCTTGACTTCTAAAACTCGATTTCTAATTACCAGTTTTATTTTGAAGCCTTTTGACAACCCTTGGGCTTAATTCCCTCTAGATCCATTTTACCTGAACCTTGAACTAAAATACCTCCAAGGTTGATATACCCCACTCCTTAGGTTGAGCAATCCTCTGAATCCAAGTGAAGCACCCTAAGTCGTGGATTCACATAGATTGACCTTCTGAGTTACAACCATCCCGTGATTAACTCCTATCTTCCGTGCCTCCGAAAGCATTGTAATTGATTGTCGTGATCATAGAACTTGGTCGTGGTTTGATATTATCTTTATAACCTGGAAATCATAACTCATTTCGAGAATATATGCATGCGATTAGTGCATGCTCATGGCAGGTATTCAGTACGAAAGGCAAGAATCCATATAAAATGCAACAAGTAATTCAACAAAATTCTTAAGGAAACCGAATTCCATATTCAAGATCGATGCAATGCACACATTCTCACGTAGTTCCTATGCCGTTCGACTTAGACTGACTCCAAAACGACTCAAGAACACCGGTTTTGCAACCGGGCTCTGATACCACTTAAGGATGTAGCACTCCGCACGTGAGGCACCACATCCCCCGCACTATGGCTCAACACGAGTAACGAAACAATAAATCCGCACCCATATCAAACCATAGCGAACGGGAGACAAACATAAAACCCTTCCTAAGCTAGGCGGAACTTAGACCCTGCAATTACAACCAATTAACAAAATATAGTGCCCCAGAAAACTAAAACTCAAACATACAAACCATAAGCAGACTTGGGCTCTTCAGGCCTCTTTTAAACTCATAAACCAAGCCCAACAAAAGCAATTCAATAGCAATTACGCAAGAATCAATTCCATGATCTTACAAGGTCGAATCAATCACAATTTAAATGCATAAGGTGAATACAGAGACGCTTCTAACTTAACTTAACCGACTCAAACTCAACAAAACTCCGCCTAGCCCGAGACTCCAAAGCCAAACCTGCACGCTAAAGTGTTGGGGAGGGAGAGGGTCAGTCTCTAGAAGACTGAGTGAGCAGGAGCGATACATATATATGTAAAACATGCACATGCAAGTCATAAATCCCGAACAAGGTTTTGTTTGAAATTAGTTCCCAAAAAGGGCAAGAGAATGATTAATCAATGCTTGGATTTTATGACTAATCATATTAATTCATTACATTCCTAAATCATACATAAATATAAGGCTCGGCGAGTGAGCGTGCACAATCTCCAACCAAACTCCGACCGTGTACGACAAATATTATTAATATGTTGATTAGGTGATCATGCAATATATCATAATACACGCATACCATAAATCATAACATAAACATATGCGTTTGTGCAATCCGTGTCCCGGCTTTCCCGCACGGTGCATAATCATATCATAAACATATTCATAAGCATAATCATATCATAACCAACCTTCTTCCTCCGGGTGGTGGACGGGCTTGCAAGACCCGGCCAACTAACATATCAATATGGCAATGAGGTTCATGAGGCCTCAAAGCCCGGTTAGCGTTTCCCTATCAAGAACCTCCCTTGACGAAGTCCGTTTCGCCGTAAGTTGGAACTAGTATATGGGATCCCCGTCAGCCCTTGCTTCCTCGGTTAGCCACATGTACTAAGTCCCGGGGCCCGTGCAATCATAACATGCATAACATGATCTCGCCAAAACATATCAGTTCATAAGAACATAACATAATTCATAAGTCATTTGAGAAGGGTTTACTCGATCAATATTTACTCAGTACGTTCATTTGAAAACCATATATAACTATAATAGGTTTTCGGCCAAAGGTTGTCACATACGGTTGTAGGGTTTTATACATAACTAGAACGAAAACACCCTTACCTGAACCGTGACGATACAAGGATACGAGTACCAGTGCCTGAACGATCAAGATTTCTCCACCCTAGAGATAAACTGTACAAAAGACAACATGACGTGTTCGTGAGACTCGAGACTCCAATGAACCATATAAGACGCACGGCATGCCATGAACATGATATGAATGTGTAACAGATGATATTATATCATAAAATGTTCATGTGCTGTAGCACCCGAGCGCAAGGTACCACATCCCCCGCACCGAGACCCGACCCGAATATGAAATGGACGATCCATACTCGAGCTAAGTCACGGCGAACGGGGACAAACACACACGCTATGCTAGGCGGGCTAACCCTTGAACCATAAAATCAGAGTGATTACAAATGCGGAAGTAATAACTGACCATAATATAAACAATGAGCAACCAAACTCCAAAATAGTCCATATACATTATCAAATGCCATCAAGGCTCAAATAACCAATACGCTCCATTATTAAACAATACAGTGATCCAACGTGCAATATGTATGTGTAAGACCAAAATACAAGGGCTAAAAGACGAAAGTAAAACCTATGACTCGAAATCCCACCTAGCTCCCTCGACACCTGCACAACACAACTGAAAGCCAAACGGGTTCAGTCCAAAAGGGACTGGTGGGTATAAAAGCAGGGCATAAATATAATATACGACAATAATTAAACATTCACATGCGAGTTATAATCCCAAGTGAGGTTTTGAAGAATTTCCCAAGTGGGCAAATAGAAATCATCAAAAGGGATTATAACGATTCATTAACCTTTGGTCATTATTGGCCCGGCGAGTGGGCGTGCATTATCTCCAACCAACACCTCGTGTAATTCATGAACATTCATTAACATTCATTCATTCCTTCTTTCTTTCTTTTCATGCATAACATTCTTTCGTGCGCATTCAATAACATTTACACCTTCCTCCGGGTTGGTGGCGGGTTTGCAAGGTCCATCCACCCATTCATTGACCAAAAGGGGAACATGACTCCCCGGATGGCACTCAACGTCCATTCCTCGCTAACTCCTAACGAGGTCCGGTTACGCCGTTCATTGGTGGGACTAGTGTGAGGGTTTACCGTCAGCCCTTGCCTCCTCGGGTCCCCACTCACACCAAGCCCCTGGGCCCCATTCATTGTGAACATTCATTCATTCTCGCCAAAACATTAGGTAGGATTCAAGAAATAAGGGCTTTACATTGCAATCATTTACTCGATAAAAGACTCAATATATACATCATATTACTTTGGCTTAAAACTTTTCACGTAAGGAGATATATCGGGTCGTTTTATCTAATTAGAAGAGAAACCCACCTTAAACCAACAAAAGAGAGCACAAGAGCCTTATTGACCGGCCTCGTCTCCAACAGGGTCAAAATCTGTGCAAGAAAGGTGAAGTGAGACTCAAAATGACCAAATAGGACGCTCGGCAATGTAATGATCATGATATGAATGAAGAGAAGATTCTATAATGTAAGGAACACGTTCATGTGTACTATTAAAGTCTTAAAAACATATAAACATTCAATTCATTCATTCAATGAAGCATTCGTATCCAAACGAGTTCATCACACATTCAAACGTATTCAATCTTTCACAAAACGCTACTACATACATCATATCACATAATGTAACATATTTCCAAAGTTTGAGAACAAGAACAAATCATATGATAAGGGAAATGGGTTACGGGAATCATAAACGCCTCAAAACGCACATAAACGGCAATGCAATGAATGTCTTATGATATGCATAAGAGAGCAAGTCGTGGCATGGAGATGCATTAAGGCACATAATCAATCATTTCATTCATTCTTGGAGCATTGATGACATATTAAATCATAACTTGTAAAATATTCCACGAAAAATCATGAAAATTATAATAAATAAGATAACACATTATAGAACATGTTAGTATCTCAAAAAAAAAAGTCATAAAAGAGGTGGAGGAAGATCAATCGAGCGAAGAGAAACGGAAACTGAGTAACAAAAACAGGCTGGACAAAATCCACCCCCATGGATTTTTCCAAAGGGAAAAATCCACCCCCATGGATTTGGTCCAGTCCCACTGCCTCAAATCCACCCCTGCGGATTTTTCCAAAGGGAAAAATCCACCCTCGCGGATTTACGTCAGTGGCGAAAAAACATACAACAAGCAGGGCAAAACTCATGCCAAACCAAATAAACATCAAACTAACACATATAGGTAAGTTAAGGTAGCAAGAATTCATGCATTTCAAGCCAATTAATGGTCCAAAGTTGCAACAACTCATGCTAGGAAAGAAACTGGAACAAAATCAATCCAAAAGCATACCAAATCAACTCCAAATCTTATGAAACTTGATATACAACCTATTTAGCATGTTAGGAGCATATTTCATTTAGAAAGCTAAGGCCAAATCACACGTTAAGGGCACCAAAACCATGCAGCAAGTCTGGGGCGCCAAAATCGCACATATGAGCTCAATTGGTTAAATCATGCCTTGATCAAGTACTTAGGGCTTGAATTTGGATCTGAAACTTTGGGGAATGCATGCTAACATACTAAACAACTAATATAATTCATATATATGCAAAATGGTACAATTTAAAGCACATTAGAATGATCAACAAGTTACAAAACGCTGCAGCAACAAGTCTGTCATGAAGCATGCATAAAAACAGGCCATGTCTTTCGGTTTTGAGGCTTAAAATGGATCCAAATACTTGAAACATGAATGTTAACATATAGAGTAATGAGTGTACATCCATGCAATTTCACACGAAATGGAGGCCATATGATCAAGCAACAACACATAATTTCACACAGCAGTCACAAAACAGGGGAAGTAGTTTGATCATCAAGTTTGGAGCTCCATATCTCATAATTTCATAAAAGGGTCAAGAGATGAAATCTTCCTAACACCAAATACTATCAGTTAGGAAAGAAATAGGTCAAGAAACAAGCTCATATACTCATATATAAGCAAGAAAATCAGCCACACAAGCAAATAGGTCACTAGAACAAAAATCCCTAAAAGTTCATACCAAACTCATAATCCAAACCCTAATCAAATCTGGTCCAAATCATGTTGTAAGTAGATGAAATCAAGTATAATAGAGTAGAGAAGACATAAATATTCATACCTTGAAGATTTGGTGAAGAAAAAATGGTGATTTGAGCTCAAAATCACAAAAGGGCCAAGGTTTTCTTCTTCTTTCTCCTCTCTCTCTCTCTCGATCAGTTCCAGCTGAGAAGGGAAGTGTTTGGTTCAGTTTTCAGAGCTAAAAGGGTAGGATAAAGGGTTTAACTCAAGTACACAAGCCATGGTTAAGGTATGGTTAGGTTAAGGAGTGTTAAGGGTCCCACCATGAAGACTAGTCAACCAAAAGGAGCTCTTCTTGCACGAGTTGTCCGTTACGGTTGGATTTCGGAGGTCTTAATGATTTCAAAAAGGTATGAGGCTTGTTCCATTGTCTCTGCATCGTCGATAGGAAGGCAACAGAGTTGACGGAATTCGAATCCGAATTCCCGAGCTCAAGATATCACGTACGGAACCAAGGGTGCGCTAATTGCTCGTTAGCCCCCGACTTGGTTCCACAAATCAAATTAAATCCGTTAACACGTCAAATGAATCTGAAAACATAAACCGAGCACATAGGCATGTTCACAACACACATATTGACGACATACTGAATTTTCATACCAATCCGATATCATTACATATAAGAACGAAACACAAATAGAACACTCATGCGCATGAATGAATTCATATCGTTAATAAATTAATTAATAAAACTTAATTTCCATTTTAAATAAATTAAAACCAACTAATAACACGTTGAAATTGAATAATGAAATTACCGAAATCATTAAGGTAACATGAAACCTTAAGTAAGAAATTAAACACTAAGTATCAAAGTAAAATAAAATGAATTGAATTAAAATAGCAATAGTTTATAGTTTAAATCAAATATAAACATTTATAAACAATCAATCATATAATTAATTAATTAAATTGCGCAATTTGTAAACAAATACGCCACATTATTATTATTGAAAAACTGGGGCGTTACAATCTCTCCCCCTTAAAAAGAATCCGTGCTCGGATTCAAAGCACGCTTGAACTCAAACAATGAGAGATTCCCCGTCTCTCAGAAGCAACAAGGAGAGAGCCCCGTCTCTCGAGCAGCAATGAGAGAACCCCGTCTCTCGCAAGCAACAAGGAGAGAGCCCCGTCTCTCGAGCAGTAATGAGAGAACCCCGTCTCTCAAACGAAAATAAGAGAATCCCCGTCTCTTAGAAATACGAGAGCACCCCGACTCTCAACCGAAAATAAAGCAAGGAAGTCTCCAATACTCCCAAGGAACTCACGCAAAACCAAATTTAAAATCACGTAAGCGCCCACGTTGATTATCACTTACTCCAAGTAATTTAACACGATAAGAAATCGGAACACATAACAAAGAAATTATTTGAATTAAATTTGGATGGATGAATGTATCATGAATGCTATAAGTATCGTTCACCGTAGTTGCAAAATTCAGATTTGTGAGTTGTTGTTGTCCAAGGTATGATCTGTCCCGAATGTAACTCAGTGCCCAGCTTGTCTTGAACCTCTTCAGGGTACCCTGGTGAAGCAATTGATGAATCCTTTAAGGATTATACTCTTGAATCCCTTCTGACTTGTACTATTTCCAGTTTTCACCATTTCCCATAATCTTTGTTCGACCAACCAACTCCTTTTTAATTGACCGAGCTTGACCTCCCCGAATACCCCTAAATCGTTTGTCCCGAACTCAGGTCTGTAGTTATTACCTTTACCATATCGAAGTCCAACATATCCCCGAGGATAACCACTCTGAACAACCTTGATGATTCAATCCCGACCTTAAGATGTTTATTCTTATGGTCTCTCTCAATACAAATCCTTTCCCATCTTCCGTTCCCATGATCCGTTCATTCCCTTTGACCCCCTGAAGGTTATATTCGATAATTAGTCCTATTTTCTTAAATCGAAGACAGAAGGCTCTTGACAATTCCTAGGTTTTGATTTAGATTTTGTTTTTCAATGTTCATCCTCTTCGGTTTTGTTTCTTCTTAACTCCTTCCAACTCATGGGACCAAGCTTTATTGACAGCATCTCTTTCTGTGTTAATTCAAATTGATTCCCTCTCTATAAGTCAACTAGGGAGTTTCCTTAACTTCTCCGTAACTCCTCCATCTTCAACTCGACTTACACATGTAGAAAATTCAATAAACTATCTTCTCAATTCCTCGTGGAAATCTTCAGCCCGAATTTAGTGGTCTAACCTTCATTTTAATGGCCAATCGTTAAAGTCGTCTTATTCATTTCCGCTCACTAACATAACCCCGGATCTTCCTAATTGCACTTCCGTTATCTCTATTATTTATTTCTTCAGCCACAACTTCAAGTTTTAATTTTTGCTTCTTGGTTACGCTCTCAACCCCCTTCTCTATTCTTGTTCAACCCAACACCCCAAGCCACTCTAATTTCGCTTCTTTTTCTGAATCCCATTTCCAACAACCTGCCCCTTATTTGAGGTTCTTTATTTTCTCCAACATTACCTACCTATGCAACTCCATTATTTCCTTTCATCTGAATTCTGAGGTGGCTCGGCTAAAATGATACTTGATGGATGAGATGAAGGAACTTCCTATCAAATAAACACTAAAATGCATGTCGGGTTAAAATTGACGATGCATGTGTCACGTTTTCATCAAGCAACTATGCATCACATTAGCGTAACGAAACCAAATAGAATTGCACGGATAATCATAAGGGTAGAAGAATAAATAATTAATGCGAAATATGATGCACGTGCTATGAATGCTTTGGAACCTGTCACCAATGGGGTGAGTTGTTAGCTCGGTAGCTTTCTCTCGTTCCTCCAAACACGAGGTTACTTTGACTTGCTGATCATGCTTCGTCTTTCCCACGGTCTTCAAGATTTCCAAGAATTCTGTGCATCACTTATATCTTCCGCTGTCCGGAATTGAAATTTCACGATCCCTGATTCCTCCGACATCCACTGAGTTAGCCCCTGCATTTACCCCCACGGATCACCCTTCAACCTTGCTCAAACTCTCTTACAAAATGAATCCCCAATATAATTCTGAACCCTACTTCTCGCCATCACCGTGATCAAGTCTCCCGCGCTTATCCTTTATGAGTTTAATTCATCTCCAATTGCTTATACTTGAGCGTAGGATTTTCTTGCAAAGAGTCTCTCCCCGAGAATAATCCTTCAACCAGTCTTTGCTTTCCCTTTATCGTTCCCATTTGTTGCTCCATATCTTCCAATTCAACTTCTCAATATGACAATGCATCTTGGATTTGGAAAACGAACTCAAATCTCGTTCTCCATATCACCACCTTCCATATATTTGTATTTTTCCAGGTACTTGCCTCTCTCTACTCCCTTCCAGACTCGTTTCCCATCTTAATCGAAATCCAAAGCACTCAAATCCAACTCTTCCCAGTCTTAACTTCGACAAACTTGATTTCAAATCGCTGGATTTAATCAGAAATCCTTCTTTGTCGACCCTTGGTGCACAACTCCTACCGGACCCATTTTATCTTAACTCCTTTTTAATTATTAATACCTCTTCAGTGATCTAAATCCGGAATCAGAATACCTTCAAGGTTTGTTCACTTCATTCATTAGGTTGAAAGATCCCGTTACTTCCAATCAAAGGCACCTTATATGGCAGAGCCGTATATGTCAATCTTCTAAGTCGTAGCCATCTCATAATCAATCCCTATTTCACCAAGTATCCTTTTACCACCGTATCTCTTAATTCAAACCTCCCATTCCGAATCGTAATCCTTGAACTCTAGCTCCCTCTAGAAAACCTCACATCTCGAATTCTCTACATTCTTCTCGGGTGTATCCCTTCTAGCTTCCATGCCTCAGGAAGAGCTAGCAATAGATCGTCTTTATCGTGGAACTTGGCCGTGGTTTGATATTATCTTTATAACCTGTAAATCATAACTCATTTCGAAGGTACATGCATGCGATTAGGGCGTGCATATGGCACATATTCAACACGAAGGACACGGATCCGGTATAAAATGCAACATGTAATTCAACAAGATTAAAAAGAAAGACAATTTCATGTTCAAAATCGATGCAATGCGCACATTATCACGTAGTTCCTATGCCGAACGACCTAGACTGACCCACACGACACTAGAGCTCGAGTTTTGCAACCCGTGGCTCTGATACCACTTAAGGATGTAGCACCCGAGCGCAAGGTACCACATCCCCCGCACCGAGACCCGACCCGAATATGAAATGGACGATCCATACTCGAGCTAAGTCACGGCGAACGGGGACAAACACACACGCTATGCTAGGGGGGCTAACCCTTGAACCATAAAATCAGAGTGATTACAAATGCGGAAGTAATAACTGACCATAATATAAACAATGAGCAACCAAACTCCAAAATAGTCCATATACATTATCAAATGCCGTCAAGGCTCAAATAACCAATACGCTCCATTATTAAACAATACAGTGATCCAACGTGCAATATGTATGTGTAAGACCAAAATACAAGGGCTAAAAGACGAAAGTAAAACCTATGACTCGAAATCCCGCCTAGCTCCCTCGACAACTGCACAACACAACTGAAAGCCAAACGGGTTCAGTCCAAAAGGGACTGGTGGGTATAAAAGCAGGGCATAAATATAATATACGACAATAATTAAACATTCACATGCGAGTTATAATCCCAAGTGAGGTTTTGAAGAATTTCCCAAGTGGGCAAATAGAAATCATCAAAAGGGATTATAACGATTCATTAACCTTTGGTCATTATTGGCCCGGCGAGTGGGCGTGCATTATCTCCAACCAACACCTCGTGTAATTCATTAACATTCATTCATTCCTTCTTTCTTTCTTTTCATGCATAACATTCTTTCGTGCGCATTCAATAACATTTACACCTTCTTTCTCCAGGTTGGTGGCGGGTTTGCAAGGCCCATCCACCCATTCATTGACCAAAAGGGGAACATGACTCCCCGGATGGCACTCAGCGTCCATTCCTCACTAACTCCTAACGAGGTCCGGTTACGCCGTTCATTGGTGGGACTAGTGTGAGGGTTTACCGTCAGCCCTTGCCTCCTCGGGTCCCCACTCACACCAAGCCCCTGGGCCCCATTCATTGTGAACATTCATTCATTCTCGCTAAAACATTAGGTAGGATTCAAGAAATAAGGGCTTTACGTTGCAATCATTTACTCGATAAAAGACTCAATATATACATCATATTACTTTGGCTTAAAACTTTTCACGTAAGGAGATATATCGGGTCGTTTTATCTAAGTAGAAGAGAAACCCACCTTAAACCAACAAAAGAGAGCACAAGAGCCTCACTGACCGGCCTCGTCTCCAACAGGGTCAAAATCTGTGCAAGAAAGGTGAAGTGAGACTCAAAATGACCAAATAGGACGCTCAGCAATGTAATGATCATGATATGAATGAAGAGAAGATTCTATAATGTAAGGAACACGTTCATGTGCACTATTAAAGTCTTAAAAACATATAAACATTCAATTCATTCATTCAATGAAGCATTCGTATCCAAACGAGTTCATCACATATTCAAACGTATTCAATCTTTCACAAAACGCTACTACATACATCATATCACATAATGTAACATATTTCCAAAGTTTGAGAACAAGAACAAATCATATGATAAGGGAAATGGGTTACGGGAATCATAAACGCCTCAAAACGCACATAAACGGCAATGCAATGAATGTCTTATGATATGCATAAGAGAGCAAGTCGTGGCATGGAGATGCATTGAGGCACATAATCAATCATTTCATTCATTCTTGGAGCATTGATGACATATTAAATCATAACTTGTAAAATATTCCACGAAAAATCATGAAAATTATAATAAATAAGATAACACATTATAGAACATGTTAGTATCTCAAAAAAAAAAAGTCATAAAAGAGGTGGAGGAAGATCAATCGAGCGAAGAGAAACGGAAACTGAGTAACAAAAACAGGCTGGACAAAATCCACCCCCATGGATTTTTCCAAAGGGAAAAATCCACCCCCATGGATTTGGTCCAGTCCCACTGCCTCAAATCCACCCCTGCGGATTTTTCCAAAGGGAAAAATCCACCCTCGCGGATTTACGTCAGTGGCGAAAAAACATACAACAAGCAGGGCAAAACTCATGCCAAACCAAATAAACATCAAACTAACACATATAGGTAAGTTAAGGTAGCAAGAATTCATGCATTTCAAGCCAATTAATGGTCCAAAGTTGCAACAACTCATGCTAGGAAAGAAACTGGAACAAAATCAATCCAAAAGCATACCAAATCAACTCCAAATCTTATGAAACTTGATATACAACCTATTTAGCATGTTAGGAGCATATTTCATTTAGAAAGCTAAGGCCAAATCACACGTTAAGGGCACCAAAACCATGCAGCAAGTCTGGGGCGCCAAAATCGCACATATGAGCTCAATTGGTTAAATCATGCCTTGATCAAGTACTTAGGGCTTGAATTTGGATCTGAAACTTTGGGGAATGCATGCTAACATACTAAACAACTAATATAATTCATATATATGCAAAATGGTACAATTTAAAGCACATTAGAATGATCAACAAGTTACAAAACGCTACAGCAACAAGTCTGTCATGAAGCATGCATAAAAACAGGCCATGTCTTTCGGTTTTGAGGCTTAAAATGGATCCAAATACTTGAGACATGAATGTTAACATATAGAGTAATGAGTGTACATCAACTCCATGCAATTTCACACGAAATGGAGGCCATATGATCAAGCAACAACACATAATTTCACACAGCAGTCACAAAACAGGGGAAGTAGTTTGATCATCAAGTTTGGAGCTCCATATCTCATAATTTCATAAAAGGGTCAAGAGATGAAATCTTCCTAACACCAAATACTATCAGTTAGGAAAGAAATAGGTCAAGAAACAAGCTCATATACTCATATATAAGCAAGAAAATCAGCCACACAAGCAAATAGGTCACTAGAACAAAAATCCCTAAAAGTTCATACCAAACTCATAATCCAAACCCTAATCAAATCTGGTCCAAATCATGTTGTAAGTAGATGAAATCAAGTATAATAGAGTAGAGAAGACATAAATATTCATACCTTGAAGATTTGGTGAAGAAAAAATGGTGATTTGAGCTCAAAATCACAAAAGGGCCAAGGTTTTCTTCTTCTTTCTCCTCTCTCTTTCTCTCGATCAGTTCCAGCTGAGAAGGGAAGTGTTTGGTTCGGTTTTCAGAGCTAAAAGGGTAGGATAAAGGGTTTAACTCAAGTACACAAGCCATGGTTAAGGTATGGTTAGGTTAAGGAGTGTTAAGGGTCCCACCATGAAGACTAGTCAACCAAAAGGAACTCTTCTTGCACGAGTTGTCCGTTACGGTTGGATTTCGGAGGTCTTAATGATTTCAAAAAGGTATGAGGCTTGTTCCATTGTCTCCGCATCGTCGATAGGAAGGCAACGGAGTTGACGGAATTCGAATCCGAATTCCCGAGCTCAAGATATCACGTACGGAACCAAGGGTGCGCTAATTGCTCGTTAGCCCCCGACTTGGTTCCACAAATCAAATTAAATCCGTTAACACGTCAAATGAATCCGAAAACATAAACCGAGCACATAAGCATGTTCACAACACACATATTTACGACATACTAAATTTTCATACCAATCCGATATCATTACATATAAGAACGAAACACAAATAGAACACTCATGCGCATGAATGAATTCATATCGTTAATAAATTAATTAATAAAACTTAATTTCCATTTTAAATAAATTAAAACCAACTAATACACGTTGAAATTGAATAACGAAATTACCGAAATCATTAAGGTAACATGAAACCTTAAGTAAGAAATTAAACACTAAGTATCAAAGTAAAATAAAATGAATTGAATTAAAATAGCAATTGTTTATAGTTTAAATCAAATATAAACATTTATAAACAATCAATCATATAATTAATTAATTAAATTGCGCAATTTGTAAAAAAATATGCCACATTATTATTATTGAAAAACTGGGGCGTTACATGTGCACTATTAAAGAATTTAAAATATATAATCAAATCATTCGTTTATATATTTCATTCAATTTCATAAATTCATAATGTATATCAATTAATCCAAGAATTCATTTAATAATCATAGCAAGTAATATTCATGTTGACAATTAGAAATAAAATAAATAAAACGTTCAAACAATAATTGGTAATTCAAATACGCGGAATAGAAATCAATTAAATTCTAAAATTGAATCAAATCAAATAATATTTAAAATATATAAAATAAACATATATATAATAAATATATAATAATTATATAATACATATGAATATATATAATATATATATTTATACACGTGAATAAACATGCATGCATAAATTATAATTAACATAAATAATATATATATATATATATATATAACCATGCATGCACTAACACACACAGTACGTATATATATATATATATATATACACACATTAACACAGGCATGCAAAATATTCAAATTTCAAACACATTCATGCATATATATATATAACTATACACGTACATACACACACCCCTCCATGCATGCACACACTACAACTTATATATATATATATATACACACACACTCTGCAATTAGGAACAGCAGCAGCAGTAAAAAAAAGAAGAAGAAAAGCAATCACACGCAGGCCTGTAAACGCGGACTACAAATTGGAATAAATAAGGTGACACCCCCGTGTCACAAGCATAACACAAACCGAGACACCCCCGTGTCTCGGTACAGAAATTTCAGGCCAAAACTGCACCCCCGTTACACGCTGGGAAGAAGAAAATGACACCCCCGTGTCTCGCTTGCAACAGCCCCTGTTTTTGATAGCTAAAGACGCAGAAAAAGCCAGCAACTCCAACATGAAATGCAAGCAAAATGTGCAGCAAAATAAGGCATGAATTACAGCAAGAATTCAGCCACAACACAACCCAACAAGCCATGAAAGCTGATAGTAAAAAGAAAGAAGGAACGAGCAGTTGTGACAACAACAAATCCAAGCCAAAACAGAGCAAAAATCCCACGAAAACAGAGCATACTGATCTGATTAATCCCCAACATGTTCAGGTAAGCTAAGCCATCAAAATTATAGTGAAACAACTCCAAATTAACATACAAGTCAGCCCCAAAGAAGCTCAGACGTGAGACGCAGGCACACACGACCATTTTCTGAAATTTTCTCAAAGTCTAATAAATGATATCTCATGAATACTCTTACTACCAGGTACTCAATGATCATAAATGAAAAGAGGATGTTAAAACAATCATTCTCAAGCTTGAAATTAATCAAAACCATTCAGAATTGAATAAGATCAACAATTTTGCATAAAACCTAATATATACACATTTCTGTCAAAACCTCATGAAACCATGCTTAAATTTGGGGATAAATGAATGAGAATGATTCATATTGAATGTACATAACATATCAAAGCTTACCTTGTGGATTAATGGAGGTTTGGAAGGAGATTTGAGCTTGAATCTCAAGGTAGGGCTTGAGCTACGGGAAAAACTGGGAAGCAGGAGATGTGTGAGATATTTTCAGCAAGTGGGAAGGGTTGGTTCGGTTTGGGGGGTTTATGTCTGAATAGAGAGTTGAGTTAGGGTCCCAAAGAGTCTAACCATGGTTAATTTGGTCAACAAATGAATAAGTTATGGTTATTTTAGTGTAACAAGGTCAGTTTCGTCGCCGTTTCGTTTTTCGGTTGAATTTCGGAGGTTCAAATGACTCAGGAAAAATATAAGGCTAAGTTTACTAAACTCGAATTTTTGTTATGAGTTCAGTGGAGTTGACGGAACTCGAATCCGAGTTCCCGAGCTCAAGATATTAAATTCGGAACCAAGGGTACGCTAAGTGCTCGTTAGCCCCCGATTTGGTTCCTCAAATCAAATTAAATTCGTTAACAAGTCAAATAAATTCAAAAACATAAACCGAGCATATAAGCATGTTCATAACACATATATTTACGACATACTACAAATTCATGACATTTTGATATCATTTCATATAAGAACGAAGCACAAAATAGACAACATGCACATTCCATGCAATTCATGCATATATACATTAAAGTTCATGCAATAAAATTGAATAAATGAATTAAATCTAATATTAAATAAATCAAATTAAGGTCACATAATTAATTAATTAAAGCATGATTAATTAACATAACACTTAATTAGCATAATCATTAAATTAATAATAAAATAAATAAACATATATATATATATATATATACATATAGTTTAAAAAATATATATATATATTGAATTAAAATATAATATAATAAAATAAAATAATAACAATTAATCACATAATTAAATAATTAAATTGCGCAATTTAGAAACAAATATGACATGTTAATATAAATGAAAAACCCGGGGCGTTACACTCTGTGTCCTTCATAACCATGCAAATAGACATGAAAAAGAGTTCAAGGAATCATCAAACAAATCACAAATCTTGACAGCAGTTCGGTTACAAGTGAGCAGATTTTTGCAACAAGCTCCAAGCTCAAGAATTCAACATATAATCAAAGGGTTTCCATGGCGAATCATTCATTTTACATCTACCAAGTGTTAAGTGTCAAGAATGAAGAAGAACAGACTCATATGATCAGTTTTTATGCACCCAAAACAGCCATTTACACAACTAAGTCATGAAAACAAGAATCATCTCCCAATTTCCTTATCCACGTACCCCTCCCCCCTCCCCCCTCCCCCCCCAAAAAAAAACCCTTATCAAAATCTGATACAAAATATGAATTACATGGATCAAAATATGCATAAAAGAGTGGAGAATATATAAATATACTTACCTTTAAGGGATGGAAAAGAAGGAAAGTGCTTAGAGCTCAAAATCACCAAAGGGCAAGGGGGGTTCCTCTTCTTCTCTTTTCTTCTTCTCTTGTGCTGAAATTCTTGGTCTTGTAGGTGTGTGGTTCAAAATTCAGGAGTTTAAAGGGGAGATAAGAGTTAACTCAAGGTCACAAAGTCATGGTTTAGGCTTGGTTAGGGTTAAGAGGTCCCACCAACTTAAGACTAGTCAAAGGATATCACTTTGGTGCGAGGTGCTCATTTCTGTGAAATTTCGAAGGTCCAAATGAATTTAGAAAAATACAAGGTTCGGTAGGACTAAAGA
The DNA here is from genome assembly GCA_037501455.1 of Lantana camara. Taxonomy (NCBI): domain Eukaryota; kingdom Viridiplantae; phylum Streptophyta; class Magnoliopsida; order Lamiales; family Verbenaceae; genus Lantana; species Lantana camara. The sequence continues at coordinate 47,613,643 of CM074865.1, forward strand.
GGATTGTGTTAGGGTTACATAGGCTCAAGAATGAGTTAATTTGGTTAAGGAACGAATTAATTATGGTCAAAACCGTAAAGGGTGGCAAGGCTGCGCGAGGAGCACATTTCGGGCGAAATTCGGAGTATTAAATGTGTTTAAAAAAATATGAGGCTAGGTTCCTTAGTTTTCAAATCTCGTTATGAGTCCGGCGCCACTTCCGGAATTCAAATCCGAATTCCCGAGCTCAAGTTATAAATTTCGAAACACAAGGCGCGCTAAAACTAGTTAGGCCCTCGAGTCCCCAAAACAAATAAAAATGGTGCGTTACCATTTCAAACAAGTCCGAAAATGAAAAACGAGCACATATATGGATTCATAACTCACAAATCTCCAACATATCAAAAAAACACGAAATTTCGATCTCAAATCGAATACAAACGCAACACATTTCAACAAATAAACATATTATTCAAATAATAAAAATTAAATTAAATTAATTTAAACGAATTAAAAATAAATAAAATTTTTATTAAAAGGCTATTTTTCAATTAGGTCCAAAACTTTCAAAAAGTTGCAATTAAGTCCAAATCCAAGTTTTCCATTAAGTCCAATAATTTTAAAGTCATACAACTTCAGACTTAAATCACGTATATCACATAATTCACGAAATCAGCACACTCGGGAATTAAATTCAAAATAGAAAAATTAAATACAAAAGTTAAAACATGAAAATTAAACATTTAGAGTATATAAATCACTTAAACAATTAATTCTACGTATAAATTAAATCAAGAAAAGATTTAAAACGTCGGAAAAACCTCTCGTGACGTCATACTTGGCTCGTCGGAGAGACGGGGCGTCACAATCCTCCTCCCTTAAGAGAACCTGGTCCCCAGGTTCGCCTGCTCGAGTTTCAAGCTCAAGCAGCTTTTCGTATTCAGCCAAGTTCGAGGTTCATGAAGTCCCGACGAGGGTTAGCCCGGTAAGGTCTTCATGCACCAGGGGTTTGATCACTTCTTGAGATCTTGATGAAGAAATTCCTCGCCGCTTGATCCGTGCTAGGAGCAACTAAAATGTTTCGCACAATCGGAGGGTCCAAGTTTGATTCATCACCCATCGTTTGATTCATTTCAACTACTCAAAAGCTCGGTATTACACGAATGGCGTGGTTACCAAACCTCCACCACTCGCACCTTCTAATTCAAGAAGTCCCTTTGCTGGAGTGCTAACTCACCACTTCTTGCCCGATCCGGAAAACCGTCGTAACCACGGCCCTCAGCTTACCGAGAAAACCCATACACTCGAGAAAAACACACAACAAGCACACACGCACACGAGTAAACACACAACAATACCATAACAATCAAATATGCATGATGCACGTGCCATGAATGATATATGTACCGTTCACCATTTCTCGAGGCCCTTCACATTGACGAGATGGAGTGGAGAATCAAGGTTGATGTCTTAGAATTCGTGACCCGGATTCCTTGATCTCGGTTTTATTGAATGGATCCTTAGCTTTTGATTCCATTCCATTTCCCTAATTGCCATGGGGGATTATTTAAGTTCTTCTCCCCTCCGGAATCTTTCATAACCCCGTTTAATCGTGACTCACCCTAATTCAGTCGACCATTATCGTATTATGACCTCCGGTGTCTTGAAGTTTCTCAACCCACTCTTTTCTAGGAGATCCCCATACCTTATCTAATTCGAATCCCGGTTTCTCGACATCTCTCTTTTGTATTATAGGGTCCGGTGAAGAGGTACTCCTCAGAGTCATCAAGTGGCACGCCCTAATGTTCGCTCCTTCAAAATCTCCATCTCTTGTAAATCTTTTAGAGCCCGAAATCCCAATTCTTTGATGTTAATAGAATTAATATCTTGGCTTCTCCTTGATGATCGATCCCCAATTGTTGTCCCGAATCTTCACCTAGTTACCAAGATGTGAATCATGATGAACCACGGCCATATCTTGTCCCAAATAAAGGACTGGACCGATCCACAGCTCAAGAAGATAGCAAACAAAAGGAACAAAGTTATGGTGGTCCAATTACAAGAGCTCGGGCCAAAATTATCCAAGAGGAAGTTGGAATTCTCTTAAACCAATTTGCTCAAACTGGACTCCAACCTTCAAGATGGGCTGCTGAACCAAATTCAGAATACTTCAATGTTTTTATGTCCAATTCCTAAAGTCCAAAGTGTGGAAATGATGTAATTCGGCCCTAAGCCTATTATAGTATTATTTGGGCCTTTATTTTATCATTATTTAGCTGCATATTAGTTTATTTAAGCCCACTTTTGTAAGCCTTCATGGCAAGTGGCTCCTTTAGTATTCTAGTGTCTCTTAGGTTTCCATGCATGCATCTTCATATTCAGCATTGTAACTTGTTTTTCTTTCAATCAAGAAGTAAAATTATTGAATTTTCATTCAAGTGAGATTTTCTCTCAAGTTCTTTGCTGAACGACGTTAGGGTTTCAAACCCCTTTCCTAGATAACGTTATTTCTCGACTCCTTATAGTCGACGGGGTGCGTTACTTCAATCTGATAGTGTTGGTTCTTTGCTCAATATAGCAAACGGGTCACACTCCTCTTATTTTCAACCTTGAATTGGACGATCAGTTTCAAGAACTCCAAGTATTGATATAGGGTTTCACGGCAAGTACGTGGAGTTTGTATCATTTGGTATCTAGAGCTTACGTTTCCATCCAAGGTTACGTATCCGTATCTTTTATCTTTTGTATAATTTCTTTTCATTATTATTATATTGCTGCAAAAAAATCGAAAAAGGCAAAAAACCAAAAAAAAAAACAAAAAAAAAAAACAAAAAAAAAACGAAAAAAAAAATTAAAAAAAAAAAAAAAGAAAAGAGGGCAGCATTGTTTTAGTTATTTTCTTTGTAATCTCAAATCATAAGTCATGTGGATTTGTTTATTTGTATCTTTTTAGTTGTAACAGTTCGTTTGTGACAATTTTAGCACCCTTATTGGTTCATTCATCTTAAGGATTATTTGGTTGAGGGATCTGAAATTTCTTGTGTCTTTCTTCAAGAATTGAGAGAAAAGAGTGGTAAAAGGCTTGAGTTGTGAGCACAAAAGGGGGAAAAAGCCATATTTTTGAGTGATACACGAGCGTGAGTGACTCTAAACGAGGGCAAACACGTGAGGGAGTGTTGTGAGGTAATTTTTACTAACGATTTTTCTTGCAGGTTTAAAACATGACGGAAGAACGAAATGAACAGCCTCCAATGGACGTTAACTTTGTCCTCCGTGCAATGCAACAACAATTTGATAGGTTGAACGTACAATTTGGTGAGATCCGGGATCGATTGGATCAAAATGATGAACGGGTGACTGAATTACAACAAAATGCTCCCCCGTCTAGGAGACCAAACCGACGACCAGCCGATTTGGGTATCAATCCTCGTGATGGATTTGATGATGAGGAAGATGACTTGGATGAGTCTGCCTTAAATGCCTCTTCAAGGAGAGATCATAAACGTCCAAGATACCAACAACAACGAAGAGGAAGAGGGGTAATTGACAATAACCTCGGATCTATCAAGCTTTCTATTCCTTCCTTCAAAGGACAAAATGACCCTGAAGCTTACATTGAATGGGAACAAAAGGTGGAGTTAATTTATGACTGCCACAACTATCCGGAAGGGAAAAAGGTAAAACTTGCAGCCGTATCCTTTACTGACTATGCTATTGTATGGTGGGATCAAGTGGTGATAAGTAAACGAAGAAGTGGTGAGTTCCCTATTGAAACGTGGGATGAGATGAAGGTGGTTATGAGGAAGAGGTTCGTACCTCCTCACTACTATCGGGACCTGCACCTTAAGTTGCAAAGTTTGAGGCAAGGGTTCAAAACGGTAGAGGAATACTACAAAGAAATGGAGATGGCAATGATGCGAGCAAATATTGAGGAGGATCTGGCAACCATGGCTCGGTTCATATGTGGTCTCAACAGAGAGATCGCCAATGTAGTGGAACTTCATCACTATGTTGAACTTGAGAAAGTGGTCCATATGGCTATCAAGGTGGAGAGACAATTTAAGAAAGGACGGACTGTGGCTAAGCGTGATGATTCAAATACCTCTAAAACAAAGTGGAATTCTTCTTCAAAAACAGCCGAAAAGCCTTCAAAACCAAAGGAGGATCCACCTACAACAAAGGGTTCATTTGAGAAAGGTAACACCTCTACACATCGCAATCGTGATATTAAATGCTTTAAATGTCAAGGAGCAGGCCATATAATGTCTCAATGTCCAAACAAAAGAGCCATGATCTTGTTAGACAATGGAGAACTTGAAACCAAAAGTGAGGGTGATAATGGAGGCCTTGAAACATCGGATGAGGCAAGTGATGTTGAGCATGCGGTTGTGGGGCAAAGTTTGGTGGTTCTAAGAGCTTTGCACATCCAAGCTCTTGAGGACAAAGATGAACAACAAAGGGAAAACATCTTTTACACACGGTGTCATGTTAAGGAGCGAGTGTGTGGGCTGATCATTGACAACGGGAGTTGCGTGAACGTGGCTAGTAAATTAATGGTGGAAAGGCTCGACCTTAAAACCTTGAAGCACCCGAGACCTTATAAGCTCCAATGGCTGAATGAACATGGTGAAATGAAGGTAACAAAACAAGTTCTTATCTCCTTTTCAATTGGCAAATACATGGATGAGGTTCTTTGTGATGTCGTACCAATGCAAGCTGGCCATATATTGCTTGGGAAAGCATGGCAATTTGATAGACGAATAGTTCATGATGGCTATAAGAATCGATATAGTTTTACCAAGGATGCGCGAAACATCACCTTGGCACCTTTACAACCAAGCCAAGTGTATGAAGAACAGTGCCAAATTAAGAAATCCATTTCAGCTTCTTCAAAACAAAGTGATTGTAATAGTGAGAAAGAATGTGAAAAAGAAAAAGAAAAGGAGCATGAAAAAGAAAAGGAGAAGGAAAAAGAAAAAGAAAGTAACACAGAAAAGAAGAGGGAGAAAAGAAACTAGTTGAAAAGAAAGAAAGAAAAAAAGTGAGTTTCTTTATAAAAGAAAAAGAGATTGAGGGGGTGATAAAAAAAGAAAAGCTTGCGATGATGATGATGTATAAAAACATATTTCTTTTCTTTCATCTAATGAAACCCCTCCCTTGCCTAGTGTTGTTTCTTCTCTCTTGCAGGAGTTTGAGGATGTATTCCCGGAGGAAATACCACCCGATTTACCTCCTATACGAGGAATAGAACACCAAATCGACCTCATCCCCGGGGCTGCCATCCCAAACCGACCAGCTTACCGAAGCACCCCTCAAGAGACGAAAGAGCTTCAAAAATAAGTTGAAGAGTTGCTTGCAAAGGGATATGTGCGTTAGAGCATGAGTCCATGTGCTGTTCCGGTTCTTTTGGTGCCTAAAAAGGATGGTACTTGGCAAATGTGCGTGGATTGTAGGACTGTCAACAAGATCACGGTAAAGCATCGTTATCCCATATCTCGCCTTGATGATATGATTGATGAATTGCATGGTTCTATAATCTTCACTAAAATTGATTTGAAAAGTGGCTATCACCAAATAAGAATGCAAGAAGGTGATGAATGGAAAACAGCTTTTAAAACTAAGCACGGATTGTATGCTGGTTAGTAATGCCTTTTGGCTTAAGTAACGCACACCTAGTACCTTCATGAGATTCATGAATCATGTATTGCGTGCTTATATTGGTAAATTCGTAGTGGTTTACTTTGATGATATACTGATCTTTAGCCATAATTTGCATGAACATATTGAGCATTTGAGGTTAGTGCTTGAGGTACTAAGGCATGAAAAGTTATATGCTAATCTTAAGAAGTGTAGCTTTTGCATGGATAGAGTCGTGTTCCTTGGATTTATTATGAGTGCAGGTGGTATAGAGCTAGATAAAGAAAAGGTTAAGGCAATCAAAGAGTGGCCTACACCCAAGACCATCACGGAAGTAAGGAGTTTTCATGGTTTGGCCGGGTTCTATAGGAGATTCGTGCCCAATTTCAGCACCATAGCTGCCCCCTTAACGGAAATCATCGAGAAAAGCGTGGGATTTAAGTGGGAGAAGCTCAAGAAATGGCATTCCAAACATTGAAAACAAAGCTAAGTTCAGCTCCTCTTTTACTTTTACCGGATTTTTCTAAAGCCTTTGAAATCGAATGTGAAGCTTCGGGTGTTGGTATAGGTGCTGTGCTCATGCAAGAGAAGAAACCAATTGCATACTTTAGTGAGAAACTCAATGGGGCTGCATTGAACTACTCTACTTATGACAAGGAGCTCTATGCCTTAATTAGGGCCTTAGAGATGTGGCAGCATTACTTGTGGTCGAAAGAGTTCATCATTCATACGGATCATGAGTCATTAAAACATTTGAAGGGGCAAGGAAGTTTGAACCGAAGGCATGCTCGCTGGGTTGAATTTATACAGATGTTTCCTTATGTGATTCGGTACAAGCAAGGTAAGGATAATGTTGTTGCTGATGCCTTATCACGAAGGTACATTCCTCTCTCTACCTTAAGTGCTAAATTCATGGGATTTGATCATATTAAGGAACTATACTTGAGTGATTCTGATTTTGCTGAAATATTTGCATCTTGTGAACAAAAGCCTTGTGATAAATTTTATGCTCAAGATGGTTATTTGTTTAGAGAAAACAAGCTATGCATTCCAAATTGTTCTTTGCGTCAGTTGCTAATCCGTGAGTCTCATGGGGGAGGATTAATGGGAAAGTTTGGTGTTTTAAAAACTTTGGGCATACTTAAGGAACATTTCTTTTGGCCTCATATGAAACGGGATGTTGAACGGACTTGTCATAGATGCGTAACTTGTAGAAAGTCTAAATCACGAGTTAAACCTCACGGCCTTTACACACCCCTACCTGTTCCAACGCATCCGTAGATTGATATTTCTATGGATTTTGTGCTAGGAATGCCAAGAACACAAAATGGAAAGGATTCAATTTTTGTTGTTGTTGATCGATTTTCTAAAATGGCACATTTCGTTCCTTGTAATAAAACTGATGATGCAACACATGTGGCTGGATTGTTCTTTCGGGAAGTAGTAAGACTTCATGGAATCCCAAAATCAATTGTAAGTGATCGAGATGTGAAGTTTTTAAGTCACTTTTGGCGAGTATTGTGGGGAAAATTGGGAACAAAACTGTTATTTTCCACCACTTGTCATCCTCAAACGGATGGACAAACGGATGGACAAACGCAAGTGGCTCCTTTAGTATTCTAGTGTCTCTTAGGATTCCATGCATGCATCTTTATATTCAGCATTGTAACTTGTTTTTCTTTCAATCAAGAAGTCAAATTATTGAATTTTCATTCAAGTGAGATTTTCTCTCAAGTGAGATTTTCATTCAACTTGATTTTCTCCCAAAATCAATTGTAAGTGATCAGTATATCATCAAAGTAAACCACTACGAATTTACCAATATAAGCACGCAATACATGATTCATCAATCTCATGAAGGTACTAGGTGTGTTAGTTAAGCCAAAAGGCATTACTAACCACGCATACAATCCGTGCTTAGTTTTAAAAGCTGTTTTCCATTCATCACCTTCTTGCATTCTTATTTGGTGATAGCCACTTTTCAAATCAATTTTAGTGAAGATTATAGAACCATGCAATTAATCAATCATATCATCAAGGCGAGATATGGGATAACGATACTTTATCGTGATCTTGTTGACAGTCCTACGATCCACGCACATTTGCCAAGTACCATCCTTTTTAGGCACCAAAAGAACCGGAACAGCACATGGACTCATGCTCTAACGCACATATCCCTTTGCAAGCAACTCTTCAACTTGTTTTTGAAGCTCTTTCGTCTCTTGAGGGGTGCTTCGGTAAGCTGGTCGGTTTGGGATGGCAACCCTGGGGATGAGGTCGATTTGGTGTTCTATTCCTCGTATAGGAGGTAAACCGGGTGGTATTTCCTCCGGGAATACATCCTCAAACTCCTGCAAGAGAGAAGAAACAACACTAGGCAAGGGAGGGTTTTCATTAGATGAAAGAAATATGTTTTTATACATCATCATCATCATCACAAGCTTTTCTTTTTTTATCACCCCATCAATCTCTTTTTCTTTTATAAAGAAACTCACTTTTTTTCTTTCTTTCTTTTCAACTAGTTTCTTTTCTCCCTCTTCTTTTCTGTTACACTCTTTTTCTTTTTCCTTCTCCTTTTCTTTTTCATGCTCTTTTTCTTTTTCTTTTTCACATTCTTTCTCACTATTACAATCACTTTGTTTTGAAGAAGCTGAAATGGATTTCTTAATTTGGCACTGTTTCTTCATACACTTGGCTTGGTGGTAAAGGTGCCAAGGTGATGTTTCGCCCATCCTTGGTAAAACTATATCAATTCTTGTAGCCATCATGCACTGTTTGTCTATCAAATTGCCATGGTCTTCCAAGCAATATATGACCAGATTGCATTGGTACGACATCACAAAGAACCTCATCCATGTATTTGCCAATTGAAAAGGAGATAAGAACTTGTTTTGTTACCTTCATTTCACCATGTTCATTTAGCCATTGGAGCTTATAAGGTCTCGGGTGCTTCAAGGTTTTAAGGCCGAGCCTTTCCACCATCAATTTACTAGCCACGTTCACGCAACTCCCGCTGTCAATGATCAGCCCACACACTCGCTCCTTAACATGACACCGTGTGTAAAAGATGTTTTCCCTTTGTTGTTCATCTTTGTCCTCAAGAGTTGGATGTGCAAAGCTCTTAGAACCACCAAACTTTGCCCCACAACCGCATGCTCGACATCACTTGCCTCATCCGACGTTTCAAGGCCTCCATTATCTCCCTCACTTTCAGTTTCAAGTTCTCCATTGTCTAACAAGATCATGGCTCTTTTGTTTGGACATTGAGACATTATATGATAGGAATCAGAATGATGTGAATCATGATGAACCGCGGCCATATCTTGTCCCAAATGAAGAGCTGGACCGATCCACAACTCAAAAACTGGACTCCAACCTTCAAGATGGGCTGCTGAACCAAATTCAGAATACTTCAATGTTTTTATGTCCAATTTCTGAAGTCCAAAGTGTGGAAATGATGTAATTTGGCCCTAAGCCTATTATAGTATTATTTGGGCCTTTATTTTATCATTATTTAGCTGCATATTAGTTTATTTAAGCCCACTTTTGTAAGCCTTCATGGCAAGTGGCGGGAATAGCTTGTGTCCTTTAGTATTCTAGTGTCTCTTAGGTTTCCATGCATGCATCTTTATATTCCAGCCTTGTAGTTCGAAATATTCAGTCAAAAAATGAATGAATTTTGATTCAAGTGAGTTATACTCACAAGTTCTTAGTTGAACGACACCGGAGTTTCAAACCTCCACCGGATAATGTCATTTCCCGACTCATTATAGTCGACAGGGTGCATTACTTATCAAATCTGATAGTGTTGGTTCCTTGCTCATTATAGCAAACGGGTCACACTCCTCTATTTTTAACCTTGAAGTGGACGATCGAAAATCAAGAACTCCAAGTATTGGTATAGGGTTTCACGGCAAGTACGTGGAGTTCGTATCATTTGGTATCTAGAGCTTAGGTTTCCATCCAAGGTTATGTATCCGTATCTTTTATCTTTTGTATAATTTCTTTTCATTATTGTTATATTGCTGCAAAAAAAAATCGAAAAAGGCAAAAAAAAAAAAAAAAAAAAAAAAAAAAAAAGAGAGCAGCATTGTTTCAGTCATTTTCTTTGTAATCTCAAATCATAAGTCATGTGGATTTGTTTGTTTGTATCTTTTTAGTTGTAACAGTTCGTTTGTGACAATTTTAACACCCTTATCATTCATCTTAAGGAATCATTTAGTTGAGGAATTTGAAACTTATTGTGACTTTGTTCAAAGAATTGAGAGTAAGGAATGTGAAAAGGGAGGAAAAAAAAAAAAAAGAGAAGTTGAAAAGAAAGAAAAAAGAAGGAAAAAAAAATTAGGAAAAAAACGAGAAAGAAGACAACTTTTGTGTGTTTCATTTTGGGTTTTAGATCTACTTTGAGAAATAAAAGGGGCTATTTGTTTTGTGAGATGACTATCGCGATCCAGATTCGAGGACGAATCTTTTTTCAAGAAGGGGAGAATGATAGGAATCAGAATGATGTGAATCATGATGAACCGCGGCCATATCTTGTCCCAAATGAAGAGCTGGACCGATCCACAACTCAAGAAGATAGCATACAAAAGGAACAAAGTTATGGTGGTCCAATTACAAGAGCTCGGGCCAAAATTATCCAAGAGGAAGTTGGAAATCTCTTAAACCAATTTGCTCAAACTGGACTCCAACCTTCAAGATGGGCTGCTGAACCAAATTCAGAATACTTCAATGTTTTTATGTCCAATTTCTGAAGTCCAAAGTGTGGAAATGATGTAATTTGGCCCTAAGCCTATTATAGTATTATTTGGGCCTTTATTTTATCATTATTTAGCTGCATATTAGTTTATTTAAGCCCACTTTTGTAAGCCTTCATGGCAAGTGGCGGGAATAGCTTGTGTCCTTTAGTATTCTAGTGTCTCTTAGGTTTCCATGCATGCATCTTTATATTCCAGCCTTGTAGTTCGAAATATTCAGTCAAAAAATGAATGAATTTTGATTCAAGTGAGTTATACTCACAAGTTCTTAGTTGAACGACACCGGAGTTTCAAACCTCCACCGGATAATGTCATTTCCCGACTCATTATAGTCGACGGGGTGCATTACTTATCAAATCTGATAGTGTTGGTTCCTTGCTCATTATAGCAAACGGGTCACACTCCTCTATTTTTAACCTTGAAGTGGACGATCGAAAATCAAGAACTCCAAGTATTGGTATAGGGTTTCACGGCAAGTACGTGGAGTTCGTATCATTATATGACCTGCTCCTTGACATTTAAAGCATTTAATATCACGATTGCGATGTGTAGAGCTGTTACCTTTCTCACGTAGGTGCATCCTCCTTTGGTTTTGAAGGCTTTTCGACTGTTTTTGGAGAAGAATTCCACTTTGGTTTAGAGGTATTTGAATCATCACGCTTAACCACACTCCGTCCTTTCTTAAATTGTCTCTCCACCTTGATAGCCATATAGACCACTTCCTCGAGTTCAACATAGTGATGAAGTTCCACTACATTGGCGATCTCTCGGTTGAGACCACATATGAACCGAGCCATGGTTGCCTCGCGATCCTCCTCAATATTTGCTCGAATCATTGCCATCTCCATTTCTTTGTAGTATTGTTCTACCGTTTTGAACCCTTGCCTCAAACTTTACAACTTAAGGTGTAGGTCCCGATAGTAGTGAGGAGGTACGAACCTCTTCCTCATAACCACCTTCATCACATCCCACGTTTCAATAGGGTATTCACCACTTCTTCGTCTACTTATCACCACTTGATCCCACCATACAATAGCATAGCCCGTAAAGGATACGGCTGCAAGTTTTACCTTTTTCCCTTCCAAATAGTTGTGGTAGTCATAAATTAACTCCACCTTTCGTTCCCATTCAATGTAAGCTTCCGGGTCATTTTATCCTTTGAAGGAAGGAATAGAAAGCTTGATAGATCCGGGGTTATTGTCAATTACCCCTCTTTCTCTTCGTGGTTGTTGGTATCTTGGACGTCTATGATCTCTCCTTGAAGAGGCATTTGATGCAGCCTCGTCCAAGTCATCTTCCTCATCATCAAATCCATCACGAGGATTGATACCCAAATCGGCTGGTCGTCGATTTGGTCTCCTAGCCGGGAGAGCATTTTGTTGTAATTCAGTCACCCATTCATCATTTTGATCCAATCGATCCCGGATCTCACCGAATTGTACGTTCAACCTATCAAATTGTTGTTGCATTGCACGGAGGACAAAATTAACATCCATTGGAGGCTGTTCATTTCGTTCTTCCATCATGTTTTAAACCTGCAAGAAAAATCGTTAGTAAAAATTACCTCACAACACTCCCTCACGTGTTTGCCCTCGTTTAGAGTCACTCACGCTCGTGTATCACTCAAAAATATGGCTTTTTCCCTCTTTTGTGCTCACAACTCAAGCCTTTTACCACTCTTTTCTCTCAATTCTTGAAGAAAGACACAAGAAATTTAAGATCCCTCAACCAAATAATCCCTTAAGATGAACGAATCAATAAGGGTGCTAAAACTGTCACAAACGAACTGTTACAACTAAAAAGATACAAACAAACAAATCCACATGCCTTATGATTTGAGATTACAAAGAAAATGACAGAGACAATGCTGCTTTCTTTTCTTTTTTTTTTTTTTTTTTTGCCTTTTTCGATTTTTTTCAATAATTTGACTTCTTGATTGAAAGAAAAACAAGTTACAATGCTGAATATAAAGATGCATGCATGGAATCCTAAGAGACACTTGAATACTAAAGGACACAAGCTATTCCCTCCACTTGCCATGAAGGCTTACAAACGTGGGCTTAAATAAACTAATATGCAGCTAAATAATGATAAAATAAAGGCCCAAATAATACTATAATAGGCTTAGGGCCGAATTACATCATTTCCACACTTTGGACTTTAGGAATTGGACATAAAAACATTGAAGTATTCTGAATTTGGTTCAGCAGCCCATCTTGAAGGTTGGAGTCCAGTTTGAGCAAATTGGTTTAAGAGATTTCCAACTTCCTCTTGGATAATTTTGGCCCGAGCTCTTGTAATTGGACCACCATAACTTTGTTCCTTTTGTTTGCTATCTTCTTGAGCTGTGGATCGGTCCAATTCTTTATTTGGGACAAGATATGGCCGCGGTTCATCATGATTCACATCAACAAATTTCTCACACTTGCGGTCTTCCTCATCGGTGATATGAGGCGAATATGGGGATAATCGGTTGAACTCGGCAATGTACTCGGTCACGGACATATTCCCTTGCTCCAAATTTGTGAATTCCCTTTGACGGCGCTTCCTTGCTTGTTTCGGTATGTAATGTGCCAGAAACTCTCTAGCGAACATCTCCCATGTAACATTGTCTTCACCAACCCCAAGGCGGGACATGGTGCTATGCCACCAATTATAAGCCTCATCGCGTAGGAGATCAATAGCACACAATGCCTTCTCTGTTTTGGCACAAGTAACAACCCGAAAAATCCTCTCAATGGTAGTGATCCAATACTCCACTTTCAAATCATCCGTAGTACCCGGAAATATAGGTGGACGGCGCCTACTAAATCGGTCATAAACACTCTCAACCGGAACCGGTGGTGGAGGAGGTGCTTACGCTGCTTGTTGAGCGGCTTGTTGTGCATTCACGGCTTGCACAAACTGAGTCATAAGAGCCATAAGATCCGCTGCGTTAGGTAGAGATGGCGGTGGAGGTGGATTTTGATTATTCCCCGGAGGATCTTGCTCATTTCCACGAGTTGGAGAACTGTCACGACGACGTGGAGGTATCCTACACAATTCAATCATGTATGCATGTTGGTTAGTCATATGCTTATGTCACGTAATATCAAGTAAGAAGTACAATTACATGAATTTAAAGCAAGAATTAACAAGATATAAGTAACATAGAGTCATATGCAAAAGCGGAATAAATAAACACGAAAGCACATTATCCCTATGCTACCTAGACGACTCGAGATGACTCAAGAGCCCGGCTTTGAACCTTCGGCTCTGATACCAACAAAATAGGGGTGTAACGCCCCGACGAGGGCATCAACGCCTAACCCGCACTACGGACCTAGCTTGTATATAGAATTGCTATCCATATACCCGCCGGGACCGAAGCAAGCGGTGACAAACGGACAACCTAGCTAGGCGGTACTAGGCTCACAAAGTGAATAAACAAACACAAGTATGCGGAAGCTTAAATCGAAATATAGCGATGCATAAGAATCATTCGTTCAACAATTAAGTGACCATCACGGTCCAGCACAAAATGCTCAAGTGCGAAATGTAAATCAACCTAACAACCAACACAGTCCAAATAGCATAACAAAACATCATACATACTAAATCCATAAATCCGAAACACAGCATAACCATAAGTATCAAAGTATGCCACAAGCATAACGAGTACAAACTAGACTACTAGAACAAGACTCTCAACAAGGACCCCGCCTAGCTTGACTCCAAAACGCGACCTACGGACACGAAAGGTGTTGGAAAACACGAATCAGAAAGCAGCGGAATTTAAAAAAAATTTTCCCAACAAAAGGACCTTGAACTCGCAATCGTGTAACCAAATTCGTAAAGATAGAAAACTTACTTTTCTTTTGTTCTTTCTTGAAGCGTTTCAAGCCACCCAAGAACGCTCTTCTCGCGGCTTGATCCCCTCTCCTTGGTAAAGCTCGAATCTTCAAACTTCTAACTTGAAGTCTCTAGAGAAAGTCCACCAACTTGATCACAATCTAACTAGTAAGGATGCTAGTTCTCTAGTTAGTGTTTAGGCTTAACCTAGGGTTTAATTTTAATCTTGGAGAAAGGAAGGTGTTCAACACATGAACCAAAAGAATTGTCAATTAGCTCTAAAGGGGAGCATGAGCTCCCCTATATATAGGAAAGGGAGAGGGACGACCGAACCTATTCCTTGTTGGACAAGGATTTGGTTCCTCTCTCTCTCCTATTACTTGATCATCAAGTATTTTCCAACTTTGACTTTGACTTTGAATTCTAATTCAAATCAACTTTCAAGAGAGCTGAAAATATCCAAACTATTTTTGGATAATTTTATACTTTATTTATTTAAAATAAATAACTTATTTTTATCTAATTAATTAATTCGTAATTAATTAACTAGATTATTTTCTCCAAAATTAGACTTTCTTTTTAATTCAAAATTAAACCAAAGTCTATTAAATAATTAACAACTTAATTATTTAATATCCAATTAAATAGTCACATGTGGCACACGTGTCATAGTGACACGTGTCCAGTCACGTGACCCACACGTGTGGTTTCACACGTGTGGAACCCTCTAGGCTCGATTAACTCGTTTAATCATTTTAAAGCCTCAACTCATGTAACCAAGTTGTTGTGTGTGACCCTCTAGGTTCTCAATTCAATTAGCAGTGACCCTAATTAATTAATTCACTAATTAATTAATCAGTCCACAGATTAAACGACCATAGTCTAGCAACAGGTGTTTAACCCCTAGCTGAATTGGAATGTTCGGATTCGACAGAACCTTTAAGTCATTGATTCATGTGAGATACAATCCTCCTACTTACTATCTCTCAACCAAGATCTAGGGCAAGGGAATAATCAGAACCCTAATAATCTGGTCTTAAAGCTAAGTGCATTTCATATCCATTTGATCTCAATCCAAGAAACACTTTTCTTGATGTCTTGATCTACTGCCTTGGCCAAGGACTCCATATGGCATATGAATGACTTACACAATAAGAGATCACCTTGCAAATGCAAGTGTAGGTCCTTTCTTGATTCTCATTCACTTTCACTTGTGCAGCCCCAGCATAAGCCTTGAATCAGTTGTCTAAGGCGACACCCTTTAAAGCTTATACCTAAGACTACAGAGTTAACTCATAAAGTGACAAGGAACCTCAAGTCTAAGGATCAATTAATCACATCAATGACTCGTGAGATATTTCCTAATCTGGAAGTTTCCATTTCCTGAAATAGAAACTTCCTTTCCCATTTAGGAATGTTCTCACACGGGGCACCTCAGTGAACTTACTTATTAAAGTAAGCACCCTCATGTATCACGCACGTATCAACTATACACTTTGCACCTCCATGAAACAAGGTGGTCCTTCTTAAGGGCGTGATCCCACAAGCAAGCCTTAGAGGAGTCAGGTTGACACTCCCACTGTCTGTAGTAGGGCTGTCAAAAATAAACCCGACCCGAAAACCCGACCCGACCCACCCGTCTAAATATCAGGTTAGGGTTAAGGTATTTCGGGTCGGGTTGAATTCGGGTCGGACCCGAAAACAACCCGAACGATGAGAGAGAAAAACAAGGTCGGGTTAGGGTCAACCCGAATTGACCCGAATATTTAAATATATATATAAAAATTCCCTAACCCTAATAACATTCTTCAGTCTCTCTCATCTCATGCGCCGTTCCTAGCGCTCTCACTTTCTGCTGAGATCTCTCTCTCCCTAACCCTTCGGCCTCTTCCACATAATCTCAAATCTCTCTCTCCCTAACCCTTCGCGCCTCTTCCGCCAGCACACAACCACCGTCTGTTGCTGCTTCACTCACGCTGCAGTCGTTCTCGCCTTCGCCACCCTAACAAGTCGCCGTTCGCGCCTTCCCTCCCCCACGGCTGTATGTGATCAATTTAATTTAGGTGACAACATATAGATCTGATCCCTTTCATGGTTGATTTAATTCAGGTGGATCAAATCTTGCCTCTTTTCTATTTTCTTCTAGGGTTTTGTCGTTTTGATCCAAGCAAGCTAAAAGCCTTCCATGGCTGATTTAATTTAGGTGGACCAATCTTGCCTCTTTTCTATTTTTTTTTTTTTAGGGTTTTGTCGTTTTGATCCAAGAAAGCTAAAAGTTGTTATTTTATTTATGTTTTGTTATTAGAATTAATATTTGTGGAGTTTTCCCAAAAAATTCTCCAAGTATAATAGTAAATTATGTTTAACATAGCTATTCCAGTGTATTTTTATAAGCTTTCTGTGTGTGTGTGTGTTTTTTTTTTTCTCTTTTTCTATGTATGAACATATAGATTTCTTGTCCACAGCCCTAATATAGATTTCTTGTCTACAGCCGTGCTCCAATTCTTGATTTTGATTTCTAAATTATTTGAACAGGAGAGAAAAAGGGGTTGAATTCCCATTGTTAATCACACATTGCAATCATCCGGGTCGGGTTAGGTCGGGTTGTATTGGGTTATCAGGTGACCTGAAAACAAATCAGGTCAACCCGAACCCAATGAAATCAGGTTAGGGTTGGAGGTGGTGGGTTGAAGCTCGGGTCGGGTTGGGTTCGGGTTGAAATTTTTTGTGTTATACCCCTGTCCCAACCCGACCCGAACCCACCCGACCCACCCGAATTGACACCCCTAGTCTGTAGGACTCATCGGCTTGGAGTATTTCACTAATCATGACTTATGTGATATAGGGCTCGTTTCATGAACCATTTCACCCAAATGGTAGAGTCCTAAAGTCATCAGGATTAGGGGAGTTCTCATACATGCACAGCTAAAGTAAACGCATACCAAACAAGAGCATATAAAGAAGTGTTGCCTCAATTCGTTATTTTATTCAAAGATTGTCTGTGATTACAATAAGGAAAAGCACAAAGCGGATATACAATCGGCTTTCTAGGGCACTATTCCTAACAAAAGGTCCTCAGCTCAAAAGGAACCGGTGAGGAGAAGTTTACATAAATAAATAGCATAAGGGGTTCAATGCATGCTCAAAACAAAGGTGTTCATGATCCAACTTATTTTCAAAACAAATGCAAGTTTTATAAAACGAATCATGAACCAAAGCACCGGCTCGACGAGTACGAGCACTCCATCCTTACTTCCCAAACCAAATGAAATCAAACCAATCCATCCTTACACCGTTGATGTCGAGGGTGTACAACCCCCAAGCATCGCAAAAGAACCATGGAGAAGTGGGTCTATGAAACTAACCTTCTCCCAAGCTTACCCCCGAACCCTCCTCGGAGTCTTAGCAAACTTGTCCAAATGCGGGTGCTTTGCAAGGGTTTAACCGTCCACCCTTGCGTTCCCGGTCTTACCACTTACTCCGCCCCGAGTGCTATCAAAAGATCCAACCAAGCAAGCGTCCTTGCAAGGTATAACATAACCTCGCTACACAACTCACACGTGCATAAAATTCAAATGAAAGTTTCAGAAGCATTTTGGGTACTTATCCCATAAACCAAGATTCAAGTTCTACTTGTAAACCGTTTTCCATAAGCAAATATCCATAACACGAGCAAAGCTCACAAAACTCGGCTTATAAGGCCTACATATACGTTTTGAAAACGGGAGTTTAAATCATCAAATATGATAGGCCACAGGTGTCCACAGTTTTGAAATTGTTTCATAAATATATAACACCTCACCTTTACCAAGAACTTCGAAGGTCAACCACGAGCAACAAGCTACTCGATCGGAGACTCACCACCTAACAAGTCAAATGTACTAACAAAGGTAAGACACGACTCAAACCATTTAAGACTACGCACGCTTCAAGAAAGAGTAAACATGCTCATGAGATGCAATGAATGTCCAAGTATAGTATAAGTTCAGCAATGATGATCAAACAACATCATATAAGTCATATAACAAGCTTTCAAGTCATAAGATAAGCAAATAACAACATGAGAACCATACTTAGCACAATCTTACACATAATCGAAGCATGCACGACAATACAATGCATAGTAACATGATTCCAAGTCATATATATCATATTAGGGGTGTAAGAAGTGCAAAGGAAGTGAAAACGAAGCAAAACGATAAAGATCACAAAAACTAAAAAATTAGACCCGAGAGCACCCAAACGGGCGTTTGGTGTTTGTGAAGGAAAAGCAAACGGGCGTTTGACCCTGGAAAATCATCACAGTAGGTTCTCACACGGGGGTTTGGTGTTTCAATGCAATTTCCACATGGACGTTTGGCATGCTACTGTTGCAAATCGGATTTACGAGCATATGCTTGAAAATGGTGAAAATTAAGCTCCAAATACTCCTAAATCATGCTCCAAAGCTAATGCAATATGTATAAAGGAATTTAAACATCTAATATCATGTTATGAACATTTAGGAATGAATATGCATCAAAATTCCAACATTTATCACATATGAACTTCATCTTCTTCATGTATTCAAAGCTTCAAACTCAAAAATGGTGAAATCTCCAATCATGCAAGAAACTTAAGGAAATCAATCACATTCTTCATGAAATTGCTCAAGGAACAAGAATCAATCTCCAAATCAAGCTAAAACACACAAGAAGATAAACATTGCAAGAATTCTCCAAAAGCTTCAAAGGTCAACAATGGTGGATTTCACATAAGAGCATAAAAGCAAGAAATTCTCATACCAAAATGTTCCCAACATCAAAATAAGCACATTTCCAACAAGAAATTCGAATTCAATCCAACACATAAGAACCCTAGTTCAAATTCAAGTTCAAAAGCTTCAAGAACATAAACCCATCAAAGAAGCACATAAACTTTACCTTAAGAGCTGGAAATCGAAGAGAAAGTCGAGTCCTTCACCTTGAATCTCTAGCTTCAATCTGTAATCTTGTCTCTTAAAAAGGCTTGAAGTGTTCTTGAGAGAATATGAATAGGTTGGAGAGAAGAGTGAGGGAGAGAGAGGGTTTGAATCTTGTGTTTTAACGTAAAATGAGTCTTGGGTGTTAAAATCTGAATTAGTAAATTGGGTCAGCTATTTGGGTCACGAACCGGGTCAATTGGAGCGGGTTATAATTGAAATTGGGTCTGAAATTGGGTTAAATTCGAAATTGGGTCACAAGTCTTCCTAAATGGTTGACTTTCGTAAAATGGCCATAACTCCTTCGTCCGAACTCCAAATCAAGCAATTCAAGAACCCACGAACTCGTAATCGAATTATCTACTCAATTCCATTAGGTTCTATCCAGTTCCAGGCTTAGAAAATAAATTTACCATTTAGTCCCTAAATTATGCTTTAATGTCCAAATAAGCACATAGTTTCGATTAATCGCGAAGCATGCTACGAAAGCTCAATAAGAACAATACGAGCACATAATTAACAAATCAATTAGTTGCGTATTTCGTACAAATCATATATTCCACATAGGTTCAAATACATCAGTCAATTAAGGCATAATTCTCACATAATTCATGCAAAGAAAGATAAATCGTTCACTCTCGTACCGAAACATACCTTGATCGAGAAACGGGGCGTCACAGTTAGGGTGGAAACCACCCTTACCTTGTTTCCAACTTCCAATTCAATTCCCAAACCTTCCGAAATCTCCACTACCACCCCATTTGCACCTCAAAACACTTTCTCGGCATCAACACTACTTGATCAAACTAGCTGGTGTGAATGAAGTGGAAAAGATTCCTATCAAGTAAACACCAAACTATGCATGTTGGGTAAGAATGCTCGATGCATGTAGCACATTTTCGATAATCAAGGTATGCATCACATTCGGGCAATTACTTCAATTGAATAGAATATAAAGCGGAATTAAAGTAATCAATACGATGTATGATGCACGTGCCATGACTGCAAGTACCTTTCACCATAGTGGCAATCCTTAGCTCGGTAATTGGTCTTTTGTTCTTGAATTCGTTGATCTTTGTTTGTTTAGCCACACTCTTCCAGATTTCCTTAGTTTTCTTGTATAAAGTCATGTGTTCCCGCGGTCCAAGTTGTTATTTGAACCCAAATTCCATATCCACAGAGCCGATCTCTTGATTCTTGAACCTAAATTCTTCTTGATCAAAGTCCCCTTGATATATCTCTTGTGAATTTAAATTGGTTGAATGACTTGTATTCCAATTGTTTACACTCGAGCACATAATTTTCTTCCAAAAACTCTTTGCCTTTCTTTATCGTTTCTCTTTGTTGCTCCATATCTTCCAATTCGACCTCCCAACTCGACAATTCAGCTTGGATCAGGAAAATAACTCCAATCCGACCGAAGGTAGATCTTTTAGCATTGTTATCTGCCATGGGCTTGAAATCACCACGTTGAGTGGTTCTCTTTGATTCCTTCCCGATTAAATGACCATCCTATTCGAAACCCGAAGCATCCTAATCCAATTTCTTCCATTTCGATTCAAATGCTGGATTTGAAGGTCAATTTGGTTCTCTTGGCTTTCATGGTTTTCCTTAACTATCCCATCGTTCCGTTCCACTACTTGTCATCTTCAAGAATTTAAAATGGTTTAGCCTCTAAATTCTTTTCAACTGACATGAACCTTGTTCCAAAACCTGAAGTATCCCGACCTATCTTTTTCTTCCCAATCTCTTTATTTCTAAATTATAAGGTCTTCTTGCCCGATCTTGATTTCTCGATCTTTAACTCCGATTCGAACCACTACATTTAGCTCTCAAAATCCTCTTCATTGGTCTTTTAATTCGGAAACTGGGTCTGAGTGCCTTCAAGACTTTTCTCCACTTCTTTCTTGACTTGGACAGACCTCTTGAACTTGGTTAATCAACTCTGTTTATAGTGTAGAAGTGTATGTTTGTTTTGGGCATAAATGCCACCCATCCATACTATTACTTCATCCATGCTCAATTTTTATGCATAGTTTAATCCATACTCGAACTCGAATCCACAACATCTAGCTTCGCCTTAAAAACCACCAACTACTAGAGTTCTTCTAAATCTTCGGAGCCTTCTTCAATTCACCCGTATCCAAAAAGAAGGGCTCTTTGCAAGTTGTTTTGATTGAGAAAGTTGGCCGTGGTTCTAGGTTGTAACAATATCCTACAATTCACAACTCAATTCGGAAATGCATGCGGGTTAGTGAATGCATATGTCACATAGCACCAACTGCATGTATATGATGCAAAATGCAACACATAATTGAACGAAATTTAAATCAATCACATTCAACAATATAATTTCCATAAAACTTTAACAATTAAGGTTCATGATCAATGCAATGTACCCGTTGACAAGTTATTCTGATACGAACTCCACATACTTTCCGTGAAATACTATACCAATACTTGGAGTTCTTAATTTTCGATCGTCCACTTCAAGGTTAAAATTGAGGAGTGTGACCCGTTTGCTATAATGAGCAAGGAACCAAACACTATCAGATTTGAAAAGTAATGCACCCCGTCGACTATAATGAGTCAGGAAATGACATTATCCGGTGGAGGGTTTGAAACCCTAATGACGTTCAGCCAAGAACTAGAGAGTTGAACTCACTTGAATCACAAATTCATTTAAGAGTTGGCTGAAAAAACGAAAAACAAGACTGAAATATAAAGATGCATGCATGGGAATTCTAAGAGACAATTCAGAATTCAAAAAGGCAATTTAATCCCGTCACCTTCCTTGTAGGCTGAATAAAAATGGGCTTAACCTAATCTAAATGCATGGAAAATAAATAAAAAGATGGCCCAAAGTATAATATAATAGTTCAGGGCCAAATTACAATAAGCTTAACACAATTTGGGCTTAAAATTCGATCACTAAGACATTGAAACAAGGTGGATTGGATCCAGCTGAATACTTATCTTCTTGGGGCTCTTCTTGAGTTATTTGGATCAAAAGAGATTGAACTTCCTCATGCATTCTTTTGGACCGTGACCTTGTGATAGGTCCAACATAACTTGGTCCATTTTGAGTTGTGATCATATCATCATTTGGATCAAAGTGTAGCCTTGTTTTATGATTCACATCATCCTCCCCTTCTTGAAAAGGATTCGACCTCGAATCAAAATCTGCATCAAAAGGAGTTAAATCAGCCACATTAAAAGTTGCACTTACACTATACTTAAATGTAAGATCAATCTTGTATGCATTATCATTAATCCTTTCCAACACTTTGAATGGTCCATCTCTCTTCTTGATGACTTCAGTCAAAGGAGCTGCAATGGTACTGAAATTGGACACAAATCTCCTATAAAATCCGGCTAAGCCATGAAAGCTTCGAACTTCCGTAATGGACTTAGGTGTAGGCCACTCTTTAATTGCCTTCACCTTCTCTTCATCTACTTCAATACCACCTGCACTTACAACAAATCCAAGAAACACAATTCTATCCATGCAAAAATTACACTTTTTGAGGTTAGCATACAATTTCTCTTTTCTTAACACCTCAAGTACCATTTTCAAATGCTCAACATGTTCATGCAAGTTATGGCTGTAAATTAATATATCATCAAAATAAACGACTACAAACTTGCCAATATAAGCACGTAACACATGGTTCATCAATCTCATGAATGTACTAGGTGCATTAGTTAAACCGAAGGGCATTACTAACCATTCATACAATCCATGCTTTGTTTTAAATGCCATTTTCCATTCATCACCTTCTTGCATACGTATTTGATGATATCCACTTTTCAAATCAATCTTAGAGAAAATTGTAGAACCATGCAATTCATCAATCATATCATCAAGGCGAGGTATGGGATAACGATACTTTACCGTGATCTTGTTGGCAGCCCTACAATCCACGCACATTTGCCAAGTACCATCCTTTTTAGGCACCAAAAGAACCGGAACAGCACATGGACTCATACTCGACTTGTTTTTGGAGTTCCTTAGCTTCTTGAGGGGTGCTTCTATAGGCTGGTCGATTTGGAATTGCAGCCCCTGCAATTAGGTCAATTTGGTGCTCTATCCCACGAATTGGAGGCAATCCGGGTGGAATTTCCTCCAGAAACACATCTTTGAACTCCTGCAAAAGAGAGGAAGCAATACTAGGTAGGGGAGGGGTGTCATTAGAAGATAAGAAGGTCTTCTTATACATCATTATCATCACCAACTTTCCTTTTTTAAAAACACTCTAAATTTTTTTTTCTTTTGTGAGGAAACTCATTTTCTTCTTTTCTTTCTTTTCAACTTCTTTTTTCCCTCCTTTTTCACTTTCTTTCTTTTCAATTTCTTTTTTTCCTCCTTTTTCACTTTCTTTCTTTTCAACTTCTTTTTTTCCTCCCTTCTCACATTCTTTCTTTTCAACTACTTTTTTTTCTCCTTCTTTTTCACATTCACTATTACAATCATTTCGTTTAGAAGAGGCTGAAATAGACTCTTTCAATTGACATTGTTCTTTGTACGCTTGATTGGGTGGTAGAGGTGCCAAAATGATGTTTTGGCCGTCTTTGGTAAAACTATACCTGTTTTTGTATCCATCATGCAATGTCCTCCTATCAAATTGCCACGGCCTCCCAAACAAAATATGTCCGGCATGCATAGGTACCACATCACAAAGTACTTCATCCGTGTATTTACCAATGGAAAAAGAAATGAGAACTTGTTTTGTTACCTTCAACTCACCAAGTTCATTGAGCCATTGGAGCTTGTATGGTTTCGGATGCTTCAAGGTTTTGAGTCCGAGCCTCTCTACCAACAATTTGCTAGCAACATTCACACAACTCCCTCCATCAATGAGCAATCCACACACTCGTTCCCTAACATGACACCGAGTGTAAAAGATGTTCTCTCGTTGCTGTTCATCCTTGTCCTCTAGGGTTTGCATGTGTAAAGCCCTAAGTATCACCAAACTTTGCCCTCACTTTCATGGCCCTCCTCATCCGGTGAATCATGATCTACTTCATGGCCCTCACTTTCAGTTTCAATCTCTCCATTATCTAACATGATCACGGCCTTCTTATTTGGACATTGGGACATAATATGACCTGATCCATGACACTTGAAACATTTAATATCACGAGAGCGTTGAGTAGAAGTATTACCTTTCTCAAATGATCCCTTAGCCACGGGTGGATCCTCCTTAGGTTTGGGCTGTTTTTCGGGTGCTTTTGAAGTAGAAATCTACTTAGCTTTAGAAGGGTTTTGTTCATCACGTTTAGTAGCCGTACGCCCCTTCTTGAGTTGCCTTTCAACTTTGATAGCCATATGAACCACTTCATCAAGTTCAACATAGTGATGAAGCTCCACTATGTTTGCAATCTCTCGGTTGAGACCACATATGAACCGAGCCATAGTTGCCTCTCGGTCTTCCTCCACATTTGCCCTAATCATGGCCATCTCCATTTCTTTGTGGTACTCCTCTACGGTATTGAATCCTTGCCTCAAACTTTTAATTTGAGGTGTAAGTCACGGTAGTAATGAGGAGGTACAAAACGTTTCCGTAAGGCCACTTTCATATCATTCCGATTATCAATAGGATACTCACCACTTCTCCTCCTATTTAGCATCAATTGATCCCACCATACAATGGCATATTCCGTGAAGGACATGGCTGCAAGTTTAACCTTCTTTTCCTCCGAGTAGTTATGACACTCAAACACCATTTCCGTTTTTCTCTCCCATTCAATATAGGCCTCCGGATCAATTTATCCTTTAAATGAAGGAATAGAGAGTTTAATAGAACCAAGATTGTTATCAATTCCCTCTCTTCCCCTACGTGGCTGGTGGTGCCTTGGTCGTCTACGGTCTCTTCTTGAATTATGAGGCTGCATCATCAAAGGAATCATCCTCAAATTCATTCCGTGGATTATGTTGCCTTTGATTTGCCCTTCCGTTTTGAATTTGAGTTATCCTTTCATCATTTTGATCCAAACGGTCTCGGATCTCATTGAATTGCAAATTCATTCGTTCAAATTGTTGTTGCATAGCTTGTAATGTAAAAGCTAGGTCCATTGGAGGTTGATTTTTGGCCATATTGTACCTGCAAAACAAAGGTTAGCAAAAACACCTCACAAACACTCCCTTACGTGTTTACACTCTTTTGGTGTTCACTCCCCTCGTGTATCACTCAAATTATGGCTTATTTTTTCCTCTACTAGGCTCACAATCTCACGCCTTTTCCACTCTTTACTCTCAATTCTTTGAAGAAAGCCACAAGAAGTTTCAAATTCCTCAACCAAATAATCCCTTAAGATGAATTAAAAAGGGTGCGAAAAACTGACACAAATGAACTGTTTAAATGATGCAAACAAACGTAACTATGTGATTTGAATATTACCGAAACAAAGCTGCCCTCTTTCTTTTTTTTTTTTTTAAACGCGGCTTTTACTTCTTTTTTTTTTTTTTTGTATGCGTTTTTAAGCCTTTTTTGAAGATCTTCTCTCTCTTTTTTTTTTTAATCTTTTTGCAGCCAAAATAACAAGAGAAACGAAATTACACAAAAAATAAAGATAAGGATAAGTAACCTTGTATGGCAACCTAAGCTCTTGATACCAAATGATACGAACTCCACGTACTTGCCGTGAAACCCTATATCAATACTTGGAGTTCTTGAATCTGATCGTCCAATTCAAGGTTGAAAATAAGAGGAGTGTGACCCGTTTGCTATATTGAGCAAAGAACTAACACTATCAGATTGTAAGTAACGCACCCCGTCGACTATAAGGAGTCGAGAAATAACATTATCCGGGAAAGGAGGGTTGAAACCCTAATGATGTTCAGCCAAGAACTAGAGAGTTGAACTCACTTGAATCACAAATTCATTTAAGTGTTGGCTGAAAAAACGAAATACAAGACTGAAATATAAAGATGCATGCATTGGGAATTCTAAGAGACAATTCAGAATTCAAAGAGACAAGCTAATCCCGTCACCTTCCTTGTAGGCTGAATAAAAATGGGCTTAACCTAATCTAAATGCATGGAAAATAAATAAAAAGATGGCCCAAAGTATAATATAATAGTTCAGGGCCAATTTACAATAAGCTTAACACATTTGGGCTTAAAATTCGATCACTAAGACATTGAAACAAGGTGGATTTGATCCAACTGAATACTTGTCTTCTTGGGGCTCTTCTTGAGTTATTTGGATCAAAAGAGATTGAACTTCCTCTTGCATTCTTTTGGACCGTGACCTTGTGATAGGTCCAACATAACTTGGTTCATTTTGAGTTGTGATCATATCATCATTTGGATCAAAGCGTGGCCTTGTTTTATGATTCACATCATATTCCTAAGCCGTTCGACCTATACTTGACACGACACGACGCAAGAAACCCCAGTTTTGCAACCTGGGGCTCTGATACCACTTAAGGATGTAGTGCCCCAAAAGGAAGGCACCACATCCCCCGCACTATGACCAAAACCCGGTTATGAAATGGGAAGTCCGTACCCGAATCCAAATCATAGCGAACGGGAGACCAACTCACACACTATGCTAAGCGAGAGCTAGAACCTCGAAACCAAGAAGACAATTCCACAAGAAAAAAGCATGTGCGGAAGCAGAACATAAGGACAATCATGAAATAAGCAGCAAGTGACGGGTTCAACTATCATAGATACCTAGTCCCGAAATTTCAAACATAAATCATAAATTATAAATCACAATTCACGGGTTCAATCTATCCCTAGAAGCCTGTCCCGAATCAATATAACATAATCATAACAATTCATATATAAATCTGTAACTTATTCAATTTACAATATACGTGAAGTGACCCAAACTTGACCACACGACTCGACTGACTCGAAAACCCACCTAGCACTCCAACACGTGCAAGAGACACTGAAAACAAAGTCGGGTTCAGTCTATAGGAGACTGGTGGGTATAAAACCGGGCATAATATAATAATATTGCAGAATTTAAACACTCACACATGCAAACTATAATCCCGTGCGAGGTTTTTGAGATATTTCCCAAGTGGGTAAAAACAAAGAAAAGCAATGCTCGGGATTACAACAATCAAGCTCAATCATTCATTAGATTCATGAGGTCATTACGTGAGCCCGGCGAGAGGGCGAATTCTCTAACCTTCACCTCGTGTGTGCACATATTTATTCATTCTTTATGATCATGCAATAATCAATCATTCGTTCATTCATACGATCATTCAATCATTATCATTCATTCATACATTCACAATCATTAACACTTACACCTTCTTCCTCCGGGTGGTGGAAAGGTTAGCAAGACCCAGCCACCTCAATTATTGACCAGTGGGGTGTCATGAGTTCCCCAAAGGTGCTCAGCCCCCTTCCCTCGCTAATCTCCTAGCGAGTTCCGGAATCTGTAATTTGGTTGGGACTAGCACATGGGATCCCCGTCAGCCCTTGCTTTCCCGGTTCGCCATGTGCACCATGTCCCAGGGCCCCCATATGTGCAATCAATCATTACTCGCCAAAACATTAGGTAAGGTGTTCAGTAAAGAAAAGGGCTTAACGTTGAAATCATTGACTCTCCAAAAGACTCGATATATACATATAATAGTTTGGCTTAAAACGTTACACATTGGGAATATATCGGGTCGAGTTAACTAATAGAATAGAAACTCACCTGGTTACACCTTACCTAACAAGACCAAGAAGAAAAGAAGACTTGAAAGTAACCAATGAACCAGGTAGATCTCCGCCCTGGAGAAAACTGTACAAGGACAAGGTAGTGTACTCGTGAGACTCAAGACTCCAAATGAACCATATATGATGCACGACAATGCTTTAACATGATATGACATGCATAAGAGACCTTAATATGTTATGAATATGTTCATGTGCACAATTAATGCTATTTAGACAAGTAACTAATTCAATCTCACATGACGTGAATAGATTGTGTCCGTTCATTATCGTTCCTTCATTCTATTGTATTCATTCGTTCAATATCCAATTCATAATACATTCTTACACATGTCTACAATGCATATGCATCATTTATAAGTGCAAGAAATTTACTAAACACATGAATGCATTAGTTACAAGAAGAGCCACATTCCAGCACTTAAATGTTTATAAATATATGTTACGTTTGATCAACACAAAATGATCCATAACATTCAAGGCACATCATATCATATCATAATTATAATTTGAAGCAAAATATACCAATTAAAACACATAAGGAGGTCAAGGGGGTGAAAGGAACGCAAGAAGATGGATTTTGGTGAAAGTTGACAGTTTTTGGAAACAAACAAGCTGCAGGAAATTGAAGATATCTTGAGTTCTAGAGGTTAGAATTAAGTTTTGTTTGTTGGAAATGAAACTAGACACATAGATCTTTAAAATGGTATGTGGCTCGAATCGTGGTTCAAAACGAGGTGAAAATAGCGTAGGTACCAATGCAGAAATTTGGCGAAGTGGTGACACAATTTTAAAATGATCATATCTCATAAATGAGAAATGATAATGAGGTGATTCCAATTGGAGGATGTTCCAGGCTTCAAGAGGTTTCCGCGAGTTTAAAAATCAGGTCAATTGAAGCTCGGACGAAGTCTACACGGCCGTGTCAATATTAGCCTGAAAACTGACACGGCCGTGTTGGATTTAAAAAAATTGAAATTCAAAGTTGTGACACGGCCGTGTTGGAAATTAACTGGGGTTCAACACGGTCGTGTTGGGTTGTTTTCTTCGAAAAAGAGCAGCAGAGAAGCAGGGGTTCAACAGGAATTGGTCCAAAATCACCCCAAACCTCGTTCCAACCAAATAATACACCAAAATGCATCAAAATAAGCATATATAACATATAGGCATCAATTTAAATAGCATATAAGCACGTTGGGAGCAAGTTATCACATTTAGGCACTATTAATCAAATCACCATAACCATGGAATCAAGCAAGAAAAAGGAAATTCAATCGGTAGAAACGAAGTACACGAAGAGAGGAACACATTGCTTACCTTGAATCGTTGATTGGGCAAGCGAGGAAATCAGAACTTGAGCTTGAAAGGTCCGGTTGAGGTTTTCCTTTTCTTTCTCTTCTCCTCCCTCTTCTTGTGCTGAACGTGAAAGTGGGGAAAGAAGAAAGGGCTTGGCCCTTTTTACTTGTACAAAACACGGGTAGGGTCGAACGGGCAGGGTTGAACAGTATCCGGTCCACACGGATCGGATTTAAATTGGTTGGGCAATCAAATGGCTTAAGAAATTAAATGGTTAGTCCATTGAATCCGAATTATTGAAACGAACTCAATGTTAATGTAGCACCCCAAGCGGTGGGGCACCACACCCCCGCACTATGACCCGACACGTGGTACGAAATGGAACGTCCGCACACGCACCAAGTCACAGCGAACGGGTGACAAACGAAAATCCAACCTAAGCTAGGCGGTACCTAAACCCCGTGCAAGTAAAATATGCAAAAACCTGTACACGGAAGCGAATCAAAATATGAACTAACAAAAACTTTAATCAACAAAATACAGAAACGGGTTCAACTAATCCAAGCCCTATCCTAACCTATCCCGAAAATTCATATAATCACAACATAAACATAATCCTGTACAGAACATGCTATGTACATAATTACAAACGGATGCAGATCAGAGATTCTCAACTTAAACAAATGGATACAGGTTCAAAAGACACGGACTCAACAGACAAGACTCAAAGCCGCCTAGCTCGAACTCCAAGAACCTGAACCTGCAGACTGAAAACATAGGTGGGGCGAGGGTCAGTCCACTGAATGAGTGAGGGGGCTGAACTCACACACACTATACATAATAAGGAGCAGAGCACGTGTCAAAAGAAAGATTATGAACCGGGAGTAGGGTTTTGCATACCAAAACCATTTTCCAAAAAGAGCTCATATTTACACATATACTCATATCTTCTTAAGTTTGAAAACTCGTAAGGATTCATAGATTCAGAGACGCATATGGATTCATATTAAAACTCATAGGGATTCATATTTAGAAACTCATAAGATTCATAATTAGAAACTCGTAAAGATCCTTATATTCATAATGATTCATAACTCAGCGTGGAAATCTCATATTGAAAACAAACTCTCCTATCCCGTTTCATAATCAACATAACAAAAGAATTCAAATACCCGGCGAGTACGGGTTTCCAACCTTACTCCTTAAACAAAAGACTCAAAAGATTCATAAGGAAGCATAAATTCATAAAATTCATAGGATTCATAAATTCATAGATTCATATTCCCGTATTCCAACCTTTCTCCGGAAGTCTGCACGCGGGTTACGGGCCCACATCGTGTAACTCAATATACGTGGGGTTGCGAACCCACAACGTACCTTCTCCGACCTCAGCCGAAGGCTCAAATCACCACGCCTTCTCCATCTCCCTTAGAGTCGCGCGTAGGTACTTCAAAGGAGCACGTGCACAGGCTTAACCCGGCGGCCCAACACCGCCTCGGGCGTCCTTACCCACGCCTTCAGGGCCCAGGGATTCATAAGGATTCATAAGAAACATACCTAACTCACGAAACCTAGAAACATATGATTCATACTTAAGAAACATACCATAAGAAACATGCCTTACCGTGCAACTCGGCATATGCTATACACGTACCTCTCCGTGTCTTCCAAATTCATAATAAGCTGAAGGAGACCCATAGTTCGCTTGCAAATACACGGTTTGGAGCATAGCCTCGTTGCAAAACCATTTTAAGCTTATATACGCCCATACGTATAATTTCAGAAAGATTCATATCAAATCGAATTAACAAAATTCATAACATATCGTAAGACACATATTTAATATACATATAGTATATATATTCGCATGCGGGCTTGAAAACGAGCATATAGGGTTGTAGGTCGCTTTAACTAAAGCAAAAATCCTAAAACCTCACCTTACACCGACGAGAACAGAAACACAAGCCAGGAAGTCCCACTGAAACTCCGACAGCTGACAAACACTCCCTGAACAACCTCTGAACAACTGAACACGCAACACAGACTCAGACTCCAAAAACAACCACAAAGACGCATGGCCATGCTCACGAATATACATGATGCAACATATAATCCATATTTATTCAATCAAGTCATTCAAAGCATAATATAATTCGTATTACATCCCAAGAGATACGTAGCTTATAAATTCGTAACATTAATTACATAGAATAAATCAAGACATCATAAATTTAATTCTTATCAAGTACTAGGTCTCTAGACAAATAAACGCGAATTACATATCCATCCTATACATATATCCATAATTGCAATACCCTTAAACTCACCTCACAACCAGGCATATATTCGAATGGAGCATTGGGTCAAGTAGATAGGCGTAATACGAGGCAAATAAATTCCATAAATCACGAATCAAGCTTTCATACAACATAACATATTTCCAAGTATCATACAATTCATAATTTCAATTGATAGCACATACAGGATCGAATTGCACAATTAAAATCAATTAACGAATAAAATACAATAACTTCAAAAATTCATATAAAATCAACCGGACATCCGATTGACGAACGGAAAGTGGCATTGGACTCACCACAACGAAACGGACCTACTGTCCGAAAGTCGCCGGAATGCCACCACCGTAACCTGACGAACAGCCATCGGCCGCCACCGGAATACCGCCTACAGTGGTCGGAAAAATCCCCGAAAGGACAGAAACGTGCGCCTCGGCCTACTCAATAAAAGCCCTCAACCAATTTCAGAAAATAGCAAACACGCCGGACTTCGTTGACGAAAAATCGAACCAAATCCCAACGACGAAAACTGAAATTAACCGCTAACCGTAAAACGAAAATGAAATCCGGGCATACCGTTGGAAAGCTTGTAATGAGCCCTACGAAAGCCCCTAGCCAAAACCTGGAAAAAGTCACCGAAAAATCGGACCGCTGGTTCACCACCGGTCCACCACCGGTCCGCCGCCAACGGCCGGTTCCTGGAATGTCGCCGATGCCATCCGCTATGTTTCGTCATTCCAAGCAACTTTCGTGAAGCGACCACCACCAAAACCGGCCCGAAAAAGGGCCCAAATCGCTGCCGAAGTTTCTGCCGCTGCATCACCGCCGGAACCACCACCTACGGTCACCGGTTGCTTGATTTGAGGTCAGAAATGGACTCAGGAGGTCGAAAGAGGTCGGATAGGGTCAAGCTCCGCCCACGAAACTCGCCGGAACACCGCGGAGCCGCCGTGCTACAGTAACGGGCGTCCGCCACCGCCACTTCGGGCGGCGCGTGCACCGCCGTCCGGCCACCGTTGGCCATGCCGCTTGAACTGGGGTTGCATCGAGATGTCTCCTAACTGATGGGGTGGCGCGTGTCGAAGAAAGGTCGCCGGAGACCGCCGTGAAGAGGCGGCGAAGTGGCGGCGGGGGTTCCGCCTAGCCACCGCTCTGTCTGAAATTCGCCGATTCCGTCGCCGTCGATCGTCGGTTGGCCGAGATTCTTGTAGCATCGTGACGGGCTCGTCGAGCTGATAAATTTCCACTAATGGTTCGTCGAATTCCGTCGAGAAACGAGGGAGAACGAGCATGTGTGTGTAAACACACCTCGAGTGCGTGTGAACGGTGACGGGAACGGGTTTGATCGCTGGAGGAAGAAGCTGGAGCTGAGATCTGATCTTTTCACGGATTACGAGGATCCGGGGTATTATATCTTGGGTCCTCGTACGGAAAAAGGGATGGAAGAAGGGGTTAACGAAGTCAGAATTGGGCAAACTTAGAGTCTACGGACTCGTCTCGATGCCCCGAACGCGAAGAAGGGGTCAAGGAGGTCGAACTCGACCGAACGAGAAATGACCGAATAACCCCTTAAAATAGAAAATTGCAAACAAGCCCCTAAACTCTAAAAGAGTTCAAAATAGGGCCACGAAAAATATAAAATCACACAATTAAACACATTAAAAGGTTGAAACGTAACGTACCTCGCAAATTGGACGAGCGGGATGTCACAGTTAAGGTTAGGATTCGAATCCGAATCCCCGATCTCAAAATAGCCATGGACGGCCCAAACACCTTAATTTCAAATTAGGTTAGGTTGCAAATATTGGACAATTGAGTCCAAGTACATTTTAAATAAATTCTAAGGCACACATAATTAAAATAAACTTACATGTTGAAACTTAAAGCATGCGTATTCACATAAATCCCATAAGTACAGAATAAAACTCTCCCGTGACGCCTTACCTGGTTAGTCTCGAAAACACGGGGCGTTATAGAGATGGCCCAGGCGATTCTCTCGTATGCAATGAGTTGGTTAGTTTCATTAGCAGGTTATGTTAGGGTAATAATTAGTTGCTAAGGAAAAGAAAATGCATTGGATGGGATGGAATAGAATTGCATCCAAAAGAAGAATGGCGGGCTAGGTTTCCTAGACCTTAAAGCTTTAAACCATGCAATGCTAGCAAAGCAAGGTTGGAGGCAACCAAAGGCTCCGGAGTCATTATGTGCTCGTGTGCTGAAGGTTGCTTAATGTGCCCGTATTCTACCCATTATGTGCTCGTGCCCTTCGTTTACATGGAAGAGTCTGCCCAACTCAAGGGTAGGTTCTCAATAAGGGAGTCATCTGTCGCATTGGGAGCGGCTTATTGGTGAAAATAGGGGATGACCCTTGGTTGCCTATCTCTTGGAACAAGAAGGGTGTCACACCAAGAAGCAACAAATTTATGAAGAACCATTTTGGATGGGAACTAAAAAAGCATCATACAGGAACTTGGAACGAGAAATTGATCAGAGACTGCTTTATTAAATTAAAAAAATATACAGAGATGATATTGAGCTTGCCTTTAAGCAACAGAGTAGATGAGGACTTCCTTGCTTGGCATTACGTTCGTCGAGGCCTTTTCTAGGTACGTAGTGCATACTATCGAGATGGAATATAAGCTAAAGATGACTTGTAGCACCCCGGAGCGAAGGGCACCACATCCCCCACACCATAGCCCGACACGTGTAACGAAATGGAAAATCCGCACATGCACAAGCTATAGGGAACAGAAGACAAACAAAAACTCTCACCTAAGCTAGGCGGTCTACACCCTAATACAGAGTACGCAACAAAAATAAAACATACGTGGAAGCAACAGGATCAATAAATACTATCAACATACGTGCTCAAGGGAATAAAGTTATACATGCAACGCCACTCCAGGGCCAAATAAAAACTTACAAATTCCAAGTTCGGGTCTTAATCATAATTTTATACATATATCCAAAATACCAAACCGAAAGGTAAAGATGCAGTATGCAAAAGACTCGACTCGGACGACCCAAAAGAAAATCGCCGCCTAGCTCAGACCGAACCCTATACCTGCAACTCCAAAAGCAAGAAAAAAAAGGAAACCAACATCGAGCGTCAGTCCTAAAGACTGGTGAGGGGGCTAACCCACGCACACGTACATATACATAGAGGTAGAGTTTTTGCAATCCAAAACATTTTGATCCCGTGAAACTATATATAGAAGAAAAGTTAGGCCGAAGGCCAAAATCCACCAAATTTTAGTAATTAGAAGTCCACTCCCGTTTCACGAATCGAATTCTTAATCAAATTCAAACTAACTCAGCAAGTATGAGTTTTCAATAATCAAATTCAAACTAACTTAGCAAGTACGAGTTTTCAAACTAACCACCTTCATATCAAATTCAAATGAAAACCAAATCAAATGTACCTTCCCCAACAACGGGTGATAGAAGGGTTGTGCACACCCTAACTATCCATTACTTTATATATGGGTCGTGAGTTTCATGATGCTCACGCCCGGGATTCCATCACCCACCAAACCTCCTAGTGGGTTCCGGGTTAATCCTATCGGAGTGGAGACTACACCCAGGCTTAACTCGACGGCCTGCTACAGTACCAGGCGTCCTGGCTCGCAGGCTCCGGGGCCCAACAGTACCAAATAACTCGAACTCAGGGATTCATATAAAAGACTTATCTTTCAAAGTCAAACCTCGCTATGTATCCAAATACAAATTACACACACCAACCCGTTTTCAAAACAAATAACCGAAAACATATCTACGTATATATACAAAGCGTTTTCAAAAGGAATTCATAACAAACAGAACAATTCCCACAAAATACATAACAAACATGTATCTAAATATATATATAAATATATATATATATATGTAGGTCATAATAACTAAAAGAAAGAAACCTCACCTGATACGAACTCCACGTACTTGCCGTGAAACCCTATACCAATACTTGGAGTTCTTGATTTTCGATCGTCCACTTCAAGGTTAAAATTGAGGAGTGTGACCCGTTTGCTATAATGAGCAAGGAACCAACACTATCAGATTTGAAAAGTAATGCACCCCGTCGACTATAATAAGTCGGGAAATGACATTATCCGGTGGAGGGTTTGAAACCCTAATGACGTTCAGCTAAGAACTAGAGAGCTTAACTCACTTGAATCAGAATTCATTAAGAGTTGACTGAAAAAAATAAAATACAAGGCTGGAATATAAAGATGCATGCATGAGAATTCTAGGAGACAATTCAGAATTCAAAGAGACATGTTATTCTCGTCACTTTCCTAGTAGGTTAAAAAAAAGGGCTTAACCTAATGTAAATGCATGGAAAATAAATAAAAAGATGGCTCAAAGTATAATATAATAGTTGAGGGCCAAATTACAATAAACTTAACACAATTTGGGCTTAAAATTCGATCACTAAGACATTGAAACAAGGTGGATTGGATCCACCTGAATACTTGTCTTCTTGGATCTCATCTTGAGTTATTTGGATCAAAAGAGATTGAACTTCTTCTTGCATTCTTTTGGACCGTGACCTTGTGATAGGTCCAACATAACTTGGTTCATCTTGAGTTGTGATCATATCAACATTTGGATCAAAGTGTGGCCTTGTCTTATGATTCACATCATCCTCCCCTTCTTGAAAAGGATTCGACCTCGAATCAAAATGTGATAGTGCATCTGCCACAACGTTGTCCTTACCCTTTTTGTATTAAGGAAACATCTCTATGAACTCAACCCAACGAGCATGCCTCCGATTCAACCTCCCTTGCCCCTTCAAGTGCTTCAAGGACTCATGATGTAGCACCCGGAGCGCGGGCCACCACATTCCCCGCACCTAGACCCGAACCCGCATATGAAATGGGAAGTCCATACACGAGCCTAAGTGTGACGCCCCGAGTTTTCACACGTGTAGGTAAGTGTTACATGCGCATTTACATTTAATTATATGATTTCATATCTCGTTTTATTAATCGAATTCGTTTCTAATTTGATTTAATTGTTTAAATTTTATATGAATTCCAATGTGTGCTATGAATATATGAATGAAATTGTGAGAATGTGAATTTCGTGAATTTGGTGATCATTGAATGAAATTACATGTTTCGTGCAACCCGTAGGTTTGATTGTAACTTATTTGAATGTTTTGGACTCAATTGGAAATTGAGTTTGGGCTTAATTGCCACTTTTTGAAAGTTTAGGGACCTAATTGAATATTAGGCAACCCCGAACGGTTTTCGTGATATCTTGAGCTCCGGACCTCGAAATCGAGATCCGTAACTGGCGTTGAACTTGTTTCGACGTTACCTATCCATTAAACTTAACCTTATATCTTTTCGACATCATTTGAACCTTCGACCATGAACTTTTCCACGACCTCGTCTCTTATAACTTGTTTGAACCGTTTACTAATCGAACCGGACTTGAACCGACCCGTATTCTACCCATTTCATCACTAAATATCAGCATTTATTCCCTTATGCATCTCATTTCATCGATCATCATCATCTCAAGAGGCCAAGGAAGAAACTTCAAAGAAACCCTTGTTTTGATCAAACCAACTTTGAGCTCAAGATCATCCACCTCTCCATCTTCTTCCAAGGTAGGATATGTATTGTTTTCTCCTTATTCTCCTCTCCATTTTCTCCCGATTGTATCTTGATTTAAGTTGGAGAATCATGTGGTTTGAAGAAAAAGCTTGAAAATGAATAAATGATATGAATTCTTGGTTCCATGTTTTTCCTTGGTTTAAAGTGAGGATTGATGCATGAAAGTTGATGTTTGGAGCTTCCTTATCATTTCTATATCTATAGATTTCATGTTGGTGGAGTATAGCATGAGTTACCATTGTTGAAGCTTGAAAAACTCCATGATTGTTTTGGGTGGTCATTTGCCAATTTTGAGTGTGAATTCTTGTATATATGAATGAGATATGTGAATTGCATGAATTTTGTGGCTTGAAATCATGTCTAAGTGTGGTTTGAGAGCTTCTTGGTGGCTGCCCTGTTCTCTTAAGCTTTTCCCTCGCGTAACAGAGCTGTTGCTCTGTTATTTCTTTCAGAACGATGAGCTGACACGGCCGTGTTGGGCTCTCGACTTTGAATTTTTCTGATTTTAACCTCGGACACGACCGTGTCCAATTCCTTTGGAAACTCAACACGGCCGTGTCAAGTCCTCGACTTTGAATTTTTTTGATTTTAAACCTCGGACACGGCCGTGTCCATTTCCTTTTGAAACTCAACACGACCGTGTCATTTGAAATGGCAGCCTTGGGAAGTCTCTTTTCTTGTTTGAATTGCATGCGTGGCTCGTACTTGTGGATTATATTGAACGTGACTCCAATTAAGCTATGTTTATGATTGTTATATAAATGCAAGAATGAAAGCATGATAGCTTTGATCGGTTATATACCTTCTGACTTTAATAGTGCACATGAACATGTCCATTACATTTGTTTTATGCGTTCATATCATAACCATTGCGTTGCCGAGTGTCTTATATGGTCATTTTGAGTCTCACTTCACCTGTCTTGCACAGATTTTGATTCCTATGGAGACGAGGCCGGTCAGTGAGGCTCGGGTGTTCTCTTTTGCCGTTCGAGGTGGGTTTTTCTTCTACTTAGCTATATGACCCTATAAATACCTCTAACATGAAAAGTTTTCGACCAAAGTGTATATATATATATATAGAGTGATTTTCAAAGAGTAAATGTTTCCAACGTAAAGCCTTAATTTCTAAATCCTACCAAATGTTTTGGCGAGAAAGAAAGAATGAATGTTATGCGTGAATGGGGCCCAGGGACTTAGTGTGAGTGGCTATCCGGGGAGGCATGGGTCGACGGTGATCCCTCACATTAGTTCCACCAATTAACGGCGTAACTGGACCTCGTTAGGAGTTTGCGAGGAATGGACGCTGAGCGCCATCTGGGGAGTCATGTTCCCCTTTTGGTCAATGAATGGGTGGTCGGGTCTTGCAAACCCGCTACCAAATCGGAGGAAGAAGGTGTAAATGTTAATGAATGTGCACACAAAATTGAAATGCATGAACAAAATGAATGAAAGAATGTTTAATGAATTACACGAGGAGTTGGTTGGAGATAATGCACGCCCACTCGCCGGGCCAAAATGACCTAATGTTAATGATTCGTTATAATCCCTTTTGATGATTTTTATTCACCCACTTGGGAAATTCTTTAAAACCTCACTTGGGATTATAGCTTGCATGTGATTGTTCAGTTACCGTCATATATACTATTTATCCCCTGTTTTATACCCACCAGTCTGTCTA
This sequence comes from Lantana camara, assembly GCA_037501455.1. Classification (NCBI taxonomy): domain Eukaryota; kingdom Viridiplantae; phylum Streptophyta; class Magnoliopsida; order Lamiales; family Verbenaceae; genus Lantana; species Lantana camara. The sequence goes on from CM074865.1 coordinate 47,652,394, forward strand.
AGACTGAACCCGGAGTTGTTTTAGTTGTTTTTGCAGGAAGGGATGCTAGGCGGGATACAAGTCTGAGAGAGAGTCTTGCATAGTGTCTAGCCTTTCTTTCTTTACACTCATACGCTTACTTTCATTGTTACTTTTGGATTTTGTTTATGTATGGAGCGTACATGTATATGGTACCTATATGTATCTTATTCGGACTTAAATGTTGGTACCTAGAGCGTATAGCTCATTATATGGAATACGTGTTGGTATCTAGAGCATCTAGCTCAGTATATAGTATATGAATGTTTGCTTCCGCTTTTCTGTTGCTCTGATTGTTGTTGTTGTTGTTGGGGTTTAAGTTATAGGTTAGTCCCGCCTGGCTTAGCGAGTGTGTATGTCTCCGTTCGCTATGATTTGGCTCGTGTGTGGAAATCCATTTCACATACGGGTCGGGTCATGGTGCGGGGGATGTGACGTCTCGCGCTCGGGCGTTACACCACGTCTAAGCGAACGGGAGACCACACACTCTCTAGGCTAGGCGGAGCTAAAACATACTAAGAGCGCGCAACAAATTAAACAAATAGCGGAAGCAAAGGAGTTCTAGAATATAAAATTTCAAATTAAAATATACATCAAATGATCAAAATACGCATAGCCATAACAATTCATGTCTCCAAAACAAAATTAATGACATGATCAATTCATTAAATACATGACCAAAATGAAATGCAATGCACCTAGCACGACCTATACCCAAAAGAGAGACTCGAACGACCCACTTCTCCGCCTAGCTCGTGCCCAAAGACCTGCAAACTAAAGGTGGGAAAAGGAGAGGTGTCAGTCATATCTCGACTGAGTGAGGGGGCTAACGCACACCCACACACTATATATATATATAGCAAAGCGCATAAAAGATAAAGGTTATGAACCGGGAATAGGTTTTGCACACCAAATCATTTTCAAAGAACATTATATATCATATACGTATACATTTCATATTCATTAACAATTACATTAACATAAAGTCTCTATTCCCGTTTCATAATCCAACCATTTCATTAAGCTCGGCGAGTACGAGCAGAAATCCCATCCTGGGCTCCTCATTACATTACCTTATAAAACAAAAATCACATTCAATCCCCTTCTCCGGTGATGGAAGGGTCGGCCAACCCTAACCATCCATTACGTTAAGTATGGGTCGTGAGTTTCATGACGCTCACGCCCGAGGATTCCATCCCCCACCAAACCTCCTAGTGGGTTCCGGGTTGATCCTATCGAACTGTGGAGATATGTACAGAGGTCAATAACCGGCGACCCCAATGGTCGTCCCGGGTCCCCCTTACCCACACCTCCGGGGCCCAACATTACCATTACATTACATTACCATTACCTTCTCGCTCATCACAAATCATTAACATTACGAACGTCAACATTAAACTTTCATTAAAACCATGAGCTCATATAGGCTCGTAGATATAGCCTTTCCAAAAGCTTATAAGAGCATACCTTACCTTGCAACTCAGCTTATGCTATAGACGTACCTCTCCGTGTCATCCTAATCCGTAGCTAGCATGAAGACACGCGGTTTGGAGCATAGCATCGTTGCAAAACATTTCCAAGCTTACATACGCTCGTATATATAATTCGAAAACCTTTAATCATATGACAAAGTCATAAACATATCGTATAAGCACATATCTATTAGGTAAATATAATAGTATATTCGCATGCGGGCTTGAAAACGAGCACATAGGGGTCTTAGGTCACTTAACTAAAAAGAAAAGAACCTAAACCTCACCTTTGAACAAAACTGTAGTGTGGTGCGAGAAAATGATCCCTAACAATTAAAATCCGGGCACGACTCCTCCCGGAAGCACCCCTGAGACAAACAATCGTTACGCTAAAGACTTAGACTCAAACATGTACCATATAGACGCACGGCGATGCAAATGGATGCTATGAATGCATTAAAATATCAAATGAGCATTTAAACATTCAAATTCATATCACGTAAAATTAATATCAAATGAATCCATAAAATTAATTTAAGACATTTAACATTTAATTCAACATGTTCACATAGCATATAAGTCATAAACAATTAAAAGAAGGCATTTAAAGAGCATGTAATTAAATACAGAAATCATGCACGAGAGATCAAATTATTTAAGATCATAAATTATATAAACTTAATAAATTAAAACCATTTCCATAATTAAAATCATAATATATAAATTACATTATATTATATATATATACACTATATTATAGATAACATATAATATCATATATATATATAAGTACACAAACACACACTCACGTACACCATTTATACTTACCTAATTAAAATCATAGTATATTATACACATTATAATACATATATAACATATAAGATAATATATATATACAAACACCCCACGTGCACACATGCACAAACAAAACAAAATTCCATGCATGATATAATATATACTACAATTGTATATCATATATATATATATATACCTAATAAATCATGCATGCACTAATTAAACTTAACACATATATAAATATACATGCTCATACGTATAAGTGCAACACACATTCATGCATATAACAAAATTCATGCACCTAAACATCTCTACCATGCACACACAGCCATGCACACCACAATTCAACAAATAGCAGCAACAACATAAGCATAACACAACACAAGAAGGCAAGGAAAATAGTACAAAAACCTACTGCATAACAGGTCCCCGACCGGGGACCATTTCCACGCAAACTCTCCCCGACCGGGGATAGTTGTTACGGCAACAACACAACAGCGGCAGCAGCAGTCCAAAGGAGGCAAAACAGGGGAAAAGAAGCAGCAACAAATAAGCAAGAACAAGGCAGCCAAAAAGACAGCAACAAAAGCTCAAAAGTGAGACAAAACAGCCCCTTAAAAAGCACACAGCAGCGGCAAAATTGACAGCAAGAAGGAAGCAAAGATCTCAACTTTTTCCATGCTTTTAAACTCACAAAAATCCCCTGTTTTCTATCATAAATCAAAGCAGCAACGAACAGCAGCAGAAGGCACATGCAAAGGAGCAAGAAAGGCCACAAAACTCATGCTAGACTTGAGGAAAAACAAGCACACAACACATACGGACTTGAACAGCGAAAATTTGCAAGAAACTCAAAATATGCATTTAACCTAACTATTCAACATGTAAGGCTTAATCATGGATTATCTAACACCAAATATGATTCAAGTAGGGCAAAATAACCACAAAATCATGGAGGTTAAGAATTATACCTCAGATTTGAAAAAGGGACAAAGAATCAGAAGTTTGAGTTCAAAGAATGGCCAAAAATGGAGGTTTTCCCCTTCTTTTCTTCTTGGAGCTTCTTTCTTCCTTTCTTGACTGACGTGGTTTGGTTTTTCAGCAGCAAAAGGAGATGAGGGATGGCTTTAGGTGAGATTAAGTCAAGGAAATGATGAGGGACTAGGTTTAATAGCTCAATCATAGGCCTTAGGGGTGGTTTAGGGTACGTATGGCTGAAATCTACACCGTCGGGGGTCGAAACGACATCGAAAAATTACGAAACCTGTTCCATTACGTCCGGATAGTCGAAAGGAGTAGAACGCCACAAACGGGGCTTGAATCCGAGTGCCTAGCTCAAGATATAAATTAAAACGTGCACACATGTACTAAAATGACTCATTTTTCAAATGAGTCCAAAACTTTCAAAAAGTTACAAATTAGTCCAAAACTAAATTTTCAATTAAGTCCACATATTTTAAAATCATGAAATTACATCCTTAAATCACGTATTTCACATAATTCACGAAATTAGCATGCTCGGGATTAAAATTCACGTATCATAAATTCATAATTCACACGAATTCACATCATAGTTCCACTTAAGGCATTTTCTTGGTACTTAAATCACATATTTCATATATTTCAAATAATTCATATAGAAAACAATTAGAAATAAATATGAATGCATCAAATAAAATGAAATTAAATACAATTATGAAAAATAAACTCACACGTGGTACAAACCTGTACTGCGAACTAGCGGGGTGTCACACATGATCTGAGTGAATGATGAATTCTTTTGACCGCAAATAGTGCTGCCACGTTTCTAGGGCTCGAACCAAAGCATACAATTCCTTGTCGTAGGTGGAATAGTTCAAGGCTGCTCCATTTAATTTCTCACTAAAGTAAGCGATTGGCCTCCTTTCTTGCATAAGCACGGCACCTATTGTGACGCCCCGCTTCTCGGTCAAGGTAAAGTTTGGTAAGAGAGTGCACGATTTACCTTTCCTTGCATGATTTATGTGGAATTATGCCTTAATTTGATAATGGATTTGTGCTTAAGTGAAATATATTAAGTGTGCGATATATGTGGTTTTATGACATATTAATTATGTGCTTGTATTGCTATTATTGAGTGTTGATAGCATGTTTTATAATTTGACGAAACAATGTGCTTATATGGACATTAAAGCATAATTTAGGGACTATAAGGTAAATTTATTTTCCAAGCCTGAAACTGGATAGAACTTAATGAAATTGAGTAGATAATTCGATTACGAGTTCGTGGGTTTCTGAATCGCTCGATTTGGAGTTCGGACGAAGAAGTTATGGCCATTTTACGAAAAGTCAACCCTTTTAAGCCTAAATGTTGACCTGCGACCCAATTTCAATCCTGACCCAATTTGAGAGCCAATCTCACTTAAATCCGACCCGTATGACCCGCTCCATGACCCTATTCAGCTGATCCAAATCAGATTATAACACCAAACTTAAGTTACGTTATTTTCATAAGATTCAAGCCATTCTCTCTCAAGACCTTCTCTTAAGTCTATTCATATTCTCTCAAGAACACCCAAGACCTTCAAACCATTTTCAAGAACCAAGATCGAAGATTAAAGCTGGAGATTCAAGACTAGAGAACAAGATTCCCTCTTCGATTTCCAGCTCCCAAGGTAAGATTTGTGTGCTCTTTTCATAGGTTTGTGTTCTTGATGGTTTTGAGCTTGAATGTGAATCTAGGGTTCATGTTAGTCGGATTAAATCCGAATTTTATGATGGAAATATGTTTCTTATGATGTTGGGAGTGATTTGGTGTAAAAATTTCTCATTTTCATGCTTGTTTGAAGAAACCACCATTGTTGACCTTTGAAGCTTTTATGAAGAATTCTTGCATGTTCATGTTCTAGCATGTTTTAGCTTGATATGATGATGGATTTTTGTTCCTTATGTGTTTTTATGGAGAATGTGATAGATTTCCTACAATTTCTTGCAATGATTGAAGATTTACCCTTGAAGAGCATGCTTGAACTTTGAAGCTTTTATGCATATATGTAATTCTTGCTTAAATGATGTAATTCTTGGATTTTATGCTTATGTTATGTTCTTATATAAGGAATAAATGTTTTATGATGCTTATTTGTGGTTTTGGAAGCTTAATTTCATGTTTTGGGGTGTTTTAAACTCATTCCCGTCAAGTTTGAAATTGCTGCCACATTTTTTTTAAATTCTGGGCAGAATCCGCTAGGGTGGATTTTTGCTGTGTAAAAAATCCATGGGGGTGGATTTAAGGCAGTAGCTCTGGACCAAATCTGCGAGGGTGGATTTTTTGTGAAGGAAAATCCATGGGGGTGGATTTTCCCCAGCCTTGTTTTCTTGATTCGTTTCACTTGTTTTGCTTCTCGTTTGTTCCTTACTTATTTATATTATGTCTCTAATGTATTGTGACCTTGTTATATGTTGTGACATCTCATGCATACCTTATATTATGTTCTTTATACCTCAATCATGCTTAAGTTATCTTAATTGACTAAGTTATGCATTTAATTAAATTGTGTTAAGTGTGATTCATAGGTCGCTTATTACATATGACTTGAGAACTTGATATATGACTTATATGATGCAATGTGATCTTAATTACCAATCTATACCATTGTCAAACATTCCTTGCACATCATTAGCACATTTGCATTCATGTCAAAGCCATGCGTCGTCTTGTAGTGTTTCGAGTCGAGTCTTACCTTTGTTGGTACGTTGTCTTGTTAGGTGGTGAGTCTCCGGACGTGTAACCTTCCTTGTTCGTGCTTGATCTTCGAGGTTCTTGGTAAAGGTGAGGAGTTATGATATCAAAATGTTTTCAAAACTGTGGACACATATGGCCTCTCATATGTATTGGTTTTAAACTCCCGTTTTCGAAATGTATATGTAGGCATTATAAGCCAAGTTTTGTGAGCTTTGCTCGTATTATGGATATTTACTTATGGAAAACGGTTTACAAGTAAAACTTGAGTTTTGGTATATGGGATAGATACCCAAAATGGTTTCGGAACTTTCATTTGAGTATTATGTACGTGTGAGTTGTGTAGCTAGCCTTTGTTATACCTTGCAAGGACGCTTGCTTGGTCGGTTCTTTTGATAGCGCTCGGGGCGGAGTAAGCGGTGATGCCGGGAACGCAAGGGCGGACGGTTGATCCCTTATGAAGTACCCACTATTGGACAATTTTGCTAAGACTCCGAGGAGGATTCGGGGTTAAGGTAGGCTTGGGGGAAGGTCGGTTTCATGGACCCACTTCTCCATGGTTCTTTTGCGATGATCGGGGGGTGCACGCCCTCGACATCAACGGTGTTAAGGATGGATTGGTTTGATTTCTTTTGGTTTGGGAAGTAAGGATGGAGTGCTCGTACTCGCCGAGCCGGTGCTTCGGTTCATGATTCGATTTTTATAAAACTTGCATTGTTTTCCAAAAGAATTCGGATCATGAACATCTTTGATTTGAGCATGCATTGACCTCTTATATTTAAACTATGTAATCTTCTCCTCACCGGTTCCGTTTGAACTGACCTCCTTTACCTTTCGTGTCCGCAGGTCGCGTTTTGGAGTCTTGCTAGGCGGGGTCTTGCTTTGAGAGTTGTGTCGAGTCTAGCTTGTACTCGTTGTGTCTTTACATACTTCATATTTATGTCGCTTATGTTTTGGATTTATGGATTTAGAATGTTTAATGTTATTATGCTTTGGACCGTGTTGGCCACTAGGATGATTTTACTTTCCGTATTTTGAGCATTACGTGCTGGACCATGACGGTCATCTTCTTGTTGAATATATATTTCTCTTAGACCTTGTTGAATGTATTTTAATTCGAGCTTCCGCATACTTGTGTTTGTTTTTATTCTGGCTTTGTGAGTCTAGTACCGCCTAGCTAGGATGTCCGTTTGTCACCGCTTGCTTCGTTCTTGGCGGGTATATGGATAGCAATTCTATATACAAGCTAGGACCGTAGCGCGGGATAGGCGTGGGATGCCCTTGTCGGGGCGTTACACCTATACCAATACCAGAAGCATCATATTTGATTTCAAAGGTTTTAGAGAAATTCGGTAAAAGTAAAAGAGGAGCTGAACTTAGCTTTGATTTCAACGTTTGAAATGCCTTTTATTGAGCTTCCCCCCACTTGAATCCAACACTCTTCTTGATAACTTCCGTCAAAGGAGCTGCAATGTGATGCCCCGTTTCTCGATCAAGGTAAGCTTGTTACGAGAGTGAACGATTTACTTTTCTTTGCATGAATTATATGAATAATATGCCTTAATTGACCGTTATGCTTAAACTTATGTGGAATATATGATTTGTATGAAATACATGACTAATTGATGTGTTAATTATGTCCTCGTATTGTTCTTATTGAGCCTTGATAGCATGCTTTATGCTTAAACAAAACAATGTGCTTATTTGGACATTGAAGCATAATTTAGGGACTAAAAGGTAAATTTATTTTCCAAGCCTGAAACTGGATAGAACTTAATGAAATTGAGTAGATAATTCGATTACGAGTTCGTGGGTTTTTAAATCGCTCGATTTGGAGTTCGGACGAAGAAGTTATGGTTATTCTACGAAAAGTCAACCTTTTTATAAGACTTATGACCCAATTTCGAAATTACCCAATTTGAGACCCAATTTATCTTATAATCTGACCCGTATGACCCGCTCCATGACCCTAATAGCTGACCCAAATAACCAATTCAGATTTTTAAACACTAAAACTCATTTGACGTTATTTCATAAGAGATTCAAGCAAACTCTCTCAAGACTATTCATCTTCTCTCAAGAAAACCCAAAAACCTTCAAGCCATTTTCAAGAGACAAGAGAGGAGATTGAAGCTAGAGATTCAAGACTCAAGACCAAGCTATTCTCTTCGATTCTCAGCTCCTATGGTAAGGTTTTGTGTAAATGCTTGGGTTATGCTTTGAGCTTGAAGTTCTTGGTCGAAGCATGAACTAGGGTTGAATTTTATGAGTTTAATCCATGTTTTCTTGATGAATTCGTGTTCTACGTATGCTATTGGACCCTAGAAACATGTTTAGGTTGGATTCCACCTATTCTCTTGATTTCACCATTTTTGAGTTTTTGAAGATTTGAAGAAATTCTTGCATGTCTAAGATTTATTTGATTTCTTGCAATCTTGGTGTTGTAGAATGATTATGCTTGAGTTTTTATGAGGTTTGGAATCAATTTTAGTTGAATTCATGCTAGGATTAGAGATTCACCATTGAAGAGCATGCTTGAACTGTAACACCCCGCTTGTCCTACAAATAAGGTACGCCATGTTTCAACCTCCTTGTGTGTTTTAATTATGTGATTTTGTGCTTTGTGTGGCCCTATTTTGAACTCTTTAAGAGTTTAGGGGCTTGTTTGTAATTTTCTCTTTTTAGGAGTTTTCCGGTCATTTCTCGTTCGGTTGAGAGTTCGACCTTTTTGACCCCTGCTTTGCATTCGGGGCATCGAAACGAGTCCGTAGACTCTAAGTTTGCCCAATTCTAACTTCGTTAGCCCGTTCTTCCAACTATTTTTGCGTACGAGGACCCGAGATATATACTCGGATTTCCTCGTTTTGCGTGCCAAATCAGATCAGCCTTCCTGCATCGTCTTCCTCCCGCGACCGACACTATTCACACATAGTGAAGGTGTGATTTCACACACATGCCCGTTCTCCCTCGTTTCTCGACGGAATTCAACGAACCATTAGTGGAAATTCATCAGCTGGACGAGCCCGTCACAACCGTACCAAGATCGTGGCCAACCGAAGACCGACGGCGGCGCAGCGGCCGCCTGAATGTGGCGGGTGGCGCCACCACTTCGCCGCCGGCGATCCGGCGACTTTCGCCAGCTAATCTCTACCCTACCTTACGTTTTTTACCCTTCCCGTTCCATTTCCGACTTCAAATCAAGCAACCGGTGACCGGAGATGGCTGAATCGGCTGTGGCGCAGCGGCGGGACTTCGGCGGCGATTTGGGCCCTTTTCCCGGCCGGTTTTGGTGGTGGAGCCTTTACAAAAGTTGCTTAGAACGATGTAAACTAGCGGATGGCGTTGGCCCCGACTCGAGAACCGGCCGGCGGCGGCGGACCGGCTATGAACCGGTGGACTTTTTTCGGCGATTTTTCCGATGATTTGACTTGGGGCTTTCGTAGGGCTCGTTACAAGCTTTCCAACGGTATGCTCGGATTTCATTTTCGTTTTACGGTTTGCATTTAATTTCGATTTTCGTATTAAGGATTTGGTTCGGTTTTTCATCAACGAAGTCCTGTGTGTTTGTTATTTTCTGAAATTGTTTGAGGGATTTTGTTGAGTAGGCCGAGGCGCACGTTTCTGTCCTTCCGGGGATTTTTTCGACCACCGGAGGCGGTGTTCCAGTGGCGGCCGGTGGCTGTTCGGCCGGCTATGGTGGTGGCATTCCGGTGACTTTCGGACAGTAGATCCGTTTCGTTGTGGTGAGTCCAACGCCACTTCCCGTTCGTCAATCGGATATCCGGTTTATTTTATATGAATTTTTGAAGTTATTATATTTATTTTCGTTAATTGTTTTAATTGTAATTTTCGATCTTGTATGAATTATAAATTGAAATTATGAGTTGTATGATACTTGGAAATATGTTATGATGTATGAAAGTTTGATTCGTGATTTATGGAATTTATTTGCCTCGTTTTAAGCCTATCTACTTGAGAATATTTATTGTTTAAGGGATATTAATGCAATTTAAGGATCTAAATTATTCGTATTATTATGAGACTCATAATAATTAAATCACCAAAGTATGAGTTATGATCGATTTGAATAAATTATTTAAGTATGCTAATTGTTGAATATTGTGAAATATGTTAATATGTATTTACGTGTGAAATTGTTATGCATTTTGCATTTATCCTTTCGAGAATTAGTGCATGATATGAATTGAATTCTTAATGTCTTTATTTATTTTATGTAATATATGTTATGAATTTATAAGCTATGCATCTCTTGATATGTAATATGAATTATAATATGCTCTGAATGACTCGGTTGAATAACTATGGATTATATGTTGCATCATGTGTATTCATGAGCATGGCTGTGCGTCTTGTGGTTGTGATTCGAGTCTAAGTCTTGTGTTCTGTGTGTTCAGTCGATCAGGGTTTTTCCAGGGAGTGTCTGTCAGCTGTTTGGGTTCCAGTGGGACTTCTTGGCTTGTGTTTTCCGTTCTCGTCGGTGTAAGGTGAGGTTTTAGGAGTTCTGTTTTAGTTAAAGCGACCTACAACCTTCTGTGCTCGTTTTCAAGCCTGCATGCGATTATTCTATTATATTTATATAATAGATATGTGTTTATACGATACGTTTATGATTTTGTCATACGGTTAAAGGTTTTTCGAGCTGTATATGTACGAGCATATGTAAGCTTGAATGTTTTGCAACGAGGCTACGCTCCAAACCATGTGTCTTTATACCAGCTGCGGATTAGGATGACACGGAGAGGTACGTTTATAGCATATGCTAAGTTGCAAGGTATGGTATGCTCCGATAAGGTACGTAAGTATGATTTTGATACGATATGATACGTTTGGTGTGTAGCGAGTTATGATCTGATCTGATATGCTATGTTCTATTGTGTTGGGCCCCGAGACGTGGGTAAGGGAGACCCGGGACGACCATGGGGTCGCCGGCTATGACCCCTGTGCACGTTCTCATTTGAGATATTCATGTGCGACCTATGGAGGTTGGGAAGGCGTGGTATCTTGAGCCCTCGGTGGATAACCGGGGAAGGCATAGTGTGGGTTAGCTACCCCGTGTGTGTTAGATGTATGAGTAGTGAGGGTTTGCTCCCCGAACTACATGGTGTTGGGGCTGGATTGTTTATGATATTTGTTGGTTTCTGATATGATACGTATGATTCGATATGGAAGTAAGGTGGGAGACCCGTACTCGCCGGGTATATGATTATGATATGTTATGTTGATTATGAAACGGGATAGGAGTTTTCTCTTTTAATAAAATATGAGTATGCTCAGTTTGTTAAGTTATGAATAAGATAAGATATGTATAAGTTTGATTTGAAAATGGTTTTGGTATGCAAAACCCTACTCCCGGTTCATAATCTTTCTTTTAATACGTGCTCTGCTCCTTATTATGTATAGTATGTGTGAGTTCAGCCCCCTCACTCAGTCAGTGGACTGACCCTCGCCCCACCTATGTGTTTAGTTTGCAGGTGCAAGTTGTTGGTGTTCGAGCTAGGCGGCTTTGAGTCGGGTCTGTCAAGTCTGTGTCAGTCCGTTTGATTTTTGTTAAGTACTTTGTTCGAAATTATGTATGGAAATTATGTATATAGTATGTTCTGTATAGGATTATCTTTATGCTTTGATTATATGAATTTTCGGGACAGGTTAGGACAGGGCATGGATTAGTTGAACCCGTCTTTGTTGTATGTTTGAATTCGGGACAGGTTAGGACAGGTTCGTGGAATTAGTTGAACCCGTTTATTTATGTTGGTTAATTAAAGTATTTTGTTAGTTCATATGTTGCATCGCTTCCGCATTCGGGTTTTTACATATTTTACTTGTACAGGGTTTAAGTACCGCCTAGCTTAAGTTGGATTTTTCGTTTGTCACCCGTTCGCTGTGACTTGGTGCGTGTGCGGACTTTCCATTTCGTACCACGTGTCGAGTCATAGTGCGGGGGTGTGGTGCCCCACCGCTTGGGGTGCTACATGAACTATGAAGCTTTTATGCATATATGTAATTCTTGCTTAAATGATTTCATTCTTAGATTTTATGCTTATATTATGTTCTTATATGATGTATGTAACGCCCCGACCCTTCGATCTTCTAAGTACGACGTTACGGATGTGCTAAGTGTGCATTTAATTATTAAGAATGCGATAATTTGAATTATTTGGAATAATTGAATAACGATATTAAGTTTTAGGTTTGAAGTTTTAAACGTTTAAATCCTTTTCGAACCGTTTTTGATTTGTTTAATTCCGTTTCCAATTCCGTTTCTTGTGCCAACTTGGTATACTTGAATTATGTGAGTTATTAACGTGTTTACACGCTTACGTTGTAATTTTAAGATCGTTTGATTTAATTTTGATTTCGGTTTTTGGAGACGGAACTTATAGGGCTTAAAACGCTTTTGAGCACGCCCTGGGTTCCGGACGTCATGCTTAACCATATTAATTAAATTTATAATTTCGTTGACTTTAAATTATATTTAAATTAGAATTTAAATGCTAGTTATAAATTATAACGAATGAATTATTAAGAATATGTGCATGAATGTTTAATTGTGCTTCGTTCATATATGAAATGATATCGAAATGTCGTGGAAATTTAGTATGTCGTAAATATATGTGTTATGAGAATGCCTATATGCTCGGTTTATGTTTTCGAACTCGTTTGACATGTTAACGAATTTAATTTGAATTGTGGAACCAAATCGGGGGCTAACAAGCAATTAGCGCACCCTTGGTTCCGTACGTGATATCTTGAGCTCGGGAACTCCGATTCGAGTTCCGTCAACTTCGTTGAACTCGTATCGAAGATTCGAGTTTATTAAACTTAGCCTTATATTTTTCCAAAATCATTTGAACCTCCGAAATCCAACCGAAAAACGAAAAGGCATCCAAACAACCACCTTTCACTAAAATGACCATAACTTGATCAAAGCTTAACCAAATTAACTATGGTTGGTGGCCTTTTAACCCTAGTTCAATCCTCTATCTTCCCCTAACTATCCCTAACCGAGCATACCCACACACAAGCCAGAAAGATCAGCCAAAGCTTCTGCCTCCCCAGTTTCCCGTAACTGTGCAAACCCTTGAGGTTTTGAGCTCAAATCTCAATCAACTTTCATCCAATCATCAAGGTGAGTTAGGATTATGTTATACACTCTTCTCTGGTCATTTTAATCTATTCATCACTAATTTTAACTCAGATTCTATGTGATTTTAAAGATTGAGATTGAATAGTTAGGTTAGGAGAGATTTGATGAATTCTTGAATTCCTTAGACTCATAACTTGTTTCAGTGATGTATATATGATTCTTTTCCCTCATTTATGACTGAGTATGCTTGTATTAGATGGTTGATTGTTCATGTAAATTCCTGCCTTGTTTCCATTCGTTTTCCCCTGTTTTTCCTTCATGAACTGCTGCATGATTTCCTTGTTGATTGCCGCGTAGGTTGAGGTTAATTTCAGGCTTGGTTGTTGATCATTTGTGTCATTTATGTCCCTTATATGTTAGCCTGCCTTGGTTGTAAGTTGTGTGCGAGTTTCGGTCTGAGTTGAACCTCCCTTTCTCCTCCCCTGTTTCGCCATTTTCTACGTAGCTTCTGTTCTGCTGCTGCTGCGAGACACGGGTGTGTCGTTCTTGGCCTTTCCAGAGTGGAACGGGGGTGCAGCTTGTCCGGTTCTCTCTGTACCAAGACACGGGGGTGTCACGGCGTGTTCTAATTTGGTGACACGGGGGGTGTCACCCCTGGAATTTCATGCACAATGTTGTTGCTGCTGCGTCTGTTCTTGTCTTCTTTCTTTTCCTTCTTTCTTATGCTGTGTTACTGCTACTTTACTTCCTGTTGGTGCTGCTGTTCCCTTTCTCTTTTTCCTGCTGCTTCTTCCTAGCGTTTCTTCTGCTGCTGCTGCTGTAATGTCGCTGGGTTGCTGCTGTTTGATGGTGTGTGTGTAGTAGGTAATCTGTGTATGCATGCTTGAGACGTGTGAGTATGTGTTGCAGGTATTATGTATATGTATATTGTGGAATGCATAAGTACGTATGAATGTCTATATATATGTATTTATAGTATATGCATGCATGCATTTGTATAAAATATGTATATTCATATATATTTTAATCGTGTAGTATATATATATATAATTGTAAGTGCTGTATATATAATATATGTTTTATATATTCAGTTTATATATATATATATATATATATATATATATATAGGTATTTTATATTTTATATTTTGAATACGTTTGAATTTGATGCGATTGTAAATATGTACGTTAAATGTTTAAATTGGATTATGTGTCTCATTTCGTTAATTTTATGACAATACATTGAATTAGTGAGTATTGAATTAATATATGTGATTCGAAATGTGAAATATATGATTTACGAATTATAGACTTAATTTATAGAATTGATTATTATCTAATTTATGTTATACATATTTAGATGATTTAAATGCCTTTGGTTTGTTTAATTTTATAATTGAAAACTTGATATAGTTAAATTTTAACTGTTATATGAAATTCATGACTTGAATTGCTTTAAATTATGAAAAGTTTGAATATGATACCTTCATATATGGAACGTGTTGAATGAAATACTTTGTAGTTTGGCTTCTTAACATGATTTAGGGTATGCATCTCGTATCATGTGCATGACATGTTGTGCGTCCTATTTGGTTCATATTGAGTCTCCTCTCACTGGTACACATTGTTCATTCTCTTGTACAGTTCGTTTCCAGGGCGGACACTTCCGAATTGAATAGGTACCCGTATTGCTCATGCATGCTTTATGTCTCGTGGTATTCCAGGTGAGGGTGTTTCGTTTTAGTTACATATGAAACCCTACAACCGTATGTGACAAGCTTTGGCCAAAAACCTAATATAGTTATATATATGGTTTTCAAATGAAATGTATCGAGTAAATATTGATCGAGTAAACCCTTTTCAAATGAATTATAAATATGTTATGTTTCTTATGAATTGATATGTTTTGGCCAGATTATGCATGTATGTTATGTTCACGGGCCCAGAAATTAGTACATGTGGCTATCCGGGGAGGCAAGGGCCGACGGTGATCCCATGTGCTGATTCCATTATGTTAGCGGCGAAACGGACCTCGTCAAGGAGGTTTTGATGAGGAAACGCTAACCGGGCTTTGAGGCCTCATGAACCTCATAGCCACATTGATATGTTTAGCTGGCCGGGCCCTGCAAACCCGTCCACCACCGGAGGAAGAAGGTTGGAACTCGTTTTATGATTATGTTATGTTATGATTGTTATGCACCGTGCGAGAAGGCCGGGACACGGATTGCCCAAACGACTATGTTTTATGTTATGACTTGCATGTATTACGATATATTACATGATCACTTATTTAAAGTATTAATGATATGTGTCGTACACAGTCGGAGTTTGGTTGGAGATGATGCACGCTCACTCGCCGAGCCTTTATGTTTATGTATAGATTATGAACGTAATGAATTAATATGATTAGTCGTAAAATCCGAGTATTGCTTGGTTATTTTCTCGCCCTTTGGGAACTAATTTCAAATAAACCTTGCTCGGGATTTATGACTCGCATGTGCATGTTTTATATATATGTATATCGCTCCTGCTCACTCAGTCTTCTAGAGACTGACCCTCTCCCTCCCCAACCTTTCAGCGCGCAGGTTTGGCTTTGGAGTCTCGAGCTAGGCGGAGTGTGTTCAGTCTTTAAGTTGGTCAAGTTAAGTTAGAAGAGTCTTTACACTCGCATTGTATCTAAGTTATGTATGATTCAATTCCGCAATATTGAACTTGAGTCGTTGTATAATTGCTATTGAATTGCTTTTGTTGGGCTTTGATTATGATTATAAAAGAGGCCTGAAGTGCCCAAGTCTGCTTATGGTTTGTGTGTTTGAATTTTAGTTCTCCGATGCTTTATATTTTGTTGATTGGTTATTATTGCAGGGTCTAAGTTCCGCCTAGCTTAGGGGGGCTTTCTGGTTGTCTCCCGTTCGCTATGGTTTGATACGGGTGCGGATTTACCATTTCGTTACTCGTGTTGAGCCATAGTGCGGGGGATGTGGTGCCTCTCGTGCGGGGTGCTACATTTGATGTCCTAACAATTGTTGTATAATCGATACTGGATGTAAATAAGTGATAATAGTTCTGTAACGCCCGAGCGCGAGACGTCACATCCCCCGCACCATGACCCGACCCGTATACGAAATGGATTTCCATACACGTGCCGAATCATAGCGAACGGAGACATACACACTCGCTATGCCAGGCGGGACTAACCTATAACTTAAACCCCAACAACAACCACAACAATCAGAGTAAAGGAAACGTGGAAGCAATAATTCATACATTATTTATTGAGCTAGAGCTCTAGGTACCAACAAGTATTCCATATATGTTGAGCTATACGCTCTATGTACCAATAATTCAAGTAGGATACATATAGGTACCATATTCATGTACGCTCCATACATACAAAATCCAAAAGTAACAAAATGAAATCCAATGCGTGTAAAGGAAAGGCTAGACACTATGCAAGACTCTCCTCCCGACTCGCATCCCGCCTAGCATCCCCTTCCTGCAAAAACAACTGAAACAACTCCGGGTTCAGTCTTAGACAGACTGGTGGGTATAAAAAGATAGGCATAATATCATAATATTTCGGAATTTAAACACGTACATGCAAGTTATAATCCTTATTCGAGGTTTAGAACCCTTTTTCCCAAGTGGGAGAAAATAAGATACAACGAATAGGATTATAACCGTTCATTTCATTCATTAGGTCATTAGTAGCCCGACGAGAGGGCGTGCATTGTCTCCAACCACCACCTCGTGTAAATCATTAATCATTCAATCAATCATTCGTTCATGCATTCATTCTTTCGTGCACATTCATAGATCATACATATACTCCTTTTTCCTTCGGGTAGGGAACGGGTTTGCAAGGCCTGAACCCTCATTCATTAATGCTAGAGGGGTACATGAATCCCCAAAAGCGCGGGTCCCCTTTCGTTCACTAATCTCCTAGTGAAGTCCAGGTTGCCGAAATTGTTGGAACTAGTATAAATGGATTCCCGTCAGCCCAAGCTTCCCCGGTTCACCACTACACTAAGTCCCGGGCCCCCATTCATTGTGATCACACATTCATTACTCGCCAAAACATTTTGGTAGGATAGTCATAATAAAAGGCTTTCGTTTAAAGCATTGCTCATTAAAAACTTGGTATAAATTACCTATATAGGATTTTGGCTAAAATCTTGCACATTAGGTGTTCGGGGTCATAGTGTTAACTAATAGAAGAAAAACCCACCTGGAAGACAAAAGAACCCGACAAACTCTCATTGCTCGACCTCGTCACCCACCGGACCAAGACCTGTGTGACAAGGTAGTGTGAGACTCTATTATGACCACATTAAACGCTGGGCTATGTAATAACATGCTATGGAATGCTTAATATGCGATAATATGTTCAATTATGGTCATGAATGTCATAGAATCCAATTAAACACATAATTCAACAAATTTCGTTCAAACTACGGTAAAACCGTATTCATTCTCGTTCATATCGTTCATACCTTCATACTTTCATTCATAAGATCATCAATATCAAATATCAATCATAAACCATAACTTTAATATAATCACGTTACATATAATCCACCAATACGAACCATAAACGCAAAACAAGCAATAAAAGAGTTCCCCCAAAGCTGCCATTTCAAATGACACGGCCGTGTTGAGTTTTCAAAGGAAACGGACATGGCCGTGTCCGAGGTTCAAAATCCAGAAATTCAAAGTCGAGGGCTTGACACGGCCGTGTTGAGTTTTCAAAGCATTTGGACACGGCCGTGTCCGGGGTTAAATTCAGAAAAAAAATCAAAGTCGAGAGCCCAACACGGCCGTGTCCATTTTCAGTTCAAAGCTGACACGGCCGTGTCAGCTCGTCGTCTTCACAAGAGAAACAGAGCATAAGCTCTGTTTCTCTGAGGGAAAAGCTTGCAAAACAGGGCAGCAACAAGGAAGCTCTTTTATACCACTTAGACACTAACTCATGCCCCAAAACTCATGCAAATCATATAATTCATTCATATATACAAGAATTCACACTCAAAGTTGGCAAAAGATCACCCAATAACAAGCTTTCATCCATGAAAGCTTCAAGCTTCATCAATGGCACATCATGCTATACACAACCAACATGAGATCCAAGCATATAAAAATGATAAGGAAGTTACAATGATCATCTATCAAGTTTCAAGTTTCACTTTAAACCATTAAAACCAAGGATCAATTCCAAACCCTCAATTCATGCTTTCATTCAAACCATATCAATTCCCCAACTTCTATCATGCTTCACTTAGATGAACATATAGAGGAGAAGTTGGAGATTCCAAATCACTTATTACCTTGGAAGAAGATGGAAGATTGGTTAATCTTGAGCTCAAAGTTGGTTGATCAAAGACAAGGGTTTTTGGAGCTTCTCTTCTCTCTCTTGGAGCTGATAATGATCGATGAATGGGGAGGCAAGGAGAAAGAATGCTGATATTTAGTGGTAAAGTGGGTAGAATACGGGTCGGTTCAAGTCCGGTTCGATTAAGAAATGGTTCAAACAAGTTATAAAGTCGAGGCTATGGAAAGGTTCGTTGTCGAAGGTTCAAACGGTATCGAAAAAGTACTAGGTCAAGTTTAATGGATAGGTAACGTCGAAACAAGTTCAACGCCGGTTACGGATCTCGATTTCGAGGTCCGGAGCTCAAGATATAGCGAAAACCGTTCAGGGTTGCCTATATACAAATAGGTCCCTAAACTTTCAAAAAGTGGCAATTAAGCCCAAACTCAATTTCTAATTGAGTCCAAAACATTCAAATAAGTTACAATCAAGTCCACGATTACACGAAACACGTAATTTCATTCAATTAACACCGAATTCATGAAATTCACATTCTCACATATTCATTCATATAATCATAACTCAAATTCGAAATCATATAAAATTTAAACAATTAAATCAAATTGGAAACGAATTCCATTAATAAAACAAGACATGAAATCATATAATTAAATGTAATTGCTCACATAACTCTTACCTGCACGTGTGAAAACACGGGGCGTTACAAGTTCCCTGGCTTTATGTGGTTGTTTTGATAAAGTTGTCGTAATTGGTTATTTTGATGTTTTCTCCTTGGTGGTTGTTCTTCGTTGTGGCTGTGTTTTGTATTTTGAACTTTGTTGCCTGTTTGTGAGAGACGGGGTTCTCTCTTTGTTGTTTTTGAGAGATGGGTTCTCTCTTTGTTGTTTTTGAGAGACGGGGTTCTCTCTCTTTGTTATTTTTGAGAGACGGGGTTCTCTCTTTGTTGTTTTTGAGAGACGGGGTTCTCTCTTTGTTGTTTTTGAGAGACGGGGTTCTCTCTCTTTGTCGCTTTTGAGAGACGGGGTTCTCTCATTGTTGTTTGAGAGACGGGGATTCTCTCCTTGTTGTTTGTGAGAAACGGGGTTCCTCCATTAATTGTTTTCGGGCAGATAGTGAATCCGAGGACAGATTCTTTTTAAGGGGAAGAGGTTGTAACGCCCCGACCCTTCGATCTTCTAAGTACGACGTTACGGATGTGCTAAGTGTGCATTTAATTATTAAGCATGCGATAATTTGAATTATTTGGAATAATTGAATAACGATATTAAGTTTTAGGTTTGAAGTTTTAAACGTTTAAATCCTTTTCGAACCGTTTTTGATTTGTTTAATTCCGTTTCCAATTCCGTTTTTTGTGCCAACTTGGTATACTTGAATTATGTGAGTTATTAACGTGTTTACATGCTTACGATGTAATTTTAAGCTCGTTTGATTTAATTTTGATTTCGGTTTTTGGAGACGGAACTTATAGGGCTTAAAACGCTTTTAAGCGCGCCCTGGGTTCCGGACGTCATATCTTGAGCTCGGGAATTCGGATTCGAATTTCGTCACCTCTGTTGCCTTCGTATCGATGATTCGGAGACAATGGAACAAGCCTCATACCTTTTTGAGATCATTAAGACCTCTGAAATCCAACCGTAACAAGCAACTCGTGCAAGAAGAACCCCTTTTGTTGACTAGTCTTCATGGTGGGACCCCTTAACACCTCTCTAACCTAACCATACTTTAACCATGACTTGTGTACTAGAGTTAACCCCTTTCCTCCTCTTTTCATCAGCAAACCGAGCCAAACCCCCTTATTTTTCTGCAGCAAATCGAGAGAGAGTGGAAGGAAGAAGAAAAGAAGAGAAAACCTTGGCCTTTGTGATTTTTGAGCTCAAATCACGTCTTTTCTTCACCAAATCTTCAAGGTATGAATATTTATGTATCCTCTACTCTTTTATACATGATTTCATCCATTTATTTCTGATTTTGGATCAGATTTGGTTAGGGTTTGAGTTATGAGCTTGATATGAAATTTTGGGGATTTTTGCTCTAATGACTTATCTAGTTGTGTGGCTGATTTCCTTGCTTATACATGATGATATGAGCTTGTTTCTTGTCCCATTTGTTTCCTAACTGATAGTATATGATGTTAGGATGATTTGCTCTTTAGACCCTTTGATGAAATCATGTGATTTAGAGCCCCAAACTTGATGATTAAAACTGCCTCCCCTGTTTCGGGACTGCTATGTAGAATTATGCCTTGTTGCTTGATCAAATAGCCTTCTTTGCATGTGAATTTGCATGGAGTTGATGTACACTCATTGTTTTATATGTTAGGATTCATATTACAAGCCTTTGTGATGTGAATCATGATGAACCGCGGCCATATCTTGTCCTAAATGAAGAGCTGGACCGATCCACAACTCAAGAAGATAGCATACAAATGGAACAAAGTTATGGTGGTCCAATTACAAGAGCTCGGGCCAAAATTATCCAAGAGGAAGTTGGAAATCTCTTAAACCAATTTGCTCAAACTGGACTCCAACCTTCAAGATGGGCTGCTGAACCAAATTACATCATTTCCACACTTTGGACTTTAGGAATTGGACATAAAAACATTGAAGTATTTATCTCCCTTTCATGCAGATTCAGATTCGGGGACGAATCCTTTTCAAGAAGGGGGGAATGATGTGAATCATGATGAACCGCGGCCATATCTTGTCCCAAATGAAGAGCTGGACCGATCCACAACTCAAGAAGATAGCATACAAATGGAACAAAGTTATGGTGGTCCAATTACAAGAGCTCGGGCCAAAATTATCCAAGAGGAAGTTGGAAATCTCTTAAACCAATTTGCTCAAACTGGACTCCAACCTTCAAGATGGGCTGCTGAACCAAATTCAGAATACTTCAATGTTTTTATGTCCAATTCCTAAAGTCCAAAGTGTGGAAATGATGTAATTTGGCCCTAAGCCTATTATAGTATTATTTGAGCCTTTATTTTATCATTATTTAGCTGCATATTAGTTTATTTAAGCCCACTTTTGTAAGCCTTCATGGCAAGTGGCGGGAATAGCTTGTGTCCTTTAGTATTCTAGTGTCTCTTAGGTTTCCATGCATGCATCTTTATATTCAGCATTGTAACTTGTTTTTCTTTCAATCAAGAAGTAAAATTATTGAATTTTCATTCAAGTGAGATTTTTCTCTCAAGTTCTTTGCTGAACGACATTAGGGTTTCAAACCCCTTTCCCGGATAACGTTATTTCTCGACTCCTTATAGTCGACGGGGTGCGTTACTTACAATCTGATAGTGTTGGTTCTTTGCTCAATATAGCAAACGGGTCACACTCCTCTTATTTTCAACCTTGAATTGGACGATCAGATTCAAGAACTCCAAGTATTGATATAGGGTTTCACGGCAAGTACGTGGAGTTCGTATCACTTTGGATCAATTTTAAGCCCCAAAACCGAAATACATGACCTGTTTTTATGCATAATCCTTAACAGACTTGCTGCTCGGTTTCGGTGCTCTTAACGTGTGATTTGGACTTTGCACTCTAAATGAAATATGCTCCTAACATGCTAAATATGTTGTATATTAAGTTTCATAAGATTTGGAGTTGATTTGGTATGCTTTTGGACTGATTTTGTGTAAGGCTTGTTTTGTCGGTAAAACCTTGTTTTCATTTTTGGGGCTGTACCGAGACACCCCCGTGTCTCATTTGCCTTGTATTGTGTGACACCCCTGTGTCACACCCTTTTTGCCTATTCGTACTGAGACACCCCCGTGTCTTAGTATACTTAAGTTGAGGGACACGGGCGTGTCCCTCCCCCTGCGCATTTCTTACCTTTTCCTTTTCGGTTTTTGATTGTTTCACCTTTTTAATGCCTTTATCTTCATTTGTGATGAACTATGAACTTGTTTTACTATGTGTTGGGAGTATTGTAGTTTAATTTCTTAACCTTTGGGTGAGATTTAGGCATGCTTTTGATGAATGCCGTTTATGTGCGTTTTGTGGCGTTTATGATTTCCGTAACCTATTTCCCTTATCATATGATTTCTTCTTGTTTTCAAACTTTGGAAATATGTTACATTATGTGATATGATGTATGAAGTAGCGTTTTGTGAAAGATTGAATACGTTTGAATGTGTGTTGAACTTAATTTACTTCAATGCTCTTAATTGCCTAAATGTTGGATCTTGTGCTTTGAATTTCTTGAATTGAATTGATTGGAAGTGAAATGTGAAGGATATGAACTCGTTTGAATACGAATGCTTCATTGAATGAATGAATTGAATGTTTATATGTCTTTAAGACTTTAATAGTGCACATGAACGTGTTCATTACATTATAGCATCTTCTCTTCATTCATATCATGATCATTACATTGCCGAGCGTCCTATTTGGTCATTATGAGTCTCACAACACCTTTCTTGCACAGATTTTGATTTCGTTGGAGACGAGTCCTGTAGTACCCCAAACGAAAGGCACCACATCCCCCGCACTATGACCCAAACCCGGTTACGAAATGGAAAGTCCGTACCCGAATCCGAATCATAGCGAACGGGAGACCAACTCACACACTATGCTAGGCGGGAGCTAGAACCTCGAAACCAAAGAAACAATTCACAAGAGAAAGGCATGTGCGGAAGCAACATACAATCAATCATATAATCTATCACAACCACAATAACAATAGGTGACGGGTTCAACTAGCATACCTAGTCTCGAAATTCCAAGCATAAATCATAAAACATAAAACATAACTCACGGGTTCAAACTATCCCTAGAAGCCTGTCCCTAATCAATAAAACATAATCAAGGCAATTCATACATACTTCTTAACTTATTGAATATACAATATGCGTGTAGTGAGACTCAGACCCAACCAAAGGACTTGACCGACACCAAATCCCGCCTAGCACTCCAAAACCTGCAAAGAACCTGAAAACAAAGCCGGGTTCAGTCTATAGGAGACTGGTGGGTATAAAACAAGGTATAAGTAGAATATATAACGGTAATTAAACAATCACATGCAAGCTATAATCCCAAGTGAGGTTTTAAAGAATTTCCCAAGTGGGTGAATAAAATCATCAAAAGGGATTATAACGAATCATTAACATTAGGTCATTATTGGCCCGGCGAGTGGGCGTGCATTATCTCCAACCACCACCTCGTGTAATTCATTAAACATTCTTTCTTTCCTTCTTTCATTCATGTATAACATTCTTTTGTGCACAATCATAAACATTTACAGCTTCTTTCTCCGGGTGATGGCCGGGTGATCGGCCCGAACCATCCATTCATTGACCAAAAGGGTTTCATGACTCCCCTAGTGGCACTCAGCGTCCATTCCTCGCTAACTCCTAACGAGGTCCGGTTACGCCGTACATTGGTGGGACTAGTGTGAGGGATCACCGTCAGCCCATGCCTCCTCGGGTCACCACTCACACCAAGTCCCTGGGCCCCATTCTGTGCATAACATTCTTTCTTTTCTCGCCAAAAGGGACTTGGTGTGAGTGGTGACCCGAGGAGGCAAGGGCTGACGGCCATCCCTCACACTAGTCCCACCAATGAACGGTGTAACCGGACCTCGTTAGGAGTTAGCGAGGAATGGATGCTGAGTGCCATCTGGGGAGTCATGTTCCCCTTTTGGTCAATGAATGGGTGGATGGGCCTTGCAAACCCGCAACCAACCCGGAGGGAAAAGGTGTAAATGTTATTGAATGCGCACGAAAGAATGAAATGCATGAAAAGAAAGAAAGAATGAATGTTAATGAATGTTAATGAACGATAATGAATTACACGAGGTGTTGGTTGGAGATAATGCACGCCCACTCGCCGGGCCAATAATGACCTAATGTTAATGAATTGTTATAATCCCTTTTGATGATTTCCATTCGCCCACTTGGGAAATTCTTCAAAACCTCACTTGGGATTATAGCTTGCATGTGATTGTTTAAATACTGTCGTATATTATATTATGCCCTACTTTTATACCCACCAGTCCCTTTTGGACTGAACCCGTTTGGCTTTCAGTTGTGTTGTGCAGGTGTCAAGGGAGCTAGGCGGGATTTCGAGTCATAGGTTTTACTTTCGTCTTTTAGCCCTTGTATTTTGGTCTTACACTCACTTATTGCACGTTGGATCATTGTATTGATTAATAATGGAGTGTATTGGTTGTTTGAGCCTTGACGGCATTTGATAATGTATATGGACTATTTTTGGAGTTTGATTGCTCATTGTTTATATTATGGCCAGTTATTGCTTCCGCATTTGTAATCACTCTGATTTTATGGTTTAAGGATTAGCCCGCCTAGCATAGCGTGTGTGTTTGTCCCCGTTCGCCATGACTTAGCTCGAGTATGGATCGTCCATTTCATATTCGGGTCGGGTCTCGGTGCGTGGGATGTGGTACCTTGCGCTCGGGTGCTACAATGTATGAATGTTTTATGATGCTTAATTGAGGTTTTGGAATCTTAATTTCATGTTTTGGGGTGTTTAGAATTCATTCCCGTCGAGTTCGAAGTGGCTGTCACGTTTTTTTTTTAAGTTCTGGGCAGAATCCACTAGGGTGGATTTTTGCTGTGTAAAAATCCATGGGGGTGGATTTCAGGCAGTAGCTTCTGGACCAAATCCGCGAGGGTGAATTTTTTGTGAAGGAAAATCCACGGGGGTGGATTGTCCCCAGCCTTGTTTTCTTGACTCGTTTCGCTTGTTTTGACTCTTGTATGTCCTTTTCTTGTTTCTATAATACCTTTAATGAGTCGTGGCCGATTATATGTGGTAGAACTTCTTGCATATCACTTGTTATGATTTTATTGGCTTGACCAAGTTTAAGTTGTCACATTTTGCTAAGTTATGCATTTACTTGAACTTGTATGACTTCCTACTTTAAGTGTGACCTTGACATGCTATACATGCTCATGATTGATCCTCACATTTCATTAAGTGCATGATATGACTCCATAAGCATACATAACTCTCATAAGTGACTTGTTACTTAAGCCGTGCGTCGTTTACTTGGTTTGGGTCGAGTCTCACCTTTGTTAGTACGTTTGTCTTGTTAGGTGGTGCGTCTCCGGCCGAGTAGTTCGTTGCTCGTGGTCGACCTTCGAGTTCTTGGTAAAGGTGAGGAGTTATATACTTATGAAACGATTTCAAAACTGTGGACACCTATAGCCTTTCATGTTTATTGTTTTGAACTCCCGTTTTGAAAATGTATATTTAGGCTTTATAAGCCAAGTTTCGTTAGCTATGCTCGTATATTGGATATTCGCTTATGGAAAACGGTTTACAAGTAAAACTTGAAGTTTTGGTATATGGGATAGATACCCAAAATGGTTTTGAGACTTCCATTGTGACGCCCCACGTCTCCGAAGCACGACCCAATGACATTCTCGGGTAAGTTTTCACATTTGTATGTTAATTTGAGAATTTCGTGACTTATATGATTTAATCGGAATTTAATTTGATATGTGATTATTCAGATTATTTGATGATTAATTGCTAATTTAATTATTACGTGCGTACGTGACTTGAATAGTTTAATTCAATTTAATTCGAACTTATTTCTACGAAATAATTACTAAAAATAGAGTTTAAATTTAATATGTTATGTAACATGCCTAATTCGAATTTATTCGTAATATTTGAGAATTAATTGCCAATTATATGGTTTTGGGGTATCGTTAATTTGTACGAAAGATTTTCTAAAATTAAATTGAATTAAGTTCTAATTGGTAAATAATTTCCCAATTTAAAATTGTAAAATTAATTCGGGACTTGTATGTTTAATTGAGACCCTACAAGAATTATTTTGCGGTTAATTGAACACGTTATTTTATTTTCCTACGTGTTAAGACTACCCGGTTTGTATATAGCATGTATCTAGACACATTTCTTATCACTTTTCTCCCACACACTATCTCTCCTATCTCCCTCTCCTCTCTCGGCCGAAATGAACGAGAAAAGAAGCCCCCCATTTCTCAAATTTCAACTTCATCAATTCTTCACCAAATTGGACATGGAAATAGTTAAAATCGAAGTACTCGGAACAAGGAACACAACTGATGTGAATCATGATGAACCGCGGCCATATCTTGTCCCAAATGAAGAGCTGGACCGATCCACAACTCAAGAAGATAGCATACAAAAGGAACAAAGTTATGGTGGTCCAATTACAAGAGCTCGGGCCAAAATTATCCAAGAGGAAGTTGGAAATCTCTTAAACCAATTTGCTCAAACTGGACTCCAACCTTCAAGATGGGCCCTAAGCCTATTATCCTTTTCAGAATACTTCAATGTTTTTATGTCCAATTCCTAAAGTCCAAAGTGTGGAAATGATGTAATTCGGCCCTAAGCCTATTATAGTATTATTTGGGCCTTTATTTTATCATTATTTAGCTGCATATTAGTTTATTTAAGCCCACTTTTGTAAGCCTTCATGGCAAGTGGCGGGAATAGCTTGTGTCCTTTAGTATTCTAGTGTCTCTTAGGTTTCCATGCATGCATCTTTATATTCAGCATTGTAACTTGTTTTTCTTTCAATCAAGAAGTAAAATTATTGAATTTTCATTCAAGTGAGATTTTTCTCTCAAGTTCTTTGCTGAACGACATTAGGGTTTCAAACCCCTTTCCCGGATAACGTTATTTCTCGACTCCTTATAGTCGACGGGGTGCGTTACTTACAATCTGATAGTGTTGGTTCTTTGCTCAATATAGCAATCGGGTCACACTCCTCTTATTTTCAACCTTGAATTGGACGATCAGATTCAAGAACTCCAAGTATTGATATAGGGTTTCACGGCAAGTACGTGGAGTTCGTATCATTTGGTATCTAGAGCTTAGGTTTCCATCCAAGGTTACGTATCCATATCTTTTATCTTTTGTATAATTTCTTTTCATTATCGTTATATTGCTGCAAAAAAAAAAAAAAAAAAAAAAGAACGGAAAAAAAAAAAAAAACGAAAAAAAAAAAGAGAGCAGCATTGTTTCAGTCATTTTCTTTGTAATCTCAAATCATAAGTCATGTGGATTTGTTTGCTTGTATCTTTTTAGTTGTAACAGTTCGTTTGTGACAATTTTAGCACCCTTATTGATTCATTCATCTTAAGGATTATTTGGTTGAGGGATCTGAAATTTCTTGTGTCTTTCTTCAAGAATTGAGAGAAAAGAGTGGTAAAAGGCTTGAGTTGTGAGCACAAAAGAGGGAAAAAGCCATATTTTTGAGTGATACACGAGCGTGAGTGACTCTAAACGAGGGCAAACACGTGAGGGAGTGTTGTGAGGTAATTTTTACTAACGATTTTTCTTGCAGGTTTAAAACATGACGGAAGAACGAAATGAACAGCCTCCAATGGACGTTAACTTTGTCCTCCGTGCAATGCAACAACAATTTGATAGGTTGAACGTACAATTTGGTGAGATCCGGGATCGATTGGATCAAAATGATGGACGGGTGACTGAATTACAACAAAATGCTCTCCCGGCTAGGAGACCAAACCGACGACCAGCCGATTTGGGTATCAATCCTCGTGATGGATTTGATGATGAGGAAGATGACTTAGATGAGGCTGCATCAAATGCCTCTTCAAGGAGAGATCATAGACGTCCAAGATACCAACAACAACGAAGAGGAAGAGGGGTAATTGACAATAACCTCGGATCTATCAAGCTTTCTATTCCTTCCTTCAAAGGACAAAATGACCCGGAAGCTTACATTGAATGGGAACGAAAGGTGGAGTTAATTTATGACTGCCACAACTATTCGGAAGGGAAAAAGGTAAAACTTGCAGCCGTATCCTTTACGGACTATGCTATTGTATGGTGGGATCAAGTGGTGATAAGTAGACGCAGAAGTGGTGAGTACCCTATTGAAACTTGGGATGAGATGAAGGTGGTTATGAGGAAGAGGTTCGTACCTCCTCACTACTATCGAGACCTACACCTTAAGTTGCAAAGTTTGAGGCAAGGGTTCA
This sequence comes from Lantana camara, assembly GCA_037501455.1. NCBI lineage: Eukaryota > Viridiplantae > Streptophyta > Magnoliopsida > Lamiales > Verbenaceae > Lantana > Lantana camara. Next base: position 47,680,794 of record CM074865.1, read on the forward strand.
AAACGGTAGAGGAATACTACAAAGAAATGGAGATGGCAATGATTCGAGCAAATATTGAGGAGGATCGTGAGGCAACCATGGCTCGGTTCATATGTGGTCTCAACCGAGAGATCGCCAATGTAGTGGAACTTCATCACTATGTTGAACTTGAGGAAGTGGTCCATATGGCTATCAAGGTGGAGAGACAATTTAAGAAAGGACGGATTGTGCTTAGGCGTGATGATTCAAATACCTCTAAACCAAAGTGGAATTCTTCTCCAAAAACAGTCGAAAAGCCTTCAAAACCAAAGGAGGATCCACCTACAACAAAGGGTTCGTTTGAGAAAGGTAACACCTCTACACATCGCAATCGTGATATTAAATGCTTTAAATGTCAAGGAGCAGGCCATATAATGTCTCAATGTCCAAACAAAAGAGCCATGATCTTGTTAGACAATGGAGAACTTGAAACCGAAAGTGAGGGTGATAATGGAGGCCTTGAAACATCGGATGAGGCAAGTGATGTTGAGCATGCGGTTGTGGGGCAAAGTTTGGTGGTTCTAAGAGCTTTGCACATCCAAGCTCTTGAGGACAAAGATGAACAACAAAGGGAAAACATCTTTTACACACGGTGTCATGTTAAGGAGCGAGTGTGTGGGCTGATCATTGACAGCGGGAGTTGCGTGAACGTGGCTAGTAAATTGATGGTGGAAAGGCTCGGCCTTAAAACCTTGAAGCACTCGAGACCTTATAAGCTCCAATGGCTGAATGAACATGGTGAAATGAAGGTAACAAAACAAGTTCTTATCTCCTTTTCAATTGGCAAATACATGGATGAGATTCTTTGTGATGTCGTACCAATGCAAGCTGGCCATATATTGCTTGGAAGACCATGGCAATTTGATAGACGAACAGTTCATGATGGCTACAAGAATCGATATAGTTTTACCAAGGATGGGCGAAACATCACCTTGGCACCTTTACCACCAAGCCAAGTGTATGAAGAACAGTGCCAAATTAAGAAATCCATTTCAGCTTCTTCAAAACAAAGTGATTGTAATAGTGAGAAAGAATGTGAAAAAGAAAAAGAAAAAGAGCATGAAAAAGAAAAGGAGAAGGAAAAAGAAAAAGAGTGTAACAGAAAAGAAGAGGGAGAAAAGAAACTAGTTGAAAAGAAAGAAAGAAAAAAAGTGAGTTTCTTTATAAAAGAAAAAGAGATTGAGGGGGTGATAAAAAAAGAAAAGCTTGTGATGATGATGATGTATAAAAACATATTTCTTTCATCTAATGAAACCCCTCCCTTGCCTAGTGTTGTTTCTTCTCTCTTGCAGGAGTTTGAGGATGTATTCCCGGAGGAAATACCACCCGGTTTACCTCCTATACGACGAATAGAACACCAAATCGACCTCATCCCTGGGGCTGCCATCCCAAACCGACCAGCTTACCGAAGCACCCCTCAAGAGACAAAAGAGCTTCAAAAACAAGTTGAAGAGTTGCTTGCAAAGGGATATGTGCTTGAGAGCATGAGTCCATGTGATGTTCCAGTTCTTTTGGTGCCAAAAAAGGATGGTACTTGGCGAATGTGCGTGGATTGTAGGGCTGTCAACAAGATCACGGTAAAGTATCATTATCCCATACCTCGCCTTGATGATATGATTGATGAATTGCATGGTTCTACCATCTTCACTAAAATTGATTTGAAAAGTGGCTATCACCAAATAAGAATGCAAGAAGGTGATGAATGGAAAACAGCTTTTAAAACTAAGCATGGATTGTATGAGTGGTTAGTAATGCCTTTTGGCTTAACTAACGCACCTAGTACCTTCATGAGATTGATGAATCATGTATTGCGTGCTTATATTGTTAAATTCGTAGTGGTTTACTTTGATGATATACTGATCTTTAGCCGTAATTTGCATGAACATATTGAGCATTTGAGATTAGTACTTGAGGTACTAAGGCATGAAAAGTTATATGCTAATCTTAAGAAGTGTAGCTTTTGCATGGATAGAGTCGTGTTCCTTGGATTTGTTGTGAGTGCAGGTGGTATAGAGGTAGATGAAGAAAAGGTTAAGGCAATCAAAGAGTGGCCTACACCCAAGACCATCACGGAAGTAAGGAGTTTTCATGGTTTGGCCGGGTTCTATAGGAGATTCGTGCCCAATTTCAGCACCATAGTTGCCCCCTTAACGGAAATCATCAAGAAAAGCGTGGGATTTAAGTGGGGAGAAGCTCAAGAAATGGCATTCCAAACATTGAAAACAAAGCTAAGTTCTGCTCCTCTTTTACTTTTACCGGATTTTTCTAAAGCCTTTGAAATCGAATGTGATGCTTCGGGTGTTGGTATAGGTGCTGTGCTCATGCAAGAGAAGAAACCAATTGCATACTTTAGTGAGAAACTCAATGGGGCTGCCTTGAACTACTCTACTTATGACAAGGAGCTCTATGCCTTAATTAGGGCCTTAGAGACGTGGCAGCATTACTTGTGGTCGAAAGAGTTCATCATTCATACGGATCATGAGTCATTAAAACATTTGAAGGGGCAAGGAAGTTTGAACCGAAGGCATGCTCGCTGGGTTGAATTTATAGAGATGTTCGCTTATGTGATTCGGTACAAGCAAGGTAAGGATAATGTTGTTGCTGATGCCTTATCACGAAGGTACATTCTTCTCTCTACCTTAAGTGCTAAATTCATGGGATTTGATCATATTAAGGAACTATACTTGAGTGATTCTGATTTTGCTGAAATATTTGCATCTTGTGAACAAAAGCCTTGTGATAAATTTTATGTTCAAGATGGTTATTTGTTTAGAGAAAACAAGCTATGCATTCCAAATTGTTCTTTGCGTCAGTTGCTAATCCGTGAGTCTCATGGGGGAGGATTAATGGGACATTTTGGTGTTTTAAAAACTTTGAGCATACTTAAGGAACATTTCTTTTGGCCTCATATGAAACGGGATGTTGAACGGACTTGTCATAGATGCGTAACTTGTAGAAAGGCTAAATCACGAGTTAAACCTCACGGCCTTTACACACCCTTGCCTGTTCCAACGCATCCGTGGACTGATATTTCTATGGATTTTGTGCTAGGAATGCCAAGAACACAAAATGGAAAGGATTCAATTTTTGTTGTTGTTGATCGATTTTCTAAAATGGCACATTTCATTCCGTGTAATAAAACTGATGACGCAACACATGTGGCTGGATTGTTCTTTCGGGAAGTAGTAAGACTTCATGGAATCCCAAAATCAATTGTAAGTGATCGAGATGTGAAGTTTTTAAGTCACTTTTGGCGAGTATTGTGGGGAAAATTGGGAACAAAATTGTTATTTTCCACCACTTGTCCTCCTCAAACGGATGGACAAACGGAAGTAGTGAATCGAACCTTGGGAACTCTTTTAAGAGTTGTGTTTAAAACATATTCAAAGAATTGGGTTGAGTGTATTCCATTTGTTGAATTTGCATATAACCGTTCAATACATTCTTCTACTTCTTTCTCACCCTTTGAGCTTGTTTATGGTTTTAATCCCTTAACTCCTTTAGATTTGCTTCCTTTACCTATGAATGAACTTGTAAGCTTAGATGGCAAGGAGAAAGCTGAACTTGTGAAGAAAATGCATGAGGATGCTCGGCTTCACATTCTCAAAAGAAACAACCAAGCTATGATTCAAGCCAACAAGGGACGAAAGAAAGTTGTTTTCAAGGAAGGAGACTTGGTTTGGGTTCACTTTAGGAAAGAGAGATTCAATCATCAGCGAAAGTCCAAACTTGACCCACGGGGGGACGGACCATTCAAAGTGTTGAAAAGGATCAATGATAATGCTTACAAAATTGATCTCCCGGATACGTATAGTGTAAGTTCCACCTTTAATGTTGCTGATTTATCTCCCTTTCATGCAGATTCAGATTCGGGGACGAATCCTTTTCAAGAAGGGGGGAATGATGTGAATCATGATGAACCGCGGCCATATCTTGTCCCAAATGAAGAGCTGGACCGATCCACAACTCAAGAAGATAGCATACAAAAGGAACAAAGTTATGGTGGTCCAATTACAAGAGCTCGGGCCAAAATTATCCAAGAGGAAGTTGGAAATCTCTTAAACCAATTTGCTCAAACTGGACTCCAACCTTCAAGATGGGCCCTAAGCCTATTATCCTTTTCAGAATACTTCAATGTTTTTATGTCCAATTCCTAAAGTCCAAAGTGTGGAAATGATGTAATTCGGCCCTAAGCCTATTATAGTATTATTTGGGCCTTTATTTTATCATTATTTAGCTGCATATTAGTTTATTTAAGCCCACTTTTGTAAGCCTTCATGGCAAGTGGCGGGAATAGCTTGTGTCCTTTAGTATTCTAGTGTCTCTTAGGTTTCCATGCATGCATCTTTATATTCAGCATTGTAACTTGTTTTTCTTTCAATCAAGAAGTAAAATTATTGAATTTTCATTCAAGTGAGATTTTTCTCTCAAGTTCTTTGCTGAACGACATTAGGGTTTCAAACCCCTTTCCCGGATAACGTTATTTCTCGACTCCTTATAGTCGACGGGGTGCGTTACTTACAATCTGATAGTGTTGGTTCTTTGCTCAATATAGCAATCGGGTCACACTCCTCTTATTTTCAACCTTGAATTGGACGATCAGATTCAAGAACTCCAAGTATTGATATAGGGTTTCACGGCAAGTACGTGGAGTTCGTATCAACAACCGTACGCTCGGAATCGAAATCCGACAACCGACGAGAGAGAACGGAGCTCCGAAAGTTGCTGATTTTCGTCATTCTTTCCGACAGCTTTCCGGCGACGAAATCCGGCGAACCAATATAGCATTTTACTCCTGGAGACGAGACCTACCTATACGTGATGGTGGTTCATGGTGAAAACCGCCGTAGGCAGAGCTACGGCCGAAGTGCAGCAGCTGCGCGGCGGCGCTGTCAGTGCGCAGTGGCGGGATGGCCACTCCGGCCATCCTCCGGAGATGAAATGTTGGGGGAAATACTCAGAACCTTGAATCGAGTTGAATGGTGTTAATCCCGGCCTCTGAAACGGCCGGAATCGCAGCAGCAGCGGCGGAGCTAGGCGGCGCAGTGACGGTTCACGGCGGCGGGCGTCTCCGGTGATATTTTTCGGCGAATATCATATGCATTTCGACGGGCTCGACATGGGTAAGCCATTGCTTTTTACGGTTTCGAATTTCGTTTAGCGGTTTGGGAGAAATCGCGATTTGAAGATTTTGAGGGTTTCGTATTCTTAGATCTGAAATTGGAGACAAACCGCTCAGAATTTTGAGAAATTGATTGAAGATTCGGAACGAGCACGAGGAATACATTTGGGATTGATTTTTCGGGATTTTTCCGGCAACCTTCGACGGTGGCTTTTCCGGCAGCTACAGTAGCGGCGCTCCGGCGACCTTCTAACAGAACGTCCGGCTCGATGCGGTGAGTCTAACGCCATCTTCCATTCATCGATTGGATGCTCGGTTAATTTATTATGATTTATTTCGTGTTTCTCGAATTGTTGGAATTTATCGTTTAATTATCGTTTTGATTGATTTTCGTGCCAATATGACTTCGTTGAGCTAGAATATGATTGTATACATGTTGATGGATATATTTGATATTCGATATGAATCCGGTTGCCCTTTTTGAAAGGATGTTATGTTCGTTTTGTGCCGAATGTATACGAATTGGTAACTTTGATATACGAATTCTTCCTAAACTTGGTTTGTTTGTGAATAACCTATATTTTCATGATTGGTAGATGCTCAATGATGATTATTATGCTTGTAAATAATTAGCTCTTACTTGTACAAATTGTATTAATGCTCAAACGGACAAATTATGCTATAAAATCATAGTATTTTGTATTCTTGAACTTATTGGAAGCATATTTGTATGTCTTGTTGGAACTATGTTGATTCTTAGTGTTGGTACTTAGTTGCTATGGGAATTATGTGAAATTGCTTGTTGAGAAGATACATGTTTAATTTATGAAATCTTGTTGGAATGTTGAAATTAGGACTCACACTTTAATAGATGAAACCATGTCGAAGTGTTTATTTGAATAATATGATTAAGTCTTGAATTAATTCTTGCTTACTTGATAAGGGGATGTATGTGTAATTTTGTTAGAAACCATAAAAAGGGTATTCATGTTATGACTTTGAAACTAGAAGAATAACATAGGGGATGTTTGTGTAATTTTCCTAAACAATTATGAATTACTTAGGGGATGTTTGTGTAATTTTTCTGAACCTTTATGAATTACTTAGGGGATGTTTGTGTAATTTTCCTAAACCATTATGAATTACTTAGGGGATGTTTGTGTAATTTCCATGAAACCATGAATGTATACTATGATTGAGCTCGTATGCCAAAACATGTTATGAATTCCTAAAGTATGATACAAATGAATCGAGAGTATGTCGTTAAGCTTAAAAGCATGACTTTATGTGATTAAATATATGCCTTATTCATATTGAGCATGACGTATGAATGTAATAACGTTACATGAACTTATCCTTGACTAAGATTATGATCTATTATGTATAATAATTGAATTAATTGTCAAGTATGACTTGTAATCACTATGTTTAGAATCTTGCAAACTTCATACACATTTAAATGACCGAATTGTTCTTATTTATGCATTTCACATGAGACATGAACTTAGTATTTTGAATGAATGATCTTTGTTGGAGCTTGATGGATTTTTAGGATGTAATTATGCAAAATGTGATATTATTCTTGTTAATTATAATCTTATGAACTTGGGACATACTTTATATTATGCTTGAAACTTACTTGTTAATGTGCATTCAATCAACTTGATAACTTATGGAAATTGGACTCTTATGTACTGTTTATGTATGATCGATAATTGCTAAGATTACATACATGCCCATTGACCTCTCATGATTTATGTGGTTAAACTTATGCCTATCCATGACTTGTTGTGCATTCTTTATGCTCTAATTGGCCATAACATATCATGATATGCACGATAGAGCCATCCTTGCATTCATAAATCTCATGATAAGCATGATACTTCGCCGTGCGTCATGTTAAGTTATCTTTTGAGTCAAGTCTTGATTGTGGAGTATGTGTGTATGTCTTGTATAGGTGGTGAGCCACAGGAGGTCACGTGCTTCTTGTTCGTTCGAGTCAACTTCTTCTTGGTAACTTCGGTCAAGGTGAGGAGTTATGTTATTAAAATGTTTTCAAACTGTGGACAATACCGTATAGCCTTCATGATTTGGTTCTCAAATTCCCGTTTTGAAAACTATATGTATAGGCATAGTATGCCGGATTTTGGGAGCTTGTCTCATTATACTTATATCGTTGCTTATTGAAAACGGTTTGCAAGTATAGTATGAATCTTGGTATACGGGATAGGTACCCGAAATGTTTTGGTTTTGAAAAGGATATATATGTACGTATGTGGCGAGATGTTTTGGACCATGCTACGAAAGTGGTATGGAGATTGATGTACCTTGCAGGGATGCTTGCTTGGGGAAATCGAATTTGAGCTCGGGGATGGAGGTGAGAGACATTCCGGGAAGGCAAGGGCCGACGGATGTCCTTATCCAAAGTTCCCACTGTGGACAAGATTACTAAGACTCCAAGGAGGTTTCGGGGTTGAAGTTTTCTTGGAGAGAGCTAGGTTTCATGGACCGAATTCTCTATGTTATGGATGATCGGGGGTGCGCACCCTCGACATCAATGGCGTGATGGATGGATTGGTTTGATTTCTTTGGTTTGGGAAGTAAGGTTGGAGGGCTCATTCTCGTCGAGCCGGTTATGTTTCTAGTTTGTGATCCGTTGCTTTGAAAACCCCTTTGCATTGATTTTGAAAAGTTAAACGAATCATAAACACCTTTAATATCGCATGCATTGTACCCCTTTAATATATTCCCTATCGTAATCCTCACCAGTTCCTTTTGAACTGACTCTTCAACCTTTGTATTGTCTGCAAGTTTTCTGGAGTCTTGCTAGGTGGTGTGTCGTAGAGTCTTGGCTCGTAGAAGTTGTATCGAGTCTGCATTTACTTTAAGTTGATGTTCATGTATTTTATTATGTTTTAATACTTTCGTTAGCCTTGGTGGGCATTATGGTAAAGTTTGAAATGTTACATTCTTGAATGAATTCCGTTTATGAAATTGTACAGGTTGGGAATATGATGATCCAATGATATTTGCATATATTAATTATCGGGACAAGTGCTTAGGTAGTTGAACCCGTATTTATGATTTTGTTTCGGGACAGGTGCCTGGGAAGTGGAACCCGTATTTATATTATTTCTTGTCGGGACAGGTTGCATGCTCTTGAACCCGTGGAATTGTGTGATGCATGATTGATGTTGATAATTGGTGATTAACGGAATTATTCTGATGGCATGATACATGTTTGTTTAAAAAAAATTTATGCTCGCTTCCGCATGTCTGTTGCTTTCTTTACGGCGCGTTGAGTCGAGTTGTTTAGGTACCGCCTAGCCAGGTTGTGCGTCCGTCACCGCTTGCTTTGGGAACGGCACGTATATGGATGTCAGTTTCATATACGAGCTAGAACCTTAGCGCGGGGTAGGATGTGATTGCCCTCCGCCGGGGCATTACATCCGTTCGAATATTACGTATGTGTGAGTTGTGTAGCGAGGTTATGTGTACCTTGCAAGGACGCTTGCTTGGTTGGATCTTTTGATAGCGCTCGGGGCGGAGTAAGTGGTAACACCGGGAACGCAAGGGCGGACGGTTAAACCCTTATGAAGTACCCACTTTTGGACAAGTTTGCTAAGACTCTGAGGAGGTTTCGGGGTTAAGGTAAGCTTGGGGTGTGACGCCCCGCTTCTCTATCAAGGTAAAGTTTGGTACGAGAGTGCACGATTTACCTTTCCTTGCATGACTTGTGTGGATTTATGCCTTAATTTGATAGACATTTGGTGCTTATGTGAAAACCATGATTTACATGACTTATGTGGCTATTTGATATGATAAGTATGTGCTCGTATTGTGCTTAAAGAGTTTTGATAGCATGCTTTATGGTTAAACGAAATAATGTGCTTATTTGGATATTAAAGCATAATTTAGGGACTAAATGGTAAATTTATTTTCCAAGCCTGGAACTGGTTAGAACTTAATGAAATTGTGTAGATAATTCGATTACGAGTTCGTGGGTTCTTGAATCGCTCAATTCGGAGTTCGGACGAAGAAGTTATGGCCATTCTACGAAAAGTCAACACTTTTAAGCCTAAATGTTGACCTGCGACCCAATTTCAATTCTGACCCAATTTGAGATCCAATTTCACTTAAATCCGACCCGTATGACCCGCTCCATGATCCTATTCAGCTGACCCAAATCAGATTATAACACCCTAAACTCATTTTACGATATTTCACAAGAGATTCAAGTTCTCTCTCCCTCACTTTTCTGTCAACCCATTCATCTTCTCTCAAGAACACCTTCAACCATTTTCAAGAGACAAGAGTGGAGACTAAAGCTGGAGATTCAGGACTAAAGAGCAAGATTCCCTCTTCCATTTTCAGCTCTTAAGGTAAGAAATGCTTGAATGCTTATGTGGGTCTTCTTCTTTGAACTTGAAGCTTGAGTTTGAAATCTAGGGTTCTTGGTTAGATGGATTAAATCCGAATTTTATGATGGAAATATGTTTCTTATGGTACTAGGAACGATTTGATATAAGAATTTCTTGTTTTCATGTTCATTTGAAGATTTCACCATTAAAGCACTTTGAAGCTTTTCATAAGAACTTATGCATGTTCATGCCCTAGCTTGTTTTAACTTGATTTGATAATGGATTCATGTTCCTTATGTGCTTTTATGAAAAATAGGATAGGTTTCCTTGAGTTTCATGCTTATTTGAAGAATCCACCATTGATGACCTTTGAAGCTTTCTTGAGAATTCTTGCATGTTTATGTTCTTGTGTGATTTAACTTGATTTGATGATCGATTCTTGTTCCTTGAGAAATTCCATGAAAAATGTGATTAATTCCTTTGAGTTTCTTGCATGGTTGTTGATTTCACCATTGTTATGCTTGAAGCTTTCATGAAACTTGTAGAAGATGAAGTTCTTGTATGAATTGCTAGCTTTCTTGATGTTTATATGTTCCTAAGTGCTTTATTATGTAACTTGATGATTTATGATGCTTATTTGTGGTTTTGGAAGCTTAATTTCATGTTTTGGGGTGTTTAGAACTCATTCCCGTCGAATTCCTAGTGGCTGTCACGTTTTTTTTAAGTTCTGGGCAGAATCCGCTAGGGTGGATTTTTGCAGTGTAAAAAATCCATGGGGGTGGATTTGAGGCAGTAGCTCTGGACCAAATCCGCGAGGGTGGATTTTTTGTGAAGGAAAATCCATGGGGGTGGATTTTCCCCAGCCTTGTTTTCTTGATTCGTTTCACTTGTTTTGTTTCTCGTTTGTTCCTTACTTATTTATATTATGTCTCTAATGTATTGTGACCTCGTTATATGTTGTGACATCTCATGTATACCTTATATTATGATCTTTATACCTCAATCATGCTTAAGTTATCTTAATTGACTAAGTTATGCGTTTAATTAAATTGTGTTAAGTATGATTCATATGTCGCTTATTACTTATGACTTGGGAAATTGATATATGACTTATATGATGCAATATGATCATAATTGCCAATCTATACCATCATTGCACATTCCTTGCACACCATTAACATATTTGCATTCATGTCCAAGCCGTGCGTCGTCTTGTTGGGTTTCGAGTCGAGTCTTACCTTTGTTGGTACGTTGTCTTGTTAGGTGGTGAGTCTCCGGACGTGTAACCTTCCTTGTTCGTGCTTGATCTTCGAGGTTCTTGGTAAAAGTGGGGAGTTATAACATCAAAATGTTTTCAAAACTGTGGACACATATGGCCTCTCATATTTATTGGTTTTAAACTCCCGTTTTCGAAATGTATGTAGGCATTATAAGCCAAGTTTTGTGAGCTTTGCTCGTATTATGGATATTTGCTTATGGAAAACGGTTTACAAGTAAAACTTGAGTTTTGGTATATGGGATAGATACCCAAAATGGTTTCGGAACTTTCATTTGAGTATTATGTACGTGTGAGTTGTGTAGCGAGCCTTTGTTATACCTTGCAAGGACGCTTGCTTGGTCGGTTCTTTTGATAGCGCTCGGGGCGGAGTAAGTGGTGATGCCGGGAACGCAAGGGCGGACGGTTGATCCCTTATGAAGTACCCACTTTTGGACAAGTTTGCTAAGACTCCGAGGAGGATTCGGGGTTAAGGTAGGCTTGGGGGAAGGTCGGTTTCATGGACCCACTTCTCCATGGTTCTTTTGCGATGATCGGGGGGTGCACACCCTCGACATCAACGGTGTTAAGGATGGATTGGTTTGATTTCACTTGGTTTGGGAAGTAAGGATGGAGTGCTCGTACTCGCCGAGCCGGTGCTTTGGTTTATGATTCGTATTTTTATAAAATCTGCATTGTTTTCTAAAAACGTTAACGGATCATGAACACCTTTGATTTGAGCATGCATTGAACCTTTTTATGTTAATTATATTATGTATACTTCTCCTCACCGGTTCCGTTTGAACTGACCTCCTTTACCTTTCGTGTCCGCAGGTCGCGTTTTTGGAGTCTTGCTAGGCGGGGTCTTGCTTTGAGAGTTGTGTCGAGTCTAGCTTGTACTCGTTGTGTCTTTCTATACTTCATATTTACGTTGCTTATGCTTTGGATTTGTGGATTTAGAATGTATGATGTTATTATGCTAGTTTGGGCCGTGTTGGTCACTAGGATGATTTTTCTTTCCGTATTTTGAGCATTACGTGCTGGGCCGTGACGGTCATCTACTTGTTGAATATATATTTCTCTTAGACCTTGTTGAATGCATTTTAATTCGAGCTTCCGTATACTTGTGATTGTTTACCAGCTTTGTGAGTCTAGTACCGCCTAGCTAGGATGTCCGATTGTCACCGCTTGCTTCGTTCTTGGCGGGTATACGGATAGCAATTCTATATACAAGCTAGGAACGTAGCACGGGATAGGCGTGGGACGCCCTTGTCGGGGCGTTACACCCCTATTTGGTTGGTATCAGAGCCGAAGGTTCAAAACCGGGCTCTTGAGTCGTCTCGAGTCGTCTAGGTCGTACGGCAATAGGAATAACTTGCTTATGTGCTTCAAATTGATTCATTTTGCATATGCTACATTATTGATTAACGTAATTGTTCGTGCATCACATGAGCATCTTGGATTGAATATGTTGTTTCTATTGTGGCCTTTTGTTAACTACTTGCCTATATCACTTAACTTGTAACTACTTTGTTGCACTTAAATTAACTTCGTGCTTATGTGTTGGTTTGTTTTCATATATGAACGTCCTCATGATACGTATATCTTGTAACTATTGCTTCTAAATTACGCAATTGCATTGCTTACTTGACAATATGTGACATGAGCATATGACTAATCGACATACATACATGATAAGATTGCGTGTAGGATGCCTTATCGTACAAGTGATCGCTCTCTGGCACGCCAAAATGAGCAAGACCCTCCGGCAGAAAATCAAACTACACCACCAATGCCGCCTCTGAATGTCAATGAATTGCTCACTATTATGATTCAGATTTTGCAACTCCTACAAGCACCGCAAACCTTATTGGCACCTCCGGTGTTGATACCTACGCCCACCGTCAAGGAACAAGGGTTTCGAACTAAGGGAATAGTTTCCGGATTGGGTTCTGAGAGATCACCATCCTTGATGGCACCTTCGACTTCTCGAGTACCACATAAAGGGTTAGGAGATAGAAAGGCTAAAAATTTTGCATCCGGATCAGCGACCCCTTTGGCTATTAAGGGCCGAAACTCGTACAAGCCTTATGGGAGCACCAATCACTTCGGGGATAACTGTCGGGTGAGATACGGGAAGTGTTGCATATGTGGTAACCCGAGATATAAGGCTAAGGATCACGATCGAAGGAGAGACCACCATACGGAGAAGAAGGGTAAGGCTAAGATTTCTACACCTCAAGTATCGACCCCTCGAGTTACTAAGGGCTATGATCCGTGTGAGCATTGTGGTCGTGCTACACACCTTGGGGAGAATTGTTGGTGGAAACAAGGTAGATGTTTCAACTGTGGTAGCACGAAACATTTGGCAAGGAATTGTGATAGACCGAGAACTAGAGGTTTGTACGAGCATCGAGGTGACATTAGCCATAAGGGAGACGAATGTTGGGGCAAGCTTGGAAGATGCTTTACTTGTGGAAATTCAGTACTTTGGGTAAGGGATTGTAATCAGAGGATGGACCGACAGAATTTGGAAGGGCTTCATGGGAAGTTAGCAAAGACCTTGACTCAGGAAGAAACCAACGATTGGGCCACCGCTACCGGGCTAGCTATGGAAGAGGAAGCGGAGGAACAAAGACTTGGAACTAAGAAGAATGTTGCTAATCCTTGTTTCAGTTTGGGTCTTAAGAGAGTTGTCCCTAGTTCTTTCTCTCAACCTCCACCGCAGAAAAAGGGCCACGTGATGGTTAAGAAAGGGAAGGGAAAGAAGATCCTATCAACTGCACAAGGGCGTAAACCTTGTGATCATTGTGGTAGCATCACTCATCGTGAGGGAAATTGTTGGAAGAAGTTTGGTAAATGTTTCAATTGTGGGAGCACCGGACACATAGCAAGGAATTGTACTGAACCTAAGACTAAGGGACCGGGTGATGAGATAAGGCCTGTGGCACATGCACGTGCCTATGCGTTGAATGGCGGGCAAGAGGATGATGAGCATGATTTCATTACTACGGTGAAAGGTACGGACTGCATTCATGGCATTGCACTCATACATTTTGATTTGGATATTATTATTACCCGATTGTTACACTTGTGACGTTATATGGTAGAATGTGATTATTTGATATGCATGTGACTTGCGTTGCTAATTACTTTAAGTGCCAATGTGAATACGGTAAGTTGGAAATTGATTGTTCTTTACCGGGTGGTGTACTTGATAGTTGATACATGCACTCCACCTAAACTTGAATTATTTTGCAGCCTCTCTTATGCTATGTCGGTAATGATTGACATTAAATGTTACGTTTGTATTTAGCTTGTCTCCTACTTGTGCAATTGTATAAATGCTTTCCTTGATCAGTTGTGCTACCATGTGATAACTCTAGTAACCCTTGCGTTAATGCAACCTTGAGATTTTTGAGCTATGTTGAACGGATGTTAAGCACGAATAAGTACTTGTGAGACCATGTTGTTTACTTGTTTTCGGGATGCATGATTATTGTTGAAATTATGTCTAATTTTTTTTATTTATGGGGAACTTTCATGTAATTGAAGAATCATGCTTAATTAGTTAACAAATGGATGGTTTATGTCAAGTTGCTAGGAACCTTAAAGGATGTTATGTATTAATTCCAAAGTTATGTGAATCGCCTAGGGGGATCTAATTGTAATATCTCTAAACCATGAATGTGTGTAAAAACTTGAGTTTATGCTCTGATGCACGTTACGAATTTGTAAGGCATGATTAAATGAATTGAGAATTTACCGCTTACCTTAAAAACATGACTTTATGTGATTAAATTATGTTATTCATTTGAGCATGATAATATGGGATGACGATGCATACACTCATCTACGATTTCGAATATGAGACTTGAATTGATCATTAGAGTGTGATATAAGGAATCGAGAATATGTTGTTTACCTTGGAAGTATGACCTTATGTGAATAAATGTATGCCTTATATGTATTGAGCATGACGTACGTATACTTAAGCGCTGCATAGACTTATACATGACTAAGATTACGACATCTTGATTAGTGCTACTTGAATCAATTGTTAAGGTACGACTTGTAATTGCTATGTTTAGATACTTACAACTTCATGTACGCTAAATGCTCCAATTGACTTTATCTATGCATGTTAATACAAGACTTGAGCTTGGAAATTGAATCAAATGACCTTTCTATGCATGCTACTACTAGGTACGAAGTTAGTAACCGAATCGCATGATCTTGGATACTTTGGTGAACTTGTATGATGTAAGTATGAGTTAATTCTTGTGACTTTTGTAACCTTGGATGTTGTACATGCTCGATTTTGTGCACTTTGTTACGGCGATCTATGAGGGACGCCTTTGATGCGACGAAGCCTAACCTCACCGATGGAGAACGACTCAATCGTACAGTGGTCCCTTGTCGTATGTCTTGTTTGTGCTTTGCATGTTTTGGATCCGAGTAGTTGTTCGTGTGCTTTTGTGCTCGGGTGTTGTAGGGTTCTCCCTCTTTTGTGTTCGGGGGATGTTGGGTCCCCTCGGTTTTAGTCATTTGGGAATGTTACATCCTCCCCGAATTTAGGAGTTTGTGAGATGTTAACTCTTTCAAACTTAGATGTTTGAGGGATGCGGGATTCCTTCGAACTTAGGGTGAGAGACGGGGTTCTCTCGTTGCTTGTTGAGAGACGGGGTTCTCTCATTGCTTGTTGAGGGACGGGGTTCTCTCGTTGCTTGCTGAGAGACGGGGTCTCTTGTTGTGTGTCTCGTCCCGTTGGCTAGCATGCTCAGATGACTCCATTCAGAAGGGATCTTTTGAAGTGGATAAGCGAGATCAAGAGGGACCGAAGGAGTATGCACCAAGTAAGATCTTTTGCATCGACAAGTGTGGAAGGATAAGCCACCTGTAGGAATGGTATAAGACCAACAATAGAGTTGTGCCACACGAATGAGGAAAGAATTTGATTCGAAGACGGTGACCAAGTCTTCTTAGAGTCAACACCAAGAAGGAGTTTCTCACAAATCAATAAGGGCGGTGACCTAAACCTGAGATCTATCGAGCCGCTTGGAGCTGTGAATGGATTGAGAAAGTATTTCCGAGAGGAGATGGGGACTACTCCGATGAAAGAGGTACACTTGGATCTGGACTTGACACGTAACAACCGGGGAAGATTTTAGACGAAATACTGATACGAACTCCACGTACTTGCCGTGAAACCCTATACCAATACTTGGAGTTCTTGATTTTCGATCGTCCACTTCAAGGTTGAAAATAAGAGGAGTGTGACCCGTTTGCTATAATGAGCAAGGAACCAACACTATCAGATTTAAATTATAGGAGTGTGACCCGTTTGCTATAATGAGCAAGGAACCAACACTATCAGATTTGATAAGTAATGCACCCCGTCGACTATAATGAGTCGGGAAATGACATTATCCGGTGGAGGTTTGAAACTCCGGTGTCGTTCAACTAAGAACTTGTGAGTATAACTCACTTGAATCACAATTCATTCATTTTTTGATTGAATATTTCGAACTACAAGGCTGGAATATAAAGATGCATGCATGGAAACCTAAGAGACACTAGAATACTAAAGGACACAAGCTATTCCCGCCACTTGCCATGAAGGCTTACAAAAGTGGGCTTAAATAAACTAATATGCAGCTAAATAATGATAAAATAAAGGCCCAAATAATACTATAATAGGCTTAGGGCCAAATTACATCATTTCCACACTTTGGACTTCAGAAATTAGACATAAAAACATTGAAGTATTCTGAATTTGGTTCAGCAGCCCATCTTGAAGGTTGGAGTCCAGTTTGAGCAAATTGGTTTAAGAGATTTCCAACTTCCTCTTGGATAATTTTTGGCCCGAGCTCTTGTAATTGGACCACCATAACTTTGTTCCTTTTGTATGCTATCTTCTTGAGTTGTGGATCGGTCCAGCTCTTCATTTGGGACAAGATATGGCTGCGGTTCATCATGATTCACATCATTCTGATTCCTATCATTCTCCCCTTCTTGAAAAAAGATTCGTCCTCGAATCTGGATCGCGATAGTCATCTCACAAAACAAATAGCCCCTTTTATTTCTCAAAGTAGATCTAAAACCCAAAATGAAACACACCAAAGTTGTCTTCTTTCTCTTTTTTTTCTAATTTTTTTTTTCCTTCTTTTTTCTTTCTTTTCAACTTCTCTTTTTTTTTTTCCTCCCTTTTCACATTCCTTACTCTCAATTCTTTGAACAAAGTCACAAGAAGTTTCAAATTCCTCAACTAAATAATTCCTTAAGATGAATGATAAGGGTGTTAAAATTGTCACAAACGAACTGTTACAACTAAAAAGATACAAACAAACAAATCCACATGACTTATGATTTGAGATTACAAAGAAAATGACTGAAACAATGCTGCTCTCTTTTTTTTTTGTTTTTTTTGTTTTTTTTTTTTTACGGTTTTTTTTGCCTTTTTCGATTTTTTGCAGCAATATAACAATAATGAAAAGAAATTATACAAAAGATAAAAGATACGGATACGTAACCTTGGATGGAAACCTAAGCTCTAGATACCAAATGATACGAACTCCACGTACTTGCCGTGAAACCCTATACCAATACTTGGAGTTCTTGATTTTCGATCGTCCACTTCAAGGTTGAAAATAAGAGGAGTGTGACCCGTTTGCTATAATGAGCAAGGAACCAACACTATCAGATTTAAATTATAGGAGTGTGACCCGTTTGCTATAATGAGCAAGGAACCAACACTATCAGATTTGATAAGTAATGCACCCCGTCGACTATAATGAGTCGGGAAATGACATTATCCGGTGGAGGTTTGAAACTCCGGTGTCGTTCAACTAAGAACTTGTGAGTATAACTCACTTGAATCACAATTCATTCATTTTTTGACTGAATATTTCGAACTACAAGGCTGGAATATAAAGATGCATGCATGGAAACCTAAGAGACACTAGAATACTAAAGGACACAAGCTATTCCCGCCACTTGCCATGAAGGCTTACAAAAGTGGGCTTAAATAAACTAATATGCAGCTAAATAATGATAAAATAAAGGCCCAAATAATACTATAATAGGCTTAGGGCCAAATTACATCATTTCCACACTTTGGACTTCAGAAATTAGACATAAAAACATTGAAGTATTCTGAATTTGGTTCAGCAGCCCATCTTGAAGGTTGGAGTCCAGTTTGAGCAAATTGGTTTAAGAGATTTCCAACTTCCTCTTGGATAATTTTTGGCCCGAGCTCTTGTAATTGGACCACCATAACTTTGTTCCTTTTGTATGCTATCTTCTTGAGTTGTGGATCGGTCCAGCTCTTCATTTGGGACAAGATATGGCCGCGGTTCATCATGATTCACATCATTCTGATTCCTATCAAATACCATGCATTAAGAATTCAGCTAACTCCTTTGGATAAAGCCTATGGAGAGATCTCAAGCAGAAGAAGCAACTTGGAAGACAGAAGAGAAGGTGCAGAGTTCCCACACTGAGTCTTTTTCGATGGTAAATCTGGGGACCAGATTTCTTTAAGGAGGGGAGGTTGTGACGCCCCGCTTCTCGATCAAGGTAAAGTTTGGTACGAGAGTGCACGATTTACACTTTTTGAGGTTAGCATACAATTTCTCTTTTCTTAACACCTCAAGTATCATTTCAAATGCTCAACATGTTCATGCAAGTTATGGCTGTAAATTAATATATCATCAAAATAAACGACTACAAACTTGCCAATATAAGCACGTAACACATGATTCATCGATCTCATGAAGGTAATAGGTGCATTAGTTAAACCGAAGGGCATTACTAACCATTCATACAATCCATGCTTTGTTTTAAATGCCGTTTTCCATTCGTCACCTTCTTGCATGCGTATTTGGTGATATCCACTTTTCAAATCAATCTTAGAAAAAATTGTAGAACCATGCAATTCATCAATCATATCATCAAGGCGAGGTATGGGATAACAATACTTTACCGTGATCTTGTTGACAGCCCTACAATCCACGCACATTCGCCAAGTACCATCCTTTTTAGGCACCAAAAGAACCGGAACAGCACATGGACTCATACTCTCACGTACGTACCCTTTCTCAAGCAATTCCTCTCCTTGTTTTTGGAGTTCCTTAGCTTCTTGAGGGGTACTTCTATAGGCTGGTCGATTTGGAATTGCAGCCCCTGGAATTAGGTCAATTTGGTGCTCTATCCCACGAATTGGAGGCAATCCGGGTGGAATTTCCTCCGGAAATACATCTTTGAACTCCTGCAAAAGAGAGGAAGCAATACTAGGTAGGGGAGGGGTGTCATTAGAAGATAAGAAGGTCTTCTTATACATCATTATCATCACCAACTTTCCTTTTTTAAAAACACTCTCAATTTCTTTTTCTTTTGTGAGGAAACTCATTTTCTTCTTTTCTTTCTTTTCATCTTCTTTTTTTCCTCCTTTTTCACTTTCTTTCTTTTCAATTTCTTTTTTTCCTCCTTTTTCACTTTCTTTCTTTTCAACTTCTTTTTTTCCTCCCTTCTCACATTCTTTCTTTTCAACTATTTTTTTTCTCCTTCTTTTTCACATTCACTATTACAATCATTTCGTTTAGAAGAGGCTGAAATAGACTCTTTCAATTGACATTGTTCTTTGTACACTTGATTGGGTGGTAGAGGTGCCAAAATGATGTTTCGGCTGTCTTTGGTAAAACTATACCTGTTTTTGTATCCATCATGCAATGTCCTCCTATCAAATTGCCACGGCCTCCCAAGCAACATATGTCCGGCATGCATAGGTACCACATCACAAAGTACTTCATCCGTGTATTTACCAATGGAAAAAGAAATGAGAACTTGTTTTGTTACCTTCAACTCACCAAGTTCATTGAGCCATTGGAGATTGTATGGTTTCGGATGCTTCAAGGTTTTGAGTCCGAGCCTCTCTACCAACAATTTCCTAGCAACATTCACACAACTCCCTCCATCAATGATCAATCCACACACTCGTTCCCTAACATGACACCGAGTGTAAAAGATGTTCTCTCGTTGCTGTTCATCCTTGTCCTCTAGGGTTTGCATGTGTAAAGCCCTAAGTATCACCAAACTTTGCCCTACAACCGCATGCTCATCATCACTCTCCTCATCCGGTGAATCATGGTCTACTTCATGGCCCTCACTTTCAGTTTCAATCTCTCCATTATCCAACATGATCATGGCCTTCTTATCTAGACATTGGGACATAATATGACCTGATCCATGACACTTGAAACATTTAATATCACGAGAGTGTTGAGTAGAAGTATTACCTTTCTCAAATGATCCCTTAGCCACGGGTGGATCCTCCTTAGGTTTGGGCTGTTTTTCGGGTGCTTTTGAAGTAGAAATCCACTTAGCTTTAGAAGGGTTTTGTTCATCACGGTTAGTAACCGTACGCCCCTTCTTGAGTTGCCTTTCAACTTTGATAGCCATATGAACCACTTCTTCAAGTTCAACATAGTGATGTAGCTCCAGTATGTTTGCAATCTCTCGGTTGAGACCACATATGAACCGAGCCATAGTTGCCTCTCGGTCTTCCTCCACATTTGCCCTAATCATGGCCATCTCCATTTCTTTGTGGTACTCCACTACGGTCTTGAATCCTTGCCTCAAACTTTGTAATTTGAGGTGTAAGTCACGGTAGTAATGAGGAGGTACAAAACGTTTCCTTAAGGTCACTTTCATATCATTCCAATTATCAATAGGATACTCACCACTTCTCCTCCTATTTAGCATCAATTGGTCCCACCATACAATGGCATATTCCGTGAAGGACACGGCTGCAAGCTTAACCTTCTTTTCCTCCGAGTAGTTATGACACTCAAACACCATTTCCGTTTTTCTCTCCCATTCAATATAGGCCTCGGGATCAATTTGTCCTTAAATGAAGGAATAGAGAGTTTAATAGAACCAAGATTGTTATCAATTCCCTCTCTTCCCCTACGTGGCTGGTGGTGCCTTGGTTGTCTACGTTTTCGGTTTCTGTAAGGAGACGTACGGACGGAAGGAACTTGATTTTAGGATTACCAACGAACAACCAGACACGTAGATCGTGCAGGAGGACTCCAATGACAAACCGGAGTCCGAGGAGATTAATCCATGGGAATGAGAAACAAGATTCGGGTAAAACTTAAGAGCGAAAGATTGGGTTAAAAGGAAAATTGGCGGGAATAGTAAATGACTATGGCTATGAATTGAAGACCGAAATGATTATTGAAGTATCAGACACATTGACAACTTCACAGAATGATACCAGACAAGAAACTTCAGCATCGATCAACTTACCATCACAGAGACTTCAATACATCAGTGAACGGTACATTAAAACATGCATATCATGTGCATCATGCAGTTTCATTTTGTTGTGTGTGCTTTAATTTGATTGTTGGTTGCCTTTCGGGGTAACCTGAGCGTACGAGAGTTCTAGTTGCGTGGTAAGATGAGGGTCGTGCCTTGCAACGG
Source organism: Lantana camara (assembly GCA_037501455.1). Classification (NCBI taxonomy): domain Eukaryota; kingdom Viridiplantae; phylum Streptophyta; class Magnoliopsida; order Lamiales; family Verbenaceae; genus Lantana; species Lantana camara. Next base: position 47,702,038 of record CM074865.1, read on the forward strand.
ACTTCAACTGACGGCTACGGTGATTATGACACCTTGGGTTCCGTGGTATCTGTGTACGAGGGAGTTGTAAGATTTCCTCTACTTATGTGAAAGGAAGATGTTGGATTCTTATGTGGTATCTTTGATTTGAGCATGCATTGACCTCTTATATTTAAACTATGTAACCTTCTCCTCACCGGTTCCGTTTGAACTGACCTCCTTTACCTTTCGTGTTCGCAGGTCACGTTTTGGAGTCTTGCTAGGCGAGGTCTTGCTTTGAGAGTTGTGACGAGTCTAGCTTGTACTCGTTGTGTCTTTACATACTTCATATTTATGTCGCTTATGTTTTGGATTTATGGATTTAGAATGTATGATGTTATTATGCTAGTTTGGACCGTGTTGGTCACTAGGATGATTTTACATTCCGTATTTTGAGCATTACGTGCTGGACCGTGACGGTCATCTACTTGTTGAATATATTGCTCTTAGACCTTGTTGAATGTATTTTAATTCGAGCTTCCGCATACTTGTGATTGTTTACGCGCTTTGTGAGTCTAGTACCGCCTAGCTAGGATGTCCGTTTGTCACCGCTTGCTTCGTTCTTGGCGGGTATATGGATAGCAATTCTATATACAAGCTAGGACCGTAGCGCGGGATAGGCGTGGATGCCCTTGTAGGGGCGTTACACCCCTATTTGGTTGGTATCAGAGCCAAAGGTTTAAAACCGGGCTCTTGAGTCGTCTAGGTTGTATGGCTTAGGGACATTGTGCTTTCGTGTTTATTTATTTTGCTTTTGCATAAGACTTTATGTTACTTATATCTCGTTAATTCTTGCTTTTAATTTATGTAATTGCATTTCTTACTTGATATTACGTGACATGAGCATATAACTAAGCAACATGCATACATGATTGAATTGTGTAGGATGCCTCCACGTTGTCGTGACTGTTCTCCGGCTCGTGGAAATGAGCAAGATCCTCCGTGGAATAATCAGAATCCACCTCCACCGCCGCCTCTACCTAATGCAGCGGATCTTATAGCTCTTATGACTCAGTTTGTCCAAGTCGTGAATGCACAACAAGCCGCGCAAGCACCTCCTCCGGCACCTCCTCCACCACCGGTTCCGGTTGAGAGTGTTTATGACCGATTTAGTAGGCACCGTCCACCTATATTTCCGGGCACTACGGATGATTTGAAAGCGGAGTATTGGATCACTACCATTGAGAGGATTTTCCTGGTTGTTACTTGTACCGAAACGGAGAAGGCTTTGTGTGCTATCGATCTTCTTCGTGATGAGGCTTATAATTGGTGCATAGCACTATATCCCGCCTTGGGGTTGGTGAAGATAATGTTACATGGGAGATGTTCGCTAGAGAGTTTCGGGCACATTACATCCCGAAGCAAGCAAGGAAGCACCGTGAGAGGGAATTCATGAATTTGGAGCAAGGGAATATGTCCGTGACCGAGTACATTGCCGAGTTCAATCGATTGTCTCCGTATGCACCTCATATCACCGATGAGGAAGACCGCAAGTGCGAGAAATTTGTGGAAGGACTTCGTGGGGAAATTTCAAGATCTTTGGCTCCGGTGGACATTGATAATTGGGCCGATGCTACCGGGTTAGCTTTGAAAGTGGAAGCGGAAGAACAAAGGCTTGGAACTAAGAAGGGTGTTATGGGTTCCGGTTCGAGATTTAAGAGAACAACTCCACAATCGTTCTCTAAGTCACCACAACCATCTTCTAGGAGTCGTTTTATGGGAAACAAGGGGAAAGGAAAGCAAACTCCGCAAGTGGTGAAGAGGCATGATCCATGTGAGCATTGTGGGAGTACTACACATGTTAGGGAGAATTGTTGGAAGAAGCATGGTAAATGCTTCAATTGTGGCAGCACTAAGCACTTGGTGAGGAATTGTGATCAACCTAGATTTCATGGTTCGGGTAATGAGGCAAGGCCTGTGGCACATGTACGTGCTTATGCTTTGGATGGAGAGCAAGGGAATGCCGAGATCGACCCTACCGCCGTGGTGGAAGGTACACTCCACATACATGACATTCCCATACATGCATTATATGATCCGGGTGCATCTCATTCGTTTATTACTCCTTCTATGGCTACTATGTTATATTTGCCTCTTGCGAGTGATTTTATGCTTTATATTGTGTGTTCTCCTTTGGGTGGTATGATTAGAACTGATTACTTGTATCGTAATTGTTCGGTGAGTATTGAGGGACGCGTTTACCCGGAGAATTTGATTACTATTCCGATGAAGAAGTACGACGTGATACTAGGTATGGATTGGTTGTATGCGCATCGGGCGAAGATTGACTGTTTTGGGAAGAAGGTTGAGTTGGGTACCAGTGTGATTACGGGTTCGAGCGTTCGTGGGAGTCCGTTTATTTGTTTGATGGAAGCTAAGAAGCTCATTCGGGATGGAGCTACCGGGTATGTGGCGTATGTGTTGAACCGGCCTAAAGATCAAGTTAAGCTCGAAGAGACTAAAGTGGCAAATGAGTTCCCCGATGTCTTTCCGGAAAGTTTGGGGACTTTGCCACCGGAAAGAGAGATCGAATTCGTCATTGATCAATTCCAAGAGGCCGAGCCATTTTCGAAGACGCCGTATAGAATGGCTCCCGTCGAACTCAAGGAACTTAAAACTTAACTAGACGAGTTATTGGCGTGTGGGTTTGTATGGCCGAGTACTTCGCCTTGGGGTGCTCCGGTGTTGTTCATGAAGAAGAAAGATGGGACACTCCATATGTGCATAGACTATCGGGAGTTGAATATGATGACGGTGAAGAACAAGTATCCCCTCCCACACATCGAAGAGTTGTTCGATTTGTTGCAAGGTTCGAAGGTATATTCGAAGCTCGATCTCCGACAAGGTTACAATCAGTTAAGGATTAAGGAGTCGGATATACCGAAGACGGGCTTTAACACGAGATACGGACACTATGAGTTCGTTGTGATGCCCTTCGGACTAACCAACGCACCCGCAGCTTTTATGGATTTAATGCACCGTGTTTTCAAGGAGTTCTTGGACAAGTTCGTTGTTATATTCATTGATGACATCTTGGTTTTCTCTAAGTTGGTTTTCTCTAAGTTTGGTACTTGAGAATCTACGTGAACACAAGTTGTATGCTAAGTTTAGCAAATGTGATTTTTGGATGGATCGGTTATCATTTTTGGGACATATTATTTCCGGTGATGGGATTTCAGTGGATCCTTCTAAGATAGAAACAGTTTCTCTTTGGGAGCAACCGAAGAACGTGTCGGAAGTATGGAGTTTTCTTGGCTTAGCAGGCTATTACCGCCGATTCGTTAAGGATTTTTCTAAGATTGCCGCACCTCTCACACAATTAACTAAGAAGGAAACAAAGTTTGTGTGGGATGAATCTTGTGAAGAGAGCTTCCGTGTGCTTAAGGAGAAATTGACAACGCTTCGGTGTTGACTCTACCAGAAGGTTCGGATGGGTTTTCAGTTTTTACCGATGCATCGAAGGAAGGGTTGGGATGCGTGCTTATGCAAAATGGTCGGGTGATTGCTTATACTTCGAGGAAGTTGAAGGAGCACGAGCAGAATTACCCAACACATGATCTTGAGTTGGCCGCGGTGATATTTGCCTTAGCGAAATGGCGACACTATCTCTATAGGATTAGGTTTGAGGTATTTACCGACCACAAGAGTCTCCGTTACTTGTTCACACAAAAGGAATTGAACATGAGACAATGACGGTGGATGGAATTCTTGGAAGATTACGATTGTGTCATACAATATCATCCGGGGAAGGCAAATTGATGTGAATCATGATGAACCGCGGCCATATCTTGTCCCAAATGAAGAGCTGGACCGATCCACAACTCAAGAAGATAGCATACAAAAGGAACAAAGTTATGGTGGTCCAATTACAAGAGCTCGGGCCAAAATTATCCAAGAGGAAGTTGGAAATCTCTTAAACCAATTTGCTCAAACTGGACTCCAACCTTCAAGGTGGGCTGCTGAACCAAATTCAGAATACTTCAACGTTTTTATGTCCAATTCCTAAAGTCCAAAGTGTGGAAATGATGTAATTCGGCCCTAAGCCTATTATAATATTATTTGGGCCTTTATTTTGTCATTATTTAGCTGCATATTAGTTTATTTAAGCCCACTTTTGTAAGCCTTCATGGCAAGTGGCGGGAATAGCTTGTGTCCTTTAGTATTCTAGTGTCTCTTAGGTTTCCATGCATGCATCTTTATATTCAGCATTGTAACTTGTTTTTCTTTCAATCAAGAAGTAAAATTATTGAGTTTTCATTCAAGTGAGATTTTCTCTCAAGTTCTTTGCTGAACGACATTAGGGTTTCAAACCCCTTTCCCGGATAACGTTATTTCTCGACTCCTTATAGTCGACGGGGTGCGTTACTTACAATCTGATAGTGTTGGTTCTTTGCTCAATATAGCAAACGGGTCACACTCCTCTTATTTTCAACCTTGAATTGGACGATCAGATTCAAGAACTCCAAGTATTGATATAGGGTTTCACGACAAGTACGTGGAGTTCGTATCACAAATGTAGTTGGATGCATTGAGTTGGAAAGCGAAGATTGCTAATCTTGAGTTTGATTCCGGTAAGGGTGAAACCGAGATCCTTGTTTCGCAATCGAGGTTGGCTAACATCACTATAAGGCCGGATTTGAGGCAAAGGATCCTAGATGCTCAATCAAGGGATGAGTGGATTCAAAGACAAGTGATTCGAGCAAAGGCTAATCCGAGGTCTAAGTTTGGATTTGATGATTTGGGGATCTTTAGGTACAAGGGCCGAGTATGTATACCAGATGGATTGCAAAGGTTAGTGCTTGAAGAAGCACATAGGACCATCTATACGATGCATCCGGGTGGCAACAAGATGTACCGGGATCTTAAGAAGTACTTTTGGTGGCATGGAATGAAACGAGATGTGGCTAATTTCGTTAAGAGATGTGTGATTTGTCAACGGGTTAAGGCCGAACATCAATTATCGGCGGGAAAGTTGCAACCGATACCGATTCCCGAGTGGAAATGGGAACAAGTCACCATGGATTTCGTGACCGGGCTTCCGAGAGTTCGAAAGGGATTTGATGGGATTTGGGTTGTCGTGGATCGCATCACAAAATCTGTACACTTTCTACCGATTCGATCAACCGATAAAGTGGAGAAATTAGCGGAGTTGTATCACCAAGAAATTGTGAGATTGTATGGGATACCCGCTAGTATCATTTCGGATAGAGATCCAAGTTGTGGAAGGTTCTTAACAAATTATGGGGTACGAAGTTGAGTTTTAGTACCGCATTCCACCCGCAAACCGATGGACAATCCGAATGGGTGATTAAGTTTCTTGAGGATTTACTAAGGGCTTGTGTAATGGATTTTTCGGTTGAGTGGGATAAACAATTGACTTTGATCGAATTTGCCTATAATAATAGTTACCAATCTTTGATCAAGATGGCACCGTACGAAGCTTTGTATGGCCGTAAGTGTAGGTCTCCTCTTTATTGGGATCTTGAGCAATGGAGATGGACCGAGGAAGACGGTTTGGAAAGAGGAACCGAGCCCAATTTGATTAAGGGAGCAATTGAGAAAGTGGAAAAGATTAAGCAACACATGAAAGCGGCACAAGACCGGCAAAAGAGTTATGCCGACCGGAGAAGGAAAGATTTGAAATTTGAAGTGGGTGACCGAGTTTTCTTGAAGGCAACACCGAGAAAGGGTTTCTCACGAATTGGAAAAGGTGGTAAGTTGAATCCGAGGTTCATTGGTCCGTTTGAGATTGTGGAATGTATTGGGGAAGTTGCTTATCGCTTGGATTTGCCTCCGAATCTCACGGGAATCCATAACGTGTTTCATGTGTCACAATTGAGAAGGTATTTCCGGGATGAGATGGAAACTATGCTGGTTGAAGAGGTACAGTTGGAATCAGATTTGACATTTAAGCAACAACCAGTGAAGATCTTGGATAGGAGGGTCCAAGAGTTAAGGAATCGACAAGTACATTTTAAATAAATTCTAAGGCACAAATAATTAAAATAAACTTACATGTTGAAACTTAAAGCATGCGTATTCATATAAATCCCATAAGTACAGAATAAAACTCTCCTGTGACGTCTTACCTGGTTAGTCTCGAAAACACGGGGCGTTACAGAGATGGCCCAGGCGATTCTCTCGTATGCAATGAGTTGGTTAGTTTCATTAGCAGGTTATGTTGGGGTAATAATTAGTTGCTAAGGAAAAGAAAATGCATTGGATGGGATGGAATAGAATTACATCCAAAAGAAGAATGGCGGGCTAGGTTTCCTAGACCTTAAAGCTTTAAACCATGCAATGCTAGCAAAGCAAGGTTGGAGGCAACCAAAGGCTCCGGAGTCATTATGTGCTCGTGTGCTGAAGGTTGCTTAATGTACCAGCTTGTTTTTTTCTTTTTTGGAAGCGAAGAAGTTGGGTTGGGCTCGTGCCCTTCGTTTACATGGAAGAGTCTGCCCAACTCAAGGGTAGGTTCTCAATAAGGGAGTCATCTGTCGCATTGGGAGCGGCTTGTCGGTGAAAATAGGGGATAACCCTTGGTTGCCTATCTCTTGGAACAAGAAGGGTGTCACACCAAGAAGCAACAATATTTACGAAGAACCATTTTGGATGGGAACTAAAAAAGCATCATACTGGAACTTGGAACGAGAAATTGATCAGAGACTTCTTTATTAAATTAAAAAAATATGCAGAGATGATATTGAGCTTGCCTTTAAGCAACAGAGTAGATGAGGACTTCCTTGCTTGGCATTACGATCGCCGAGGCCTTTTCTAGGTACGTAGTGCATACTATCGAGATGGAATATAAGCTAAAGATGACTTGTAGCACCCCGGAGCGAAGGGCACCACATCCCCCACACCATAGCCCGACACGTGGAACAAAATGGAATCCGCACACGCACCAAGCTATAGGGAATGGAAGACAAACAAAAACTCTCACCTAAGCTAGGCGGTCTACACCCTAATACAGAGTACGCAACAAAAATAAAACATACGTGGAAGCAACAGATCAATAAATACTATCAACATACGTGCTCAAGGGAATAAAGTTACATGCAACGCCACTCCAGGGCCAAATAAAAACTTACAAATTCCAAGTTCGGGTCTTAATCATAATTTTACACATATATCCAAAATACCAAAGCGAAAGATAAAGATGCAGTATGCAAAAGACTCGACTCAGACGACCCAAAAGAAAACCGCCGCCTAGCTCAGACCGAACCCTGTACCTGCAACTCCAAAAGCAAGAAAAAAAAGGAAAACAACATCAAGCGTCAGTCCTAAAGACTGGTGAGGGGGCTAACCCACGCACACGTACGTATACATAGAGGCAGAGCATATTCAAAGTAATGATATTCATGAACCGGGGCGTGGTTTTTGCAATCCAAAACATTTTGATCCCGTGATACTATATATAGAAGAAAAGTTAGACCGAAGGCCAAAATCCACCAAATTTTAGTAATTAGAAGTCCACTCCCATTTCACGAATCGAATTCTTAATCAAATTCAAACTAACTCAGCAAGTACGAGTTTTCAAACTAACCACCTTCATATCAAATTCAAACGAAAACCAAATCAAACGTACCTTCCCCAACAACGGGTGATAGAAGGGTTGTGCACACCCTAACTATCCATTACTTTATGTATGGGTCGTGAGTTTCATGACGCTCACGCCCGGGATTCCATCACCCACCAAAACTCCTAGTGGGTTCCGGGTTAATCCTATCGGAGTGGAGCCTACGCCCAGGCTTAACTCGACGGCCCGCTGCAGTACCGGGCGTCCTGGCTTGCAGGCTCCGGGGCCCAACAGTACCAAATAACTCAAACTCAGGGATTCATATAAAAGACTTATCTTTCAAAGTCAAACCTCGCTATGTATCCAAATACAAATTACACACACCAACCCGTTTTCAAAAGGAATTCATAACAAATACAACAATTCCCACAAAATACATAACAAACACGTATCTAAATATATATATATATATATACGTAGGTCACATGCGGGCTTAAAACACATTTAGGGTTGTAGGTCATAATAACTAAAAGAAAGAAACCTCACCTAATACGAACTCCACGTACTTACCGTGAAACCCTATACCAATACTTGGAGTTCTTGATTTTCGATCGTCCTCTTTAAGGTTAAAATTGAGGAGTGTGACCCATTTGCTATAATGAGCAAGGAACCAACACTATCAGATTTGAAAAGTAATGCACCCCGTCGACTATAATGAGTCGGGAAATGACATTATCCGGTGGAGGGTTTGAAACCCTAATGACGTTCAGCTAAGAACTAGAAAGCTTAAATCACTTGAATCACAATTCATTAAGAGTTGACTGAAAAAAACAAAATACAAGGCTGGAATATAAAGATGCATGCATGAGAATTCTAGGAGACAATTCAGAATTCAAAGAGACAAGCTATTCTCGTCACTTTCCTAGTAGGTTAAAAAAAAGGGCTTAACCTAATCTAAATGCATGGAAAATAAATAAAAAGATGGCTCAAAGTATAATATAATAGTTGAGGGCCAAATTACAATAAACTTAACACAATTTGGGCTTAAAATTCGATCACTAAGACATTGAAACAAGGTGGATTGGATCCAGTTGAATACTTGTCATCTTGGATCTCATCTTGAGTTATTTGGATCAAAAGAGATTGAACTTCTTCTTGCATTCTTTTGGACCGTGACCTTGTGATAGGCCCAACATAACTTGGTTCATCTTGAGTTGTGATCTTATGATTCACATCATCCTCCCCTTCTTGAAAAGGATTCGACCTCGAATCAAAATGTGATAGTGCATCTGCCACAACATTGTCCTTACCCTTTTTGTATTGAATCACATAAGGAAGCATCTCTATGAACTCAACCCAACGAGCATGCCTCCGGTTCAACCTCCCTTGCCCCTTCAAGTGCTTCAAGGACTCATGATCCGAGTGAATGATGAATTCTTTTGACCACAAACAGTGCTGCCACGTTTCTAGGGCTCGAACCAAAGCATACAATTCCTTGTCATAGGTGGAATAGTTCAAGGCTGCTCCATTTAATTTCTCGCTAAAGTAAGTGATTGGCCTCCTTTCTTGGATAAGCACGGCACCTATACCAATACCGGAAGCATCACATTCGATTTCAAAGGTTTTAGAGAAATTCGGTAAAAGTAAAATAGGAGCTGAACTTAGCTTTGATTTCAACGTTTGAAATGCCTTTTATTGAGCTTCCCCCCACTTGAATCCAACACTCTTCTTGATAACTTCCGTCAAAGGAGCTGAAATATGACGCCCCGTTTCTCGATCAAGGTAAGCTTGTTACGAGAGTGAACGGTTTACTTTTCTTTGCATGAATTATGTGAATAATATGCCTTAATTGACCGTTATGCTTGAACTTATGTGGAATATATGATTTGTATGAAATACATGACTTATCATATTTTAATGTTATTATTACTAAATATCTATATAAATATATATTAAATGTAGTACAAGTTGTTTAATAAAAGATACATATGAATTCATGCAACCTCTTATATTTAATATTAAATCATGCAATCGAATTTTCTTAAATTAATTGGGATTAGATCATGTATTTGGAATTTAAATTCTACTTTATTAATCGTGCATTTCCTAATTAATTAAATATGAGTTGAATTCTTGTTATCCTTATGAATTTAATTCGTGCACTTTGTTTATACTTGATTATGAAATTTTAAATTTTGTTTTATATTATGAATTTCATTTTTATAATTTATTTCAATTGTTATGGATTTTACGTGTTTTGATTATGAGTGAGATAAATGTGCTTCGTTTTTATATAATTTGATACCGAAATTTCGTGCAAATTTAATATGTTGGACTTATACGTGTCTTGAATATGAAAATATGTTCGTTTCATGTTTTCGGGTTCATTTGCATGAGTTTCGAATTTATTTTGATTTTGCAATCCAAGTCGGGGGCTAACGAGCAATTAGCGCACCCTTGGTTCCGTAATTGATATCTGGAGCTCGGGAACTCGAATTCGAGTTCCGTCAACTTCGCTGAACTCGCAACGAAAATTCAAGTTTGGTGAACTTAGCCTTATATTTTTCCAAAGTCATTTGAACCTCTGAAATCCAACCGCAAAACGAAACGGCGACGAAACTGACCATGTTTTACTAAAATAACCATAACTCATCCAAAATTTAACCAATTGAACCATGGTTTAATGTTATGGAACCCTAACTCAACCACTTAGCCTGTTATACCATGCCTTAACCGAACCAACCCTCACACAAATCAGAAATCTCAGCCAAAGTCACTGCCTTCCAGTTTTCTCCCGCAACCTTGCCTTTCTTGGAGATTTTGGAGCTCAAATCTCTTCCAACCTTCATCCAATCAACAAGGTAAGCTTAAGGTTGTAATATACATTCATTCCTGGTCATTTTCATCCATTCATCCCTAATTTTGAGTCAGATTTCATGGAGATTTGCTAGCTTGAGTGAATAGTTAGGTTTAGAGCATTATGTTGATCTCTTTCAATTCTTGATGGTTTTGAGTGATTCCAAGCTTGAATATGATTGTTTTGATATCCTCTTCTCATTTATGATCATTGATTACATGGTAGTTGGAGTATTTATGAGATATCATTTATGGCTCTTTGAGAAAATTTCATGAAAGGGTCACGTATGCCTTCCTTTCACGTCTGAGCTCTTTTGGGACTGATATATATGTTGAATTAACGTTGTTTTGTTGCGTATTGGGTGGCTTAATTGACCTGAACTTGTTGGGATTAAATGAGATCAGTTGGATTTGTGCCCTGTTTTTGGACTGAATTTTCTGTTGTCAGCTGCTATGTTTCTTCTTGCTTATTGCTGTCAGTTTTAGTGAGTTTAAGGGCTGGTTTGCTGCTGCATTTCGTGCCTTTTGTTGCTGCATAACTTGCCTGAGTGCTGCCTTAACTACTGCTGTAATTTATGCCAAGAAACAGGGGTTATTTGTTGAGCTGCTGTATGCATTTGACATGGGCGTGTCAACCTTTTCTTCTTCAGCATGACACGGGGTTGCAAGACTGTCTGGTCTCGCTGTACCGAGACACGGGGGTGTCCCGGTTTGCTTTATATTGGAGACACGGGCGTGTCACCTTCTGAATCTATAACATAAGCATACGTGATATACAAATATATGTATATATATATACCTAAACAATTGCATGCATGTGTTATAATTGCATGAAAATTTCATGCATATTGTGTTGCATGTGTGTACGTTGCATGCATGTGGTGTACGTGTGTATATATACATATTTATTATATATTAAATAATATTTGATTTAATTGAATTATAGAATTTAATTGTTACCTATTTCATGTTTTATTTAATTTCCGATTTTTAAATTGAATGTATGTAATTGTTTATTTCTAATTTTAAATGTGATTTAACTTGTGCTGTGATTATATTTGAATTTCTTGAATTAATTTGATTGAAAATGTGGAATTATGAATTCGAACGAAAGTGAACGAAAGATGGAATGACTTGATTATATGATTTAAATTCCTTAATGGTGCACATGAACATTTTCATGATATAATCTTAGCTTTTAAACATTCATATCATGATCATTACATTGTCGAGCGTCTTATATGGTCATATTGAGTTTCACTTCACCTTTCTTGCACAGATTTTGTTTCTGTTGGAGACGAGGCCGGTCAGTGAGGCTCTTGTGTTCTCCTTTTTGCCGGTTAAGGTGGGTTTCTCTACTATTTAGTTATAAATGGTCCTATATACTTCCAATGTGAAAAGATTTCGGCCAAAAGTGTATATATGTATATAGAGTCGTTTTCAAGGGTCAATGATTTTAAAGGTAAAGCCTTCTTTTATGAATCTATCAAATGTTTTGGCGAGAAAAGAAAGAAATGAATGTTATGCACAGAATGGGGCCCAGGGACTTGGTGTGAGTGGTGACCCGAGGAGGCATGGGCTGACAGTGAACCCTCACACTAGTCCCACCAATGAACGGCGTAACCGGATCTCGTTAGGAGTTAGCGAGGAATGGACGCTGAGTGCCATCTGGGGAGTCATGTTCCCCTTTTGGTCAATGAATGGGTGGTCGGGCCTTGCAAACCCACCACCAACCCAGAGGAAGAAGGTGTAAATGTTATTGAATGTGCACGAAAGAATGTTATGCATGAAAAGAAAGAAAGAATGAATGTTAATGAACTACACAAGGTGTTGGTTGGAGATAATACATGCCCACTCGCCGGGCCAATAATGATTTAATGTAAATGAATCGTTATAATCCCTTTTGATGATTTCTCTGTTTCGCCCACTTGGGAAATTCTTTAAAAACCTCACTTGGGATTATAGCTTGCATGTGACTGTTTAAATACCGTCGTATATTATATTTATGCCCTGTTTTTATACCCACCAGTCCCTTTTGGACTGAACCCGTTTGGTTTTCAGTTGTGTTGTGCAGGTGTCGGGAGCTAGGCGGGAATTCGAGTCATAGGTCTTGCATTCGTTTTTAACTCTTGTATTTTGGTCTTACACTTGTATATTGCCCTTTTGATCCTTGTATATGGATGTTATTAAGGAGCGTACTTGTTTTGAGCCGTGACGGCAATTGATGATGTATATGACTTATTTTTGGAGTTGTGATGCTCATTGTATATATATATGATGTATGCTCATTCATTGCTTCCGCTTTAATGTTTTACGCTGACTTTATAGTTTAAGGGTTAGCCCGCCTAGCTTAGAGTGTGTGTTTGTCCCCATTCGCCGTGATTTAACTCGAGTATGGATCATCCATTTCATATTCGGGTCGGGTCTCGGTGCGGGGGATGTGGTACCTTGCGCTCGGGTGCTACAAGCAAACACGTATTGTTCACTATTGGTGTAAGGTTGGAGACTTGCCCTCACTCGCTAGGCCACGAATTGCATGAAAATGAATTGTAAATAACTGTTAAACTTGATCGTTGTAATCTCGGGCGATGCTTACTTTATTATTGAACTTATATTGATTTCCTTTCCTAAAACTTCACCCGAGGTTATAACTTGCATGTTATCTGCGCTAATATTTATTTATGCCCCTCACTCAGTCTTTCATAGACTGACGCCTCCACCTTTCAGGCTCTTGCAGGTGCGTGCTAGCGGGAGTCCAGTCTTTGCATTCGAGTCAAGCACGGTTCATTTATTTATTATTGCATATGAATTGTTGTCATTCATTATGATATCATTGGAAAGACTGTATCCATTATCATGAATCGTATCTGAATAGTGACAGATTTAGTTATATTTCGTTTATATTGTTATATTGAATATGGTGGTTTGGAGTTAGTCCTGCCTAGCTAGCTTATTTATTTTTATTGTCACCCGTTCGCTATGGGTTGGTTCATGTACGGATTACCCATTTCGTATGTGGATCGACCTATAGTGCGGGGGTGTGGCATCTCTACGTATAGGGTGCTACATCTTAAGTGGTATATATATATATCTTTCTCAAAATCTCTACCGATTGCAAATGATTTCGTGACCTATTGAATAATCGTGTTATCGTGATTGATCGTGTTTTGGCGAGTAAGCATGTCGTGTTCACTTGGGCCAGAGGGTAGTGTATTGAGCCAACCGAGGAAGCAAGGGCTGACGGGTAACTCTTGCACTATCCTCACAACTTTGGGATGCCCCCTGAACCCACTAGGAGATTAGTGGGGGAAGGAGTTCCGGGCATAGGGACTCATGAACCCTATGCTCACCGTGATTGGGTGGTGGGGCCTTGCAATCCCACCATCACCCGGAGGGAGAAGGAGATTGTGAAATTGCTACTTGTGCACCATAATTGATTGCATGATCACTTAACCTATTAATAATTTAATCATGGTAATGAGCACTAAAGGAGTAAAGGTTGGAGAATTGCCCTCACTCGCCGGGCCACTGATTGAATTGAAGTGATAATGATTGTATTGTTAAATGGATTAGTTGTAGTCTCGGGCGAGATCTTTTCTAATATTGAACTTATATTGTTTCTTTTATTAAAACCTTACCCGAGGTTGTGACTTGCATGTTATTTGCGCTAATATCTATTTAAACCCCTCACTCAGTCTTTCGTAGACTGACACCTCACATTTTCAGGTTTGCAGGTTGCATGCTAGGCGGGATCAAGTCAAGTCTTTTATTTTGTGGGTCTAGCTCTTGTCAATCTCATTTACATGTACATTATTGATTCCTACGTATATGTTTCGTTATTGATGTTTATGAAACTTTTGGAAGTTGGTTTGTATTGAAGAGATGGAAATGAACTTGACTTAATGAAATGAATGTATGTTATGTTTTCCTTTGATTGTTATGCATTGTTGTATATAATTGAGGGTTAGTACCGCCTAGCTAGTGTTTCTTTTCTCTTGTCATCTGTTCGCTATAGTCTCAATTCATGTACGGATTTTTCCATTTCGTATGTGGACTGAGCTATAGTGCGGGGGTGTGGCATCTCTACGTATAGGGGTGCTACACGTGCCATGAATGCTTTAGAACCTGTCACCAAGATAGCAAGTGGTTAACTCGATAGCTTGTTCTCATTTCTCCGACCACGGCTTACTTTGACGTGTTGATCATTTCTTGTCTTTCCCACGGTCTTCAAGATTTCCATGAGTCCTTGTGCATCAACTTGTACCTTCCACGGTCCGAAATTGAAATTTCGTGATCCCTAATGTAATTCTGAACCCTACTTCTCATCATCACCGTGATCAAAACTCCCGTGCTTATCCTTTATGAGTTGAGATTAGTGAATTAAACTTGTTTTCCGATTGCTTATACTTGAGCACATGATTTCCTCCCAAAGAGTCTTTGCCTTTCTTTACCGTTTCCATTTGTTGCTCCATATTTCCCAATTCGACCTTACAACAAAACAATTCAGCTTGGGCTTGGAAAATGAACTCAAATCCTGTCCTTAGTATTGTCACCTTCCATGAATTTGTATGTGACGCCCCGTCCGATAAATCGCACAGGTATGCGTCACGAGAGAGTTTACCTTACGCATTTATGTGATTTAATTCCCTTCCTATGCGTTTAATTCCAACTTTGATTGAAATGGGATTTAATTGACTAAAATGCAAAATGATAAAATATGAATTCTTGCATGACAACCTAAGAACGGAACTTATGTGAATTTAAATTAATTGTTGGAGTTGGATTTAAATAGGACTTGGACCTATTTGTGTGTTTGAGGCCTAACTTGAGTTAGGTGGGTTTGGGTCGTTCGGGACCAATATGAGGTTAGGAATTCGAATTCGAATTCCGACACCACCATTGGACTTGATTCGGTGATTCAGATCCAATGGAATTTACTTTATATCTTTCGGAAACTGTTTAGACATTAAACCTTTTTACTTTGACCTATTGGGCCGGAAGTCATTTATTTGAGCCCAAATCCTAATAAAGCCTCTAGCTCATATTATATCTTGGAAACCCTAATGAAATCTTTAGCCACCATATAAATACCATAAAACCCTAACCTAGCTTCATTTTAATCTTCACTTCACACAAATCATATCATCCATGGAAGAGCTTCAAGAGAGGATGAAGATCTAAGACTTTCCTACACCTTGAAGAGCTCATATCTCCCTCGTTTAATCATCATTTCGCAAGCCGAGTTAAGCTATGGATTTCTCTTGATGTATATTTCATTTCTATCCATGAATCTAAGCATGAAATTGAATGTATGAGCTTGTATGAGGAAGTCTTGTGAAAATGGTGATTTATGCCCAACTTGAAGATTATGCCTTATATAATGAACCCTTGAGATCTTGAGCTTGAATATGTGTTAAACATGATTTATGTGATGATATATACGATTTTCGTGGAATTTTGTTGGTTGTTTTTGGGTGAAATCCGCCATTTTTGGCCTTGGAAGTCTTCTTCCCGAAGCTGTCACGTTTCTACACTAGACTGATGCCCAGATTTGGCCGGAACGGCCTTTCCATTTTGCCCTTGAGCCCGGAACGGCCCTTCCAATTTATGCCTTGTGCTGGGAATGGCCGTTCCTAGCTTCGCTGGGGAGATCCGCGGGAAGGACCATTCCCATGCAAGACTATGCATGGGAATGGCCGTTCCCAACCCCCTGTTCCCCTTTTATGCATTTCTTTTGTGTTTACTTGATCCGTTTGAAATGCTTTATGAATTATATTGATGTGAATCATGATGAACCGCGGCCATATCTTGTCCCAAATGAAGAGCTGGACCGATCCACAACTCAAGAAGATAGCATACAAATGGAACAAAGTTATGGTGGTCCAATTACAAGAGCTCGGGCCAAAATTATCCAAGAGGAAGTTGGAAATCTCTTAAACCAATTTGCTCAAACTGGACTCCAACCTTCAAGATGGGCTGCTGAACCAAATTCAGAATATTTCAACGTTTTTATGTCCAATTCCTAAAGTCCAAAGTGTGGAAATGATGTAATTCGGCCCTAAGCCTATTATAGTATTATTTGGGCCTTTATTTTATCATTATTTAGCTGCATATTAGTTTATTTAAGCCCACTTTTGTAAGCCTTCATGGCAAGTGGCGGGAATAGCTTGTGTCCTTTAGTATTCTAGTGTCTCTTAGGTTTCCATGCATGCATCTTTATATTCCAGCCTTGTAGTTCGAAATATTAAGTCAAAAAATGAATGAATTTTGATTCAAGTGAGTTATACTCACAAGTTCTTTGTTGAACGACACCGGAGTTTCAAACCTCCACCGGATAATGTCATTTCCCGACTCATTATAGTCGACGGGGTGCATTACTTATCAAATCTGATAGTGTTGGTTCCTTGCTCATTATAGCAAACGGGTCACACTCCTATAATTCAAATCTGATAGTGTTGGTTCCTTGCTCATTATAGCAAACGGTTCACACTCCTCTATTTTAACCTTGAACTGGACGATCGAAAATCAAGAACTCCAAGTATTGGTATAGGGTTTCACGGCAAGTACGTGGAGTTCGTATCATATATGTTATGATATGACTTCGATTCCATTCTTAGATGATAATACGTCATTTTAATTGAATAACTTCGTTTGAAAGTTTGTCCTATGTTATGCTACTTGACCTATGTGATTCATATCATTCCATAATGCATTGTTAAACCTTAATACTTCATTAATTGCATGATTTGGTGGAATATGTGAACTATGCTATGTGATCCATGTGTACACTTCCTTCCATATTACATATCATTCGTCTCTTGGTACGCCGTGCGTCTTACTTGGTTCATATAGAGTTTAAGTCATGGGCTTTTGTACGTTTGTTACAGAGTTTGGTGGTGCCGATGGGCCCGTGGTTTAGAGTGTTTGGCCCTTCACACTCTTAGACTCTACTATCACGAGGTGAGGTTTAGGATTTTGTATAGTTATGCGACCTATGGTCTTTACATGCTGATTTCTACCCTTGCATGCAAGTATACCCTACTATAGATACGTATGTGTTGGATATGATATGTTTATGACCTTTGCGTGCGTCCTGCGTGGGTGGAGGTCATTGAGGTTTAAAGTTCCATCGCGTAGAAATATATATAAAAACCAGTTTTTGAGGTATATGTAAGCTATTTTGGAAAAATAAGTTATGTTATGTTTCTTTAGCGAGTTGGCCATGTTATATTGTATATGTTCTATTCTGTCCTATTTTTTGGGCCCAGGAGCTACGGGTAATGGGTCCCCCGGGACGGTTAGGGCCGTCGGGTATTTACCCATTGCGTAGCCTCTACATGTACGATTAGGATGTACCGGGACCCACCAGGAGGTTTGGTTGGGAAACGGAGTCTTGAGGGTTGTAGTAGCATTAGCACTCCCCTCGCCTGTCTTGATGGTTAGGGTCGCGCAACCCTACCATCACCCGGAGTTGAGGTTGGTATGTTATTTCTATTTTATGAGGAGTTGAGGTTGGAAGCTCGTACTCGCCGAGCAGTTGATTATGTTATGTTATGGAATTATGAATCGGGAAAGAGTCTTTATGAAAAATGGTTTCTAAACTTATATCTATATCTATTTGGGTTCTTTCAAAATGTTTTGGTATGCAACACCTATCCTCGGTTCATGAGTCCATCTTTTTATTCTATGCTATGCTCTGTATATATATATTGTGGGTGTGCGTTAGCCCCCTCACTCAGTCAGTTGACTGACCCCCTCATTTTATCTTTTAGTTACAGGTTTTCTTTTGGCTTGAGCTAGGCGAAAGTGAGTCTTCTGAATCACACTTGTCAGTCTAGTTGGTGATAGGATGCATTTGTCGTATACTCTACTTACGTTATGTAGTTATGTTTCATACTTGAAGATTATGTTTATGTTCTACTTAAACTTAAACCCGTGTGGGGTTATTAAGCTGGTACTTGGATATTATTAGATATTATGAAGATACTTATGCTATGTCATTATGTTGGATTACAAATTGAAATTCGGGATTAGGTATCTATGCTAGTTGAACCCGTCACCTGTTCTGCATGTTGTTTCAATTGCTTCCGCTATCTGTTGATGATTGTTTAAATTGCTTCAGCGCTCTGAGTTTGTTAAGTTAGATCCGTCTAGCCTAGTGTGTGAGTTGGTCTCCCGTTCGCTATGATTCGGATTCGGGCATGGACTTCCTATTTCATGACCGGGTCTGGATCTTAGTGCGGGGGATGTGGTATCCTCCGTCTGGGGTGCTACATCCTTAAGTGGTATCAGAGCTCTAGGTTGCAAAATCGAGCTCTAGTGTCGTGTTGTGTCTGTCTAGGTCGAACGGCGTAGGACAATTTGGTTATGTGCGCACCTGCATTATGATTTGAAGAGCTATGCATTCGAATTTTCATCACTTTGCTGAATTTATACTACTTGATGCATTGCATTTCTTGGTAGTTCTTGATTGATTTATTACGTGGCATGAGCATTTACTAATCGACATGCATATTTCGACATGGAAGTTGTGAGATTTTCAGGATGCCACCGCGTCAACAATACCACAGTCAACCATCTCATCCAAATCTGAGCGACCGGGGACAATCTTCGATTGGAGTACCACCAATGAATTTGATGGCGATGATGTACCGAGAATTTAGGACATTTAATCCTCCTCAATTTTGGGAAGGGAATGATATAAGGGCCGAAGAGTGGCTTTCGGAAATAGAAGGCCTTTTTGAGATATGGCCATGCAACTCTCGAGATATGGCTCGCCTTGCTACGTTTCTTCTACAAGGTCAAGCAAGGCAATGGTGGAAAATAGTTGTCCAACAGTTAGAGACAACGGGCGAAGAGTTGACGTGGGATGTGTTTGTTTGAGAAGTCGGAAAGAGGTTTGCACGGGTCATACTGCACGACCGAAGATTTGAAGAATTTCTCGCTTTAAAACAAGGAGAAAGAACCGTTGTGGACTACATAGAGGAATTCGAGAGGTTGGGCATGTATGTGCCCCACATTACGGGTAACGATCGGGTGAAGGCTAGATACTTCATGGAAGGTCTTCGGGATGAGTTCAAGGAAGCCTTAATCGCAGAGAATACAAGCACTTGGGATAAAGCCACTGAGAAAGCATTACAAGTTGAAAATAGGTGGTTGATAAAAAGTAAGGAAAGAAATGTGTCGGGGCCTAGACCTGAGCTGGGTTTATGCTCAAATTTATACGTGAGAGGGAGATCCGATCAACAGGGAACTCGAACCAAGAAGATTCGTGGAAAGAAGCATAAGAACAGAAACCCTCGAAAGCTGAAGAAAGAAATCCAACCATGTACCCATTGTGGAGGAATCAACCATGCTTACGACGCATGTCGGGATCGATTGAAGAGTTGCTATGCTTGCGGGTCAAAGGATCACAAGGTTTCTGACTGTAACCGATCGAGAGCTAATAAGCAACGAATATGAGACCAACGACTTCAGATTGGAGATCAAGATGAACTTGAACATTGAGGTATTAGCATTCATGGCACTTGCATCCATACCACATTTCAATTTTGCAATTGTTTAATTGTTATGACATAATTGCCAATCATTACAAATTGTTACTTGATTGCCGTTATGTGCTCGAGTGATAACTATGTGATGCATCTCATTGCACTGTGACCTAACATGCATATCTAGTGTTTACTTTTGGGATTTTGCTTCATCTATTCTGCCGAGTTCTGTTCGACGAATCTAGGAAAGACGGGTAGAGTAACGGGTCAGTTTGGGAAAGTCCACATACAAGATTAAAAGTCTGGGAATTGGTACACACTTTGAAGGAGGATTAACTCTCCAAAAGAAATTTTGTTGTCAAGCATAAAGCGAACTGAGGGAGGATTGGACTTGAGAAATAATGGAAGTGTCGGGGATTAGCTCGTGGGAATGTGATTAAGGAAGACAACGAGTCCCACTATTGGAGCAGTTTGAACCAATATAACTACTGTTGAAATAAGAGTGTGAGTCAAAGATTGGGGATAAGTGTGACGAATTATAATGTGAGTGTTTGGAGACCGATTTACTACAGATGAAAGATAGTGGCGCTACGGGTGAAAAAAAACAAGGAGCAACTCAACAACAAAGGAAGGTACTCGGAGGTGTAGAAATTATGCATTGAATCAATGTGAGAGTTGAACCTTAGAATTATTGCACTACCCAACAGTACGGGTAACACCAAAAACTACATATGGATTAGAAAGAAGACCACCAGGATCATCCAAAGACTCTCTGCGCATTCTCATTTGACTTCAGGAGAAGGTGGGTGTATACCATGATAAGATCAATGTCATACTCGATGGATCTTATCAGGAAAGAACTACGATTGCGAAATGAGGCTTGTTTTCGGTTTCTGTAAGGAGACGTACGGACGGAAGGAACTTGATTTTAGGATTACCAACGAACAACCAGACACATAGATCGTGCAGGAGGACTCCAATGACAAACCGGAGTCCGAGGAGATTAATCCATGGGAATGAGAAACAAGATTCGGGTAAAACTTAAGAGCGAAAGATTGGGTTAAAAGAAATTGGCGGGAATAGTAAATGACTATGGCTATGAATTGAAGACCGAAATGATTATTGAAGTATCGGACACATTGACAACTTCACAGAATGATACCAGACAAGAAACTTCAGCATCGATCAACTTACCATCACAGAGACTTCAATACATCAGTGAACGGTACATTAAAACATGCATATCATGTGCATCATGCAGTTTCATTTTGTTGTGCGTGCTTTAATTTGATTGTTGGTTGCCTTTCGGGGTAACCTGAGCGTACGAGAGTTCTAGTTGCGTGGTAAGATGAGGGTCGTGCCTTGCAACGGACTTCCACTGACGGCTACGGTGATTAGGACACCTTGGGTTCCGTGGTATCTGTGTACGAGGGAGTTGTAAGATTTCCTTTACTTATGTGAAAGGAAGATGTTGGATTCTTTCTAAGCTTTGTGCCAGAGAGATGTTGGATTCTCTTGTACTTAGATATTCGGGAGATGCTGGATTCTCTTGAATTTAGGGGTTTGAGAAATGCTGGAATTGCTTGAACTAGATCGTTGGAAGATGCCGAAATCTGTCCAACTTAGGCTGAGAGACGGGGTTCCCTCAATTGTCTGCTCGAGAGACGGGGTTCTCTCGCTTTCTGTATTCGAGAGGAGGGTTCTCTCACCTTTTGTGCTGAGAGATGGGATTCTCTCTGTATGTCTCGGTTACGATGCACGTCGACGACTACGGACTACAAGAAGTAAGAACAGGACGTCCTTGAACAGACGTTGGTCCTACATCGAAGAGATGACTGTTTTTACGATAGAAGAATTACAATTTGCTTCGGACTTGATGATTGTGAAGTATCCAGTTGAGATCCAAATCGGGAGATACAAGTCTAGGGAAAACAAGCAAATTCCTATGGTCAGGGCACTCTGGGAAGGACAGAAATCAGAGAAATCAACTTGGGAGACTAAGGAGGAGATGAAGAAGTTGTGTCCGGGTTGTTTGAAGCCGAAGAGTGAACCTGGGAACCAGGTTCTCCTAATGAGGGGAGATTGTGATGCCCCGTCCGATAAATCGCACAGGTATGCGTCACGAGAGAGTTTACCTTACGCATTTATGTGATTTAATTCCCTTCCTATGCGTTTAATTCCAACTTTGATTGAAATGGGATTTAATTGACTAAAATGC
The DNA here is from genome assembly GCA_037501455.1 of Lantana camara. Taxonomy (NCBI): domain Eukaryota; kingdom Viridiplantae; phylum Streptophyta; class Magnoliopsida; order Lamiales; family Verbenaceae; genus Lantana; species Lantana camara. The sequence continues at coordinate 47,724,137 of CM074865.1, forward strand.
AAAATGATAAAATATGAATTCTTGCATGACAACCTAAGAACGGAACTTATGTGAATTTAAATTAATTGTTGGAGTTGGATTTAAATAGGACTTGGACCTATTTGTGTGTTTGAGGCCTAACTTGAGTTAGGTGGGTTTGGGTCGTTCGGGACCAATATGAGCTTAGGAATTCGAATTCGAATTCCGACACCACCATTGGACTTGATTCGGTGATTCAGATCCAATGGAATTTACTTTTTATCTTTCGGAAACTGTTTAGACATTAAACGTTTTTACTTTGACCTATGGGGCCGGAAGTCATTAATTTGAGCCCAAATCCTAATAAAGCCTCTAGCCTCATATTATATCTTGGAAACCCTAATGAAATCTTTAGCCACCATATATATACCATAAAACCCTAACCTAGCCTCATTTTAATCTTCACTTCACATAAAACATATCATCCATGGAAGAGCTTCAAGAGTGGATGAAGATCTAAGACTTTCCTACACCTTGAAGAGCTCATATCTCCCTCGTTTCTTCATCATTTCGGAAGCCGAGGTAAGCTATGGATTTCTCTTGATGTGTATTTCATTTCTATCCATGAATCTAAGCATGAAATTGAATGTATGAGCTTGTATGAGGAAGTCTTGTGAAAATGGTGATTTATGCCCAACTTGAAGATTATGCCTTATATGATGAACCCTTGAGATCTTGAGCTTGAATATGTGTTAAACATGATTTATGTGATGACATATATGATTTTCGTGGAATTTTGTTGGTTGTTTTTGGGTGAAATCCGGTTTTTTTGGCCTTGGAAGGCTTCTTCCCGAAGCTGTCACGTTTCTGCACTAGACTAACGTCCAGATTTGGCTGGAACGGCCGTTCCATTTTGACCTTGAGCCCGGAACGGCCCTTCCCATCCAAGGCTGATGTCAGCACCGAAGACGGGAAGGACCGTTCCCATTTATGCCTTGTGCTGGGAACGGCCGTTCCCAGCTTTGCTGGGGAGATCAGCGAGAAGGACCGTTCCCATGCAAGACTATGCATGGGAATTGTCGTTCCCAACCCCCTGTTCCCCTTTTATGCATTTCTTTTGTGTTTACTTGATCCGTTTGAAATGCTTTATGAATTATATGTTATGATATGACTTCGATTCCATTCTTAGATGATAATACGTCATTTTAATTGAATAACTTCGTATGAAAGTTTGTCCTATGTTATGCTACTTGACCTATGTGATTCATATCATTCCATAATGCATTGTTAAACCTTAACACTTCGTTAATTGCATGATTTGGTGGAATATGTGAACTATGCTAGGTGATCATGTGTACACTTCCTTCCATATTACATATCATTCGTCTCTTGGTACACCGTGCGTCTTACTTGGTTCATATAGAGTTTAAGTCATGGGCTTTTGTACGTTTGTTACAGAGTTTGGTGGTGCCGGTGGGCCCGTAGTTTAGAGTGTTTGGCCCTTCACACTCTCAGACTCTACTATCACGAGGTGAGGTTTAGGATTTTGTATAGTTATGCGACCTATGGCCTTTACATGCTGATTTCTACCCTTGCATACGAGTATACCCTACTATAGATACGTATGTGTTGGATATGATATGTTTATGACCTTTGCGTGCGTCCTGCGTGGGTGGAGGTCATTGAGGCTTAAAGTTCCATCGCGTAGAAATATATATAAAAACCAGTTTTTGATGCATATGTAAGCTATTTTGGAAAAATCAGTTATGTTAAGTTTCTTTAGCGAGTTGGCCATGTTATATTGTATATGTTCTATTCTATTCTATTTTTTGGGCCCAGGAGCTACGGGTAATGGGTCCCCCGGGATGGTTAGGGTCGTCGGGTATTTACCCATTGCGTAGCCTCCACATGTACGATTAGGATGTACCGGGACCCACCAGGAGGTTTGGTTGGGAAACGGAGTCTTGAGGGTTGTAGTAGCATTAGCACTCCCCTCGCCTGTCTTGATGGTTAGGGTCGCGCAACCCTACCATCACCCGGAGTTGAGGTTGGTATGTTATTTCTATTTTATGAGGAGTTGAGGTTGGAAGCTCGTACTCGCCGAGCAGTTGATTATGTTATGTTATGGAATTATGAATCGGGATAGAGTCTTTCTGAAAAATGGTTTCTAAACTTATATCTATATCTATTTGGGTTCTTTCAAAATGTTTTGGTATGCAACACCTATCCTCGGTTCATGAGTCCATCTTTTTATTCTGTACTATGCTCTGTATATATATATTGTGGGTGTGCGTTTGCCCCCTCAATCAGTTAGTTGACTGTTCCCCTCATTTTATCTTTTAGTTGCAAGTTTTCTTTTGGCTTGAGCTAGGCGGAAGTGAGTCTTCTGAGTCACACTTGTCAGTCTAGTTGGTGATAGGATGCATTTGTCGCATACTCTACTTACGTTATGTAGTTATGTTTCGTACTTGAAGATTATGTTTATGTTCTACTTAGACTTAAACCCGTGTGGGGTTAGTAAGCTGGTGCTTGGATATTATTAGATATTATGAAGATACTTATGCTATGTCATTATGTCGGATTACGAATTGATATTCGGGATTAGGTATCTATGCTAGTTGAACCCGTCACCTGTTCTGCATGTTGTTTCAATTGCTTCCGCTATCTGTTGATGATTGTTTAAATTGCTTCCGCGCTCTGAGTTTGTCAAGTTAGATCCGCCTAGCCTAGTGTGTGAGTTGGTCTCCCGTTCGCTATGGTTCGGATTCGGGCATGGACTTCCTATTTCATGACCGGGTCTGGATCTTAGTGCAGGGGATGTGGTATCCTCCGCCTGGGGTGCTACATTGTACTTATCACATTACTTGCCTTTCTTTAATCCCTTCCCGACTCGTCTTCCATCTTAGTCGAAATCCAGAGCACCCAAGTCCAAACTCTTCCCAATCTTGACTTCTACAAACTCGATTTCTAATTACTAAATTATTTAGAAACCCTTCTTTGACAACCCATGGTGCTTAATTCCCACCGGATCTATTTTATCTTAACTCCTCTCAATCATTGGTATCTCTTCAATGATCCAAACCTCGAACTAAATTACCTTCAAGAAGCCTTCACTCTATTTCTTAGATTGAATGATCCCATTGAATCTCGTTAAAGCAACCTATAAAGTAGAACCACATATATCAATCTTCTAAGTCACCACCATTCCCCAATCAACCCCTATTTCACCAAGTATTTCTCTGCCGCTGCATTTCCAAAGTCGAACCTCCCATTCTGGTTCCAATCCCTTGAACTCTAGCACCATCCAGGAAGCCTACACGTCTCGAATTCTCTATATTCTCCCCTGTGCATCCTTCCTATCTTCCATGCTTAAGAAAAAACTTGCAATAAGTCGTTGTTATTGTAGAACTTGGCCGTGGTTTGATATTATCTTCACAACCTATAAATCATAACTCATTTCAAAGATATATGCATGCGATTAGAGCATGACCATGGCACGTATTTAACACGAAAGGCAAGGATCCATATAATAATGCAACAGGTAATTCAATAAAGTTCAATAGGAAAGACAATTTCATGCCCAAAATCGATGCATGGGGATTAGTATATGCTTATGGCACATATTTAGATCAATCAATACACATAAAATGTAAAATACAACACTTAAAGCAACGAAATTGAAGTAGATCACATATACAAGTAATTTCTAGCAATTAGTAACAAATAATCATGAAAATTCAATGCAATGCACACGTTGACAAGTTGTTCTCTAAGCCGTACGACCTAAACTGACTCAATCACGATATGCGAACCCCGGTTTTGCAACCTAGGGCTCAGATACCACTTAAGGATGTAGCACCCAAGCGCAAGGTACCACATCCCCCACACCGAGACCCGACCCGAATATGAAACAGACACTCCATACCCGAGCGAACGGGGACATACACACACTCTAGGCTAGGCGGGACTAACCCTTGAACCATAAAATCAGAGTTAAACATTAAAGCGGAAGCAATCACTTAACATATATCATATATATACCATGAGCATCCAAGCTCCAAAAATAAATCCTATACAATATTCACATGCCATCACGGCTCAAACATATACGCTCCATAACCATATTCATATACAATAATCAAAAGTAAGAGTATGCAAGTGTAAGACGCAAAATACAAGAGCTAGAAACGAATGCAAGACCTAATGACTCGAATTCCCGCCTAGCACTCCAGACACCTGTAAAAACAACTGAAAACCAAACGAGTTCAGTCCAAAAGGGACTGGTGGGTATAAAAATAGGGCATAAATATAATATAAGATGGTATTTAAACATTCACATGCAAGCTATAATCCCAAGTGAGGTTTTTAAAGAATTTCCCAAGTGGGTGAAATAGAAAATCATCAATAGGGATTATAACGATTCATTTACATTAGGTCTTTCATGGCCCAGCGAGTGGGCGTGCATTATCTCCAACCAACACCTTGTGTAGTTCATTAACATTCATTCATTCTTTCTTTTCATGCATATCATTCTTTCGTGCACATTCATTAACATTTACACCTTCTTCCTCCGGGTTGGTGGTGGGTTTGCAAGGCCCGACCACCCATTCATTGACCAAAAGGGGTTACATGACTCCCCAGATGGAACTCAGCATCCATTCCTCGCTAACTCCTAACGAGGTCCGGCTACGCCGTTCATTGGTGGAACTAATGTGAGGGATCACCGTCGACCCATGCCTCCCCGGATAGCCACTCATACTAAGTCCCTGGGCCCCATTCGTGCATTCATTCATTTCTCTCCAAAACATTTGGTAGGATTCATAAAGGCTTTACGTTGCAAACATTTACTCTTTGAACGACTCTATATACATATATTAATTTCGGTCGAAAACTTTTCACATTGAAGGTATATAGGGTCATATAACTAGATAGAAGAGAAACCCACCTGCACAACTCTTACCAAACAATACCAGAAGAAAAGGAAACTCGAGAGTGTCCTATGAACCCGACAAGTCTCCGCCCTGGAGAAACTGTACAAGAAACAATATAACGTGCTCGTGAGACTCAAGACACCAAATGAACCATATATGACGCACGACAATGAAATGATAATGATATGAATGTACAAAAGATCATTTTATGTAATGAACACGTTCACGTGCACGATTAATATCTTAAAGACATATAAACATTCATTTCAGTCCTTTCATGAAACGTTTAAGTTTATTCAAGTTCATAATCTTCACATTTAAATCAAATAACAATCATAACACGTAGTATATCATGTTTACAATTAGGAAATAGGTAAATAGACACATTCAAGTCATGTTCGGAAATTAAATAACACAAAATAGATAACAATTAAATTCTAAAATTTAAATAAATTAAACAATAATTAAATATATATAACATGAAACATGCATTAAATATATATTTATATATATATCCTATGTACAATATGCATGCATATATTAAAGAACAAAACAAATAAAACAAAACATACTAAGTATGCATGCAAATATACATATATACGTAGCATGCATATTTTAAAACTAAACAAATTAAATCATAACATGCATGCATGCAATGATATATATATAATTACGTGACCATCATGCATGTAAAATTGGACATTAGAAACAAATAAGAGACTATGCAAGAATTTTTTAAAAACTGAATTTTTTTCAGCGAGAGCAGGGGTCGCGGTCGCGACCCATTTTCTTCATGAAACGGTAGCGGCCGCTACCCATTAAAATCTGAATTTTTCTCCAAAACATAGAATACGTGAGCAGCCTCAAAATCAGTCGCGGGCGCAACTGAATTTCATGCCTTTAAGGTCGCTGGCGCGACCCTGCGCGTAACAGCAAAAATGACGCAGCAAAATGGAGAAAAACAGAGCAGCAACAATTCAATCTTCAACCAACATGATCAGGTAAGGTAAGGCAACAATTATGCAGCAAAACAACTCCAAAGCAACATACAAATCAGCCCCAAGAATGATCAAACCTGAGATGAAGGTATAGGTGCTCATTTCATGAATTTTCTTCAAAACTCCATTAATGGTAACTCATGAATGCTTCAACTACCACATAATACCTCACCATAAATGCAAAGAAGGAATCAAGACCATCATATTCATGCTTTGAATCAACGAGATTCCTCAAGAAATGAAAGAGATCAACAAATTTCTCCATAACCTAACTATTTCATCTCCTTCTCCAAAACTCATGAAAGCAAGCTCAAAATTGGGGCTGAATGGATCACAATGACTCATGATGAGTGTATATTATAACCCTAAGCTTACCTTGTGGATTGGATAAAGTTTGGAAGAGATTTGAGCTTGAATCTCCAAGGGGTGAGCTACGGGATTTTCTGGAACAGAGGATTTTTGGCTGAATTTCTCCAAGTGATGAGGGTTGGTTCAGTCAGTGAGAGTAAGATCAGGTTAGGGGGTTGAGTTAGGGTTCCAAGGGATCAAACCATGGTTAATTTGGTCAAGGTTTGAATGAGATATGGCTCTTTTAGTAAAATGTGGCAGTTTTGGCGTCCGTTGCATGTTTCGGTTGAATTTCGGAGGTTCAAATAATTTTGGAAAAATATAAGGCTAAGTTATTAAACTCGAATTTTCGTTGCGAGTTCAGCGAAGTTGACGAAACTCGAATCCGAGTTTCCTAGCTCAAGATATCAAATACGGAACCAAGGGTGCGTTAATTGCTCGTTAGCCCCCGATTTGGATTCCAAAATCAAAATAAATTCAAAACTCATGCAAACGAACCCGAAAACATGAAACGAACATATATTCATATTCATGACACGTATAACCACAACATATTAAATTTTCACGAAATTTCGGTATCAAATCATATAAGAACGAAGCACGTTTATAACACTCATAAGCAAGACATTTAAAAATCCACAACATTTCCAAATAAATATAAAATTTAAATTCATATTTAAATTATAATTAAAGGGCATGCATTAATTATACTTTAATTCAAAATGGTCCGAATTAAATTTAAAATTGATATTAATTAACTTAAGATATAAATAATTAACTTTTTCATATTTAATATAAAATTAAATATATAAAACACGTATAAACAATTAATTCGCGCAATTTGGTAAACACATACGTCATGCTGTACGACTGAATAACTGGGGCATTATAAATCCCGCCTAGCACTCAACCTGCAATACCTGAAAATGTGAGGTGTCAGTGTAAGAAAGACTGAGTGAGGGGTTTATAATTTAAAAGCGCAATTACCACATGAGCTATAATCTCGGGTAAGATTTTTATAAAAGAAACCATATAAGTTCCAGAATAAGGTAGACCTCGCCCGAGATTACAACTAATCAATTTACAATTCAATAAATTTGGTACAATTCAGTTCAGACAATCATTGGCCCGGCGAGTGAGGGCAATTCTCCAACCTTTCTCCGACAGTGTACAATAATTCAGTTGTGATTAATTAAGTGATCAAGCAATATAGTTCGGTGCACAATTAGTAATTTCAATAGTCCATCCTTCTTCCTCCAGGTGATGGGGGATTGCAAGGCCCCGCCATCCAATCAGTGTGAGTATAGGGTTCATGATTACCCAGAACTCCTTCCTCCACTAATCTCCTAGTGGATTCAGGGGTCATCCCAACAATGTGAGGATAGTGCAAGAGTTGCCCGTCAGCCCACGCTTTCCCGGTTGGCTCAATACACTACCCTCGGGCCCATAGTGAACAATATTGTAACAGCCCGAAACAGGGGCAAGTTGAAAATTACGAAAATACCCCTACAGCTCAAAAATATTCCTACATTTCCCGAAACACTTTCACTACCCAATATTTTAACCAAAAGAATCCTCACATTATTTCGAGGATCGTGATACTCTCCGTAAACCATAATTCCCATCCTAACTCCCGTAGTATCGAAAACCGGCAAAAACCCTAGCTTATGATTCGATCATCAATAAATCCTTACACATCTACTTTTTTATATTCAAAATTATAACCAAAACGATCCTTAAATTATTTTATGAATTTTCATGCATTTGCCAAAAACTCGATCTCACCATAGCATATTTTATAAATATTTTCCTTTCTAAAAATCATCATTTTATTTTGAACAAATTAGCTTTTATTCAATAGTCGAAATTATACTTGAAACGATCCTTGAATTTTTCTCTACATTATAGTGATTTTTCCCAACTTTAAACTCTATCATAGCTTCGTTTATATAATTTTCCTATGATTTTCATCATCTTTAATATTTATAATTTATAAATGAAAGCTCTAAATATTTCACATTTATAATCAAAACAAAGCTCATTTTTCACCCATTCTTTCATTAATTCACTACTTCAATCTTTTACCTCTCGACTCTTGAATAAATTTTATATTATTTTTACATTTATTTTTATTCAAAATGACATCATCCATGACCACATGATCTTCTAGAAGGATTAAACAAATGAGCATAATTTCTCCACATTACCTAGTTAATTACCAAACATTTGTTCATAATGTAATTTAACCACATCTCCAAATTAATTACCAAGCATTTGTTGAAATCATAAGCAACCACATCTTCCATAAACTTTCATTTATTGCTTAGAAACCCCTCATGACTACCTATAAATACCCCCCTTAAGTCTCATTTATACCTCACAAATCAACAAACAAAAATCACTCTCTTCTCTCCATTTCTCACGCCATTCTCCCTCTCTCTCTCTAAGGTATGTTTTTCTTTTATTATTTCATACTTTATATTATGTTCTTAGTATAATATAGTCATAGCATACTTAGATTTAATTAAATTATGCTTTAGGAATTTATTTTATGGAATATATATGCTAGTTTAGGAAAATGTGATAACATATATGCATTTTATTTAATTAAATGCATGAGTTATGATATGATATGATATGAATATATGTTTAAATAATTATGATCTTGTTTAATTAAATTCATGTCAAGAATAATTTATTTAGAATTATTCTCATAGAGAATTCATATATTTTGCTATATTATGCTTTAATCTTATGTTATGAATATGAATGTGATAGAACATGTTACACACCCTCTTTGAATATTCAAATAGGCTCAAGAACATGTTCATGTTGTTCTTGAACAATTTTAAGTGCACGTATGATAGTGTGTGAGTGTGTGTGTTCGATTTTGTGTTATAAAGTGTTTAATTGATAAGAAATTGACTAGTAAATGTTTTAAATAGTAATTCTGACTTTTTGGTCAACCCATAAGCTGATAATTTCGAAAATAATATTAAAATAATTATAAAATTAGTTTTGGAATTTTTAAATAAAGATTTTATCCGAATTTTCCAAAAATCGGTAAATTATGGATTATTTTCGAAATATAACCTACATTGTCAAATTAAATTCTAAGTTCCATTTCTAATGTTATAATTAAGATTATAATGTGATTAATAAATATTTGAGTGGTTAAAGAATTCATGAAACCTGATTAATTACTTAATTTCCCTTAAACGGTTAAAATTAGAGTCTACCGGGAATTCTTTAACATGACATAATTTATGTGTTTACTTGATGTAATCCTTTTATGCATGAACATTATGTGTTTTATGTGCTTATTTGATTAACATTAAGAACCTAGTTCTAAGCCTATAGTAGTTAATACTTTCAGGCACACTGGAATCCACATTACAATGTCTGTCTACCGGTATAGGTGAGGGTTAAAATGTTTTCAACTGGAATCATGCTATATATACGTATCTATATAAAAACTATTTTCAAGCCTACCCATCATATTGATTTACTGCCCTACATACATATTATTGTACTACAATGTCCCTCTTAAGGGAAAAATACTTTCATGCCGGAATCAACGTCTTACTAAGACATTATATATTTCAAGTCCACTTTATCAAAACATTGATTCCGGGTTATGCAAGCAAAATATTGTTATTGATTCCTGTTATGGGCCCCGGCTGTAGCCGTAGCGAGCAATTACCCGGAAGGTATCGGGCCGAGGGTATTGTTGGTGCTGCGGACTGCCACCACCTCTTGGTAGTGGTTTAACTGGAGGTTAGTTACTCCACGCCAAGGGATGAGGGAGAGATAGCTGCCTCCCGAATCTAGTTCGTGGTCTCTAGGGTTTGATTCCCTATTGACATCAAGGAGTAGTGGAGTTAATATTCTTGGTTTTATTGAAGTATCGGAGCCTGATCAGCCCGATACTATTTTACCAACTATTCAAGGAGTTATGGGTGGAAAGGCCTAGCTTGCGGGCAATAATGTTCTTGTTACAAACGGTTCATATTTCTACAAATATTCCAAACTACCCCTATCCCTGTTTTACAATTATTATGAACCGTTTCCTATTTGCTATATCCTATTGCTATTATTTCAGATCAAGATCTTCTTGATCATATATATATATATATATATATATATATATATATATATATATACACATATACATATAAGTTATTATACCCCCCTTCACTTAGTCACTTTGACTAACCCTCTGACCTATTTTTAAAATGCATGATTTCAGGAATCAATGAACGACAACTAGAGGTATCTTGAAGCACTACAACCATAGGTTGGATCCGATCCTACGAGTACACTGTCTTGAACCTACTCTCTGTAGAAACAAACCATCTCATACTTTGTCCTTGCATGTCAACCTGTTGTACTCTTCTGCAAACTACTTTGATCAATAATGATAATCCTTGCTCATTGTACGTTATCCTCCCCGTTCATTGGTAAAGTTGAATCTCTTTATCTTCCGCTGCACTGTGTCACATACTCCATTCATATTATCCTGACCGTTCGCCGTAGTATTTCCTGGGTGTTGGGTCTAACCTCCATTCATTGTACGTTTTTAAAATGCATGATTTCAGGAGTCAATGAACGACAACTAGAGGTATCTTGAAGCACTACAACCATAGGTTGGATCCGATCCTACGAGTACACTGTCTTGAACCTACTCTCTGTAGAAACAAACCATCTCATACTTTGTCCTTGCATGTCAACCTGTTGTACTCTTCTGCAAACTACTTTGATCAATAATGACAATCCTTGCTCATTGTACGTTATCCTCCCCGTTCATTGGTAAAGTTGAATCTCTTTATCTTCCGCTGCACTGTGTCACATACTCCATTCATATTATCCTGACCGTTCGCCGTAGTATTTCCTGGGTGTTGGGTCTAACCTCCACTCAGGGAGTATTGCGGTGCGGGGTTGTAGTGTTGGGGAGGCGCTACAAATATACTCACCAAAACAATCAATTCAGTCGATCAATCGGTCAATCAATCAGTCGGTACAATTCGGTCGCGGGCGCGACCAAATTTGTTCTGTTTTCGGTCGCGGCCGCGACCTGCTACGCAGCAGCAGAAAAACAGGGGAAAACAGGGGAATCCGAACCATAACACCACAAATTCAACAACCAAAGCAAATTCACTCCATAACAATTAATCCAACCATCCAAAACACATTATACTTCACTTATACATCAAACTAACCATGAAACATGCATCAACTCATCAAAAATTCATCTCCAAAACCCCATGTGAATTCATGCTTCCATCTTCCATAAAACTTAATATTTTCATGCAAGCTTCACTCCTTGTTAATCCTAAACATGCTTCTATCTCCAAACAAGTGCTTCTAAACATGCTTCTGTCTCGTTTTCCCAACAAGTGGATCAGAGCCACCTTGCAAGGCCTATTTCTGATTCGTCTCAATTATTCTGAATTTGGTAGAAATTCTTAGGCTTAGATGCGAATTGAGTATTCTTGAGTTCTTTAGAAAGCCTGAAATACTGTATTATTTTCCTAAAAGTTTTTGAAAAACGTTTTCGAAAATTTGATTGAAATCATTTTGGATCAAATATATTTAAATCGTGTTTTTATATATTCTGGATTGTTGTTGGTTTTTGAACTAAAATACGAAACACGAAATCGCGTTACGAAAACGCGAGCCTAGACGTGCTAAGGCGTAACACGACTAGGCCCGCTCCCATCTGCCCAGCAGTCCCACAACCGCGAGGGACCGCCAGCCACTATTGCTCGCCTGCGCCTACGCCCGCACCTAGGCGCGCCTGCTCGCCTCCCGCAACCGCGCAGGAGCCTCGCCCGGGACGCCCGCCTGCTGCTGCCCGCGATGTGCACAGGGCGAGCTAGCAGCTTTTGCTGTCGGCTGCGCGCGGTGCCGACACGCACACCTAGTGAGCGACGTCGCGCGACGTGCGGGCGGTCAGTCCGGGCCGTTCGTTTCGCGATCTTGATTTTCGTGTTTAGTCCAATCCAATCCCGATTTAATTTTTGTAAAATCATGTTTTCTAAAAATTGGTTTTTATTTTGAAATTAATTTTAAATTGGGATTTTTGAGAACTTAAGATGATTTAAATTTTGGGAAAATTACGAACTATATTTTCTGAAAATATTGAAAGAATAAAATTATTAATTTTCAAAAATTAATTGGAATTTTATTAGTTTATTATTTTTCGGGTTTTATAGAAAAGACTCTTGAACAAGAATTGCATGTAAGTCGTGTTTTAAGCTATTAGAGCTTAAAGCGAGAATTTTAATTTATTGGTTAAATTTAAATCCTCGCAATTTATGCATGTTAAGTGATCATGGGTTTAGACTTATGTATGGTTTTAATTTATGCACATGGATGGTTTAAATTGGAGTTGGAGCCCCAGAGTTGCGTTTTTCAATTGGGGTCGGTGCCCCACTTATGTGCGTACTGTTTTGTGTTTATTATGTGGCTTTCCATATTATTGTTTTTGAGGCTGGGGTATGCCCCGTGTAATTGTCTAAGGCCAATATGAAGATTGAGCCTTATTACTTTATGTATTTTCCCTTTTATTGTAATTTGATAGTAGAGATAGGTGGTGAGGTCTTTTTCTTTTATTTTGGAGACAATGCACCCATGGAGTAAGATGGATCCACACACAACAAGTAACAAGATGGAGGCCATAAGTGAAGACCTCTCAAAGTGTTAGAGAGGATTTCTATTATTGTAATAGATAGGGCATCGTTTTATTTCCAATTCCCTTATGTGATTTTAACTGTTTTATGTGGCATGTATGTTAGAACTTGTGATTGTGGAGTGACTCCCACATATCACGCATAAGATAGGTAGAACCCATGATCATCACATGTTAGTATCATGCTAGGACATGTTATCTGCTAAGTGCTTGTGTGAAACGCATTTAAGTTGTACTTGCATTAATCAAGACTAATTAAATTGGATAACATATATGTTGGTGAGGTCGAACCGGACAACTCTCTTAAGCTAATTTTCGAAAATAGGTGTTTAATTCGAGTTGCAAGCTTTGAATTAAATCCCTAGCATTCCATCAATAGGATTTAAGTTTAATAGGGGAAGCTAGATGCTGGCCACGAGTCATGGGGTGTCTATATGAAACCTATTAGTTCTTAGTTTCCTAATTGATCTTAAATGATCAATATTTCGTGATCAATTTTAGCAAGGGCGATGGTCGCGAGTCGTGGGTCATTCGAACTAAGTTTTGATCATGATCTTATGATTGATGGGTCTGGCTTAACTCCTAAGTAAATATGGATGTCGCACGAGTCGTGGGTCCATATTGAAAGATAGGTGATGTAAAAATATTACTAAGAATTCCACAGTGTTGGAATCGATAAGTTGTACCTACCTTAGGCTTAATTGAGAATGGCCACGAGTCGTGGGTTCAAGGTTAAGTGCTTAGGATCTTAGTACCCATTGGGATAACAAGTATCCTCTAAGATCTTCGGGAATTATGGATCTTTGAAAAACAGTGGGAGCTACATAGATTAAAGACCTAATCTCATGTATATCATTATTGTTCAGCATGCTCACTAGTTCTCTGTTTTTCCATTTAGGTCATAGATTTTGTGATTCTCTACGTGTTTTAAAATGGCAACCAAAAGCCCTCTAGTATCGATCCTCGAGTCAAACAAATTGACTGGTCCCAACTATTCTGATTGGCTTAGGAATCTAAAAATCGTTCTAGATTCCGAGAAGAGAACTTATGTTCTCTACGAGGCGGAGCCGGTTCCCGAAGGGGACGCTCCGACCAGGACTGAGGGGGATGCGATCCAGAAGTGGAAGGATGATAATCTCTAAGCCCGTTGTCTCATAGTTGCTAACATGTCTCCGGACATGCAAAGACAGCATGAGTTCATGGAATTCGCTTGGGAGATTTACGACCACTTAGAACAACTTTACCGCCCTCATGAGCGTGTTATAAGGTATAACACCTCAAAGGAACTGTTCCATTTGAGAATGAAGGAAGTTACAAGTGTCCATGAATATGGACTCAAGTTTCTTGCTCTTACTAAGAAACTTGCTTCCATGGACATGCCACTGAGGGATGAGCTTTCAGTGGATTTGTTGCTAGCCTCGCTCCCACCGTCATTCAACCATTTTGTCCTTAACTTCAACATGAATCATGCAAATGCTAGTGTAGCTGAGGTGATTAGTTAGCTTGTGACTACTGAAAGCACGATCAAGAAGCACAATAAGGTTATGATGGTCACTGCTCCATCTTCTTCTAAGACTTCCAAAGGCAAAGGCAAGAAAGCCCAAAAGAAGAAGAAGTCCCTCAGGGCATCGGAGGCATCACGAAGGGAGAAGTCCAAAAGAAGAAACGTGATCAGAAGGAGGACGTTTGCTTCCATTATGGCAAACCGGGGCATTGGAGGAGAAATTGTCAAGAGTACAAGGCTACTCTAAAGAAAGGTATGTTTCTCGTTGAAGTAAATCTTTCTATTAATTCTAACTCTTGGGTACTTGATACCGGTTGTGGATCTCATATCTGTAATGATGTACAGATGCTAAGTGAGGTCCGGCAGCTCAAAGGAGGAGAATGTGTCTTGAAGATTGGGGACGGCTCAACGGTCGAAGCTCAAGCTTTAGGCACAATTAGATTAGATTTAGGTCATTTTGTTTTAGTTTTAAATAAAGTCCTTTATGTACAAGGCATTATTCGTAATATTATTTCAGTTCCAATACTTGATTGCGAAGGCTATGAAATTAATATTAAGAATGGTAACTTTTTCCTCAAAAAGAACAATTTTTCAATAAATCTTCGTACATTAAACAATGGACTTTATCTAACTCAAAACAATAATATTTTGAATATACAATGAGAAACAAAACGTAAGAGAGATGACGAAGTCTCAGCTACTTTGTGGCATGCTAGATTAAGACATATTTCTAAGAACAGAATTAGCAAGTTAAAGGTAGGGACATTCTCTGAAAATGACCTTAAACAGTTGACTTCCTGCAAATCTTGTCTCAAAGGAAAAATGTCCAAAACTCCTTTCAAAGGAAGTGTGGAACGAGCCACGAAGACCTTGTATTTGATCCATTCTGATGTTTATGGACCGCTTAGTGTAAGCACTTGAAACAATCATCAGTACTTCATAACCTTCACTGATGACTTTAGTCGTTATGGTTATGTGTACTTAATGAAGTACAAATCTGAGGCTTTTGAGAAATTCTTAGAATTTCAAAAGGAGGTTGAGAACTAAACTGGTCACAAGATCAAGACACTTCGATATGATCAAGGTGGTGAGTATCTTAGTGAAGAGTTCCTTAATCATCTCAGAGATAATGGAATTATCTCTCAGTGGACTCCTCTGGGAACTCCTCAGCTTAATGGAGTTTCTGAGAGAAGGAATCGAACCCTACTTGATATGGTTCATTCCATGATGAGTTTCACTGACTTACCACCTTCTTTCTGGGGTTATGCTCTAGAAAGTGCAGCCAAGATTTTGAATCTTGTTCAAGTCAGTCCCCAAAACGCCCTATGAAATGTGGCATGGTAAAATCCCCTAGTTATTCTTACTTAAGAATTTGGGGTTGTCCTGCTTATGTGAAGAGGACAGTGGGAGATAAGTTAGAAGCTCGTTCTAACTTATGCTACATTGTTGGCTATCCTAAGGAATTCATAAGATACTACTTCTATGATCAAACTGAACAAAAGGTGTTTGTTTCAAGAAATGTAACTTTTCTTGAGGAATCGTTCCTAGAAGAAAAGAAAGGCAAGATCACAGAACTCGAAGAAATTTGAGATATTCCCACGCCACATTTAGGGGAGACGTCCCATTCTGATACCCCGCAACCAATCATAAACTTTGATACACGTGAAAATCCTCCTCTAAGGCGTTCTGAACGTACTTCTAGACAGCCGGAGAGATGGTATGGTTTTCTCCATAAAATCTCTCAAGAGGAATTAGATCCTCTAACATATGAGGAGGCACTGTCAGACTCGGATTCTGAACAGTGGAAACAAGCCATGAAATCCGAAATGGATTCTATGTACTCCAACCAAGTTTGGACCTTGGTGGATTTGCCTGATGGGGTCAAACCCATAGGTTGCAAATGGATCTTGAAGAGAAAGCTTGGAGTAGATGGAAGCATTGCAGCCTATAAGGCAAGAGTGGTTGCAAAAGAATTCACTCAAAGGCCCGGTGTGGACTTTGATGAAACCTTCTCACCGGTTGCAATGTAAATGTCCATTCGGATCATGCTTGCCATAGCTGCATATTACGACTATGAGATATGGCAAATGGATGTGAAAACTGTCTTTCTCAATGGACACATTGATAAAGACATTTGTATGGATCAACCTGTAGGTTTCACATTCAGTGGGAGTGAGCAAAAGGTTTGCAAACTCCAAAGATCAATCTACGGGTTGGTCAAAAGGTGGACTTTTGGCCAAAGTAAGAGACTTAGTCTCCAAGCAAGAAATCCCTTTCCAAAAGAGTTTGGAATTCCTTGTCCAACAAGGAGTGGGGTTCGAACCCTAGCCTCATAAATAGAGGGGTTCGAACCCCACAGGGAGAGGATACACAATTCTCCTTCTCCATAATTATACACTAAACCCTAGAGCCTAAACAGCAAATATAGAACTAGCATCCTCCCTATTCGGATCGTGGTCGTGGTTGGTGGACTATTTCTCTAGAGGGCTACTATCGTGAAGTCTTGAATGATTCGAAGGAGCTTTTGGGGATCAACCCGCGAGAAGAGCGTTCTTGGGCCGCTAGAACGTGTCAAGAAAGCTACTAACTAAGTGAGTTTCTTGATATCTACGAATTTGGGAATAGGAATTGCAAGATTCAATCCTTGCTTAGTTGGGAAAATTTTTAAATTTACGCTGCGTTTTTGTCTCGTTTTCCTAACATTGAAATCAAATGGAATATGAGAGTGAACTTTGTTTTAAGATTAAGGTTAGAAGGGCTCTCTATATTCCCATGCCCTAGATCTTAATCGAGAGATAGGATGGTAGGAGGATCATATCCCACATGATGTCATTGACTGAAAGGTTCTTTCGAATATACATTCACATTTTGGGTAGGGGTCACACACCTGTTGCTAGACGATGGTCGTGTGATCTGTGAGGTAATTAATTAATAAAGTGTATTAATTAATTAGGCTCACTACTAACTGAAATTGAACCTAGAGGGTCACACACAATAACCCGGTCATGTGGGTTAAGGCTTGAATCGATTAAACGAGTTGATTGAACCATTAAGAGAATGGTGGGGGACGTGTGGAACACGTGGATAACACGTGTCCTTGTGACACGTGTAGTCACGTGTTCATGTGTATATATATTAAATAATTAATGTGTTAATTATTTAATGGACTTTGATTTAATTTTGAATTAATATTAAAGTTCTAATTTGGAGAAATAAAGTCTAATAAATAATTAATTATGAATTAATAAATTATTAGTCTTCAAGTTATTTATTATTTAATAAATAAAGTAAAGTAAAATAAAATATCGAAGAGAGTTAGATATTATTCTTGCCCAACAAGTTGATCAAAATGTGGACTTTTGGTCAAAGTAAGAGACTTAGTCTCCAAGCAAGAAATCCCCTTCCAAAAGAGTTTGGAATTCCTTGTCCAACAAGGAGTGGGGTTCGAACCCTAGCCTCATAAATAGAGGGGTTCGAACCCCATAGGGAGAGGATACATAATTCTCCTTCTCCATAATTATACACTAAACCCTAGAGCCTAAACACCGAATATAGAATTAGCAACCTCCCTATTCGGATCGTGGTCGTGGTCGTGGTCGTGGTTGGTGGACTATTTCTCTAGAGGGCTACTATCGTGAAGTCTTGAAAGATTCGAAGGAGCTTTTGGGGATCAAGCCGCGAGAAGAGCGTTCTTGGGCCGCGAGAATGTGTCAAGAAAGCTACTGACTAAGTGAGTTTCTTGATCTTTACGAATTTGGGAATAGGAATTGCAAGATTCGATCCTTGCTTAGTTGGGAAAATTTTTAAATTTACGCTGCGTTTCTGTCTCGTTTTCCTAACATTGAGATCAAATGGAATATGAGAGTGAACTTTGTTTTGAGATTAAGGTTAGTAGGGCTCTCTATATTCCCATGCCCTAGATCTTAATTGGGAGATAGGGTGGTAGGAGGATCATATCCCACATGATGTCATTGACTGAAAGGTTCTTTTCAATATACATTCACATTTCGGGTAGGGGTCACACACCTGTTGCTAGACGATGGTCGTATGATCTGTGAGATAATTAATTAATAAAGTGTATTAATTAATTAGGCTCACTGCTAACTGAAATTGAACCTAGAGGGTCACAAACAAATACCGAGTTCAAAGGGTATTATGGAAAGATCAAATAGTTGATCGAAACGAGACCACATTGTAAAGTACATATGTGGATCGAGAGCATTGTTTGGGACGTGTGATCCATTTGAGAAATTGGATCATGTGTTAATTAATTAGAGAATTAATTATCAAGCCCAAATATAATTAATTAGTGAATTAATTATAAAGCCAAGATATAATTAAATGGAGAATTAATTATAAATCCCTAAATATAATTAATTGGAGAATTAATTATATAGCCAAAATAAAATTAATTGGAGAATTAATTTTAGCCCGTTAGAATTAATTAGTGAATTAATTCTAAAGTCCTTGATGGAATTAATTGGAGAATTAATTCTAAGTATTTAATTATTTGCTTGTTCTAATATGATTAAAATAAAGAAATAAATAAATATCTTCTATTTTATTTTTCTAATAAAGTATTAGGATAAGATATTTAATTATTGCTAGAATAATTAAATATTCCTAAATTAATTAGGAGCACTTTTTCTAGAAAATAAATATCTTATTTTATATAAGATATTATTTACTTGGAGAGAAAGAAAGAATGGAAGAAAAATCAAAGTAGGAGACCCTCTCCTACAAGACTAGGGTTTCGAACCCTTCACATAAAAGGGACTAAAGGGGCTCGATTTTTGCCTTACACGTGATTTGGAGAATCACGTCCAACCTTTATGGAATTTTGGGGATAATTCTCTTGCTCTCTATTTCTCGTTTCTTGTTTCTTTAATACGCATGTTACAGTACTAGCATATTCACAAACATGATTTGAATCTAGGTTGGTGTGGATTATTACTCTAGAGGATTTCTACTTTGGAATCTCGAAGAAAGAATCAAGAAACGGGGATTTCATGCCGCTTGAAGAACGTTTGAGGGCGGCTCAAAACGTTTCAAAAAACCTTCAATTGTTGTAAGTTTCTTGATATCCCAACGTTACGATACGAACATTGCAAGATCACAATTCGCTTTTGGAAAAAAAAAAATTAAACTTCCGCTGCTTTAACTCTGCTGTTTTCTAACAGTTCTCACGCGGGACATCTCAGTGAACGCATCAACGTATGCATTTATCACTCCATGAAACTGAGTGATCCTTCAAAAGGACATAATCACACAATCAAGGTCGACACTCTGTAACACCCCAGACGGAAGGTGCCACATCCCCCGCACCGAGACCCGACCCGTATATGAAATGGAAAATCCATACACGTGCCAAGTCACGGCGAACGGGGACTCACTCACTCGCTATTCTAGGCGGGAGCTAGAACCTCGAAACCAAATAAGTAATTCAGGAGGAGAAAATGCACGTGGGGAAGCATATCATGTAATCAGTCATAAATACAGGTGGTAATTGACGGGTTCAACTAGCATAAATACCTAGTCCCGAAATTAAGACATAATCATAAATCATGATTCATAAATCATAACCACGGGTTCAATTTATCTCTAGAAACCTGTCCCGAATCAATAAAACATAAGCTCAGCATTTATACATGTTTCAATGTGACTTAAACAAATTACAATGTGCGTGTGGAAAGACAGACTTAACCACAGGACTTGACAGACACAAAATCCCGCCTAGCACTCCAAAACCTACAAAAGAACTGAAAACAAAGCCGGGTTCAGTCTATAGGAGACTGGTGAGTATAAAACAGGGCATATCATAAATAATATAACATAATTTAAGCATACCCACATGCAAGCTATAATCCCGTGCGAGGTTTTATTAGATATTTCCCAAGTGGGTGAAAGTAAAGGAAAACAACGCTCGGGATTACAACGATCAATTTCATAATTCATAATCATAATCATTCATGCGGTCAATACGTGAGCCCTGGCGGGTGGGTGAATATCTCCAACCTACTCCTCGTGTGTGCATATCGATTCAATTTTTATATTAGCGATAATACACATTCATACATATTCGTTCATAATTATTCATAATCATATCATTCATATTCATAATATTCATAATCATTAACACTTACACCTTTTTCCTCCGGGTGGTGGACGGGTTAGCAAGACCCGGCCACCGGTCCATACATTGACCCGGGGGGTACATGAATCCCCCAAGGGCACTCAGCTCCCATTCCCCACTAAACCTCCTAGCGAGGGCCAGTATCACCGTAAATGTGGTGGGACTAGTACAAGGGATCACCGTCGGCCCTTGCCTTCCCGGATAGCCACTTGCACTAAGTCCCTGGGCCCGTGCAATACAATCATGTCCACGCCAAAAATCATAAGGTGAGGATACATAAAAGAAGGGCTTTACATTGGAAATCATTGACTCTTTTAAAAAGACTCGATATATATATATAATACTTTGGCTTAAAACTTTCACATAAAGGATATATCGGGGTTATCATAGCTAATAGAAGAGAAACCCACCTGTTACACCTTACCGACCAATACCAAGAAGAAAACAAGAGGACTTGAAAGTGTCCTATGAACCCGGCAGGTCTCCGCCCTGGAGAAAACTGTACAAAGGACAATACAATGCACTCGTGAGACTCAAGTCTCCAAATGAACCAAATATAACGTACGGCAATGCAATGAATATGATATGAATGCACAAGAGATGATAATTTGTCATGGAAACGTTCATGTGCACGATTAATGCCTTTAAGGCATATAAACAAGCAATTCATTCATTATAAGTGGCGTTCATATCCATTCGAGCTCATAACTTTCACATTCCATATTAAGTCAGTCCATGAATTTTATATAATGATCATAACATATGCTTTAACATGTATACATTTCATATGAATCATAAAAGAAGAGATAAATATGCAATTAGGGTTCATATTGATAGCAAAGATCCATGTATGCACGTATTTAGAGCATTGATGACATATTAAATCATAACTCGTAAAATATTACACGAAAAAATCATGAAACTTTATAATACATAAGATAACACATTATAAAACATGTTAGTATAGCAAAGAAGTCATAAAAGAGGTGGAGGAAGATCAAACAAGCGAAGAAAATTAAGAAAAACGGAACCGGAGTAATGAAAACCGGCTAGACAGAATCCACCCCCATGGATTCCTGTCAGAAACTCTACTGACTCAAATCCACCCCCGTGGATTTGGGTCAGTAGCCAAAAAACACAAGAAACAAGGCCAAATCACGAGAAAGGGGCAAAAATACAAGAAACCAACTCAAAATTCAAGCAAAAGCATACGAATTCAGTACAAGAACTCATACATACAAGCTATATCATATTTAACATCAAGAGTTCAAGAGAAGCAACAAGGATTCAAACACTATTTCCATCCCTTCAAGCTTCAACAAAGGCAAGTCATCCAATTCCCAACCACCATGAAAAATAAGTTCATACAAGTATAAATGCATGCTATAAGATCAATATACAAGCTCCATACCAAAGAATTTCACAAGAGATTAAGCTAGAATCATCAATTTATTCCAAACCCTTACTATTCATCCTCTTCTCCAATACTTGATCAAATCTTGGTGAAATCATGCAATATAGGACTTAAAATAATTACAAGGAGATACACTGTGACACCCCGTCTGATCAGCCGTACAGGTACGATGTATGTGCGTGATTTAATTTATTTAATTTCATTTATTTGTTAATTTAATTCTTTAATTATTATTTCTTTTGAAATTTGAATTCACTTATTTGAAATATTTGCCTCTTTGTTGGAAACGTGTTTCGTTTGTGTTCGATTTGAGATCGAAATTTTGTGCCGTTTTAATATGGCGAAGTATTATGTGTTGTGAATTCGTTTTTGTGCTTGTTTTATATTTTCGGACTTGTTTGAAATGGTAACGCACCATTTTATTTGTTTTGGGGACTCGAGGGCCTAACTAGTTTTAGTGCGCCTTGTGTTCCGGAATTTATATCTTGAGCTAGGGAATTCGGATTCGAATTTCGGAAGTGGCGCCGGACTCGTAACAAAGATACAGAACTAAGGAACCTAGTCTTATATTTTTCTAAGCCCGTTTGATACTCCGAATTTTGCCCGAAACGTGATCTTCGCGCAGCTTTCCCACCCTTTACGGTTTTGGCCATAATTAATTCGTTCCTTAACCAAATTAACTCATTTTTTAGCCTATGTAACCCTAACACAATCCTCTTTAACCCTACCAAACCTTGTATTTTTCTAAGTTCATTTGGACCTCCGAAAGTTCACCAAAATGAGCACCTTGCACTAAAGTGATATCCTTTAACCAGTCTTAAGTTAGTGGGACCCTCTTAACCCTAACCAAGCCTAAACCATGACTTTGTGACCTTGAGTTAACTCTTTCCTCTGCTTTAACTTCTGCATTTCGAACTATATATCCCACAAGACAAGGAAATTCAGTTCAAGAGAGGAGAAAAAGAGAAGAAGAGAAACCCTTCTTGCCCTTTTGGTGATTTTGAGCTCTAAGCACTTTCTTACTTCTCCATCCCTTAGAGGTAAGTATATCTATGTATTCTCCACTCTTTTATGCATATTTTGATCCATGTAATTCATGTTTTGCATCAGATTTGATAAGGGGCTTGGGGTGGTACGTGAATAGGGAAGTTGGGAGATGATTCATGTTTCCTTGACTTAGCTTGAATCTGTGGCTGTTTTAATGCATGGAAACTGATCCTATAAACTTGTTAATCTTCATTATTCACACTTAACACTTGGTGGTAGTGAGATGGATGATTTTCCATGGAAACCTTTGATTAAATAATGAGTTCTTAAGCTTCAAACTTGGTTTAAAAATCTGCTCCTCCATAACCGAACTGCTGTCAAGATTTGTGATTGTTTTGATGAACTCTTGTGCTCTTTTTCGAGTGCTTTTGCATGGTTATTGTTGTTGCTTGTTACCTTGCTGTTGCTGCTGTGTTTTGGGGTTGGAACAGGGGAAAAACAGGGACTGCTGCTGCTCGTTTGTTTGCCGAAACATCTCCCCGGGCGGGGAGATTTGTGCTTGGGAAGTCCCCAGCCGGGGACTTTCATGCCAAAATCTTTTGTAACATCTCCTCGGCCGGGGAAAGTGATGAAGAAAATCTCCCCTGGCGGGGAGATGACCTGTTGCAGCAATTCACTTCTAATTTGTTTCCTTAGCATGCATGATTCAATTTATGTCTTTACTTGCATGGTGGTACATAGAATTTAATGCTTGAATAATGTGGTGGTTCATGAATGAATTTTGTTGGAATTTTTATACATGGTGCTGATCTTTAAGTGTCATTTAATGTTAAATAATCTTATGTATTATGAATTTTATTTATTGTTCAATTTTCTTATTCTTTTGCATATATGGTACATGAGTTCTAATGTACTAATTAATGACTAAGTTATGAATTGATCTTGTACTATTCGTTTGGATATTATATGCATTCAACGTGGCCTTTAAATGTGATTTAAGCTAGAATTATTTGTTATATATTATGAATTTCGTTTATGAAATGATATGATACGTATGTACGAGTTTTGAATTTAAATGGCTTAAATGATTCGTTCGTGCATTTCATGATCTCTTTTTGAACACTAACCTTATGAATGCATTTGATATGCTAATATATAAACTTATTTGATTTGTTATGAGTTCGATTCTTGAATTTTGTTATGATTTCTCATTAAGTGAATTGATACGCCTAAGTATGAATAATTATGACGTGTATTGCATCCATTTGCATTCTTAAGCTTCGCCGTGCGTCTAATTGGTTCATTATTGAGTCTAAGTCATGAGTTCGTGTTTGTTTGTCTCAGATTTGAGTTTGAGAGGTGTTGGTTCCACCATTTAACTTCTTCTTGGTCGTTAAAGCTCTTCCGGGAGCACTTTTGGTAAAAGGTGAGGTTTAGGTTTGTTTTTGTAACGCCCTGGCGGAGGGCAATCACATCCTACCCCGCGCTAAGAGTCTAGCTCGTATATGAAATTGACATCCATATACGCACCGTTCCCAAAGCAAGCGGTGACAGACGAATAACCTGGCTAGGCGGTACCTAAACAACTTGATTCAACGCGCCGTGAAGAAAGCAACAGACATGCGGAAGCGAGCATAAAAAATTTTCAACAAACATGTAGCATGTGTCGGAATAAATTCATTAACGTCAATCAAAAAGATCAATCACGCATCACACAGTTCAACGGGGTTCAAGAACATGCAACCTGTCCCGACAAGAAATAATGTAAATACAGGTTCCACTTCCTAGGCACCTGTCCCGAAACAAAATCATAAATACGGGTTCAACTACCTAGTCACCTATCCCGACAGAATAATATATCCAAATATCATTGGATCATCACGATCCCAACCTGTACAATTTTCATAAACGGAATTCATACAAGAATGTAACATTTCCAACTTTATCATAATGCCCACCTAGGCTAACAAAAGCATTAAACCATAATAACATACATGAACATCAACTTAAAGTAAATGCAGACTCGACACAACTTCTACGAGCCAAGACTCTATGACACACCGCCTAGCAAGACTCCAGAAAACCTGCAAACAATACAAAGGTTGAAGAGTCAGTTCAAAAAGAACCAGTGAGGATATAATATAAGGAATATGATAAAGGGGTACAATGCATGCTATATTGAAAGCGTTCATGATCCGTTTAACTTTTTAAAATCAATGCAAGGGTTTCAAAACAACGGATCACAAACCATACATACATAACCGGCTTGACGAGTTCGAGCACTCCATCCTTACTCCCAAAACCTGTTAGGAATAGTACCCTAGAAAGCCGATTGTATATCCGCTTTGTGCTTTTCCTTATTGTAATCACAGACAATCTTTGAATGAAATAACGAATTGAGGCAACACTTCTTTATATGCTCTTGTTTGGTATGCGTTTACTTTTGCTGTGCATGTATGAGAACTCCCCTAATCCTGATGACTTTAGGACTCTACCATTTAGGTGAAATGGTTTATGAAACGAGCCCTATATCACATAAGTCATGATTAGTAAAATACTCCAAGCCGATGAGTCCTACAGACAGTGGGAGTCTCAACTTGACTCCTCTAAGGCTTGCTTGTGGGATCACGCCCTTAAGAAGGACCACCTTGTTTCATGGAGGTGCAAAGTGTATAGTTGATACGTGCGTGATACATGAGGGTGCTTACTTTAACAAGTAAGTTCACTGAGGTGCCCCGTGTGAGAACATTCCTAAATGGGAAAGGAAGTTTCTATTTCAGGAAATGGAAACTTCCAGATTAGGAAATATCTCACGAGTCATTGATGTGATTAATTGATCCTTAGACTTGAGGTTCCTTGTCACTTTATGAGTTAACTCTGTAGTCTTAGGTATAAGCTTTAAAGGGTGTCGCCTTAGACAACTGATTCAAGGCTTATACTGGGGCTGCACAAGTGATTCATGAAAGTGAATGAGAATCAAGAAAGGACCTACACTTGCATTTGCAAGGTGATCTCTTATTGTGTAAGTCATTCATATGCCATATGGAGTCCTTGGCCAAGGCAGTAGATCAAGACATCAAGAAAAGGGTTTCTTGGATTGAGATCAAATGGATATGAAATGCACTTAGCTTTAAGACCAGATTATTAGGGTTCTGATTATTCCCTTGCCCTAGATCTTGGTTGAGAGATAGTAAGTAGGAGGATTGTATCTCACATGAATCAATGACTTAAAGGTTCTGTCGAATCCGAACATTCCAATTCAACTAAGGGTTAAACACCTGTTGCTAGACTATGGTCGTTTAATCTGTGGACTGATTAATTAATTAGTGAATTAATTAATTAGGGTCACTGCTAATTGAATTGAGAACCTAGAGGGTCACACACAACAACTTGGTTACATGAGTTGAGGCTTAAAAATGATTAAATGAGTTAATCGGGCTAAGAGGGTTCCACACGTGTGAAATCACACGTGTGGCTCACGTGAGTGACACGTGTCACTGTGACACGTGTCACACACGTGTGGATATATATATATATATATATATATATATATATATATATATATATTAAATAATTAAATGTGTTAATTATTTAATAGACTTTGGTTTAATTTTGAATTAAAAAGAAAGTCTAATTTTGGAGAAAATAATCTAGTTAATTAATTACGAATTAATTAATTAGATAAAAATAAGTTATTTATTTTATAATAAATAAAGTATAAAATTATCCAAAAATAGTTTGGATATTTTTAGCTCTCTTAAAAGTTGACTTGAATTAGAATTCAAAGTCAAAGTTGGAAAATACTTGATGATCAAGTAATAGGAGAGAGAGGAACCGAATCCTTGCCCAACAAGGATTAGGATCGGCGCCCCTCTCCCTTTCCTATATATAGGGGAGCTCATGCTCCCCTTTAGAGCTAATTGACAATTCTTTTGGTTCATGTGTTGAACACCTTCCTTTCTCCAAGATTAAATAAATCCCTAGGTCAAGCCTAAACACTAACTAGAGAACTAGCATCCTTACTAGTTAGATTGTGATCAAGTTGGTGGACTTTCTCTAGAGACTTCAAGTTAGAAGTTTGAAGATTCGAGCTTTACCAAGGAGAGGCGATCAAGCCGCGAGAAGAATGAAAAGGAAGCAGTAGGACGAGAGTCTCTCTTGACAAATAGGCAATCCGATAGATAGATTATGGCTTCCTCAAGCGCCCCATTTGTGTCTGTTGCCTAGGATTCTAAACGACCAACGGGAGAGGAGCGGAAAACCGGTGTCCGAGGAAGTCAACTTCTGGGTTGGATGGACGGAAGACCTGTGAAGGATCGAGTGAAATGACATGGATCCCTTTAAGAAGAATCAGCAACTAATGAATCCGCCGTTGAAGGCCTAAGTGCTGCTAATGTCGATCTTGGCTTGGGCTTCTGTTTACCCGAATGTGAAATCACGACTGCGCTTCTAAAGAAGAAGACGAAATAGGACCTTGGGTGGCTTGAAACGCTTCAAGAAAGAATAAAAGAAAAGTAAGTTTTCTATCTTTACGAATTTGGTTACACGATTGCGAGTCCTAGATCCTGTTGTTGGGAAATTTTTTTTTTAAATTCCGCTGCTTTCTGATTCGTGTTTTCCAACAAGTGGTATCAGAGCCACCTCGTTAATCGTGTTTCTGATTCGTCTCAATTATTCTGAATTTGGTAGAAATTCTTAGGCTTAGATGCGAATTAGGTATTCATGAGTTCTTTTAGAAAGCCTGAATTACGAAACTGTAATTTTTCCTGAATTTCTAAAACTGTTTTCTCAAATCGTGTTTTTGAAAATTGTTTTAGTTGAAATTTGTTTAAATCGAATTTTTTAATTTTGGATTGAACCGGGTTTTGGAGAAACCCAAAATATGAAACGGAACACGAAAAAGGGCAAGCCTAGGCGTGCTAGCACGTCGCACGCCCAGGCCCGTCGCCGCCGCCCAGCCCTCCCGCAACCGCGCGGGAGGCCCTCCCGCCCGCGCCTAGGCACGACCGCTCGCCTGTCCCGCAACCGCGCGGGACAGCCGCCCGCACCGTCCCGCAACAGAGCGGGACGTCCAGGCCGAGATCGCCCGCCATCGGGCGGGCACTGCTACGGGCGACAAGCGCACGAGCCGCGAGCCCAGCGCGCGCACAGCGTGCGGCAAGCCGCGCGGCGGTGCCCTCCTTTGGGCGGGTGCTTTCGGGCCTAATTTCGTGTTTTCCTGTTTCGTGTTTTCGGTCCGAAAATCCCGATTTAATTTTATTTTAATTTTATCTTTTAAAATCAGTTTTTGCTAAAATAAAATTATTTTAAAATTTTGATTAAATTGGGATTTTTGAGAAAATGATCGATTTAAATTTTGGAAAAATTATAAGCTTTATTTTCTGAAAAATATTGAAAGAATAAAATTATTAATTTTCAGAAATTAATTGGAATTTTATTAGTTAATGTTTTTCGGGTTTTATTGAAAAGACTCTTGAACAAGAATTGCATCTAAATCGTGTTTTAAGTCATTAGGACTTGAAACGAGAATTTTAATTTATTGGCTAAATTTAAATTCTCGTAAAAGCATGTTAGGTGATCATGGGTTTAGATCTATGTATGGTTTTAATTTATGCACATGGATGGTTTAAATTGGGGTTGGAGCCCTATAGTTGCGTTTTTTCAATTGAGGTTGGAGCCTCACTTATGTGCGTACTGTTATGTGATTTATTATGTGGCTTTCCATATTACTGTTTTTTTAGGCCGGGGTATGCCCCGTGTAATTGTCTAAGGCCAATATGAAGATTGAGCCTTATTACTTTATGTCTTTTTCTTTTTATTGTAATTCGAGAGTAGAGATAGGTGGTGAGGTTTTATTTTCATTTTGGAGACAATGCACCCATGGAGTAAGATGGACCACATTCAAGTAACAAGGAGGCCATAAGTGAAGACCCCTCAAAATGTTAGGGAGGGGAATCTCAATTGTCAAATGTAATAGAGATAGGGCTCGTATTTTGTTACCGCTTTCCCTTATGTGATTTGAACTGTTTATGTGGCATGTATGTTAGAACTTGTGATTGTGGAGTGGCTCCCACATATCACGCATAAGATAGGTAGAACCCATAATCATTACATGTTAGTATCATGCTAGGACATGTTATCTGTTTATGTGCTTGTTTGATATGCATTTAAGTGTACTTGCATTAATCAAGACTAATAAAATTGGATAACATATATGTTGGTGAGGTCGAACCGGACAACTCTCCGCTTGATTCGAAAATTCCCATTAAATATTAAGCTAATTTCGAACAAATAGGTGTTTAATTCGAGATGCAAGTTTTGAATTAAATTCCTAGCATTCCATCAATAGGTTTTAAGTTTAGTAAGTAAAGCTAGTTATTGTCCGCGAGTCGTGGGATAGCTAGTGGAGCTTATTAGTTCTTAGTTACCTAATTAATCATTTTAAATGATCAATATTTCGTGGTCAATTTTAGCAAGGGCGATGTCCGCGAGTCGTGGGTCGTTCGAACTAAGTTTTGGTCATGATCTTATGATTGATGGGTCTAGCTTAACGCCTAAGTAAATATGGATGTCGCACGAGTCGTGGGTCCATATTGAAAGATAGGTGATGCAAAAACAATTACTAAGAGTTCTAAAGGTGCTAGAATTGGTAAGTTGTACCTACCTAGGGTTCTTACTTAGAATGTCCGCGAGTCGTGGGTTCGAGGTAAAATGCCTAGGATCTTAGTACCCATTGGGAAACGTGTTCCTCTTAGATCTTTGGGAATTATAGATCTTTGAAAAACAGTGGGAGCTACATTAGATTAAAGACCTTATCTTTTGTATATCGTTATAATTCAGCATGCTCACTAGTTCTCTGTTTTACCATTTAGGTCGTAGATTCTGTGATTCTCTACGTGTTTTGAAATGGCAACCAAAAACCCTCTTGTATCGATCCTCGAGTCAAACAAGTTGACTGGTCCCAACTATTCTGATTGGCTGAGGAATCTAAAAATCATTTTAGATTCTGAGAAGAGAACTTATGTTCTCTTCGAAGGGGAGCCTAGTCCCGAAGGAGAGGCTCCCACTCGGGCCGAGCGGGACACGATTCAGAAGTGGAAGGATGATAATCTCCAAGCCCGTTGCCTTATGTTGGCTAACATGTCTCCGGACTTGCAAAGACAACATGAGGCCATGGAATTCGCTTGGGAGATTTACGACCACTTAGAGCAACTTTACCGCCCTCATGAACGTGTTACAAGGTATAACACTTCAAAGGAATTATTCCACTTGAGAATGAGGGAAGGTTCAAGTGTCCATGAATATGGACTTAAGTTTCTCGCCCTTACTGAGAAACTTGCTTCCATGGACATGCCACTGAAAGATGAGCTTTCAGTGGATTTGTTCCTAGCTTCGCTCCCACCATCATTCAACCCATTTGTCCTTAACTTCAACATGAATCATGCTGGTGCTACTGTAGCTGAGCTGATTAGTCAGCTTGTGACTGCTGAAAGCACTATCAAGAAGGACAATAAGGTTTTGATGGTGAATGCTCCATCTTCCTCTTCTGGGCCTTCTAAAGGTAAGGGCAAGAAAGCCCAAAAGAAGAAGAAGAAACCCCTTAGGCCCACTGGTGGCATTTCGAAGGGGAAGGCCCAAAAAGAAGAAGCGTGATCAGAAAGAGGATGTTTGCTTCCATTGTGGCAAAGCGGGACATTGGAGGAGAAACTGCCCAGAGTACAAGGCTACTCTAAAGAAAGGTATCTTTCTCGTTGAAGTAAATCTTTCTATTAATTCTAGTTCTTGGGTACTTGATACCGGTTGTGGAACTCATATCTGTAATGATGTACAGATGCTAAGTGAAGTCCAACAACTCAAAGAAGGAGAATGTGTCTTGAAGATCGGCGATGGCTCAAACGTTGAAGCTCGAGCTTTAGGCAGAATTAGATTAGATTTAGGTAGTTTTGAGTTAGTATTAAATAAAGTCCTTTATGTACCGAGCATTATTCGTAATATAATTTCAGTTCCAATATTAGATTGTGAAGGTTATGAAACTTACATTAAGAATGGTAAATACTTTATCAAACGGAACAACTCTTCCGTTCATATCGGTACTCTAAGTAATGGACTTTACCTAACTCAAAATATCAATATTATGAATATACAACGAGAAACAAAGCGTAAGAGAGATGACAAAGTTTCAGCTCCCTTATGGCACGCTAGATTAGGACACATTTCCAAGAACAGAATTAGCAAGATAAACACTTTAGGATCATTCTCTGAAAATGATCTCAAGGAGTTAACTTATTGCGAATCCTGTCTCAAAGGAAAAATGTCCAAAGTCCCTTTTAAAGGAACTGTGGAACGTGCCACTAAGGTTTTGGATTTGATCCATACTGATGTTTGTGGACCGCTTAGTGTAAGCACTAGAAACAATCATCAGTATTTCATAACCTTTACTGATGACTTTAGTCGGTATGGTTATGTATACTTAATGAAGTATAAATCTGAAGCTTTTGAGATATTCTTAGAATTTCAAAAGGAGGTTGAGAACCAAACTGGTCACAAGATCAAAGCACTTCGATCTGATCGAGGAGGCGAGTATCTTAGTGAAGAATTCCTTAATCATCTCAAAGATAATGGGATTATCTCTCAGTGGACTCCTTCGGGAACTCCTCAGCTTAATGGAGTTTCTGAGAGAAGGAATCGAACCCTACTTGATATGGTTCGTTCCATGATGAGTTTCACTGACTTACCACCTTCTTTCTGGGGTTATGCCCTAGAAAGTGCAGCAAAGATTCTGAATCTAGTTCCCTCTAAGTCAGTCCCCAAAACGCCCTATGAAATGTGGCATGGTAAAATCCCTAGTTATTCTTACTTAAGAATTTGGGGTTGTCCTGCTTACGTGAAGAGGACAGTGGGAGATAAGTTAGAATCTCGTTCTAACTTATGCTACTCTGTAGGTTATCCTAAGGAATCCATAGGATACTATTTCTATGATCAATCTGAGCAAAAGGTGTTTGTTTCCAGAAATACTACTTTTCTGGAGGAACCGTTCCTTAAAGAAAAGAAAGGCAAGATCATAGAATTAGAAGAAGTACAAAGTGACCCCACACCACCCACTGAAGAAACGTCCCACTCTGATCAACCACAACCAATCACGAATTTCGATACACACGAAAACCCTCCTCTAAGGCGTTCTGAACGCACTCCTAGACAGCCGGAGAGATGGTATGGATTCTTCCATGAAATCTCTCAAAAGGATAATGATCCTTTAACGTATGAGGAGGCACTTTCAGATTCTGACTCTGAACAGTGGATAGAAGCCATGAAATCCGAAATGGACTCCATGAACTCCAACCAGGTTTGGACCTTGGTAGATTTGCCTGATGGGGTCAAACCCATAGGTTGCAAATGGATCTTTAAGAGAAAGCTTGGAGTTGATGGAAGCATTGCAGCCTACAAAGCAAGACTGGTTGCAAAAGGATTCACTCAAAGACCCGGCGTGGACTTTGACGAAACCTTTTCACCAGTTGCAATGCAAAAGTCCATTCGAATCATGCTTGCCATTGCTGCATATTATGACTATGAGATATGGCAAATGGATGTGAAAACTGCCTTTCTCAATGGTGACATTGACAAAGACATTTATATGGA
The DNA here is from genome assembly GCA_037501455.1 of Lantana camara. Taxonomy (NCBI): domain Eukaryota; kingdom Viridiplantae; phylum Streptophyta; class Magnoliopsida; order Lamiales; family Verbenaceae; genus Lantana; species Lantana camara. The sequence goes on from CM074865.1 coordinate 47,756,737, forward strand.
GCAACCCATAGGTTTCACATTCAGTGGGAGTGAGCAAAAGGTTTGCAAACTCCAAAGATCAATCTATGGATTGAAACAGGCTTCTAGGAATTGGAAAATTCGATTTGATGAATCAGTCAAATCGTTTGGCTTCATGCAAATTTTGAATGAGTCATGTGTGTATAGAAAGGAATTGGAGACCTCAGTGCAATTCTTAGTACTTTATGTTGATGACATCCTTCTTATTGGGAATTCGAAGGATGACATGAAAGTGACTAAGTTATGGTTATCGAACCAATTCGAGATGAAAGATCTTGGTGATGCGTCCTATATCCTTGGAATTAAAATCTATAGAGATAGATCTAGAAGGTTAATAGGACTATCACAGTCGATGTACATTGACAAAGTATTGAAGAGATTCAATATGGAGTCAGCAAAGGTTAAGAACCTTCCTATGAGTGTAGGAACATGTCTTTCAAAGAAGATGTGTCCTAAGACTAACCTTGAGAAGGATAGAATGACTCATACACCTTATGCATCAGCAATAGGTAGCATAATGTATGCAATGTTATGTACTCGACCGGATGTGGCTTATGCACTTAGTGTGACAAGTCGTTTCCAATCTGACCCTGGAGATGGTCACTGGGCTGCCGTGAAGAATATTCTTAAGTACTTGAAAAGTACTAAAGATTTATTCTTAGTTTACGGAGGTCAGAAAGATCTTACTGTCGAAGGATACTGCGATGCAAGCTTTGCATCTGACTTAGATGATTTTAAGTCAATGTCAGGATACATTTTCTGCCTAAACGGCGGAGCAGTGAGTTGGAAGAGTTCCAAGCAAACAACCACTGCAGATTCGACCACTGAGGCCGAATACTTAGCTGCAAATGATGCAGCTAAGGAAGGTGTTTGGATTAGAAACTTCATTCAAGAGTTGAATGTTGTTCCTAGCATGAAAGACCCCATTACTATGTTTTGTGACAACACTGGGGCGGTTGCTCAAGCAAGAGAACCAAGATCTCACCAACGGACCAAGCACATTATGAGGAAGTATCACCTAATCCGTGATATTATCAAAAGAGGAGATGTGCAAATTGAGAGGGTCACATCAGCAGAGAACGTGGCAGATCCACTTACTAAACCCCTTAGTCCAGAAGCTTTCCAAGGTCATCTTCAGAAGATGGGACTTAGAGTAGCTTTAGAATGGCTTTGACGGGCAAGTGGGAGATTGTTAGGAATAGTGCACTAGAAAGCCGATTGTATATCCGCTTTGTGCTTTTCCTTATTGTAATCACAGACAATCTTTGAATGAAATAACGAATTGAGGCAATACTTCTTTATATGCTCTTGTTTGGTATGCGTTTACTTTTGTTGTGCATGTATGAGAACTCCCCTAATCCTGATGACTTTAGGACTCTACCATTTAGGTGAAATGGTTCATGAAACGAGCCCTATATCACATAAGTCATGATTAGTAAAATACTCCAAGCCGATGAGTCCTACAGACAGTGGGAGTGTCAACTTGACTCCTCTAAGGCTTGCTTGTGGGATCACGCCCTTAAGAAGGACCACCTTGTTTCATGGAGGTGCAAAGTGTATAGTTGATACGTGCGTGATACATGAGGGTGCTTACTTTAACAAGTAAGTTCACTGAGGTGCCTCGTGTGAGAACATTCCTAAATGGGAAAGGAAGTTTCTATTTCAGGAAATGGAAACTTCCAGATTAGGAAATATCTCACGAGTCATTGATGTGATTAATTGATCCTTAGACTTGAGGTTCCTTGTCACTTTATGAGTTAACTCTGTAGTCTTAGGTATAAGCTTTAAAGGGTGTCGCCTTAGACAACTGATTCAAGGCTTATGCTGGGGCTGCACAAGTGATTCATGAAAGTGAATGAGAATCAAGAAAGGACCTACACTTGCATTTGCAAGGTGATCTCTTATTGTGTAAGTCATTCATATGCCATATGGAGTCCTTGGCCAAGGCAGTAGATCAAGACATCAAGAAAAGGGTTTCTTGGATTGAGATCAAATGGATATGAAATGCACTTAGCTTTAAGACCAGATTATTAGGGTTCTGATTATTCCCTTGCCCTAGATCTTGGTTGAGAGATAGTAAGTAGGAGGATTGTATCTCACATGAATCAATGACTTAAAGGTTCTGTCGAATCCGAACATTCCAATTCAACTAAGGGTTAAACACCTGTTGCTAGACTATGGTCGTTTAATCTGTGGACTGATTAATTAATTAGTGAATTAATTAATTAGGGTCACTGCTAATTGAATTGAGAACCCAGAGGGTCACACACAACAACTTGGTTACATGAGTTGAGGCTTAAAAATGATTAAACGAGTTAATCGGGCCAAGAGGGTTCCACACGTGTGAAATCACACGTGTGGCTCACGTGAGTGACACGTGTCACTGTGACACGTGTCACACACGTGTGGATATATATATATATATATATATATATATATATATATTAAATAATTAAATGTGTTAATTATTTAATAGACTTTGGTTTAATTTTGAATTAAAAAGAAAGTCTAATTTTGGAGAAAATAATCTAGTTAATTAATTACGAATTAATTAATTAGATAAAAATAAGTTATTTATTTTATAATAAATAAAGTATAAAATTATCCAAAAATAGTTTGGATATTTTTAGCTCTCTTAAAAGTTGACTTGAATTAGAATTCAAAGTCAAAGTTGGAAAATACTTGATGATCAAGTAATAGGAGAGAGAGGAACCGAATCCTTGCCCAACAAGGATTAGGATCGGCGCCCCTCTCCCTTTCCTATATATAGGGGAGCTCATGCTCCCCTTTAGAGCTAATTGACAATTCTTTTGGTTCATGTGTTGAACACCTTCCTTTCTCCAAGATTAAATAAATCCCTAGGTCAAGCCTAAACACTAACTAGAGAACTAGCATCCTTACTAGTTAGATTGTGATCAAGTTGGTGGACTTTCTCTAGAGACTTCAAGTTAGAAGTTTGAAGATTCGAGCTTTACCAAGGAGAGGGGATCAAGCCGCGAGAAGAGCGTTCTTGGGTGGCTTGAAACACTTCAAGAAAGAATAAAAGAAAAGTAAGTTTTCTATCTTTACGAATTTGGTTACACGATTGCGAGTCCTAGATCCTGTTGTTGGGAAATTTTTTTTTTTAAATTCCGCTGCTTTCTGATTCGTGTTTTCCAACAAAACCAAACATAAAATCATACCAATCCAACCATCACACCATTGATGTCGAGGGTGCACACCCCCCGAACATCCTTACCATACATATGAAGAGACGGGTCCATGAAACCGACCCCTCCCTTGAAGACCTCGGCCCCGAAACCTCCTCGGAGTCTTAGTAATCAAGTTCTTACACATGGGAACTTCGAATGAGGACATCCGTCAGCCCTTGCCTTCCCGAAATATCTCTTACCTCAGTTCCCGGGCGCCAAGATCCAACCAAGCAAGTGTCCTTGCATGGGGCAACATAACCTCGCTACACAACCTTGCGCTTATACTTACACATATATATATCCTTTTTAAAACCAAACATTTTGGGTACCTATCCCGTATACAAAGGTTCATACTTTACTTGCAAACCATTTTCAATAAGCAACTAAATAGGTATAACGAGCCAAGCTCCCGAAAACAGGCATATATAAAGCCTATATACATAGTTTTGAAAACGGATGTTGAAAACAAATCATGAAGGCTATACGGTATTGTCCACAGTTGAAAACATTTTAATAATATAACTCCTCACCTGGACCAAAGTTACCAAGAAGAAGTTGACCAAATGAACAACAAGCACTTGACCTCCTGTGGCTCACCACCTATTCAAGACGTACACATGCTCCACAATTAAGACTTGACCCAGAAGATCACTTAACATGACGTACGGATAAGGATCATGCTTATCATGAGATTTATGAATGCAAGGATGTCTCTATCGTGCATATCATGATATGTCATGGCCAAATAGAGCATAAAGAATGCACAACAAGTCATGGATAGGCATAAGTTTAACCACATAAATCATGAGAGGTCAATGGACATGTATGTAACCTTAACAATTATCGATCATACATAAACGGCACATAAGAGTCCAATTTCCATAAGTTATCAAGTTGATTGAATGCACATTAACAAGTAAGTTCCAAGCACATACTCGAAGCATTCAAGATTTCACATGTATGAATATGATTCCAAATAAGATAAATCATTCACGGGGGTTGGGAAGTGTATTGGAAGTAAAACAAGGTAAAACGGTCAAGAAACACAAGGCACAAGAATTCAACCCGAGCGTATTCACACGGCCGTTTGGCTTTTAAGTTCAATTATGAAACAGACGTTTAAGGCTTCTCGGTATAGAACAGTAGGCTTCCACACGGCCGTTTGGGGTTTTAGTTGAAAGATGAAACGGCCATTTGGGCCCATCTGCTCCAACACAAAATAAAAGTTCCAAGCATAATATAAAGTATGTCCCAAGTTCATAAGATTATAATTAACAAGAATAATATCACATTTTGCATAATTACATTGTCCAAATCCATCAAGCTCCAACAAAGATCATTCATTCAAAATACTAAGTTCATGTCTCAAGTGAAATGCTTGTAAGAACAGTTCGGTCATTTAAACGTGTATGAAGTTCGTAGATCCCAAACATAGAAGATACAAGTCATACTTTGTTAATTAATTCGAATATTTAGCATAAGACATCATAGTCTTAGTCATGGATAGTTTATACAAAGTTATGATATACATTTAAGCACATAAAGCCATGCTTTTAAATTAAAAGGCATAATCTTGATTCACATACTTCATACTTTACGAATTCTTAACATGCTTTACGAACTACCAACATGCTATGGGATATAATCTCAAGAATGGCATTCATTCAAAGTTTCAAGAATATTGCATATACCTCCCCTAAGCATTTCACAAGGTTGGAAAATATTACACAAACATCCCGTATGTTATTCTTCTAGTTTCAAAGTCATAACATGAATACCCTTTTATGGTTTCTAGCAAAATTACGCATATATCCCCTTATCAAGTAAGCAAGCAAGAATTCAAGACTTATGCATATTATTCAAATAAACAATCCGGCATCATTTCGTCTATTAAAGTGTGAGTCCTAATTTCAAAATTCCAACAAGATTTCATATAACAAAAATATATATATATATATATATATATATATATATATATGTAGCACCTGAGCGCAAGGTACCACATCCCCCGCACCGAGACCCGACCCGAATATGAAATGGACGATCCATACTTGAGCTAAATCACGGCGAACAGGGACAAACACACACTCTAAGCTAGGCGGGCTAACCCTTAAACCATAAATTCCAATAAACATTAAAGCGGAAGCAATAAATGAACATACATCATATATATATACAATGAGCATCACAGCTCCAAAAATAAGTCATATACATCATCAATTGCCGTCACGGCTCAAAACAAGTACGTTCCATAATATCATTCACATACAAGGGTCAAAAGTATAGTATGCAAGTGCAAGACCAAAATATAAGAGCTAAAGACGAATGCAAGACCTATGACTCATATTCCCGCCTAGGTCCCTCGACACCTGCATAACACAACTGAAAACCAAACGGGTTCAGTCCAAAAGGGACTGGTAGGTATAGAAACAGGGCATAAATATAATATAAGGTGGTAATTGAACATTCACATGCACGTTATAATCCCAAGTGAAGTTTTTAAAGAATTTCCCAAGTGGGTGAATAGAAATCATCAAAAGGGATTATAACGATTCAATTACATTAGGTCATTATTGGCCCGGCGAGTGGGCGTGCATTATCTCCAACCAACACCTTGTGTAAACCATTTAAACATTCATTTATTCATTCTTTTCATGCATTTCATTCTTTCGTGCGCATTCAATAACATTTACACCTTCTTCCTCCGGGTTGGTGGCGGGTTTGCAAGGCCCGACCACCCATTCATTGACCAAAAGGGGTTATATGACTCCCCAGATGGCACTCAGCGTCCATTCCTCGCTAACTCCTAACGAGGTCCGGTTACGCCGTTCATTGGTGGAACTAGTGTGAGGGATCACCGTCAGCCCATGCCTCCCCGGATAGCCACTCACACTAAGTCCCTGGGCCCCATTCGTGCATTCGTTCATTTCTCGCCAAAACATTAGGTAGCATTCATAAAATAAGGCTTTACGTTGAAAACATTTACTCTTAAAAATGACTCTCTATATATATATATAATTTTTGGTCGAAAACTTTCACATTGAAGGTATATATAAGGTCTTATCTACATAGAAGAGAAACCCACCTTAAACGGCAAAAAGGAGAAAACATGTAACACCCCGCACGTGAGGCGCCACATCCCCCGCACTATGACCCGACACGAGTACGAAATGGAGAGTCCGCACACGCACCAAGTCACAGCGAACGGGTGACAAACGAAAACGCACACACTAGCTAGGCGGTACCTAACCCTGTACAAAAGAAAATATGCGAAGCATGACAGCGGAAGTAGTACGAAATGCCAACTTTCAAAAACTTTTACACACCAAGCATACAACGCAGTACATACATTAGAATCAAATATACGGGTTCAACTAGTTCAGCAAACCTGTCCTAACCTATCCCGAATAGTCACACATCAAAACGGGTTCAACTAATCCGAGCACCTGTCCTAACCTCTCCCGAATTTCCAAACATTCAACTCATAATTTCAAACCTGTACAAAACATATCTTATACGAAATTTACAAATTATAAATCAGAACAAAATACTTAACAAACTGAAACGTGCAGACACAGACTCAAAAGACATGACACACAGCCACCTAGCACGAACTCCAACGATCACCAAAGCAAAGCCTGCAACCTAAAAACATAAAAGGGGAGGGGTCAGTCCAAAGACTGAGCGAGGGGCTACACACACACGCGTATATACATATACAGAGCACAACACATATCATAAAAGGGGAGTTCGTGAACCAGGGCGTGGTTTTTGCATTCTAAAATATTTCTCACGTGATACTAGATATGTGACGCCCCGTCTTCTCGACAATCCAAGTATGTTGTCACGAGAGAGTTTGATTTGATAATTTTGAGATTTACGTGAATTCGCATGTCTTACGTGTCAATTTGTATCTTATATATTATGTGCGCATTAGAATTTAATTAAATGTTCTTGGACTCAATCGTCCAATAATTGTAAATTAGGGACCTAATTATATTTAGGGTGTTTTAGCCTTCGTGGCTACTTTGAGCTCGGGATTCGAATTCGAATTCTAACCTTGTCATTGAGTTCGTTTCGAGGATTCAGATTCAATGAATCAACCTTTTATTTTCTAAGCCATTTGATAACCCTACCGTTTTAAAATCCGATCCGAGTGGACCGGATACCGTTCGACCCTACCCGTTTGTCCGACCCGTTTTAGCCCTTAAAGGGCTGAAAATATCAGCCCTCTCCCTCATTTTCTCACGTGAAGCAAGGGAAGAGGAGGAAAGGAGAGAAAACACCCCTTTGCCCATTCCAAGCTTTGGCTCAAGCTCTTGCCTCGTCCGACCATCCGATCGAAGTTCCAAGGTAAGCAATGTGATCCTCTCATTACGTACTTTATTTCTACCGATTGAATTCCTTTGTTCTTGCTCGATTCCTTGGTTATGGCGGATTGATGAATAGTGCCTAAACGCGATAACTTGCTCCCAACGTGTTTATTTACGATTTAAATTGATACTAGTATGTTATATATGTGTAATTTGATGCATTTTGGTGTAATAATTGGTTGGAATGAGGTTGGGGGTGATTTTGGACCATTTCCCGTCGAGCCCCTGCTTCTTTGCTGCTCTTTTTCGGAGAAGACGACCCAACACGGCCGTGTCGAACCCTAGTTCATTTCCAACACGGCCGTGTCAGGCCCTCGAGTTGGAATTTTTTTTATCGGACGACACGGCCGTGCAGACCTCGTCCGAGCTCCAATTGATCTAATTTTTAAACCCACGGAAACCTCTTCAAGTCTAGAACATCCTCCAATTGGAATCACCTCATTATCTTTTGTCATTTGTGAGATATAATCGTTTTAAATTGGTGTCGCTACTTCGCCTAAATTCTGCATTGGTCCAACTTCGAACCTATGCCATTTTCGCCTCGCTTTGAACCACAATTCGAGCCACCTACCATTAGAAACGTCTATGTGTCTAGTTTCATTCCCAAGAAACAAAACTTAATTCCCATTTCTCAAACTCAATTTATGATCTTTTTCCCTCAACTTGTCCGCTTTGGAAATCTGTCAGTTTTTCCCCGTTTTCACTCGGAAACCTTTTTCGTGTTCTTATTCCGTTTTTCTCGTACCTTTCCACCTCCAAACTTGTTCCTAACTTGTTTTATCATGTTTATGCTTATGTATTTGTTCTCATATGCATTATTTGTTACTCAAGTAATGTGAATTGTTTGCATGAAACATATTTGCACTTTGTTACGTATCTCTACCTTGTATTATGCTTTAATTGTGCATATGAACGTGACATATGATTATAAATGATTATGATGGGTTATGTAATGTCTTGAATTACATGGATTTGGTTTGAAAATAAGATTTGCCTAAGTATTTGCATTTCTTTAAGTGTCAATGCATAAGTCGAGCGTCTACGTGGTTCATTGCGAGTCTAAACCTTGTGTTTTATCTTTAGTTTGTTCAGGTGCACCCAGGGTGGTGTTTCGCAGTCCGTTTTGATTCCGGGGTGAATCACGTGTTTGGTTCTTAGCTTCGTCGGTGCAAGGTGAGGTTAGGTTATAGTTAAACCCTATGAATGTGGCCGTTTTCAAAGTATGTGAACTATGACCTTTATTGTACATAAATATGTGCGAGATATGAAATTTGTAAATGGTAATATGTTTCCAAGTATAATGAGCTATGTACGAGCCTACGTATGCTTGATTTAATTTGATTGGATTCAATATGATTGGTAATGCTAAACCACGCTTCAAACCGTGTACCTCGTATGAGCCGGGAGCTACGAGCAAAGGAATAGGCTAAGGATTTAACACGGAGAGGTATGTAAAGCGTGGTTGTGGCAAGGTAAAGAATGTATCTTACGTATGTTATATTTCTAATTAGTAGCGGGTTAGGATATGATTGATTGAATGAATGAATGAATGGGGCCCAGGAGATGTGGTTAACGGGGACCCGGGACGACCATAGGGGTCGCCGGTTAACCCTGTGCTCACTCTCCACATGATTGATAGGACTAACCCGGAACCCACCAGGAGGTTTGGTTGGATGATGGGAACCTGAGGGTTTGAGTGTTCGCGCTCCCCTCGTCTGATTGGATGGTTTGGGTCGCGCAACCCTTCCATCACCGGAGAAGGAGGTATATGATTGTTATGCATGATTGATTGATATGTTTGCTTGTACGATTCATATGAGGAGCCCAGGATGGGAATTGTTACTCGTACCCGCCGAGTTTTGCATGTTTGCCTTATCAAAATTCGTGAAACGGGGATAGATTTTTAACTATGATAAAATATGGATATTTTGAATATGAAAGATAAGAATTGATACAATTTGATATGATTTGATTTGACTTGTTTTGCTATGATTTGGTATGATATGGGTCCTTGGAGCTTCAATTCGTTCGGTTTTTGTTAAGAATCCCTATATGTATGTATCACGGGCAAAACTTTGGAGTGCAAAAACTATCCTTGAGTTCACAAACTGTGTGTGATTGGAATATGCTTTGCACATATATATATATATGTAGCGTGTGTGGGTAGCCCCTCACTCAGTCGAGTTGTTGACTGACCCTCTCCCTCCCCAACATTTAGTGTGCATGATTGGCGTTGGAGTCTCGAGCTAGGCGGAGTCTGTTGAGTTTTGTCGAGTTTAGTCCTTGCATTGCACTTCTGAATTTGTATAAGTTTGAATGTTTGTATGGATACCATATGATTATTTTGATATATTATATTTTGGGACAGGCTTCTAGGAAACAGATTGAACCTGTTTGCATTATGATTTATGTTATATTCGGGATTAGGGATCTATGTTAGTTGAACCCGTCCACTGTTGCTTGTAATTTAAGTTTGATTATGTGAATCGCTTCCGCATACGCTTTCATTTAGTTGGTTGGTTTAACTTGCAGGGTCTAAGTTTCGCCTAGCTTAGGAGGTTGTTTTATTTGTCTCCCGTTCGCTATGGTTTGATATGGGTGCGGACTTTCCATTTCGTTACTCGTGTTGGCCATAGTGCGGGGGATGTGGTGCCTCACATGCGGGGTGCTACATCCTAAAGTGGTATCAGAGCCCTAGGTTGCAAAACCGGGGTTCAATGTCTTTTGGTGTCTGTCTAGGTCGTACGGCATAGGACAATGTGGTTAAGCGAGTGCATTCGCATCGGATTTGTCAAGTTATGCATTAGATTTTCTTAACACTTATTGATTTTACAACGTGCAATGCATTGCATTTCTTAATTGCTATTACTTGACTTGATTATGTGACATATTCATATACTAACCGGCATGCATATATTTATATTGTAGTTGTGAGAATTTCAGGATGCCACCACGACGTCAAGGTCTCAATCAACCATCACCTCTGCATCACTACAATCAAGAGCAGCCACGTGCCGAAATGCAACCTATGAATCCCATGGCGACTTTGTATCGAGACTTTAGGACATTTAATCCTCCCCAGTTTCGTGAAGGTGATGATATTCGGGCCGAAGAATGGTTATCCGAGGTTGAAAGTATTTTTGAAGTATGGCCATGCAACTAACAAGATATGGCACGCCTTGCTATTTTGCTTCTACAAGGACAAGCGAGACAATGGTGGAAAAGAATAGCCCCACAATTTGAAGCTACGAGTGAAGGATTAACTTGGGATGCCTTCGTTCATGAGTTGGGAAAAGATACACACCGGCTGTTCTACGAAACCGAAGATTTGAAGAATTCCTTGCCCTCAAACAAGGAGAAGGAACGGTTGTGGAGTACATCAATGAATTCGAGAGGCTAGGTACATAAGTGCCTCACATTATGGGCAATGATGAGATGAGGGCATAGTATTTTATGGAAGGCCTTCGGGATGAGATTAAGGAAGTTTTAATTGCGGAGAATACGAGCACCTGGGATAAAGCTACAACAAAAGCTTTGAGAGTTGAGAACCAAAGATTAACAAGAGGTAAGGATGAAGAGAATGTGGGACCGAGAGGTGAATTGGAATTTTGCTCGAACCTGCTTATGGGAGAAAGATTTCAATATTCCGGTATCCAAGTCAAAAAGAAGATCCGTGGGAAGAAGCACAAGGTTGGAAATTTTTCAAGAGCGAAAAAAGAGTCTCAACCGTGTGCACATTGTGGAGGAACTAATCACGCCTACAACATGTGTTGGGATCGATTGAAGAAGTGTTACCCTTGCAGGTCAAAGGATCACATGGTTTCGGCATGTGATCAATTGAGGAATCACAAACAAGGGAACAAAATCAAAGGCTTCAAATTGGACACCAACAAGAATTTGAGGATAGAGGTATTCGCATTCATGGCACGTGCATTCATGACATATTTAAATTATTGCTCTTACTACTTGTTTTGGTGTTATAAATGTTCCTTGTGGCATCTTATGTGTCAAGGTGACAAATATGTTTTGCATTCCATTTGCACTTTAACCTTGCATGCATATTTGGTGTTTAAATTTTAGCATGGTACTCCCTTCATGTCACAAAGTGAGTCCAACGAGAGCTAAGAAGAATAGGTTGAAGATAAAGGTGATGGTTAGGAAATTGAAATACACTTGGAAGGATGGCTAGGATTGAAGAGAAGTTACACTACCGGGTTAAGAAGGCGATTTATTAGGAATTTCTTAAGCGGTGCAACCTTACCAAGTTCAACTAGGATTAAAATAAAAGCTCTACTCGGAACATGGAAATAATGAAGATCAACCCAAAATTTAAGAACATGATGGCGACCTCCATTTAACCATAACCTTGGAGAAGTGGAATTTAAGGAAACATTTGAAGGCTATTCGGATATTCCAAGAATTCTAGGAATTCAAAGAGGAAAGGTGATGATCATGAAGATTGGTCTCATATTCAAAAAGAAAAGAGAATTACCTTGGGGAACATAATTTCACACTCCAAAAGAAACTTCGTGGGACAAGAATGATTACTAGGAGCGAGGTTAATTTTGGGAATTCTACAAATATATACATACGGGCAAGGAACTTTGAGCTATGATAATGTCAATGCTTCATCGGGTTCATAGATTGAGTGAAGGATCTTACCAAATAACTGAAGTCCGAGGAATTCAACTTTGGGAAAAGCAAGGATTAGACCAAGAGAACACTCAAGAATAGAAAATGGGATTCGAAGAATTATCAAAAGCTAACCCAATAACCATAGGATGATGTCCGGAATGATAAATGAAGCGGGAAGTGAACTACAAATCTTGGGGCATAAATGTGGACAAGGAACCTTGGCAACAATCCAATTTCTTTAAGAACAAGCTTCCCAATACATCGGTGAACGGTACATCAAACATACATGTCACGTGCATCATGCATATTTGAGGTTGTTTTGTAATCATTTTATTGCCTTCTTGTTGTTTTGGTGAGTGGTTTTGAGAGTTCGAGAGTTGTTGTTTTCCCGGTAAGATGAGGGTCGAGGCTTACAAGAGGTCAACAACCTTCTTTTGAAGATTTCAGTGGTGTCAAGAGGGTCCGGATGTTTAACACTTCGGACTTTAGATCGTGGATGAAGTAGATTCGGTTAGAGCTTGGTTATATAGAGGCGTGAGTTCGATAACTGCGCCAATCGTCGAATACCGAGCCTTAGAGTTGACTCAATTGAACTCAAACGGTGAGAGCTGAATCTACCTGAGACCCTCTTTATCGCATGAGTCGAGCGAGCAATTCATGACCGGATCGATTTGAAGATTCAGACCCCTTGTGCTTGAAGACCTTTCTCGAGCTAACCCTCGTCGGGATGTCATGAACCCCGAACTTGGGTGAATACAGAAAGTTGTTCGAGCTTGAAACTCGAGCAGATGAACCTGGGGACCAGGTTTCTTAAGGGGGCGAGATTGTGATGCCCCGTCTTCTCGACAATCCAGGTATGTCGTCACGAGAGAGTTTGATTTGATAATTTTGAGATTTACGTGAATTCGCATGTCTTACGTGTCAATTTGTATCTTATATATTATGTGCGCATTAGAATTTAATTAAATGTTCTTGGACTCAATCGTCCAATAATTGCAAATTAGGGACCTAATTATATTTAGGGTGTTTTAGCCTTCGTGGCTACTTTGAGCTCGGGATTCGAATTCTAACCTTGTCATTGAGTTCGTTTCGAGGATTCAGATTCAATGAATCAACCTTTTATTTTCTAAGCCATTTGATAACCCTACCGTTTTAAAATCCGATCCGAGTGGACCGGATACCGTTCGACCCTACCCGTTTATCCGACCCGTTTTAGCCCTTAAAGGGCTGAAAATATCAGCCCTCTCCCTCATTTTCTCACGTGAAGCAAGGGAAGAGGAGGAAAGGAGAGAAAACACCCCTTTGCCCATTCTAAGCTTTGGCTCAAGCTCTTGCCTCGTCCGACCATCCGATCGAAGTTCCAAGGTAAGCAATGTGATCCTCTCATTACGTACTTTATTTCTACCGATTGAATTCCTTTGTTCTTGCTCGATTCCTTGGTTATGGCGGATTGATGAATAGTGCCTAAACGCGATAACTTGCTCCCAACGTGTTTATTTACGATTTAAATTGATACTAGTATGTTATATATGTGTAATTTGATGCATTTTGGTGTATTAATTGGTTGGAATGAGGTTGGGGGTGATTTTGGACCATTTCCCGTCGAGCCCCTGCTTCTTTGCTGCTCTTTTTCGGAGAAGATGACCCAACACGGCCGTGTCGAACCCTAGTTCATTTCCAACACGGCCGTGTCAGGCCCTCGAGTTGGAATTTTTTTTATCGGACACGGCCTTGTCAGTTTCCAGGCTAATATTGACACGGCCGTGCAGACCTCGTCCGAGCTCCAATTGATCTGATTTTTGAACCCACGGAAACCTCTTCAAGTCTAGAACATCCTCCAATTGGAATCACCTCATTATCTTTTTTCATTTGTGAGATATAATCGTTTTAAATTGGTGTCGCTACTTCGCCTAAATTCTGCATTGGTCCAACTTCGAACCTATGCCATTTTCGCCTCGCTTTGAACCACAATTCGAGCCACCTACCATTTGAAACGTCTATGTGTCTAGTTTCATTCCCAAGAAACAAAACTTAATTCCCATTTCTCAAACTCAATTTATGATCTTTTTCCCTCAACTTGTCCGCTTTGGAAATCTGTCAGTTTTTCCCCGTTTTCACTCGGAACCCTTTTTCGTGTTCTTATTCCGTTTTTCTCGTACCTTTCCACCTCCAAACTTGATCCTAACTTGTTTTATCATGTTTATGCTTATGTATTTGTTCTCATATGCATTATTTGTTACTCAAGTAATGTGAATTGTTTGCATGAAACATATTTGCACTTTGTTACGTATCTCTACCTTGTATTATGCTTTAATTGTGCATATGAACGTGACATATGATTATAAATGATTATGATGGGTTATGTAATGTCTTGAATTACATGGATTTGGTTTGAAAATAAGATTTGCCTAAGTATTTGCATTTCTTTAAGTGTCAATGCATAAGTCGAGCGTCTACGTGGTTCATTGCGAGTCTAAACCTTGTGTTTTATCTTTAGTTTGTTCAGGTGCACCCGGGGTGGTGTTTCGCAGTCCGTTTTGATTCCGGGGTGAATCACGTGTTTGGTTCTTGGCTTCGTCGGTGCAAGGTGAGGTTAGGTTAAGGATTTAACACGGAGAGGTATGTAAAGCGTGGTTGTGGCAAGGTAAAGAATGTATCTTACGTATGTTATATTTCTAATTAGTAGCGGGTTAGGATATGATTGATTGAATGAATGAATGAATGGGGCCCAGGAGATGTGGTTAACGGGGACCCGGGACGACCATAGGGGTCGCCGGTTAACCCTGTGCTCACTCTCCACATGATTGATAGGACTAACCCGGAACCCACCAGGAGGTTTGGTTGGATGATGGGAACCTGAGGGTTTGAGTGTTCGCGCTCCCCTCGTCTGATTGGATGGTCTGGGTCGCGCAACCCTTCCATCACCGGAGAAGGAGGTATATGATTGTTATGCATGATTGATTGATATGTTTGCTTGTACGATTCATATGAGGAGCCCAGGATGGGAATTGTTACTCGTACCCGCCGAGTTTTGCATGTTTGCCTTATCAAAGTTCGTGAAACGGGGATAGATTTTTAACTATGATAAAATATGGATATTTTGAATATGAAAGATAAGAATTGATACAATTTGATATGATTTGATTTGACTTGTTTTGCTATGATTTGGTATGATATGGGTCCTTGGAGCTTCAATTCGTTCGGTTTTTGTTAAGAATCCCTATATGTATGTATCACGGGCAAAACTTTGGAGTGCAAAAACTATCCCTGAGTTCACGAACTGTGTTTGATTGGAATATGCTTTGCTCCTATATATATATATGTACCGTGTGTGGGTAGCCCCTCACTCAGTTGAGTTGTTGACTGACCCTCTCCCTCCCCAACTTTTAGTGTGCAGGTTTGGCGTTGGAGTCTCGAGCTAGGCGGAGTCTGTTGAGTTTTGTCGAGTTTAGTCCTTGCATTACACTTCTGAATTTGTATAAGTTTGAACGTTTGTATGGATACCATATGATTATTTTGATATATTATATTTCGAGACAGGCTTCTAGAAACAGATTGAACCCGTTTGCATTATGATTTATGTTATATTCGGGATTAGGGATCTATGTTAGTTGAACCCGTCCACTGTTGCTTGTAATTTAAGTTTGATTATGTGAATCGCTTCCGCATACGCTTTCATTTAGTTGGTTGGTTGGTTTAACTTGCAGGGTCTAAGTTCCGCCTAGCTTAGGAGGTTGTTTTATTTGTCTCCCATTCGCTATGGTTTGATATGGGTGCGGACTTTCCATTTCGTTACTCGTGTTGAGCCATAGTGCGGGGGATGTGGTGCCTCACGTGCGGGGTGCTACAAGATATAGGAGAGTAAAAGAGTTAGGCCAAAGGCCAAAACAATCCCAATTTTATTAATTAGAAATCCACTCCCGTTTCCCGAACAATTTCCTAACAAACTAACTTAACGAAAACAAACACACCAAGCAAACGTTCAGACAAAAGGGGAAAATGTGCACAGGAGTAATACTTGACGCTCCGAGGCTCCTTACCCACATCCCGATGATCATGCACAGGAGTAATACTCGACGCCCCGAGGCTCCTTACCCATAATCACCGGGCCCCAAACAAAGCAGAGTCAAACCATCAAATCAGAGGGGAAATGTGCACAGGAGTAATACTCGACGCTCCGAGGCTCCTTACCCTCATCCCGATGACCATGCACAGGAGTAATACTCGACGCCCCGAGGCTCCTTACCCATAATCACCGGGCCCCCAAACAAAGCAGAGTCGGAAACATACCAGAATCAGAGGCACAACAAGGTCCAAGGCAAGCGCAAATCATATCCGGAGGCATATCCGAGGCATATCATATCAGTAGTCAAAGCATAGGCATAACCATAGCATATTCATAATCCTATCATATCAAATCCTAGCATAATCAGATTCTAGAACATAAATCATATCAGGCGTATCCATAGGGCTTATATTCACATACATATCGGCACATATCATTAGGGTTTAACTATAACCTAACCTCACCTGGCACCAAACACAGTTGAAGACATAGCAGACGGTTCACCCCGGAACCTGCACGACTCACATGACACCACCCCGGGTGCACCTGATCCACTGAACACACAAAACAGACCAGAAAGCTCAGACTCAGACAGACAATCACACAGAGACGCACGGCAAATGCAATCACACAAGCAGGGATCAAATGCCTAACAATTATTTGCAGAAGAAACATTACATAATTTAATCAAATCATATTATTCATTTATCACACAAACAATTCATGGATTGTATAACAAATTTAATTAATAAAATTTACTTAATTCATTTCATGCAAATTCACGTAGCATCTTTCATACCAATTGACACATATTAATAAATCAAATAAATCATAATAGCATGCTTCCTAATTCAATTAAAATCATAAGATTACATACTTAAATTCCAACTAAATCATAAAGAGCACAATTAACACAAACCAGAAAGATAGGGAGACAAAACAAATTCAAATTATTTCATATTAATTCATATAGAGCATACTAAATTCGTATTTGTACATTTAAACTATTTTTAAGTACAAAAGTTCCTAATTAAATCTCATAAGTTTCACATAAGTCATATATCAAATTCATTTATCACAAAACGGATTCAATTAACAAGGTCTACCTAATTAAATCAAATAAATTCATATCATTTCCAAAATTACACATACACCATTTTCAAATTAGACAATTAGCTCAATTAGACCAAAACGGGATTCAAATTGCAAATTACAATGTTCATATTTGTCACATTTCATATCATACATGATTTCATACATAACGGAATACATTTCAGTCGGCAATTCAAGCATATGACAATTAATTTACAATTAGAACAATTAATCAAATAATTCTCAAACACACAAATAAATTCGTAGAAAATAAACCAAGTGTCCGATTGACGAACGGAAAGTGGTGTTGGACTCACCACAACGAGGCGGACATTCTGTCCGAAGCCCGCCGGATCGCCGCCACTGTAGCCGCCGGAACAGTGGCCGGCCGTCGCCGAAAAGTGCAGGAAAAATCCCGAAAAAACACCCGTGCAAGGATTCGTCGTGCTCAATCCAATTCCTCGATCAATTTCTGCAAATCCCAAGCCAATTGTCTCCAATTTCAAATCCAAGAATATGAAAACCCTAAAATCTTCAAACTTCAATTACTTTCAAACCGGTGAACCAAAATGAGATCCGAAAAAGGCATCGGCTTACCCGTGACGAGCTTTACGAAAGCCCTAAGCTTTCTTGCTGGAAAAATCCCCGGAGGTGGCGCCGCCGTCGAACCACCGCTGCGCCGCAGCGATCCGCCACCAAACGGCCAAATTGGAAGTCGTGTGATCACAAGCCGCTAGTTCTCATCGTTTCCAACAACTTTCGTGAAGGGCCCGAGGCCAAAAGATGGTCGGAAAAGCCCCCGTTGGATGTCGAAGTTTTTGCCGCCACTCTCATCGCCGGAACCACCACCTACGGCCAAAATTGGGTGAAAACGATGCCTGAAATGAACTCGGGGTAGTCGAAAACCTTGGAAAACACTAACCTTGGTCCGAAAAAGCCGCCGGAAGGCGGCGAAACCCGCCGCTATAGTGCCGCGCCACCGCCGCCGCGAGCTTCGGCCGGCGCATGTGGCCCAACCGCCACCCCGATGGCGGCGCCGCCTACGTCAAATGAAGCACCGGGAGGTCTTCTCCATAGGTGTATGGCGCGTGTCGCAGGAAAAAGGCCGGAAGCCGCCGCGAATGGGCGGCTAAGTGGCGGCTCCGCCACCTCCTCCAGCCGCGTCTGAAAATCAGCGATATCTCCGCCACCGCTCGTCGGTTGGCCAAGTTCTTGGTACGGTTGTGACCGCGTCATCGAGACAATCGAAATGGACTATTGGATCATCGAATTCCGTCAAGAAACGAGCAAATTTGGATTGTGTGTGAAATTACACCTCCGGTAAGTGTGTATGTCGTGAATCGCGGGGAGAGAGAGAGAGAAGCTGGAGCTGGAATTATGGCACGCAAAACGAGGATCCGGGTATTATATCTCGGGTCCTCGTACACGAAAACGGTCGGAAGAATGGGTTAACAACGTCAGAATTGGGCAAACTTAGAGTCTACAGACTCGTCTCGATGCCCCGAACGCGTTAAAGGGGTCAAAATGGTCAAAATATCTTTCAAACGATAAATGACCGAAAAACCCCTAAAAAGAGAAAATTATAAAGGGGCCCCTAAACTCTAAAAGAGTTCAAAATAGGGCCACGAAAAATATAAAATCACATAATTAAACATATAAAAAGGTTGAAACGTGGCATACCTTATAAATCGGACGATCGGGATGTTACAAAACACGAGCCTCACTGACCGGGCCTCGTCTCCAACGGGATCAAAATCTGTGCAAGAAAGGTGAAGTGGGACCCAATATGACCAAATAAGCGGCAATGTAATGATCATGATATGAATATGTAAAAGATAAGATTATGTTATGAAAATGTTCGTGTGCACTATTAAGGAATTTAAATCACATAATCAAGTCATTCGATCTTTCGTTCACTTTCATTCGAATTCATAATTCCACATTTTCAATCAAATTAATTCAAGAATTCAAATAGGAGCATAGCACGTATTCAATCGCATTTACAATTAGAAAATAAACAATTAAATACATTCAATTTAAAATTGGAAATTAAATCAAACATGAAATAGGTAACAATTAAATTCTATAATTCAATTAAATCAAATAACATTTATTATTTAATAAACATATATAAATATATAATTAAATATACCTACATATATTATATTATACTATAATGTATATACATATATATATATATATATATATATATATATATATATATATATATATATATATAACACATACACGTACAGCAGCATGCAACAACAATATGCATGAAGTTCAGAAGGTGACACGCCCGTGTCACCATTACAAAGCAAACCGGGACACCCCCGCGTCTCGGTAGAGCGAGACCAGACAGTCGTGCACCCCCGTGTCATGCTGAAGAAGAAAAGGTTGACACGCCCATGTCTAAAGCACGTAGCAGAAAAACAGAGCAACAACAAAACAGAGCACAACCAAGGCACAACCTTCTCAACATGTCCAACCAACAAAAGATAACAAAGATGCAATGAAATAACTTAGAAACAACTCCCAATCATGCTCCAAAAACCTTAAAACGTGAGATGTAGGGTGTATTGATCAATTCATGCCAAAACCTCAATAACTCATTAATGGTGGCTCATGAATGCCTCAACTAACAGCTAATACATCACCATAAATGTAAAGAGGAGATCAAAACAATCATTTTCATGCTTGGAATCATTCAAAAAGCTCAAGAGATGAAAGAGATCAACCAAAATGCTCAAAACCTAAATATCGACTCAAGGCAGCCATATATCCATGACATCATGATCAAAATTAGGGATGAATGAAAGAAAATGACTCATATTGAATGTACATAACATATCTAAGCTTACCTTGTGGATTAATGGAGGTTTGGAAGAAGATTTGAGCTTGAATCTCTTGGTAGGGCTTGAGCTACGGGAAAAACTGGGAAGCAGATGATGTTTGGGAAATTTTCAGCAAGTGGGAAGGGTTAGTTCGGTTTGGGGGGTTTATGGAAGGTTATAGGGTTGAGTTAGGGTTCTATAGAGTTTAACCATGGTTAATTTGGTCAACAAATGAATGAGTTATGATTTATTTGGTAAAAGGTGGCAGTTTGTTCTCGTTCCATTTTTCGGTTGAGTTTCGGTGGTTCAAATGACTTTGGAAAAATATAAGGCTAAGTTTATTAAACCCGAATCTTCGATACAAGTTCAACGAAGTTGACGGAACTCGATTCCGAGTTCCCGAGCTCAAGATATCAATTACGGAACCAAGGGTCCGCTAATTGCTCGTTAGCCCCCGACTTGGATTCCAAAATTAAAATAAATTCGAAACACATGCTGTAACGCCCGAGCGCGAGACGTCACATCCCCCGCACCATGACCCGACCCGTATACGAAATGGATTTCCATACACGTGCCGAATCATAGCGAACGGAGACATACACACTCGCAATGCCAGGCGGGACTAACCTATAACCTAAACCCCAACAACAACAACCACAACAATCAGAGTAAAGGAAATACGGAAGCAATAATTCATACATTATTTATTGAGCTAGAGCTCTAGGTACCAACAAGTATTCCATATATGTTGAGCTATACGCTCTATGTACCAATAATTCAAGTAGGATACATATAGGTACCATATTCATGTACGCTCCATACATACAAAATCCAAAAGTAACAAAATGAAATCCAATGCGTGTAAAGGAAAGGCTAGACACTATGCAAGACTCTCCTCCCGACTCGCATCCCGCCTAGCATCCCCTTCCTGCAAAAATAACTGAAACAGCTCCGGGTTCAGTCTTACACAGACTGGTGGGTATAAAAAGATAGGCATAATATCATAATATTTCGGAATTTAAACACGTACATGCAAGTTATAATCCTTATTCGAGGTTTAGAACCCTTTTTCCCAAGTGGGAGAAAATAAGATACAACGAATAGGATTATAACCGTTCATTTCATTCATTAGGTCGTTAGTAGCCCGGCGAGAGGGCGTGCATCATCTCCAACCACCACCTCGTGTAAATCATTAATCCTTCAATCAATCATTCGTTCATGCATTCATTCTTTTGTGCACCTTCATAGATCATTCATTCGATCATACATATACTCCTTTTTCCTCCGGGTAGGGAACGGGTTTGCAAGGCCCGAACCCTCATTCATTAATGCTAGAGGGGTACATGAATCCCCAAAAGCGCGGGTCCCCTTTCGTTCACTAATCTCCTAGTGAAGTCCAGGTTGCCGAAATTGTTGGAACTAGTATAAATGGATTCCCATCAGCCCAAGCTTCCCCGGTTCACCACTACACTAAGTCCCGGGCCCCCATTCATTGTGATCACACATTCATTACTCGCCAAAACATTTTGGTAGGATAGTCATAATAAAAGGCTTTCGTTTAAAACATTGCTCATTAAAAACTTGGTATAAATACCTATATAGGATTTCGGCTAAAATCTTGCACATTAGGTGTTCGGGGTCATATTGTTAACTAGTAGAAGAAAAACCCACCTGGAAGACAAAAGAACCCGACAAACTCTCACTGCTCGACCTCGTCACCCACCGGACCTTGACCTGTGTGACAAGGTAGTGTGAGACTCTATTATGACCACATTAGACGCTCGGCTATGCAATAACATGCTATGGAATGCTTAATATGCGATAATATGTTCAATTATGGTCATGAATGTCATAGAATCCAATTAAACACATAATTCAACAAATTTTGTTCAAACTACAAACCGTATTCATTCTCGTTCATATCGTTCATACCTTCATACTTGCATTCATAAGGTTATCAATATCATCAATCAATCATAAAACATAGCTTTAACATAATCATGTTACATACAATTCCCAAATACGAGCCATAAACTCAAAACAAGCAATAAAAGAGTTCCCCCAAAGCTGCCATTTCAAATGACACGGCCGTGTTGAATTTTCAAAGGAAACGGACACGGCCGTGTCCGAGGTTTAAAATCCAAAAATTCAAAGTCGAGGGCTTGACACGGCCGTTTTGAGTTTTCAAAGCATTTGGACACGGCCGTGTCCGAGATTAAATTCAGAAAAAAAAAAAACAAAGTCGAGAGCCCAACACGGCCGTGTCCATTTTCAGTTCAAAGCTGACACGGCTTGCGAGGAAAAACAGAGCAGAAGCTCTGTTTTGGCGAGGGAAAAGCTTAAAAAGCAGGGGCAGCTATAAGGAAGCTCTTTTACCCCCCTTAGCCAAGAATTTAATCCATATAATTCACATATATCAAGCCAATCATATAAACAAGAATTCACACCCAAAGTTGGCAAAAGATCACTCAAAACCAAGCTATTCATCCATGGAAGCTTCAAGCTCCATTAATGGCAAATCAAGGAATACACAATCAACATGAAATCCAAACATATAAAAATGATGAGGAAGTTACAAGCAACACATTTCATGCATCATTTAACACTTAAACCCAAGGAAAGACATGTAACTAAGAATTATATCATAAAATTCATTATCAAGCTTTTTCTCATAACACATGAATCTCCAACTCAAATCAAGATACAATCGGGAGAAAATAGAGAGGAGAAGGAGAGAAAAACAATCCATATCTTACCTTGGAAGAAGATTGGATGAAGGTTGATCTTGAGCTTAGGGTTGGTTGATCAAAACAAGGGTTTCTTGGAGTTCTCTTCCTTGGCCTCTTGAGATGCTAATTTGATCGATCAAAAAATGTGGAACAAAGGAGGAGGAAAAATGCTGATTTTTAGTGCTAGGAATGGATAGAATACGGGTCGGTTCAAGTCCGGTTCGTTTAGTAAATGGTTCAAACAAGTTATAAGAGACGAGGTTAAGGAAAAGTTCGATGTCGGAGGTTCAAATGGTATCGAAAAAGTATAGGGTCAAGTTTAATGGATAGCTATCGTCGAGACAAGCTCAACGCCGGTTACGGATCTCAATTTCGAGGTCCGGAGCTGTTTCCGTTCAGGGTTGCCTATATACAAATAGGTCCCTAAACTTTCAAAAAGTGGCAATTAAGCCCAAACTCAATTTCCAATTGAGTCCAAAACATTCAAATAAGTTACAAACAAGTCCACGGATTACACGAAACATATAATTTCATTCAATTAACATCGAATTCATGAAATTCACATTCTCACATATTCATTCATATAATCATAACTCAATTTAGAATTCATATAAAATTTAAACAATTAAATCAAATTGGAAACGGATTCCATTAGTAAAACAAGATATAAAATCATCTAATTAAATGTAAATGCGCACGTAATTCTTACCTGCACGTGTGAAAACACGGGGCGTTACACATGCAATTGAATCCGAAAATACGAAACGAGCATATAATCATATACAAGACACGTATAAGTCCAACATATTAAATTTGTATGAAATTTCGGTATCAATTTAAATAGAAACGAAGCACGTAAATGTCACTCATACGCAATGTAACAATAAAATTCATAATATTTCCAAATAATATAAAAATTCAAATGCATAATAAATACATGCATGCATAATTATTAATTAACATAGATTGCATGATTTCATGCAAATACATTAAATAACTCGTGCATAATTAACATATATATATATGTATATATATTTATATAATATAAATATATTTAATATTAATATCATTAAAATAAAGTAATTAACATTTAATATAATTAAAGTAAAATTAAATACATAAAACACGTATAATTAATTATTTCGTGCAATTTGGTAACAATTACGTCATACCTATACGACTGAATTATCGGGGCGTTACAACCTCTCCCCCTTAAAAGAATCCGTCCTCGGATTCATTGATCGCTCGGAAACAATTCGGGATGAAATCTTTTCATCTTATCCTCCGTCTCCCACGTAGCCTCTTCCGTTTTATCACTTCTCCATAAGACTTTAACTAGTGGGATCTGCCGATTTCGAAGCTCTTGAAATTTACGATCCAATATCTTAATCTGCTTCTGAACGAATGTGAGATTCGGTTCTAACTCCACTTCTTCAACGGGGATAACTTCCGATTCATCCGGATAATATTTCCGAAGCTGTGAAACATGAAATACATTATGGATTCCGGTCAAACTCGGGGGTAGGTCCAAACGGTAGGCCGTATCTCCAATTTTCTCCAAAATCTCATACGGTCCTAGATACCGAGGATTCAATTTCCCTCATTTTCCAATCCTCGAAAATCCCTTACGCGGTGAAGCTTTCAAGAATACCCTATCACCAATCTCAAACTTAAGATCTTTCCTTCGGTGATCTGTAGCACCCGGAGCGCGGGCCACCACATCCCCCGCACCTAAACCCGAACCCGCATATGAAATGGGAAGTCCATACACGAGCCCAAGTCTAAGCGAACGGGAGACCACACACTCACTAGGCTAGGCGGAGCTAAAACAAACTCAGAGCGCGCGATAAATAAAATAAATAGCGGAAACAAGGAGTTCTAGGAATATAAAAATTCCAAAATTTACATATTCATCAAAAGATCGAATGTACGTAACCATAACAATTCATATCTCAAAAAAAAAATTCATAACATGATTAATTCATTAAATACAAGACAAAATGAATGTAATGCACCTAGCACCTAAACCCAAAAGTGAGGCTCGAACGACCCACTTCTCCGCCTAGCTCGTGCTCAAAAGACTTGCAAACTAAAAGTGGGAAAGGAGAGGTGTCAGTCATATCTCGACTGAGTGAGGGGGCTAACGCACACCCACACACTATACTTATAGATAGCAAAGCACATAAAAGATAAAGGTTATGAACCGGGAATAGGTTTTGCACACCAAAACATTTCAAAGGACATTGCCTATTATATACGTATACATTACATATTCCTTAACAAATACATGAACATAATGTCTCTATTCCCGTTTCATAATCCAATCAATTCATTAAGCTCGGCGAGTACGAGCAAAGATCCCATCCTGGGCTTCTCATTACATTACATTACATAAAACAGAAATCACAATCAATCCCCTTCTCCAGTGATGGAAGAGTCCGTCGACCCTAGCCATCCATTACATTATACATTCCTCGAGGGGTGATTAACCCACACGAGTGCCATTACATTATACATTCCTCGAGGGGTAGCTAACCCACACGAGTCCTCCCCGGTTCATTCCGAAGGCATCAAGAGCACCGCGACTTCCCCAACCTCCCTAGGGTCGTACGTAGTACCTTGGATGGAGAACGTGCACAGAGGTCATAACCGGCGACCCCATGGTCGTCCCGGTTCCCCCTTACCCACATCTCCAGGGCCCAACATTACCATTACATTACATTACCTTACCTTACCTTTCATTGCATTCTCGCTCATTACAAACCATTAACATTACGAACATTAGCATTACACTTCCATAAACATTAAACATTCATTAAAACATAAGCTTATATATGCTCATAGATATAGCCCTTTCAAAAGTCAAAACTTGATAACAAGATCATAAACATATCGTACATTACACATAATTAACTATATATATAATATATAGTCGCATGCGGATTAGAAAACGAACATTTAAGGGTCTTAGGTCGCTTAACTAAAAAGAAAAGAACCTAAACCTCACCTTTGGACAAAAGTGTAGTGTGGTGCGAGAAAACGATCCCAAACAACTTAAACTCCGGGCACGACTCCTCCTGGAAGCACCCCTGAGACAAACAAACGCAATACTAAAGACTTAGACTCAAACATGCACCACTTAGACGCACGGCGATGCAAATGGATGCTATGAATGCAAGAAAATATCAAATGAACACTTAAACTTTAACAAATTTCATTTCACGCTTTTCCCTTCTCAATATCACAGCATAAATTTCATAACGATATCATAACACATCACTTAATCATTAATCAATATCATAGGATAAGCTTAGAGGCAAAAGAAACCACTTATAGTGTCAAAAGAATTCAAGAAAGGTACCATTTAAAATGTTCAAATTCATATCACGTAAAATTCATATAAAATGAATCCATAAAATTAATTTAGAACATTTAACATATAATATGACATATTCACATAGCATATAAGTCATTCAAGATCATATCATATAAAAACTCATAAATTAAATATAAGACATGTGACAATTAATATAACATATTCAGTGTTTAGAAATTTAAAACAATTAAAATAAATAGATGCATATTAGATAAACAAGATCATGCCATTTAAGTATTCAAGATGAAACCATTTAATATGCTCAAATCATACCATATAATTCTCTTAAATTCGTAACAAACAATTTCATAATTTCAAAATAAAAGAAGTGACATGAGATATAATACATAGTTTGTTCATTGCTCATACATTTCAGAAACAAATAATTAAAGTCATAGGAAAGTATTTAAATAAGAAAGAAAACTCATGCACTCAACTCACTAATCATGCATTACATGAACAACCACACACACGTACACACATGCACAAATTACATAATACATATATATATGCACACACACTCACGTACACCCATGCATACCTAATACAGATATAATATAACTTACATAATTATAATGCACTAAATTTCACAAACAAACACTCACGTACACTAATTCTTGCATACATTAATCCCATGAATTAATTAATAAATATAAGGTTCCATTCATTATTTCCCATCTCATTTTTAAACTTCAAACATTAACATCATCATAGCAGCAGCGGCAACCCTTAACAATAGCCATGAAGCCATGCAATTAATTGCAACACGCAGCAGAGCTCCAATGCAGAAAGTTTCTGCATTACCCTTGCAAATTCTCCCCGCCCGGGGAGAAGCATAACAGCAGAAACAGGTTCAGCAGCGCAGCAGTTCGGACGAAACAAAAACAGGGGAGGAATGTACAGCAACAAAGCAGCGAGTAAGGCAGCAAAACAACTCCAAAACGTAGCAAAAATAGGCTTAAAACAACACACAACAGCAGTAAAATCGTGACAGCAGCTAGGGAGGGAAAAGCTCAACATATTTCATGCTTTTAAGCTAGCAAAAGCCCCTGTTTTCTTACGAAATTCACAGCAGCAACGAACAGCAGCAGTAGGCACATGCAAAGGAGAAAGAAAGGCCACAAAACTTATGCTAGACTTGATGAAAAACAAGCACACAACACATACGGACTTGAACAGCCAAAATTTACAAGAAACTCAAAATATGCATTTAACCTAACTATTCAACATGTAAGGCTTAATCATGGATTATCTAACACCAAATATGATTCAAGTAGGGCAAAATAATCATAAAATCATGGAGGTTAAGAATCATACCTCAGATTTGAAGAAGGGACAAAGAATCGGAAGTTTGATTTCAAAGAATGGGCAAAAATGGAGGTTTTCCCCTTCTTTTCTTCTTGGAGCTTCTTTCTTCCTTTCTAGACTGATGTGGTTCGGTTTTCAGCAGCAAAAGGAGATGAGGGATGGCTTTAGGTGTGATTAAGTCAAGGAAATGATGAGGGACTAGGTTTAATAGCTCAATCATAGGCCATAGGTGTGTTTTAAGGTACGAGTGGCTGAAATATGCTTCGTCGGGGATCGAAACGACATCGAAAAATTACGAAACTTGTTCCATTGTGTCCGGGTCGTCGAAAGGAGTTGAACGCCGAAGACGGGGCTAGAATCCGAGTGCCGTAGCTCAAGAAATAAATTAAAACGTGCACACATGTACTAAAATGACTCATTTTTCAAATGAGTCCAAAACTTTCAAAAAGTTGCAAATAGGTCCAAATTCGAATTTCCAATTAAGTCTAATAATTTTAAAATCATACAATTACATCCTTAAATCACGTATTTCACATAATTCACGAAATTAGCATGCTCGAGAATAAAATTCACATATCATAAATTCATAATTTACAAGAATTCACATTATAATCTAAATTCGGGCATATTCTTGACATTTAAATCACATATTTCATATTATTTCAAATAATTCATATAAGAAACAATTAGAAATAAATATGAATGCATCAAATAAAAATTAAAATAAATATAATTACGGAAAATAAACTCACACATGGTACAAACCTGTACGTGCGAACGAGTGGGGTGTCACATGATCGGCATAGTTTTTCTGTCTGTCCTGGGCTGCTTTCATCTGTTGCCTGATTATTTGGACCTTATCAATTGCTTCTTGCCCGCCCTAGAGGGTTTTTCCTTATTCTCCCCTCGTTTCACACCCTCTTGCTTCGTCCAATTCCATTCTTCCAAATCAAAGAACAACGGTGATCTGCATTTCCGTCCGTAGAGAGCCTCATATGGAGCCATTTCTATCAATGCTTGAAAGTTGTTATTATAAGCAAATTCAATCAAAGGCAATTGCTCGTTCCACGAACTTGAAAAATCCAATGCACATGCTCTCAACATATCCTCTAAATATTTAATTAATCTCTCCGATTGCCCGTCTGTCTGAGGATGGAAAGTTGTCCTGAATTGAAGCCTTGTGCCCAGATTCCTTTGCAATTCTTGCCAAAATCTAGAAGTAAACCTCGGATCCCGATCTGATACAATCCTAACCGGTACCCCATGAAGTCGGACGATTTCATCAACATACTTCTTAGCTAATTTATTCACCTTATCCGACATCCGAACAGCCAGAAAATGTGCCGATTTCGTTAATCGATCCACTATTACCCAAATTCCATCTAAACCACCTTTCACTCGTGGAAGACCCGAAACGAAATCCATCGCCACTTGCTGCCATTTCCATTCTGGAATAGGTAACGGTTGAAGTAGTCTCGATGGCTTCTGATGCTCTGCCTTCACCACTTGGCATGTCAAGCAATGTCTCACGAATTTGATTACATCCCGCTTAAGTCCATTTCACCAATAAAATTTCTTTAAATCCTTGTACATTTTATTTCCCCCGGGATGTATCGAATACCCTGACCGATGAGCTTCTTCCAATATCAACCATCTCAACTCTTCCGGAACCACAACTCTGTTCTTAAATCTTAGAAGCTCGATGTCATCAAAACCGAACGGACTCTCTGAATCATTTCTAGCTTTCTGCACTAACCTCTGAACCTCGAAGTCCACTCTTTGAGCATCAAACAATCTCTGCTGAAGATCCGGTTGAACTGTAATATTCCGAATACTTGCTCTTAGCTTAAAAGACTCAGATTCATCAAATAGTTTCCACTTTAACACCCGACACGCTAGCCTTCCTACTAAGCGCATCCGCGACCACGTTGGCCTTTCCTGGATGGTATCGAATCGTACATTCATAATCCGCCAACATCTCCATCCAACGCCTCTGTCTCTTGTTTAATTCCTTCTGAGAAAACAAATACTGGAGACTCTTGTGGTCGGAAAAGATCTCGAAAGAAACTCCGTAAAGATAATATCTCCACTTTCCTAAAGCGAAAATCACTGCTGCCAGCTCGAGATCGTGAGTGGGATAATTCTGTTCATGATCCTTCAATTTTCTCGAGGCATAAGCTATCACCTTACCCTTCTGTTAGGAATAGTGCCCTAGAAAGCCGATTAGTCATAATCCGTTTTGGGACTTTCCTGTATCACAGACAATCTTTGAATGAAATAACGAATTTAGGCAACACTTCTTTATATGCTCTTGTTTGGTATGCGTTTACTTTAGCTGTGCATGTATGAGAACTCCCCTAATCCTGATGACTTTAGGACTCTACCATTTAGGTGAAATGGTTCATGAAACGAGCCCTATATCACATAAGTCATGATTAGTAAAATACTCCAAGCCGATGAGTCCTACAGACAGTGGGAGTGTCAACCTGACTCCTCTAAGGCTTGCTTGTGGGATCACGCCCTTAAGAAGGACCACCTTGTTTCATGGAGGTGCAAAGTGTATAGTTGATACGTGCGTGATACATGAGGGTGCTTACTTCAATAAGTAAGTTCACTGAGGTGCCCCGTGTGAGAACATTCCTAAATGGGAAAGGAAGTTTCTATTTCAGGAAATGGAAACTTCCAGATTAGGAAAAATCTCACGAGTCATTGATGTGATTAATTGATCCTTAGACTTGAGGTTCCATGTTACTTTATGAGTTAACTCTGTAGTCTTTGCTATAAGCTTTAAAGGGTGTCGCCTTAGACAACTGATTCAAGGCTTATGCTGGGGCTGCACAAGTGACTCATGAAAGTGAATGAGAATCAAGAAAGGACCTACACTTGCATTTGCAAGGTGATCTCTTATTGTATAAGTCATTCATATGCCATATGGAGTCCTTGGCCAAGGCAGTAGATCAAGACATCAAGAAAAGGGTTTCTTGAATTGAGATCAAATGGATATGAAATGCACTTAGCTTTAAGACCAGATTATTAGGGTTCTAATTATTCCCTTGCCCTAGATCTTGGTTGAGAGATAGTAAGTAGGAGGATTGTATCTCACATGAATCAATGACTTAAAGGTTCTGTCGGATCCGAACATTCCAATTCAGCTAGGGGTTAAACACCTGTTGCTAGACTATGGTCGTTTAATCTGTGGACTGATTAATTAATTAGTGAATTAATTAATTAGGGTCACTGCTAATTGAATTGAGAACCTAGAGGGTCACACACAACAACTTGGTTACATGAGTTGAGGCTTGAAAATGATTAAACGAGTTAATCGGGCCTAAAGGGTTCCACACGTGTGAAATCACACGTGTGGGTCACGTGAGGAGCACGTGTCCTTGGGACACGTGCCTCACACACATATATGTATATATATGATATATATTAAATAATTAAATGTGTTAATTATTTAATAGACTTTGGTTTAATTTTGAATTAAAAGGAAAGTCTTATTTTGGAGAAAAATAATCTAGTTAATTAATTATGAATTAATTAATTTGATAAAATAAGTTATTTATTTTAAATAAATAAAGTATAAAATTATCCAAAAATAGTTTGGATATTTTTAGCTCTCTTGAAAGTTGATTTGAATTAGAATTCAAAGTCAAAGTCAAATTACTTGATGATCAAGTAATAGGAGAGAGAGAGACCAAAATCCTAGCCCATAAAGGACTAGGAATTTTCGGCCACTTCCCTCCTATATATAGGGGAGCTCGAGCTCCCCTTAGAGCTAATTGACAATTCTTGGTTCATGTGTTGAACACCTTCCTTTCTCCAAGATAAAATAAAACCCTAGGTTAAGCCTAAACACTAACTAGAGAACTAGCATCCTTACTAGTTAGATTGTGATCAAGTTGGTGGACTTTCTCTAGAGACTTCAAGTTAGAAGTTTGAAGATTCGAGCTTTACCAAGGAGAGGGGATCAAGCCACGAGAAGAGCGTTCTTGGGTGGCTTGAAACGCTTCAAGAAAGAACAAAAGAAAACTAAGTTTTCTATCTTTACGAATTTGGTTACACGATTGCGAGTCCAAGGTCCTTTTGTTGGGAAAATTTTTAAATTCCGCTGCTTTCTGATTCGTGTTTTCCAACAAGTGGTATCAGAGCCAGGTTGTTAATCGTGTTTCTGATTCATCTCAATTAAACTGAATTTTGAGAAATTCTTGAATCTGAGTTACAGTTAGGTATTCTTGAATTTGTATCGTAATCTGAGCTTTTGAATCTGAGAGGTTTCCTGATAAATTGAGAAAATCGTTTTCTAAAAAAAAAAAAAAAAAAAAAAAAAAAAAAAAAAAAATTATTTTAGATTTATTAAAATCGAGATTTTTATTCCCGAATCGAGACGAAAATTTTTCTGAAAATTTTGTACGGAAAACGATGCGGGACGACGAGGACCAAGCGAGTTTGTCGCTCGTCGTCGCCGCACGCGGACGGGTCCGGAACAGCCTGTGCGGGATCGCCCGCACACCCATGTGCGGGCACATGTGCGGGACTGCCCGCACCGTCCGCCCAGCCCTGTGCGGGATCGCCCTCACACTCCTGTGCGGGACTGCCCGCACGCGTCCGCCCAGCCCTGTGCGGGATCGCCCGCACACCCTGTGCGGGACTGCCCGCACGCGTCTGCGCGGGGCTGTGCGGGATCGCCCGCACGCCCCTGTGCGGGACTGCCCGCACACGCCCGCACACCCCTGTGACGCGATGCGACTTTTCGTATTTTTGGCCCAAATTTTATTTTAAAATTATTTTAAAAATCTTTTTTTCTGGAAAAATTTTAATTTTGAAATAAAATTATAATTTGGGAATTTCGGGAATCAAAGTCAATTTTAATTTTTCGGGAAAAGTATAATTATTATTTTTTGAAATAATGATTTTAATAAAATTGTTAATTTTTGAATTAACTTGAATTTTATCAGATTCTAGCTTTTGATTTTGAAATTATTCTTGAACAAGGAACTGTTTTTCAGATTACTTTGAGTTAGTCGAACTTAAAGTTAAAGGAATTTTAAATTTATTGGTAAATTTAAATTCTTGCAATTTATGCATGTTAGGTGATCATGGGTTTAGACTTATGTATGGTTTTAATTTATGCACATGGATGGTTTAAATTGGGGTTGGAGCCCTATAGTTGCGTTTTTCAATTGAGGTTGGAGCCTCACTTATGTGCGTACTGTTATGTGATTTATTATGTGGCTTTCCATATTACTGTTTTTGAGGCCGGGGTATGCCCCGTGTAATTGTCTAAGGCCAATATGAAGATTGAGCCTTATTACTTTATGTCTTTTTCTTTTTATTGTAATTTGAGAGTAGAGATAGGTGGTGAGGTTTTATTTTCATTCTGGAGACAATGCACCCATGGAGTAAGATGGACCACATTCAAGTAACAAGGAGGCCATAAGTGAAGACCCCTCAAAATGTTAGGGAGGGGAATCTCAATTGTTAAATGTAACAGAGATAGGGCTCTTATTTTGTTACCGCTTTCCCTTATGTGATTTGAACTGTTTATGTGGCATGTATGTTAGAACTTGTGATTGTGGAGTGGCTCCCACATATCACGCATAAGATAGGTAGAACCCATGATCATTACATGTTAGTATCATGCTAGGACATGTTATCTGTTTATGTGCTTGTTTGAAATGCATTTAAGTGTACTTGCATTAATCAAGACTAATAAAATTGGATAACATATATGTTGGTGATGTCGAACCGGACAACTCTCCGGTTGATTCGAAAATTCCCCTTAAATATTAAGCTAATTTCGAACAAATAGGTGTTTAATTCGAGATGTAAATTTTGAATTAAATTCCTAGCATTCCATCAATAGGTTTTAAGTTTAGTAAGTAAAGCGAGTTATTGTCCGCGAGTCGTGGGATAGCTAGTGGAGCTTATTAGTTCTTAGTTACCTAATTGATCATTTTAAATGAATAATATTTCATGGTCGATTTTAGCAAGGGCGATGTCCGCGAGTCGTGGGTCGTTCGAACTAAGTTTTGGTCATGATCTTATGATTGATGGGTCTAGCTTAACGCCTAAGTAAATATGGATGTTGCACGAGTCGTGGGTCCATATTGAAAGATAGGTGATGCAAAAACAATTACTAAGAGTTCTAAAGGTGTTAGAATTGGTAAGTTGTACCTACCTAGGGTTCTTACTTAGAATATCCGCGAGTCGTGGGTTCGAGGTAAAATGCTTGGGATCTTAGTACCCATTGGGAAACGTGTTCCTCTTAGATCTTTGGGAATTATAGATCTTTGAAAAACAGTGGGAGCTACATTAGATTAAAGACCTTATCTTTTGTATATCGTTATAATTCAGCATGCTCACCTAGTTCTCTGCTTAGCATTTAGGTTGTAGTTCTGTGATTCTCTACAATATGAAATGCAAACCCATTCGTATCTATCCTTAAGTCAAAAGAGTTGACTAAGTCCTAACTAACTCTAAATTGGCTTTGGATCCTAAAATTCGTTTTAGATTCCGAATAGAGAAAGGTGTTCTCTAAAGGGCGAAGTTTTCAATTATGAAAATTCGACCCGGGCCAAAAGAGAAGCAATCTGAGGTGAATGAATTTCTCCAAACCACTTAAGAGCAATTGAACCACCTCATAAAAATGTTACAAGGTATAACATTGTGGAATCATTCAATATTCCAAATGAGGAAACAAGTGCACATGAACAAGGTCTAAAGATATTATTTGAAGATCTTGTGGTCTCGATCATTAACTGAGAAAAGAGTTCTCAATGCACTGATTGCTTACATTGCTTCCACCATCATTCAAAGCCTTTATGCTCAACTAGAATGATGCTAATGTAGCATAGTTAATCATTTACTTGATAATGGTTGAGAGCATCCTTGAGAAGGAATAAAAGGTTGAGATGGTTAATTCTTCTTCTAAACTCCCTAAGTTAAAGGCTTGAACGCCTAAAGAAGAAGAAACCCTTAAGAGCCCAATGGAGGGGCATGTAAAGGGTGCGCCCAAAAGACACTAGAGATCAAATAGGACGTTTGCTTCTATGGTAGCAAATAAGGACTTTGAAAGGGAACTGCGAAGAGTATGAGTACTCTGAAATGTTACCTCGTTTAGTAATTCTACTAGGAATAGAATTCACTAGTCTTGAGTCAATTCTGCATAATCCGTTGTGCAAAGACTCAAGGCACTAATGTTCTGAACATACAACGAGATAACAAAAGTAAGTGAGATGACAAAGC
The DNA here is from genome assembly GCA_037501455.1 of Lantana camara. Taxonomy (NCBI): domain Eukaryota; kingdom Viridiplantae; phylum Streptophyta; class Magnoliopsida; order Lamiales; family Verbenaceae; genus Lantana; species Lantana camara. The sequence goes on from CM074865.1 coordinate 47,791,607, forward strand.
TTCGAATTACTTTGGAACGTTGAGATATAAAAGGATTAGCAAGTTAGACATCTTAGGATCATTTTTTCGAAAATGAACCTATAGAGTTGACTTCCTGTGAATCCTATCTCAAAGGGAAAAACGTTCCCGGAACATTGTTTAGGTGAAACATGGAACGTTCCAAAATTATAGTGGATTTCTATCCATGCTGATGAGTGTAAGATGCTTAATGTAAGCACTAGATACAATCGTCAGTTTAATCATTATGAATGAATGTACTTGTTAAAGTACAAATTCGAAACTTATATGAAATTCTTGGAATTTCAAAAGGAGGTTAGGAACCGAAGTAGTCATAAGTTATAGGTAAATCGATATGATCGAGATAGCCAATATCTTAGTAACTAATTCCTTAGTCATCTTAGAGATAATAGGATTATCTCTCAGTAAACTAATTCGAGCACACCTTAGTGTTTCTGAATGAGGGAATGAAACCTAATGCAACATGGTCCATTCCATAGCAAGCTTTACTGACTTATAATCATTCTAGGGATAAACTCCCAGAATATGCAGTTAGAGATTTTGAATTTAGTATCTTCCAAAATCAGTCCTTAAGTTGCACTATGCAATGTGGCATATTAAATTCCCTAATTATTCTTATCCAAGAATTTAGTAGAATCCTCTTAAGTGAAGAGGATAGTGGGAGATAAGTTTGAAATGAGTTCAAGTTTATACAACGATATTGAATATCGTTTCTGCAATTCCCTTAGACAAAGGTTGTTTGTCTCAAGGAATGTATCTTTCTTAAGGAATCGTTCCTATAGAAGAAGAAAGACAAGCAAGCAGACCTCAAAGAAATTTGAGGATAAATATCCACGCCACATATAGAAGAAACGAGCCCATCTGATAAAATTTAGCCAAAATTTAGAGTATGTACACGTCTGAAACCCTTCTCTTAAGACGTGTTTAGAACGCGTTCCTAGATAGCCAAGGAATTACTTGAAGAGGAGACGCTGTCAGATTTGGAATCTGAGTAGTATAAGCAAGCCTTGAAATCTAATATGGATTCCATATACTCAAACCAAGTTTTAACCTTGGTTGATCCACCTGATAGGATCAAGCTCGTGGAGCTTCGAGTAAATGGAAAGCATTACAACCTTCTTGACGATTGAAATGCAAAAGTCCATTTGGATTATGTTTACCACATCCTCATATTCTGACTATGAGATATGATAAATGAATATGAGAACTATCTTGTTCAATATGAGATTGAAAGAGACTGAAATAAGGTATTTCTATAAATCTCATACTCAGTGGGAGTATACATAAGGTATGCAAATCCCTAAAGTCAATCTGTGGATTGATAAAGGCTTCTAGGAGTTAGGCAATTCGATTTCATAGGATAGTCAAATCGTTTGACACAGATGGAAGTCGAATAAGTCTCAAAAGTGTACATAAGAAAGTTAGTGATGTAAGAGTCAATTTTTGGTTCTTTAGAAAAACGACATCCTTCTCATTAGGAATGTCAAGGATGACGTGAAAGTTACCAATTCTTGTTTAAGAAACAATTTGACATGAAAGATCTTAGTGATTATCCTATATTCTCTACATTCAGATCTATAGAAGATAGATCTAAGAGAATAAAAGGATTATCACAAAACGAGTACATAACCATAATACTAAAAGGAGTTTAGTATGGACAATGGAACATCTCTTTTGAATAATATATGTCCTAAGATAACTTTAAGAAAGTTAGAATGTCCAAAATCCCTTTAAGTGAAAGGGTGCATAATGTATGAAAAGTTATGTACTAAATTAGATATGGCGCAACACTAAGCGTAGTAGGCCGAATCTAATATGACCTCAGAGAAGGTCATTAGATTTCTGTAAAGGATGTCCTCAGAGTACTTGAGAAGAAATGAGGATATGTATTAATTTACAGAGCCCAAAAGATCTTGTTGTTAGAAGGATATTTGATGTAACTGTTCATCAAATATAGATGATTATGAAATCATTGAAAGGATACGACTTCTACCAGAATGGTAATACAATGTGTTGGAAAGGGGTTCCAAGGACGGACATTGCAAAACTCGACTATCGTAGTTGAGAACTTAGTCGTATTATATAACGCTAAGTTAAGTGTTTGGGTAAGAAACTCCATCTAACTGGTTAGATGAAGTTCCTAGCATGAAACAACTCCTTTATCATATTGTATGATAAAATGGATGGTTGCTCAAGTTAGAGAACCAAGACCTCACCTAGAGACTGAACACGTGGTTACGAATCACTTTATAAGGAAAAGGTGTTTCCTAAGAGATGTGTAAACAAGAGGGTCACATCAGCAGAGAATATAGCAGATCCACTTTGGAAATGCCCAAAGTCAATAGGCTCTCAAAGTGCATCTTGAGAAGATGGGACTTAGAGTACCTAAATGGCTTTTACGGGCAAGTGGGAGATTGTTAGGAATAGTGCCCTAGAAAGCCGATTAGTCATAATCCGTTTTGGGACTTTCCTGGTATCACAGACAATCTTTGAATGAAATAACGAATTTAGGCAACACTTCTTTATATGCTCTTGTTTGGTATGCGTTTACTTTAGCTGTGCATGTATGAGAACTCCCCTAATCCTGATGACTTTAGGACTCTACCATTTAGGTGAAATGGTTCATGAAACGAGCCCTATATCACATAAGTCATGATTAGTAAAATACTCCAAGCCGATGAGTCCTACAGACAGTGGGAGTGTCAACCTGACTCCTCTAAGGCTTGCTTGTGGGATCACGCCCTTAAGAAGGACCACCTTGTTTCATGGAGGTGCAAAGTGTATAGTTGATACGTGCGTGATACATGAGGGTGCTTACTTTAATAAGTAAGTTCACTGAGGTGCCCCGTGTGAGAAGATTCCTAAATGGGAAAGGAAGTTTCTATTTCAGGAAATGGAAACTTCCAGATTAGAAAATATCTCACGAGTCATTGATGTGATTAAGTGATCCTTAGACTTGAGGTTCCTTGTCACTTTATGAGTTAACTCTGTAGTCTTAGGTATAAGCTTTAAAGGGTGTCGCCTTAGACAATTGATTCAAGGCTTATGCTGGGGTTGCACAATTGATTCATGAAAGTGAATGAGAATCAAGAAAGGACCTACACTTGCATTTGCAAGGTGATCTCTTATTGTGTAAGTCATTCATATGCCATATGGAGTCCTTGGCCAAGGCAGTAGATCAAGACATCAAGAAAAGGGTTTCTTGGATTGAGATCAAATGGATATGAAATGCACTTAGCTTTAAGACCGGATTATTAGGGTTCTGATTATTCCCTTGCCCTAGATCTTGGTTGAGAGATAGTAAGTAGGAGGATTGTATCTCACATGAATCAATGACTTAAAGGTTCTGTCGAATCCGAACATTTCAATTCAACTAGGGGTTAAACACCTGTTGCTAGACTATGGTAGTTTAATCTGTGGACTGATTAATTAATTAGTGAATTAATTAATTAGGGTCACTGCTAATTGAATTGAGAACCTAGAGGGTCACACACAACAACTTGGTTACATGAGTTGAGGCTTGAAAATGATTAAACGAGTTAATCGGGCCTAAAGGGTTCCACACGTGTGAAATCACACGTGTGGGTCACGTGAGGAGCACGTGTCCTTGGGACACGTGCCTCACACGTGTATATGTATATATATGATATATATTAAATAATTAAATGTGTTAATTATTTAATAGACTTTGGTTTAATTTTGAATTAAAAGGAAAGTCTTATTTTGGAGAAAAATAATCTAGTTAATTAATTATGAATTAATTAATTAGATAAAATAAGTTATTTATTTTAAATAAATAAAGTATAAAATTATCCAAAAATAGTTTGGATATTTTTAGCTCTCTTGAAAGTTGATTTGAATTAGAATTCAAAGTCAAAGTCAAATTACTTGATGATCAAGTAATAGGAGAGAGAGAGACCAAAATCCTAGCCCATAAAGGACTAGGAATTTTCGGCCACTTCCCTCTATATAGGGGAGCTCGAGCTCCCCTTAGAGCTAATTGACAATTCTTGGTTCATGTGTTGAACACCTTCCTTTCTCCAAGATAAAATAAAACCCTAGGTTAAGCCTAAACACTAACTAGAGAACTAGCATCCTTACTAGTTAGATTGTGATCAAGTTGGTGGACTTTCTCTGGAGACTTCAAGTTAGAAGTTTGAAGATTCGAGCTTTACCAAGGAGAGGGGATCAAGCCGCGAGAAGAGCGTTCTTGGGTGGCTTGAAACGCTTTAAGAAAGAACAAAAGAAAAGTAAGTTTTCTATCTTTACGAATTTGGTTACACGATTGCGAGTCCAAGGTCCTTTTGTTGGGAAAATTTTTAAATTCCGCTGCTTTCTGATTCGTGTTTTCCAACACCTTCTGCATCAAAACACATCCCAACCCTTCTTTCGAGGCGTCCGTATAAACCATGTATCCTTCAGTGCCTTCAGGGAGTGCTAATACCGGTGCAGTGGTTAATTTTTCCTTCAAGAGTTGAAAACTCGCTTCACATGCCTCGTCCCACTCAAATTGAGCTTCCTTCTTAGTCAATCGTGTTAAAGAACCGGCTATCTTTGAAAAATCCTTCACAAACCGTCGGTAATAACCTGTCAATCCCAAGAAACTTCTAACCTCGCAAGCATTCTTTGGACTCTGCCATTTAATAACTGTCTCGATCTTTGAAGGGTCAACTTCCAAACCCTTACTTGAAATAATATGGCCTAGAAAAGAAACCCGGTCGATCCAAAACTCGCACTTACTAAACTTCGCATACAACTGGTGCTCTCTCAACGTCTCCAATACCAATTTGAGATGCCTAGCATGATCTTCGGGAGTCTTCGAATACACGAGAATGTCATCGATGAAGATTACGACGAATTTATCCAAATAAGGCCGAAAAATTCGATGCATCATATCCATAAATGCTGCAGGGGCATTTGTCAAACCAAACGGCATCACTACGAACTCATAATACCCATACCGGGTATTGAATCCTGTCTTTGGTATATCCTCTTCCCGGATTTTCAACTGGTAGTAGCCTTGCCTTAAATCCAATTTCGAATAAACCCTTGAACCTTGCAGCATATCAAATAAATCCTCAATGTGGGGCAACAGGTACTTATTCTTGATAGTCATCCGATTAAGCTCCCGGTAATCCATATACATCCTCAACGATCCATCTTTCTTCTTGACAAAGAGAACCGGAGCACCCCACGGAGATGAACTCGGTCGGATATATCCACTCTTAGGTAATTCCTCGAGTTGAATCTTCAGCTCCTTCAACTCTGCCGGAGCCATTCTATAAGGAGTCTTAGAATAAGGTTCTGATCCCGGATATAAATCAATAACAAACTCGATCTCCCGATCCGGTGGTAGAGAGCCCAAATTCCCTGGAAATACGTCGAGATATTCCTTTACCACAGCCGTCTCCTCAAAACTTGATTGATCCTTTGGTTTATTAAGGAGATAGGCAATAAATCCCGTGGCTCCATCCTTTACCAACTTACAAGCTTCCATAAACGATAATAGAGGTACATTCTTCGACCCAACTTCTCCAATCAACTCTTCACCCAACTTAATCTTCTTCTTAAAACAATCCCCTTCGGCCCGGTGCCGATACAACCAATCCATCCCGAAGATTACCCCATTCTTCTTCATAGGCATCACAATGAAATCTGCCGGATAATCTTTCCTTTCTATCAAAACTGAACAACCCCTGACAACCCGATCTGTCTGTAAACTACCTCCAAGAGGTGAACTCACATAATAACAAGAATTTGAGCAAATAACAGGTAGGCACAGAGAGACACATAGATCAGAAGATATAAAAGTATGTGTGGCACCCGGATCGAATAATGCATGAATGCTCGTGTTATGAATGCAACCGGTACCTTCCACCACGGCGTTTGGATCAACCTCAACATTCTGCTCCTCGCTCTCTAGGGCATAAGCTCGTGCCTGAACCCCAGCCCCAGCTTGATATCCTGGAATCTTGTCTGGGCATGCAAAAGCCATATGATCTCCCTTCCCACAAATCAAACACAACTTCAATCTTTTTCGGCAATTGTTATAAGAATGAGTTGGCCATCCACAATAAGTACACGGTGGCTGATCATTGCGAGATCCTTTAGGAACCGGTGGAGCCTGAGGTGCTCGTGGAATGGGTACAATCTGACCTCCGATTCTCGGCTTCTTGACTGGTCCTTTTTGTGGTGGAGCTGGTACATTCATCGGCCTCTTTCCTTTGTTAAATCCCCAGCCGGATCCTGACCCTTGTCCTTGGCGAGAAACTGGCCTCCTAGCATTCACAGAATCTTCAACCTTTAAGGCTTTCGAAGTAGCCTTTGCCCAAGTGCTCGTATTAACTGCCTCTAGAGCTGTCTAAATATCCGGTCGAAGCCCCTGAATAAACTGCATAGCCTTATGGAAGTCATCGCCTGCTATATTTGGTGCATAGCGGGATAACCTCTCATACTCTGAAATATATTCGGCCACAGACCTCGATCCTTGCTTCAATTCGGTAAATTCTCTCAATCTTCGAGTACGGGATGAGGGAGGGATGAATTTATTCTTGAACTCCCTCGTAAATACTTCCCAATTAATCTCTTCTCCAGCTGCTTCCAATACAATCCGTGTGCTTTCCCACCAAGAGTAGGCTTCCCCTTGTATCAAAGTGATGGTGCATCGAACCTTCTCTCGGGACTCACATGGAATAAGCTCCCATATTCTCTCAACTTCCTTCAGCCACATTTCCGCCTGCATATCATTTCCCTTGAAGAACTTGGGAGGTCTTTGATTCTGAAACTCCCTAAGTATAACAGAAATCGGTGCCTCGGGCGGTACAACAGGTGCAGGTGGTGCTGGAGGTGCCGGTGGTACATAATCTCGCAGCCTTTGATCTATGATATTGATAACTGAATTAACAAAGGCCTCTACCGGCGGTGGTTGTGGAGGTGGAGGTGTAGGAGTACGATCACGATGGCAACGTCGTCATGGAGATCGAGCTCGATGTCTACTAAATACGTGCTATTTTTAGTTTATGCATGATAATGCAAATAATTCAATCAGAATTCAAAACTTAAAACAATTAAGCACAAAAGAGATGCATATGCAACACATTGTCAAGTAGCCCCTAAGCTGAACGACCTAGATTGACTCACACGACACGAAAGCCCGGGTTTTGCAACCCTAAGCTCTGATACCACTTAAGGATGTAGCACCCGAGCGCAAGGTACCACATCCCCCGCACCGAGACCCGACCTGAATATGAAATGGACGATCCATACTCGAGCTAAATCACGGCGAACGGGGACAAACACACACTCTAAGCTAGGTGGGCTAACCTTTAAACCATAAAATTCGAATAAACATTAAAGCGGAAGCAATAAATGAACATACATCATATATATATACAATGAGCATCAAAGCTCCAAAAATAAGTCATATACATCATCAATTGTCGTCACGGCTCAAAACAAGTACGCTCCATAATATCATTCACATACAAGGGTCAAAAGTATAGTATGCAAGTGCAAGACCAAAATATAAGAGCTAAAGACGAATGCAAGACCTATGACTCGTATTCCCGCCTAGCTCCCTCGACACCTGCATAACACAACTGAAAACCAAACGGGTTCAGTCCAAAAGGGACTGGTAGGTATAGAAACAGGGCATAAATATAATATACGGCGGTAATTAAACATTCACATGCAGGTTATAATCCCAAGTGAAGTTTTTAAAGAATTTCCCAAGTGGGTGAATAGAAATCATCAAAAGGGATTATAACGATTCAATTACATTAGGTCATTATTGGCCCGGCGAGTGGGCGTGCATTATCTCCAACCAACACCTTGTGTAAACCATTTAAACATTCATTCATTCGTTATTTTCATGCATATCATTCTTTCGTGCGCATTCAATAACATTTACACCTTCTTCCTCTGGGTTGGTGGCGGGTTTGCAAGGCCCGACCACCCATTCATTGACCAAAAGGGGTTATATGACTCCCTAGACGGCGCTCAGCGTCCATTCCTCGCTAACTCCTAACGAGGTCCGGTTACGCCGTTCATTGGTGGAACTAGTGTGAGGGATCACCGTCGGCCCATGCTTCCCCGGATAGCCACTCACACTAAGTCCCTGGGCCCCATTCGTGCATTCGTTCATTTCTCGCCAAAACATTAGGTAGGGTTCATAAAATAAGGCTTTACATTGAAAACATTTACTCTTAAAAACGACTCTCTATATATATATATAATTTTTGGTCGAAAACTTTCACATTGAAGGTATATATAGGGCCTTATCTACATAGAAGAGAAACCCACCTTAAATGGAAAAAAGGAGAAAACACGAGCCTCACTGACCGGCCTCGTCTCCAACGGGATCAAAATCTGTGCAAGAAAGGTGAAGTGAGACCCAATATGACCAAATAAGACGCTCGACAATGTAATGATCATGATATGAATATGTAAAAGATAAGATTATGTTATGAAAATGTTCATGTGCACTATTAAGGAATTTAAATCATATAATCAAGTCATTCGATCTTTCGTTCACTTTCATTCGAATTCATAATTCCACATTTTCAATCAAATTAATTCAAGAATTCAAATAGGAGCATAACACATATTCAATCGCATTTACAATTAGAAAATAAACAATTAAATACATTCAATTTAAAATTGGAAATTAAATCAAACATGAAATAGGTAACAATTAAATTCTATAATTCAATTAAATCAAATAACATTTATTATTTAATAAACATATATAAATATATAATTAAATATACCTACATATATTATATTATACTATAATGTATATACATATATATATATATATATATATATATATATATATATATATATATAACACATACACGTACAGCAGCATGCAATAACAATATGCATGAAGTTCAGAAGGTGACACGCCCGTGTCACCATTATAAAGCAAACCGGGACACCCCCGCGTCTCGGTAGAGCGAGACCAGATAGTCGTGCACCCCCGTGTCATGCTGAAGAAGAAAAGGTTGACACGCCCGTGTCTAAAGCACGTAGCAGAAAAACAGAGCAACAACAAAACAGAGCACAACCAAGGCACAACCTTCTCAACATATCCAACCAACAAAAGATAACAAAGATGCAATGAAATAACTTAGAAACAACTCCCAATCATGCTCCCAAAACCTTAAAACGTGAGATGTAGGGTGTATTGATCAATTCATGCCAAAACCTCAATAACTCATTAATCGTGGCTCATGATTGCCTCAACTAACAGCTAATACATCACCATAAATGTAAAGAGGAGATCAAAACAATCATTGTCATGCTTGGAATCATTCAAAAAGCTCAAGAGATGAAAGAGATCAACCAAAATGCTCAAAACCTAAATATCTACTCAAGGCAGCCATATATCCATGACATCTGTTGGAAAACACGAATCAGAAAGCAGCGGAATTTAAAAAATTTTCCCAACAAAAGGACCTTGGACTCGCAATCGTGTAACCAAATTCGTAAAGATAGAAAACTTACTTTTCTTTTGTTCTTTCTTGAAGCGTTTCAAGCCACCCAAGAACGCTCTTCTCGCGGCTTGATCCCCTCTCCTTTGGTAAAGCTCGAATCTTCAAACTTCTAACTTGAAGTCTCTAGAGAAAGTCCACCAACTTGATCACAATCTAACTAGTAAGGATGCTAGTTCTCTAGTTAGTGTTTAGGCTTAACCTAGGGTTTAATTTAATCTTGGAGAAAGGAAGGTGTTCAACACATGAACCAAAAATTGTCAATTAGCTCTAAAGGGGAGCTCGAGCTCCCCTATATATAAGAGGGGAGTGCCGATCCAAATCCTTGTTGGACAAGGATTTGGTTCCTCTCTCTCCTATTACTTGATCATCAAGTATTTTCCAACTTTGACTTTGAATTCTAATTCAAGTCAACTTTTAAGAGAGCTAAAAATATCCATACTATTTTTGGATAATTATACTTTATTTATTATAAAATAAATAACTTATTTTATCTAATTAATTAATTCATAATTAATTAACTAGATTATTTTCTCCAAAATTAGACTTTCTTTTTAATTCAAAATTAAACCAAAGTCTATTAAATAATTAACACATTAATTATTTAACATCACATAATCACGTGTGGCACACGTGTCGTAATGACACGTGTCCAATCACGTGAGCCACACATGTGATTTCACACGTGTGGAACCCCTTAGGCTCGATTAACTCGTTTAATCATTTTTAAGCCTTAACTCATGTAACCAAGTTGTTGTGTGTGACCCTCTAGGTTCTCAATTCAATTAGCAATGACCCTAATTAATTAATTCACTAATTAATTAATCAGTCCACAGATTAAACGACCATAGTCTAGCAACAGGTGTTTAACCCCTAGCTGAATTGGAATGTTCGGATTCGACAGAACCTTTAAGTCATTGATTCATGTGAGATACAATCCTCCTACTTACTATCTCTCAACCAAGATCTAGGGCAAGGGAATAATCAGAACCCTAATAATCCGGTCTTAAAGCTAAGTGCATTTCATATCCATTTGATCTCAATCCAAGAAACCCTTTTCTTGATGTCTTGATCTACTGCCTTGGCCAAGGACTCCATATGGCATATGAATGACTTACACAATAAGAGATCACCTTGCAAATGCAAGTGTAGGTCCTATCTTGATTCTCATTCACTTTCATGAATCACTTGTGCAGCCCCAGCATAAGCCTTGAATCAGTTGTCTAAGGCGACACCCTTTAAAGCTTATACCTAAGACTACAGAGTTAACTGATAAAGTGACAAGGAACCTCAAGTCTAAGGATCAATTAATCACATCAATGACTCCTGAGATATTTCCTAATCTGGAAGTTTCCATTTCCTGAAATAGAAACTTCCTTTCCCATTTAGGAATGTTCTCACACGGGGCACCTCAGTGAACTTACTTATTAAAGTAAGCACCCTCATGTATCACGCACGTATCAACTATACACTTTGCACCTCCATGAAACAAGGTGGTCCTTCTTAAGGGCGTGATCCCACAAGCAAGCCTTAGAGGAGTCAGGTTGACACTCCCACTGTCTGTAGGACTCATAGGCTTGGAGTATTTTACTAATCATGACTTATGTGATATAGGGCTCGTTTCATGAACCATTTCACCTAAATGGTAGAGTCCTAAAGTCATCAGGATTAGGGGAGTTCTCATACATGCACAGCTAAAGTAAACGCATACCAAACAAGAGCATATAAAGAAGTGTTGCCTCAATTCGTTATTTCATTCAAAGATTGTCTGTGATTACAATAAGGAAAAGCACAAAGCGGATATACAATCGGCTTTCTAGGGCACTATTCCTAACAATCTCCCACTTGCCCGTCAAAGCCATTCTAAAGCTACTCTAAGTCCCATCTTCTGAAGATGACTTTGGAAAGCTTCTCGACTAAGGGGTTTAGTAAGTGGATCTGCCACGTTCTCTGCTGATGTGACCCTCTCGATTAGCACATCTCCTCTTTTGATAATATCACGGATTAGGTGATACTTCCTCATAATGTGCTTGGTCCGTTGGTGAGATCTTGGTTCTCTTGCTTGAGCAACCGCCCCAGTGTTGTCACAAAACACAGTAATGGGGTCTTTCATGCTAGGAACAACATTCAACTCTTGAATGAAGTTTCTAATCCAAACACCTTCCTTAGCTGCATCATTTGCAGCTAAGTATTCGGCCTCAGTGGTCGAATCTGCAGTGGTTGTTTGCTTGGAACTCTTCCAACTCACTGCTCCGCCGTTTAGGCAGAAAATGTATCCTGACATTGACTTAAAATCATCTAAGTCAGATGCAAAGCTTGCATCGCAGTATCCTTCGACATTAAGATCTTTCTGACCTCCGTAAACCAAGAATAAATCTTTAGTACTTTTCAAGTACTTAAGAATATTCTTCACGGCAGCCCAGTGACCATCTCCAGGGTCAGTTTGGAAACGACTTGTCACACTAAGTGCATAAGCCACATCCGGTCGAGTACATAACATTGCATACATTATGCTACCTATTGCTGACGCATAAGGTGTATGAGTCATTCTTTCCTTCTCAAGGTTAGTCTTAGGACACATCTTCTTTGAAAGACATGTTCCTACACTCATAGGAAGGTTCTTAACCTTTGCTGACTCCATATTGAATCTCTTCAATACTTTGTCAATGTACATCGACTGTGATAGTCCTATTAACCTTCTAGATCTATCTCTATAGATTTTAATTCCAAGGATATAGGACGCATCACCAAGATCTTTCATCTCGAATTGGTTCGATAACCATAACTTAGTCACTTTCATGTCATCCTTCGAATTCCCAATAAGAAGGATGTCATCAACATAAAGTACTAAGAATTGCACTGAGGTCTCCAATTCCTTTCTATACACACATGATTCATTCGAAATTTGCATGAAGCCAAACGCTTTGACTGATTCATCAAATCGAATGTTCCAATTCCTAGAAGCCTGTTTCAATCCATAGATTGATCTTTGGAGTTTGCAAACCTTTTGCTCACTCCCACTGAATGTGAAACCTATGGGTTGCTCCATATAAATGTCTTTGTCAATGTCACCATTGAGAAAGGCAGTTTTCACATCCATTTGCCATATCTCATAGTCATAATATGCAGCAATGGCAAGCATGATTCGAATGGACTTTTGCATTGCAACTGGTGAAAAGGTTTCATCAAAGTCCACGCCGGGTCTTTGAGTGAATCCTTTTGCAACCAGTCTTGCTTTGTAGGCTGCAATGCTTCCATCAACTCCAAGCTTTCTCTTAAAGATCCATTTGCAACCTATGGGTTTGACCCCATCAGGCAAATCTACCAAGGTCCAAACTTGGTTGGAGTTCATGGAGTCCATTTCGGATTTCATGGCTTCTATCCACTGTTCAGAGTCAGAATCTGAAAGTGCCTCCTCATATGTTAAAGGATCATTATCCTTTTGAGAGATTTCATGGAAGAATCCATACCATCTCTCCGGCTGTCTAGGAGTGCGTTCAGAACGCCTTAGAGGAGGGTTTTCGTGTGTATCGAAATTCGTGATTGGTTGTAGTTGATCGGAGTGGGGCGTTTCTTCAGTGGGTGGTGTGGGGTCATTTTGTACTTCTTTTAATTCTATGATCTTGCCTTTCTTTTCTTTAAGGAACGGTTCCTCCAGAAAAGTAGCATTTCTGGAAACAAACACCTTTTGCTCAGATTGATCATAGAAATAGTATCCTATGGATTCCTTAGGATAACCTACAAAGTAGCATAAGTTAGAACGAGATTCTAACTTATCTCCCACTGTCCTCTTCACGTAAGCAGGACAACCCCAAATTCTTAAGTAAGAATAACTAGGGATTTTACCATGCCACATTTCATAGGGCGTCTTGGGGACTGACTTAGAGGGAACTAGATTCAGAATCTTTGCTGCACTTTCTAGGGCATAACCCCAGAAAGAAGGTGGTAAGTCAGTGAAACTCATCATGGAACGAACCATATCAAGTAGGGTTCGATTCCTTCTCTCAGAAACTCCATTAAGCTGAGGAGTTCCCGGAGGAGTCCACTGAGAGATAATCCCATTATCTTTGAGATGATTAAGGAATTCTTCACTAAGATACTCGCCTCCTCGATCAGATCGAAGTGCTTTGATCTTGTGACCAGTTTGGTTCTCAACCTCCTTTTGAAATTCCAAGAATTTCTCAAAAGCTTCAGATTTATACTTCATTAAGTATACATAACCATACCGACTAAAGTCATCAGTAAAGGTTATGAAGTACTGATGATTGTTTCTAGTGCTTACACTAAGCGGTCCACAAACATCAGTATGGATCAAATCCAAAACCTCAGTGGCACGTTCCACAGTTCCTCTAAAAGGGACTTTGGACATTTTTCCTTTGAGACATGATTCGCAAGAAGTCAACTCTTTGAGATCATTTTCAGAGAATGATCCTAAAGTGTTTATCTTGCTAATTCTGTTCTTGGAAATGTGTCCTAATCTAGCGTGCCATAAGGGAGCTGAAACTTTGTCATCTCTCTTACGCTTTGTTTCTCGTTGTATATTCATAATATTGATATTTTGAGTTAGGTAAAGTCCATTACTTAGAGTACCGATATGAACGGAAGAGTTGTTCCGTTTGATAAAATATTTACCATTCTTAATATAAGTTTCATAACCTTCACAATCTAATATTGGAACTGAAATTATATTACGAATAATGCTCGGTACATAAAGGACTTTATTTAATACTAACTCAAAACTACCTAAATCTAATCTAATTGTGCCTAAAGCTCGAGCTTCAACGTTTGAGCCATCGCCGATCTTCAAGACACATTCTCCTTCTTTGAGTTGTTGGACTTCACTTAGCATCTGTACATCATTACAGATATGAGTCCCACAACCGGTATCAAGTACCCAAGAACTAGAATTAATAGAAAGATTTACTTCAACGAGAAAGATACCTTTCTTTAGAGTAGCCTTGTACGCTGGGCAGTTTCTCCTCCAATGTCCCGCTTTGCCACAATGGAAGCAAACATCCTCTTTCTGATCACGCTTCTTCTTTTGGACCTTTCCCTTCGAAATGCCACCAGTGGGCCTAAGGGGTTTCTTCTTCTTCTTTTGGGCTTTCTTGCCCTTACCTTTAGAAGGCCCAGAAGAGGAAGATGGAGCATTCACCATCAAAACCTTATTGTCCTTCTTGATCGTGCTTTCAGCAGTCACAAGCTGACTAGCCAGCTCAGCTACAGTAGCACCAGCATGATTCATGTTGAAGTTATGGACAAATGGGTTGAACGATGGTGGGAGCGAAGCTAGCAACAAGTCCACAGAAAGCTCATCTTTTAGCGGCATGTCCATGGAAGCAAGTTTCTCAGTAAGGGCAAGAAACTTGAGTCCATATTCATGGACACTTGAACCTTCCCTCATTCTCAAGTGGAACAATTCCTTTGAAGTGTTATACCTTGTAACACGTTCATGAGGGCGGTAAAGTTGCTCTAAGTGGTCGTAAATCTCCCAAGCAAATTCCATGGCCTCATGTTGCCTTTGTAAGTCCGGAGACATGTTAGCCAACATAAGGCAACGGGCTTGGAGATTATCATCCTTCCACTTCTGAATCGCATCCCGTTCGGCCCGAGTGGGAGCCTCCCCTTCGGGACTAGGCTCCCCTTCGAAGAGAACATAAGTTCTCTTCTCAGAATCTAAAATGATTTTTAGATTCCTCAGCCAATCAGAATAGTTGGGACCAGTCAACTTGTTTGACTCGAGGATCGATACAAGAGGGTTTTTTGGTTGCCATTTCAAAACACGTAGAGAATCACAGAATCTACGACCTAAATGGTAAAACAGAGAACTAGTGAGCATGCTGAATTATAACGATATACAAAAGATAAGGTCTTTAATCTAATGTAGCTCCCACTGTTTTTCAAAGATCTATAATTCCCAAAGATCTAAGAGGAACACGTTTCCCAATGGGTACTAAGATCCTAGGCATTTTACCTCGAACCCACGACTCGCGGAAATTCTAAGTAAGAACCCTAGGTAGGTACAACTTACCAATTCTAACACCTTTAGAACTCTTAGTAATTGTTTTTGCATCACCTATCTTTCAATATGGACCCACGACTCGTGCGACATCCATATTTACTTAGGCGTTAAGCTAGACCCATCAATCATAAGATCATGACCAAAACTTAGTTCGAACGACCCACGACTCGCGGACATCGCCCTTGCTAAAATTGACCACGAAATATTGATCATTTAAAATGATTAATTAGGTAACTAAGAACTAATAAGCTCCACTAGCTATCCCACGACTCGCGGACAATAACTAGCTTTACTTACTAAACTTAAAACCTATTGATGGAATGCTAGGAATTTAATTCAAAATTTGCATCTCGAATTAAACACCTATTTGTTCGAAATTAGCTTAACATTTAATGGGAATTTTCGAATCAACCGGAGAGTTGTCCGGTTCGACCTCACCAACATATATGTCATCCAATTTTATTAGTCTTGATTAATGCAAGTACACTTAAATGCATATCAAACAAGCACATAAACAGATAACATGTCCTAGCATGATACTAACATGTAATGATCATGGGTTCTACATATCTTATGCGTGATATGTGGGAGCCACTCCACAATCACAAGTTCTAACATACATGCCACATAAACAGTTTAAATCACATAAGGGAAAGCGGTAACAAAATACGAGCCCTATCTCTATTACATTTAACAATTGAGATTCCCCTCCCTAACATTTTGAGGGGTCTTCACTTATGGCCTCCTTGTTACTTGAATGTGGTCCATCTTACTCCATGGGTGCATTGTCTCCAAAATGAAAATAAAACCTCACCACCTATCTCTACTCTCAAATTACAATAAAAAGAAAAGGACATAAAGTAATAAGGCTCAATCTTCATATTGGCCTTAGACAATTACACGGGGCATACCCCGGCCTCAAAACAGTAATATGGAAAGCCACCTAATAAATCACATAACAGTACGCACATAAGTGAGGCTCCAACCTCAATTGAAAAACGCAACTATAGGGCTCCAACCCCAATTTAAA
The DNA here is from genome assembly GCA_037501455.1 of Lantana camara. NCBI lineage: Eukaryota > Viridiplantae > Streptophyta > Magnoliopsida > Lamiales > Verbenaceae > Lantana > Lantana camara. The sequence goes on from CM074865.1 coordinate 47,808,171, forward strand.
CCATCCATGTGCATAAATTAAAACCATAAATAGATCTAAACCCATGATCACCTAACATGCTTTTGCGAGAATTCAAATTTAGCCAATAAATTAAAATTCTCGTTTCAAGTCCTAATGACTTAAAACACGACTTAGATGCAATTCTTGTTCAAGAGCCTTTTCTATAAAACCCGAAAAACAATAAACCAATAAAATTCCAATTAATTTCTGAAAATTAATAATTTTATTCTTTCAATATTTTCATAAAATATAGTTTGTAATTTTTCAAGATTCAAATCGCTCAAATTTTCAAAATCCCAATTTAAACAATTATTTCAAAAATAATTCAATTTTTTTTTATAAAATTTTTCAGAAAAATTAAATCGGGATTGGATTGGACTAAACACGAAAATCAAGATCGCGAAACGAAGGCCCCGGGTTCGCCCGCGCGCCCAGCCCAGGCAGGAGCACGCATCGCGCGCGAGCGCGCGCACCGCGTAGCGCACGCCAGCAGCAGGGCTGCCGGCACGTGCGCGCAGCGTGCACGCCTTCTCGCGCGCAAGGCGCGCACCTCGCCTAGGCGGCAGGCAGGCGGGCGGCGGAACGGCTCCCGCGCGGTTGCGGGAGGTGCTGGCGGGCAGCAGCGGCGGGCAGTCCCGCGCGGTTGCGGGACTGCTGGGCGGGTGGGCGCGCGGGCATGGCGTGCTACGCCTTAGCACGTCCAGGCTCGCGTTTTCGTAACGCGATTTCGTGTTTCGTATTTTTAGTTCAAAAACCAAAACAATCCAAATTCAAAAATCACGATTTAAAATAATTTCTATCAAAACGGTTTTCCAAAAACATAATTTAAGAAAACAGTTTCAGAAATTCAAGAAAAATTACTGTTTCGTATTTCAGGCTTTCTAAAAGAACTCATGAATACCTAATTCGCATCTAAGCCTAAGAATTTCTACCAAATTCAGAATAATTGAGACGAATCAGAAACACGATTAACGAGGTGGCTCTGATACCACTTGTTGGAAAACACGAATCAGAAAGCAGAGGAATTTAAAAAATTTTCCCAACAAAAGGACCTTGGACTCGCAATCGTGTAACCAAATTCGTAAAGATAGAAAACTTACTTTTCTTTTGTTCTTTCTTGAAGCGTTTCAAGCCACCCAAGAACGCTCTTCTCGCGGCTTGATCCCCTCTCCTTTGGTAAAACTCGAATCTTCAAACTTCTAACTTGAAGTCTCTAGAGAAAGTCCACCAACTTGATCACAATCTAACTAGTAAGGATGCTAGTTCTCTAGTTAGTGTTTAGGCTTAACCTAGGGTTTAATTTAATCTTGGAGAAAGGAAGGTGTTCAACACATGAACCAAAAATTGTCAATTAGCTCTAAAGGGGAGCTCGAGCTCCCCTATATATAAGAGGGGAGTGCCGATCCAAATCCTTGTTGGACAAGGATTTGGTTCCTCTCTCTCCTATTACTTGATCATCAAGTATTTTCCAACTTTGACTTTGAATTCTAATTCAAGTCAACTTTTAAGAGAGCTAAAAATATCCATACTATTTTTGGATAATTATACTTTATTTATTATAAAATAAATAACTTATTTTATCTAATTAATTAATTCATAATTAATTAACTAGATTATTTTCTCCAAAATTAGACTTTCTTTTTAATTCAAAATTAAACCAAAGTCTATTAAATAATTAACACATTAATTATTTAACATCACATAATCACGTGTGGCACACGTGTCGTAATGACACGTGTCCAATCACGTGAGCCACACATGTGATTTCACACGTGTGGAACCCCTTAGGCTCGATTAACTCGTTTAATCATTTTTAAGCCTTAACTCATGTAACCAAGTTGTTGTGTGTGACCCTCTAGGTTCTCAATTCAATTAGCAGTGACCCTAATTAATTAATTCACTAATTAATTAATCAGTCCACAGATTAAACGACCATAGTCTAGCAACAGGTGTTTAACCCCTAGCTGAATTGGAATGTTCGGATTCGACAGAACCTTTAAGTCATTGATTCATGTGAGATACAATCCTCCTACTTACTATCTCTCAACCAAGATCTAGGGCAAGGGAATAATCAGAACCCTAATAATCCGGTCTTAAAGCTAAGTGCATTTCATATCCATTTGATCTCAATCCAAGAAACCCTTTTCTTGATGTCTTGATCTACTGCCTTGGCCAAGGACTCCATATGGCATATGAATGACTTACACAATAAGAGATCACCTTGCAAATGCAAGTGTAGGTCCTATCTTGATTCTCATTCACTTTCATGAATCACTTGTGCAGCCCCAGCATAAGCCTTGAATCAGTTGTCTAAGGCGACACCCTTTAAAGCTTATACCTAAGACTACAGAGTTAACTGATAAAGTGACAAGGAACCTCAAGTCTAAGGATCAATTAATCACATCAATGACTCGTGAGATATTTCCTAATCTGGAAGTTTCCATTTCCTGAAATAGAAACTTCCTTTCCCATTTAGGAATGTTCTCACACGGGGCACCTCAGTGAACTTACTTATTAAAGTAAGCACCCTCATGTATCACGCACGTATCAACTATACACTTTGCACCTCCATGAAACAAGGTGGTCCTTCTTAAGGGCGTGATCCCACAAGCAAGCCTTAGAGGAGTCAGGTTGACACTCCCACTGTCTGTAGGACTCATAGGCTTGGAGTATTTTACTAATCATGACTTATGTGATATAGGGCTCGTTTCATGAACCATTTCACCTAAATGGTAGAGTCCTAAAGTCATCAGGATTAGGGGAGTTCTCATACATGCACAGCTAAAGTAAACGCATACCAAACAAGAGCATATAAAGAAGTGTTGCCTCAATTCGTTATTTCATTCAAAGATTGTCTGTGATTACAATAAGGAAAAGCACAAAGCGGATATACAATCGGCTTTCTAGGGCACTATTCCTAACAATCTCCCACTTGCCCGTCAAAGCCATTCTAAAGCTACTCTAAGTCCCATCTTCTGAAGATGACTTTGGAAAGCTTCTCGACTAAGGGGTTTAGTAAGTGGATCTGCCACGTTCTCTGCTGATGTGACCCTCTCGATTAGCACATCTCCTCTTTTGATAATATCACGGATTAGGTGATACTTCCTCATAATGTGCTTGGTCCGTTGGTGAGATCTTGGTTCTCTTGCTTGAGCAACCGCCCCAGTGTTGTCACAAAACACAGTAATGGGGTCTTTCATGCTAGGAACAACATTCAACTCTTGAATGAAGTTTCTAATCCAAACACCTTCCTTAGCTGCATCATTTGCAGCTAAGTATTCGGCCTCAGTGGTCGAATCTGCAGTGGTTGTTTGCTTGGAACTCTTCCAACTCACTGCTCCGCCGTTTAGGCAGAAAATGTATCCTGACATTGACTTAAAATCATCTAAGTCAGATGCAAAGCTTGCATCGCAGTATCCTTCGACATTAAGATCTTTCTGACCTCCGTAAACCAAGAATAAATCTTTAGTACTTTTCAAGTACTTAAGAATATTCTTCACGGCAGCCCAGTGACCATCTCCAGGGTCAGTTTGGAAACGACTTGTCACACTAAGTGCATAAGCCACATCCGGTCGAGTACATAACATTGCATACATTATGCTACCTATTGCTGACGCATAAGGTGTATGAGTCATTCTTTCCTTCTCAAGGTTAGTCTTAGGACACATCTTCTTTGAAAGACATGTTCCTACACTCATAGGAAGGTTCTTAACCTTTGCTGACTCCATATTGAATCTCTTCAATACTTTGTCAATGTACATCGACTGTGATAGTCCTATTAACCTTCTAGATCTATCTCTATAGATTTTAATTCCAAGGATATAGGACGCATCACCAAGATCTTTCATCTCGAATTGGTTCGATAACCATAACTTAGTCACTTTCATGTCATCCTTCGAATTCCCAATAAGAAGGATGTCATCAACATAAAGTACTAAGAATTGCACTGAGGTCTCCAATTCCTTTCTATACACACATGATTCATTCGAAATTTGCATGAAGCCAAACGCTTTGACTGATTCATCAAATCGAATGTTCCAATTCCTAGAAGCCTGTTTCAATCCATAGATTGATCTTTGGAGTTTGCAAACCTTTTGCTCACTCCCACTGAATGTGAAACCTATGGGTTGCTCCATATAAATGTCTTTGTCAATGTCACCATTGAGAAAGGCAGTTTTCACATCCATTTGCCATATCTCATAGTCATAATATGCAGCAATGGCAAGCATGATTCGAATGGACTTTTGCATTGCAACTGGTGAAAAGGTTTCATCAAAGTCCACGCCGGGTCTTCGAGTGAATCCTTTTGCAACCAGTCTTGCTTTGTAGGCTGTAATGCTTCCATCAACTCCAAGCTTTCTCTTAAAGATCCATTTGCAACCTATGGGTTTGACCCCATCAGGCAAATCTACCAAGGTCCAAACTTGGTTGGAGTTCATGGAGTCCATTTCGGATTTCATGGCTTCTATCCACTGTTCAGAGTCAGAATCTGAAAGTGCCTCCTCATATGTTAAAGGATCATTATCCTTTTGAGAGATTTCATGGAAGAATCCATACCATCTCTCCGGCTGTCTAGGAGTGCGTTCAGAACGCCTTAGAGGAGGGTTTTCGTGTGTATCGAAATTCGTGATTGGTTGTAGTTGATCAGAGTGGGACGTTTCTTCAGTGGGTGGTGTGGGGTCATTTTGTACTTCTTTTAATTCTATGATCTTGCCTTTCTTTTCTTTAAGGAACGGTTCCTCCAGAAAAGTAGCATTTCTGGAAACAAACACCTTTTGCTCAGATTGATCATAGAAATAGTATCCTATGGATTCCTTAGGATAACCTACAAAGTAGCATAAGTTAGAACGAGATTCTAACTTATCTCCCACTGTCCTCTTCACGTAAGCAGGACAACCCCAAATTCTTAAGTAAGAATAACTAGGGATTTTACCATGCCACATTTCATAGGGCGTCTTGGGGACTGACTTAGAGGGAACTAGATTCAGAATCTTTGCTGCACTTTCTAGGGCATAACCCCAGAAAGAAGGTGGTAAGTCAGTGAAACTCATCATGGAACGAACCATATCAAGTAGGGTTCGATTCCTTCTCTCAGAAACTCCATTAAGCTGAGGAGTTCCCGGAGGAGTCCACTGAGAGATAATCCCATTATCTTTGAGATGATTAAGGAATTCTTCACTAAGATACTCGCCTCCTCGATCAGATCGAAGTGCTTTGATCTTGTGACCAGTTTGGTTCTCAACCTCCTTTTGAAATTCCAAGAATTTCTCAAAAGCTTCAGATTTATACTTCATTAAGTATACATAACCATACCGACTAAAGTCATCAGTAAAGGTTATGAAGTACTGATGATTGTTTCTAGTGCTTACACTAAGCGGTCCACAAACATCAGTATGGATCAAATCCAAAACCTCAGTGGCACGTTCCACAGTTCCTCTAAAAGGGACTTTGGACATTTTTCCTTTGAGACATGATTCGCAAGAAGTCAACTCTTTGAGATCATTTTCAGAGAATGATCCTAAAGTGTTTATCTTGCTAATTCTGTTCTTGGAAATGTGTCCTAATCTAGCGTGCCATAAGGGAGCTGAAACTTTGTCATCTCTCTTACGCTTTGTTTCTCGTTGTATATTCATAATATTGATATTTTGAGTTAGGTAAAGTCCATTACTTAGAGTACCGATATGAACGGAAGAGTTGTTCCGTTTGATAAAATATTTACCATTCTTAATATAAGTTTCATAACCTTCACAATCTAATATTGGAACTGAAATTATATTACGAATAATGCTCGGTACATAAAGGACTTTATTTAATACTAACTCAAAACTACCTAAATCTAATCTAATTGTGCCTAAAGCTCGAGCTTCAACATTTGAGCCATCGCCGATCTTCAAGACACATTCTCCTTCTTTGAGTTGTTGGACTTCACTTAGCATCTGTACATCATTACAGATATGAGTCCCACAACCGGTATCAAGTACCCAAGAACTAGAATTAATAGAAAGATTTACTTCAACGAGAAAGATACCTTTCTTTAGAGTAGCCTTGTACGCTGGGCAGTTTCTCCTCCAATGTCCCGCTTTGCCACAATGGAAGCAAACATCCTCTTTCTGATCACGCTTCTTCTTTTGGACCTTTCCCTTCGAAATGCCACCAGTGGGCCTAAGGGGTTTCTTCTTCTTCTTTTGGGCTTTCTTGCCCTTACCTTTAGAAGGCCCAGAAGAGGAAGATGGAGCATTCACCATCAAAACCTTATTGTCCTTCTTGATCGTGCTTTCAGCAGTCACAAGCTGACTAGCCAGCTCAGCTACAGTAGCACCAGCATGATTCATGTTGAAGTTATGGACAAATGGGTTGAACGATGGTGGGAGCGAAGCTAGCAACAAGTCCACAGAAAGCTCATCTTTTAGCGGCATGTCCATGGAAGCAAGTTTCTCAGTAAGGGCAAGAAACTTGAGTCCATATTCATGGACACTTGAACCTTCCCTCATTCTCAAGTGGAACAATTCCTTTGAAGTGTTATACCTTGTAACACGTTCATGAGGGCGGTAAAGTTGCTCTAAGTGGTCGTAAATCTCCCAAGCAAATTCCATGGCCTCATGTTGCCTTTGTAAGTCCGGAGACATGTTAGCCAACATAAGGCAACGGGCTTGGAGATTATCATCCTTCCACTTCTGAATCGCATCCCGTTCGGCCCGAGTGGGAGCCTCCCCTTCGGGACTAGGCTCCCCTTCGAAGAGAACATAAGTTCTCTTCTCAGAATCTAAAATGATTTTTAGATTCCTCAGCCAATCAGAATAGTTGGGACCAGTCAACTTGTTTGACTCGAGGATCGATACAAGAGGGTTTTTTGGTTGCCATTTCAAAACACGTAGAGAATCACAGAATCTACGACCTAAATGGTAAAACAGAGAACTAGTGAGCATGCTGAATTATAACGATATACAAAAGATAAGGTCTTTAATCTAATGTAGCTCCCACTGTTTTTCAAAGATCTATAATTCCCAAAGATCTAAGAGGAACACGTTTCCCAATGGGTACTAAGATCCTAGGCATTTTACCTCGAACCCACGACTCGCGGAAATTCTAAGTAAGAACCCTAGGTAGGTACAACTTACCAATTCTAACACCTTTAGAACTCTTAGTAATTGTTTTTGCATCACCTATCTTTCAATATGGACCCACGACTCGTGCGACATCCATATTTACTTAGGCGTTAAGCTAGACCCATCAATCATAAGATCATGACCAAAACTTAGTTCGAACGACCCACGACTCGCGGACATCGCCCTTGCTAAAATTGACCACGAAATATTGATCATTTAAAATGATTAATTAGGTAACTAAGAACTAATAAGCTCCACTAGCTATCCCACGACTCGCGGACAATAACTAGCTTTACTTACTAAACTTAAAACCTATTGATGGAATGCTAGGAATTTAATTCAAAATTTGCATCTCGAATTAAACACCTATTTGTTCGAAATTAGCTTAACATTTAATGGGAATTTTCGAATCAACCGGAGAGTTGTCCGGTTCGACCTCACCAACATATATGTCATCCAATTTTATTAGTCTTGATTAATGCAAGTACACTTAAATGCATATCAAACAAGCACATAAACAGATAACATGTCCTAGCATGATACTAACATGTAATGATCATGGGTTCTACATATCTTATGCGTGATATGTGGGAGCCACTCCACAATCACAAGTTCTAACATACATGCCACATAAACAGTTTAAATCACATAAGGGAAAGCGGTAACAAAATACGAGCCCTATCTCTATTACATTTAACAATTGAGATTCCCCTCCCTAACATTTTGAGGGGTCTTCACTTATGGCCTCCTTGTTACTTGAATGTGGTCCATCTTACTCCATGGGTGCATTGTCTCCAAAATGAAAATAAAACCTCACCACCTATCTCTACTCTCAAATTACAATAAAAAGAAAAGGACATAAAGTAATAAGGCTCAATCTTCATATTGGCCTTAGACAATTACACGGGGCATACCCCGGCCTCAAAACAGTAATATGGAAAGCCACCTAATAAATCACATAACAGTACGCACATAAGTGAGGCTCCAACCTCAATTGAAAAACGCAACTATAGGGCTCCAACCCCAATTTAAACCATCCATGTGCATAAATTAAAACCATAAATAGATCTAAACCCATGATCACCTAACATGCTTTTGCGAGAATTCAAATTTAGCCAATAAATTAAAATTCTCGTTTCAAGTCCTAATGACTTAAAACACGACTTAGATGCAATTCTTGTTCAAGAGCCTTTTCTATAAAACCCGAAAAACAATAAACCAATAAAATTCCAATTAATTTCTGAAAATTAATAATTTTATTCTTTCAATATTTTCATAAAATATAGTTTGTAATTTTTCAAGATTCAAATCGCTCAAATTTTCAAAATCCCAATTTAAACAATTATTTCAAAAATAATTCAATTTTTTTTTATAAAATTTTTCAGAAAAATTAAATCGGGATTGGATTGGACTAAACACGAAAATCAAGATCGCGAAACGAAGGCCCCGGGTTCGCCCGCGCGCCCAGCCCAGGCAGGAGCACGCATCGCGCGCGAGCGCGCGCACCGCGTAGCGCACGCCAGCAGCAGGGCTGCCGGCACGTGCGCGCAGCGTGCACGCCTTCTCGCGCGCAAGGCGCGCACCTCGCCTAGGCGGCAGGCAGGCGGGCGGCGGAACGGCTCCCGCGCGGTTGCGGGAGGTGCTGGCGGGCAGCAGCGGCGGGCAGTCCCGCGCGGTTGCGGGACTGCTGGGCGGGTGGGCGCGCGGGCATGGCGTGCTACGCCTTAGCACGTCCAGGCTCGCGTTTTCGTAACGCGATTTCGTGTTTCGTATTTTTAGTTCAAAAACCAAAACAATCCAAATTCAAAAATCACGATTTAAAATAATTTCTATCAAAACGGTTTTCCAAAAACATAATTTAAGAAAACAGTTTCAGAAATTCAAGAAAAATTACTGTTTCGTATTTCAGGCTTTCTAAAAGAACTCATGAATACCTAATTCGCATCTAAGCCTAAGAATTTCTACCAAATTCAAAATAATTGAGACGAATCAGAAACACGATTAACGAGGTGGCTCTGATACCACTTGTTGGAAAACACGAATCAGAAAGCAGAGGAATTTAAAAAATTTTCCCAACAAAAGGACCTTGGACTCGCAATCGTGTAACCAAATTCGTAAAGATAGAAAACTTACTTTTCTTTTGTTCTTTCTTGAAGCGTTTCAAGCCACCCAAGAACGCTCTTCTCGCGGCTTGATCCCCTCTCCTTTGGTAAAACTCGAATCTTCAAACTTCTAACTTGAAGTCTCTAGAGAAAGTCCACCAACTTGATCACAATCTAACTAGTAAGGATGCTAGTTCTCTAGTTAGTGTTTAGGCTTAACCTAGGGTTTAATTTAATCTTGGAGAAAGGAAGGTGTTCAACACATGAACCAAAAATTGTCAATTAGCTCTAAAGGGGAGCTCGAGCTCCCCTATATATAAGAGGGGAGTGCCGATCCAAATCCTTGTTGGACAAGGATTTGGTTCCTCTCTCTCCTATTACTTGATCATCAAGTATTTTCCAACTTTGACTTTGAATTCTAATTCAAGTCAACTTTTAAGAGAGCTAAAAATATCCATACTATTTTTGGATAATTATACTTTATTTATTATAAAATAAATAACTTATTTTATCTAATTAATTAATTCATAATTAATTAACTAGATTATTTTCTCCAAAATTAGACTTTCTTTTTAATTCAAAATTAAACCAAAGTCTATTAAATAATTAACACATTAATTATTTAACATCACATAATCACGTGTGGCACACGTGTCGTAATGACACGTGTCCAATCACGTGAGCCACACATGTGATTTCACACGTGTGGAACCCCTTAGGCTCGATTAACTCGTTTAATCATTTTTAAGCCTTAACTCATGTAACCAAGTTGTTGTGTGTGACCCTCTAGGTTCTCAATTCAATTAGCAGTGACCCTAATTAATTAATTCACTAATTAATTAATCAGTCCACAGATTAAACGACCATAGTCTAGCAACAGGTGTTTAACCCCTAGCTGAATTGGAATGTTCGGATTCGACAGAACCTTTAAGTCATTGATTCATGTGAGATACAATCCTCCTACTTACTATCTCTCAACCAAGATCTAGGGCAAGGGAATAATCAGAACCCTAATAATCCGGTCTTAAAGCTAAGTGCATTTCATATCCATTTGATCTCAATCCAAGAAACCCTTTTCTTGATGTCTTGATCTACTGCCTTGGCCAAGGACTCCATATGGCATATGAATGACTTACACAATAAGAGATCACCTTGCAAATGCAAGTGTAGGTCCTATCTTGATTCTCATTCACTTTCATGAATCACTTGTGCAGCCCCAGCATAAGCCTTGAATCAGTTGTCTAAGGCGACACCCTTTAAAGCTTATACCTAAGACTACAGAGTTAACTGATAAAGTGACAAGGAACCTCAAGTCTAAGGATCAATTAATCACATCAATGACTCCTGAGATATTTCCTAATCTGGAAGTTTCCATTTCCTGAAATAGAAACTTCCTTTCCCATTTAGGAATGTTCTCACACGGGGCACCTCAGTGAACTTACTTATTAAAGTAAGCACCCTCATGTATCACGCACGTATCAACTATACACTTTGCACCTCCATGAAACAAGGTGGTCCTTCTTAAGGGCGTGATCCCACAAGCAAGCCTTAGAGGAGTCAGGTTGACACTCCCACTGTCTGTAGGACTCATCGGCTTGGAGTATTTTACTAATCATGACTTATGTGATATAGGGCTCGTTTCATGAACCATTTCACCTAAATGGTAGAGTCCTAAAGTCATCAGGATTAGGGGAGTTCTCATACATGCACAGCTAAAGTAAACGCATACCAAACAAGAGCATATAAAGAAGTGTTGCCTCAATTCGTTATTTCATTCAAAGATTGTCTGTGATTACAATAAGGAAAAGCACAAAGCGGATATACAATCGGCTTTCTAGGGCACTATTCCTAACAGACATCATGATCAAAATTAGGTATGAATGAAAGAAAATGAATCATAGTGAATGTACATAACATATCTAAGCTTACCTTGTGGATTAATGGAGGTTTGGAAGAAGATTTGAGCTTGAATCTCTTGGTAGGGCTTGAGCTACGGGAAAAACTGGGAAGCAGATGATGTTTGGGAAATTTTCAGCAAGTGGGAAGGGTTGTTTCGGTTTGGGGGGTTTATGGCAGGTTAGAGGGTTGAGTTAGGGTTCTATAGAGTCTAACCATGGTTAATTTGGTCAACGAATGAATGAGTTATGATTTATTTGGTAAAAGGTGGCAGTTTGTTCTTGTTCCATTTTTCGGTTGAGTTTCGGTGGTTCAAATGACATTGGAAAAATATAAGGCTAAGTTTATTAAACCCGAATCTTTGATACGAGTTCAACGAAGTTGACGGAACTCGATTCCGAGTTCCCGAGCTCAAGATATCAATTACGGAACCAAGGGTGCGCTAATTGCTCGTTAGCCCCCGACTTGGATTCCAAAATTAAAATAAATTCGAAACACATGCAATTGAATCCGAAAATACGAAACGAGCATATAATCATATACAAGACACGTATAAGTCCAACATATTAAATTTGCACAAAATTTCGGTATCAATTTAAATAGAAACGGAGCACGTAAATGTCACTCATAGGCAATGTAACAATAAAATTCATAATATTTCCAAATAATATAAAAATTCAAATGCATAATAAATACATGCATGCATAATTATTAATTAATATAGATTGCATGATTTCATGCAAATACATTAAACAACTCGTGCATAATTAACATATATATATTTATATAATATAAATATATTTAATATTAATATCATTAAAATAAAGTAATTAACATTTAATATAATTAAAGTAAAATTAAATACATAAAACACGTATAATTAATTATTTCGCGCAATTTGGTAAACAATTACGTCATACCTGTACGGCCGAATTATCGGGGCGTTACAATATACGTCTTCCATGAAGCAATTTCACATAATTCCCATAGCAACTAAGTACCAATTTCAAGAATCAACATAGTTCCAACATGACATACAAACATGCTTCCAATAAGTTCAAGAACACGAAATACTATGATTTTATAGAATAATTTGTCCGTTTGAGCATTAATACAATTTACACAAGGACTAATTATTTGTAAGCATAATAATCATCATTGAACATCCACCAACATAAAAATAGAAGCTATTTACATACAACCGGAGCTTAGGAAGAATTCGTGTATTAAAGATTGTTAATTCTTATACATTCGGCACAAAACGAGCATAACCACCTTTCAAAGAGGGCAACCGAACTCATATCAATTATCAAATATACCCATCAACATTTATACAATCATATTCTAGCTCAACGAAGTCATACTGGCACGAAAAGCAATTAAAACGACATATAAACGACAATTCCAACAATTCAAGAAACACCAAATACATCATAATAAATTAACCGAGTGTCCAAACGATGAACGGAAGATGGCGTTAGACTCACCGCATCGAGCCGGACGTTCTGTCAGAAGGCTATTGGTGCGACGCCACTGTAGCTGCCAAAAAAGCCGCCGGGCCGCCGCCAAAGGTTGTCGGAAAAATCCCAAAAAATAAGTCCCGGATGTATTCCTCATGCTCGTTCGGAATCTCCAATCAATTTCTGAAAATTCCAAGCTGATTGTCCCCAATTTCAGATCTTAGGTTACGAAACTCACAAAACTTCAAATCGCGATTTCTCCCAAACCACTAAACAAAATTCGAAACCGTAAAAAGCAATGGCTTACCCATGTCGAGCTCTTCGAAATGCATATGATATTCCCCGAAAAATTTCGCCGAAAGCCAGCGCCGCCTTCTGCCGCCATCTGCGCGGTTGTTGCTCAACGTCCCGCCATCTCGGTGGGTTTCAGGTGGCGAGGTTGATACCATTCGACTCGCTTCGAGGTCCCGAGCATTTTCCCCAACATTCCACCGCCAGAGGATGGTCGCAGTGGCCATCCCGCCACTGCGCGCTGACAGCGCCGCCGCGCTGCTGCTGTACTTCCGTCTCCGCCTACGGCGGTTTTCACCGCAAACCACCACCACGTATAGGTAGTTCTCGTCCCCAGGAGTAAAATGCTATATTGGGTCGTCGGATTCCGTCACCGGAAAGTCGCGCGGAGGGCTGCTGAAAAGTGACGAAAATCAGCAACTTTCGGAGCTCTGTTCTCTCTCGTTACTTGTCGGATTTCGATTCCGACCATACGGTTGTGTTCCTTGTTCCGAGTACTTCGATTTCGACTAATCGCATGTCCAATTTGGTGAAGAATCAAAGAAGTTGAATTTTGAAGAATGGGCCTTCTTCATTCGCGTTTCAGCCGAGAAAGGAGAGGAGGGGAGGGAGAGAGAGAGAGAGGGAGAAAATTACAAGAAATGTGTTTAGATACATGCTATATACTAACCGGGTCGTCTTAACACGTAGAAAAATAAAATAACGCATTCAATTAATCGCAAAATAATTCTTGTAAGGTCTCAATTAAACATACAAGTCCCGAATTAATTTTACAATTTAAATTGGGAAATTATTTACCAATTAGAACTTAATTCAACTTAATTTTTAGAAAATCTTTCTTACAAATTAACGATACCCCAAAAGCATATAATCGGCAATTAATTCTCAAAGATTACGAATAATTTGAATTAGGCACTGTAACGCCCCAACGAGGGCATCCACGCCTATCCCGTGCTACGGACCTAGCTTGTATATAGAATTGCTATCCATATACCCGCCGGGTTCGAAGCAAGCGGTGACAAACGGACATCCTAGCTAGGCGGCACTAGACTCACAAAGCGAGTAAACAGTCACAAGTATGCGGAAGCTTAAATCATAACATATCAAGTGCATAAATTCATTCATTCACCAAATAAAGTGACCACCACGGTCCAACACGAAATGCTCAAAGTACGGAATGAAAAATCATCCTAATGACCATCACGGTCCAAACTAGCATAATAAAAAATCATACATATTAAATCCATAATCCCCAAAATAAAGCATAAGACATAAGTAACAAGGTATGCTACATGCATAACGAGTACAAACTAGACCACTTAAACAAGACTCTCAAAAGATCCCGCCTAGCTTGACTCCAAAACGTAACCTGCGGACACGAAAGATAAAGGGAGTCAGCTCAAAGGAACCGGTGAGGAGGAGTTCACAATATATGTAACGCCCCAAGTTTTTCAGTTTATATAATGTGGCGTAATTGTTTATAAATTGCGCAATTTAATTATTTAATTATATGATTAATTGTTTATAAATGTTTATATTTGATTTAAACTATAAACTATCGTTATTTTAATTTGATTCATTTTATTTCTACTCTGATATTTAGTGTTTAAATTCTCAATTAGGGTTTCATGTTACGTTAACTATTTCGGTAATTTCGTTAATTAATTTCAACATGTTATAAGTTGGCTTTAAATTTATTTAATTTGGAATTCAAGTTTTAGTAATGAATTTATAACGTTTTGAATTCGTTCTTGCGCGGGAGTGTTTTATTTATGCTTCGTTCTTATATGAAATGATATCGGAATGTCGTGAAAATTTAGTATGTCGTATATATGTGTGTTATGAACATGTCTATGTGCTCGGTTTATGTTTTCGGATTCATTTGACGTGTTTACGAATTTAATTTTGATTTGTGGAACCAAGTCGGGGGCTAACGAGCAATTAGCGCACCCTTGGTTCCGTACGTGATATCTTGAGCTCGGGAATTCGGATTCAAATTCCGTCAACTCCGTTTCCTTCCTATCGATGATGCGGAGATAATGGATCAAGCCTCATACCTTTTTGAGATCATTAAGACCTCCGAAATCCAACCGTAACGAGCAACTCGTGCAAGAAGAACTCCTTTTGTTGACTAGTCTTCATGGTGGGACCCCATAACACCTCTTAACTTAACCATGCTTTAACCATGACTCTTGTACCTTGAGTTAACCCCTTTCTCTTCCCTTTAACTCTGAAAACCGAGCCAAATATCTCCATTTTCAGCTGCAACTGAAATGAGAGAGAGAAGAAGAGGAGAAGAGAGAAAACCCTTGGCCATTTTTGTGGTTTTGGAGCTCAAACCACCACCTTTCTCTCCCAAATCTTTAAGGTATGAATATTTATGTCTTCTCTACTCTATTATACTTGATTTCATCTCCTTACAACATGATTTGGATCAGATTTGATTAGGGTTTGGGCTAAGAGCATGAATAGGGTTTTTGGGGAAATTTGCTCTTGTGATCTTGCTTGGTTGTGCAGCGGATTTCCTTGCTTGTAAATGATTATATGAGCTTGTTTCTTGGCCAATTCCTTTCCCAACCGATAGTATATGATGTTAGGAGGATTTCATCTCTTGACCCTTTAATGAAATTATGAGATATGGAGCTTCAAACTTGATGATCAAACTGCTTCCTCTGTTTTTCGAACTGCTGTGTGAATTTTGTGTTGTTGCTTGATCAAATAATCTTCTTTTCATGTGAATTTGCATGGATATTATGTACACTCATTGCTCTATATGTTAGAATTCATGTTTCAAGTATTTGGTTCCAGTTGAAGCCTCAAAACCGAAAGGCATGGCCTGTTTTTATGCATGCTTCATGACAGACTTGTTGCTGTTGCGTTTTGTAACTTGTTGGTCATTCTAAGGTGCTTTAAATTGTGCCATTTTGCATATATATGATGTATATTAGTAGTTTAGTATGTTAACATGCATTCCCCAAAGTTTCAGATCCAAATTCAAGCCCTAAGTACTTGATCAAGGCATGATTGAACAATTGAGCTTTTATGTGCGATTTTGGCGACCCAGTTTTGCTGCATGGATTCGATGGCCTTAATGTGTGATTTATCCTTTTCACTCTAAATGAAATATGTTCCTTACATGCCAAATATGTTGTATATTAAGTTTCATAGCATTTGGAGTTGGTTTGGTATGCCTTTGGATTGAGTTTGTATGAGTTCAGTTTTGCCGGTAAAACTTAGTGTGTGGTTAAGTTCTGTACCGTGACACCCCCGTGTCTCATTTACACATAAGTGTGAGACACGGGCGTGTCACACCTTCTGGGCAGCTCTGTACTGAGCCACGGTCGTGGCTCAGTTTGGCTAAGGAAGGTGACACCCCCGTGTCCCTTCCCCTGCGCAGTCCGTGTTGCTTCCTTTTCGGTTTTTGATTTGTTTCACCTCTTGAATGACTTTATCTTCTTTTGTGTTGAACTATGAACTTGTTTTGCTATGTGTTAGGAGTATTGTGGTTTAATTTCATGGCATTTGGATGAGTTGTAGGCATGCTTTTGGTTAATGCCGTTTATGTGTGTTTATATGTCGTTTATGAATCTCGTAACTCATTTTCTATATCATTTGATTTCTCCTTGTTGTCAAAACTTGGACATATGCTATCTTATGTAATATGAAGTATGTGGTAGCATTATGGGAGAGCTTGATTATGTTCTATGCTCCTATTTGAATTCTTGAATTAATTTGATTGGAGATAAGAATTTGAATGAAAATGAATGAACAAGTGAATGACTTGGTTATATGATTTAAATGCCTTAATAGTGCACATGAACATTTTCATGACTTAATATGATCTTTATGCCTTCATATCATGCTTGAGCATTGCCGTGCGTCATATATGGTTCATTTGAAGTCTCGAGTCTCACGAACACGTCATGTTGCCTTTTGTACAGTTTATCTCCAGGGTGGAGAGATTTTGATCGTTCAGGCACTTGGTACTCGTTCCTTGTTTCGTCACGGTTCAAGTGAGGGTGGTTTTGTTTTAGCTATGTAACAAACCCTACAACCCTTATGTGAAAAGCTTTGGCCAAAACCTTATGATTATATATATATGGTTTCAAATGAAGTTATCGAGTAAATTCTTCTGATTTATACGTATGAGCGTGTATAAGCTTAAAAAAATGGTTTTGTAATGAGGCTATGCTCCAAACCGTGTATCTTCATGCCAGCTACGGATTCGGATGACACGGAGAGGTATGTATATAGCATATGCCGAGTTACACGGTAAAGTATGATTTCTTATAGTATGTATCCTATGTATGAATTGATATGTTTGGCGAGACACATTTATATTTATGCTTGTTCGAGCCCCGGGACTTAGTATACGTGGCTAACCGAGGAAGCAAGGGCTGACGGTGATCCCATATACTAGTCCCAACCAAACTACGGTGATACCGGCCCTCGCTAGGAGGTTTAGCGGGGAATGGGAGCTGAGTGCCTTTGGGGGATTCATGTACCCCCATTGGCCTATGTATGAACCGGTGGCCGGGTCTTGCAAGCCCGTCCACCACCCGGAGGAAGAAGGTTGGTTATGATTTATGCTTATGCTTATGTATATGTTATGATATGATTATGCACCGTGCGGGAAAGCCGGGACACGGATTGCCCAAACGAATATATTTATGATATGATTTATGGTCTGCATGTATTATGATATAACGCATGAACACCTAATCAACTTATTAATGATATTTGTCGTACACGGTCGGAGTTTGGTTGGAGATTGTGCACGCTCACTCGCCGAGCCTTATGTTTATGTATGATTTATGAATGTAATGAATTAATATGAGTAGTCATAAAATCCGAGCATTGATTAATCATTCTCTTGCCCTTTTGGGAACTAATTTCAAATAAAACCTTGTTCGGAATTTATGACTTGCATGTGCATGTTTCTATATGTATATCGCTCCTGCTCACTCAGTCTTCTAGAGACTGACCCTCTCCCTCCCCAACACTTTAGTGTGCAGGTTTGGCTTTGGAGTTCGAGCTAGGCGGAGGTGTTTGGAGTCTTTAAGTGGGTCGAGTTAGGTTAGGAGAGTCCCTGCACTCACTCATGTATTGGATTTTTGTTTGTTTCGATTCTGCAGTATCATGAACTTGAATAATTATGTAATTGTTATTGAATTGTTTTTAATAGGTTTTGCTATGATTTAAAAGAGGCCTGAAGAGCCCAAATTCTACTTATGGTTTGTATGATTGAACTTTAGCTTTACGATGCATTATACTTTGTGGATTGGTTATCATTGCAGGGTCTAGCTCCGCCTGGCTTAGGAAGGTTTTTATGTTTGTCTCCCGTTCGCTATGGTTTGATACGAGTGCGGATTTACTGTTTCGTTACTCGTGTTGAGCCATAGTGCGGGGGATGTGGTGCCTCATGTGCGGGGTGCTACAATATATATAGGGTATATAAGGTTCAATGCATGCTCAAAACAAAGGTGTTCATGATCTAACTCATTTTCGAAGTAAATGCAAGTTTTAGAAAATATGGATCATAAACCACACATAACCGGCTCGGCGAGAACGAGCACTCCATCCGATCTTCCCAAACCAAGAAATCAACTCAAAACATCCATTACACCGTTGATGCCGAGGGTGTACATCCCCCGATCATCCACAACATAGAGAATTCGGTCCATGAAACCTAGCTCTCTCCAAGAAAACTTCAACCCCGAACCTCCTCGGAGTCTTAGTAGTCTTGTCCACAAGTGGGAACTTTGGATAAGGACATCCGTCGGCCCTTGCCTTCCCGGAATATGTCTCACCTCCATCCCCGAGCTTAAATTCGATTTCCCCAAGCAAGCGTCCTTGCGAGGTACATCATAACCTCGCTACACAACTCACACATACATAATATTCAAATGAAAGTTCCGAAACCATTTTGGGTATCTATCCCATATACCAAAACTTAAGTTTTACTTGTAAACCGTTTTCCATAAGCAAATATTCATAATACGAGCAAAGCTCACAAAACTTGGCTTATAAAGCCTAAATATACGTTTTCAAAACGGGAGTTCAAAATCAATAAATATGAAAGGAGGTGTCCACAGTTTTGAAATCGTTTCATAAGTATATAACTCCTCACCTTTACCAAGAACCTCAAAGGTCGACCACGAGCAACGGACTACTCGGTCGGAGACTCACCACCTAACAAGATAATCGTACTAACAAAGGTAAGACACAACCCAAACCAAGTAAACGACACACGGCTTAAGTAACAAGTCACTTATGAGAGTTATGTATGCTTATGGAGTCATATCATGCACTTAATGAAATGTGAGGATCAATCATGAGCATGCATAGCATGTCAAGGTCACACATAACGTAGGAAGTCATACAAGTTCAAGTAAATGTATAACTTAGCAAAATGTGACAACCTAAACTTGATCAAGGTAATAAAATCATAACAAGTGATATGCAAGAAGTTCCACCACATATAATAAGGCCACAACTCATTAAAGGTATTATAGAAACAAGAAAAGGACATACAAGAGTCAAAACAAGCGAAACCAGTCAAGAAAACAAGGCTGGGGACAATCCACCCCCGTGGATTTTCCTTCACAAAAAATCCACCCTCGCGGATTTGGTCCAGAAGCTACTGCCTCAAATCCACCCCCATGGATTTTTACACAGCAAAAATCCACCCTAGTGGATTCTGCCCAGAACTTAAAAAAAACGTGACAGCCACTTCGAACTCGACGGGAATGAGTTCTAAACACCCCAAAACATGAAATTAAGATTCCAAAACCTCAATTAAGCATCATAAAACATTCATACATCATATAAGAACATAATATAAGCATAAAATCCAAGAATTAAATCATTTAAGCAAGAATTACATATATTCATAAAAGCTTCTTAGTTCAAGCATGCTCTTCAATGGTGAATCTCTAATCCTAGCATGAATTCAACTAAAATTGATTCCAAACCTCATAAAAACTCAAGCATAATCATTCTACAACACCAAGATTGCAAGAAATCAAGTAAATCTTAGACATGCAAGAATTTCTCAAGAAAGCTTCAAAGGTCATGAATGGTGGATTCTTCAAACAAGCATGAAATCAAGAAATACTTACATCAAATTGTTCCTAACACCATAAGAATCATATTTCCAACAAGAAATTCGAATTCAATCCAACATACAAGAACCCTAGTTCAAATTCAAGTCAAGAAGCTCAAGAACATAAAACCATGGAAGTAGCACATAAAGCTTACCTTGAGAGCTGAAAATAGAAGAGAATAACTTGGTCTTGAGTCTCGAATTCCCAGCTTCAATCTCCACAAGCCTCTTGAAGATGCTTGGAGGTGTTCTTGGTGTTCTTGGAGAAGATGAATAGGCTAGAGAGAGTTTGTGTTTAAATCTTTGTGAAATAACGTAAAATGGCTTGTGGGTGTTAAAATCTGATTTAGGGATTTGGGTCAGCTATTAGGGTCACGAACCGGGTCAATTAGAGCGGGTCATAAGTGAAATTGGGTCTCAAATTAGGCCAAATTCGGAATTGGGTCATAAGTCTTATAAAAAGGTTGACTTTTCGTAAAATGGCCATAACTTCTTCGTCCGAACTCCAAATCGAGCGATTCAAAAACCCATGAACTCGTAATCAAATTATCTACTCAATTTTATTAAGTTCTATCTAGTTCCAGGCTTAGAAAATAAATTTACCATTTAGTCCCTAAATTATACTTTAATGTCCAAATAAGCACATAGTTTCGATTAAACACGAAGCATGCTATCGAAGCCAAATGAAAACAATATGAACACATAATTACCATATAAAATAGTCACATAACTCATCTAAAGTATATATTTCACATAAGTTCAAGCATAACGGTCAATTAAGGCATATTATTCACATAATTCATGCAAAGAAAAGTAAATCGTTCACTCTCGTACCAAAGCATACCTTGATCGAGAAACGGGGCGTCATAGAAACTATTTATAGCTTAGAAGGATCCACTGAAATCCCATCACCGGAAATAATATGTCCCAAAAAGGATACCCGATCCATCCAAAAATCACATTTGCTAAACTTAGCATACAACTTGTGTTCATGTAGCTTCTCAAGTACCAAACGAAGATGTAGAGCATATTCCTCAACCGACTTAGAGAAAACCAAGATGTCATCAATGAAAATAACAACGAACTTATCCAAGAACTCCTTGAAAGCACGGTGCATTAAATCCATAAAAGCTGCGGGCGCGTTGGTTAGTCAGAAGGGCATAACAACGAACTCATAGTGTCCGTATCTCGTGTTAAAGCCCATCTTCGGTATATCCGACTCCTTAATCCTTAACTGATAGTAACCTTGTCGGAGATCGAGCTTCGAATATACCTTCGAACCTTGCAATAAGTCGAACAACTCTTCGATGTGCGGGAGGGGATACTTATTCTTCACCGTCATCCTATTCAACTCCCGATAGTCTATGCACATACGAAGTGTCCCATCCTTCTTCTTCACGAACAACACCGGAGCACCCCAAGGCGAAGTACTCGATCGTACAAACCCACACGCCAATAACTCGTCTAGTTGAGTTTTAAGTTCCTTGAGTTCGGCGGGAGCCATTCTATACGGCGTTTTCGAAAATGGCTCGGCCTCTTGGAATAGATCAATGACGAATTCGATCTCTCTTTCCGGTGGCAAAGTCCCCAACCTTTCCCGAAAGACATCGGGGAACTCATTTGCCACTTTAGTCTCTTCAAGCTTAACTTGATCTTTAGGCCGGTTCAACACATACGCCACATACCCGGTAGCTCCATCCCGAATGAGCTTCTTAGCTTCCATCAAACAAATAAACGGACTCCCAGGAACACTCGAACCCGTAATCAGACCGGTACCCAACTCAACCTTCTTCCCAAAACAGTCCATCTTCGCCCGAGGCGCGTACAACCAATCCATACCGAGTATCACATCGTACTTCTTCATCGGAATAGCAATCAAATTCACCGGGTAAATGCGTCCCTCAATACTCACCGGACAATTACGGTACAAGCAATCAGTTCTAATTATACCACCCAAAGGAGAACGCACAATATAAAGCATAGAATCACTCGCAAGAGATAAGTTCAACATAGAAGCCATAGAAGGTGTAACAAACGAATGAGATGCACCCGAATCATATAATGCATGTATGAGAATGTCATGTATGTGGAGTGTACCTTCCACCACGGCGGTAGGGTCGATCTCGACATTCTCTTGCTCCCCATCCAAGGCATAAGCACGAGCATGAGCCACGGGCCTTGTTCCATCACCCGGTCCTTTAGTCTTTGGTTTGTCACAATTCTTCGCCAAGTGCTCGGTGCTACCACAATTGAAGCATCTACCTTGTTTCCACCAACAATTATCCCCGTAGTGTGTAGTACCCCCACAATGAGCACATGGTTCCTTCTTCTTAGTAGTTGGAGGAGTTTGCTTCCCTTTTCCTTTGTTGCCCATAAAACGACCCCTAGAAGATGGTTGTGGTGACTTAGAGAACGATTGTGGAGTTGTCCTCTTAAATCCCGAACCGGAACCGCTAACACCCTTCTTAGTTCCAAGCCTTTGTTCTTCCACTTCCACTTTCAAAGCTAACCCGGTAGCATCGGCCCAATTATCAATGTGCATCGGAGCCAAAGATCTTGAAATCTCCCCACGAAGTCCTTCCACAAATTTCTCGCACTTACGGTCTTCCTCATCGGTGATATGAGGTGCATACGGAGATAATCGGTTGAACTCGGCAATGTACTCGGTCATGGACATATTCCCTTGCTCCAAATTCATGAATTCCCTCTCACGGTGTGTAACACCCCAAACGGAGAAGTGCCACATCCCCCGCACTATGACCCAGACCCGGAACATGAAATGAAAGTCCATGCCCGAATCCGAATCAGAGTGAACGGGAGACCAACTCACACACTAGGCTAGGCGGATCTAACTTGACCAAAACTCAGAGTGCGGAAGCAATTAAAACCAACAATAATAGATAGTGGAAGCATTTAAAACAAAACATGCAAAGCAGGTGACGGGTTCAACTAGCATAGATACCTAATCCCGAATAATAGATCAACAAACATAACAAGTGACGGGTTCAACTAGCATAAATCCCTAGTCCCGAATATCAACATAAATTAATAATCATCAAGTGCCACAAGGGGCCGAATGAGGGTGCCACAAGGGGCTACCGAATAGTAAAGTATAATCTCAAGTCTACAAGTCTTAAGTATAAGTAAAGTGTATGAGAGGATAAATGCAAATAGAAAGACTAGACCGACGAAGTGCAACTCAAATGACTCACTTCCGCCTAGCAAACGCCAACAACCTGCAACTAAAAGTGTAAATGAGGGGTCAGTCAACTTGACCGAGTGAGGGGGCTAACGCACACCCACTGTATATATATATGGAGCATAGCACATATCAGAAGGGTGGACTCATGAACCGGAGATAGGTGTTGCATACCAAAGACATTTCCAAAAGTACCCAAAAGATAGTTATAAGTATAAGCTTTAGAAAACATTTCAGAAACACTATCTCGATTCATGATTCCCAGACAGAACAGAACACATGCTGGGCGAGTACGAGCTTCCAACCTTTACTCCTCAGAATCATATCATAAAATACAAAATCAATCCAACCGTCACACCAATGATGGAGGAGATGTACCGTCCCCAAACCATCCATAAAAGACATACCCTCAAGGGGTAGCGAACCCATAAGAGTCCTCCCCGACCTTAGCCGAAGGCTCAAGATACCACACCTTCTCTACAGCACGGGTCGTGTGAAGATATCTCAAATGGAACTACGCACAGGTATATCCCCGACGGCCCTAACCGTCCTGGGGGCTCCTTACCCATAGCTCCTCGGATCCACATACATACATACATACATACAGATGCCAATATTTCATGGCCAACTCGCTACATAATCACAACACAACTGTTTTTCCAAAATAGCTTACATAAGCTTCAAAAACTGGTTTTTATATATATTCATACGCTGCAGGGATAGCCCGCCTACGCAGGACTCACACACTTACATTCCCACGCTGCAGGGATAGCCCGCCCACGCAGGACTCACACACTTACATTCCCACGTTGCAGGGATAGCCCGCCCACGCAGGACTCACACACTTACATTCCCACGCTGCAGGGATAGCCCGCCCACGGAGAAGTGCAAGCATAAGATCATAAAAATATCATATTCAACACATACATAACTATTGTAAGGTATACTCGCATGCAGGGGTAGAAATCAGCATGTAAAGGCCATAGGTCGCATAACTATACAAAATCCTAAACCTCACCTCCTGAAAGTAGAGTCTGAGAGTGTGAAGGGCCAAACACTCTAAACCTCGGGCCCACCGGCACCACCAAACTCTGTGACAAGACATACAGAAGCCCAGACTTAGACTCTATATGAACCAAACAAGACGCACGGTGTTGCTCAACATGATCGTGGTTATGCATAAGTGTTCATGTTGTGCTTGGATAAGGTGTCGTGGTCAATCAAGGCATATCAATGCTCAACAAGATCATATTTACAAGCAACCATCATGCAATTCCATATCCAAAGATGCAAGATCAATTTAGGAAGTCAATGTATTCACGAAATGCATATTAAATCATCCAATGTCACTTATAATATTAGAATTAAGCATCAAGTTCATGTCGAGTTATAAAGTGCATAAGTAAGAGCAACTTGATCATATAAACATACAAGGTTGTTGTACGTAGATGGCATGCTTGATACAAATAAAGAGTGCATTTAATTCACTTAAGATCATACTTTACAACTTCACAAAATGTTTGGTGCACAAGCTCAAGTCACATACATAGTTTCATAAATATTACACTTACATCCCCTAAGTTATTTATAAAAGTTTAGAATTATTACACATACATCCCCTTAGTTGATTACTAAGCATAATTGTTCATTTAAAGTGTTTATACAATTATTCAACTAGGAATTAATTACTTACAAGCATTACAATTATCAATTTATCGTAATTCATAATATACCATTTTCAAGTAGTAAGAGTAAATCAAGATATTACAATTCTAACTCCTATCATGCATCAAGTCTCAAGTTGTTCAAGCATCTTTCATGTATCTAAATTTATATTTGAAACACAATTTACAATAAACATAACATTGAGAACGTCTCAAATTCATATAGAGAAATCACAACATTTTTTTTCTTCTAAAATATCATTCAAGTTCATTTAGTCACATAAAAGATTAGTTTCTAAATATTACACTAACACCCCTTCATATCTAAACACATAGCATAAATTCATCACATCGGGATTCAAATTGTAAATCGAAACATTCATGCATATCACAATCCATTCAATACATGTTTTCGAATATGATTGGAAGACATCTCGATCAACAAACCAACAATAACCAATTTATTTGCACTTAAAACAATTAATTCAAATAATCACAATTACGCAAAATAATTCGTAATAAATAGATCGAGTGTCCGATTAACGAACGGAAAGTGGCGTTGAACTCACCACAACGAGACGAACATTCTGTCCGAAAGTCGCCGGAGTGCCGCCACCGGGCCGCCGTCAAAAGTCGCTGGAAAAATCCCGAAAAATCAGTCCTGAATGAAGTCTTCGTGCCCGTTCCGAATCCTCGATCAATTTCTGGAAATTCCAAGCCGATTGTCCTAGATCTGAAATCTAAGAACACGAAAACCCTAAATCTTCAAACTCAAATTACTTCCAAACCGGTGAACCAAAATGCGATCCGAAAGAGGCGTTGTCTTACCCATGATGAGCTCTTCGAAAGCCCTAAGGTAGCTTTCCGGAAAAATCCTCGGAGCTAGTGCTGCCGTTCCACCGCCACTTTGCCGCAGCCGACCCGTCGCCAAACCACCGAATCTGGAGTTGCCTGATCACAGGTCACTAGTTCTCATCGTTCCGAACAACTTTCGTGAAGAGCCTGAGACCAAAAGATGGCCAGAAAAGGCCCCCGTTGGCTGTCGAAGTTTCTGCCGCCGTCGCCGCGAGCTTTGGGCGGCGCGTGCGGCGCCGTCTCTGCTCCGATGGCCGCACCGCCGACGCCAACCGCTGCGCCGGGAAGTCCTCTTGCTGGGTCTTCAGCGCGTGTACCAAGGAAGTGGTCGGAAAACGCCCCGAAACGTCGGCGAAGTGGCGGCGGTCTGACAGCTCCGCTGCTGCTACTGAAATCCGGCCATAACTCCGTCACCGTTCGTTGTTAGGTCGTGAAATTGGTACTCTTACGTCGGTCTCGCCGAGATAATCGAAATGGACTATTCGTTTGTTGAATTCCGTCGAGAAACGATCGAGTTATGGGCTCGTAACCGAAGTCGCGCATAGTGACCCGCGGGAGAGAGAGAATGGGAGAGGAGAGAGAGAGAGAGAAAAGGGATTGGGAGAAATGTGTCTTGTGCACAAGCTATATACAACCGGGTATCCTTATCGCGTAGCAAGTAATAGCGCGTACAAATAATTGTAAATAAAATTGGTAAAGTTACGAATAAACATTCAAGCTCCGAATTAATTTTACAATTTAAAATGAAAGAGATAGATTTACCAATTAGAGTTTAATTCAATTTAATTTTAGAAACCTTTCGTACAATTTAACGACATTTTGTAAACACATGATTGACAATTAATCTCAAGTAATTCAAGTAAATCGAAATTAAACAAGTTAAGTAACATGATGGATTTAAAATCAACTTGACAATTATTTCATGGAATAAATTTGAATTAAATCAAATTAGACAGTTAGGGTTAAATATGCATGTAATTAATCAAGTTGACAATTAATCTTAGAATAATTCGAATGAACACATATTAAATTGAATTTACATTAAATCACATAATTCAAGAACTCTTAAATTAAACACACACAAGTGTAGAGACTTACTTGTTAATGTCGTCAGGACGCCCTTCGAGAATACAGGGCGTCACACGGTGCTTCCTTGCTTGCTTCGGGATGTAATGTGCCCGAAACTCTCTAGCGAACATCTCCCATGTAACATTATCTTCACCAATCCCAAGGCGGGATATAGTGCTACGCCACCAATTATAAGCCTCATCACGAAGAAGATAGATAGCACACAAAGCCTTATCCGTTTCGGTACAAGTAACAACCCGAAAATTCCTGTCAATCGTAGTGATCCAATACTCCGCTTTCAAATCATCCGTAGTGCCCGGAAATATAGGTGGACGCGCCTACTAAATCGGTCATAAACACTCTTAACCGGAACCGGTGGTGGAGGAGGTGCTTGCGCGGCTTGTTGAGCTGCTTGTTGTGCATTCACGGCTTGCACAAACTGAGTCATAAGAGCCATAAGATCCGCTGCATTAGGTAGAGGCGGCGGTGGAGGTGGATTCTGATTATTCCCCGGAGGATCTTGCTCATTTCCACGAGCCGGAGAACGGTCACGACGTCGTGGAGGCATCCTACATAATTCAATCATGTATGCATGTTGGTTAGTCATATGCTCATGTCACGTAATATCAAGTAAGAAATGCAATTACATAAATTAAGAGCAAGAATTAACAAGATATAAGTAACATGTAGTCATATATAAAGCGAAATAAATAAACACGAAAGCACATTGTCCCTATGCCGTACACTCTAGACGACTCGAGACGACTCAAGAGCCCAGTTTTAAACCTTCGGCTCTGATACCAACCGAATAGGGGTGTAACGCCCCAACGAGGGCATCCACGCCTATCCCGCGCTACGGACCTAGCTTGTATATAGAATTGCTATCCATATACCCGCCGGGTTCGAAGTAAGCGGTGACAAACGGACATCCTAGCTAGGCGGCACTAGACTCACAAAGCGAGTAAACGTCACAAGTATGCGGAAGCTTAAATCATAACACATCAAGTGCATATATTCATTCATTCACCAAATAAAGTGACCACCGCGGTCCAACACGAAATGCTCAAGTACGGAATGTAAAATCATCCTAATGACCATCACGGTCCAAACTAGCATAATAAAAAATCATACATATTAAATCCATAATCCCCAAAACAAAGCATAAGACATAAGTAACAAGGTATGCTACATGCATAACGAGTACAAACTAGACCACTTAAACAAGACTCTCAAAAGACCCCGCCTAGCTTGACTCCAAAACGCAACCAGCGGACACGAAAGATAAAGGGAGTCAGCTCAAAGGAACCGGTGAGGAGGAGTTCACAATATATATAGGGTATATAAGGTTCAATGCATGCTCAAAACAAAGGTGTTCATAATCCAACTCATTTTCGAAGTAAATGCAAGTTTTAGAAAATATGGATCATAAACCACACATAACCGGCTCGGCGAGAATGAGCACTCCATCCGATCTTCCCAAACCAAGAAATCAACTCAAAACATCCATTACACCGTTGATGCCGAGGGTGTACATCCCCCGATCATCCACAACATAGAGAATTCGGTCCATGAAACCTAGCTCTCTCCAAGAAAACTTCAACCCCGAACCTCCTCGGAGTCTTAGTAGTCTTGTCCACAAGTGGGAACGTTGGATAAGGACATCCATCGGCCCTTGCCTTCCCGGAATATCTCTCACCTCCATCCCCGAGCTCAAATTCGATTTCCCCAAGCAAGCGTCCTTGCGAGGTACATCATAACCTCGCTACACAACTCACACATAAATAATATTCAAATGAAAGTTCCGCAACCATTTTGGGTATCTATCCCATATACCAAAACTTAAGTTTTACTTGTAAACCGTTTTCCATAAGCAAATATTCATAATACGAGCAAAGCTCACAAAACTTGGCTTATAAAGCCTAAATATACGTTTTCAAAACGGGAGTTCAAAACCAACAAATATGAAAGGCTATAGGTGTCCACAGTTTTGAAATCGTTTCATAAGTATATAACTCCTCACATTTACCAAGAACCTCAAAGGTCGACCACGAGCAACGGACTACTCGGCCGGAGACTCACCACCTAACAAGACAATCGTACTAACAAAGGTAAGACACGACCCAAACCAAGTAAACGACGCACGGCTTAAGTAACAAGTCACTTATGAGAGTTATGTATGCTTATGGAGTCATATCATGCACTTAATGAAATGTGAGGATCAATCATGAGCATGCATAGCATGTCCAGGTCACACATAAAACGTAGGAAGTCATACAAGTTCAAGTAAATGCATAAACTTAGCAAAATGTGACAACCTAAACTTGATCAAGGCAATAAAATCATAACAAGTGATATGCAAGAAGTTCCACCACATATAATAAGGCCACAACTCATTAAAGGTATTATAGAAACAAGAAAAGGACATACAAGAGTCAAAACAAGCGAAATGAGTCAAGAAAACAAGGCTAGGGACAATCCACCCCAGTGGATTTTCCTTCACAAAAAATCCACCCTCGCGGATTTGGTCCAAAAGCTACTGTCTTAAATCCACCCCCATGGATTTTTACACAGCAAAAATCCACCCTAGTGGATTCTGCCCAGAACTTAAAAAAACGTGACAGCCATTTCGGACTTGACGGGAATGAGTTCTAAACACCCCAAAACATGAAATTAAGATTCCAAAACCTCAATTAGCATCATAAAACATTCATACATCATATAAGAACATAATATAAACATAAAATCCAAGAATGAAATCATTTAAGCAAGAATTACATATATACATAAAAGCTTCATAGTTCAAGCATACTCTTCAATGGTGAATCTCTAATCCTAGCATGAATTCAACTAAAATTGATTCCAAACCTCATAAAAACTCAAGCATAATCATTCTACAACACCAAGATTGCAAGAAATCAAATAAATCTTAGATATGCAAGAATTTCTTCAAATCTTCAAAAACTCAAAAATGGTGAAATCAAGAGAATAGATGGAATCCAACCTAAACATGTTTCTAGGGTCCAAATAGCATACTTAGAACTCATCAAGAAAACATGGATTAAACTCATAAAATTCAACCCTAGTTCATGCTTCTACCAAGAACTTCAAGCTCAAAGCATAACCCAAGCATTTACACAAAACCTTACCTTAGGAGCTGAGAATCGAAGAGAATAGCTTGGTCTTGAGTCTTGAATCTCTAGCTTCAATCTCCAATCTTGTCTCTTGAAAATGGTTGAAGGTGTTCTTGAGAGAAGATGAATGGGTTGGAGAGAAAAGTGAGGGAGAGAGGGTTTGAATCTTGTGTTTTAACGTAAAATGAGGTTTTGGGTGTTAAAATCTGAATTAGTAATTTGGGTCAGCTATTTGGGTCGCGAACCGGGTCAATTGGAGCGGGTCAGGAGTGAAATTGGGTCTCAAATTGGGCTAAATTCGGAATTGGGTCATAAGTTTTATAAAAAGGTTGACTTTCATAAAATGGCCATAACTTCTTCATCCGAACTCCAAATCAAGCGATTCAAGAACCCACGAACTTGTAATCGAATTATATACTCAATTTCATTAAGTTCTATCCAGTTTCAGGCTTAGAAACTAAATTTACCTTTTGGTCCCTAAATTATGCTTCAATGTCCAAATAAGCACATTGTTTTGATTAAACACGAAGCATGCCATCGAAGCCAAATGGAAGCAATACGAGCACATAATTACCATATCAAATAGTCATGTATTTCATACATGTCATATATTCCACATAAGTTCAAGCATAACGGTCAATTAAGGCATATTACTCAGATAATTCATGCAAAGAAAGGTAAATCGTTCACTCTCGTACCAAAGCATACCTTGATCGAGAAACGGGTCATCACAGGCACGTTACATAACATATTAAATTTAAACTCTATTTTTAGTAATTATTTCATAGAAATAAATTCGAATTAAATTGAATTAAGCAATCCAAGCCACGTACGTAAGAAATAAATTAAATTAGCAAATAGTCATCAAATAATCCGAATAATCACATATCAAATTAAATTCCGATTAAATCATACAAGTCACGAAATTCTCAAATTAACATACAAGTGTGAAAACTTACCCGAGAATGTCGTTGGATCGTGCTTCGGAGACGCGGGGCGTCACAATTTTCTTTTAGTTAATATGACCTATGACCCTATGTGCTCATTTTCAAGCCCGCATGCGAATATACTATATGTATATTAAATATGTGTCTTATAATATGTTATGAATCTTGTTAATTCGATTTAATATGAATTCTTCTGAAATTATACGTATGGGCGTATATAAGCTTAAAATGTTTTTGCAACGAGGCTATGCTCCAAACCGTGTAGTGTCAAGCGAACTATGGATCTCCCTCAGCATATTATGAATTTGGAAGACATGGAGAGATACGTGTATAGCATATGCCGAGTTGCACGGTAAGGTATGTTTCTTATAGTATGTTTCTTAAGTATAAATAATATGTTTCTAGGATTCGCGAGTTAGGTATGTTTCTTATGAGTCTATGAATCTTATGAATCCCTGGGCCCCGGAGGCGTGAGTAAGGACGCCCGAGGCGGTGTTGGGCCGCTGGGTTAAGCCTGTGCACGTGCTCCTTAAAGTACGTTGCGGGATCGCTACCCCACGTATAGGTATTGAGTTGCACGATGTGGGCCCATAACCCGCGTGCAGGCTTCCGGAGAAGGTGGGTGGAATACGGGAATATGAATCTTATGAATTTTATGAATTTATGTTTCTTATGAATTCTTTTATTAAGAGGTAAAGTTGATCCGTACCCGCCGGGTAATTTACGTTTGTTTTATTATGTTGATTATGAAACGGGATAGGAGAGTTTGTTTTCAATATGAGATTTTTAAGCTAAACTATGAATCAATCTGAATACAAGAATCCTTATGAGTTTTTAATTATGAATCTTCATGAGTTTCCATATGAATCCCTATGAGTTTTTAATATGAATCCATATGTATTCTTCAATCTATGAATCCTTACGAGTTTTCAAACTTTAGAAGATATGAGTATATGTATCAATATGAGCTCTTTTTGGAAAATGACTTTGGAAAATGACTTTGGTATGTAACTCCAAACTTTATTACGTGCTTTGCGCTATATATATATATGTGTGTGTGGGTGTGCGTTAGCCCCCTCACTCAGTCGGTGGACTGACCCTCTCCTTTCAACTTTTCAGTTGCAGGTGTTGGTACGTGCTAAGCGGAGTCGTGAGTCGGTCGGGGTCGAGTCACCTAGTTCGAGTTGCATATTCACTTTCATTCGGTCACGCCTTGTATAAGATTTATATATGTTGTTGAATTATGTATGTGTTGGGGACATGCCCTAAAGCCCAAGGTTCAACCCAATACAATCAAGCCCAAGACTCAACTCATAAGGCGAGATAGAGATAAAGGAATTCTGCAGGATCGTAACAACTTTGATCGGATAACTCCAATCTATCTTCATGAAACGTGAATAACTAAACGATAAGAACAACAAGTCCAATATTCTATATAAACGACCCTTGAGATATGACGATCTAAGCTTTTTGGTCTGATCTCTTGATTGATCTCTCCTAAACTCTGGCTTACTTCGGTAAGATCCTTGAGGAAAGAAGATTAATCATTAAGGGTTTGGGCTAGAACGCATCAGTATGAATATTAGGAACTCTTGTTTTATATATTTCGGGACAGGCTTCTAGGAATAGTTGAACCCGTTTTTGTGGAATTATCTTCTTGAATTTGAATATATGCTTCTGCATTCTTATTGTTTTGCGCGCTCTGGTCCTGTCTTAGCTCCTTCTGGCTTTAGCATGTGTGTGTAGGTTCCCGTTCACTTAGTCTTGGGCTCATGTATGGAGTTCCATTTCATATGTGGGTAAAGGGCTAGGTGCGAGGATGTGATGGCTCACCGCTCCGGGCATCACATACACAACATAAAAATGGGCTTACCTTTCAAATTGGAGAAGGAATGGAGGTGAGATGAGCTCAAATTCTCACTTGGGGAATAGTTCTCTTCTTCTTCTTCCTTTCTCTCCTTTCTTCTTCTTTTGGCTGAGTTTTGGTAAAAGAGAGGGAGAGTGGCTCGGTTTTTGGGGCTGAATAGGGGGAGAGAGAGAGTGGTTGCAAGTGGTTTAGGTCTTGGGCCCTAGGTGTGTCATTTAGGTCTGAAACTTAGGAAAAGTCAATAGTTTTATCGTTTTAGGTACGAAGTGCTCGTTTCGGTTGAAATTCGGGGATCCAAATATCTTAGAAAAATATGAGGTTTATTCCATCAGATCCGAATCGTCGATACGAGTCCAATGGAGGTGACGAAACTCGATTCCAAGTTTCCGAGCTCAAGATATGCCGCCAGGAACACAAGGTGCACTAAATGCTCTTTAGCCCCCCTTTTTGGTTCCGATCACACAAAGGATTCCAAAATTCAAACAAACAAAAAAATAAAATCATGAAACGAGTATAAAGATATGTTCATAATGCACGTAATTCACTCATACCAAGTTTCCACGAAAAACGGAAATCAATAAAGCTCATTCAAAGTCATATAAAGCAAATACGTTCAAAAAAGTTCAAAGAAATAACAAGTAAAATAAGAATAAGGGAAAATTACATCCAACTACCCTGAGGTTTGCTCTAATTACGAATCAGTCCCTCTTTTTTCATTTATTACATATCAACCCCTGAAAACACTGTTTCAATTACAAATCAGTCCCTCTTTAGGGGTTAAAATGTAATTGAAACAGTGTTTTTAGGGGTTGATATGTAATAAATGAAAACAGAGGGACTGATTCGTAATTAGGGCAAACCTCAGGGTAGTTGGATGTAATTTGCCCGAAGAATAAAATATATAATTACATAATTAAAATAATTTAAATGCGCAATTAATTATCACATACATCATACCTGTAAGGCTGAAAAGTCGGGGCGTTACACACTCCCACTGTCTGTCGGACTCATCGACTTGGAGAGGTTTCTAATCCTCGCCTATGGAGTTAAGAACTTGTTTCATGTGTCGTTCCCATAACGATAAAGTTCTTAATGACCTCATCGGATTAAGGGAGTTCAATACATGCAAACACACAGTCAACCCAAACAGACATAAATAAGCACATAAGAAGTGATTGCCTATGAACAAAATCATCTCGTTTATTATTCAAAAACTGTTTGTGATTTCATAAGGAAATAGTAAAGCAAACATCTGCTTTAAGGACACTATTCCCAACAAGGGCTACATCCTAGTGGGCTCACCTGCTGGGCCTGCTAATCTGTTGGTCGGCCCACCTGGCGAGCAGGCCTGAAACAGGCTGCTGTCTCCACCAGCTGCTACTAAGCCCAGTTTGTTTAACCAAAATAAATTGGGTCATCCCTTGGGCTTGAGAACATTAATTTCCCCTAGTATCAGAGGGACTTGCCGCAAGCGCGTTTGAGGGCGGTTCAAAATGTGTCAAGAAAACGTCGATCTAAATAAGTTTCTTGAATCCTTACGAATTGGGAATAGGAATCGCAAGTCTAGATCTTGCTTTTGGGGAAAAAAATTATATTTCGTTGCGTTAGTGTTTCACATTTCCCGACAATGTAATTACTTATTTCTTGAAGGGTGGTGCCTGTAATTTAATCTAAAAATGATGGCAAATTATAATTACCCCATCTATTATGGGGGTTAGGTGTAATTAGCCCTTTATTTTTATTGTTTTTTATGATGAGAAGGGATCATTTATAAAATTCTTTTTCTTTTTGTTAAAAATAATATATATTTATAGAATAAATAAAAGTTTAAAAAAAAATTAGTTCAATAAGGTTTTAGCATTGAAAAATAATCTAAATTTTCTGCTACGTATTTAAAACTAGTAACTGCCCTTCCTTAAATATTTCGCAACGTCCCAAGCGGGCGCAAACGCCGTAAAGGACGGACGAAAGCTGTTGCTGCCCTTTGAAAGCGCAGCTATTTCCGACCATTCCCAGTACCTCGGACTACTTCCTTTTTCTCTTTTACTCATTCGTCTGTTCTTTATTTTACGTAAATTTAGATATTTCATTCTTTCCCTGCTTTTTAACAAATACGATTATTGCTGCAAAGCTAGCTTTTGTAAAATAAAATAGAAAAAAAGAAAAAAGAAAAGCTCAGGAATGGCTTTCACTGAGAACCCATCACGACAATCATTGATCCCGAGTTTTCTTTACTCGTCCTTGCTCACGTCGAAGAAGATGGTGAATGATACATCCGGGCCATCGTCCTCACCGGCAACGCCGCCGTCAACGGCTGGGATTGGGCGGAATTTCATGATTCCGGCGCCGAAAGAAAGCAGGATTGAAATGCACTCGCCGGCGTTTTACGCGGCGTGTACAGCCGGAGGAATATTAAGCTGTGGTCTGACGCATATGGCTGTAACCCCACTTGATCTAGTCAAGTGCAACATGCAGGTTGCTTTTCCTTTTCTTTTTTTTTTTTTTTTTTTCTGCTTACATTTTTTGTGCTTTTATTATTGCTATAGTTAGTTCTATGACCGGTAATGATGAAATTTTAGAAATATTGATTATGTGATCGTTATTAAGGAATGTTGGAGTTGGGAACATGTCTAGTTGAAAACGGTAATTAGCAAGGGTGAAACATTTTGGTTTTTGTTTTCGACTTTTATATTTCAGAGTTTAACGAGTATAAGGCAAGGGAAAAAGGAAAAGAGTAAATTGCCGAAAACTACCTCGTGTTAGGCGAAAAGAAAAAAAAAAACCCCGTCATACGGAATATCATCCAAAGAACCCTGTGTTTTCTAAAATTTTGCAAAAAAAACCCTGAGCGAGTTGTGTGGCCCTCACGCGCGTTGACTGCGTGTAGGAATGTGTTTTTTTGGGATAAAATGTCTATAATGCCCTTAATGAGTTAACTGCATAAAACCCCCTGTGTTTGTTCCAATTTGCAAAAAAAAACCTTATGTTACAAAAATTAATTCAAAAAACCTTATGTTATTTAATTTTTTGCACATCACCCCCTCATTTCTTTGGTCAACTGTTAAAAAAACCTTATGGAGTAAGGGTATTTTAGGGTTAAAAGATTTAATAGTTGACCAAATGGAATAAGGGGGCCGTGTGCAAAAAATAAAATAACATAAGGTTTTTTGAACTAATTTTTATAACAGAGGGTTTTTTTTACAATTTGGAACAAACACAGGGGGTTTGGTGCAGTTAACTCGAAAGGAAAATGATTTAATAAGCAACAAAGTTTCGTCATTTGTATCATGGTTCGCTGGAACGCGGTAATAACAGCACAAACGGCTGTTCCGGAACCGGAATGGACATGGAATGGCGTTTTCCGGCATTAAATGGGCGTTCCGGTGCGCTAACTCGGTGGAACAGGTGGAACGGACGAGACTTCGGCCACGGGCGTCCAGTAGGGTTTGGGTGCAGTTTATCACTTCAATTTACGTATATCAAGCTTCGACTAGTAGAAGCTAATTTACCGATATGTTCACTTCAAAAGTTCGTACGTATACTTACATAGTTTTTCTTGCTTGGATCAGTCAGTCTGCTGTTCTCCAGTGAAATTTGCCGAATTACATAACAATCCAATAAATCCTTCAGTTCTTTCCAAGTTTGTAACACCTTCTTTATTTTTACAGATCGATCCAGCAAAGTACAAGAGCATTACCTCTGGTTTTGGGATTCTTCTAAAGGAGCAGGGGATGAAAGGTTTCTTTAGGGGTTGGGTTCCAACTCTTTTTGGATATAGTGCTCAAGGAGCATGCAAGTTTGGATTCTATGAGTTTTTCAAGAAATACTATTCCGACATGGCTGGACCCGAAAATGCTGCCAAATACAAGACGTTCATCTTCCTGGCTGGTTCTGCATCTGCTGAATTTATTGCTGATATTGCCCTTTGCCCGTTTGAGGCTGTTAAGGTTCGTGTCCAAACTCAACCGGGCTTTGCTAAGGGATTGTCTGATGGATTTCCTAAGTTTGTCAGAGCTGAAGGGCCTTCAGGGTAAGCATGTGTATACTCGTTTCTTTTGTAGATGGGATAATTACACAAACACCCTCCCCCAGTTTGACTCAATTATGAAAAGAAAACCACTTTCAACTAAAATTACATTAACCCTCCACACACACAACACCAGATAGAGGGTTTATTTGGTAATTGGGGCAATTAATGGCAGGTGCTATTCATAAGAGAGAATCAAACCTCATGGGCGAAACTGTAATATTCAAAAAAAGAGAGTTTTTTGGTTTTTTGTTGATCATTTTGTACCTATTTTTGTTGTCAAAAAACTCTGCTTAGAACAGTATCTCACTATGTTTGTTTGTACAGGCTTTACAAGGGTATTGTTCCACTTTGGGGACGACAAATTCCATGTAAGCTTTTACTATTTTGTATGTTTCAGATTCGAGCTCTGTTAAGCTGATTTATGTGCTTAACCATCTGATTGATTATATATTTTGAGAGAAACCACATTATCTCAAAGAGAAATTTTATTCCTAATACTAAATGATATTCGATGAATTGCAGATACTATGATGAAGTTTGCCACTTTTGAGAATATTGTTGAGGCCATATACAAACATGTCATTCCAACTCCAAAAGATCAGTGCAGCAAAAACTTGCAGCTTGGAGTTAGTTTTGCTGGTGGCTATGTTGCCGGTGTATTCTGCGCTATTGTTTCACATCCCGCGGATAACTTGGTTTCTTTCCTCAATAATTCCAAAGGAGCAACAGTGGGTGATGTAAGTAAATATATTGAAGAGATAAATAGACATGCATACCTGAGGTTTGGCCTAATTACAAACTTTCATTGAGGTATAAATTACAGTAACTTTACCTGACATTTTCTAAACTATTGGCCAAATGCATGCTATTATAATCAAACATTAAAATTTAATAATGACCTAGCATCATGGCAAAATAGGATATTAAACAATATTAGAGATGATATCATCAAAATTCATCAATCCGGATATAACTTAAATTCCTTGAGAGGGGAAGTTTTTATAATTTCTCTAGCCTCAAGGTGAATTTATGTAGTTACATCAAACCTTTTTTATACTTTTTTACATACACACCCAAAGTGGTAGAGAGGAATTCGAACCCAAAGTCATTATCCTGGATAAAAATCCTTTTTAACCACTTGGATCAACCACCGTTGGCTAGTTGGATCAAACCTCAAGGTGTCAATGTAGTTATTCATCTAATAAATCCAAAAAAAAATTAACAAGGAAAAACTAACTAATCTCTAGATGACTGGCTAATTCTTCAATTTTTGATTATTAAACGTATTTTTCCAGGCTGTGAAGAAAATAGGTGTAATGGGCTTGTGCACTCGAGGTCTCCCTCTTCGGATCGTCATGATTGGTACTCTTACCGGAGCACAATGGGGCATCTATGACGCCTTCAAAGTTTTCGTTGGCCTGTAAGTTTCCCGTTCGTTTTGCATTTTGATAGTTGCACGAACCAAACCGACATTTTACACTTGATATAATTATAAAACCTAAGACGAACAGATGACTTAAGTGGTAAACATCTGTACCTATGAATTGATGTCACGGGTTCGAATCTTATTGGGGGTAGTTGGGAACCAGCATTTTCCTTTAAATAAAAAAAGAAAAAAATAATTATAAAACCTTTTGTTTTTTCAGGCCCACAACTGGTGGCAGTCCTGCTCCGGCAAAATAGTGTGAGGACAAGCTATACATACATCACAACTCAAATTCTCTCTTCCCAGTTGGGTGTATTATTTACTTTCTTGAGGCATTCTTCACTAGTCGAGCAATAAAGATAGCGATATCTTCTAGGATTGTAGTGTAGGAATTACATGTCCTCAAACAGACATTGTCATAGTTTTGCAGTTACGAGTTACCGGCAATAAATTGCCCCGTTCGTGTAACATTGCACAATTTTGTTGAGCACTTCATTGTATGCCCATTTTAAGAAGATATCTCACGTGACCCAATTAATAAACAAATTAAATTTTCATAGCACGTAGCAAACCCATTCAAAAGATCTTGGAAGAAAACAATACACAATTTTGTTGAGCATTTCATTGTATACCCATTTTAAGAAGATATTTCACGTGACCCAATTAATAAACAAATCAAATTTTCATAGCACACGTAGCAAACCCATTCAGAAGATCCCTCACACATGGTATGAAAAATCTCTCATATAATCAAAAAAACTCGTGATACTGGTGGTTGTGTTTTTTTTTATACCCATTTCCTTGTCCGTGCATCATTGTACATAAGAGATTAAGGGCAATCGTTGAGATACTGATCCGGTATACATTGATGAGATAAGGACAATAAATGTACATTGAGAGCAAAAATCTAATCCTTTGTTAAAGAAATCTAAATCCTTCATGCATGTATGTAAATCTCACTGCATTCAACTAATCATGTTGAAGTTTATTATCAATGGGGTATACGGTATCAAAGACAACCCTGGCAAACACATGTCTGACTTCCTTTAAACTTCCAATTGCTAACAACTCATAATCAATTTTACTACCTGTTTTGGGTACGAATCCTTTTTCCTTCCCTCCTTCAACGCATTCAAATATTTTACGAACCCTCAAATAAAGTGTCATTGGGAAAAATACCTGCATGTGTCACGAGCAAATTGAAGAAAATTTAGTAGGCTTTTGGCAACGCATGACAACAGAACTTCCATGCTTCAATTGGAAATCATAGAATAAAACTTCTTGTGCTTAAAAATGCTTCTTTTTTTAAGCAGAAAAGACAGAGAACAGCTTACAAGATCTGAGAATGGAGCTTTGGGATACTTGGACATAGCTTGGGAGACAAAATACTCATTTGTCATATTATTTAGTGCAGTTCGAACTGAAGCTGCCAAACTCGATACCTCAGCCCTTACAGCATCAGAATCAAGATATCTAGGCTCCAATAGTTCGTGAAAATTTGTGTCGTGTTTCTTATCGATGCGTCTAGCAATTTTCAAAGCTTCTGATAAATCTCCACCATTGTGGACAGCAAGGCTGAATGAAGAAATCACTTGAGGATCTCTTGCCTTTTCTGAAAGCGCTTCGTGGAAAGCTAGGATTGCAAACCTGAAAAATTATGCACTTCAATGATCTTATATTTCAACAGTTGGTTGGATGCATTTCGGAATTTGCAGATAAATTAGAATATTACCATAAGCTGTTGTGGCATGGCCTGTCAGGTGCTAGATGTTTGTCGAGGTTGGAAAATAAGGACTACAAAACAAAGCAATACATATGTTACACTGTTGGAATACTTTTTACCTCTAGTGGAAAGAAAACACATGTAAACCAACATGCAACCAGTAAATCATTTCTATGTTTGCAGTAACTGAAATAATTACCAACAGCATGTTATACCGCTTGTCGCGTCTGCGAAAACCATGTCGGACAAAATATGCAGCCTGCAAAATCAAGCTATATTACGTGATTTCTGTAATTTAAATTTGGGATAACTACACTGCCATACCCTGAGGGGTTTCCAAATTACACAAACTTCCTGAGGTTTGAGAATTTGTAAATACTTCCTTGATAAAAATATTTAGGGATAAATACTTTTTGTCATCCGAACTATGCCGTTTTTACACTTTGCCATCCGAACTTATTTTCGTTGCAAACCAACATCCCATCTACATGATTTTTGCCAAACCACAATCTCATTTATATGATTTTAACAAACCCTATACGATTTTTACAAAACCGTCATCTTTATAACCGTCATCTTTATCTAATTTTAAGTGGTTTTCCGTACTTAAATACCCCCACACGTTCATAATTAGGAGATTAAGTACAAAAATTTCTCAAATTTTATTCTCTCAACACAGTTAAACTCAATAATCTTTATAATTTTTCAAATTATTTGATCAATGCATCCACTTTTTTTTTTTTTTTTTTTTTGAAACTATTTGATTCTTTCATTTTTTCATCCTTCTTCCTCATTTTTTTTTCGCTCAAGGTCGGAGTTCTAATAAGAAATGATTTTGTTTATTTTCTATGTTTATTGATCTATTATATCCATGATTGATGAAGAGAATTGAAACTTTTCAAACTAGAACGTTGAGTCATATAATTTTTCTTACAACTAGAACGTATCAAGTCAGATAATGGAGATCAAAAGGTGAAGAATGAGAAAATAAGAGTCGCCTTCTATCACATTAAAACTTTAAAAAATTACCATAATAATTGAAAGATTAATTTATCTTTATTAAAACGGGTAATGTGGGATAACTCCCCAATTGGGCATCATATTTTTACTTAACTCCCCAATTGGGTATCATATTTTTACTTAACTCCCCCGTACAAATTTCACATAATGTAGTACAAAAACGTTATAATGCAGTATTTATATTCTATTATGTAGTATAAATTCATGGATTTCATGGTTTTGGGGACAAATCACCATATTCTAGCTCTCAAATTATGTTGTATGATTTTCATATAATGCAGTATTAAAACGTTCTAATGCAGTATTTATATCCTATTATGTAGTATAAATTAATGGGGAGTTAAGTAAAAATATTCCAACTCATGGGGAGTTATTCGCAACTGCCCCTTATTAAAAGCTAGTGTGGATCACCTATGACGTATTTAGGCACCTATGGCGTATTGAACAAGGATGACGGTTTATAAATATTATATAGATGAGATGGTGGTTTGCAACAAAAATAATTTTAGATGTCAAAGTGTAAAAACGGGCATAGATTGGATGGCAAAAAATATTGGGTTAAATACGTTTTGCATCCCAACGTTTGGGCCAAATTGCACTTTAGTACCCAACCTTTGAAAATTAAGGATTTGATGCCCAACCTTTGATTTTTGTTCACTTTAGTGCCTCATTTCATTTTTCGGTAGAATCTTTCGGCCAAAATACCACATAAGAGACACAGCTGAGATTCATAAGAGCAAAATAGACATTTTAGTACTCTCATTTCCTTATTTTGATGATCGTATGAATCTCATGAGTGGTATTTTGGCCGAAAGATTCTACCAGAACATGAAATTAGGTACTAAAGTGAAAAAAAAAATCAAAGGTTGGGTATCAAATCCTTAATTTTCAAAGGTTGGGTACTAAAGTGCAATTCACCCCAATTGTTGGGGTGCAAAAAATATTTAGCCCAAAAATATATATCCCAAATATCTATAATACTTCTGCATCCATGAAAAGTAAACTCCAATGATGTTTCTTTTAACTACCTAGCCAAAGCCTGATACAAATGTGTTATCTACCTGAATAGGCAGAAGAACTTCCAGAAGACCAAGCTTCCATAATAATCTCAATGAGGCCTCTGCAGAACCATATGCCATCATGTAGTTCACTTCCATGATAAGCCTTCCCTGCGAATATGAGTAACAAATGGACAAATAATCAGTAACAATTCATCATATACAACAATTTTGAAAATGATTTATGGAAGAATTAAAGTCTTCTGCATACCCTATCAAGCCGTCGGACTGAAGTAGCTAATATTTTTACTGCACGAGCAGTCTCTCTTGAAAGTCGAAAATTCAGCCTAGCAGCAATACGAATAGCACGAAGAATACGAGCTGTAAGGGTAAAGACAAAACAACTCAATCACGGTTAAAATGGAAAAGATGACAAGTTGATCGATATTGCACCATAACTAAGTTCTATCGAAAAAACAGAAAAAGGTTTTGTTCTATAGTGGAGTAGGCATCTCAAGAAGAAAACATACCACAATCCTCAGTCAACGAGAGATTGGCAGGTTTAATAGTCCGTAACTTCATGCAACAAGAAAATAAATTTAAACCTATCAGTAAGTCGTAAAGAACTATGAAAGCTCAAGGAAATTTGAAAGTCTACAATAGCTTAGAGATACATGCACACTTTAGCTTTCCTAATGTCATTCACTCCACCAATGTAGTCGTACACCAACTTCTCATATGGGTCAAACAACAATCTGAATTTAAAAAAGAAGAAAGGAATGAGATTCAGAAACAACGTCTAATACCACATATATAATTAAAAATATCAATTAACTTCCACTTTGATCAACATGTCCACAAAATGACTTTTTCAACAAAGAAAAGGCCAGGCATAACAAAAGTAAAACAGAAGTAAGAGGGAAAAAAAAAAAACAAGAATGCAAAATACGAGAGAACCTAGTTTTAAAGAAAATATATCTGTAATTAAGGATAGAGTAGTGACCCATTTATTGTGAAATCCCGCTCCAGGCAGTTTCTCCAGCGAATAAAATCCTTCTCATCACAGCCTGCAGGCTTCTCAGGATCCAAACTCAGGCCTCTCCCATGCGTTGTTGCACGAGTGCTAAAACTTGAAACCTGATATATTTCAGATGTCAGTGCACTCTTAGCAGTTTATACTAGTCCTACACTCCAACTGAATGGGAATAATGGCAATTTAACAGTAGGGTAAAATTTTTCATATAAGCTATGGAGAGATGATATAAGAAATCAAGGGGAAAAGAGATAAGTAATTACTGAGTCGACAACAGTAAACGACGAATTAGTCAACACATGGAGGAGAGACAGTAGGATAGTACATGAGGAATCTCCACTTCAGAATGTTAGCTTGACAATGAAGCTAAATTTTTTTATAGAAACTAGAATGCTCTGATATATGAGATTAGCTAACAACCTCCACAATAGTATCATCAATGTGCACATGACAGATAGGAAAGCGTCTCCCAATCTTCTCACATCGGGAAAATGTTCTCATCACCTGCAAATAAAGATGATCAGGACTTTCAGCTGAATAAAAAAGTTAGGAAGTTTTATGGGGTTCAATTGAAGAACATCTCA
Organism: Lantana camara; assembly: GCA_037501455.1. Lineage (NCBI taxonomy): Eukaryota > Viridiplantae > Streptophyta > Magnoliopsida > Lamiales > Verbenaceae > Lantana > Lantana camara. The sequence goes on from CM074865.1 coordinate 47,851,676, forward strand.
CAACTCTCAAACATGATAAATTTGAAATCAATCATGTCAAATTTGTTAATTGAGATTGTATGCCCCATTCATTGTATTATGAAGAAAAAACTCAAAATACGCCTACTTGTTATCCAGAGTAATATCATACTATGCATGAGTTACTCGAAAAATTACAGAGTCATTTTTAGCGGTTCGAATATATGTCAGAAATGATTATATCTATGGAACAGTGATTTGAAGTGAAAAGTTTAGACTTACATCTTTTAGTTCAGCTGAAGTTATTATATCAAAATCTTTAGGTATTCGTTTCAAGATAAGATCCCTTACACATCCTCCCACAAGGTAAACTTCAAAACCTACATACAGGAAGAGAGGAAATTAGAAAAAGTCGAAAAGAACTGGTAACATGCACGGAAACATTGATAGATTCTTTAACCCAAAAGGCAATACATGATTTTGATTACAAAACCGATAACACAACGATGCAGACATATAACCAAAATATTCAGGTTGTATTTACACCTCCACAAGTTGATGTAACAGAAACAAACAACTGGGACGGGAATGCCACCATCACCAAGCATACGTCTATTTCACTTAAGTTAATCTGAAGTATCAGTCCAGAAATAAAGAAAATAAAGAGGAATAGAAATTAGGTGCAAAATACAGAGTACAAGACGCACCTCTCTTTTTAAGACCATTAAGAACCATTTTAGTAGGCCTCCTGATTTTTGAAATACTAATTCCGAGGTCCTTGGACTTCAATTTCTTCCACTCTGGCGCCTTTGCATGTAAATTGTCACCACTCACAGCATCAAGAACTACAGATTAACAAATAAGCCAATCCAGAAAAGATAAGAAACTGTCATAAGCAAACCAAACAGAATCCTCAACTCAGAGAGAGAGAGAGTTACCAAGATATAGTTAAAAATTTTCACTTACCCTTGTCATTCTCTATATCGTCAAATGCTTCAACCTCGGCAGCATAGCGCAGCTTTACCAGAAGAAAAAGTCAGAAATGTGAACAACACACAAGTTAAAGAAAACAAAAGGCGAACGCTGAAAATTGACCTGGAGAACGCAGTGGCGGAGGGAAGAGCGTAGAGGAGTATATGGAATGCGGGAGAATCCGAGGCCAGTTGAAATGGCCATTGGAATTCACATTTGAATTTAGGGTTTATCAACTTAACATGTAAAAGAGAAACAGTGGCCTTTCTTTTTCTGTTTTTTTTTTTTTTTTTTTTTTTTTGAAAAGGATACTTAAATATCCAAAACAAACGCCCATTTTTCTTATCCTGCATTTCTTTTTGCGATATTAGCTCCGGCTCGGGGTAAAGGACCGGATTCTCAAAATATCATCTTAACTAGTTCTAAACCCCCGCCCAACGTACCGGATACAAATATACTGTAACGCCCCAACAAGGGCATCCCACGCCTATCCCGTGCTACGGGCCTAGCTTGTATATAGAATTGCTATCCATATACCCGTCAAGATCGAAGCAAGCGGTGACAAACGGACATCCTAGCTAGGTGGTACTAGACTCATATCAAGAGAATTAAAACAAACACAAATACGCGGAAGCTTAAAACATACCACGTGCATAAGAGTTCAAATTCAATATACCCACTTCAGACCTTCTCTAGTCAAATGAAAACAAATGCGAAAGATTAAATCATCAATTAAGTGACCAACACGGTCCAGCATGAAATGCTCAAAATACGGGAATGTAAATCATCCTAGAGACCGCCACGGTCCAACTAACAAGATAATAAATCCGATAACGTACATGCTAAATCCAAAACAACACCAAGGTAACAAAACCAAAGTAAAAGCAACAAACGTGACTAGACAACTAGACAAGACTCTCAAGAAAGACTCCCGCCTAGCATGACTCCAAAAGCAACCTGCGGACACGAAAGGTAAGGAGATCAGTTCAAATGGAACCGGTGAGGAGAAGTGTACATAATATAAGTGATATAAGAGGGTTTAATGCATGCTCAAAACAAAGGTGTTCATGATCCAACTTATTTTCAAAGTAAATGCAAGTTTTAGAAAAATATGGATCATAAACCATACATAACCGGCTCGGCAAGAACGAGCACTCCATCCGATCTTCCCAAACCAAGAAATCAAACCAATCCAACCTTTACACCGTTGATGTCGAGGGTGTGCACCCCCCGAGCATCCATAACGTAGAGAATTCGGTCCATGCAACCTAGCTCTCTCCAAGAAAACTTCAACCCCGAAACCTCCCCGGAGTCTTAATAGTCTTATCCACAATGGGAACTTTGGATAAGGACATCCGTCGGCCCTTGCCTTCCCGGAATATCTCTCACCTCCATCCTCGAGCTCAAATTCGATTGCCCCAAGCAAGCGTCCTTACGAGGTACATCATAACCTCGCTACACAACTCACACATATATAATATCCAAATAAAAGTTCCAAAGGCATTTTGGGTACTTATCCCATATACGAAAATTCAAGTTCTACTTGTAAACCATTACCATAAGCGAATATCCAATATATGAGCATAGCTCACAAAACTTGGCTTATTAAGCCTATATATATATACGTTTGAAAACGGGAGTTTAAAACCAATAAATATGAAAGGCTATAAGTGTCCACAGTTTTGAAAACATTTTACATATATATAACTCCTCACCTTTACCAAGAACCTCGAAGATCAAGCACGAACAAGGAAGGTTACACATCCGGAGACTCACCACCTAACAAAACAATGTACCAACAAAGGTAAGACTCGACACGAAACCCAACAAGACGACGCACGGCCTTGACATGAATGCAAATATGCTAATGATGCGCAAGGAATGTTCGACGATGGTATAGATTGACAATTAAGATCACATTGCATCATATAAGTCATATATCAAGTTCTCAAATCATATGTAATAAGCGACCTATGAATCATACTTAACACAATTTAATTAAATGCATAACTTAGTCAATTAAGATAACTTAAGCATGATTGAGGTATAAAGATCATAATATAAGGTATGCATGAGATGTCACAACATATAACGAGGTCACAATACATTAGAGACATAATATAAATAAGTAAGGAACAAACGAGAGGCAATACAAGTGAAACGAATCAAGAAAACAAGGCTGGGGATAATCCACCCCCCGTGGATTTTCCTTCACAAAAAGTCCACCCTCGCGGATTTGGTCCAGAAGCTACTGCCTTAAATCCACCCCCATGGATTTTTACACAGCAAAAATCCACCCTAGTGGATTCTGCCCAGAACTTAAAAAAAACGTGACAGCAACTTCAAACTCGACGGGAATGAGTTCAAACACCCCAAAACATGAAATTAAGCTTCCAAAACCACAAATAAGCATCATAAATCATCAAGTTACATAATAAAGCACTTAGGAACATATAAACATCAAGAAAGCTAGCAATTCATACAAGAACTTCATCTTCTACAAGTTTCATAAATGCTTTAAGCATAACAATGGTGAAATCAACAATCATGTAAGAAACTCAAAGGAATTAATCACATTCTTCATGGAATTTCTCAAGGAACAAGAATCGATCATCAAATCAAGTTAAATTACACAAGAACATAAACATGCAAGAATTCTCAAGAAAGCTTCAAAGGTCATCAATGGTGGATTCTTCAAATAAGCATGAAACTCAAGGAAACCTATCCTATTCTTCATAAAAGCACATAAGGAACATGAATCCATTATCAAATCAAGTTAAAACAAGCTAGGGCATGAACATGCATAAGTTCTTATGAAAAGCTTCAAAGTGCTTTAATAGTGAAATCTTCAAATGAACATGAAAATAAGAAATTCTTATATCAAATCGTTCCTAGCATCAAGATAAACATATTTCCATCATAAAATTCGGATCTAATCCATCTAACATGAACCCTAGATTCATATTCAAGCTTAAAAGCTTCAAGAACACAAACCCATGAAAAGAGCACATAAGCTTACCTTGAGAGCTGAAAATCGAAGAAGAAATCTTGTTCTTTAGTCTTGAATCTCCAGCTTTAACCTTCACTCTTGGCTCTTGAAGATGGCTTGAAGGTGGCTTGAAGTTCTTGAGAGAATATGAATAGACTTTGAAAAAGTGTTGGGAGAGAATGAATATGTAGCACCCCGCAAGTGAGGCACCACATCCCCCGCACTATGGCTCAACACGAGTAACGAAATGGTAAATCCGCACCCGTATCAAACCATAGCGAACGGGAGACAAACAGAAAACCCTCCTAAGCTAGGCGGAACTTAGACCCTGCAATACTAACCAATCAACAAAATATAGTGCAACGGAAAACTAAGATTCAAACACACAAACCATAAGCAGACTTGGGCTCTTCAGGCCTCTTTTAAACTCATAATCAATGCCTAACAAAAGCAAATCAATAGCAATTATACAAAATTCAACTCCATGAACTTACAAGGTCGAATCATTCACAAATCAAATACATAAGGTGAATGCAGAGACGCTTCTAAGTTAACTTGACCGACTCAAACTCAACATAACTCCGCCTAGCTCGAAACTCCAAAGCCAAACCTGCACACTAAAGTGTTGGGAAGGGAGAAGGTCAGTCTCTAGAAGACTGAGTGAGCAGGAGCGATACATATATATATAAGAAACATGCACATGCAAGTCATAAATCCCCGAGCAAAGGTTTTATTGGAAGTTAGTTCCCACGAAGGGCAAGAAAATAGATAAACAATGCTCGAACTTTACGACTAATTCATATTAAATTCATTAGGTTCATAATTTAGACATAAACATAAAGGCTCGGCGAGTGAGAGTGCACAATCTCCAACCAAACTCCGACCGTGTACGACACATATCATTAATACATTGAATATGTGATCATGCAGTATATTATAATACACACAAATCATATAACATAGTCGTTTGGGCGATCCGTGTCTCGGCCTTCCCGCACGGTGCATAACAATCATAACATAACATAATCATATTTATAAAACAAGTTCCAACCTTCTTCCTCCGGCGGTGGACGGGTTTGCAAGGCCCGACCACCTAAACATATCATTGTGGCTATGAGGTTCATGAGGCCTCAAAGCCCGGTTAGCGTTTCCCTGTCAAAAACTCCTTGACGAGGTCCGTTTCGCCGTAATATAGTGGAACTAGCACATGGGATCACCGTTGGCCCATGCCTCCCCGGATAGCCACATGTACTAAGTCCCTGGGCCCGTGCAATCATAATCATGTCTCGCCAAAATATATCAATTCATAAGAAGCATAATATAATTCATAAGTCATTTGAAAAGGGTTTACTCGATCAATATTTACTCGGTACATTTCATTTGAAAACCACATATAACTATATTAGGTTTTTGGCCAAAGCTTGTCACATACGGTTGTAGGGTTTAATACGTAGCTAAAACGAAAACACCCTCACCTGAAACATGACGATACAAGGGTATGAGTTACCGAGTGCCTGAAAGATCAAGATCTCTCCACCCTGGAGATAAACTGTATAAAAGACAACGTAACGTGTTCGTGAGACTCAAGACTCTAAATGAACCAAATATGACGCACGACATGCAATGAACATGATACAAGTGCATAAGAAATAATGTTATGTAATGAACATGTTCATGTGCACTATTAACGTCTTTAAATCATATAGACGAGCCATTCATTTGATATTATAAACGTTCATATTCATTCAAGTTCAATCTTTTCATATCTATCGAAATTCATAGCAATATCTTTAAAACCATAGTCACATTATACCTTTCAACATGTTTACATTGAATATAATAAATAAAAAGGCAAAGAGTATCACTTAAGACATCAAAAGAATACAAGAAGGTACTTAACATTTCATATAGAAGCATTCAAGCCACGTCAGAGCAATTCACCAAAAGCATGCCTAACTCTTATCCAAATGTTATGAAATTAAACCACAATACTCCTATCACATAGCAAAACAAGTTCATAGTTCAACACAATTGAAGATAAAGGCATTAAAGAGGTGAAACAATCAAAAACCGGAAAGGAAAAGACAAGAAGTGTGCAGGCCTCAATTAAACTAGACTGAGACACGTGGGTGTCTCAGTACAGAACTGCAAAAAGGGTGTGACACGGGGGTGTCACACAATACAAGGCAAATGAGACACGGGGGTGTCACGGTACAGACTCAAAAATGCAAACAAAGCTTACCTGCAAACAAACCCTATACAAAATCAGTCCCAAAAACATACCAAATCAACTCCAAATATTATGAAACTTGATATTCAACATATTTAGCATGTTAGGAGCATTTTTTATTTAGAGTGTAAAGTCCAAATCACACTTTAAGAGCACCAAAATCATACCACAAACCTAGGGCGCCAAAACCGCACATATGAGCTCAATTGTTCAATCATGCCATGATCAAGTACTTAGGGGTTGAATCTGAATCTAAAACCTTGGGGAATGCATGCTAACATACTAAAAAACTAATATACATCATATATATGCAAAATGGCACGAATTGAAACACATTAGAATGACCAACAAGTCACAACACGCAACAGCAGCAGGTCTGTCATGGATCATGCATAAGAACAGGTCATGTACTTCGGTTTTGGGGCTTAAAATGGATCCAAAAGCTTGCAACATGAATGCTAACATATAAATCAATGAGTTTACATCATATCCATGCAAATTCACACGAAAAGAAGGTCATTTGATCAAGCAACAAACCATAAGTTCACACAGCAGTCACGAAACAGAGGAGGTAGTTTTGCAATCAAGTTTCAAGCTTAAGATCTCATAATTTCTCCAAAGAATCTAAAGAGTAAATCATTCATACATCACCTCCTATCAGTTAGTCATCGAATGGACAAGGAAACAAGCTCATAATATGTAACGCCCTGGGTTTTCATTTATACCAATATCTCATATGTGTTTATAAAATGCGCAAGTAAATTATTTAATTATGTGATTAATTATTTATAAATGTTTTATATTTAATTTTATTTTAAATGTATTAAATGATAATTACTTTATTTTAATGTTATTAATATCAAACATATTTATATATATATATATATATGTTAATTGTGGCACGAATTGTTTTATAAATCGCATGAACTTAGGCAATCCATATTAATTAATTATGCATGCATGACATTATAAATTATATGCGTATGTGATTTTACATTAATTGTAATATTTTAATAATTGAAATAAGTGTTAAGTTTGAAACTTTAAACGTTTAAATCCTTTTCTAATCGTTTTCGAATTGTTTAACTCCGTTTTCAATTTCGATTTTTGTGCCAACTTGGTATACTCGAATTATGTGAGTTATTAACGTGTTTACATGCTTACGTTGTAATTTTATGCTCGTTTGATTTAGTTTTGATTTCGGTTTTTGGAGACGGAACTTATAGGGCTTAAAACGCTTTTAGCGCCATGGGTTCCGGACGTCATATCTTGAGCTCGGGAATTCGGATTCGAATTCCGTCACCTATGTTGCCTTCGTATCGACGATTCGGAGACAATGGAACAAGCCTCATACCTTTTTAAGATCATTAAGACCTCCGAAATCCAATCGTAACAAGCAACTCGTGCAAGAAGAACCCCTTTTGTTGACTAGTCTTCATGGTGGGACCCCTTAACACCTCTCTAACCTAACCATACTTTAAACCATGACTAGTGTGCTAGAGTTAAGCCTTTCTTTCCCCTTTTGGTCAGCCAAAACAGAGCCAAACCCCCTCATTTTCTGCTGCAACAAATCGAGAGAGTGGAAGGAAGAAGAAGAGAAGAGAAAACCTTGGCCCTTGTGATTTTTGAGCTCAAATCACTTCCTTTCTTCTCTATATCTTGAAGGTATGTATATTTATGTATCCTCTACTCTTTTATACATGATTTCATCCATTTATTACTTGATTTGCATCAGATTTGATAAGGGTTTGGGCTAAGAGCATGAATAGGACTTTTTGGGGATTTTTGCTCTAATGACCTACTTAGTTGAGCAGCTGAATTCCTTGCTTATACATGATGATATGAGCTTGTTTCTTGGCCTATTTTTTTCCTAACTGATATTATATGATGTTAGGATGATTTTCTCTTTAGACCCTTTGATGAAATTATGTGATTTAGAGCCCCAAACTTGATGATCAAAACTGCCTCCCCTGTTTCGGGACTGCTGTGTGGAATAATGCCTTGTTGCTTGATCAAATAGCCTTCTTTGCGTGTGAATTTGCATGGAGATGATGTACACTCATTTTTTTATATGTTAGGATTCATATTGCAAGCCTTTGGATCCATTTTAAGCCCCAAAACCGAAATACATGACCTGTTTTTATGCTTAATCCATGACAGACCTGTTGCTGTTGCATTTTGTGGTTCGTTGGTCATTCTAATGTGCTTCAATTCGTGCCATTTTGCATATTTATGATGTATATTAGTTGTTTAGTACGTTATCATGCATTCCCCAAGGTTTTAGATTCAAATTCAGCCCCTAAGTACTTGATCATGGCATGATTTAACTAATTGGGCTCGTATGTGCTGTTTTGGCGCCCCAGACTTGCTGCTTGGTTTCGGTGCTCTTAACGTGTGATTTGGACTTTTCATCTAAATGAAAAATGCTCCTAACATGCTAAATATGTCTTATATCAAGTTTCATAAAATTTGGAGTTGATTTGGTATGTTTTTGGAACTGTTTTTGTATAGGGTTGTTTTGCCGGCAAGCTTTGTTTGCATTTTTGGGTCTGTTCCGAGACACCCCCGTGTCTCATTTGCCTTGTATTGTGTGACACCCCCGTGTCATGCCCTTTTAGAATTTATGTACTGCAACACCCCCGTGTCTCATTTGCCTTGTAATGTGAGACACCCCCGTGTCACTCCCCCTGCGCAACTCTTGTCTTTTCCTTTTCGGTTTTTGATTGTTTCACCTCCTTAACGCCTTTATCTTCAATCATGATGAACTATGAACTTGTTTTAATATGTGTTGAGAGTATGTTGGTTTGATTTCATAACATTTGGATGAGATTTAGGTATACTTTTATTGAATGCCATTTATGTGCGTTTTTGTGTCGTTTGTGATTTCCATAACCATTTCCCTTATCATATGAATTCTTCTTGTTTTCAAACTTTGGAAATATGTTATATTAAGTAATATGATGTATGTGGTAGCGTTTTGTGAAAGATTGAATACGTGCTAGGCTCCTATTTGAATTTCTTGAATTGAATTGATTGGAAACGTGAATTTATGAATTGAATGAAAGTGAACGAATGATTGAATGACTTGATTATGTGATTTAAATTCCTTAATAGTGCACATGAACATTTCCATGATATTTATGATCTTTTATGCATTCATTGCATAATCATTTCATTGCCGAGCATCTTATTTGGTCATATTGAGTCTCACTTCACCTCTCTTGCACAGATTTTGATCCCGTTGGAGATGAGGCCGGTCAGTGAGGCTCTTGTGCTCTCTTTTGTTGGTTTAAGGTGGGTTTCTCTTCTATGTAGATAGATGACCCTATATATACTCCCAATGTTAAAAGTTTTCGGCCAAAAACATATATATGTATATAGAGTCGTTTTAATGAATAAATGTATTTAAAGTAAAGCCTTTCTTTCATGAACCTACCAAATATTTTGGCGAGAATGAATGAATGTTCACAATGAATGGGGCCCAGGGACTTGGTGTGAGTGGGGACCCGAGGAGGCATGGCCTGACGGGAAACCCTCACACTAGTCCCACTAATGAACGGCGTAACCGGACCTCGTTAGGAGTTAGCGAGGAATGGACGCTGAGTGCCATCTGGGGAGTCATGTTCCCCTTTTGGTCAATGAATGGGTGGATGGGCCTTGCTAACCCGCCACCAACCCGGAGGAAGAAGGTGTAAATGGTATTGAATGCGCACGAAAGAATGATATGCATGAACAGAATGAATGAATGTTAATGAATGTTAATGTATTACATGAGGTGTTGGTTGGAGATAATGCACGCCCACTCGCCGGGCCAATAATGACCTAATGTTAATGAATTGTTATAATCCCTTTTGATGATTTCTATTTGCCCACTTGGGAAATTCTTCAAAACCTCACTTGGGATTATAAATTGCATGTGAATGTTTAATTAATATCGTATATTATATTATGCCCTGCTTTTATACCCACCAGTCCCTTTTGGACTGAACCCGTTTGGCTTTCAGATGTGTTGTGCAGGTATCAAGGGAGCTAGGCGGGATTTCGAGTCATAGGTTTTACTTTCGTCTTTTAGCCCTTGTATTTTGGTCTTACACTCACATATTGCACGTTGGATCATTGTATTGATTAATAATGGAGCGTATTGGTTGTTTGAGCCTTGACGGCATTTGATAATGTATATGGATTATTTTTGGAGTTTGATTGCTCATTGTTTATATTATGGCCAGTTATTGCTTCCGTATTTGTAATCACTCTGATTTTATGGTTTAAGGGTTAGCCCGCCTAGCATAGCGTGTGTGTTTGTCCCCGTTCGCCGTGACTTAGCTCGAGTATGGATCGTCCATTTCATATTCGGGTAGGGTCTCGGTGCGGGGGATGTGGTACCTTGCGCTCGGGTGCTACATAATATCAGTTTTCAAGCACGAAATCAAGCAATAAAGGCAAAATGTACAGCAGCAGTTCGAAAAACAGGGGAGGGGATCCAACCTCAAGTTTCATGCTAAAAAACTCTCATTTCATCCAAGGGTTCTAAAAAGAAATCATCCATAAATCATCTAGCATGGCTTGGGTATCAAAAAGGAAGAGAAACAAGTTCATATAACCAAGTTTCATGCAAGAAATCAGCCCCAAACCTAAGCTACTCCAAGAAGGCAAGAATCCCTCAAAATCCTAAACATGTTCTAAATGAAACCCTTATCAAATCTGAAGCAAAACAAGAAATAAATGGATGAAATCAAGCATAGAAGAGTAGAGGATACATAAATATTCATGCCTTGAAGATTTGGTGAAGAAAGATGGTGATTTGAGCTCAAAATCACAAAAATGGCCAAAGTTCTTCCTATTTCTTCTCTCCCTCTTTCTCGATCAGTTGCAGCAGCAAATGGGGGGTTTTTGGCTCGTTTTTGCTGATGAAAGAGGTGGAGAAAGGGGCTAACTCAAGTACACAATCATGGTTTAAAGTATGGTTAGGTTTAGGTTGGCTTAAAGGGTCCCACCATAAAGACTAGTCAACAAAAGGGTTCTTCTTGCACGAGTTGTTCGATACGGTTGGATTTCGGAGGTCTTAATGATCTCAAAAAGGTATGAGGCTTGTTCCATTGTCTCCGAATCGTCGATACAAAGGCAACGGAGGTGACGGAATTCGAATCCGAATTCCCGAGCTCAAGATATCACGTAAGGAACCAAGGGTCCGCTAATTGCTCGTTAGCCCCCGATTTGGTTCCACAATTCAAAATAAATTCGTTAACAGGTCAAATGAAATCGAAAACATAAACCGAGCATATAGACATGTTCATAACACATATATTTACGACATACTAAATTTCCATAACATTTCGAAATCATTTCATATGAGAACGTAGCACCAATAAACAAGCATGCGTATATCCTTAATAAATTCATGCATTACAATTTAAAACTAAAGTTTAAATTCCATTTTAATTATGATCCAAGGTCAACAGATTTGAATAAATTAATGCAATTGATTAATGCATAATTGATTAACATAATACTTAAGTAACAATTTATAATAAAATTAAATAATAAACTTAAATACTAAACACTTATAAACAATTAATCACATAGTTAGCTAATTTAATTGCGCAATTTATAAGCAAATACGATACATTAGTTTAAACGAAAAGCCGGGGCGTTACAGAATATGATTCTTGGAAAATAACGTAACTTATGTTTAGTGTTTAGGATCTGATTTGGGTCAGCTGAATAGGATCATGGAGCGGGTCATGCGGGTCGGATTTAAGTGAAATTGGATCTCAAATTGGGTCAGAATTGAAATTGGGTCGCAGGTCAACATTTAGGCTTAAAAGGGTTGACTTTTCGTAGAATGACCATAACTTCTTCGTCCGAACTCCGAATTGAGCGATTCAAGAACCCACGAACTCGTAATCGAATTATCTACTCAATTTCATTAAGTTCTAACCATTTCTAGGCTTGGAAAATAAATTTATCATTTAGTCCCTAAATTATGCTTTAATATCCACATAAGCACATTATTTCGTTTAACCATAAAACATGCTATCAAAACTCTTTAAGCACAATACGAGCACATACTTATTATATCAAATAGCCACATAAGTCATGTAAATCATGTTTTTCACATAAGCACCAAATGTCTATCAAATTAAGGCATAAATCCACATAAATCATGCATAGAAAGGTAAATAGTACACTCTCGTGCCAAACCCTACCTTGATCGAGAAGCGGGGCGTCACATATACTGTGACGCCCTGATATTTCGGCCGTACAGGTATGATGTAAGTGTTTACCAAAATGCGCGAAATAATTAATTATACGTGTTTTATGTATTTAAATTTTATTTTAATTATATTAAATGTTAATTATTTAATTTAATGTTATTAATATTAATTGCATTTATATATATATATATATATATATATATATATATATATATATATATATATATTATTGTGTACGTGTGCATGTTATGCATGCATTTATATTTATAACTTATATATTGCATGCATGTATTTATTATATATATTATATACGTATGCATGCATGTATATTTATAAATTAATTTTTCATGCATGTATTCATAATATATTATATACGTATATAAATGTTACCTTATTTGTTAATATTTTGGATTCTATTGTTACTTTGCGTATGAGTGACATTTACGTGCTTCGTTTCTATTTGAATTGATACCGGAATTTTATACGAATTTAATATGTTGAACTTATACGTGTCTTGTATATGAATATTTGTTCATTTTGTATTTTCGGATTCATTTGCATGTGTTTCGGATTTAATTTGAATTTTGGAATCCAAGTCGGGGGCTAACGAGCACTTAGCGCACCCTTGGTTCCGTATTTAATATCTTGAGCTCGGGAACTCGGATTCGAGTTCCGTCAACTTCGCTGAACTCGTAACGAAAATTCGAGTTTAGTAAACTTAGCCTTATATTTTTCTAACGTCATTTGAACCTCCGAAATTCAACCGAAAAAACGAAACGGCGACGAAACTGACCTTGTTGCACTAAAATGGCCATAACTTATTCAATTGTTGACCAAATTAACCAAGGTTTGATGCTATAGAACCCTAACTCAACCACCTAATCTGCTGTACCAAGCCCTAACCGAACCAACCCTCACACAATTCACAAATCTCAGCCAAACTTACTGCTCTCCAGTTCTCTCCCGTAACCTATCATTCCTTGGAGATTTTGGAGCTCAAATCTTATCCAATCTTCATCCAATCAACAAGGTAAGCTTAGGGTTGTATTATATGTTCATTTCTGATCATTTTCATCCTTTCATCCCCAAATTTGATCATGGTTTCATGCATTTTTGGCTGATCTTGCAATAGAGGCGGTTTTGGACAATTATGTCGATCTTCTTCGATCCTTGATTGTTTTGATTGATTCCAAGCATGAAATTGATTGTTGTGACATCCTATTTTCATTTATGATCATTGATTTCATGGTAGTTGAAGTATTTATGAGATATCATTTATGGTTCCTTGAGAAAATTTCATAAAATGGCCACGTATGACTGCCTTTCATGTTTGAACTGTTGTGGGACTGATTTATACGATAAAATGGTATTGTTTTGCTACATATTTGATAGCTTAATTGGCCTGAACTTGTTGGGAATAAATGAGATCAGTTATGCCCTGTTTTCGCGATCTATACCCTGTTTTTTTGGCCTGAGAGTTGCTGTCAAAACTGCTGCGTTCTTTCCTTGCGTTTGTTGTCAATTTTGTGCATTGTTAGAGCTGTTTTGTTGTTGCATTTTGTGCCTCATGTTGCTGCATCAGTTGCTTGGAGTGCCGCCTTCTTTTACTCTGTTTTGAGCAAGGAAAGAGGGGCTGTCTGCGTTGAGTTGCAGCTGCTGCACGCCGAGACAGGGGTGTGTCTTTGTTCCTCTTTCCAGCGCGGAACGGGGGTGCGGGTTGGCCTGGGATTGCTGTACCGAGACACGGGGGTGTCTCGGTTTGGGCTTGAGTAGTGACACGGGGGGGTGTCACCCTGTTTTTTTTTTCCCGAACATTTGCCTGCGTCTTTTCCTTTTTCTGTTTGCATGAACAACGGTGATCGACATTTACGTCCATAAAGAGCTTCATAAGGGGCCATTTCAATCGAGGCTTGATAACTATTGTTGTAAGCAAACTCGATTAACGGCAACTGTTCATTCCACGAACTCTGAAAGTCCAATGCACATGCTCTCAACAAATCCCAGATACTTAATTAACCTTTCTGATTGTCCGTCGGTCTGAGGATGGAAAGCTGTGCTGAATTGAAGCCTTGTTCCCAAACACTTCTGTAATTCTTGCCATAACCTTGAAGTAAATCTGGGATCCCGATACGAGACAATACTAACAGGTACACCATGAAGCCTGACAATCTCATCATTGTACCTCTTGGCCAACTTACTCACTTTATCGGACATTCTGATAGCCAGAAAATGAGCTGACTTCGTCAACCTGTCCACAATAACCCAAATTCCATCGAAACCTCCTCTCACTTTTGGTAATCCCGAAACAAAATCCATAGCTATTTGTTCCCATTTCCATTCCGGGATAGGCAATGGTTGAAGTAGCCCCGATGGCTTTTGATGTTCAGCCTTTACCACTTGACAAGTCATACAATGCTTCACGAAGTTGATAACATCCCGTTTCAATCCATTCCACCAATAGAATTGCTTAAGATCCTTATACATTTTGTTCCCTCCGGGATGTATCAAATAACCTGACCGATGGGCTTCCTCAAGAATAATCCTTTTTAACTCTTCCGGGACAACAACTCTATTCTTGAACCTTAGAAGTCCCGTATCATCAAACCCAAACGGACACTCTGAATCAGCTCGAGCTTTCTCAGCTAATTTCTAAACCTCGGGATCGATCCTCTGAGCATCAAATAATCTCTGTTTAAGATCTGGTTGAACCGTAATATTCCGAACACTAGCCCTTAATCTGAACAACTCATTCTCATCTCCAATTTCCACTTTCACATTGGACACGCTAGCTTTCCGACTAAGCGCATCCGCGACCAAATTGGCTTTGCCGGGATGGTATCGGATTGTACACTCATAATCCGCCAAAAGTTCCATCCAACGCCGTTGTCTCTTATTCAATTCCTTTTGCGAGAATAAGTATTGGAGACTCTTGTGATTGGAAAAGACCTCGAACGAAATTCCATAAAGATAGTGTCTCCACTTACCCAAAGCAAAGATCACTACTGCTAATTCTAAATCGTGAGTGGGGTAGTTCTGTTCATGCTCTTTCAATTTCCTTGAGGCATAGGCGATTACTCTTCCATTTTTCATCAATACACATCCCAAACCTTCCTTTGAGGCGTCCGTATAAACTGTATATCCTTCTGTACCTTCGGGAAGTGCTAATACAGGAGCGGTGGTCAACTTTTCCTTTAAAAGTTGAAAGCTAGCTTCACATGCCTCGTCCCACTCAAACTTAACCGCTTTCTTAGTCAATCGGGTTAAAGGAGCCGCAATCTTTGAGAAATCCTGAACGAATCTCCGATAGTAGCCTGCCAAACCCAAGAAACTCCTTACTTTTGAAGCATTTTTCGGGCTTTGCCATTGAATAACCGTCTCAATCTTAGAAGGGTCTACCTCCAAACCTTTCCTTGAAATAATATGACCCAAAAATGCTACCCGATCAATCCAAAACTCGCATTTGCTAAACTTAGCATACAACCGATGTTCCCTTAAGGTTTCCAACACAATTCTGAGGTGCCTTGCATGATCCTCCGAAGTTCTCGAGTAAACCAAGATGTCATCGATGAAGATTACCACAAACTTATCCAAATAGGGCCGGAAAATTCGATGCATCATATCCATAAAAGCAGCCGAAGCATTAATCAATCCAAAAGGCATCACTACGAACTCGTAGTGTCCATACCGGGTGTTAAATCCCGTCTTCGGAATGTCCTCTTCCCGGATCTTCAATTGATAATATCCTTGTCTCAAGTCCAATTTTGAGTAAACCCCCGAACCTTGTAACATGTCGAATAAATCCTCAATATGGGGCAAAGGATACTTATTCTTTACGGTCATCCGATTAAGCTCCCGGTAATCTATACAAATTCTTAAAGTTCCATCCTTTTTCTTAACAAAGAGAACCGGAGCACCCCAAGGTGACGAACTTGGCCGTATATATCCAACTTTGAGCAATTCCTCTAATTGAATCTTTAACTCTTTCAATTCGGCCTGTGCCATCCGATACGGAGTCTTAGAATACGGTGTAGATCCTGGATGTAAGTCAATAACGAACTCGATCTCACGGTCGGGTGGTAGAGAACTCAAATTCTCCGGAAACACATCGGAGAAATCCTTAACAACCGCGGTATCCTCCAACTTAACTTGATCTTTCGGCCTATTAAGAAGGTAAGCAATAAATCCCGTTGCTCCTTCTCTCATCAACTTGTGAGCTTCCATATAAGACAAGAGAGATACCGTTCTTGATCCACTACCAATCACCAATTCTTTCCCCAAAATCACCTTCTTCGCAAAACAATCAACATTGGCCCGATGCCTGGACAACCAGTCCATACCCAAGATAACTTCATACCTCTTCATAGGCATAACAATTAAATCAGCCGGATATTCTTTCCCTTCAATCAGAACTGAACACTCCCGAACCAACTGACCTGTCTGAAGACTCCCTCCAAGTGGCAAACTCACCAAATAACAAGAAGAAAGACAGATAACAGGCAAGCACAGAGTGGCAACTATATCACAAGAAATAAAGCAATGCGTGGTACCCGGATCAAAGAGTGCATGAATGTTCATGTCATGTATGCATAGGGTACCTTCTACCACGGCTGTGGGATCAATCTCTGCATCTTGCTCCTCACCCTCGAGGGCGTAAGCACGAGCCTGAATCATTGGCCTTTGAGCTCCTTTCTGAAATCCGGGGTTCTTGTAGGGACATGTCTCCGCCATATGATCGCTTTTTCCACATATGAGGCATAAATTCAACCTTCTTCGACAATTATTGTAGGTATGGGTCGGTCCCCCGCAATGAGTACATGGAGGCACATCCGGGCGTGAATTTGTAGGTGCCGGTGCCATAAGTAGAGCCTTTGGTCGAGTCGGTGCGGCCTGAGAACCTTGTCCTCCAAACCGAGGCTTCTTAAATGGACCTTTAGGAGGTGGACTAGCTTGAATCATCGGCCTCTTTCCCGAATTCGATCCGGAACCTCTTCCCATTGGAGCTCTAAACATCGGATCCTTCTTCTTGAATTCCTCCTCTTGAACCAAAGCCCTTTGCACGGTGTCGACAAATGACTCGAAGTTGTGACCCGCTTGACCGTGTCTCAAGTCCTGTCTCAATCCCGCTATGAATTTCCTTGCTTTCCTCTTCTCATCCCGGGTGACATGAGGAGCATATTTCCCAAGCCTATTGAATACGGCGAGGTATTGAGTCACCGTACGAGCCCCTTGCTTTAACTCCATAAACTCTTGCTCCTTCCTCTCTCTTACCACTTCCGGTACAAAGCATTCCCGGAATTCTCTCTTGAAAACCTCCCAAGTCACTTCCTCTCCATCGACCTCAAGCTTCTCCCTTGTTCGTTCCCACCATTCATACGCATCCCCATCGAGTTGGAAGATAGCAAATTGAGCCTTTTCTTGCGTACTAAACTGTCGGACCCCAAATATCCTCTCCAATCTAATCAACCAACCCTCCGAGACTGCATCGTCAATAGAACCAGAAAACCGAGGGGGGTTGTAACTCAGAAACACCCCATGAGGATCTTTATTGTTATGGTTTGGTGGAGGAGCTTGTTGTTCTGCTTGTTGTGGTGGGGGAGCTTGAGCCCTCCTATGCTCGACATAGTTGAAAACTGCTTCCATAAAATTCCCCATATCCATCGGTGGTGCTTGTGGTTGGGGTGGAGGCGTAGGAGATCGATCATGATGACGACGATGTCCGGGAGATCTCTCACGGTGTCTACGCTGAGGCATCCTGTTCAAGAAATACTGAAATGCATGCTATTTTTAGTCCATGCATGCAAGTGCAAGTAATTCGATCAAAATTCAAGATTTAAAGCACACAAGCACGTAAACAATGCATATGCAACACATTGACAAGTTGTTCCTAAAGCCGAACGACTTAACTGACTCAACACGACACTAGAGCCCGGGTTTTGCAACCCTAAGCTCTGATACCACATAAGGATGTAGCACCCGAGCATAAGGTACCACATCCCCTGCACCGGGACCCGACCCGTATATGAAATGGAAGTCCATACACGTGCCAAGTCCACGGCGAACGGGTACACAACACACACGCTATGCCAGGCGGGACTAACCCTTAAACCAATCAACTCAAGATAACAGAAAATCAGAGTTAAAATAATACGCGGAAGCAAGAATATCATAGCATATAAACAATGAGCCACCAAGCTCCAAAAATAGATATACAAAAGCATTCCATAATCAACGGCGCTCATGGCCTACAAAAATCATAACGCTCCAAGCATAAACTATGATCATATACAAAATTCCAATAAGAGTATGAATATGAGACAAAAGGAAGTGCTAAACATAAATGCAAGACCTAAACGACTTGTATTCCCGCCTAGCACTCCTATACCTGCACAAAACAACTGAAAACAACCGGGTTCAGTCTAAAAGAGACTGGTGGGTATAAAAACGGGGCATAAAATATATAATATCGCATAAATTAAACACATACATGCGAGCCCTAATCCCGTATAAGGTTTGATAAGAATTTTCCAAGTGGTTAAAACAAAAGAAAACATCAACGGGATTACGACATTCATATTCATTCATAAATGTTCATAAGGGTTTATGGCCCGGCGAGTGGGCGTGCACAATCTCCAACCTACTCCTCGTGTAATCATAATTAATTATTCAATAATTCATTATCATACATAAATCTTTTGTGCTCATAAATACATGATCATAATCATTCATATACTCCTTCTTCCTCCGGGTGGTGGACGGGCTTGCAAGACCCGGCCAACGGTTCATACATAGGCCAATGGGGGTACATGAATCCCCCAAGGGCACTCAGCTCCCATTCCCCGCTAAAACTCCTAGCGAGGGCCGGTATCACCGTAGTTTGGTTGGGACTAGTATATGGGATCCCCGTCAGCCCTTGCTTCCTCGGTTAGCCACATATACTAAGTCCCGGGGCCCATGCAATCATAAATCATAAATATCTCGCCAAATATAAGGTAGGGTTCATAAATAAAAAGAAGGGGTCATACGTTTGAAATTATTTACCCGAAATGACTCGATATATATAAATATACGATTTTGGCTTAAAACTTTGCACATAAGGAATATATATGGTTATTTTAACTAATAGAAGAAAAACCCACCTTTACCAAAGCAAAATAAAGGCACAAGCGTCTCAATGCTCGCCCTCGTCTCCGACCAAACCCGAATCTGTGCAAAAGAAAAAGTATGAGACTCAATGACCACATATGACACTCGGCAATGAAGTGCATATGACATGAATGCATAAATGATCATATATATATCAATAAAATGTTCATGTGCACTATTAAGAGATTTAAAACATATAATCATTCATTCGTTCATATATTTCATTCAATTTCATAAGTTCATAAATTCATATAAATTTCATAAATTCATAAATTCATAATATTCATAAATTCATAAATTAATAATTCATAATGCATATCAATTAATCTAACATTCATTTAATAAGCATAACATATAATATTCATATTCACATTTAGAAATAAAATAAATAAAACGTTCAATCAAAAGTCGGTAGAATAAATACGCGAAATAGAAATCAATTAATTTCAGTAATTCAATTAAATCAAATAATATTTAGAATATATAATAAACATATATAATATATAATATAATAACATATATATACATAATATATATATATATAATCACGTACACACACAACACACCCATGCATGCATATATATATACTACATGCATAATATATATACTATATATATTATACACATGCATGCAAAATAAATAACAAACACACACAAATACATATATATATATATACACAGCCACACACATGCATGCAAGAACACCACACACGCAGCACACACCCAGCAGCCATGCAAACAAAACAGCAGCAGCAACAGTCCAGGAACGCAGCAAAAGAAATCCAGAAAAACGGGGTGACACCCCCGTGTCACCTCCTAAGCCTGGACCGAGACACCCCCGTGTCACCTCCTAAGCCTGGACCGAGACACCCCCGTGTCTCGGTACAGCAAAACCAGCCCACACAGCACCCCCGTGTCTCGCCGGAAAAGCAACAACGACACCCCCGTGTTGCACAGCAGCAGTGACGTCTCTGTTCTGGCAGCAAAAGACGCAGAAACAAGGCAGAACTTCAAGCGAGAAATGCAAGCAACAAAGGCAGCTAAACAAGGTACAAAATGCAGCACAAACACAACAAGAACACACAACACAAAGCCACGAATTGGACAGCAAAAGAAAGAAGAAAATTATAGCAGTTTGACAGCCAAAAACCAGTCCAAAAACAGGGTATAAACTTGAAGAAAACAGGGCATGCTTGCATTCAATTAATCCGACTTAGTTCAGGTCCATAAGTCCACCAAATGTGCAGCAAAACATCATAAATTCAACAAGTAATTCAGTTCCAAAAGTGATCAATCAAGACATGGAAGCGTACGTGACCTTTATGCGAAATTTTCTCAAAGATGTCATAAATGATATATCATAAATATCTCAACAACCACGAAATCAATGACCATAAATGATATGAGGATGTCAAAATAATCAATCTCAAGCTTGGAATCAATCTAAATCATTGAGAATCAAAGAAGATCAAGAATTTGCACAAAAACTCTTATTTTCGGAAATTTGCCCAGAAAATAATAAAACCATGCTCAAAATCATGAATGAAAGGGTGAAAATGATCAGAAACAAACATATAATACAACCCTAAGCTTACCTTGATGATTGGTTGAAGTTTGGAAGAGATGTGGCTCATTTTGTACAACAAGGTCAAGTTGAATGCCGTTTCGTTTTTCGGTTGAATTTCGGAGTTTCAAATGACTTAGGAAAAATGTAAGGCTAAGTTTACTAAACTCGAATTTTCGTTACGAGTTCAGCGGAGTTGACGGAACTCGAATCCGAGTTCCCGAGCTCAAGATATTAAATTCGGAACCAAGGGTACGCTAAGTGCTCGTTAGCCCCCGATTTGGTTCCTCGAAACAAATTGAATCCGTTAACATATCAAATGAATTCGAAAACATAAAACGAGCATAAAATCATGTCCATAACACGTATATATACGACATATTACAAATTCGCGGCAATTCAATATCATATCATATAAGAACGAAACACAAAATAAACGAACAAACTCATACATGCAATTCATGCATAAATTATGAAATTCCATGCAAAATTCAACAAAATCCATGAATAAATAATTCCCATGCAAAAATGAAATAATTAAACAAATTCTAATATTAAATAAATTAATTAAAGTCACGTAAATATATATATATAAATAATTAATTAATATGATTAAACATGATTAATTAACATAACATATAATTAGCATAATCATTAAATTAATAATAAAATAATTAAACATATATATACATATAATACGAAATATATATATATAAAATTTATAATATTAAAATAAAATAATATAATATAATATAATAAAATAATAACAATTATAATAAAATTAAATATAAAACATGTAAAACAATTAATTCTCGCAAATTGGTAAATACATACGTCGTACCTTTACGTCCGAAAAGTCGGGGCGTTACAATCTCTCCCCCTTAAAAGAATCCGTCCTCGGATTCACTGCTCGCTCGAAAACAACTCGGGGTGAAACCTTTTCATCTTATCCTCCGTCTCCCACGTAGCCTCTTTGGCTTTATCACTTCTCCAAAGAACCTTGACTAGTGGAATACGTCGATTTCGAAGTTCCTGAAACTTTCGATCCAATATCTTAATCGGCTTCTGAACGAAGGTGAGATCCGGTTCTAATTCCACTTCTTCAACCGGTAGAACCTCGGACTCGTCTCGATAATACTTTCGGAGCTGTGAAACATGAAACACGTTATGAATTCCAGTCAAACTCGGAGGCAAGTCCAATCGATAGGCCGTATCCCCAATCTTCTCCAAAATCTCATACGGTCCTATATACCGAGGGTTTAATTTTCCTCCTCGTCCAATCCTTGAGAACCCTTTTCGTGGGGAAGCCTTTAAGAAAACCTTATCTCCAATCTCAAACTCCAAATTCTTCCTCCGAAGATCTGCATAACTCTTTTGTCGATCCTGAGCGGCCTTCATCCGTTGTCTAATTATCTGGACCTTATCAATAGCTTCTTGTACAACCTTAGAGGGTTTTTCCTTCTTTTCCCCTCTTTTAATCCCTTCTTGCTTGGTCCAATTCCATTCCTCCAAGTCAAAGAACAACGGTGATCGACATTTACGTCCATAAAGAGCTTCATAAGGGGCCATTTCAATCGAGGCTTGATAACTATTGTTGTAAGCAAACTCGATTAACGGCAACTGTTCATTCCACGAACTCTGAAAGTCCAATGCACATGCTCTCAACAAATCCTCCAGATACTTAATTAACCTTTCTGATTGTCCGTCGGTCTGAGGATGGAAAGCTGTGCTGAATTGAAGCCTTGTTCCCAAACACTTCTGTAATTCTTGCCATAACCTTGAAGTAAATCTGGGATCCCGATCCGAGACAATACTAACAGGTACACCATGAAGCCTGACAATCTCATCATTGTACCTCTTGGCCAACTTACTCACTTTATCGGACATTCTGATAGCCAGAAAATGAGCTGACTTCGTCAACCTGTCCATAATAACCCAAATTCCATCGAAACCTCCTCTCACTTTTGGTAATCCCGAAACAAAATCCATAGCTATTTGTTCCCATTTCCATTCCGGGATAGGCAATGGTTGAAGTAGCCCCGATGGCTTTTGATGTTCAGCCTTTACCACTTGACAAGTCATACAATGCTTCACGAAGTTGATAACATCCCGTTTCAATCCATTCCACCAATAGAATTGCTTAAGATCCTTATACATTTTGTTCCCTCCGGGATGTATCGAATAACCTGACCGATGGGCTTCCTCAAGAATAATCCCTTTTAACTCTTCCGGGACAACAACTCTATTCTTGAACCTTAGAAGTCCCGTATCATCAAACCCAAACGGACACTCTGAATCAGCTCGAGGTTTCTCAGCTAATTTCTAAACCTCGGGATCGATCCTCTGAGCATCAAATAATCTCTGTTTAAGATCTGGTTGAACCGTAATATTCCGAACACTAGCCCTTAATCTGAACAACTCATTCTCATCTCCAATTTCCACTTTCACATTGGACACGCTAGCTTTCCGACTAAGCGCATCCGCGACCAAATTGGCTTTGCCGGGATGGTATCGGATTGTACACTCATAATCCGCCAAAAGTTCCATCCAACGCCGTTGTCTCTTATTCAATTCCTTTTGCGAGAATAAGTATTGGAGACTCTTGTGATCGGAAAAGACCTCGAACGAAATTCCATAAAGATAGTGTCTCCACTTACCCAAAGCAAAGATCACTGCTGCTAATTCTAAATCGTGAGTGGGGTAGTTCTGTTCATGCTCTTTCAATTTCCTTGAGGCATAGGCGATTACTCTTCCATTTTGCATCAATACACATCCCAAACCTTCCTTTGAGGCGTCCGTATAAACTGTATATCCTTCTGTACCTTCGGGAAGTGCTAATACAGGAGCGGTGGTCAACTTTTCCTTTAAAAGTTGAAAGCTAGCTTCACATGCCTCGTCCCACTCAAACTTAACCGCTTTCTTAGTCAATCGGGTTAAAGGAGCCGCAATCTTTGAGAAATCCTGAACGAATCTCCGATAGTAGCCTGCCAAACCCAAGAAACTCCTTACTTCTGAAGCATTTTTCGGGCTTTGCCATTGAATAACCGTCTCAATATTAGAAGGGTCTACCTCCAAACCTTTCCTTGAAATAATATGACCCAAAAATGCTACCCGATCAATCCAAAACTCGCATTTGCTAAACTTAGCATACAACCGATGTTCCCTTAAGGTTTCCATCACAATTCTGAGGTGCCTTGCATGATCCTCCGGAGTTCTCGAGTAAACCAAGATGTCATCGATGAAGATTACCACAAACTTATCCAAATAGGGCCGGAAAATTCGATGCATCATATCCATAAAAGCAGCCGGAGCATTAGTCAATCCAAAAGGCATCACTACAAACTCGTAGTGTCCATACCGGGTGTTAAATCCCGTCTTCGGATTGTCCTCTTCCCGGATCTTCAATTGATAATATCCTTGTCTCAAGTCCAATTTTAAGTAAACCCCCGAACCTTGTAACATGTCGAATAAATCCTCAATATGGGGCAAAGGATACTTATTCTTTACGGTCATCCGATTAAGCTCCCGGTAATCTATACACATTCTTAAGGTTCCATCCTTTTTCTTAACAAAGAGAACCGGAGCACCCCAAGGTGACGAACTTGGCCGTATATATCCAACTTTGAGCAATTCCTCTAATTGAATCTTTAACTCTTTCAATTCGGCTGGTGCCATCCGATACGGAGTCTTAGAATACGGTGTAGATCCTGGATGTAAGTCAATAACGAACTCGATCTCACGGTCGGGTGGTAGAGAACTCAAATTCTCCGGAAACACATCGGAGAAATCCTTAGAAACCGCGGTATCCTCCAACTTAACTTGATCTTTCGGCCAATTAAGAAGGTAAGCAATAAATCCCGTTGCTCCTTCTCTCATCAACTTGTGAGCCTCCATATAAGACAAGAGAGATACCGTTCTTGATCCACTACCAATCACCAATTCTTTCCCCAAAATCACCTTCTTCGCAAAACAATCAACATTGGCCCGATGCCTGGACAACCAGTCCTGTAACACCCCAAACGGAGGATGCCACATCCCCCGCACTAAGACCCAGTCCTGATCACGAAATGGAAAGTCCGTGCCCGAAACCGAATCAAAGCGAACGGGAGACCAACTCACACACTAGACTAGGCGGATCTAACTCGACAGACTCAGAGCGCGGAAGCAATTTAAACAATTATCATCAGATAGCAGAAGCAAATAAATCAACGTATAAAATAAGTGACGGGTTCAACTAGCATAGATACCTAGTCCCGAATCTCAAATCATCGCAACATAAAAACCAACATAAGTATCAGCAGAATAGCTAATTACATCCAAATGC
Organism: Lantana camara; assembly: GCA_037501455.1. NCBI lineage: Eukaryota > Viridiplantae > Streptophyta > Magnoliopsida > Lamiales > Verbenaceae > Lantana > Lantana camara. Next base: position 47,877,070 of record CM074865.1, read on the forward strand.
TAGCATACTAACCCCACACGGGTTTAAGCCTAAATAGAGCATAAAACATAATCTCCAAAAGCGAAATAAGAATACATAACATAAATAGAGTATGTGACAAATGCATCTTAACACCAACTAAACCGACAAGTGTGACTCAGAAGACTCACTTCCGCCTAGCTCAAGCCAAAAGGAAACCTGCAAACTAAAAGATAAAATGAGGGGGGGGGTCAGTCAACTGACTGAGTGAGGGGGCTAACGCACACCCAATATATATATATACAGAGCACAGCACAGAATAAAAGGATGGACTCATGAACCGGGGATAGGTGTTGCATACCAAAACATTTCGAAACAACCCAAATAAATATAGATATAAGTTTAGAAACCATTTCCAAAAGGACTCTATCCCGATTCATAATTCCATAACATAACATAATCAACTGCTCGGCGAGTACGAGCTTCCCACCTTTACTCCTCAGAACATAAATCACAATCAATCCAACCGTTACACCAATGATGGAGGGGATGTACAGTCCCCAAAACCATCTATAATAACACCGTCTAAAATAGACTCGATCTCAAGAGGGTAGCGAACCCACAAGAGTCATCCCCGGATAAAACACCGAAGGCTCAAGATATCACACCTCCCTCATCACCCTAAGGTCGCGCAATGATATCTCAAATGGAAACTAGCACAGTGGCTTATCCGACGGCCCTATGCCGTACCGGTCTCCACTCGTACCAGCTCCTGGATCCACATACAAAACAGTACAGAATAGAACAGATACCATATATCATGGCTAACTCGCTACAGAATCATAACACAACTGATTTTTCCAAAAAAGCTCACATATACCTCCATAATAGTTTTCCAAAACCAAAGGTGGTCCATAAGATCATACCCATATCATATCCAACACATACTAAATCATAAGTATAAGATATACTTGCATGCGGGGATTAAAACAGCACATTAAGGCCATAGGTCAATAACTATACAAAATCCTAAACCTCACCTCGTGAAAGTAGAGTCTGAGAGTGTGAAGGGCCAAACACTCTAAACCTCGGGCCCACTGGCACCACCAAACTCTGTGACAAGACATACAGAAGCCCAAACTTAGACTCTATATGAACCAAACAAGATGCACGGCGTTGCTCAACATGATCGTGGTTATGCATGAGTGTTCATGTTGTGCTTCTAAGGTGGTGTCGTGGTCAATTAAGGCATACCCATGTGCAACAAGGTCATATTTACAAGTAGCAATTCTAAATATAAGTATAAGAGTAATTCAGATATTGAACAACATTTAATGTTCCAAACATGAATCAAAGTCATATTATATCAAATAGATTCGTATTTAAGCAAGTACAATTTAATTTACCAAGATCATTTTAAAAGTAAGACTTAGGGTCCAATTTCACATACTTGAGAGCAAGGAGATTAATTTCACAATTAATACACTCGTTCTCCATAATTAACACGCCAATCCATTCTCATAAAATATCAATAAGACAAATTGTTGATACATTATTTCTTGAATATTCCTGCTCCGTAAAGTATGGTCAAAAGTACTTACTTCAAACATAAAACTTAATTTATTAACGTATTCTACATAATACATCAAGTTCCAAATTAAATAAAAACCAAACAAGAGATATTACATTTTAATTAAATATCCTAAACCAAAATCAATCACCAAGACTCGGATCTGATTAATCATCAAATTTCAAGATTCATACATAAGTCCATAAATAGTCAGATTTATATTCATATGCATTTCATATTAAGATACAAAACACACTATCGATTTATTTATTACGGAGTTACCAAATCAGTTTTACAACTTTCATCTAACCCAATTAGCAACAAATTTTTATAAGCCAAAGTCCCAAATTAATATAATACTAATTGATCAAAACAAGGATTCACTTATTAAATCACCTATAATTTAATAAGTAGTTCTGCTAAACCAATTAAATCCGATTATCCTTAGAATATCAACAATAGATGTTTCATATAACAATTTTCTGGCAACCAACCAAATTTCCATTCACAGATCGGTACTACAATTCAATTACACAATACAAAATTATACTTAATTAAGATATGAGAAATGAGAAGAAAAAGGGGGTTCTCGGCTACCGATTGCTGTTGTCGAATTCATATACTGAGAAATCGAGAAGGAGGTGGTCGTACAGGTCTGAACCCCACTGCGGCGGTGGCCATGCATCAGACTCGTGCCCGGATCTATGGCCAGAGAACACCGCGGTTGTCGTTGCGGGCAAGGAAGGGGCCGCTGGAGTTGCTGCGTTCTGTGGCTTCTCTTCTTGGCTGAGACAGAAGCGAGGCGTGCGGCGGCAAGATGGTGAGGAGGATGGTGGATGGTGGTAAAAGAACTTTCCCCCAAATCTTTTAGATCTAGAACGAGAGAGAGAGAGAGAGAGAGAGGTGGTTGCGCTGCTGCTTCTCGTCTTCTTAAATGGGAGAGGGAGATTCGACCCAAGAGAGATGGGAGGAGAAGGCAACGGCGACACGATGTCTCTGGAGCAGAGGTGTTGCCGGCGTGTGAAGACAGCTAGCGCGGTGGCTGGCGATCTGGTGAAATTGCTGTGCCGCTGCTACATCACTGACGGAGGGGAAGAAAAGGGCTGAGTCGCGACGATTGTAGGTGGAGCTGAATCGCCGCCGTGGCGAGGAGATCTCGGAAGAGAAAATCGCTGCACCGCTGCTGGAGCTCGCCGAAGACGAAGGGGGAAGGAGAAACAGGGTGGTGCTGTGGCGTGGTGCGAGGTGCCGGCGAAAAATGGTGGTCAGCGGCAGTGGTGTGGCTGTCGGAGAGGGGTGGCGCCGCTGTTGGCGAGCTTCCGCTGATGAGGGGAGAAAGGAACTGCTGAAGTTCTAAGGGAGAAGAAGAAAATGAAATGGCTGCTAGGGTTTCTCGGTGTATAAGGAGACCCATTCCCCGAAATTGCACATAAGTCCCTCGAGAGTTAAAGTCAAGCGATTAAGTCCACAGATTTAAGTATGATTTAAATCAAGCCCAATTAGACATTTCGTAATTATAAAAGCACCCACAGAATTAAAAATAAGGTCCAATTAAGCCCAAATTCGAAATTAATAAATTAGAAAGAGAGTCCCAAATGATTAGGCAAAGTTCAATTAAGTCCTATCATTAAAATACAAAATTCAATTAAGTCCCTCAAAGAATTCAAGTCATGCAATTGAGTCCCGAAGTTCAAGTAAGGTTCAAATAGATCCAATTAAAGATTTTGTAGTTATAAACGCATCCCCAAGGTTTTAAAGTAGTATACAATTAAGTCCAATTTGATTCCTCATAATTAGAAAACGATCCCCAACGTCCGATAATTCTAATTTAACCCACATAATTTAAATTAAAGAGCAAATAGGTACTAGGCACATATTTCAATTAAGTCCACATATTTCCGTGGGATTACAATTGAGTCAATTAAACAATTAAAACATGAATAAAGCGATTCACGCACACACGGAGTTAAATAAATAACAATCTAATCGTACGAAAACGACATTGTATCTTGCTCTGAAAATGCGGGGTGTTACAACCTTCCCCCCTTAAGAGAACCTGGTCCCCAGGTTCCACTGCTGCGCTGGAAAAGCTTCGAGTGATAGTGTCTTAACCCTTCTCGAGGTGTTGCGTAAAACTTAGCCTCCGTTGTGAAGTTTACTCTCATTGTCTTTACTGAACCTTTCCCGTGATGTCTCGTTGCCATTGGGATCCATTCGAGTACTGGACCGTTGCTTTCATCAAGTTGTTCATCATTCCCATAAGACGAATAGTTGTCACTGCACTCAACTTCAATGGCGTTGCAAACTCGTCACTACAGACCGTAGCCAAGACAACGCGTAACGCAACCTTAACAAACAAGAGAGAATCCCATCCCTCAGCACAAAAGGTGAGAGAACCCCGTCACTCGAACATAGAAAGCGAGAGAACCCCGTCTCTCGAACACAGAAAGCGAGAGAACCCCGTCTCTCGATCACATAAGAGAGAGCCCCGTCTCTCGAGCAGAAAATTGAGAGAACCCCGTCTCTCAGCCTAAGTTGGACAGATTCCAGCATCTTCCAACATTCTAGTTTAAGAAATTCCAACATTTCTCAAACCCCTAAATTCAAGAGAATCCAGCATCTCGCGAACAACTAAGTACAAGAGAATCCAGCATCTCTCGTGAACAAAGCTTAGAAAGAATCCAGCATCTTTCTATCACATAAGTAGAGAATCCTGCGACTCTCTAACCCATAAATTGAGAGAATGAACATCTCCCAAGCACGTAAAAGAGGGAACCTAAGGTCTCTCTGGCGCAAAAATCCACTGATCAATTATTCATACATACACACATCAGAATAACACTTGACGAAAAGTATGTGATGCATGTTTGGTGTACCTTATACAACTGATATCGGTATCCCTTGAGTATAGATTCAATGCTCATACCTCAACTCAAGGGGGATATCGCGATGGAATCTCTGTAAAACAAGGTTACAGTACGTATGTATGCTATATGAGAAGTCAGTGAGCAATCAAGAGAGTTTTAAATCACAAAGACATGAATAGTTCACATAAGTACATAATTCATTCATTTCAGTAATGGTCCAAAACACGTAGAAATTTCAAGTTACAAATACTAGATCAGATATCCAAGTTATCACAATTAAAACAACAATAGTCATCACATACATCAAGCAAAACAAGGTAAGAGTATTTAAGCGATGCATGTATGCAAATGCCATGAATGCTAATACCTCAATATTCGGGTTCATCTTGATCCCCGATTTGAAGTCGTTGATCTCGTATTTGTTGTTTGTTAGCTCTCGATCGATCACAATCGAAAACCTTGTGCTCCTTCGACCCACAAGCATAGCACCTATTCAATCGATCCCGACACGCGTCGTAAGCGTGGTTGGTTCCCCCACAATGGGTACACGGTTGGATTTCTTTCTTCAGCTTTCGAGGGTTTCTGTTCTTATGCTTCTTTCCACGAACCTTCTTGGTTCGAGTTCCATGGTGATCGGATCTCTCTCTCACGTATAAATTTGAGCATAAGCCCAGCTCAGGTCTAGGCCCCGACACATTTCTTTCCTTACTTTTTGTCAACCACCTATTTTCAACTCGTAATGCTTTCTCCGTGGCCTTATCCCATGTGCTTGTATCCTCAGCAATTAAGGCTTCCTTGAACTCATCCCGAAGACCTTCCGTAAAGTATCTAGCCTTGACCCGATCATTACTCGTAAGGTGGGGCACATGAATACCCAACCTCTCAAATTCTCCTAGGTAGTCCACAACGGTTCTTTCTCCTTGTTTTAAAGTGAGGAATTCTTCGAATCTTCGTTCTTGTAAAATGACCGGTGCAAACCTCTTCCGGAATTCTCGAACAAACACATCCCACGTCAACTCCTCGCTCGTTGCCTCTAATTGTTGGGCAAGTCTTTTCCACCATTGTCTCGCCTGTCCTTGTAGGAGGAACGTAGCAAGGCGAGCCATATCCTGAGAGTTGCATGGCCATATCTGAAAAATGCCCTCCATTTCCAAAAGCCACTCTTCGGCCCTTATATCATTCCCTTCCCGAAATTGGGGAGGGTTAAGTGTCCTAAATTCTCGGTACATCATTGCCATCAGTCGAAGATTGTCCCTGGTCGCTCAGATTTGGATGAGACGGTTGACTGTGGTATTGTTGATGCGGCGGCATCCTGCAAATCTCACCACTTCAATGTCGAAACATGCATGTCGATTAGTAAATGCTCATGCCACGTAATAAATCAATCAAGAACTACCAAGAAATGCAATGCATCAAGTAGTATAAATTCGGCAAAGTGATGAAAATTCAAATGCATAGCTCTTCAAATCATAATGCAGGTGCGCACATAACCAAATTGTCCTACGCCGTACGACCTAGACAGACACAACACGATACTAGAGCTCGGTTTTGCAACCTAGAGCTCTGATACCACTTAAGGATGTAACACCCCAAACGGAGAATGCCACATCCCCCGCACTAAGACCCAGTCCTGATCACGAAATGGAAAGTCCGTGCCCGAAACCGAATCAAAGCGAACGGGAGACCAACTCACATACTAGGCTAGGCGGATCTAACTCGACAGACTCAGAGCGCGAAAGCAATTTAAACAATTATCATCAGATAGCGGAAGCAAATAAATCAACGTATAAAATAAGTGACGGGTTCAACTAGCATAGATACCTAGTCCCGAATCTCAAATCATCGCAACATAAAAACCAACATAAGTATCAGCAGAATAGCTAATTACATCCAAATGCTAGCATACTAACCCCACACGGGTTTAAGCCTAAATAGAGCATAAAACATAATCTCCAAAAGCGAAATAAGAATACATAACATAAATAGAGTATGTGACAAATGCATCTTAACACCAACTAAACCGACAAGTGTGACTCAGAAGACTCACTTCCGCCTAGCTCAAGCCAAAAGGAAACCTACAAACTAAAAGATAAAATGAGGGGGGGGGGGGGTCAGTCAACTGACTGAGTGAGGGGGCTAACGCACACCCACAATATATATATACAGAGCACAGCACAGAATAAAAGGATGGACTCATGAACCGGGGATAGGTGTTGCATACCAAAACATTTCGAAACAACCCAAATAAATATAGATATAAGTTTAGAAACCATTTCCAAAAGGACTCTATCCTGATTCATAATTCCATAACATAACATAATCAACTGCTCGGCGAGTACGAGCTTCCCACCTTTACTCCTCAGAACATAAATCACAATCAATCCAACCGTTACACCAATGATGGAGGGGATGTACAGTCCCCAAAACCATCTATAATAACACCGTCTAAAATAGACTCGATCTCAAGAGGGTAGCGAACCCACAAGAGTCATCCCCGGATAAAACACCGAAGGCTCAAGATATCACTCCTCCCTCATCACCCTAAGGTCGCGCAATGATATCTCAAATGGAAACTAGCACAGTGGCTTATCCGACGGCCCTATGCCGTACCGGTCTCCACTCGTACCAGCTCCTGGATCCACATACAAAACAGTACAGAATAGAACAGATACCATATATCATGGCTAACTCGCTACAGAATCATAACACAACTGATTTTTCCAAAAAGGCTCACATATACCTCCATAATAGTTTTCCAAAACCAAAGGTGGTCCATAAGATCATACCCATATCATATCCAACACATACTAAATCATAAGTATAAGATATACTCGCATGCGGGGATTAAAACAGCACATTAAGGCCATAGGTCAATAACTATACAAAATCCTAAACCTCACCTCGTGAAAGTAGAGTCTGAGAGTGTGAAGGGCCAACCACTCTAAACCTCGGGCCCACTGGCACCACCAAACTCTGTGACAAGACATACAGAAGCCCAAACTTAGACTCTATATGAACCAAACGAGATGCACGGCGTTGCTCAACATGATCGTGGTTATGCATAAGTGTTCATGTTGTGCTTCTAAGGTGGTGTCGTGGTCAATTAAGGCATACCCATGTGCAACAAGGTCATATTTACAAGTAGCAATTCTAAATATAAGTATAAGAGTAATTCAGATATTGAACAGCATTTAATGTTCCAAACATGAATCAAAGTCATATTATATCAAATAGATTCGTATTTAAGCAAGTACAATTTAATTTACCAAGATCATTTTAAAAGTAAGACTTAGGGTCCAATTTCACATACTTGAGAGCAAGGAGATTAATTTCACAATTAATACACTCGTTCTCCACAATTAACACGCCAATCCATTCTCTTAAAATATCAATAAGACAAATTGTTGATACATTATTTCTTGAATATTCCTGCTCCGTAAAGTATGGTCAAAAGTACTTACTTCAAACATAAAACTTAATTTATTAATAACGTATTCTACATAATACATCAAGTTCCAAATTAAATAAAAACCAAACAAGAGATATTACATTTTAATTAAATATCCTAAACCAAAATCAATCACCAAGACTCGGATCTGATTAATCATCAAATTTCAAGATTCATACATAAGTCCATAAATAGTCAGATTTATATTCATATGCATTTCATATTAAGATACAAAACACACTATCGATTTATTTATTACGGAGTTACCAAATCAGTTTTACAACTTTCATCTATCCCAATTAGCAGCAAATTTTTATAAGCCAAAGTCCCAAATTAATATAATACTAATTGATCAAAACAAGGATTCACTTATTAAATCACCTATAATTTAATAAGTAGTTCTGCTAAACCAATTAAATCCGATTATCCTTAGAATATCAACAATAGATGTTTCATATAACAATTTTCTGGCAACCAACCAAATTTCCATTCACAGATCGGTACTACAATTCAATTACACAATACAAAATTATACTTAATTAAGATATGAGAAATGAGAAGAAAAAGGGGGTTCTCGGCTACCGATTGCTGTTGTCGAATTCATATACTGAGAAATCGAGAAGGAGGTGGTCGTACAGGTCTGAACCCCACTGCGGCGGTGGCCATGCATCAGACTCGTGCCCGGATCTATGGCCAGAGAACACCGCGGTTGTCGTTGCGGGCAAGGAAGGGGCCGCTGGAGTTGTTGCGTTCTGTGGCTTCTCTTCTTGGCTGAGACAAAAGCGAGGCGTGCGGCGGCAAGATGGTGAGGAGGATGGTGGATGGCGGTAAAAGAACTTTCCCCCAAATCTTTTAGATCTAGAACGAGAGAGAGAGAGAGAGAGAGGTGGTTGCACTGCTGCTTCTCGTCTTCTTAAATGGGAGAGGGAGATTCGACCCAAGAGAGATGGGAGGAGAAGGCGACGGCGACACGATGTCTCTGGAGCAGAGGTGTTGCCGACGTGTGAAGACAGCTAGCGCGGTGGCTGGCGATCTGGTGAAATTGCTGCGCCGCTGCTACATCACTGACGGAGGGGAAGAAAAGGGCTGAGTCGCGACGATTGCAGGTGGAGCTGAATCGCCGCCGTGGCGAGGAGATCTCGGAAGAGAAAATCGCTGAACCGCTGCTGGAGCTCGCCGAAGACGAAGGGGGAAGGAGAAACAGGGTGGTGCTGTTGCGTGGTGCGAGGTGCCGGCGAAAAATGGTGGTCAGCGGCAGTGGTGTGGCTGTCGGAGAGGGGTGGCGCCGCTGTTGGCGAGCTTCCGCTGATGAGGGGAGAAAGGAACTGCTGAAGTTCTAAGGGAGAAGAAGAAAATGAAATGGGCTGCTAGGGTTTCTCGGTGTATAAGGAGACCCATTCCCCGAAATTGCACATAAGTCCCTCGAGAGTTAAAGTCAAGCGATTAAGTCCACAGATTTAAGTATGATTTAAATCAAGCCCAATTAGACATTTCGTAATTATAAAAGCACCCACAGAATTAAAAATAAGGTCCAATTAAGCCCAAATTCGAAATTAATAAATTAGAAAGAGAGTCCCAAATGATTAGGCAAAGTTCAATTAAGTCCTATCATTAAAATACAAAATTCAATTAAGTCCCTCAAAGAATTCAAATCATGCAATTGAGTCCCGAAGTTCAAGTAAGGTTCAAATAGATCCAATTAAAGATTTTGTAGTTATAAACGCATCCCCAAGGTTTTAAAGTAGTATACAATTAAGTCCAATTTGATTCCTCATAATTAGAAAACGATCCCCAACGTCCGATAATTCTAATTTAACCCACATAATTTAAATTAAAGAGCAAATAGGTACTAGGCACATATTTCAATTAAGTCCACATATTTCCGTGGGATTACAATTGAGTCAATTAAACAATTAAAACATGAATAAAGCGATTCAAGCACACGCGGAGTTAAATAAATAACAATCTAATCGTACGAAAACGACATCGTATCTTGCTCTGAAAATGCGGGGTGTTACAAGTCCATACCCAAGATAACTCCATACCTCTTCATAGGCATAACAATTAAATCAGCCGGATATTCTTTCCCTTCAATCAGAACTGAACACTCCCGAACCAACTGATCTGTCTGAAGACTCCCTCCAAGTGGCGAACTCACCAAATAACAAGAAGAAAGACAGATAACAGGCAAGCACAGAGTGGCAACTATATCACAAGAAATAAAGGAATGCGTGGCACCCGGATCAAAGAGTGCATGAATGTTCATGCCATGTATGCATAGGGTACCTTCTACCACGGCTGTGGGATCAATCTCTGCATCTTGCTCCTCACCCTCGAGGGCGTAAGCACGAGCCTGAATCATTGGCCTTTGAGCTCCTTTCTGAAATCCGGGGTTCTTGTAGGGACATGTCTCCGCCTTATGATCGCTTTTTCCACATATGAGGCATAAATTCAACCTTCTTCGACAATTATTGTAGGTATGGGTCGGTCCCCCGCAATGAGTACATGGAGGCACATCCGGGCGTGAATTTGTAGGTGCCGGTGCCATAAGTAGAGCCTTTGGTCGAGTCGGTGCGGCCTGAGAACCTTGTCCTCCAAACCGAGGCTTCTTAAATGGACCTTTAGGAGGTGGACTAGCTTGAATCATCGGCCTCTTTCCCGAATTCGATCCGGAACCTCTTCCCATTGGAGCTCTAAACATCGGATCCTTCTTCTTGAATTCCTCCTCTTGAACCAAAGCCCTTTGCACGGTGTCGGCAAATGACTCGAAGTTGTGACCCGCTTGACCGTGTCTCAAGTCCTGTCTCAATCCCGCTATGAATTTCCTTGCTTTCCTCTTCTCATCCCGGGTGACATGAGGAGCATATTTCCCAAGCCTATTGAATACGGCGAGGTATTGAGTCACCGTACGAGCCCCTTGCTTTAACTCCATAAACTCTTGCTCCTTCCTCTCTCTTACCACTTCCGGTACAAAGCATTCCCGGAATTCTCTCTTGAAAACCTCCCAAGTTACTTCCTCTCCATCGACCTCAAGCTTCTCCCTTGTTCGTTCCCACCATTCATACGCATCCCCATCGAGTTGGAAGATAGCAAATTGAGCCTTTTCTTGCGTACTAAACTGTCGGACCCCAAATATCCTCTCCAATCTAATCAACCAACTCTCCGAGACTGCATCGTCAATAGAACCAGAAAACCGAGGGGGGTTGTAACTCAGAAACACCCCATGAGGATCTCTATTGTTATGGTTTGGTGGAGGAGCTTGTTGTTCTGCTTGTTGTGGTGGGGGAGCTTGAGCCCTCCTATGCTCGACATAGTTGAAAACTGCTTCCATAAAATTCCCCATATCCATCGGTGGTGCTTGTGGTTGGGGTGGAGGCGTAGGAGATCGATCATGATGACGACGATGTCCGGGAGATCTCTCACGGTGTCTACGCGGAGGCATCCTGTTCAAGAAATACTGAAATGCATGCTATTTTTAGTCCATGCATGCAAGTGCAAGTAATTCGATCAAAATTCAAGATTTAAAGCACACAAGCACGTAAACAATGCATATGCAACACATTGACAAGTTGTTCCTAAAGCCGAACGACTTAACTGACTCAACACGACACTAGAGCCCGGGTTTTGCAACCCTAAGCTCTGATACCACATAAGGATGTAGCACCCGAGCGTAAGGTACCACATCCCCCGCACCGGGACCCGACCCGTATATGAAATGGAAGTCCATACACGTGCCAAGTCCACGGCGAACGGGTACACAACACACACGCTATGCCAGGCGGGACTAACCCTTAAACCAATCAACTTAAGATAACAGAAAATCAGAGTTAAAATAATACGCGGAAGCAAGAATATCATAGCATATAAACAATGAGCCACCAAGCTCCAAAAATAGATATACAAAAGCACTCCATAATCAACGGCGCTCATGGCCTACAAAAATCATAACGCTCCAAGCATAAACTATGATCATATACAAAATACCAATAAGAGTATGAATATGAGACAAAAGGAAGTGCTAAACATAAATGCAAGACCTAGACGACTTGTATTCCCGCCTAGCACTCCTATACCTGCACAAAACAACTGAAAACAACCGGGTTCAGTCTAAAAGAGACTGGTGGGTATAAAAACGGGGCATAAAATATATAATATCGCATAAATTAAACACATACATGCGAGCCCTAATCCCGTATGAAGTTTGATAAGAATTTTCCAAGTGGTTAAAACAAAAGAAAACATCAATGGGATTACGACGTTCATATTCATTCATAAATGTTCATAAGGGTTTATGGCCCGGCGAGTGGGCGTGCACAATCTCCAACCTACTCCTCGTGTAATCATAATTAATTATTCAATAATTCATTATCATACATAAATCTTTTGTGCTCATAAATACATGATCATAATCATTCATATACTCCTTCTTCCTCCGGGTGGTGGACGGGCTTGCAAGACCCGGCCACCGGTTCATACATAGGCCAATGGGGGTACATGAATCCCCCAAGGGCACTCAGCTCCCATTCCCCGCTAAAACTCCTAGCGAGGGCCGGTATCACCGTAGTTTGGTTGGGACTAGTATATGGGATCCCCGTCAGCCCTTGCTTCCTCGGTTAGCCACATATACTAAGTCCCGGGGCCCGTGCAATCATAAATCATAAATATCTCGCCAAATATAAGGTAGGGTTCATAAATAAAAAGAAGGGGTCATACGTTTGAAATTATTTACCCGAAATGACTCGATATATATAAATATACGATTTTGGCTTAAAACTTTGCACATAAGGAATATATATGGTTATTTTAACTAATAGAAGAAAAACCCACCTTTACCAAAGCAAAAGAAAGGCACAAGCGTCTCAATGCTCGCCCTCGTCTCCGACCAAACCCGAATCTGTGCAAAAGAAAAAGTATGAGACTCAATGACCACATATGACACTCGGCAATGAAGTGCATATGACATGAATGCATAAATGATCATATATATATCAATAAAATGTTCATGTGCACTATTAAGAGATTTAAAACATATAATCATTCATTCGTTCATATATTTCATTCAATTTCATAAGTTCATAAATTCATATAAATTTCATAAATTCATAAATTCGTAATATTCATAAATTCATAATTCATAATGCAAATCAATTAATCTAACATTCATTTAATAAGCATAGCATATAATATTCATATTCACATTTAGAAATAAAATAAATAAAATGTTCAATCAAAAGTCGGTAGAATAAATACGCGAAATAGAAATCAATTAATTTCAGTAATTCAATTAAATCAAATAATATTTAGAATATATAATAAACATATATAATATATAATATAATAACATATATATACATAATATATATATATAATCACGTACACACACAACACACCCATGCATGCATATATATATACTACATGCATAATATATATACTATATATATTATACACATGCATGCAAAATAAATAACAAACACACACAAATACATATATATATACACACAGCCACACACATGCATGCAAGAACACCACACACGCAGCACACACCCAGCAGCCATGCAAACAAAATAGCAGCAGCAACAGTCCAGGAACGCAGCAAAAGAAATCCAGAAAAACGGGGTGACACCCCCGTGTCACCTCCTAAGCCTGGACCGAGACACCCCCGTGTCTCGGTACAGCAAAACCAGCCCACACAGCACCCCCGTGTCTCGCCGGAAAAGCAACAACGACACCCCCGTGTCGCACAGCAGCAGTGACGTCTCTGTTCTGGCAGCAAAAGACGCAGAAACAGGGCAGAACTTCAAGCGAGAAATGCAAGCAACAAAGGCAGCTAAACAAGGTACAAAATGCAGCACAAACACAACAAGAACACACAACACAAAGCCACGAATTGGACAGCAAAAGAAAGAAGAAAATTACAGCAGTTTGACAGCCAAAAACCAGTCCAAAAACAGGGCATAAACTTGAAGAAAACAGGGCATGCTTGCATTCAATTAATCCGACTTAGTTCAGGTCCATAAGTCCACCAAATGTGCAGCAAAACATCATAAATTCAACAAGTAATTCAGTTCCAAAAGTGATCAATCAAGACATGGAAGCGTACGTGACCTTTATGCGAAATTTTCTCAAAGATGTCATAAATGATATATCATAAATATCTCAACAACCACGAAATCAATGACCATAAATGATATGAGGATGTCAAAATAATCAATCTCAAGCTTGGAATCAATCTAAATCATTGAGAATCAAAGAAGATCAAGAATTTGCACAAAAACTCTTATTTTCGGAAATTTGCCCAGAAAATAATAAAACCATGCTCAAAATCATGAATGAAAGGGTGGAAATGATCAGAAACAAACATATAATACAACCCTAAGCTTACCTTGTTGATTGGTTGAAGTTTGGAAGAGATGTGGCTCATTTTGTACAACAAGGTCAAGTTGAATGCCGTTTCGTTTTTCGATTGAATTTCGGAGATTCAAATGACTTAGGAAAAATGTAAGGCTAAGTTTACTAAACTCGAATTTTCGTTACGAGTTCAGCGGAGTTGACGGAACTCGAATCCGAGTTCCCGAGCTCAAGATATTAAATTCGGAACCAAGGGTACGCTAAGTGCTCGTTAGCCCCCGATTTGGTTCCTCGAAACAAATTGAATCCGTTAACATATCAAATGAATTCGAAAACATAAAACGAGCATAAAATCATGTCCATAACACGTATGTATACGACATATTACAAATTCGCGGCAATTCAATATCATATCATATAAGAACGAAACACAAAATAAACGAACAAACTCATACATGCAATTCATGCATAAATTTTGAAATTCCATGCAAAATTCAACAAAATCCATGCATAAATAATTCCCATGCAAAAATGAAATAATTAAACAAATTCTAATATTAAATAAATTAATTAAAGTCACGTATATATATATATATAAATAATTAATTAATATGATTAAACATGATTAATTAACATAACATATAATTAGAATAATCATTAAATTAATAATAAAATAATTAAACATATATATACATATAATACGAAATATATATATATAAAATTTATAATATTAAAATAAAATAATATAATATAATATAATAAAATAATAACAATTATAATAAAATTAAATATAAAACATGTAGCACCCGGAACGCCGAGATGCCACATCCCCGCACCATGAGTCTAGCTCACACATGAAATGGGTAGTCCATATATGAACCGGACTCATGGCGAACGGGTGACAATAAAAAAAACTCAAAAGCTAGGCGGGTACCCTCAAATACTACCAATAAACAATTCAGAACAATAAAAGCGGAAACAATAGCAATCAATACTTATAGGTACAATATTTACATATTTACTTATAGATACCAACATTTATATAATAGTAGGTACCAACACTTATCAATACATTATCATCTCCTATACATCATACATGTATAAATAACCCAAAACCACTAACATGATAAGCCGAAAATACCAAGAACATGAAAATGCAATGCTAGACTCAACTCGACAACTGGACACGATTCGGACTCCCGCCTAGCACGCCACTGACAGTACCTGAAAAGTGTGAGGTGTCAGTCTACCACAGACTGAGTGAGGGGTTTATAAATAAATATTCGCGCAAGTAACATGCAAGCCATAATCTCGGGTAAGGGTTCATAAAATAGAAACAATATAAGTTTAATAGTAAAAGATAACTCGCCCGAGATTACAACTAATCAATTTAACAATACACTCAATTTAATTCAATTCAATCAGTGGCCCGGCGAGTGAGGGCAAATCTCCAACCTTCCTCCGACAGTGTACAATAATTCAGTTGTAATTAATTAAGTGATCAAGCAATAGAACTTAGTGCACAATTAGCAATTTCAATAAATAACTCCTTCTTCCTCCGGGCGATGGCGAGCTTGCAAGACCCAACCATCCAGGCACGGTGTACGTCAGGAGCATGACTCCCACGTACGGGATTTCTTCCTCCACCAAACCTCCTGATGGATTCAGAGGTGATCCCACAATGGTGAGGATAGTGCAAGAGTTACCCGTCAGCCCTTGCTTTCCCGGTTGGCTCAATACACTACCCTCGGGCCCAACGTGAACAATAGTTACTCACCAAAACAATCAATCAATCAATCAATCAATCCAATTCCGTGAAATCAATTGAAAATCATAAGGTTCGAAAACTATAGATATATAGATACGTTTTGGCCGAAAATCACATAAGGGTTGTAAGGTTCTATATATCTAAAATTTAAACCTCACCTGACGAGCGACGGAACAAGACAAGGATACTAGAAAGTGCCCAACGATCAATGATCTCCGCCCTGGAGAAAAACTGGACAAGAAAGGAAATAACGTGAACTCGTGGGACAAGACTCAATATGAGACCAAGTATGACGCACGACAATGCTCATGTAAATAAATAACCATCCCAACACTTTAATAACCATACATATTAACAATTAAGTGGCACTTAATCATGTATGAGAACCAACTAACACTTAAAAGATGAAATAAATCTCAAGGAGTCACATATTTAAAGCATTCAATCATTTCAAGTTCAATTCATATAGGGCATGGGATCACACAATACATTTGAGCAATTAAGTACCAAGAAGTATCAAGTAGGAGCATACTTATCAATTAAACAAGTATATAACTCATATAATTCACATATGGGAGCCAAGAAAGTGAAAGGAATGCAATAAGAAAGGTTTTGGTGAAGTTTGGCCAAAACCGACAATTTTTGGAAATGTACATGTTGTGGGAAAACTGGAATATCTTAAATTCTAGAAGTGGGAATCGAGTTTTGTTTATTGGATATGAAAGTAGACACATAGACCTTTCCAACGCTATATGGCACATTTTCTAATTCAAACCGAGGTGAAAATAGCGTTGGTTTGAATTTGGACAAAATGCAGGAAATAAAAGGTGACACGCCCGTGTCACTAAAATACACTAAGCCGTGACACCCCCGTGTCACGGTACAGAAACTCAACCCAACGAACACCCCCGTGTCACGCTGAAGAGGGGAAAAGAGACACCCCCGTGTCACTGTGCGTAACAGAAAAACAGGGGAGGTCGCGGGAAAAGGTTCCCAAACCAATCAATCACCAAACTACGTCAAATAAACACTTGAAAACCAACATATAGCATGTATATGATCATATATATCCATTAATCATCATATAATCCAAGGAAACATACATCAAATCATCAAGAATTCATCATCAAAATCCCATATAAAATCATATATTCCCAACTTCAACATAACTTCAAGTTTCATGCAAGAAATGAAGAAACAAGGACCTAAACATGCTTCTAATCATGAATAAGCATGAAAGCATCAATCAATCATCAAACCCTACTCAACCAAATAATCAAAAGCTCAAGCAATTCATACATATACCTTGAAAGAATGAATGGAAAGATGAAAGGAACTATGGAGATGATGGTGATGCCTCATACTCATGCAATTCCTCCTTGAAATTAACTTGGAATGATGAAATCTCCTCCTTCTCTTCCATGGTGTAAAAATCGGTATTTAGTGTATGTGTGTGTGAGGTTAATTTGATGAGAATGAAATGAAATGGAAGAGATGAATGAGATATTTACAAAAGTCTTCCACATATATGCATGACTCATCACTTTTTGCACATAAGTCCCTCCATTATATGAATGCATGCAATTAAGTTTCAATCCATGTAAAATGAGTATCTAACTCTATTTAAGTCATGCAATTAAATCCACACATTTACATATATGAGCATTTAGTCACGTTAACAATTAATTCATAAAAGCTCATGGAAATATTATGCATCTAATGTTATGAAAAATATATAAAGTATAACATAATATCAATTAAGCACATTATCAATTATCGCATAATGCATAAATTGAAAACGGGGTGTTACAACTCTCTCCCCCTTAAGAGGACCTGGTCCCCAGGTCCACTGCCGAGTTTAAAATGATGCACAAGCAACAAGAGAGCCCCGTCTCTTAGACAAGTAACGAGAGAGCCCCATCTCTCCACAAGAAATGAGAGAACCCCGTCTCTCGAACAAGAAATGAGAGAACCCCGTCTCTCTAGCAAATAAAGAGAGAACCCCGTCTCTCTAACAACTAAGGAGAGTACCTCGACTCTCACACAAGCAAGAATTTCAAGAGAACGCTTAAGTAAACATTCACACAGAACTTCACGAAATGATCAAGTAGGAGAAGTCAAATACCAACTAGTCTTACAAAAGCAATTAACAAATACAAAGAACCATACGTGGTGATAATAAAATGTACATTGCACATGATATCCATGTTTTGGTGTACCGTTCACCATGGTCTTAGGAAACTTCAGTGGCAGTAACTTGATTCAATACTTGATTCTTTGATCAGAATCCCTTCTAACCAAAATGCCATTCCTCGGATGCCTGATGTCAGTATGTACCCCAATAACTACTCAATCTCCATCCCGCGATCAAATTTCTAACCTTTCTACCACCACGGTTCGAAGATTCAATTCTTGAATATGCACTTGGTAGTAATCCGACCACCCATTCTTCTTACCAATTATAGTTGACCTCCTCCGATGCCTGGACTAATTATTTGATGACTCGAGGTCTACCTTTTATCCTTCAAAATATTCCCGGTTCAAGTAACTCTCAGGTGATCCCTTGCGATAGAGAATGTTCCCGTCGAGTTGTTTTTATCTTGTAATATGGTAATAGTGTCGCACCTCTTTGGTCACTTCGTGCAAATCTTGAATGACAGTCGCTTTCCTTGAAAAATTCTTACCTTTGATCAAAGTAAACTTACTCAACTTATAAAAATCATGATCTCTCCCATTTCTCCTCAAATTTGTTTCAATTTCAACTCGGCTCAAGATATGCCTCCTTATGGCTTTTAAAAATCTCCATTTGAGAACTCTAGGAGCACGAGATTTAAACTATTGAAGACTTCATTCACCTAGTTCCGATAGAGAGTTTCCGAAAGAATCATTTTCCTTGAAGTTTTAACTCTCCCAAGTGAGATCCAAACATCGATTTTAAGTTGTTCCTCGACCGGCTCTCCCCCTTAAGAAAATAGGAATATTTTCTATCTAACTTCTAGAACTAGTTCTACCCTTTCTCAAATCCAAGCTTCTCTTCTTTCTAATTCTCTTGAAGTACCTCTAACTCTCGATCTCATTCTCGAAGTATTTCTCTATCTCAATTGGAAATCCAACGAACACTGAATCCTTCCTCATTTCTTGAATATCCATTCCATTTCATGAAGCTCTCACCCTTTCCAAAATCATTTCCTAAATATCCTCATCCTGACCTTGGAGGTCATCAAGCATCTCAATCTCCTAATTCATCCCTTGTTGTTGCTTTCAAGTAACCCCATCATTTGTAACCCTTGCACTTTTGTTGCTTCTAACAAATGTAATTCCTTTGAGCACAACCACAAATTTGAAGTCATTTCCCCAGTCGACTCAACTTCCTTGATATCAGCAATCTTAAATCTCGCCACTTGTTCGGACATTTCATCTCACGTTTATTTTTGAAGTGACAACTTCTTCCATCCAACTCCTAACTACTTTTCCCGGCCTTTCAATTGTTCTTTCTCCCTTTTGTTCCTCACTTTGCAACCCAATTCTTTCCGTATCATACTTCGGTTGTATCTCGGTTGAAGTAATGCTTGATAGATGAGGTGGAGAGATTTTCTATCAAGAAAACATTTAAAGTGCATGTTGGGTTAAGATGTCGATGCACGTATTACACTTACAAATAATAAATACACAAGTTGGAAAATTTACGCTCAAGTAGGAATGCATATATAGTTAAAGAAATTTAAATAATTTAAACAATGTATGATGCACGTGCCATGAATGGTTTGAACCTATCACCGTAGCTGCATCCTTTAACTTAGCACTTGTTCTTTGTTTTGTTGAATTACAAGCTTGCCTCGAATTTGTTGGTTATTCCTGGTTACCCACGGTCTTCCAATTTTCTTCAAAATCCCCAGCATCAACCCGTACGTTTCCATCACTCGAGGATTGAAATTTCTTGAACTCAATTCTGTCCCCAAGTATTCCTTCCAATTTATAGATTCTAAGTGTGGTTCGAGCCTTCACCTTAAATATTTTCTTGTTCAAAGCTTCCTTATCTCGACTCGTATAACTTGGTAATCAAATTATGATTCTTGAACTCCAATGCTTCTACTTCCGTGAAATTGATAACTAGCCCTCTTTCGAAAAGTAGTCTCTAATTGTTATCCGAAGTCTTCACCTAGTTATCACCTCAATCGAAATCCTCGATTTAATTTGTATAAGTTTAAATAGTCGAACGAACTCACCCTCCAATTGCTTACACTCAAGCATATAGTTTCCTTCTATAAGCTCGTTACCTTCTTTCACCGTTTCCATTTTTGCTCCATATCTTCCAATTCAACTTCTTCCTTACTCAAAATCCGTAGTGACTTCAATTCCCCTTTTTCTTAATCTCTTCATTCTTCTTCATCGATCTAACCTCCTCCAAGATTCCCTTCGTTCCATCCCTTGGTTTGCACAACCCCGTTGAGTTTGGTTGACTAACTTAACTTTTGATGTGGCATGGTATATGTATTAATCTTATGATGACTTAGCATCATCTACCCCAACTCCACCTCTTTGAACTTCTTCCACTTACCTAAAGCTCGTAGGTCATCCCACAACTTGATTTTCGATTCTAATAGTGGAAAATCCTCAACTTGCTTTCAACTCCGAACCCTAAGTCCCTAGTACCCTCGAGGCCTCCTCGGTGATTGAGACCTTGAACCTTAAAACACTCTAGAGATTTTCTTCAGTTTTGCTCTTGAATGAAATGATCCTACGGATTCCCGTTAAAAAGACTTTTGCAATATAGGCGTGTGAGTGTTAATCTTGCAAGTTGTAGGCATCACGCCCTACCACTATCCCGTTAAATATCTACCAACTTCATTAGAGCTTGAAAGTTACTCCCACCTTTGGCCCTTCAATTCCCGAATCTTAACACTTGAAGTATAACCCAACTAGAGCAATCCATGACTCTTGATTTTCTTGTATGAAGTTCCCCGGTGCATTCCTTACAACTTCAAAGCAAAAGAAAAGAACTTGGGGTAGATTGAAATTGTTGTAGAAATTGGTCGTGGTTTGATATAATCTTCATAACCTATAACTCAAAATTAGTTCAAAGCTAAATGCATGCGGTTAGTACATGCTCATGTCACATAATTAGCATTTAACCACATATTTGATGCAGAACGCAATAATTAATTCAACTAAATTAAAGAAAACACATCAAACATATAAATTCCAAGTCATAGAAGATCAATTAATCATCAAGTAGTAACATAAATCAATAGCATGCACAAGTCATCAAGTAGCTCAAAGATGTTCAGGTAAGTTCAAATAAATTCAAATAAGTTCAAGTAGTTCCAAATAAGATGCAAGACTCGCAATTATCAAGTAATCCTATGCCGTTCGACCTAGACATGACACGACTCGACGCTAGAACCGCGGTTTTGCAACCGGGCTCTGATACCACCTAAGATGTAGCACCCGGAACGCCGAGATGCCACACCCCTGCACCATGAGTCTAGCTCACACATGAAATGGGTAGTTCATATATGAACCGGACTCATGGCGAACGGGTGACAATAAAAAAAAACTCAAAAGCTAGGCGGGTACCCTCAAATACTACCAATAAACAATTCAGAACAATAAAAGCGGAAGCAATAGCAATCAATACTTATAGGTACAATATTTACATATTTACTTATAGATACCAACATTTATATAATAGTAGGTACCAACACTTATCAATACATTATCATCTCCTATACATCATACATGTATAAATAACCCAAAACCACTAACATGATAAGCCGAAAATACCAAGAACATGAAAATGCAATGCTAGACTCAACTCGACAACTGGACACAACTCGGACTCCCGCCTAGCACGCCACTGACAGTACCTGAAAAGTGTGAGGTGTCAGTCTACCACAGACTGAGTGAGGGGTTTATAAATAAATATTCGCGCAAGTAACATGCAAGCCATAATCTCGGGTAAGGGTTCATAAAATAGAAACAATATAAGTTTAATAGTAAAAGATAACTCGCCCGAGATTACAACTAATCAATTTAACAATACACTCAATTTAATTCAATTCAATCAGTGGCCCGGCGAGTGAGGGCAAATCTCCAACCTTCCTCCGACAGTGTACAATAATTCAGTTGTAATTAATTAAGTGATCAAGCAATAGAACTTAGTGCACAATTAGCAATTTCAAATAATAACTCCTTCCTCTGGGTGATGGCGGGCTTGCAAGACCCAACCATCCAGACACGGTGTACGTCAGGAGCATGACTCCCACGTACAGGATTTCTTCCTCCACCAAACCTCCTGATGGATTCAGAGGTGATCCCACAATGGTGAGGATAGTGCAATAGTTACCCATCAGCCCTTGCTTTCCCGGTTGGCTCAATACACTACCCTCGGGCCCAACGTGAACAATAGTTACTCACCAAAACAATCAATGCTTTAATCAATCAATCAATCAATCAATCCAATTCCGTGAAATCAATTGAAAATCATAAGGTTCGAAAACTATAGATATATAGATACTTTTTGGCCGAAAATCATATAAGGGTTGTAAGGTTCTATATATCTAGAATTTAAACCTCACCTGACGAGCGACGGAACAAGACAAGGATACTAGAAAGTGCCCAACGATCAATGATCTCCGCCCTGGAGAAAAACTGGACAAGAAAGGAAATAACGTGAACTCATGGGACAAGACTCAATATGAGACCAAGTATGACGCACGACAATGCTCATGTAAATAAATAACCATCCCAACACTTTAATAACCATACATATTAACAATTAAGTGGCACTTAATCATATATGAGAACCAACTAACACTTAAAAGATGAAATAAATCTCAAGGAGTCACATATTTAAAGCATTCAATCATTTCAAGTTCAATTCATATAGGGCATGGAGTCACACAATACATTTGAGCAATTAAGTACCAAGAAGTATCAAGTAGGAGCATACTTATCAATTAAACAAGTATATAACTCATATAATTCACATATGAGAGCCAAGAGAGTGAAAGGAATGCAATAAGAAAGGTTTTGGTGAAGTTTGGCCAAAACCGGCAATTTTAAGAAATGTACATGTTGTGGGAAAACTGGAATATCTTAAATTCTAGAAGTGGGAATCGAGTTTTGTTTGTTGGATATGAAAGTAGACACATAGACCTTTCCAACGCTATATAGCACGTTTTCTAATTCAAACCGAGGTGAAAATGGCGTTGGTTTGAAGTTGGACAAAATGCAGGAAATAAAAGGTGACACGCCCGTGTCACTAAAATACACTAAGCCGTGACACCCCCGTGTCACGGTACAGAAACTCAACCCAACGAACACCCCCGTGTCACGCTGAAGAGGGGAAAAGCGACACCCCCGTGTCACTGTGCGTAACAGAAAAACAGGGCAAGAAACAGGGGAGGTCACGGGAAAAGGTTCCCAAACCAATCAATCACCAAACTACATCAAATAAACACTTGAAAACCAACATATAGCATGTATATGATCATATATATCCATTAATCATCATATAATCCAAGGAAACATGCATCAAATCATCAAGAATTCATCATCAAAATCCCATATAAAATCATATATTCCCAACTTCAACATAACTTCAAGTTTCATGCAAGAAATGAAGAAACAAGGACCTAAACATGCTTCTAATCATGAATAAGCATGAAAGCATCAATCAATCATCAAACCCTACTCAACCAAATAATCAAAAGCTCAAGCAATTCATACATATACCTTGAAAGAATGAATGGAAAGATGAAAGGAACTATGGAGATGATGGTGATGCCTCATACTCATGCAATTCCTCCTTGAAATTAACTTGGAATGATGAAATCTCCTCCTTCTCTTCCATGGTGTAAAAATCGGTATTTAGTGTGTGTGTGTGTGAGGTTAATTTGATGAGAATGAAATGAAATGGAAGAGATGAATGAGATATTTACAAAAGTCTTCCACATATATGCATGACTCATCACTTTTTGCACATAAGTCCCTCCATTATATGAATGCATGCAATTAAGTTTCAATCCATGTAAAATGAGTATCTAACTCTATTTAAGTCATGCAATTAAATCCACACATTTACATATATGAGCATTTAGTCACGTTAACAATTAATTCATAAAAGCTCATGGAAATATTATGCATCTAATGTTATGAAAAATATATAAAGTATCACATAATATCAATTAAGCACATTATCAATTATCGCATAATGCATAAATTGAAAACGGGGCGTTACAAAACATGTAAAACAATTAATTCGCGCAAATTGGTAAACACATACGTCGTACCTTTACGTCCGAAAAGTCGGGGCGTTACATAATAAGTGCTATGATTATATTTGAATTTCGTGAATTAATTGGATTGAAAATGTGAAATTATGAAAGTGAATGAAAGTGAATGACTTGATTATATGATTTAAATGTATTAATAGTGCACATGAACATTTTCATAACATAATTTTATCTTTTATACATTTATATCATGATCATTGCATTGCCGAGCGTCTTATTTGGTCATATTGAGTCTCACTTCACTTTTCTTGCACAGATTTTGATCACGTTGGAGACGAGGCCAGTCAGTGAGGCTCGTGTTTGCTCTTTTTTGCGGTTTAAGGTGGGTTTTTCTTCTATGTAGATACAAGATCTATATATACCTTCAATGTGAAAGCTTTCGACCAAAATTAATATATATATATAAAGAGTCGTTTAAAGAGTAAATATTTTCAACGTAAAGCCTTATTTTATGAACCCTACCTAATGTTTTGGCGAGAAATGATCGAATGCACGAATGGGGCCCAGGGACTTAGTGTGAGTGGCTATCCGGGGAGGCACGGGCCGACGGTGATCCCTCACACTAGTTCCACCAATGAACGGCGTAACCGGACCTCGTTAGGAGTTAGCGAGGAATGGACGCTGAGCGCCATCTGGGGAGTCATGTAACCCCTTTTGGTCAATGAATGGGTGGTCGGGCCTTGCAAACCCACCACCAACCCGGAGGAAGAAGGTGTAAATGTTAATGAATGTGCACAAAAGATTGATTGCATGAAAAGAATAAATGAATGAATGTTTAAATGGTTTACACAAGGTGTTGGTTGGAGATAATGCACGCCCACTCGCCGAGCCAATAATGACCTAATGTTAATGATTCGTTATAATCCCTTGTGATGATTCTATTCACCCACTTGGGAAAGTCTTTAAAAACCTCACTTGGGATTATAGCTTGCATGTGATTGTTTAATTACTGTCATATATTCTAATTATGCCCTGTTTTATACCCACCAATCCCTTTTGGACTGAACCCGTTTGGTTTTCAGTTATTTTGTGCAGGTGTTGAGGGAGCTAGGCGGGAATACGAGTCCTAGGTCTTGCATTCGTCTCTAGCTCTGTATTTTTGGGTTTTACACTTGCATACTCTTACTTTTGGTTATTGTATATGAATATTGATTTGAAGCGTACTTGTTTGAGCCGTGATGGCAAGTGATGATGTACATGAATGATTTTTGGAGCTTGGATGCTCATGGTACATATATATATGGTATATGTTCGCTTATTGCTTCCGCTTTAATGTTTTTTGTTGTTTTATGGTTTTAAGGGTTAGCCCGCCTAGCTTAGAGTGTGTGTTTGTCCCCGTTCGCCGTGATTTGGCTCGGGTATGGATCGTCCATTTCATATTCGGGTCGGGTCTCGGTGCGGGGGATATGACGCCTTGCGCTCGGGTGTTACATATACAGTCAATAAAAAAATCAAATTATCTTTAGAAACACACATAAATTATGTTTATAAAATTCATTTGTAAAAATCAAATTCAAAAAACACATATATTAAAAATTCATATATTAATTATCTCCAAATATATTGAATTATAAATATGAAAAACTATATAAATAAAAAAATAAAAAAGACATATATATATATATGGACACAGTGGTTGTACGCATCACATATGCGTTCAAATACCTCTAAGTCAGTTGGAGCGCTTTGCGCCCCCAACCTAGTTTAAAAAAAAGGTAAAGTAGACGAATCATGGAACGAATCAGTACTCATCATAAAACCCATATCACTGACTTGATCACCATACACTATTCGATTGATAGATTATGGCTTCCTCAAGCACCCCATTTGTGTCTATTGCCTAGCCAGGCAATTCATCAGGAGCAGCTATCCGGGACCAAGCACTCTTTCTTTTTTGATAATATGATGAAATAAACATACTGTAAACAAAAAATAAAATATAGAAAAATATATTAAAAGTATCGTCAAATATCAAATATGAAAAACTTAATAATTAAGACACAATGAAAAACGTAAACAAAAAATAAAATATAGAAAAAAATATTTAAATATATTAAAAGTATCGTCAAATATCAAATATGAAAAACATAATAAATAAACGCAATGAAAAACGTAATAAATAAGAGGCAAGTATAATAACCGAAATACTTGAAGTACAAACAAACACATAGATAAAGAAAAATTTTGATTGATACAAAAACGGAATACATAACTTAGTAAATTTAATGGAGAACTTATACAAAGATCAAGAATAAATGGAATGGAGAACTTACACATAGACGAAGAATAATTTGGAATCCGTTGACATAATAAAATGCATTCAGTTTGGGATATGTAGAAAAATGGAACGTCATAGACTAATAATAATTTGGGATACATAGAAAAATGAAATGTAAAACTTTATAACTATTTTTCTTCTTTTTCGGGATTACCAAGTGGATAACAATTCTAGATATCAAAAGATTTTTAAGAACGTTTTATCAACCTACTAATTTGAATTTGAATTTTAAATTATTTTAACTAACATATATGAATTAGATTTAATATTGATAATTTGATTTTGTATTCAAACATTTCTTACTAACAGATTTGAGATTTCTATAATAGAAGATTTTGAGATTTTTACGACAGTTTTAATTAAAAATATTATTTATTTGCATAATATAATAAAATTCATTGAGACTATCCACATTAGTATACACGTGGATAGCCTTGAGGGTTGTGAATTATATATATATATATATATATTTGGACAACGAAACAACAATATTGGGCCCTATCAACGGGCCTCTAGCCTGACAACGGTCAGATTTTAATCCTAAAACAATTTAATTTCTGTTCACATTTTTACGTAATAGTGGAAAAAACAGTTCAGACATATAACAATGGGTCGAATTTTAATTCGAAAACGATTTAATTTCTATTCAAATTTTAACATATAGTGGACAAAAAGTTAAACATGTCATATTTAATTATAAATATTTCGAATATGAAATTAGCGAATTTAATTAGTTAAAGTCAAAATATGACATTTTATGATTTTTTATTAAATTAAATATTTTATATTAAGAGAATATTAATACAAATGAATAAAAGATTTCAATATATGCTCTTTGTATTTAAATTTTTATTATTAATTTTAAGTTAATATATTTCAAATGAATATACAATATATGTCTAGTTATTTAATAAAGATTATGTACCCTGTCGTGAAACTAATAATTGAAAGCAAAGATAATTATAATATCAAGAGGATTGAGAAATAAGAGAGTTATATTTTTTCTTTTGGTGTGGGTAATGCTTCACAAAGTTTTAATCTATATGCATCTCAATACAATCGAAAAGAAAAGTTTGATTACCAATAAATCCTAATTAATTAGAACACTAATTAGGGTTTTCAATTCCATAAATTATGTAATTATATATTCAATGGACATTCATCAAACCTTTATTTGTCACGCACTTACTGTAGCGTATTTGTTACGCACTTGCTATAGATTCTCTTGCATATATACAAACACCGTTGACTCTATTTATAGAGTTTTTGACATAATATAATTCTAGAAATGTTATTTTCTTTCTCTCTAGACTTTTACGTTCAATATGAATTGGGTATTCACCAAATCAACATGGTATTAGAGCCATCCGGAAATGCACTTACTAGTACCAGAAATAGGCAAAGTAGAGGAAAGAAAAGAAGACGGCGAACATGTAACGCCCCGACCTTTCGGCCGTATAGGTATGACGTATGTGTTTACGTAATTGCGTATTTTAAATATTTAAATATGCTATTATATGTTTATTTTATATGTTATCTGATTATTATATGAATTATTTGAATTCTTGACTGTTTGAACCTATATGATTGTGAATATGTGTCGTTTGCATTTGATTTTGTTTTTGTTTTTTGTGAAACTTTGGTATGCATGATTTATGTGTATTATGAACATGATTTAATGCTCGTTACTTGTTTTTGAGCTTGTTTGAGTTGGTTTCAGATTTATTTTGTTTAACGAAACCGAAAAGGGGCTAAAGACCATTTAGCGCACCTTGAGTTCCGAGCATCATTACGTGAGTTCGGGAATTCAGATTTGAATTCCGTCACCTCCGTTGGACTCGTATCGAAGATTCGGGTTCAATGGACCAAGTCTTATATTTTTCTAAGCCCGTTTGAACCTCCGAATTCAACCGAAACAAGCTACGTCCGCAGATTTGCCACCCTTAGCCATATTGACTATAACTTAGCCAGTTTTCAACCAAAGGACTCAAACTTTGGCTGTAACAGCCAGAAAACCCGCCTATCGATATTGTCCACTTTGGTGGGCTAAGCGACACCACCCTCACGGTTTTGTTTCTCCCGCTGGAATTTAAGCCTGAAGGCGCCCAACCAGGAAAAGGCCTCAACAGTGGGAGGTTTCCACCCACTTATAAAGTGGGCTTAGTTCTCCTCCCCAACCGATGTGGCACAAGCACTTTAAGCTTTACAGTCCACCCCCCCATAAGGGCCCAGCGTCCTCGCTGGCACACCGGCCCGGGTCCCGGCTCTGATACCAAGTGTAACTATATCCTAACCTCACCTGACACCGAAGAGGCCGAAGACACAACAATTGATCCACCCTGGAATCAACACGGCCAACAAAACACCACCCCGGGTGTACCTGAAAAAACTGAATACAAAAACAGGACTTAGACATGTGAATGAACCATATAGATGCACGACGTATGCTTATAAGTGGGTGGAAACCTCCCACTGTTGAGGCCTTTTCCTGGCTGGGCGCCTTCGGGCTTAAATTCCAGCGGGAGAAACAAAATCGTGAGGGTGGTGTCGCTTAGCCCACCAAAGCGGACAATATCGACAGGCGGGTTTTCGGGCTGTTACACTTGGTATCAGAGCCGGGACCCGGGCCGGTGTGCCAGCGAGGACGCTGGGCCCTTATGGGGGTGGGGGGGGGGTGGACTGTAAAGCTTAAAGTGCTTGTCCCACATCGGTTGGGGAGGAGAACTAAGCCCACTTTATAAGTGGGTGGAAACCTCCCACTGTTGAGGCCTTTTCCTGGCTGGACGCCTTCGAGCTTAAATTCCAGCGGGAGAAACAAAACCGTGAGGGTGGTGTCGCTTAGCCCACCAAAGCGGACAATATCGACAGGCGGGTTTTCGGGCTGTTACATTGGCCCCACAAGACCCTAACTTAATCCCCTAGCGACATTGGCCCCACAAGACCCTAACTTAATCCCCTAGCTGATATTTGCCTCCTCATTTCGTCCCTGGCACCAAAAAGAAGAGAAAACTCAGCTAAAGTCAAGAGAGAAACCCTTATCTCGTCACTATTCACCCTCCACCAAAGTTGAGCTCATAACCTGTAACGCCTCGCGTCTTTGCCGTACAGGTATGACGTCACGAGAGGGCTGCGTGCGCTTTTAAATTATTTATTTATGTGATAATGTGTTTATTATAATGTGTGTGTGTTGTAATTGAATTATATGAAATTATTTGATAATCATTTCATTCGAATTTTGAATGTTTATGCATGTATGACTTCATGACTTGGAAATTGATTCGTTTATCTTTGAATTTAACTCCTTTTCGTTCTTTAATTGGGCTATTCAATTCGTTTAATTTGAATACTTGCGAATTTTACGCTTTTCAATTCCTTCTTTCATGAATCTTATTCCGTAGTTTATGTATTTAAACTCTGCAAGCATGCTTAATTGTTATACTAATTTCAGTTATGAAAATCCCTGAACAATTGTCCTTGATTGATCATATTTAGAGACCTTTGGACTTAATTGATAATTTAATTGGACTTAATTGTAGCATTCATGAAACTTGATACCTAATTGCATTCAATTAAATTCTCCAAGGACCAAGTCGCAATTTCATCCCTTTTCTCCCCTTTTTGATCGATGTAAGCTATACACACATATGCATACACTCATTTCATCATCCTTCTTCATCCAAGAACAAAGCAAACTCCTCCATTTCTCCCTCTCTTCATTCGATCCACCAAGGAAGCAAGGAGGCCAAGATTTTCTTCTCTTTTCAACAAGAATTCAAGCTATATACTCCCATCTCTTCATCTACTCCATCTCTTCACTCAATCAAGGTAAGATCTTGCTTAGGGGTTTGATGAATTCTTGAAGTATATGTTAGGGTTTGTGGTCTTTTGCATCCCTTGAGTTTATATGAGGTTTATATGATGATATTGGTTTGGTTTTGTGCAAATATATCATGAGTTATTTGAGCTTGGGGCATGATTGGTCACCTTTCTTATTTAAGGGTTTCATGTGTAAACTTTGATGAATTTGAGCATGTTTCCTTGGATTAATTGATGTTTATTTGAGATATATGAATCATATACATGTTTCCTTGAGTTCTATTGGTTAATTATGTGGTTAGCTAGTGTTTTGTTGTTGTTTGGGATGATTTGGTTCGAGTTGGACATGGAAGCCTTCTTGTTGTTGTTGCTTCGGAACAGAGCAGGAAAACAGGGGAACCTCGCCTGACGCCGTTAACGCCCGTTACCCTCTTTTGTGCTTAAAATCGTTAACCACCGTTAACCGCTGCAGTCTCTGTTAACCCCCATTACCACTTTTAGCCTGGAATCTGTTAACCCATACCTAGCAGAATGGAATTATTCAAGGGATGTTTGTGTAATTTATTTTGATTCGTTTATGTTAATTACAAGCTTGGGTATGTGATTAACGCATGATATGGTTAATTGTTAATTTGATACATGTTTGGTTATGAATTCATGAATACATATACATTCAATATAATTGAATAATTTGCAAGTTATGATCTAATATGTCTCTGTTGTTCTCTAACGTGCGTGGATGACTTGGGGCGTCATTTGTGAACTTTAATTGATAACTTATCTTTTCTTTTATGGTTCTTATGAATCGTGTACATGTTAAAGTATGTGTTATGATCGTTATACGAAATTTATGAATTGATTTGATATGAAATATGAAAGATATTGAACGATTGAATGCATGACAATGAACAAACACGAATTACTCGTGTAATGAATGAAAGGCTCGTTTATGTGTCTAAATGGCTTTAATTGTGCACACGAACATCTTCATAGTACATTGTTATTTCTTATACATGACATATCATGTTCATTGCATTGCCTTGCGTCGTATATGGTTCATATGGAGTCTTGAGTCTCACAATTGCACTGTGTTATTATTTGTATAGTTTTCTCCAGGG
The DNA here is from genome assembly GCA_037501455.1 of Lantana camara. Lineage (NCBI taxonomy): Eukaryota > Viridiplantae > Streptophyta > Magnoliopsida > Lamiales > Verbenaceae > Lantana > Lantana camara. The sequence goes on from CM074865.1 coordinate 47,908,538, forward strand.
CGGAGACGTACCGGGTTCATAGGTTCTTCCAAGTCTCCTTTTCTTCTTGGCATTATTCGGTAAGAGGTGTATCAGGTGGGTTTCTCTTCTATTAGCTATTATGCCCCGATATATCCCTTACGTGAAAGTTTTAAGCCAATTATGTAACTATAAATTTATATCGAGTCTTTTCAAAAGGGTCAATGATTTAACGTTTAAAGCCCCTTTTTCCTTTCATAAACCCTTACCCAATGTTTGGCGAGATCAGTGAACACAATGATAATGGGGGCCAGGGGCTATGTGTACGTGGTTATCCGGGGAAGCTCGGGCTGACGGTGATCCCCGTGCACTAGTCCCAACAAACTACGGCGATACCAGCCCTCGCTAGGAGGTTGGGGGGGGGGGGGGAATGGGAACCGGGCTTTTGGCGATTCATGTACCCCACTAGCCACAATGAATGAGGTGGCCGGGTCTTGCTAACCCATCCACCGCCCGCAGGAAGAAGGTGTAAGTGTATTGAATGATCGCATGAATGATTGAATGAATGAACGATTGAATGAATGAATGATCATGAATGAATGAATGACTGTGTGATCACTAATGAATGGATAAATGAATAAATGCACACACGAGGTGGAGGTTGGAGAATTCGCCCACTCGCCGGGCTCACGTTATGACCGATTGAATGATTGAATTAAATTGATTGTAATCCCGAGTGTTGTTTTATTTTGTTTCACCCACTTGGGAAATATTTTAAAAACCTCGCACGGGATTATGACTTGCATGTGAGGGTGTTTAATTCTGTACTATTTATTATATTAAACCCTGTTTTATACCCACCAGTCTCCTATAGACTGAACCTGGCTTTGTTTTCAGGTTCTTGCAGGTTTTGGAGTGTTAGGCGGGAGTTTGAGTCTGTCGAGTCTTGTGGTCTAGTCCGAGTCACACCATCGCATATTGTAATTGATTAAGTCATGATGTATGTATGAATTGTATAAATTTTATGCTATTGATTCGGGACTAGATATCTATGTTAGTTGAACCCGTTATTCTACTTATATTGGTAAATGATTACATGCTTTGCTTCTGCGCTTGTTATTTTCTCTTTAAACATTTTGTATGGTCGCGAAGGTTTAGTTTCCGCCTAGCATAGTGCGTGAGTGAGTCCCCGTTCGCTCTGATCTGGCACGTGTATGAATTTTCCATTTCATATGCGGGTCGGGTCTGGGTGCGAGAGATGTGTCGCCTTCCGTTTGGGGTCTTATATTTAGGAGTGTATGATACTTTGTAATAAGAACCAAAAATGTAGATTTTCAATTGAGAGAATTTTCTCCAACTTGTTCTTCTTAGAACATGATGAAAACTCAAGTGCAGTCACTTGAAATTTCAACTTTGATAGTATTGGTTTCTTGCTCGCATAGCAATGGGTTCAATATTCCCGCCGTGAGACCCGTCGTCAATAGCTTCGAAATAAACTCTCGAATCATCCAAATAAGGCTGAAATAAGTAATATTGACCCCGTTGCTATAAGAGCAAGAAACCAATACTATCAAAGGGAATATTGACCCCATTGCTATACGAGCAAGAAACCAATATTATCAAGCGAAAATTGACCCCATTGCTATGCGACCAAGAAACCAATACTATCAAAGGGAATATTGACCCCATTGCTATACGAGGAAGAAACCAATATTATCAAGCGAATATTGACCCCATTGCTATGTGAGCAAGAACCCAATACTATCAAAGGGAATATTGACCCCGTGGCTATAAAGAACTAGAAACCAATATTATCAAAGTCGAAATTTCAAGTGATTGCACTTGAGTTTTCATCATGTTCTAAGAAGAACAAGTTGGAGAAAATTCTCTCAATTGAAAATCTACATTTTTTGGTTATTATTACAAAGTGTCTTTGACTCCTAAATATAAAAGAGAATGTTTGGAATACTAAGAGACACTCTAATCTCACCACTATCTAAAGAGCCCTAAATAACTTGGGGTTATACATGCCCAAAATCAGCTACAAACCTTAAAAGGAAAAGCCCAACATAATAATATAATAACCTAGGCCCAAAAATACATAAATAAAGCATAAATTACTTAATAATCAGCTGTGAAAATATTGAAGGCCTTTTTACTCAAATTTTGAAAGCCTTCTTTATTACTTTAAGCTTTCAACTTGTTCTTGAATATTCTTAGCCCGAGCTCTTGTAATTGGCCCACTTGGATTTTGATTTTAAGTTTATTCCTTCTCCCTTGTGCAAATGACCTTCTTGTTGATTTGTTTTATCCGGATCAAGGCTTCCATGATTCTTATCATTCTCCCCTTCTTGAAAAAAGATTTGTCCTTGAATTTGGATCAAAATAGTCATCTCACAAAGCAAACATCCCCTTTTCTTTCTCAAAGTAGATCTAAAACCCAAATTAAAATACACAAATGCTGCTCTGCTTTCAGGTTTTTTCTTTTTTTCTTTTTGTCTTTCTTCTTCTTTTTTGTCCTTTTTTTGTTCTTTTTTTTTTTTGTTTTTTCTATTTTACTTTTTTCCCTTTTTTTTTCCTTTTTTTTTTTCTTTTCTTCAAGTGCAATCACTTGAAATTTCGACTTTGATAGTATTGGTTTCTTGCTCGCATAGTGTAACACCCGACATTTTCAGAGCAAGATACGATGTTGTTTTCGTACGATTAGAACGTTATTTATTCAACTTTGCACGTATTTGAATTGCTTTATTAATGTCTTAATTGTTTAATTAACTCAATTGCAATCTTATGAAATATGTGGACTTAATTGAACTATGTGTTTAGTGCCTATTTGCTCTTTAATTTAAAATTTGGATCTAATTGATTCTTATCTTAAACTTTGTGATCACTTTATAATTTCATAACCTTTAATTTGGACTTAATCGATCTTATTGGGAACTTGAGAACTTAGTTGTATAACTTTAATCTTTAAGGGACTTGATTGTAATTTTGGAAGAAAACCCCCTTTATACACTTGAAACCCTAGCGATGTATCCCTTCATTCTTTCTCTCCCCTTTGTCTTCAACAAGCAGCAGCTGCTGCGCCAGCTTCTCCACCTGCGAAGCCGTCCCAACCACCATTTTTCGCCGGAGAGATACAGCCAACCACCGTCGCCCTCTCTTCTCTCACTCCTTCCCCTTTCGGTTTCAAGCAGCGGCGTAACATCTCCTACATCTCCGGCTCTCCGCCACCACCACGACTCAGCCCTCCGCCACCTTCTCGCCACCTGTTGCGAGGAAGGAGGCCAGTCCGCGACCCAGCCACCACCCTTGCTCCGCCGTCGACCACCATTCCCGTCGAGCCACCGCCCTTTCACTCGAAGATTCAGCCGCGACACGCACCCCCCTTACGAACTCAGCAGCAATAGCGCAACAACAACAGATCCGGCGCCTCACGCGCCGCCCTTCAACCACCCTCTTCGACAAGCTTCAGCAGCGGCACAATTTGTTCAGAGATCTCCTCGCCAAGACGACGATTCAGCGCTACCACCACCCTCGTTCTGAAATCTCAACCCTCGTTCAGATTTGACCAGGCCCCATCATTTCACCACCATTACCAAGTCCCAGCAGCAGCACAACAACAACCACCTATCACCATCACCGCCGCCGTGCCGTCACCACCGTCGGGTTCCATTCCAGGCGAACCACAGCCCCACCACCTATCACCATCACCTGTTCTTTCTCTCTCGTCTTTTCTCAGTCAAAAAGGTAGAGCAACAGTAATCGTTGGCAGCCCTATTTTCTCGCCATTCCTCATATTTTATTTAAGAGTAATTCTTGTAGCTTGTAATTGGAATAGTAAATGTTGTTCCATTGGATTTTCGAGTTAGTGCAGACTTTCGGTTTTGGTAATTTTTCATAATTCATGATGATTTTTGGGTATTTTATAACAAAGAAATTGTATAAATGAATGATAAATAATTCAATTGGGATATTATATTATTACTGATGAATTATAGATAAGTAAATTTATGTATGTTCCTTATTTGGTTGTTAGATTGAATGAACTTTGAACACTAAATGACTCGGTATGTATGAGAATTGTGATTTAGTGTATTGCAAACTTTTCCTATTTGTACTGTAATGGAGGTTGTATGTAGCTGATGAGTTTTGAAAACATGAATTCATTTACTAAATTCCTACTAAGAATTTGATCTAAGTGCCCACTTACGTGATATGTTGTAATTGAATTGATTTTGTTAGTCAATTAGATTATAGGTCGAAATTGTGGTGCTGGAATTCTTGAATTTTGCCAAGATATAATTGTATTATGTTATAACGGGAAACCAGGATAAATATATTTATAAACTGTGTATTTGCTGAGTTGGTATAATTGAATTGGGATGTCGATAGGTTTAATGTGACACTATGCGACTCTTGGATTCCTGTTACTGATGAAATTATTAGGGAATTACATGATTAATTGGCAAACTTAATCAAGTTAGTGTACTAAATGGTAACTGAATGACTTAGTATCCTCCCAAATATTTTATTATAGTGATCAAAGTGTTGGTGGAAATACAATTGTTATGAAACAACTTGGGTGTTTATATATATTATATATGGCTATTCGTGTAATTCTTAAATTGTGGATTTGGTATTTTATAATTGTATGTTTAACTGGATTCATGTTCATACAATGTTTGACTCTGAGTAATTGAGGTTGGAGACGTGCTTATATGATCTATTATTAGTGGTTAGTGTTCACAAATCATGTCTGTGCTTGAATTGTGAGACTTTATGCAACATGAAACATTAATTATACACATGATCAAGTTCACTATTGATGTGAATCATAATGAACCGTGGCCATATCTTGTCCCAAATGAAGAGCTGGACCAATCCACAGCTCAAGAAGATAGCTTACAAAAGGAACAAAGTTATGGTGGTCCAATTACAAAAGCTCGGGCCAAAATTATCCAAGAGGAAGTTGGAAATCTCTTAAACCAATTTTGCTCAAACTGGACTCCAACATCATCGGCTGCTGAACCAAATTCAGAATATTTCAATGTTTTTATGTCCAATTCCTAAAGTCCAAAGTGTGGAAATGATGTAATTCGGCCCTAAGCCTATTATAGTATTATTTGGGCCTTTATTTTATCATTATTTAGCTGCATATTAGTTTATTTAAGCCCCGCTTTTGTAAGCCTTCATGGCAAGTGGCGGGAATAGCTTGCGTCCTTTAGTATTTTAGTGTCTCTTAGGATTCCATGCATGCATCTTTATATTCAGCATTGTAGCTTGCTTTTCTTTCAATCAAGAAGTAAAATTATTGAATTTTCATTCAAGTGAGATTTTCTCTCAAGTTCTTTGCTGAACGACATTAGGGTTTCAAACCCTTTTCCCGGATTACATTATTTCTCGACTCCTTATAGTCGATGGGGTGCGTTACTTATAATCTGATAGTGTTGGTTCTTTGCTCAATATAGCAAACGGGTCACACTCCTCTTATTTTCAACCTTGAATTGGACGATCAGATTCAAGAACTCCAAGTATTGATATAGGGTTTCACGGCAAGTACGTGGAGTTCGTATCATTTGGTATCAGAGCTTAGGTTTCCATCCAAGGTTACGTATCCGTATCTTTTAACTTTTGTATAATTTCTTTTCATTATTGTTATATTGCTGCAAAAAAATCGAAAAAGGAAAAAAAAAAAAAAAAAGAGTGCAACATTGTTTCAGTCATTTTCTTTGTAATCTCAAATCATAAGTCATATGGACTTGTTTGTTTGTATCTTTTAGTTGTAACAGTTCTTTTGTGACAATTTTAGCACCCTTTTTGATTCATTCATCTTAAGGGATTATTTGGTTGAGGGATCTGAAATTTCTTGTGTCTTTCTTCAAGAATTGAGAGAAAAGAGTGGTAAAAGGCTTGAGTTGTGAGCACAAAAGAGGGAAAAAGCCATATTTTTGAGTGATACACGAGCGTGAGTGACTCTAAACGAGGGCAAACACGTGAGGGAGTGTTGTGAGGTAATTTTTACTAACGATTTTTCTTGCAGGTTTAAAACATGACGAAGAATGAAATGAACAGCCTCCAATGGACTTTAACTTTGTCCTCCGTGCAATGCAACAACAATTTGATAGGTTGAACGTACAATTTGGCGAGATCCGGGATCGATTGGATCAAAATGATGAACTGGTGACTGAATTACAACAAAATGCTCTCCCGGCTAGGAGACCAAACCGACGACCAGCCGATTTGGGTATCAATCCTCGTGATGGATTTGATGATGAGGAAGATGACTTGGATGAGGCTGCATCAAATGCCTCTTCAAGGAGAGATCATAGACGTCCAAGATACCAACAACCACGAAGAGGGAGAGGGGTAATTGACAATAACCTCGGATCTATCAAGCTTTCTATTCCTTCCTTCAAAGGATAAAATGACCGACCCAGAAGCTTACATTGAATGGGAACGAAAGGTGGAGTTAATTTATGACTGCCACAACTATTCGGAAGGGAAAAAGGTAAAACTTGCAGCCGTATCCTTTACGGACTATGCAATTGTATGGTGGGATCAAGTGGTGATAAGTAGACGAAGAAGTGGTGAGTACCCTATTGAAACGTGGGATGAGATGAAGGTGGTTATGAGGAAGAGGTTCGTACCTCCTCATTACTATCGGGACCTGCACCTTAAGTTGCAAAGTTTGAGGCAAGGGTTCAAAACGGTAGAGGAATACTACAGAGAAATGGAGATGGCAATGATTCAAGCAAATATTGAGGAGGATCGTGAGGCAACCATGGCTCGGTTCATATGTGGTCTCAACCGAGAGATCGCCAATGTAGTGGAACTTTATCACTATGTTGAACTTGAGGAAGTGGTCTGTAACGCCCCGGTTTCCGGATGATCAGGTAAGCACGCCACGTGTGAGTTTGAGTGTAGGTTTTATTTTTTTTCTTTAACTTTTATAATATTTCTTACGTGGCATTCATAATTTTATAAAAAATTCATGAAACATTGTTTCTATAAGTCATTTGATTTCATATCATTGAAAATATTAATTCATTACACGGAAAATATTTATTGCATGAAATAATTACCGAGAGTGTTCTAAATTACCAAATTGTCCCTAGTTAAATATTCCTTAAAACTCTAGGGGCTTAATTGCATAACTTTCAAAGATCTAATTGATCATATTTCAAAACCTTATATACTTGATTGCATAAATTCACAAATTAAAGGATTAATTGGCAATTAGCATATTTCACAAAAATCAAGGTTGGTGTTTTACGTGATAATTCATTCCTTGAGCTTCTAGGAGCTCATTTCACCCAAAAATTACCAAACACAATTGCTCTCTCTCTCGGTTCCAAGGAAGAAAAAGGGAAGAGTGATTTTTCCATTCAATCATTAAGATTTCAAGAAGTATTTCAAGGATTTGGGAGTTGATCATCATCTTCATCTATTTTCTCCATATTTCATCTTCAAGGTTGGTTTGCATGGAAGTGATGATTCTTGATTGTGTTTGATGTGGTTAGGGTTTGGAAGTTATAGGCTAGATGAATGAATTAGATTTGGAAGCATGATTAGGTGATCATTTCATGAATTATGGCATGATTTATAGCTTGAATTCTTGGAAATTTGGCATGAATGATCAAGTGTGATCATGAAGTTGAAATCATGAATTCTTGATAATATTGCATGCTTTGAGTGTTTGAATGTAATGGTATCATTTCTTGAGCATATATGCATGAATATTTCCAGAAATCATGATTTTGAGGATTGAGAATGGAATTTTGTTGCTTTGGTGCTCATTCCCGTGAGCATCCCCTGTTTCTGCTCTGTTCTTCAAAGTTGCAGAAACTGGGAACGACCGTTCCCAGCCTCAAGGCATTGTGGGAACGGGCGTTCCCACCTTTTCAAATAAAATAGGCGGCCGACCGCGGGAACGGCCGTTCCCATTTTGGCCTTGGAGCCGGAAGGGCCGTTCCCAGCTAGGCGCGTTTTTAAAATAAGAAATCGTTGGCACGTTTTGTGGGTAATGGGAACGACCGTTCCCATTTTTCAAAGGGGACCGGAACGGCCGTTCCCACCTGGGTTGCAGAACAAAATTCACTGCATAAAATTACGAAAATGACCCCTCGATCCAACGACTTCTTTGACCCCGAATTGCTATAATATGTGCTAATATGATGTGAAACAACATGTTATCATACCACATTGCATTTTCGTGGTCGTCTCGACACATTTCCGCCGTTCGTTATATTTTGGTCATTTTAGGTCATGTCTCACGAATATACATCGTGTTTGCACAGGTCACGAGGGCGTGGACGGGGAGCAAGCTCCTTAGAACACTTCTTTATTGTATTTTGCAAGAAAAGGTGAGGTTCTAGGTTATGTTTATAGAACCCTACCACCCTTATGTGCTATTTTCGGCCAAAACCTATTATAATTATAAACGTTTTCAAAGTTATAAATATTTCAAGCATGAAAGTATTGATTGTCATGGTTTTCAAGCAAGTTTGGCGAGTACATGTTTGCACGTGGGCCCGAGGGTAATTCTTGAGCCAACCGGGAAAGCAAGGGCTGACGGGTAACTCCTGAATTATCCTCACATTGTTGGGATCACCCCCGAAGCCACTAGGAGATTAGTGGTGGAAGGAGTTCCGTGTCTAGAGGGTCATGTCCTCTACACACACCATGTCGTGGATAGTCGAGCCTTGCAAGCTCGCTATCACCCGGAGGAAGAAGGAGACTGGGGATTAATCCGGCATGTCGGGTTATCCTCGGGTTATTGCATGATTTCAAGCATGAAATTGTTTATGTGAGCACTAAATAAATTGCATGATCACGTATTTATCAAGCAAGCCAGCATGATCACGTATTGTTCACGATTGGGAGTTCGGTTGGAGATTGCCCTTGCTCGCCAGGGCCACATGTTCATGACATTGACAAGCATGATTAAACAAATGTGATAAAATGATTGGTTGTAATCTCGGGCAAAGATTAAACTTCTTGAATTATATATCTATTTTATTCCAAAGTCTTCACCCGAGGCTACAACTTGCATGTGATGTGTATATATATTTGTTGCCCTCACTCAGTCTTCGGTAGACTGATACTTCACTTTTCAGGTACACTTTGAGCGTGGTCGTGCTAGGCGGGTGTCCGGTCGTCTTTTGCATCTTCACGAGTCTAGTACCTTTCATGTAAAGTACTTTTGAGACATTTCATGTTATGATCGTTATTGTCACGTTTTGGATACTTAAGTATGTATATTATTAAGAGATGATAATGTATTGATAGTTAAGTTGGTATCTATACGTATCTAATTGGTAAATATGGTACCTATATGTATGAATGATTTTATTGCTTCCGCTTTCGTTATCATGTTTGGGTTGTTTGACTGGGGAGAGTGTCCCGCCTAGCCCATTTATTTTATTGTCACCTGTTCGCTATAGTTCTGGTTTATGTATGGATTTCCCATTTCATACGTGAATCGGGGCTATAGTGCGGGGGATGTAGTGCTCTGGGGTTTAGGGTGCTACATCTACAGGTGGTATCAGAGCCCGGTTGCAAAACCGAGGTTCTCGAGTCGTGTCAAGTCAGTCTAGGTCGCACGGCATAGGATTATGTGGTATTTGGGAGTCTGCATTTGGTTGACTTACCTGATTTACTCATTTTTTCGCATTAATTGAGCTACTTGATCTTTCTTGAACATGTGCTACTTGATATTATGGAAATTGTATGCACACATTTGCATTTATTGATCAAGCCACGCATGTTTAGTGATCTAATTTCAGGATGGAGCACGACAGACGTTCCAGTGACCGATCCTCGAGGCACAGGCATCATCACCGCCGACATCATCGCCGCGAGAGATCACTACCTCCTCCGCCTGCTCAGGCACAGCCCCAGGATTTTATGAACTCGGTAGTGGGGCTAATTGATCAGAGGCTACAGGAAAGGGTTCCTCCACCACCTCCAGCACCAGTAGCACCTCCGGAGAACCCCATTTCTGCCATTTTACGAGAGTTTCAGAACCAGCGTCCCCCGAAGTTCTATAAGGGAGACGATATACAGGCAGAGATGTGGCTAAAAGAGATCGAAAGGATTTGGCAGCTTATCCCTTGTGACAGTCAGGAGAAGGCTCGCTGTACACTTACTCTTATTCAGGGCGAGGCCTATTCTTGGTGGGAAAGCACACAGATTGTTCTGGAGGCAGCCGGGACCGAGATTACTTGGGAGGTATTTGTACGGGAGTTCGGAAACAAGTATATTCCTCCAGCTTCCCGTACTCGCAGGTTGAGAGAGTTCACCGAGCTAAAGCAGGGAGGCAGGTCTGTGGGTCAGTATATCGCCGAGTTCGAGAGACTTTCTCACTATGCACCCAACATAGCGAATGATGACTTTCACAAGGCGATGCAGTTCGTCCAAGGACTCAGACCGAATATTCAGGATGCCCTGAAAGCAGCTAATACGAGCACCTGGGCAAAAGCTACCACCAAGGCCCTAAAAGTTGAGGATTCGGATATTGCTAGGAAAGCTACTTCACGGACTGGACAGGCTTCGGGCTCGAGAGCAGGTCAGGGATCGAGCTCAGGGAAGAGGCCGATGATTTACTCTGCACCTCCAGCTCAGAAGAACCCCGGGAAGAAGCTTAAGGCGACAGGGCCATTACCGAGAGGTCCGAGAGCTCCAGCACCACCCCAGCCACCTCAGAGACCGGGCTGCAGATGGTGTGGACTTCCTACACATACCTACGACAACTGCAGGCGCCGGTTAGGTTTGTGTTTGATCTGCGGGAGTGACGAGCACATGGTTGACAGTTGTCCGGATCGTCAGGATCCACCACCTGCAGGACCGAGGCCACTGGTGAGAGCTCGGGCTTATGCACTCGCTGGTGAGGAGCAGGATGCAGAGATAGACCCCGCCGTGGTAGTTGAAGGTCTTATTTGCATTCATGACACGAACATCCACACATTATTTGATCCAAGAGCTACACACTCCTTTCTTGCGCACTCTATTGCTATTACTTTGTCTTTGCCTGCTATGTGTACTTCTGTGCGCTATCTAGTTAGTACTCCTTTCGGTAGTAGGCGAGAGACGGATCAGGTTTACAGGGATGTTCCAGTGGTAATTGAAGGCCGGGAGTTTCTGACAGATTTTATTGTTATGCCGATGGAGAGATACGGAGCTATATTGGGGATGGAATGGTTATACAGGCATTGTGCTACCGTAGATTGCCGGGCTAAGAAGGTTCAGTTGGGTTCAGAGGTTGTTACGGGCTGTACTTCGAAGACCGTGCCCCTACTTTCGTTTTCAGAGGCTCAGAGATTAGTCAGAGGCGGGGCTACAGGGTTCATTGCCTATATTCTGAACAAGCCAAAAGATCAGGTGAAATTAGAGGACACCGAGGTAGTAAAGGAATTTCCCGAGGTATTCCCAGAAAAATTGGATTCCTTGCCTCCTGAACGAGAGATTGAATTTGTGATCGATCTTTTCCCGAATGCTGAGCCGTATTCAAAGACTCCGTACCGGATGGCTCCAGCTGAATTGAAGGAATTAAAAGTTCAGCTTGAGGCTTTATTGGAAGTTGGGTACATTCGGCCAAGTTCTTCGCCGTGGGGAGCACCGGTATTGTTTGTAAAGAAAAAGGACGGGACTTTAAGAATGTGCATCGACTACAGGGAGTTGAACCGGATGACTATCAAGAACAAGTATCCCCTCCCACATATCGAGGAGTTATTCGATATACTTCAGGGTTCCAAAGTTTATTCGAAATTGGATTTAAGACAGGGATACTATCAGCTGCCAATCCGAGCAGAGGATATTCCTAAGACAGGATTCAATACTCGGTACGGGCACTATGAGTTCGTGGTTATGCCATTTGGATTAACTAACGCCCCTGCAGCTTTTATGGATATGATGCATCGGATATTCAGGCCTTTCCTCGACAAGTTCGTGGTAATTTTTATTGATGATATTCTGGTTTTTTCAAAATCAGCCGAGGAGCACGCGAGACATCTCAGGCTCGTTCTTCAGACTTTGAAAGAACATCAGTTATTTGCTAAGTTTAGCAAGTGTGAATTTTGGATCGATCGGGTTTCATTCTTGGGACATGTAATTTCAGGAAAAGGGTTGGAAGTCGATCCCTCGAAAATCGAGGCCGTGCTCAAGTGGGAGAAACCAAAGAATGCCTCGGAAATTAGAAGCTTCTTGGGATTGGCCGGTTATTATAGAAGATTTGTTCAGGACTTCTCCAAGATTGCGGCGCCGTTAACCCGATTGACAAAGAAGGATGTTAAGTTCGTCTGGGACGAGAAGTGCGATCAAAGCTTTAACTTTTTGAAAGAAAAGTTAGTCTCAGCTCCGGTGTTAACTTTACCCGAGGGTTCAGAAGGATTTGCAGTATACACAGATGCTTCTAAAGAAGGCTTAGGTTGTGTTTTGACTCAGAAAGGAAAAGTGATCGCCTATGCTTCTCGGAAGCTAAAGGAATATGAAAGGAATTATCCGACACACGACCTAGAGCTTGCAGCCGTGATCTTTGCTCTCGGGAAATGGAGACATTATCTTTACGGGACTTCCTTTGAGATTTTTACCGACCACAAGAGCCTCCAGTATTTATTCACACAGAAGGATTTGAATATGAGGCAACGGCGTTGGATGGAAAAGTTGGAAGATTATGATTGTACAATTAAATACGATCCCGGGAAAGCAAATGTGGTCGCCGATGCACTTAGCAGAAAAGCGAGTGTATCGAGCTTGGAAATAAAGGAAAGTGAGGAAGTTGCCCCGATTGTGATGTGAATCATGATGAACCGCGGCCATATCTTGTCCCAAATGAAGAGCTGGACCGATCCACAACTCAAGAAGATAGCATACAAAAGGAACAAAGTTATGGTGGTCCAATTACAAGAGCTCGGGCCAAAATTATCCAAGAGGAAGTTGGAAATCTCTTAAACCAATTTGCTCAAACTGGACTCCAAGCTTCAAGGTGGGCTGCTGAACCAAATTCAGAATACTTCAACGTTTTTATGTAAAATTCCTAAAGTCCAAAGTGTGGAAATGATGTAATTCGGCCCTAAGCCTATTATAATATTATTTGGGCCTTTATATTGTCATTATTTAGCTACATATTAGTTTTATTTAAGCCCACTTTTGTAAGCCTTCATGGCAAGTGGCGGGAATAGCTTGTGTCCTTTAGTATTCTAGTGTCTCTTAGGTTTCCATGCATGCATCTTTATATTCAGCATTGTAACTTGTTTTTCTTTCAATCAAGAAGTAAAATTATTGAATTTTCATTCAAGTGAGATTTTCTCTCAAGTTCTTTGCTGAACGACATTAGGGTTTCAAACCCCTTTCCCGGATAACGTTATTTCTCGACTCCTTATAGTCGACGGGGTGCGTTACTTACAATCTGATAGTGTTGGTTCTTTGCTCAATATAGCAAACGGGTCACACTCCTCTTATTTTCAACCTTGAATTGGACGATCAGATTCAAGAACTCCAAGTATTGATATAGGGTTTCACGACAAGTACGTGGAGTTCGTATCAGATTGTGTTAAAAGCTCGGGTTTCTAATATCACAATTCAGCCGGAATTAAAGTATCAGTTATTTGAGGCTCAGAATAAGGATCCGGAAGTGCAGAAGCTTGTAAGTAAAGCTAAGGATGACCCGGAGAGTCCGTTTGGGTTTGATGAGACCGGGTTGCTTCGGTTTAAAAACAGAGTAGTAGTACCTGAAGAATTGAGACGGGTCCTACTCGAAGAAGCTCACAAGTCAGCCTACTCGATCCACCCAGGAGGAAATAAAATGTATAAGGATTTGAAGCAATACTATTGGTGGAACGGGATGAAAAGAGACGTGGCGGAATACGTGAAACATTGCTTGACTTGTCAGAAAGTGAAAGCTGAGCACCAAAAGCCCGCGGGACTTCTACAACCGTTACGTATTCCCGAGTGGAAGTGGGAACAAGTAACGATGGACTTTGTTTCTGGATTACCGAAGGTTAAAGGCGGGTTTGATGGAATTTGGGTAATCGTGGATAGATTTACAAAGTCTGCTAACTTTCTACCGGTCCGGATGTCCTATAAGATCCCGAAGTTGGCTGAAATCTATAACAGAGAGATTATTCGACTTCATGGTATTCCGGTGAGCATAGTTTCAGACCGAGACCCGAGATTTACTTCTAAGTTGTGGCAGGAATTACAGGCCGTCTTGGGAACGAAACTTGAGTTCAGTACAGCATTCCACCCGCAAACAGACGGTCAAACGGAAAGGTTAATCAGGTATTTGGAAGATCTTCTTCGGGCTTGCGCGATGGATTTTCAAAACTCGTGGGCAGAACAGCTTCCTTTAATCGAGTTTGCTTATAATAACAGCTTTCAGGCTTCGATCGGGATGGCTCCTTACGAGTTACTTTATGGAAGAAAGTGCCGATCTCCGTTGTTCTTCGACTTGGAAGAATGGAAATGGTCAAAACTGGAAGGGGTAAAGAGAGGTGAGAGATTCGAAAGGCCTTCCAAAGTCGTTCAAGCTATGATTGAGAAAGTCCAAATGATTCAACAACGGATGAAAGCCGCGCAAGATAGGCAAAAGAGCTATGCCGATAAGCGCCGAAGAGATCTAGAATTTGAAGTTGGTGACCGGGTATTTTTGAAGGTGTCACCAAGGAAAGGTTTCACCCGAATCGGGAAAGGAGGAAAACTTAATCCTCGCTACTTAGGTCCGTTCGAGATTCTTGAAAGAATAGGCGAGGTAGCCTATCGACTGGACCTACCACCGAGTCTTACGGGGATTCACAACGTGTTTCATGTTTCACAATTAAGGAAATATTACCCCGATGAGACCACGATTCTTCCCGTGGAAGAAGTTGAACTGGAACCGAATTTGACATTTGTTCAGAGGCCGGTTAGAATATTGGATCGGAAATTTCAAGAGTTGAGAAACCGGAGGATTCCCATGGTTAAAGTGTTGTGGAGAAGCGACAAAACCGAAGAAGCTACATGGGAAACAGAGGATAAAATGAAACGGTTCCACCCGGAGTTGTTCGAGCAAGACTAGAGAATCTGGGGACCAGATTCTTCTAAGGGGGGGAGAGTTGTAACGCCCCGGTTTTCGGATGATCAGGTAAGCACGCCACGTGTGAGTTTGAGTGTAGGTTTTATTTTATTTCTTTAACTTTTATAATATTTCTTACGTGGCATTCATAATTTTATAAAAAATTCATGAAACATTGTTTCTATAAATCATTTGATTTCATATCATTGAAAATATTAATTCATTACACGGAAAATATTTATTGCATGAAATAATTACCGAGAGTGTTTTAAATTACCAAATTGTCCCTAGTTAAATATTCCTTAAAACTCTAGGGACTTAATTGCATAACTTTCAAAGATCTAATTGATCATATTTTAAAACCTCATATACTTGATTGCATAAATTCACAAATTAAAGGATTAATTGGCAATTAGCATATTTCACAAAAATCAAGGTTGGTGTTTTACGTGATAATTCATTCCATGAGCTTCTAGGAGCTCATTTCACCCAAAAATTGCCAAACACAATTGCTCTCTCTCTCGGTTCCAAGGAAGAAAAAGGGAAGAGTGATTTTTCCATTCAATCATTAAGATTTCAAGAAGTATTTCAAGGATTTGGGAGTTGATCATCATCTTCATCTATTTTCTCCATATTTCATCTTCAAGGTTGGTTTGCATGGAAGTGATGATTCTTGATTGTGTTTGATGTGGTTAGGGTTTGGAAGTTATAGGCTAGATGAATGAATTAGAATTGGAAACATGATTAGGTGATCATTTCATGAATTATGGCATGATTTATAGCTTGAATTCTTGGAAATTTGGCATGAATGATCAAGTGTGATCATGAACTTGAAATCATGAATTCTTGATAATATTGCATGCTTTGAGTGTTTGAATGTTATGGTATCATTTCTTGAGCATATATGCATGAATATTTCCAGAAATCATGATTTTGGGGATTGAGAATGGAATTTTGTTGCTTTGGTGCTCATTCCCGTGAGCATCCCCTGTTTATGCTCTGTTCTTCAAAGTTGCAGAAACTGGGAACGACCGTTCCCAGCCTCAAGGCATTGTGGGAACGGGCGTTCCCACCTTTTCAAATAAAATAGGCGGCCGACCGCGGGAACGGCCGTTCCCATTTTGGCCTTGGAGCCGGAAGGGCCGTTCCCAGCCAGGCGCGTTTTTAAAATAAGAAATCGTTGGCACGTTTTGTGGGTAATGGGAACGACCGTTCCCATTTTTCAAAGGGGACCGGAACGGCCGTTCCCACCTGGGTTGCAGAACAAAATTCACTGCATAAAATTACGAAAATGACCCCTCGATCCAACGACTTCTTTGACCCCGAATTGCTATAATATGTGCTAATATGATGTGAAACAACATGTTATCATACCACATTGCATTTTCGTGGTCGTCTCGACACATTTCCGCCGTTCGTTATATTTTGGTCATTTTAGGTCATGTCTCACGAATATACATCGTGTTTGCACAGGTCACGAGGGCGTGGACGGGGAGCAAGCTCCTTAGAACACTTCTTTATTGTATTTTGCAAGAAAAGGTGAGGTTCTAGGTTATGTTTATAGAACCCTACCACCCTTATGTGCTATTTTCGGCCAAAACCTATTATAATTATAAACGTTTTCAAAGTTATAAATATTTCAAGCATGAAAGTATTGATTGTCATGGTTTTCAAGCAAGTTTGGCGAGTACATGTTTGCACGTGGGCCCGAGGGTAATTCTTGAGCCAACCGGGAAAGCAAGGGCTGACGGGTAACTCCTGAATTATCCTCACATTGTTGGGATCACCCCCGAAGCCACTAGGAGATTAGTGGTGGAAGGAGTTCCGTGTCTAGAGGGTCATGTCCTCTACACACACCATGTCGGGGATAGTCGAGCCTTGCAAGCTCGCTATCACCCGGAGGAAGAAGGAGACTGGGGATTAATCCGGCATGTCGGGTTATCCTCGGGTTATTGCATGATTTCAAGCATGAAATTGTTTATGTGAGCACTAAATAAATTGCATGATCACGTATTTATCAAGCAAGCCAGCATGATCACGTATTGTTCACGATTGGGAGTTCGGTTGGAGATTGCCCTTGCTCGCCAGGGCCACATGTTCATGACATTGACAAGCATGATTAAACAAATGTGATAAAATGATTGGTTGTAATCTCGGGCAAAGATTAAACTTCTTGAATTATATATCTATTTTATTCCAAAGTCTTCACCCGAGGCTACAACTTGCATGTGATGGGTATATATATTTGTTGCCCTCACTCAGTCTTCGGTAGACTGATACTTCACTTTTCAGGTACACTTTGAGCGTGGTCGTGCTAGGCGGGTGTCCGGTCGTCTTTTGCATCTTCACGAGTCTAGTACCTTTCATGTAAAGTACTTTTGAGACATTTCATGTTATGATCGTTATTGTCACGTTTTGGATACTTAAGTATGTATATTATTAAGAGATGATAATGTATTGATAGTTAAGTTGGTATCTATACGTATCTAATTGGTAAATATGGTACCTATATGTATGAATGATTTTATTGCTTCCGCTTTCGTTATCATGTTTGGGTTGTTTGACTGGGGAGAGTGTCCCGCCTAGCCCGTTTATTTTATTGTCACCCGTTCGCTATAGTTCTGGTTTATGTATGGATTTCCCATTTCATACGTGAATCGGGGCTATAGTGCGGGGGATGTAGTGCTCTGGGGTTTAGGGTGCTACATCTACAGGTGGTATCAGAGCCCGGTTGCAAAACCGAGGTTCTCGAGTCGTGTCAAGTCAGTCTAGGTCGCACGGCATAGGATTATGTGGTATTTGGGAGTCTGCATTTGGTTGACTTACCTGATTTACTCATTTCTTCGCATTAATTGAGCTACTTGATCTTCCTTGAACATGTGCTACTTGATATTATGGAAATTGTATGCACACATTTGCATTTATTGATCAAGCCACGCATGTTTAGTGATCTAATTTCAGGATGGAGCACGACAGACGTTCCAGTGACCGATCCTCGAGGCACAGGCATCATCACCGCCGACATCATCGCCGCGAGAGATCACTACCTCCTCCGCCTGCTCAGGCACAGCCCCAGGATTTTATGAACGCGGTAGTGGGGCTAATTGATCAGAGGCTACAGGAAAGGGTTCCTCCACCACCTCCAGCACCAGTAGCACCTCCGGAGAACCCCATTTCTGCCATTTTACGAGAGTTTCAGAACCAGCGTCCCCCGAAGTTCTATAAGGGAGACGATATACAGGCAGAGATGTGGCTAAAAGAGATCGAAAGGATTTGGCAGCTTATCCCTTGTGACAGTCAGGAGAAGGCTCGCTGTACACTTACTCTTATTCAGGGCGAGGCCTATTCTTGGTGGGAAAGCACACAGATTGTTCTGGAGGCAGCCGGGACCGAGATTACTTGGGAGGTATTTGTACGGGAGTTCGGAAACAAGTATATTCCTCCAGCTTCCCGTACTCGCAGGTTGAGAGAGTTCACCGAGCTAAAGCAGGGAGGCAGGTCTGTGGGTCAGTATATCGCCGAGTTCGAGAGACTTTCTCACTATGCACCCAACATAGCGAATGATGACTTTCACAAGGCGATGCAGTTCGTCCAAGGACTCAGACCGAATATTCAGGATGCCCTGAAAGCAGCTAATACGAGCACCTGGGCAAAAGCTACCACCAAGGCCCTAAAAGTTGAGGATTCGGATATTGCTAGGAAAGCTACTTCACGGACTGGACAGGCTTCGGGCTCGAGAGCAGGTCAGGGATCGAGCTCAGGGAAGAGGCCGATGATTTACTCTGCACCTCCAGCTGGTCCGAGAGCTCCAGCACCACCCCAGCCACCTCAGAGACCGGGCTGCAGATGGTGTGGACTTCCTACACATACCTACGACAACTGCAGGCGCCGGTTAGGTTTGTGTTTGATCTGCGGGAGTGACGAGCACATGGTTGACAGTTGTCCGGATCGTCAGGATCCACCACCTGCAGGACCGAGGCCACTGGTGAGAGCTCGGGCTTATGCACTCGCTGGTGAGGAGCAGGATGCAGAGATAGACCCCGCCGTGGTAGTTGAAGGTCTTATTTGCATTCATGACACGAACATCCACACATTATTTGATCCAAGAGCTACACACTCCTTTCTTGCGCACTCTATTGCTATTACTTTGTCTTTGCCTGCTATGTGTACTTCTGTGCGCTATCTAGTTAGTACTCCTTTCGGTAGTAGGCGAGAGACGGATCAGGTTTACAGGGATGTTCCAGTGGTAATTGAAGGCCGGGAGTTTCTGACAGATTTTATTGTTATGCCGATGGAGAGATACGGAGCTATATTGGGGATGGAATGGTTATACAGGCATTGTGCTACCGTAGATTGCCGGGCTAAGAAGGTTCAGTTGGGTTCAGAGGTTGTTACGGGCTGTACTTCGAAGACCGTGCCCCTACTTTCGTTTTCAGAGGCTCAGAGATTAGTCAGAGGCGGGGCTACAGGGTTCATTGCCTATATTCTGAACAAGCCAAAAGATCAGGTGAAATTAGAGGACACCGAGGTAGTAAAGGAATTTCCCGAGGTATTCCCAGAAAAATTGGATTCCTTGCCTCCTGAACGAGAGATTGAATTTGTGATCGATCTTTTCCCGAATGCTGAGCCGTATTCAAAGACTCCGTACCGGATGGCTCCAGCTGAATTGAAGGAATTAAAAGTTCAGCTTGAGGCTTTATTGGAAGTTGGGTACATTCGGCCAAGTTCTTCGCCGTGGGGAGCACCGGTATTGTTTGTAAAGAAAAAGGACGGGACTTTAAGAATGTGCATCGACTACAGGGAGTTGAACCGGATGACTATCAAGAACAAGTATCCCCTCCCACATATCGAGGAGTTATTCGATATACTTCAGGGTTCCAAAGTTTATTCGAAATTGGATTTAAGACAGGGATACTATCAGCTGCCAATCCGAGCAGAGGATATTCCTAAGACAGGATTCAATACTCGGTACGGGCACTATGAGTTCGTGGTTATGCCATTTGGATTAACTAACGCCCCTGCAGCTTTTATGGATATGATGCATCGGATATTCAGGCCTTTCCTCGACAAGTTCGTGGTAATTTTTATTGATGATATTCTGGTTTTTTCAAAATCAGCCGAGGAGCACGCGAGACATCTCAGGCTCGTTCTTCAGACTTTGAAAGAACATCAGTTATTTGCTAAGTTTAGCAAGTGTGAATTTTGGATCGATCGGGTTTCATTCTTGGGACATGTAATTTCAGGAAAAGGGTTGGAAGTCGATCCCTCGAAAATCGAGGCCGTGCTCAAGTGGGAGAAACCAAAGAATGCCTCGGAAATTAGAAGCTTCTTGGGATTGGCCGGTTATTATAGAAGATTTGTTCAGGACTTCTCCAAGATTGCGGCGCCGTTAACCCGATTGACAAAGAAGGATGTTAAGTTCGTCTGGGACGAGAAGTGCGATCAAAGCTTTAACTTTTTGAAAGAAAAGTTAGTCTCAGCTCCGGTGTTAACTTTACCCGAGGGTTCAGAAGGATTTGCAGTATACACAGATGCTTCTAAAGAAGGCTTAGGTTGTGTTTTGACTCAGAAAGGAAAAGTGATCGCCTATGCTTCTCGGAAGCTAAAGGAATATGAAAGGAATTATCCGACACACGACCTAGAGCTTGCAGCCGTGATCTTTGCTCTCGGGAAATGG
Source organism: Lantana camara (assembly GCA_037501455.1). Classification (NCBI taxonomy): domain Eukaryota; kingdom Viridiplantae; phylum Streptophyta; class Magnoliopsida; order Lamiales; family Verbenaceae; genus Lantana; species Lantana camara. The sequence goes on from CM074865.1 coordinate 47,929,222, forward strand.
AGACATTATCTTTACGGGACTTCCTTTGAGATTTTTACCGACCACAAGAGCCTCCAGTATTTATTCACACAGAAGGATTTGAATATGAGGCAACGGCGTTGGATGGAAAAGTTGGAAGATTATGATTGTACAATTAAATACGATCCCGGGAAAGCAAATGTGGTCGCCGATGCACTTAGCAGAAAAGCGAGTGTATCGAGCTTGGAAATAAAGGAAAGTGAGGAAGTTGCCCCGATTGTGATGTGAATCATGATGAACCGCGGCCATATCTTGTCCCAAATGAAGAGCTGGACCGATCCACAACTCAAGAAGATAGCATACAAAAGGAACAAAGTTATGGTGGTCCAATTACAAGAGCTCGGGCCAAAATTATCCAAGAGGAAGTTGGAAATCTCTTAAACCAATTTGCTCAAACTGGACTCCAAGCTTCAAGGTGGGCTGCTGAACCAAATTCAGAATACTTCAACGTTTTTATGTAAAATTCCTAAAGTCCAAAGTGTGGAAATGATGTAATTCGGCCCTAAGCCTATTATAATATTATTTGGGCCTTTATATTGTCATTATTTAGCTACATATTAGTTTTATTTAAGCCCACTTTTGTAAGCCTTCATGGCAAGTGGCGGGAATAGCTTGTGTCCTTTAGTATTCTAGTGTCTCTTAGGTTTCCATGCATGCATCTTTATATTCAGCATTGTAACTTGTTTTTCTTTCAATCAAGAAGTAAAATTATTGAATTTTCATTCAAGTGAGATTTTCTCTCAAGTTCTTTGCTGAACGACATTAGGGTTTCAAACCCCTTTCCCGGATAACGTTATTTCTCGACTCCTTATAGTCGACGGGGTGCGTTACTTACAATCTGATAGTGTTGGTTCTTTGCTCAATATAGCAAACGGGTCACACTCCTCTTATTTTCAACCTTGAATTGGACGATCAGATTCAAGAACTCCAAGTATTGATATAGGGTTTCACGACAAGTACGTGGAGTTCGTATCAGATTGTGTTAAAAGCTCGGGTTTCTAATATCACAATTCAGCCGGAATTAAAGTATCAGTTATTTGAGGCTCAGAATAAGGATCCGGAAGTGCAGAAGCTTGTAAGTAAAGCTAAGGATGACCCGGAGAGTCCGTTTGGGTTTGATGAGACCGGGTTGCTTCGGTTTAAAAACAGAGTAGTAGTACCTGAAGAATTGAGACGGGTCCTACTCGAAGAAGCTCACAAGTCAGCCTACTCGATCCACCCAGGAGGAAATAAAATGTATAAGGATTTGAAGCAATACTATTGGTGGAACGGGATGAAAAGAGACGTGGCGGAATACGTGAAACATTGCTTGACTTGTCAGAAAGTGAAAGCTGAGCACCAAAAGCCCGCGGGACTTCTACAACCGTTACGTATTCCCGAGTGGAAGTGGGAACAAGTAACGATGGACTTTGTTTCTGGATTACCGAAGGTTAAAGGCGGGTTTGATGGAATTTGGGTAATCGTGGATAGATTTACAAAGTCTGCTAACTTTCTACCGGTCCGGATGTCCTATAAGATCCCGAAGTTGGCTGAAATCTATAACAGAGAGATTATTCGACTTCATGGTATTCCGGTGAGCATAGTTTCAGACCGAGACCCGAGATTTACTTCTAAGTTGTGGCAGGAATTACAGGCCGTCTTGGGAACGAAACTTGAGTTCAGTACAGCATTCCACCCGCAAACAGACGGTCAAACGGAAAGGTTAATCAGGTATTTGGAAGATCTTCTTCGGGCTTGCGCGATGGATTTTCAAAACTCGTGGGCAGAACAGCTTCCTTTAATCGAGTTTGCTTATAATAACAGCTTTCAGGCTTCGATCGGGATGGCTCCTTACGAGTTACTTTATGGAAGAAAGTGCCGATCTCCGTTGTTCTTCGACTTGGAAGAATGGAAATGGTCAAAACTGGAAGGGGTAAAGAGAGGTGAGAGATTCGAAAGGCCTTCCAAAGTCGTTCAAGCTATGATTGAGAAAGTCCAAATGATTCAACAACGGATGAAAGCCGCGCAAGATAGGCAAAAGAGCTATGCCGATAAGCGCCGAAGAGATCTAGAATTTGAAGTTGGTGACCGGGTATTTTTGAAGGTGTCACCAAGGAAAGGTTTCACCCGAATCGGGAAAGGAGGAAAACTTAATCCTCGCTACTTAGGTCCGTTCGAGATTCTTGAAAGAATAGGCGAGGTAGCCTATCGACTGGACCTACCACCGAGTCTTACGGGGATTCACAACGTGTTTCATGTTTCACAATTAAGGAAATATTACCCCGATGAGACCACGATTCTTCCCGTGGAAGAAGTTGAACTGGAACCGAATTTGACATTTGTTCAGAGGCCGGTTAGAATATTGGATCGGAAATTTCAAGAGTTGAGAAACCGGAGGATTCCCATGGTTAAAGTGTTGTGGAGAAGCGACAAAACCGAAGAAGCTACATGGGAAACAGAGGATAAAATGAAACGGTTCCACCCGGAGTTGTTCGAGCAAGACTAGAGAATCTGGGGACCAGATTCTTCTAAGGGGGGGAGAGTTGTAACGCCCCGGTTTTCGGATGATCAGGTAAGCACGCCACGTGTGAGTTTGAGTGTAGGTTTTATTTTATTTCTTTAACTTTTATAATATTTCTTACGTGGCATTCATAATTTTATAAAAAATTCATGAAACATTGTTTCTATAAATCATTTGATTTCATATCATTGAAAATATTAATTCATTACACGGAAAATATTTATTGCATGAAATAATTACCGAGAGTGTTTTAAATTACCAAATTGTCCCTAGTTAAATATTCCTTAAAACTCTAGGGACTTAATTGCATAACTTTCAAAGATCTAATTGATCATATTTTAAAACCTCATATACTTGATTGCATAAATTCACAAATTAAAGGATTAATTGGCAATTAGCATATTTCACAAAAATCAAGGTTGGTGTTTTACGTGATAATTCATTCCATGAGCTTCTAGGAGCTCATTTCACCCAAAAATTGCCAAACACAATTGCTCTCTCTCTCGGTTCCAAGGAAGAAAAAGGGAAGAGTGATTTTTCCATTCAATCATTAAGATTTCAAGAAGTATTTCAAGGATTTGGGAGTTGATCATCATCTTCATCTATTTTCTCCATATTTCATCTTCAAGGTTGGTTTGCATGGAAGTGATGATTCTTGATTGTGTTTGATGTGGTTAGGGTTTGGAAGTTATAGGCTAGATGAATGAATTAGAATTGGAAACATGATTAGGTGATCATTTCATGAATTATGGCATGATTTATAGCTTGAATTCTTGGAAATTTGGCATGAATGATCAAGTGTGATCATGAACTTGAAATCATGAATTCTTGATAATATTGCATGCTTTGAGTGTTTGAATGTTATGGTATCATTTCTTGAGCATATATGCATGAATATTTCCAGAAATCATGATTTTGGGGATTGAGAATGGAATTTTGTTGCTTTGGTGCTCATTCCCGTGAGCATCCCCTGTTTATGCTCTGTTCTTCAAAGTTGCAGAAACTGGGAACGACCGTTCCCAGCCTCAAGGCATTGTGGGAACGGGCGTTCCCACCTTTTCAAATAAAATAGGCGGCCGACCGCGGGAACGGCCGTTCCCATTTTGGCCTTGGAGCCGGAAGGGCCGTTCCCAGCCAGGCGCGTTTTTAAAATAAGAAATCGTTGGCACGTTTTGTGGGTAATGGGAACGACCGTTCCCATTTTTCAAAGGGGACCGGAACGGCCGTTCCCACCTGGGTTGCAGAACAAAATTCACTGCATAAAATTACGAAAATGACCCCTCGATCCAACGACTTCTTTGACCCCGAATTGCTATAATATGTGCTAATATGATGTGAAACAACATGTTATCATACCACATTGCATTTTCGTGGTCGTCTCGACACATTTCCGCCGTTCGTTATATTTTGGTCATTTTAGGTCATGTCTCACGAATATACATCGTGTTTGCACAGGTCACGAGGGCGTGGACGGGGAGCAAGCTCCTTAGAACACTTCTTTATTGTATTTTGCAAGAAAAGGTGAGGTTCTAGGTTATGTTTATAGAACCCTACCACCCTTATGTGCTATTTTCGGCCAAAACCTATTATAATTATAAACGTTTTCAAAGTTATAAATATTTCAAGCATGAAAGTATTGATTGTCATGGTTTTCAAGCAAGTTTGGCGAGTACATGTTTGCACGTGGGCCCGAGGGTAATTCTTGAGCCAACCGGGAAAGCAAGGGCTGACGGGTAACTCCTGAATTATCCTCACATTGTTGGGATCACCCCCGAAGCCACTAGGAGATTAGTGGTGGAAGGAGTTCCGTGTCTAGAGGGTCATGTCCTCTACACACACCATGTCGGGGATAGTCGAGCCTTGCAAGCTCGCTATCACCCGGAGGAAGAAGGAGACTGGGGATTAATCCGGCATGTCGGGTTATCCTCGGGTTATTGCATGATTTCAAGCATGAAATTGTTTATGTGAGCACTAAATAAATTGCATGATCACGTATTTATCAAGCAAGCCAGCATGATCACGTATTGTTCACGATTGGGAGTTCGGTTGGAGATTGCCCTTGCTCGCCAGGGCCACATGTTCATGACATTGACAAGCATGATTAAACAAATGTGATAAAATGATTGGTTGTAATCTCGGGCAAAGATTAAACTTCTTGAATTATATATCTATTTTATTCCAAAGTCTTCACCCGAGGCTACAACTTGCATGTGATGGGTATATATATTTGTTGCCCTCACTCAGTCTTCGGTAGACTGATACTTCACTTTTCAGGTACACTTTGAGCGTGGTCGTGCTAGGCGGGTGTCCGGTCGTCTTTTGCATCTTCACGAGTCTAGTACCTTTCATGTAAAGTACTTTTGAGACATTTCATGTTATGATCGTTATTGTCACGTTTTGGATACTTAAGTATGTATATTATTAAGAGATGATAATGTATTGATAGTTAAGTTGGTATCTATACGTATCTAATTGGTAAATATGGTACCTATATGTATGAATGATTTTATTGCTTCCGCTTTCGTTATCATGTTTGGGTTGTTTGACTGGGGAGAGTGTCCCGCCTAGCCCGTTTATTTTATTGTCACCCGTTCGCTATAGTTCTGGTTTATGTATGGATTTCCCATTTCATACGTGAATCGGGGCTATAGTGCGGGGGATGTAGTGCTCTGGGGTTTAGGGTGCTACATCTACAGGTGGTATCAGAGCCCGGTTGCAAAACCGAGGTTCTCGAGTCGTGTCAAGTCAGTCTAGGTCGCACGGCATAGGATTATGTGGTATTTGGGAGTCTGCATTTGGTTGACTTACCTGATTTACTCATTTCTTCGCATTAATTGAGCTACTTGATCTTCCTTGAACATGTGCTACTTGATATTATGGAAATTGTATGCACACATTTGCATTTATTGATCAAGCCACGCATGTTTAGTGATCTAATTTCAGGATGGAGCACGACAGACGTTCCAGTGACCGATCCTCGAGGCACAGGCATCATCACCGCCGACATCATCGCCGCGAGAGATCACTACCTCCTCCGCCTGCTCAGGCACAGCCCCAGGATTTTATGAACGCGGTAGTGGGGCTAATTGATCAGAGGCTACAGGAAAGGGTTCCTCCACCACCTCCAGCACCAGTAGCACCTCCGGAGAACCCCATTTCTGCCATTTTACGAGAGTTTCAGAACCAGCGTCCCCCGAAGTTCTATAAGGGAGACGATATACAGGCAGAGATGTGGCTAAAAGAGATCGAAAGGATTTGGCAGCTTATCCCTTGTGACAGTCAGGAGAAGGCTCGCTGTACACTTACTCTTATTCAGGGCGAGGCCTATTCTTGGTGGGAAAGCACACAGATTGTTCTGGAGGCAGCCGGGACCGAGATTACTTGGGAGGTATTTGTACGGGAGTTCGGAAACAAGTATATTCCTCCAGCTTCCCGTACTCGCAGGTTGAGAGAGTTCACCGAGCTAAAGCAGGGAGGCAGGTCTGTGGGTCAGTATATCGCCGAGTTCGAGAGACTTTCTCACTATGCACCCAACATAGCGAATGATGACTTTCACAAGGCGATGCAGTTCGTCCAAGGACTCAGACCGAATATTCAGGATGCCCTGAAAGCAGCTAATACGAGCACCTGGGCAAAAGCTACCACCAAGGCCCTAAAAGTTGAGGATTCGGATATTGCTAGGAAAGCTACTTCACGGACTGGACAGGCTTCGGGCTCGAGAGCAGGTCAGGGATCGAGCTCAGGGAAGAGGCCGATGATTTACTCTGCACCTCCAGCTGGTCCGAGAGCTCCAGCACCACCCCAGCCACCTCAGAGACCGGGCTGCAGATGGTGTGGACTTCCTACACATACCTACGACAACTGCAGGCGCCGGTTAGGTTTGTGTTTGATCTGCGGGAGTGACGAGCACATGGTTGACAGTTGTCCGGATCGTCAGGATCCACCACCTGCAGGACCGAGGCCACTGGTGAGAGCTCGGGCTTATGCACTCGCTGGTGAGGAGCAGGATGCAGAGATAGACCCCGCCGTGGTAGTTGAAGGTCTTATTTGCATTCATGACACGAACATCCACACATTATTTGATCCAAGAGCTACACACTCCTTTCTTGCGCACTCTATTGCTATTACTTTGTCTTTGCCTGCTATGTGTACTTCTGTGCGCTATCTAGTTAGTACTCCTTTCGGTAGTAGGCGAGAGACGGATCAGGTTTACAGGGATGTTCCAGTGGTAATTGAAGGCCGGGAGTTTCTGACAGATTTTATTGTTATGCCGATGGAGAGATACGGAGCTATATTGGGGATGGAATGGTTATACAGGCATTGTGCTACCGTAGATTGCCGGGCTAAGAAGGTTCAGTTGGGTTCAGAGGTTGTTACGGGCTGTACTTCGAAGACCGTGCCCCTACTTTCGTTTTCAGAGGCTCAGAGATTAGTCAGAGGCGGGGCTACAGGGTTCATTGCCTATATTCTGAACAAGCCAAAAGATCAGGTGAAATTAGAGGACACCGAGGTAGTAAAGGAATTTCCCGAGGTATTCCCAGAAAAATTGGATTCCTTGCCTCCTGAACGAGAGATTGAATTTGTGATCGATCTTTTCCCGAATGCTGAGCCGTATTCAAAGACTCCGTACCGGATGGCTCCAGCTGAATTGAAGGAATTAAAAGTTCAGCTTGAGGCTTTATTGGAAGTTGGGTACATTCGGCCAAGTTCTTCGCCGTGGGGAGCACCGGTATTGTTTGTAAAGAAAAAGGACGGGACTTTAAGAATGTGCATCGACTACAGGGAGTTGAACCGGATGACTATCAAGAACAAGTATCCCCTCCCACATATCGAGGAGTTATTCGATATACTTCAGGGTTCCAAAGTTTATTCGAAATTGGATTTAAGACAGGGATACTATCAGCTGCCAATCCGAGCAGAGGATATTCCTAAGACAGGATTCAATACTCGGTACGGGCACTATGAGTTCGTGGTTATGCCATTTGGATTAACTAACGCCCCTGCAGCTTTTATGGATATGATGCATCGGATATTCAGGCCTTTCCTCGACAAGTTCGTGGTAATTTTTATTGATGATATTCTGGTTTTTTCAAAATCAGCCGAGGAGCACGCGAGACATCTCAGGCTCGTTCTTCAGACTTTGAAAGAACATCAGTTATTTGCTAAGTTTAGCAAGTGTGAATTTTGGATCGATCGGGTTTCATTCTTGGGACATGTAATTTCAGGAAAAGGGTTGGAAGTCGATCCCTCGAAAATCGAGGCCGTGCTCAAGTGGGAGAAACCAAAGAATGCCTCGGAAATTAGAAGCTTCTTGGGATTGGCCGGTTATTATAGAAGATTTGTTCAGGACTTCTCCAAGATTGCGGCGCCGTTAACCCGATTGACAAAGAAGGATGTTAAGTTCGTCTGGGACGAGAAGTGCGATCAAAGCTTTAACTTTTTGAAAGAAAAGTTAGTCTCAGCTCCGGTGTTAACTTTACCCGAGGGTTCAGAAGGATTTGCAGTATACACAGATGCTTCTAAAGAAGGCTTAGGTTGTGTTTTGACTCAGAAAGGAAAAGTGATCGCCTATGCTTCTCGGAAGCTAAAGGAATATGAAAGGAATTATCCGACACACGACCTAGAGCTTGCAGCCGTGATCTTTGCTCTCGGGAAATGGAGACATTATCTTTACGGGACTTCCTTTGAGATTTTTACCGACCACAAGAGCCTCCAGTATTTATTCACACAGAAGGATTTGAATATGAGGCAACGGCGTTGGATGGAAAAGTTGGAAGATTATGATTGTACAATTAAATACGATCCCGGGAAAGCAAATGTGGTCGCCGATGCACTTAGCAGAAAAGCGAGTGTATCGAGCTTGGAAATAAAGGAAAGTGAGGAAGTTGCCCCGATTGTGATGTGAATCATGATGAACCGCGGCCATATCTTGTCCCAAATGAAGAGCTGGACCGATCCACAACTCAAGAAGATAGCATACAAAAGGAACAAAGTTATGGTGGTCCAATTACAAGAGCTCGGGCCAAAATTATCCAAGAGGAAGTTGGAAATCTCTTAAACCAATTTGCTCAAACTGGACTCCAAGCTTCAAGGTGGGCTGCTGAACCAAATTCAGAATACTTCAACGTTTTTATGTAAAATTCCTAAAGTCCAAAGTGTGGAAATGATGTAATTCGGCCCTAAGCCTATTATAATATTATTTGGGCCTTTATATTGTCATTATTTAGCTACATATTAGTTTTATTTAAGCCCACTTTTGTAAGCCTTCATGGCAAGTGGCGGGAATAGCTTGTGTCCTTTAGTATTCTAGTGTCTCTTAGGTTTCCATGCATGCATCTTTATATTCAGCATTGTAACTTGTTTTTCTTTCAATCAAGAAGTAAAATTATTGAATTTTCATTCAAGTGAGATTTTCTCTCAAGTTCTTTGCTGAACGACATTAGGGTTTCAAACCCCTTTCCCGGATAACGTTATTTCTCGACTCCTTATAGTCGACGGGGTGCGTTACTTACAATCTGATAGTGTTGGTTCTTTGCTCAATATAGCAAACGGGTCACACTCCTCTTATTTTCAACCTTGAATTGGACGATCAGATTCAAGAACTCCAAGCATTGATATAGGGTTTCACGACAAGTACGTGGAGTTCGTATCAGATTGTGTTAAAAGCTCGGGTTTCTAATATCACAATTCAGCCGGAATTAAAGTATCAGTTATTTGAGGCTCAGAATAAGGATCCGGAAGTGCAGAAGCTTGTAAGTAAAGCTAAGGATGACCCGGAGAGTCCGTTTGGGTTTGATGAGACCGGGTTGCTTCGGTTTAAAAACAGAGTAGTAGTACCTGAAGAATTGAGACGGGTCCTACTCGAAGAAGCTCACAAGTCAGCCTACTCGATCCACCCAGGAGGAAATAAAATGTATAAGGATTTGAAGCAATACTATTGGTGGAACGGGATGAAAAGAGACGTGGCGGAATACGTGAAACATTGCTTGACTTGTCAGAAAGTGAAAGCTGAGCACCAAAAGCCCGCGGGACTTCTACAACCGTTACGTATTCCCGAGTGGAAGTGGGAACAAGTAACGATGGACTTTGTTTCTGGATTACCGAAGGTTAAAGGCGGGTTTGATGGAATTTGGGTAATCGTGGATAGATTTACAAAGTCTGCTAACTTTCTACCGGTCCGGATGTCCTATAAGATCCCGAAGTTGGCTGAAATCTATAACAGAGAGATTATTCGACTTCATGGTATTCCGGTGAGCATAGTTTCAGACCGAGACCCGAGATTTACTTCTAAGTTGTGGCAGGAATTACAGGCCGTCTTGGGAACGAAACTTGAGTTCAGTACAGCATTCCACCCGCAAACAGACGGTCAAACGGAAAGGTTAATCAGGTATTTGGAAGATCTTCTTCGGGCTTGCGCGATGGATTTTCAAAACTCGTGGGCAGAACAGCTTCCTTTAATCGAGTTTGCTTATAATAACAGCTTTCAGGCTTCGATCGGGATGGCTCCTTACGAGTTACTTTATGGAAGAAAGTGCCGATCTCCGTTGTTCTTCGACTTGGAAGAATGGAAATGGTCAAAACTGGAAGGGGTAAAGAGAGGTGAGAGATTCGAAAGGCCTTCCAAAGTCGTTCAAGCTATGATTGAGAAAGTCCAAATGATTCAACAACGGATGAAAGCCGCGCAAGATAGGCAAAAGAGCTATGCCGATAAGCGCCGAAGAGATCTAGAATTTGAAGTTGGTGACCGGGTATTTTTGAAGGTGTCACCAAGGAAAGGTTTCACCCGAATCGGGAAAGGAGGAAAACTTAATCCTCGCTACTTAGGTCCGTTCGAGATTCTTGAAAGAATAGGCGAGGTAGCCTATCGACTGGACCTACCACCGAGTCTTACGGGGATTCACAACGTGTTTCATGTTTCACAATTAAGGAAATATTACCCCGATGAGACCACGATTCTCCCCGTGGAAGAAGTTGAACTGGAACCGAATTTGACATTTGTTCAGAGGCCGGTTAGAATATTGGATCGGAAATTTCAAGAGTTGAGAAACCGGAGGATTCCCATGGTTAAAGTGTTGTGGAGAAGCGACAAAACCGAAGAAGCTACATGGGAAACAGAGGATAAAATGAAACGGTTCCACCCGGAGTTGTTCGAGCAAGACTAGAGAATCTGGGGACCAGATTCTTCTAAGGGGGGGAGAGCTGTAACGCCCCGGTTTTCGGATGATCAGGTAAGCACGCCACGTGTGAGTTTGAGTGTAGGTTTTATTTTATTTCTTTAACTTTTATAATATTTCTTACGTGGCATTCATAATTTTATAAAAAATTCATGAAACATTGTTTCTATAAATCATTTGATTTCATATCATTGAAAATATTAATTCATTACACGGAAAATATTTATTGCATGAAATAATTACCGAGAGTGTTTTAAATTACCAAATTGTCCCTAGTTAAATATTCCTTAAAACTCTAGGGACTTAATTGCATAACTTTCAAAGATCTAATTGATCATATTTTAAAACCTCATATACTTGATTGCATAAATTCACAAATTAAAGGATTAATTGGCAATTAGCATATTTCACAAAAATCAAGGTTGGTGTTTTACGTGATAATTCATTCCATGAGCTTCTAGGAGCTCATTTCACCCAAAAATTGCCAAACACAATTGCTCTCTCTCTCGGTTCCAAGGAAGAAAAAGGGAAGAGTGATTTTTCCATTCAATCATTAAGATTTCAAGAAGTATTTCAAGGATTTGGGAGTTGATCATCATCTTCATCTATTTTCTCCATATTTCATCTTCAAGGTTGGTTTGCATGGAAGTGATGATTCTTGATTGTGTTTGATGTGGTTAGGGTTTGGAAGTTATAGGCTAGATGAATGAATTAGAATTGGAAACATGATTAGGTGATCATTTCATGAATTATGGCATGATTTATAGCTTGAATTCTTGGAAATTTGGCATGAATGATCAAGTGTGATCATGAACTTGAAATCATGAATTCTTGATAATATTGCATGCTTTGAGTGTTTGAATGTTATGGTATCATTTCTTGAGCATATATGCATGAATATTTCCAGAAATCATGATTTTGGGGATTGAGAATGGAATTTTGTTGCTTTGGTGCTCATTCCCGTGAGCATCCCCTGTTTATGCTCTGTTCTTCAAAGTTGCAGAAACTGGGAACGACCGTTCCCAGCCTCAAGGCATTGTGGGAACGGGCGTTCCCACCTTTTCAAATAAAATAGGCGGCCGACCGCGGGAACGGCCGTTCCCATTTTGGCCTTGGAGCCGGAAGGGCCGTTCCCAGCCAGGCGCGTTTTTAAAATAAGAAATCGTTGGCACGTTTTGTGGGTAATGGGAACGACCGTTCCCATTTTTCAAAGGGGACCGGAACGGCCGTTCCCACCTGGGTTGCAGAACAAAATTCACTGCATAAAATTACGAAAATGACCCCTCGATCCAACGACTTCTTTGACCCCGAATTGCTATAATATGTGCTAATATGATGTGAAACAACATGTTATCATACCACATTGCATTTTCGTGGTCGTCTCGACACATTTCCGCCGTTCGTCATATTTCGGTCATTTTAGGTCATGTCTCACGAATATACATCGTGTTTGCACAGGTCACGAGGGCATGGACGGGGAGCAAGCTCCTTAGAACACTTCTTTATTGTATTTTGCAAGAAAAGGTGAGGTTCTAGGTTATGTTTATAGAACCCTACCACCCTTATGTGCTATTTTCGGCCAAAACCTATTATAATTATAAACGTTTTCAAAGTTATAAATATTTCAAGCATGAAAGTATTGATTGTCATGGTTTTCAAGCAAGTTTGGCGAGTACATGTTTGCACGTGGGCCCGAGGGTAATTCTTGAGCCAACCGGGAAAGCAAGGGCTGACGGGTAACTCCTGAATTATCCTCACATTGTTGGGATCACCCCCGAAGCCACTAGGAGATTAGTGGTGGAAGGAGTTCCGTGTCTAGAGGGTCATGTCCTCTACACACACCATATCGTGGATAGTCGAGCCTTGCAAGCTCGCTATCACCCGGAGGAAGAAGGAGACTGGGGATTAATCCGGCATGTCGGGTTATCCTCGGGTTATTGCATGATTTCAAGCATGAAATTGTTTATGTGAGCACTAAATAAATTGCATGATCACGTATTTATCAAGCAAGCCAGCATGATCACGTATTGTTCACGATTGGGAGTTCGGTTGGAGATTGCCCTTGCTCGCCAGGGCCACATGTTCATGACATTGACAAGCATGATTAAACAAATGTGATAAAATGATTGGTTGTAATCTCGGGCAAAGATTAAACTTCTTGAATTATATATCTATTTTATTCCAAAGTCTTCACCCGAGGCTACAACTTGCATGTGATGTGTATATATATTTGTTGCCCTCACTCAGTCTTCGGTAGACTGATACTTCACTTTTCAGGTACACTTTGAACGTGGTCGTGCTAGGCGGGTGTCCGGTCGTCTTTTGCATCTTCACGAGTCTAGTACCTTTCATGTAAAGTACTTTTGAGACATTTCATGTTATGATCGTTATTGTCACGTTTTGGATACTTAAGTATGTATATTATTAAGAGATGATAATGTATTGATAGTTAAGTTGGTATCTATACGTATCTAATTGGTAAATATGGTACCTATATGTATGAATGATTTTATTGCTTCCGCTTTCGTTATCATGTTTGGGTTGTTTGACTGGGGAGAGTGTCCCGCCTAGCCCGTTTATTTTATTGTCACCCGTTCGCTATAGTTCTGGTTTATGTATGGATTTCCCATTTCATACGTGAATCGGGGCTATAGTGCGGGGGATGTAGTGCTCTGGGGTTTAGGGTGCTACATGGTCCATATGGCTATCAAGAAAAGCGTGGGATTTAAGTGGGGAGAAGCTCAAGAGTCATTAAAACATTTGAAGGGGCAAGGAAGTTTGAACCGAAGGCATGCTCGCTGGGTTGAATTTATAGAGATGTTTCCTTATGTGATTCGGTACAAGCAAGGTAAGGATAATGTTGTTGCTGATGCCTTATCACGAAGGTACATTCTTCTCTCTACCTTAAGTGCTACATTCATGGGATTTGATCATATTAAGGAACTATACTTGAGTGATTCTGATTTTGCTGAAATATTTGCATCTTGTGAACAAAAGCCTTGTGATAAATTTTATGTTCAAGATGGTTATTTGTTTAGAGAAAACAAGTTATGCATTCCAAATTGTTCTTTGCGTCAATTGCTGATCCGTGAGTCTCATGGGGGAGGATTAATGGGACATTTTGGTGTTTTAAAAACTTCGAGCATACTTAAGGAACATTTCTTTTGGCCTCATATGAAACGGGATGTTGAACGGACTTGTCATAGGTGCGTAACTTGTAGAAAGGCTAAATCACGAGTTAAACCTCACGGCCTTTACACACCCTTGCCTGTTCCAACGCATCCATGGACTGATATTTCTATGGATTTTGTGCTAGGAATGCCAAGAACACAAAATGGAAAGGATTCAATTTTTGTTATTGTTGATCGATTTTCTAAAATGGTACATTTCATTCCTTGTAATAAAACTGATGATGCAACACATGTGGCTGGATTGTTCTTTCGGGAAGTAGTAAGACTTCATGGAATCCTAAAATCAGTTGTAAGTGATCGAGATGTGAAGTTTTTAAGTCACTTTTGGCGAGTATTGTGGGGAAAATTGGGAACAAAACTGTTATTTTCCACCACTTGTCATCCTCAAACGGATGGACAAACGGAAGTAGTGAATCGAACCTTGGGAACTCTTTTAAGAGCTGTGTTTAAAACATATTCGAAGAATTGGGTTGAGTGTATTCCATTTGTTGAATTTGCATATAACCGTTCAATACATTCTTTTACTTCTTTCTCACCCTTTGAGCTTGTTTATGGTTTTAATCCCTCAACTCCTTTAGATTTGCTTCCTTTACCTATGAATGAACTTGTAAGCTTAGATGGCAAGGAGAAAGCTAAACTTGTAAAGAAAATGAATGAGGATGGTTGGCTTCACATTCTCAAAAGAAACAACCAAGCTATGATTTAAGCCAACAAGGGATGAAAGAAAGTTGTTTTCAAGGAAGGAGACTTGGTTTGGGTTCACTTTAGGAAAGAGAGATTCAATCATCAGCGAAAGTCCAAACTTGACCCACGGGGGGACGGACCATTCAAAGTGTTGAAAAGGATCAATGATAATGCTTACAAAATTGATCTCCCGGATACGTATAGTGTAAGTTCCACCTTTAATGTTGCTGATTTATCTCCCTTTCATACAGATTCAGATTCGGGGACGAATCCTTTTCAAGAAGGGGGGAATGATGTGAATCATGATGAACCGCGACTATATCTTGTCCCAAATAAAGAACTGGACCGATCCACAGCTCAAGAAGATAGCAAACAAAAGGAACAAAGTTATGGTGGTCCTATTACAAGAGCTCGGGCCAAAATTATCCAAGAGGAAGTTGGAAATCTCTTAAACCAATTTGCTCAAACTGGACTCCAACCTTCAAGATGGGCTGCTGAACCAAATTCAGAATACTTCAATGTTTTATGTCCAATTCCTAAAGTCGAAAGTGTGGAAATGATGTAATTTGGCCCTAAGCCTATTATAGTATTATTTGGGCCTTTATTTTATCATTATTTAGCTGCATATTAGTTTATTTAAGCCCACTTTTGTAAGCCTTCATGACAAGTGGCTGGAATAGCTTGTGTCCTTTAGTATTCTAGTTGGGGGGGGGGGGTGGACTGTAAAGCTCAAAGTGCTTGTCCCACACCGGAAGAAGAGGAGAACGAATCCTTGCTTATAAGGGGGTGGATACCTCTTCCTTGTTGAGGCCTTTTCTTGGGTGGGCACCTTCGGGCTTAAATTCCACCGGGAGAAACAAAGCCGTGAGGGAAGGCCGGGTTATACCGGATTGCCCAAAGCGGACAATATCGACAGGTGGGTTTTCGGGCTGTTACACTGAGGGTTTGAGTAGCATTAGCACTCCCTCGTCTGTTTGGATGGTTAGGGTCGCCCCTACCATCACCCGGAGTTGAGGTTGGTATGTTATGATTCTGTATTTCTGTTTTGTTATGATATGAGGAGTTAAGGTTGGAAGCTCGTACTCGCTGAGTATATGTTCTGTTTTTTCTGGGAATTATGAATCGGGATAGAGTCTTTCTAAAAAATGGTTTCTAAACTTATATCTATATCTATTTTGGGTTGTTTTGAAATGTTCTGGTATGCAACACCTATCCTCGGTTCATGAGCCCACCCTTTTGATATGTGCTGTGCTCTATATATATATTGTGGGTGTGTGTTAGCCCCCTCACTCAGTCAGTTGACTGACCCCCTCATTTTATCTTTTAGTTTGCAGGCTTTGCATTGGAGTTCGAGCTAGGTGACGTGAGTCGGTCTTTGTGTTCAGTTGTTGTGTTGAGTTTGTTGTCTTCGTTTAAGTTTGTCTTGCGTTACATTCGGATTTGGACAAGTTATGTATGAATGTTAAATTCTGGATTATATTATTTACTAATATGGACTTTTCGGGACAGGCTTCTAGGGATAGTTGAACCCGTCACCTGCTTTGCATGTTTTGTTGGTTTTATTTACTTCCGCGCTCTGAGTTTGTCGAGTTAGCTCCGCCTAGCCTAGTGTGTGAGTTGGTCTCCCGTTCGCTATGATTCGGGCATGGACTTCCCATTTCATGACCGGGTCTGGATCTTAGTGCGGGGGATGTGGTATTGTGACACCCCGACTCACAGTCGGTACAGGTAAATTATGTGATTTACTATTATTTACGTTTTAGATTATTTGTATAGGACTATTTTGAATTATTTGAACTTATATGAATTATGTGAATTAATGTTGTACGTGATTTATTCGTTTTAATTTGAGTTGGCCTTATTTGAACCCGTATTTGTTAAACCGAACCAACTTGAACCGGAAACCTTGAACCGAACCCGTGAACCGAACCGGTCCAGCCTTAAAGGCTGAACCGTTCTTCCTTCTCATTCTTCACGTTCTTTTTTTCAGCAGCAACTCTAGAGCTTAAACCCCAAGTTGATCATTCCAACTTCCCAAGCCAATAACTCTCTCGTTTCTTCGTCTTTTCCTGAACTTAGGTATGTTTCGGAATCCCCTCGTCGTGCTTTTCGTTTCCATGGTTTAATTTCTGAGTTTGGAGTGAGTTTTGTATGCCTTTGCTTCCCTACGTGAATAGTGAGGGTTTGGTCAAAAGCTTGGATATGTGCTCTTTGCTTGCTATTCTTGATCCCTAGCTTCATATATGAGTTATATAGGTTATATATGTTGTATTTATTGCATTTAAACCTTGGTTGGTTGAGTATTTATGAATGATCATGATTTTTGCTAGGATTTTTCATTCCCTTGATCATGCATTTTAATTCCGTTTTCTTGAGTTATTTGAGTGTTTATATGTCAAGCATGATTTATTTGATTTGTTTGTGCATTTTGAGAGGTTGTGGCAACTTTAAGGGATGAATTTTGGCCATTTTTGGCAAAATTTGGAGCTTCCCCTGTTTTCTGTGTTAAAATTCTGTTCCAGACTTCGAACCAGGCCGGAACGGCCGTTCCCGCCCCAGTTTTAAACTGGGAACGACCGTTCCCAGGCCTTTACTGTTCATGACCGAGAGTGGGAACGACCGTTCCCAGTTTGTACTGGGAACGGGAACGGCCGTTCCCATGCCCAAAAACCGCTCTACTGGATCAAATCCGCGGGGGTGGATTTTTCCTTTGAAAAAAATCCGCGGGGGTGGATTTGAGGCAGTAGCTTTGGAAAAACCCATGGGGGTGGATTTTTCCCCTTGGAGAATTCAAGACCTAGAAGCTGCCACTACTTCTCTTTACCTTAATTATGCATTTGTTTGACTCTAAATGCTTTTCTTTTGCATGTTAATTGTTATAATTTGATTGTTTTGCTTAATAAATTGTAAACATATATGTTGTGTTATAATTATGCAATTATATGATTTAATTGTAACATTTTATCTATGAACATGAATCATGCATTTGGCCGAGCGTCATCTTTGGTTCATATAGAGTCTAAGTCTTGGGCTCTCGTGTTTTCTTTTCAGAGGAGGTTCCAGTTGACGAGCCCGAGGCGTAGGTTGTTCACGTCTGCTCGATTTTGGTCACGCACAAGGTGAGGTTTAGGAATTTTATTAGCTAATCGACCTAAAGCCTTATGTGATGTTTTCAAGCCGTGCATGTGACTATATATTATATATATAGATATGTATGTGTTGATTAGAATACGTTTATGATCTTGTGAACAACTTTGTTTTGGGAAAAGATATTAAATAAGCCTATGTAAGCTATGTTTTGGAAACGGCTTTACAATTCTGTTAGCGAGATCGCCATGAAAGATTTGGCATTTGTTATGATATGATTTGTATGTGTGGATCCAAGGAGCTACGGGTAAGGAACCCTCGGGACGGTTCGGGCCGTCGAGGTTCGGCCTGTGCGTAGTCTCCACCCGATATATCACACGCGACCCCTGGGAGTTTGGGAAGGTGTGATATTTCGATGCCTTCGGCGTAAAAACCGGGGAGGGCACGATGTGGGTTCGCTACCCCTCGTGAGTCTGTATATGTTTGGATGGTTAGGGCCGCCGGTGGCTCTTCCATCATTGGCGTAGAGGAGTATGTATGATTTCTGTTTTGTTTGTTCTGAGGAGTAAAGGTTGGAAGCTCGTTCTCGCCGAGCATTATGTTTTGTTGTGTATGTTTGAGAAGTATGAATCGGGATAGTGTTTGTGAAATGTTTTAATATATATGTATTTGCCTTGGAAAGTTTTAGTTTGTAAAACCTATTCCGGTTCATACTCTCACCCTTTGCTTTGTGCTCTGCTCTATATATATGTAGGGTGTGGGTGTGCGTTAGCCCCCTCACTCAGTCAGTTGACTGACTCCTCGTTTACTCTTTTAGTTGCAGGTTTTGGGAGCGTGAGCTAGGCGGAGAAGTGTGTCTTCCTTATGCACTTGTCAGTCTAGGTCTCGTTAGGTGCATTTACATACCTGCACTTTATTATTTTGTAGTTGTACAGCTATGATTTGTATATACCTACGTACTATTTTGTTCGAGCCGGGATGGCATTTGTTCAGGACGTGTTGGTACTTATATGTAAATACTATATGGATAGGTGTGAGTTGGTATCTATATATATATCTGTGATGGTTTTGTTTGTTGCTTTTATTTATTCGCTTCCGCGCACTCTGTTTCCGTTTGGTCTAGCTCCGCCTAGCCTAGTGTGTGTGTTTGGTCTCCCGTTCGCTATGATTCGGATTCGGGTACGGACATTCCATTTCGTATTCGGGTTCGGATTATGGTGCGGGGGATGTGGCCCTACGTGTGGGTGCTACAGGTATCCTCCGTCTGGGGTGCTATATCCTTAAGTGGTATCAGAGCTCTAGGTTGTAAAACCGAGCTCTAGTGTCTTGTTGAGTCTGTCTAGGTCGTACGACATAGGATTAACTGCGCATTGCTTTTGTTTGACTTGATATTTTGACCCTTCGACTTGAATTGTCTCGTGATTATATGATTGTGTGCACATTATGACTTTGATTAGGCAACATCTTATTTTATGTGCTTTATAAATTGTAACTAATTGTTGTATTTACATGATGTACGTGTTACATTTCATTGGCATCTTTAACCCGCATGCATCGAATTTAGTGTTTGAATTTCAGGGTGCCCTATGAGTGAACACTGAGATTTCCCTCCGTCAACACTACCTATTTACAACGAAAATACACGATAATTCGAAGATGAAAGGATTCTTTACCAAGATCAATGGTCATGAAAAGGTTCAGAGTGGAAGGAATGAGATTTGCTGTATTGACTTCTATCTTAAAGTCAATTGAAAGATGGAGTTTGATGAATTTTCACCTTGAGGATTCGTTCATTTGGAAGTAGTCACCTTGTTGATGGAAACGAGTTAATGTAGAAGAATCCGATCAAGTAAGATCCGATCAAGTTCAATGTAGCACCCGAGCGCAAGGTACCACATCCCCCGCACCGAGACTCGACCCGAATATGAAACGGACACTCCATACCCGAGCTAAATCACGGCGAACGGGGACATACACACACTCTATGCTAGGCGGGACTAACCCTTAAACCATCAGAATCAGAGTTCAACACTAAAGCAGAAACAATAAATGAACATACATCATATATATATATACCATGAGCATCAAAGCTCCAAAAATAGATCATATACACCATTCACATGCCGTCACGGCCCAAAACAAGTACGCTCCATAACAATATTCATATCCAATAATCATAAATAGTGTATGCAGGTATAAGACCAAAATACAAGAGCTAAAAGCGAATGCAAGACCTAATGACTCGAATTCCCGCCTAGCTCCCTGACACCTGCATAAAACAACTGAAAACCAAACGGGTTCAGTCCAAAAGGGACTGGTGGGTATAAAAACAGGGCATAAATAAAATATACGACGGTATTTAAACATTCACATGCAAGCTATAATCCCAAGTGAGGTTTTTAAAGAATTTCCCAAGTGGGTGAAATAGAGAAATCATCAAATGGGATTATAACGATTCATTTACATTAGGTCATTCTTGGCCCGGCGAGTGGGCGTGCATTATCTCCAACCAACACCTTGTGTAGTTCATTAAACATTCATTCATTCTTTCTTTTCATGCATAACATTCTTTCGTGCACATTCATTAACATTTACACCTTCTTCCTCCAGGTTGGTGGTGGGTTTGCAAGGCCCGACCACCCATTCATTGACCAAAAGGGGTTACATGACTCCCCAGATGGCGCTCAGCGTCCATTCCTCGCTAACTCCTAACGAGGTCCGGTTACGCCGTTCATTGGTCGAACTAGTATGAGGGATCACCGTCGGCCCATGCCTCCCCGGATAGCCACTCACACTAAGTCCCTGGGCCCCATTCGTGCATTTATTCATTTCTCGCCAAAACATTTGGTAGGATTTATAAAATAAAGGCTTTACGTTGCAAACATTTACTCTTGAAATGACTCTATATACATATATTAATTTTGGTCGAAAACTTTACACGTTGAAGGTATATAGGGTTGTATAACTAGATAGTAGAGAAATCCACCTTAAAACGACAAAAGAAGGGCACAAAAGCCTCACGGACCGGCCTCGTCTCCAACGGGATCAAAATCTGTGCAAGGAAGGTGAAGTGAGACTCAAAATGACCATATAAGACGCTCGGCAATGTGATGATCATGATATGAATGCATAAAAGAGTATATTATGTAATGAACACGTTCATGTGCACTATTAATGTCTTAAGGACATATAAACATTCATTTCATTCCTTCCATGAAGCGTTTAAAGTCGTTCAAGTTCATAACCTTCACATTTAAATTAAATTGATCCAAGAATTTCAAATAACGAACATAACACGTAGTATAACATTTGCACGTATCATACAAGTCATAAAATAAGGAATACATAACAATTAGGGTTCAAACTTAAGAGCAAAATCAATGCATGCACACATTAGGAGCAAAGAAGACACGTTGAAGCATATCTCGGAAAATATTCCACGAAAAATCATAAAATTTCATAACACTCAAGATAATACATGTTAGCATAGCATAGAAGTCATAAAAGAGGTGGAGGAATATAAAACAAGCGAAGAAAAACAAGAAAAACGAAACCAGAGCAATAAAAAAAAAAACTGGACAGAATCCACCCCCATGGATTTGGTCCAGACCTACTGACTCAAATCCACCCCCGTGGATTTGACTCAGTAGCTAAAAAAACACTGCAACAAGGCAAAAAAACGAAATGGAAGCTACAAGGCACAAACCAACTCACATCTTAACCCAAAAGCATACAAATTCAAGAAATCAAACCATGGTTAATTTGGTCAAGGTTTGAATGAGATGTGGCTCTTTTAGTAAAATGTGGCAGATTTAGCTTCCGTTACTTGTTTCGGTTGAATTTCGGAGGTTCAAATAATTTTGGAAAAATATAAGGCTAAGTTCATTAAACTCAAATTTTCGATACGAGTTCAACGAAGTTGACGAAACTCGAATCCGAGTTTCCTAGCTCAAGATATCAAATACGGAACCAAGGGTGCGCTAATTGCTCGTTAGCCCCCGATTTGGATTCCAAAATCAAAATAAATTCATAACTCATGCAAATGAACCCGAAAACATGAAACGATCATATATCCGTATTCATAACACATATAAGTCCAACATATTAAATTTTCACAAAATTCCGAATTCATTTCACGTAGAAACGACAAGCAAACAATTCATACAAGCGCAAATCGTTCAAAATTCATATAAATTCAAATTCAAACATTTTCAAATAATTCAATTATTTCATAATTTCATATAATATAAAATAAACAATTAATAACGTAATTAAAATAAATTAAATGCGCACATAATTATCACATAATTCATACCTGAACGACTTGAAAAGTCGAGGCGTTACATTCAAGGGATGTGGATAGGTAACCATGTTGGTGCTAACTTAAGCAACGAGCTACAAACCATCGGTGAGTGTTGAAGGTTTTGGTGCCGTTTAGAGTTAACAAACGACAAGGCAAGATTGGTTGTTAGCTCTCTGGGTGTTTCTTCAAGATGAGATGGAAGACACTGCTGAGGTAGGAATAGATCACTTAGATGCCGAAAGACTTTATTCAAGTTTCAGAACCCTATACCATGGATTGCTTTGGGAAGTGCTTAACACCACGATCATCCAACGAAGCTCTGTGAATTCTTGGGAGAAACTGAGGATGATTCTAGTTGAGCAAGGATTACGGTCTAGTAAGGAGTTGGGTGATAAACAAGCTTTGCTGAGTTACCACTTTACGAAAAGACTCAAGACAAAGAAGTTCAGATGACGAGGGTTGCATTATTGTCGGCTTAATCAACTCCTACTGCTTCATCTCGATTTTTGTCAAGATTTTTACACTTCGGTTAACGGTATGCCAAGCATTCATGGCATTTGCATACATGCATCGCTTAAATACTCTTACCTTATTTTGCTTGATGTGGGTGATGACTATTGTTGTTTTAATTGTGATAACTTGGAAACCTGATCTAGTATTTGTAACTTGAAATTTCTGCTTGTTATGAACCGTTGATGAAATGAATGAGTTATGCACTTATGTGAACTATTCATGCCTATGTGATTTAAAACTCTCTTGATTGCTCACTGACTTCTCATATAACATACTGTAACCTTGTACATACTGTAACCTTGTTTTACAGGGATTCCATCGCGATATCCCCCTTGAGTTGAGGTATGAGCGTTGAATTTATACTCAAGGGATACCGATATCAGTTGTATAAGGTACACTAAACATGCATCTCATACTTTTCGTCAAGTGTTACTCTGATGTGTGTATGTATGAATAACTGACCAGCGAATTTATGTGCAAGAGAGACCTTAGGCTCCCTCTTTTTATGTGTTGGAGAGATGTAGGATTCTCTCTATTTATGTGATAGAAAGAAGTTGGATTCTTTCTAAGTTTTGTGCACGAGAGATGTTGGATTCTCTTGTACTTAGATATTCGGAGATGCTGGATTCTCTTGAATCTAAGGGTTTGAGAAATGCTGGATTTTCTCAAACTAGAATGTTTGGGAGATGTGGACATCTATCAGACTTAGGTTGAGAGACGGGGTTCTCTCATTATGTGTTTGAGAGACGGGGTTCTCTCAATTATGTGCGCGAGAGACGGGGTTCTCTCTCTTGTGTGTGCCGAGGGACGAGGCTCTCTCACTTTACGTGCCGAGAGATGGGATTCTCTCTTGTTTGTTGCGGTTGTGTTACGTGTTGTCCTGACAACGGTTTGCAAGTGACGAGTTTGCGACGACACCGAAGTTGGGCGTAGTGACAACTATCTGTCTCATGGGAATGGTTGGACAAACTTGATGTAATCAACGGTTCAGTACTCGGACAGATCTCAATGACAACGAGACATCATGAGGGAAGCTTGATAAAGGCAATGAGAGTAAGCTTCACAACAAAGGCTATATTTTATGCAATTCCTCGAGAAGGGTTAAGACACTACAACTCGAAGTTCTTCCAGCTCAGCAGTGGAACCTGGGGACCAGCTTCTCTTAAGGGGGGGAGGGTGTAACACCCCGCATTTTCGGAGCAAGACACGATGTCGTTTTCGTACGATTAGAACGTTATTTATTCAACTTTGCACGTATTTGAATTGCTTTATTAATATCTTAATTGTTTAATTAACTCAAGTGCAATCTTATGAAATATGTGGACTTAATTGAAATATGTGTTTAGTGCCTATTTGCTCTTTAATTTAAAATTTGGATCTAATTGATTCTTATCTTAAACTTTGTGGTCACTTTATAATTTCATAACCTTTAATTTGGACTTAATCGATCTTATTGGGAACTTGAAAACTTAATTGTATAACTTTAATCTTTAAGGGACTTGATTGCAATTTTGGAAGAAAACCCCCTTTATACACCTGAAACCCTAGCGATGTATTCCTTCATTCTTTCCCCTTTGTCTTCAACAAGCAGCAGCAGCTGCTGCCAGCTTCTCCACCTGCGAAGCCGCCCCAACCACCATTTTTCGCCGAAGAGATACAGCCAACCACCATCGCCCTCTCTTCTCTCACTCCTTCCCCTTTCGGTTTCAAGCAGCGGCGTAACAGCTCCTACATCTCCGCCTCTCCGCCACTACCGTGACTCAGCCCTCTGCCACCTTCTCGCCACCTGTTTCGAGGAAGGAGGCCAGTCCGCAACCCAGCCACCACCCTTGCTCCGCCTTTGACCACCATTCCCGTCGAGCCACCTCCCTTTCACTCCAAGATTCAGCCGTGATACGCACCCCCCCCTTACGAACTCAGCAGCAACGGCGCAACAACAACAACAGATCCAGCGCCTCACGCGCCGCCCTTCAACCGCCTCTTCGACAAGCTTCAGCAGCGGCATAATTTGTTCAGAGATCTCCTCGGCAAGACGACGATTCAGCGCTACCACCACCCTCGTTCTGAAATCTCAACCCTCGTTCAGCCCTGACCAGAGGCGAAAGCCCTACACCCGACCCCATCATTTCACCAACATTGCCAAGTCCCAGCAGCAGCGCAGCAACAACCACCCATCACCATCACCGCCGCCGTGCCGTCACCACCGTCGGACCAGAGGCGAAAGCCCTACACCCGACCCCATCATTTCACCAACATTGCCAAGTCCCAGCAGCAGCGCAGCAACAACCACCCATCACCATCACCGCCGCCGTGCCGTCACCACCGTCGGCTTCCATTCCAGGCGAACCACAGCCCCACCCACCTATCACCATCACCTGTTCTTTCTCTCTCGTCGTTTCTCAGCCAAAAAGGTAGAGCAACAGTAATCGTTGGCAGCCCTATTTTGTCGCCATTCCTCATATTTTATTGAAGAGTAATTCTTGTAGCTTGTAATTGGAATTGTAAATGTTGTTCCATTGGATTTTCGAGTTAGTGCAGACTTTCGGTTTTGGTAATTTTTCATAATTCATGATGATTTTTGGGTAGCTGAAACTAGGTATTTTATAACAAAGAAATTCTATAAATTAATGATAAATAATTCAATTGGGACATTATATTATTACTAATGAATTATAGATAAGTAAATTTATGTATGTTCCTTATTTGGTTGTTAGATTGAATGAACTTTGAACACTAAATGACTCGGTATGTATGAGAATTGTGATTTAGTGTATTGCAAACTTTTCCTATTTGTACTGTAATGGAGGTTGTATGTAGCTGATGAGGTTTGAAAACATGAATTCATTTACTAAATTCCTACTAAGAATTTGATCTAAGTGCCCACTTACGTGATATGTTGTAATTGAATTGATTTTGTTAGTCAATTAGATTATAGGTCGAAATTGTGGTGCTGGAATTCTTGAATTTTGCCAAGATATAATTGTATTATGTTATAACGGGAAACCAGGATAAATATATTTATAAACTGTGTATTTGCTGAGTTGGTATAATTGAATTGGGATGTCGACAGGTTTAATGTGACACTATGCGACTCTTGGATTCCTGTTACTGATGAAATTATTAGGGAAGTACATGATTAATTGGAAAACTTAATCAAGTTAGTGTACTAAATGGTAACTGAATGACTTAGTATCCTCCCAAATATTTTATTATAGTGATCAAAGTGTTGGTGGAAATACAATTGTTATGAAACAACTTGGGTGTTTATATATATTATATATGGCTATCCGTGTAATTCTTAAATTATGGATTTGGTATTTTATATTTGTATGTTTAACTGGATTCATGTTCATACAATGTTTGACTCTGAGTAATTGAGGTTGTAGACGTGCTTATATGATCTATTATTAGTGGTTAGTGTTCACAAATCATGTTTGTGCTTGAATTGTGAGACTTTATGCAACATGAAACATTAATTATACACATGACCACGTTCACTATATTATTACCATAAGTGTTATTTACATAAACTTACCATAACATCACGGTGGCCTCATGATCAATGCCGTGCGTCTATGTGGTTCATGTCTGAGTCGTGTCTCCTAAGTACTTTGTGTTTTTCCTTTTCTGTCAGTGATCTCCAGGGCGGAGACAATCCAATCGAGTTTGCAATCGTCTTGTCAGTTCTTGCATCTTGTCGTTTCCCAGGTGAGGTTTAGGATTTTGTATAGTTGATGTGAATCATAAGACAAGGCCACACTTTAATCCAAATGTTGATATGATCACAACTCAAGATGAAACAAGTTATGTTAGACCTATCACACGGTCACGGTCCAAAAGAATGCAAGAGGAAGTTCAATCTCTTTTGATCCAAATAACTCAAGAAGAGCCCCAAGAAGACAAGTATTCAGCTGGATCCAATCCACCTTGTTTCAATGTCTTAGTGATCGAATTTTAAGCCCAAATTGTGTTAAGTTTATTGTAATTTGGCCCTGAACCATTATATTATACTTTGGGCCATCTTTTTAGTTATTTTCCATGCATTTAGGTTAGGTTAAACCCTTTTTTTTTAACCTACTAGGAAAGTGATGAGAATAGCTTGTCTCTTTGAATTCTGAATTGTCCCCTAGAATTCTCATGCATGCATCTTTATATTCCAGCCATGTATTTTGTTTTTTTCGGTCAACTCTTAATCAATTGTGATTCAAGTGAGTTAAACTCTCTAGTTCTTAGCTGAACGTCATTAGGGTTTCCAACCCTCCACCGGATAATGTCATTTTCCGACTCATTATAGTCGACGGGGTGCATTACTTTTCAAATCTGATAGTGTTGGTTCCTTGCTCATTATAGCAAAGGGTCATACTCCTCAATTTTAACCTTGAAGTGGACGATCGAAAATCAAGAACTCCAAGTATTGGTATAGGGTTTCACGGTAAGTACGTGTAGTGCGTATCATTTGGTATCAAGAGCTTAGGTTTCCATACAAGGTTACTTATCCATATCTTTATTTTTGTGTAATTTCGTTTCTCTTGTTATTTTCGCTGCAAAAGATCAAAAAAAAAAAAAAGAGAAGATCTTCAAAAAAAAGGCTTAAAAACGCATACAAAAAAAGAGAAGTAAAAGCCGCGTTTAAAAAAAAAAAAAAGAAAAGAGGGCAGCTTTGTTTAGGTAATATTCAATCACATAGATACGTTTGTTTGCATCATTTAAACGGTTCATTTGTGTCAGTTTTTCGCACCCTTGATTCATCTTAAGGGATTATTTGGTTGAGGAATTTGAAACTTCTTGTGACTTTCTTCAAATAATTGAGAGTAAAAAGTTGGAAATAGGCGTGAGATTGTGAGCCTAGTAGAGGGGGGGAAAAAGCCATAATTTGAGTGATACACAAGGGGAGTGAACACCAAAAGAGTGTAAACATGTAAGGGAGTGTTTGTGAGGTGTTTTTGCTAACCTTTGTTTTGCAGGTACAATATGGCCGAAAATCAACCTCCAATGGACCTAGCTTTTACATTACAAGCTATGCAACAACAATTTGAACGAATAAATTTACAATTCAATGAGATCCGAGACCGTTTGGATCAAAATGATGAAAGGATGACTCAAATTCAAAACGGAAGGACAGATCAAAGGCAACCTAACCCACAGAATGAGTTTGAGGATGATTCCTTTGATGAGGCAGCCTCAAGTGCATCCTCAAGAAGGGAACGAAGACGACCAAGACACCATCAGCCACGTAGGGGAAGAGAGGGAATTGATAACAATCTTGGTTCTATTAAACTCTCTATTCCTTCATTTAAAGGACAAATTGATCCAGAGGCCTATATTGAATGGGAGAGAAAAGTGGAAATGGTCTTTGAGTGTCATAACTACTCGGAGGAACAGAAGGTTAAACTTGCAGTTGTGTCCTTCACGGAATATGCCATTGTATGGTGGGATCAATTGATGCTAAATAGGAGGAGAAGTGGTGAGTATCCTATTGATAATTGGAATGATATGAAAGTGGCCTTAAGGAAACGTTTTGTACCTCCTCATTACTACCGTGACTTACACCTCAAATTACAAAGCTTGAGGTAAGTATTCAAGACCGTAGAGGAGTACCACAAAGAAATGGAGATGGCCATGATTAGGGCAAATGTGGAGGAAGACCGAGAGGCAACTATGGCTCGGTTCATATGTGGTCTCAACCGAGAGATTGCAAACATAAAGGAGCTTCATCACTATGTTGAACTTGATGAAGTGGTTCATATGGCTATCAAAGTTGAAAGGCAACTCAAGAAGGGGCGTACGGTTACTAAACGTGATGAACAAAACCCTTCTAAAGCTAAGTGGACTTCTACTTCAAAAACACCCGAAAAACAGCCCAAACCTAAAGAGGATCCACCCCTGGCTAAGGGATCATTTGAGAAAGGTAATACTTCTACTCAACGCTCTCGTGATATTAAATATTTCAAGTGTCATGGATCAGGTCATATTATGTCCCAATGTCCATGATCATGTTGGATAATGGAGAGATTGAAACTGAAAGTGAGGGCCATGAAGTAGACCATGATTCACCGGATGAGGAGAGTGATGTTGAGCATGTGGTTGTAGGGCAAAGCTTGGTGATCAGGCTTTACACATGCAAACCCTAGAGGACAAGGATGAATAGCAACGAGAGAACATCTTTTACACTCGGTGTCATGTTAGGGAACGAGTGTGTGGATTGATCATTGATGGAGGGAGTTGTGTGAATGTTGCTAGCAAATTGCTGGTAGAGAGGCTCGGACTCAAAACCTTGAAGCATCTGAAACCCTACAAGCCCAATGGCTCAATGAACTTGGTGAGTTGAAGGTAAAAAAACAAGTTCTCATTTCTTTTTCCATTGGTAAATATACGGAAGAAGTACTTTGTGATGTGGTACCTATGCATGCCGGACATATTTTGCTTGGGAGGCCGTGGTAATTTGATAGGAGGACATTGCATGATGGATACAAAAACAGGTATAGTTTTACCAAAGACGGTCGAAACATCATTTTGGCACCTCTACCACCCAATCAAGTGTACAAAGAACAATGCCAATTGAAAGAGTCTATTTCAGCCTCTTCTAAACGAAATGATTGTAATTGTGAATGTGAAAAAGGAGTAAAAAAAAGTAGTTGAAAAGAAAGAATGTGAGAAGGGAGAAAAAAAAAGAAGTTGAAAAGAAAGAAAGTGAAAAGGGAGGAAAAAAAGAAGTTGAAAAGAAAGAAAAGAAGAAAATGAGTTTCCTCACAAAAGAAAAAGAAATTGAGAGTGTTTTTAAAAAAGAAAAGTTGGTGATGATAATGATGTATAAGAAGACCTTCTTATCTTCCAACGACACACCTCCCCTACCTAGTATTGCTCCCTCTCTTTTGCAGGAGTTCAAAGATGTGTTTTCGGAGGAGATTCCACCCGGATTGCCTCCAATTCGTGGGATAGAGCACCAAATTAACCTAATTCCGGGGCCTGCAATTCCAAATCGACCAGCCTATAGAAGCACCCTCAAAAAGCTAAGGAACTCCAAAAACAAGTCTAGGAATTGCTTGAGAAAGGGTACGTACGTGAGAGTATGAGTCCATGTGCTGTTCCGGTGCTTTTGGTGCCTAAAAAGGATGGCACTTGGCAAATGTGCATGGATTGTAGGGCTGTCAACAAGATCACGGTAAAGTATCGTTATCCCATACCTCGCCTTGATGATATGATTGATGAATTGCATGGTTCTCCAATTTTCTCTAAGATTGATTTGAAAAGTAGATATCATCAAATACGCATGCAAGAAGGTGATGAATGGAAAACGACATTTAAAACAAAGCATGTGATACGAACTCCACGTACTTGCCGTGAAACCCTATATCAATACTTGGAGTTCTTAAATCTGATCGTCCAATTCAAGGTTGAAAATAAGAGGAGTGTGACCCGTTTGCTATATTGAGCAAAGAACCAACAATATCAGATTGTAAGTAACGCACCCCATCGACTATATGGAGTCGAGAAATAACATTATCCGGGAAAGGGGTTTGAAACCCTAATGTCGTTCAGCAAAGAACTTGAGAGAAAATCTCACTTGAATGAAAATTCAATAATTTTAC
Organism: Lantana camara; assembly: GCA_037501455.1. NCBI lineage: Eukaryota > Viridiplantae > Streptophyta > Magnoliopsida > Lamiales > Verbenaceae > Lantana > Lantana camara. Next base: position 47,959,281 of record CM074865.1, read on the forward strand.
TTCTTGATTGGAAAAACAAGTTACAACTATCACTGCTGATCGAATAATGAACCTAAAGGGTCACACACAAATGCCAGAACACGAGAGTTATGATTAACAAAGGATCAAATTGTTGATCGAAATGAAGCCACGAACACGTGGGCATTGCCACATGTCAAGGACGCGTGGTTGCCACATGTCACGCAGCCTGCTGGCTGCCACGTGTCACGCACACATGGCTGTGACATGGCTTCACACGTGTGATTATTTCACCCGAGAAATCTTTTCTAGAATTAATTAATTAAATTGTAATTAATTAATTTTGGTCTTTTAATTAATTATGAATTAATTGTTAAGACTATTCTCAAATTACTTAACCCAATAAATAATTAATTAGGAATTAAATTATTTATTGAATATTGACTTTTGACTTTAGAAAGTAAAGATTGAAAAGTCAAATTTCCTATTGTAGGAGAGAGAAGGCATCTCTTGCTAGACTTGGAGAATAAGTTAAGAACTTATTATTCCAATTAAATTAATAATTAAATTAGTTAATTAGTGAGCAAGAAATCAAACTCCACAAGACTTGGAGAAGTCTCCTAGGGTTCGAACCCTACTAGTATAAATACTAATGGGGGTGCTTCTCTTATTCTCTAGACCAACGTTCTTGAAGCATTAAGTTTTTGAGAAAAATAAAAGAAAAGTTTTCAAAGTAAAATATCCTAGCCTAACACAAGCCATAGAACTAGCATTCTCACTAGCTTGATCGTGTTCTAGGACTGGTGTGGATACGCTTTGGAGGATTGCTTACTTTGGGATCTAATCAAAGGACGTTCGAGGGACTTTCCGCTTGAAGGGCATTTGTTAGGCGGTAACAACATCACAAGAAAGCTTCTATTAACGTGAGTTTCTTGATACACCCTACGATACGATACGAACATTGCAAGTCTTTTAGATCTACTTTTGGAAAAAAAAATTTAAACTTTCGTTGTGCATATTCTGCTGTTTTCCAACAGTTAGATAAAGCATATTTCATGCAATAAAACTCAAGGTAAACCATAGAAGATCATGGAACAAGAATCAAGCTCAACCTATACTATTCATGTTCTTCTTCAAAGTTCATGAATTCCTAACTTATAGCATGCTTTCTATGGATGAAAATATGCATGAAGAAGAGGAGAATTCAAATCAATCTTTACCTTAAGGAGAGAAGATGAAGGTTGAACACTTGAGCTCAAAGTATGGTTGATCAAACAAGGGTTTCTTGGTTTCTTTTCTTTCTTTCTCTTGGAGCTGCTGCTGATCGAACAAAATGAAAGGGAAAAGAAATGATTTCAGCTCTTAAGGATGAAAAACGAGTCAAGAAACGGGTTGAACCGATCTGGAATTGATTAAAATGGTTAAAGTTAAGCTATAAGGTCATGTTGGCTGAAATTTGCTTCGTCAAAAAAGTGTGAGATCAATTCCATTGGGTCCGAATCGTCGAAACGAGCCCAACGCCGAAGACGGATCTCGAATCCGAGGTCCCGAGCTCAAGATATTCACAAAACAGTTTAGGGTGGCCTATTATTCAAATAGGTCTCTAAACTTTTGAAAAGTGACAAATAAGCCCAAAGCTTATTTTCAATTAAATCCATAACTTTTAAATAAATTGCGATTACACCCTCGGCATGCATAAATCATACAATTTCATAAATTTGACATAAGATTCATGCAATTTATAATTCTGTGAGTCCGAATATATACTCATTTTTCAAATTGGAATACAAACGCATTTTAGACAAATAATTCAAATTGTAAATGAATTTAAACATATAAATGAAAATAAAATCATATAGAACATGAAATGAACACACGTGTCACTTACCTGCATGTACGAAAACGTGGGGCGTTCAAGATTTATTCTTAGAGCACGTGTCTATGATTAGGCCTGCTTATGCGTCTTTTCAAATAGTTGATATAGTGAACATTTTAATTATAACAGCCCGAAAACCCGCCTGTAGATATTATCCGCTTTGCTATCCATAAGTCTGCATAGCCTCACGGTTTTGTTCTTCCCGGTGGAATTTAAGCCAAAGGCGCGCACCCAGGAAAAGACCTCTACAGGGAAGAGGTATCCACCCCCTTATAAGGAAGGCTTAGTTCTCCTCTTCCTCCGATATGGGACATTACATCCACCCCCCATGGGAGCCCAACGTCCTTGCTGGCATACCGGCCAGGGCCCCGGCTCTGACACCATTTGTAACAGCCCGAAAACCCGCTTGTAGATATTGTCTGCTTTGCTATCCATAAGTCGGCATAGCCTCACGGTTTTGTTCTTCCCGGTGGAATTTAAGCCAAAGGCGCCCACTTAAGAAAAGGCCTCTACAGGGAAGAGGTATCCACCCCCTTATAAGGAAGGCTTAGTTCTCCTCTTCCTCCGATGTGGGACATTACATTAATCTTTTTCGAACAAAAGATGCAATTTGTTTTACATTTTTTCCGAGCAAAAGATGCGTTAGGGTCATACCTGCGCAAAAAGGTGGATTTGAATATTCTAATCTTTTTCGAGCAAAAGATGTAATTTGTTTTACATCTTTTTCAAGCAAAAGACGCTTTAAGGTTTGTATCATACCAAGGTAAAGTGATAAACAACACAACTTTTAGGAATACGAGATGTGATTTTATCTCATGCTCGAGCATAGTTGATGTAACGCCCCGGTTTTTTCAATTTTATTAATATGTCATATTTGCTTCTAAATTGCGCAATTAAATTATTTAATTATGTGATTAATTGTTTTTATGTGTTTTATATTTAATTTTATTATAATTGTTATTATTTTATTTTATTATATTTTATTTTAATTTATTATTATTTCTAATATATATATCGTATTATATATATATATATATTTCCTTAAGTATATATATGTATACGTTTATTTACATTATTATTAATTTAATGATTATGCTAATTATATGTTATGCTAATTAATCATGTTTAGTTAATTAATTACGTGACCTAATATAATTTATTTAATATTAGAATTAATTTATTATTTATAATAATTATGCATGCCAATTAATATATTTATGCATGGAAATTATAATTATGCATGAATTTTTATGTATTTATGCATGAATTGCATGAAATGTACCTATTGTCCATTTTGTGCTTCGTTCTTATATGAAATGATTTCGGATTGCCATGAAATTGTAGTATGTTATAAATATACGTGTTACAGACATGATTTTATGCTCAATTTATGTTTTCGAATTCATTTGATATGTTAACGGATTTAATTTGTATTGAGGAACCAAATCGGGGGCTAACGAGCACTTAGCGTACCCTTGGTTCCGAATTTAATATCTTGAGCTCAGGAACTCGGATTCGAGTTCCGTCAATCCGCTGAACTCGTAACAAAAATGCGAGTTTAGTAAATTTAGCCTTATATTTTTCCTAAATCATTTGAACCTCCGAAATCCAACCGAAAAACGAAACGGCATTCAACTTGACCTTGCTGTACAAAATGAGACATATCTCATCCAAACCATAACCAAATTAACCATGGTTTGATTCTTTGAAACCCTAACTCAACCATCTATCATGACATATCAAGCCTTAACCGAGATTATCCTGACACAATCCCCAAAACTCAGCCAAAGCTACTGTTTCTCATTCCAGTCCCGTAACCCTTCAACCTTGGAGATTTTGGAGCTCAAATCTCATCCAAACTTCATCCAATCATCAAGGTAAGTTAAGGGTTGTATTATATGTTTAATTCTGATCATTTCTACCCTTTCATTCATGATTTTGAGCATGGTTTCTTCATCCTGGACTGTTTTTCCGAAAATAGAGGATTTTGGACAAATTCTTGATCTTCTTCGATTCTCAATGGTTTTGATTGATTCCAAGCTTGAGATTGATTGTTTTGACACCCTCATATCCTTTATGATCTTTGATTTCGTGGTTGTTGAAATATTTATGAGATATCATTTATGAATGTTTGAAGAAAATCCCACATGTATGTCACGTACGGTTGATGACTGGTTGAGCTTGTTTGGGACTGATTTATTTGTTGAATTCGTGTTTCTTAGATGAGTATTTATTGTTCTTAACTAGTATGGTTGTGTGGAGATGGAGTAAATCGTTCTTGCCCTGTTCCCGTAAGCTTTGCTCTGTTTTTCTGGCATGATTAACTGCTGTCAAGAATGCCGTGATCCTTCATGCTTTTGCTGTCAGATTTCTTGGTCTTTTAGCATGTGTTTTAGTCGTGTTATTGCTGCCTTTCATGCTTAGTTTAGCTGCCTTGGTTGCCTTCTTTCTTGCTGGGTAAGGGCTGCTCTGTTTCTGCGTCTGTTGCTGTCCGAGAATAGGGGTTGCTGGTGCGTGGCACGGGGGTGCCGTTTTTGCCCGTTCCAGCGAGGAACGGGGGTGCTGTGTGGGCTGGGTTTGCTGTACCGAGACACGGGGGTGTCTCGGTCTAGGTTTGGAGGGTGACACGGGGGTGTCACCCCATTTTTTTTCTCTGAACTGTCTTGCTGCGTTTGCTTGTGTGTTGCTGTTGTTGCTGCTATGTATGTTTCCATGGCTGCTGGATGTTGTGCTGAGGGTGTGTGTATGTATGCATGGGAGTAGGGTTGTGTGCGCATGGTTTTGGGGTTGTATTTGCATGCTTATGTATATATATATATAGTTTATATAATATGCATGTAATATATATATATATGCATGCATGGCTGTGGCTTTGTGTGTGTACATATTTTGCATGCATTTTTATAATATATTGCATGCATGTATAATTATAGTATATATAGTATATACATATGATTCATGCATGCATGAGTATGTTGGTGTGTACGTGTATATATATGTATATATTATATATATTGTATATTATTATATATATGATTATATATATATTTATTATATATTCTAAATATTATTTGATTTAATTTAATTATTGAAATTAATTGATTTCTATTTCGCGTATTTATTCTATCGACTTTTGATTGAACGTTTTATTTATTTTATGCCTAAATGTGAATATGAATATTATGTGTTATGATTATTAAATGAATTCATGGATTAATTGATATGCATTATGAATATTATGAATGATTTGATTATATGTTTTAAATTTCTTAATCGTGCACATGAACATTTTATTGATATAATATGATCATTTATGCATTCATGTCATATTCACTTCATTGCCGAGCGTCATATATGGTTCTTTGGAGTCTCGAGTCTCACAAACACGTCATGTTGTCTTTTGTACAGTTTATCTCCAGGGTGGAGAGATCTTGTTCGTTCAGGCACTTGGTACTCGTATCCTTGTATCGTCACGGTTCAGGTGAGGGTGTTTTTTTCTAGCTATGTAACAAACCCTACAACCCTTATGTGAAAAGCTTTGGCCAAAACCTTATGATTATATATATATATGGTTTTCAAATGAAGTTATCGAGTAAATTCTTCTGAATTATACGTATGAGCGTATATAAGCTTAAAATGGTTTTGCAACGAGGCTATGCTCCAAACCGTGTGTCTTCAGGCTAGCTACGGATTAGGATGACACGGAGAGGTACGTGTATAGCATATGCCGAGTTGCACGGTAAGGTATGTTTTCTTATAGTATATATCCTATGTATGAATTGATATGTTTGGCGAGACACATTTCTATTTCTGATTGCTCGGGCCCCGGGACTTAGTATATGTGGCTAACCGAGGAAGCAAGGGCTGACGGGGATCCCATATACTAGTCCCAACCAAACTACGGTGATACCGGCCCTCGCTAGGAGGTTTAGCGGGGAATGGGAGCTGAGTGCCCTTGGGGGATTCATGTACCCCCATTGGCCTATGTGTGAACCGGTGGCCGGGTCTTGCAAGCCCGTCCACCACCCGGAGGAAGAAGGTTGGTTATGATTTATGCCTTTTCTTATGTATATGTTATGATATGATTATGCACCATGCGGGAAGGCCGGGATCCGGATCGCCCAAACGAACATGTTTATGACATGATTTATGGTCTGTGTGTATTATGATATATTGCATGATCGCCTAATCAATATATTAATGATATTTGTTGTACACGGTCGGAGTTTGGTTGGAGATTGTGCACGCTCACTCGCCGAGCCTCATGTTTATGCATGATTTATGAATGTAATGAATTTAATATGAATTAGTCGTAAAAGTCGAGCATTGTCTATCTATTTTCTTGCCCTTTTCGGGAACTAAATTCGAATAAAAACCTTGCTCGGGATTTATGACTTGCATGTGCATGTTTTATATATATGTATCGCTCCTGCTCACTCAGTCTTCTAGAGACTGACCCTCTCCCTCTCCAACTTTTTAGTGTGTAGGTTGATTTTGGAGTTTCGGGCTAGGCGGAGGTGTTTGGAGTCTTTAGGAGGGTCGAGTTAGGTTAGGGGAGTCTCTGCACTCACTCTTGTTTTGGATTTAGGTTTGATTCGATTCTGCAGTATCATAAACTTGAATAATTATGTAATTATTATTGAATTGGTTTGTTGGACTGTAATTATGAGTTTAAAAGAGGCCTGAAGAGCCCAAATTCTACTTATGGTTTGTATGTTTGAATTTTGGCTTTGCAATGCATTATACTTTGGTTGATTGGTTATCTTTGCAGGGTCTAGTTCCGCCTGGCTTAGGAAGGTTTTTATGTTTGTCTCCCGTTCGCTAGGGTTTGATACGGGTGCGGATTTACTATTTCGTCACTCGTGTTGAGTCTTAGTGCGGGGGATGTGGTGCCTCACGTGCGGGGTACTACATCCTTAAGTGGTATCAGAGCCCGGTTGCAAAACCGGTGTTCTTGAGTCGTGTTGGAGTCAGTCTAAGTCGAACGGCATAGGGACTATGTGATATGGTGTGCATTGCATCGATCTTGAATATGGAATTTGGTTTCCTTAAGAATTTTGTTGAATTACTTGTTGCATTTTATATGGATTCTTGTCTTTCGTATTGAATAGGTGCCATGAGCATGCACTAATCGCATGCATCCATTCTTGAAATGAGTTATGATTTCCAGGTTATAAAGATGATATCAAACCACGGCCAAGTTCTATGATCACAACAATCTATTACAATTCCTTCGGAGGCACGGAAGATAGGAAGGATGCCCGGGGAGGAATGTGGAGAATGCTAGTTGTGTGGCTTTGTAGACTGAGTTGCAATTAACGGTTGGGATTCAGAATGGGAGGTTCGACCTTGGCGATGCGATGGCAGAGGAACATTTGGGGGAATAGGAAAAGGAGTTAATCAAGGGATGGTTGTGACTCAGAAGAACAACTTATGTGAATCCACTACTTGAAGTGCATTAATTGGATTCAACAGGATCTTGCAACCTAAGGAATGAAGGGAACAAAACCTTGAAGATATATTGGTCCCGGATTTGGATCATGGAAGAGGTACTAGTAATTAAGAGGAGTAGAGATAACAGGGGTCCGGTAGAGGTTATGCATCAAGGGTCTACAAAGAAGGACTTCGAACTAAGCCTAGTGATTAGAAGTCGAGTTCTAGAAGGCAAGCAATTGGGTAAACACAAATAGAGGGAAGGTGGTGATATGGAGAATAGGATTTGAGTTCATTTTTCCAAATCCAAGCTGAATTGTCATGTTGTGAGGTTAAATTGGAAGATATGGAGCAACAAATGGAAACGAGAAAGAAAGGAAATCATGCGCTCAAGTAGAAGCAATTGGAGGTGAATTAAATCCACAAAGAATAAGCGCGGAATTCTTGATTGAGGTGACGATTAGAAGTAAAGGTCGAATTTCGAGAAGAAGTTTGGATACTAACTCTGTGGACGTGGAAGAATTAAGGATTAAGGAATTGCAATCTCGGATAGTGGAAGATACAAGTGATGCAACTCATGGAAAACTTGAAGACCGTGGGAAAGGCAAGGGATCATCACCAAGTCAAAGTAACCTCGGGATTGGAGGAACGAGGAAAAGCTACCGAGCTAATAGCTTACCACCTTGGTGACAGGTTCCAAAACATTCATAGCACGTGCATCATATTTTGCATTAATTATTTATTCTTTTGACCTTATGTTTATCCGTGCATTTCTAATTAGTTTCGTTGCGCTAATGTATTGTATAATTGCTTGATGTAAACGTGACCCATGCATTGTCATTTTAACCCAACATGCATTTTAGTGTTTACTTGATAGGAAGTCCTTTCGCCTCAACTATCAAGTATCAGTTCAATCGAGCCGCATCTGAGTTATGAGGAAGAGAAATAATAGGATGACATTAGAAGGAAGGTGAATTTGGGAAATAAGAACTTCTATTAAGGGATAGGTTAACGGAAACAAGAATTCAGAAGGAGAAGTGAGACTAGAGTTCCGGACAAGATTAAGAAAGGAGTTTCGGACATCAAGAGAACTAGGGAAGGAGTTGAAAGGCCAAATCTTTGATTTTTATATCAGTTAAACTCCACCTAATGGGATTTACTCATCAAGAGTTTCGATAAAAGAAGAATCGATGGAGTTCAACCCGGGATAACAGAAATTTAAGGGGGAGAGCATGACCGAGGAACAAATTGGACGATTGAAAGGGTGCTCGAAGAAATATTTCAGAAAGAATAACGAAATTGCAAATTAAGGAAGACCTGGGAGTCCTATTAGTGATGATCAGAAATAAACAAGACGGCTTGAATGGATAAGTTGTTAAGAGGAGAGTTAAGTTACTCAATTCGGGTTGGAGTCCCTCATTAGGTATAACTGTAGCACCCGAGCGCAAGGTACCACATCCCCCGCACCGAGACCCCACCCGAATATGAAATAGATAATCCATACTCAAGCTAGATCACGACGAACGGGGACATACACACACTCTATGCTAGGCGGGACTAACCCTTAAACCAAGAAATACAAGAATAGACAATAAAGCGGAAGCATAAATAACATATAAGCTGTACATTGAGCATCACGCTCCAAAAGAATAGATCATAAGTCACATGCCTAAAAGGCCCATAATATACAATTCCCAAGTCATGGATAAAATACTAAGACCATAAGTATGAGTATGCAAGTGTAAACAAAATATACAAGAGCTAGAAGCAAATACAAGACTCTAGACTCGAATTCCCGCCTAGCTCCTCTTACACCTGCACAACAAAAACTGAAAACAATCCGGGTTCAGTCCAAAGGGGACTGGTGGGTATAAAACAGGGCATAAATATAGATAAAACGATAATTAAGCAAGTACATGCAAGCCATAATCCCAAATGAGGTTTTCAAAACATTTCTCAAGTGAGTGAAATAAGGAAATCATCAATCGGGATTATAACACTCAAATTCATTAGGTCTTTAGTGGCCCGGCGAGTGGGCGTGCATTATCTCCAACCAACACCTTGTGTATTTCATTAAAACATTCATTCAATCATTCTTTTCATGCATACTATTCTTTTGTGCACATACATAACATATACTCCTTCTTCCTCCGGGTTGGTGGACGGGTTTGCAAGACCCGGCCACCCATGCATTGACCAAAAGGGGTTACATGACTCCCCAGATGGCACTCAACGTCCATTCCTCGCTAACTCCTAACGAGGTCCGGTTACGTCGTTAGATTGGTGGGACTAGTGAAAGGGATCACCGTCGGCCCATGCCTCCCCGGATAGCCTCTAGCACTAAGTCCCTGGGCCCCATTCTGTGCATTCGATCAATTCTCGCCAAAACATTTAGGTAGGGTTCATAAAAGAAGGGCTTTACGTTCAAAATCATAGACTCGATAAAAAGGACTCTATATATATATAATTTTAGGCCGAAATCTTTACACATAAGAGGTATATAAGGTCATTTAACTAAGTAGAAGAGAAACCCACCTTCCAAGATAAAATAAAAGGAGTAGAAGCTTCAAGGATCGCCTTCACCTTCAACCGGACCCGGATCTGTGCGAACAAAGTGGTGTGAGACTCAAAACGACCAAATAAGATGCTCGGCAATAAAATGATCATGATATGAATGCATAAAAGATGATATTATGTAATGGACACGTTCATGTGCACTATTAATGTCTTAAAGACATATAAACATTCATTCCATTCTTTTCATGAAGCGTTCAAATTTGTTAAAGTTCAACATCTCCATAAATCATACTAAATTAGTCCAAGAAATTCAAATAACGATCATAACACGTAGTATAACATGTATACGTACCATACAAGTCATTAAATAAGGAATAAATAACAATTAGGGTTCAAACTTAAGAGCAAAGTCCATGCATGCGCACATTAGGAGCAAAGAAGACACATTGAAGCATAACTCGTAAAATATTCCACGAAAAATCATAAAATTTCATAACACTCAAGATAATACATGTTAGCATAGCATAAAAGTCATAAAAGAGGTGGAGGAATATAAAACAAGCGAAGAAAAACAAGAAAAAACGAAACCGGAGCAATAAAAAAAAACTGGACAGAATCCACCCCCATGGATTTGGTCCAGACCTACTGACTCAAATCCACCCCCGTGGATTTGAGTCTGAAGCCAAAAAAACTAAAGAACGTAGCAGAAAAACAGAGCAACACCATGCCAACTCCAACCAACATACTTAGGTAAGTTAAGATCATCAAAATGCAAGAAAACCACTCCACAACAACACACAAACATGCTCCCAAAGTGTTGAAACATGCTATGGAGGTAAGGATGATCATTTCATGTAAAAACTTCAAATATACATTAATGGTAACTCATGAATGCTTCAACTACCATCTAATACTTCACCATAAATACAAGGAAGGTGTCATGGCAACCATATTCAAGCTTGGAATCAACCAAAACAACCAAGGAATGAAAGAGTTCAACAAATTGGCATATAACCTAACTATTCATCCATATATCCAAAACCCCATCAATACATGATCAAAATTGGGGATGCAAAGCTTAAAATGACCCATATTGAATGTATAACATGATACTGAACTCACCTTGTGGATTGAATGGAGGAAAATGGAGATTTGAGCTTGAATCTCCAAGGTGGGCAAGGGTTACGGGATTTCTCGAGAGCAGGGCAAGTTTGGTTGATTTTGGCTTAGTTTCTGAGGTTGGTTCGGTATGGGGGTGTATGGGGAGATAGTGGGGTTAACTAGGGTCATATAGGTTCAAACCATAGTTAATTTGGTCAAGGTATGAGGGAGTTATGGCATTTTTGGCAATGTGTGGCAGATTTGGCTCCCGTTGCGAGTTTTGGTTGAATTTCGGGGGTTCAAATGATATTAGAAAAATATAAGGCTAAGTTCATTGAACTCAAATTTTCGATACGAGTTCAACGAAGTTGACTAAACTCGAATCCGAGTTTCCTAGCTCAAGATATCACGTACGGAACCAAAGGTGCGCTAATTTCCCGTTAGCCCCATTTTTGTTCCAAATGCACAAAATAAATTCAAAACACAATCAAACAAATCCGAAAACATAAAACGAGCATATATTCATATTCAAGACACACATAAATCCAACATATTAAAATTCCACAAAGTTTCAAATTCATTAAATGCGAAAACGGCACGTAAACATTTAACGCATGCGCAAATATTCAAGAAATTCATATAATTTCAATTCAAATAGTTCAAATATTTAAAGAATTTCAAATAAGAATAAATATAAATCATATAATCAAGTAATTAAAATAATTTAAACGCGCACTTAAAGAGCACACAAGTCATACCTGAAAATCCGAAATAGCGGGGCGTCACAACCTCTCCCCCTTAAAAGAATCCGTCCTCGGATTCACTGATTGTCCGGAAATAACTCGGGATGGAATTTCCTCATCTTATCCTCCGTCTCCCACATAGCCTCTTCCGATTTATCACTTTTCCATAGGACCTTAACTAGTGGGATCTGCCGGTTTCGAAGTTCTTGAAATTTTCGATCCAAAATCTTAACCGGTTTCTGAACGAAGGTAAGGTTAGGCTCAATTTCCACTTCTTCCTCGGGTAGGATCTCTGAATCATCCGGTTGATATTTTCTGAGTTGGGAAACATGGAACACATTGTGAATTCCCGTCAAACTCGTAGGTAGATCCAACCGATACGCCGTATCCCCGATTTTCTCCAAAATCTCATAAGGTCCCAAGTACCTAGGGTTCAATTTCCCTCCTTTTCCAATTCTCGTGAACCCTTTTCTCGGAGAAGCTTTTAGGAATACCCTATCACCTACTTCAAACTCAAGATTCTTCCTTCGACGGTCCGCATAACTCTTTTGTCTATCTTGAGCTGCTTTCATCCGTTGTCGAATCAATTGAATCTTATCAATCGCCTCTTGAACGGCCTTAGAAGGCTTTTCCTTCTTTTCTCCCTGTTTCACTCCTTCTTGTTTACTCCATTTCCATTCCTCTAAATCGAAAAACAAGGGAGATCTACACTTCCTTCCGTAGAGAGCTTCATAAGGTGCCATTCCTATCGAGGCTTGAAAGCTATTGTTGTAGGCAAATTCAATCAACGGTAGTTGTTCGTTCCACGAGCTCTGAAAGTCCAATGCACACGCCCTTAACATATCCTCTAAATACTTAATCAACCTTTCAGATTGTCCATCCGTTTGAGGATGAAAAGCGGTGCTGAAATGAAGCCTTGTTCCCAAATTCCTTTGAAACTCTTGCCAAAATCCGGAGGTAAACCTTGGATCCCGATCTGACACTATACTTACGGGGCACTCCATGTAACCGAACTATCTCATCCCGATATTTCTTAGCCAATTTCGACACTTTATCGGACATCCGAATAGCAAGAAAATGTGCCGACTTTGTCAATCGATCCACTATCACCCAAATTCCATCGAAACCACCTTTCACTCTTGGAAGACCCGAAACAAAATCCATAGCAATCTGTTCCCATTTAGATTCAGGTATAGGTAACGGTTGCAATAATCCCGACGGCTTCTGATGCTCAGCTTTCACTAACTGACAAGTCAGGCATTGTCTCACAAAGTTCACCACATCTCTCTTCAAACCATTCCACCAATAATATTGCTTGAGATCCCGATACATCTTGTTTCCTCCCGGATGTACTGAATAAGCAGATTTATGAGCTTCATCCAAAATGAGCCTTCTCAAATCCTTAGGAATCACAATTCTGTTCTAGAACCTGAAAATTCCCGTATCATCAAATCCAAAAGGACACTCGGGATCCTCTCGAGCTTTCTCAACTAATTTCTGAACTTCGGGATCACTTCTTTGAGTCTCAAATATCCTTTCTCTTAAATCCGAGTGAATTGAAATATTAGAGATACGAGCTCTTATTATAATAGGCTCTTCTATATCTCTACTCGTCCCTTCCAAGTTAGATACACTAGCCTTCCTGCTCAGTGCATCCGCGACCACATTAGCTTTGCCGGGATGTTATTTAATCACACAATCATAGTCTTCGAGAGATTCCATCCAACGCCTTTGTCTCATGTTTAGCTCCTTCTGAGAAAACAAGTACTGGAGACTCTTGTGGTCAGAAAAGATCTCAAATGAAATCCCATAAAGATAATGCCTCCATTTCCCTAGGGCAAATATCACGGCTGCAAGTTCGAGATCGTGTGTGGGATAATTCTTTTCGTGTTCTTTCAACTTCCTAGAGGCGTATGCGATCACTTTCCCATTCTGCATCAATACACAACCCAAGCCTTCCTTAGAGGCGTCCGTAAAAACTGTGTAACCTTCATTACCTTCGGGAAGTGCTAACACAGGTGCAGTTGTCAACTTCTCCTTCAACACTTGAAAACTCGCCTCACACGAAGAATCCCACTCAAATTTAGCCTCTTTCTTTGTCAATCGGGTCAAAGGAGCTGCAATCTTTGAGAAATCCTGTACGAATCTCCGATAATAGCCCGCTAAACCCAAAAAACTTCTTATTTCTGAGACATTCTTCGGAGTTTGCCACTGAATAACTGTCTCTATCTTTGAAGGATCTACTTCCAAACCCTTCCTTGAAACAACGTGGCCTAGAAAAGAAACCCGATCAATCCAAAATTCGCACTTGCTGAACTTAGCATACAATTGGTGTTCTCTCAACTGATCCAACACCAACTTAAGATGTCGGGCATCATCCTCTTCAGTTCTTGAATACACCAAAATGTCGTCAATGAAGATCACCACAAACTTGTCGAGGTAGGGACGGAAAATCCTATGCATCATATCCATAAATGCTGCAGGGGCATTCGTTAGACCAAATGGCATGACTACGAACTCGTAATGCCCATACCGGGTGTTGAATCCCGTCTTTGGAATGTCTCCTTCCCGGATTTTTAATTGATAATATCCCTGCCTCAAATCCAGTTTCGAGTATACCCCTGAACCTTGCAACATATCAAACAAATCCTCGATGTGGGGTAAAGGATACTTATTCTTGATAGTCATTCTGTTTAACTCTCGGTAATCGATGCACATCCTTAATGTTCCATCCTTTTTCTTAACAAATAAAACCGGAGCACCCCACGGTGAAGAACTCGGCCGAATAAATCCATTCTTAAGAAGTTCTTCCAATTGAATCTTTAATTCCTTCAATTCAGCCGGTGCCATTCTGTAAGGGGTCTTGGAATATGGCGTTGATCCCGGATACAAATCTATAACAAATTCTATCTCTCGATCCGGTGGTAACGAATTCAAACTTTCCGGGAACACATCGGGATACTCCTTAACCACGGCCACATCTTCGAACTTAACTTGATCCTTAGGTTTATTAAGAAGATAGGCAACATATCCCGTAGCTCCATCTCTAATCAATTTGTGAGCTTCGGTAAAAGACAAAAGCGGCACTGATTTCGAACCAAACCCCACGATTACTTCTTTAACCAAATGGACCTTTTTAGCAAAGCAATCAACCATGGCCCGATGCTTGTACAACCAATCCATGCCCAATATCACCCCGTATCTCTTCATTGGCATAACGATAAAATTAGCTGAATAAACCCGATCTTCCATCTTCACAACACAATTCTTCACCACCCTGTCTGTCACAAGATTTCCCTCGAGAGGGGAGCTAACTAGGAAGCAAATATCCACAGAAATAACAGGTAGGCAAAGAGTAGCACATAGATCACAAGAGATAAAGGAATGCGTGGCACCCGGATCGAATAATGCATGTATGTTCATGTTGTGAATGCAAACGGTACCTTCCACCACGACATTTGGGTCGGCCTCGATATTTTGTTCCTCGCCCTCAAGGGCATAAGCTCGTGCTCGAACTAGTGGCCTTTGAGCTCCTCCCTGAAAACCTGGAATTTTGTCGGGGCAAACATTGGCTATATGATCCGCCTTTCCACAAATCAGACACAATCCGAGTCTTCTCCTGCAAGTGTTATAAGAATGGGTTGGTCCTCCACAATGCATACACGGAGGATGATCTTTGCGAGGTCCTGTAGGAGCTTGGGGAACTTGAGGTGCCCGTGGAGCTTGCTTTGGGACAAAGGGCTTCTTGAACGGTCCTTTTTGTTGAGGAGTTGAGAAAGTCATAGGCCTCTTTCCTTGATTATACCCCGATCCGGAACCGGATCCTTGTCCCTGCGGGTAAGAAGACCTTCGGGCATTCACAGAATCTTCCACTTTTAAGGCTTTCACAGTCGCCTTCGCCCAAGTACTCGTGTTAACGGCTTCAAGAGATGTCTGAATATCAGGCCGAAGTCCTTGAACGAATTGCATGGCCTTATGAGAGTCATCACTCGCGATATTGGGGGCATAGCGGGATAACCTCTCAAACTCTGAAATGTATTCACCAACCGACCTCGATCCTTGCTTCAACTCCGTAAATTCCTTCAATCTTCGCGTGCGGGATGCGGGAGGAATAAACTTGTTCTTGAATTCCCGTGTGAAAACCTCCCAATTAACCTCTTCTCCCCTTGCAGCTAAAACAATCATAGTACTTTCCCACCATAAGTAGCCTCACCTTGAATTAGAGTAATAGTATATCGGGCCTTCTCCCGAGACTCGCATGGAATAAGTTCCCAAATCCTCTCCACTTCCTTGAGCCACATCTCCGCTTGTATATCATTTCCCTTGAAGAATTTCGGGGCATGTTGGTTTTGAAAGTCCCTAAGGATAGCAGAAAGTGGAGTCTCTTGTGGTACTACAGGTGCAGGTGGTGCTGGAGGTGCAGGTGGCACATAGTCCTGAAACCTTTGATCAATAATATTTATGACTGAATTCACAAAAGCTTCAGCCGGTTGTGGTGGTGGAGGAGGTGTAGGAGAACGATTTCGGCGATGGCGCCGTTCCGGAGATCGATATCTTCTAGGAGGCATCCTATTAATAAAACACGGAAAATGCATGCTATGTTTAGTTCATGCATGAAAAGAGAAGATAATTCAATCAAAATGCGATAATTAAGCACATAGGCACATTAGAGATGCAAAAGAGACACGTTGACAAGTAATCCTATAGCCGAACGACCTAAACCAACTCACACGACACTAGGGCCTGGTTTTGCAACCCGAGGCTCTGATACCACATTAGGATGTAGCACCCGAGCGCAAGGTACCACATCCCCCGCACCGAGACCCCACCCGAATATGAAATAGATAATCCATACTCAAGCTAGATCACGGCGAACGGGGACAGACACACACTCTATGCTAGGCGGGACTAACCCTTAAACCAAGAAATACAAGAATAGACAATAAAGCGGAAGCATAAATAACATATAAGCTGTACATTGAGCATCACGCTCCAAAAGAATATATCATAAGTCACATGCCTAAAAGGCCCATAATATACAATTCCCAAGTCATGGATAAAATACTAAGACCATAAGTATGAGTATGCAAGTGTAAACAAAATATACAAGAGCTAGAAGCAAATACAAGACTCTAGACTCGAATTCCCGCCTAGCTCCCCTTACACCTGCACAACAAAAACTGAAAACAATCCGGGTTCAGTCCAAAGGCGACTGGTGGGTATAAAACAGGGCATAAATATAGATAAAACGATAATTAAACAAGTACATACAAGCCATAATCCCAAATGAGGTTTTCAAAACATTTCTCAAGTGAGTGAAATAAGGAAATCATCAATCGGGATTATAACACTCAAATTCATTAGGTCTTTAGTGGCCCGGCGAGTGGGCGTGCATTATCTCCAACCAACACCTTGTGTATTTCATTAAAACATTCATTCAATCATTCTTTTCATGCATACTATTCTTTTGTGCACATACATAACATATACTCCTTCTTCCTCCGGGTTGGTCGACGGGTTTGCAAGACCCGGCCACCCATGCATTGACCAAAAGGGGTTACATGACTCCCCAGATGGCACTCAACGTCCATTCCTCGCTAACTCCTAACGAGGTCCGGTTACGTCGTTAGATTGGTGGGACTAGTGAAAGGGATCACCGTCGGCCCATGCCTCCCCGGATAGCCTCTAGCACTAAGTCCCTGGGCCCCATTCTGTGCATTCGATCAATTCTCGCCAAAACATTTAGGTAGGGTTCATAAAAGAAGGGCTTTACGTTCAAAATCATAGACTCGATAAAAAGGACTCTATATATATATAATTTTAGGCCGAAATCTTTACACATAAGAGGTATATAAGGTCATTTAACTAAGTAGAAGAGAAACCCACCTTCCAAGATAAAATAAAAGGAGTAGAAGCTTCAAGGATCGCCTTCACCTTCAACCGGACCCGGATCTGTGCGAACAAAGTGGTGTGAGACTCAAAACGACCAAATAAGACGCTCGGCAATAAAATGATCATGATATGAATGCATAAAAGATGATATTATGTAATGGACACGTTCATGTGCACTATTAATGTCTTAAAGACATATAAACATTCATTCCATTCTTTTCATGAAGCGTTCAAATTTGTTAAAGTTCAACATCTCCATAAATCATACTAAATTAGTCCAAGAAATTCAAATAACGATCATAACACGTAGTATAACATGTATACGTACCATACAAGTCATTAAATAAGGAATAAATAACAATTAGGGTTCAAACTTAAGAGCAAAGTCCATGCATGCGCACATTAGGAGCAAAGAAGACACATTGAAGCATAACTCGTAAAATATTCCACGAAAAATCATAAAATTTCATAACACTCAAGATAATACATGTTAGCATAGCATAAAAGTCATAAAAGAGGTGGAGGAATATAAAACAAGCGAAGAAAAACAAGAAAAAACGAAACCGGAGCAATAAAAAAAAACTGGACAGAATCCACCCCCATGGATTTTTCCAAAGGGAAAAATCCACCCCCATGGATTTGGTCCAGACCTACTGACTCAAATCCACCCCCGCGGATTTTTCCAAAGGGAAAAATCCACCCCCGTGGATTTGAGTCTGAAGCCAAAAAAAATAAAGAACGTAGCAGAAAAACAGAGCAACACCATGCCAACTCCAACCAACATACTTAGGTAAGTTAAGATCATCAAAATGCAAGAAAACCACTCCACAACAACACACAAACATGCTCCCAAAGTGTTGAAACATGCTATGGAGGTAAGGATGATCATTTCATGTAAAAACTTCAAATATACATTAATGGTAACTCATGAATGCTTCAACTACCATCTAATACTTCACCATAAATGCAAGGAAGGTGTCATGGCAACCATATTCAAGCTTGGAATCAACCAAAACAACCAAGGAATGAAAGAGTTCAACAAATTGGCATATAACCTAACTATTCATCCATATATCCAAAACCCCATCAATACATGATCAAAATTGGGGATGCAAAGCTTAAAATGACCCATATTGAATGTATAACATGATACTAAACTCACCTTGTGGATTGAATGGAGGAAAAATGGAGATTTGAGCTTGAATCTCCAAGGTGGGCAAGGGTTACGGGATTTCTGGAGAGCAGGGCAAGTTTGGTTGATTTTGGCTTAGTTGCTGAGGTTGGTTCGGTATGGGGGTGTATGGGGAGATAGAGGGGTTAACTAGGGTCATATAGGTTCAAACCATAGTTAATTTGGTCAAGGTATGAGGGAGTTATGGCATTTTTGGCAATGTGTGGCAGATTTGGCTCCCGTTGCGAGTTTCGGTTGAATTTCGGGGGTTCAAATGATATTAGAAAAATATAAGGCTAAGTTCATTGAACTCAAATTTTCGATACGAGTTCAACGAAGTTGACGAAACTCGAATCCGAGTTTCCTAGCTCAAGATATCACGTACGGAACCAAAGGTGCGCTAATTTCCCGTTAGCCCCATTTTGGTTCCAAATGCACAAAATAAATTCAAAACACAATCAAACAAATCCGAAAACATAAAACGAGCATATATTCATATTCAAGACACACATAAATCCAACATATTAAAATTCCACAAAGTTTCAAATTCATTAAATGCAAAAACGGCACGTAAACATTTAACGCATGCGCAAATATTCAAGAAATTCATATAATTTCAATTCAAATAGTTCAAATATTTAAAGAATTTCAAATAAGAATAAATATAAATCATATAATCAAGTAATTAAAATAATTTAAACGCGCACTTAAAGAGCACACAAGTCATACCTGAAAATCCGAAATAGCGGGGCGTCACACAACTCCCTCCATCAATGATCAATCCACACACTCGTTCCCTAACATGACACCGAGTGTAAAAGATGTTCTCTCGTTGCTGTTCATCCTTGTCCTCTAGGGTTTTCATGCGTAAAGCCCTAAGGATCACCAAACTTTGTCCTACAACCGCATGCTCAACATCACTCTCCTCATCCGGTGAATCATGGTCTACTTCATGGCCCTCACTTTCAGTTTCAATCTCTCAATCAAAAAAAATATGCTTAACAACGCTCAATGTGACGCCCCGTTTCTCGATCAAGGTATGCTTTGGTACGAGAGTGAACGATTTACTTTTCTTGCATGAATTATGTGAATAATATGCCTTAATTGACCGTTATGCTTGAACTTATGTGGAAAATATGACATGTATGAAATATGTGACTATTTGATATGGTAATTATGTGCTCGTATTGCTTCCATTTGGCTTCGATGGCATGCTTCGTGTTTAATCAAAACAATGTGCTTATTTGGACATTAAAGCATAATTTAGGGACCAAAAGGTAAATTTATTTTCTAAGCCTGAAATTGGATAGAACTTGTTGTAATTGAGTAGATAATTTGATTACGAGTTCGTGGGTTTTTGAATCGCTCGATTTGGAGTTCGGACGAAGAAGTTATGGCCATTCTACGCAAAGTCAACCTTTTTATAAGACTTATAACCCAATTCCGAATTTAGCCCAATTTGAGACCCAATTTCACTCCTAACCCGCTCCAATTGACCCGGTTCGCAACCCAAATAACTAAATCAGATTTTAACAAACAACATCCCATTTCACGTTATTTGAAAGATTCAAACCCTTCTCTCCCTCACTTTTCTCTCCAACCCATTCATCTTCTCTCAAGAACACCTTCAACCATTTTCAAGAGACAAGATTGGAGATTGAAGCTATAGATTCAAGACTCAAGACCAAGCTATTCTCTTCGATTCTCAGCTCCTAAGGTAAGGTTTTGTGTAAATGCTTGGGTTATGCTTTGAGCTTCAAGTTCTTGGTAGAAGCATGAACTAGGGTTGAATTTTATGAGTTTAATCCGTGTTTTCTTGATGAATTCGTGTTCTAAGTATGCTATTTGGACCCTAGAAACATGTTTAGGTTAGATTCCATCTATCCTCTTGATTTCACCATTTTTGAGTTTTTGAAGATTTGAAGAAATTCTTGCATGTCTAGGATTTATTTGATTTCTTGCAATCTTGGTGTTGTAGAATGATTATGCTTGAGTTGTTATGAGGTTTGGAATCAATTTTAGTTGAATTCATGCTAGGATTAGAGATTCGCCATTGAAGAGCATGCTTGAACTATGAAGCTTTTATGCATATATGTAATTCTTGCTTAAATGATTCCATTCTTGGATTTTATGCTTATATTATGTTCTTATATGATATATGAATGTTTTATGATGCTTAATTGAGGTTTTAGAATCTTAATTTCATGTTTTGGGGTGTTTAGAACTCATTCCCGTCGAATTCGGAGTGGCTGTCACGTTTTTTTTAAGTTTTGGGCAGAATCCACTAGGGTGGATTTTTGCTGTGTAAAAAATCCATGGGCGTGGATTTAAGGCAGTAGCTCTGGACCAAATCTGCGAGGGTGGATTTTTTGTGAAGGAAAATCCACGGGGGTGGATTTTCCCCAGCCTTGTTTTCTTGACTCGTTTCGCTTGTTTTGACTCTTGTATGTCCTTTTCTTGTTTCTATAATACCTTTAATGAGTTGTGGCCTTATTATATGTGGTGGAACTTCTTGCATATCACTTGTTATGATCTTGTTGCCTTAATCAAGTTTAAGTTGTCACATTTTGCTAAGTTATACATTTACTTGAACTTGTATGACTTCCAACGTTATGTGTGACCTTGACATGCTATACATGCTCATGATTAATCCTCACATTTCATTAAGTGCATGATATGACTCCATAAGCATACATAACTCTCATAAGTGACTTATATGATGCGATGTGATCATAATTCCCAATATATACCATCGTCGAACATTTCTTGCACATCATTAGCATATTTGCATTCATGTCAAATCCGTGCGTCGTCTTGTTGGGTTTTGAGTCGAGTCTTACCTTTGTTGGTACATTGTCTTGTTAGGTGGTGAGTCTCCGGACGTGTAACCTTCCTTGTTCGTGCTTGATCTTCGAGGTTCTTGGTAAAGGTGAGGAGTTATAATATCAAAATGTTTTCTAAAACTGTGGACACATATGACCTATCATGTTTGATGGTTTTGAACTCCCATTTTTGAAAAGGTATATGTAGGCTTAATATGCCAAGTTTTGTGAGCGTTGCTCATATTATGATGTTTGACTATGGAAAACAGTTTACAAGTAAAACTCGTGTTTTGGTATTTGGGATAGGTACCCAAAATGCTTTTAGAACTTTCATTTGGATTTTATGCACGTGTGAGTTGTGTAGCGAGCCTTTGTTATACCTTGCAAGGACGCTTGCTTGGTTGGTTCTTTTGATAGCACTCGGGGCGGAGTAAGTGGTAAGACCGGGAACGCAAAGGCGGACGGTTGCACCCTTACGAAGTACCCATTTTTGGACAAGCTTGCTAAGACTCCGAAGAGGGTTCGGGGTTGAGGTAAGCTTGGGAGAAGGTCGGTTTCATGGACGCACTTCTCCATGGATCTTTTGCGATGATCGGGGGGTGCACACCCTCGACATCAACGGCGTTAAGGATGGATTGGTTTGATTTCACTTGGTTTGGGAAGTAAGGATGGAGTGCTCATACTCGACGAGCCGGTGTTTTGGTTTACTATCCGTATTTTAATAAAATCTGCATTGTTTTCTAAAACGTTAACGGATCATGAACACCTTTGATTTGAGCATGCATTGAACCTTCTTATGTTAATTATATTATGTATACTTCTCCTCACCAGTTCCATTTGAACTGATCTCCTTTACCTTTCGTGTCCGCAGGTTGCGTTTTGGAGTCAAGCTAGGCGGGGTCTTTCTTGAGAGTCTTGTCCTTGAGTCTAGTTTGTACTCGTTTTGTTGTAGCGTACTTTATGACTTATGTTTATGCTTTCGGGGTTTACTTATGGATTAATATGTACGGAGCTGACGATGTTACCTTATTAGATGGACCGTGAGGGTCTCTAGGTTGATTTACATTTCAGTATTTTGAGCATTTCATGTTGGACCGTGTTGGTCACTTAATTGATGATTTAATCTTTCGCATTTGGTTTCATTTGACTTGAGAAGGTCTGAAGTGGGTATATTGAATTTGATGATTATGCTAATTATATGTTATGCTAATTAATCATGTTTAGTTAATTAATTACGTGACCTAATATAATTTATTTAATATTAGAATTAATTTATTATTTATAATAATTATGCATGCCAATTAATATATTTATGCATGGAAATTATAATTATGCATGAATTTTTATGTATTTATGCATGAATTGCATGAAATGTGCCTATTGTCCATTTTGTGCTTCGTTCTTATATGAAATGATTTCGGATTGCCATGAAATTGTAGTATGTTATAAATATACGTGTTATGGACATGATTTTATGCTCAATTTATGTTTTCGAATTCATTTGATATGTTAACGGATTTAATTTGTATTGAGGAACCAAATCGGGGGCTAACGAGCACTTAGCGTACCCTTGGTTCCGAATTTAATATCTTGAGCTCGGGAACTCGGATTCGAGTTCCGTCAACTCCGCTGAACTCGTAACAAAAATGCGAGTTTAGTAAACTTAGCCTTATATTTTTCCTAAATCATTTGGACCTCCGAAATCCAACCGAAAAATGAAACGGCATTCAACTTAACCTTGCTGTACAAAATGAGCCATATCTCATCCAAACCATAACCAAATTAACCATGGTTTGATTCTTTGAAACCCTAACTCAACCATCTATCATGACATATCAAGCCTTGACCGAGATTATCCTCACACAATCCCCAAAACTCAGCCAAAGCTACTGCTTCTCATTCCAGTCCCATAACCCTTCAACCTTGGAGATTTTGGAGCTCAAATCTCATCCAAACTTCATCCAATCATCAAGGTAAGTTAAGGGTTGTATTATATGTTTAATTCTGATCATTTCTACCCTTTCATTCATGATTTTGAGCATGGTTTCTTCATCCTGGACTGTTTTTCCGAAAATAGAGGATTTTGGACAAATTCTTGATCTTCTTCGATTCTCAATGGTTTTGATTGATTCCAAGCTTGAGATTGATTGTTTTGACACCCTCATATCCTTTATGATCTTTGATTTCGTGGTTGTTGAAATATTTATGAGATATCATTTATGAATTTTTAAGAAAATCCCACATGTATGTCACGTACGGTTGATGGCTGGTTGAGCTTGTTTGGGACTGATTTATTTGTTGAATTCATGTTTCTTAGATGAGTATTTATTGTTCTTAACTGGTATGGTTGTGTGGAGATGGAGTAAATCGTTCTTGCCCTGTTCCCGTAAGCTTTGCTCTGTTTTTCTGGCATGATTAACTGCTGTCAAGAATGTCGTGATCCTTCATGCTTTTGCTATCAGATTTCTTGGTCTTTTAGCATGTATTTTAGCCGTGTTATTGCTGCCTTTCATGCTTAGTTTAGCTGCCTTGGTTGCCTTCTTTCTTGCTGGGTAAGGGCTGCTCTGTTTCTGCGTCTGTTGCTGTCCGAGAATAGGGGTTGCTGGTGCGTGGCACGGGGGTGCCGTTTTTGCCCGTTCCAGCGAGGAACGGGGGTACTGTGTGGGCTGGGTTTGCTGTAGGTTTGGAGGGTGACACGGGGGTGTCACCCCATTTTTTTTCTCTGAACTGTCTTGCTGCGTTTGCTTGTGCGTTGCTGTTGTTGCTGCTGTGTATGTTTCCATGGCTGCTGGATGTTGTGCTGAGGGTGTGTGTGTGCATGCATGGGAGTAGGGTTGTGTGCGCATGGTTTTGGGGTTGTATTTGCATGCTTATGTATATATATATAGTTTATATAATATGCATGTAATATATATATATATGCATGCATGGCTGTGGCTTTGTGTGTGTACGTGTTTTGCATGCATTTTTATAATATATTGCATGCATGTATAATTATAGTATATGTAGTATATACATATGATTCATGCATGCATGAGTATGTTGGTGTGTACGTGTATATATATGTATATATTATATATATATATATTGTATATTATTATATATATGATTATATATATATTTATTATATATTCTAAATATTATTTGATTTAATTTAATTATTGAAATTAATTGATTTCTATTTCGCGTATTTATTCTACCGACTTTTGATTGAACGTTTTATTTATTTTATGCCTAAATGTGAATATGAATATTATGTGTTATGATTATTAAATGAATTCATGGATTAATTGATATGCATTATGAATATTATGAATGATTTGATTATATGTTTTAAATTTCTTAATCGTGCACATGAACATTTTATTGATATAATATGATCATTTATGCATTCATGTCATATTCACTTCATTGCCGAGCGTCATATATGGTTCTTTGGAGTCTCGAGTCTCACAAACACGTCATGTTGTCTTTTGTACAGTTTATCTCCAGGGTGGAGAGATCTTGTTCGTTCAGGCACTTGGTACTCGTATCCTTGTATCGTCACGGTTCAGGTGAGGGTGTTTTTGTTCTAGCAATGTAACAAACCCTACAACCCTTATGTGAAAAGCTTTGGCCAAAACCTTATGATTATATATATATGGTTTTCAAATGAAGTTATCGAGTAAATTCTTCTGAATTATACGTATGAGCGTATATAAGCTTAAAATGGTTTTGCAACGAGGCTATGCTCCAAACCGTGTGTCTTCAGGCTAGCTACGGATTAGGATGACACGGAGAGGTACGTGTATAGCATATGCCGAGTTGCACGGTAAGGTATGTTTTCTTATAGTATATATCCTATGTATGAATTGATATGTTTGGCGAGACACATTTCTATTTCTGATTGCTCGGGCCCCGGGACTTAGTATATGTGGCTAACCGAGGAAGCAAGGGCTGACGGGGATCCCATATACTAGTCCCAACCAAACTACGGTGATACCGGCCCTCGCTAGGTGGTTTAGCGGGGAATGGGAGCTGAGTGCCCTTGGGGGATTCATGTACCCCCATTGGCCTATGTGTGAACCGGTGGCCGGGTCTTGCAAGCCCGTCCACCACCCGGAGGAAGAAGGTTGGTTATGATTTATGCCTTTTCTTATGTATATGTTATGATATGATTATGCACCATGCGGGAAGGCCGGAATCCGGATCGCCCAAACGAACATGTTTATGATATGATTTATGGTCTGTGTGTATTATGATATATTGCACGATCGCCTAATCAATATATTAATGATATTTGACGTACACGGTCGGAGTTTGGTTGGAGATTGTGCACGCTCACTCGCCGAGCCTCATGTTTATGTATGATTTATGAATGTAATGAATTTAATATGAATTAGTCGTAAAAGTCGAGCATTGTCTATCAATTTTCTTGCCCTTTTCGGGAACTAAATTCGAATAAAAACCTTGCTCGGGATTTATGACTTGCATGTGCATGTTTTATATATATGTATCGCTCCTGCTCACTCAGTCTTCTAGAGACTGACCCTCTCCCTCCCCAACTTTTTAGTGTGCAGGTTGATTTTGGAGTTTCGGGCTAGGCGGAGGTGTTTGGAGTCTTTAGGAGGGTCGAGTTAGGTTAGGGGAGTCTCTGCACTCACTCTTGTTTTGGATTTAGGTTTGATTCGATTCTGCAGTATCATAAACTTGAATAATTATGTAATTATTATTGAATTGGTTTGTTGGACTGTAATTATGAGTTTAAAAGAGGCCTGAAGAGCCCAAATTCTACTTATGGTTTGTATGTTTGAATTTTGGCTTTGCAATGCATTATACTTTGGTTGATTGGTTATCTTTGCAGGGTCTAGTTCCGCCTGGCTTAGGAAGATTTTTATGTTTGTCTCCCGTTCGCTAGGGTTTGATACGGGTGCGGATTTACTATTTCGTCACTCGTGTTGAGTCTTAGTGCGGGGGATGTGGTGCCTCACGTGCGGGGTACTACTGTTGATGTTTTCTTCAGTCCATACAGAGGTTAGACATACATATTCCTACCCATATTCAAAAAGTACCCGTAGGAAATTATTTTGTTATTTTGTATGTTCAATGAGATGGTGATTTTCCCCAGAATATTGGTCGAATTTTACAGATAAAATTGGGGTTAGATACATTCAGTAAATTAATAATTGGCGAAGCACGAAACATTTTAAAGTCTTCATAGGAGGATTGTAGACGCAGGATGATGAATTACCAGTTATATTCAAGCGTTGAAATAAAATTATTGAGATGACACGAATATAATGCTCATTGTAGAAGCAGCAACACACATATCGCATAATTGGGGATGTTTCAAAACATAACATACCAAAAGAAAACATAAATATGTACTTTACCCCGTTTTGATAGCACGGGGGTAGGGAAATTAAGTTTTCAAAACATATTGAAAATGAAATTCAGACAGATCAATTTTCAGAATTAGGAACAATGGACGAAAATGCATCCGTGATCTTTGCAGCTTGGTTTGGTGGTTCTTCGGCACCAGTCTGCTCGTAGTTCTTCTCACTCACAGGCAAATTTGGAGGCATACTGAGAGGATCAGGAAGTTGTTCCACTTTCTCATATCGATCAAGAAGGTCTGGTAATGTTCCTGCATAATGGCTAGCCCCTAGCAAGTGTTGTTTCTATTTGCCGACGACACTCCAGAAACCCATGATGATAATGACATAAATATTGGGCGGCGAACGCGCTGTGCTTCTGCTTGGAATATTTTTCTCTTCCTCGCAAGCATCCCGTATCTTATCATCCACTGTCTTTTATAGCTCGGATAAATGCACTATTACATCATCCCTTTCTTTGCCCGCCGCGTTCATTTTTTGCTCCTGCTCCGAATAGGCCAGTTACAAGCTGTCGAATTTTCCCTGCAATTCGGTCAGTTGTTCATTTTTCTTCTTATAGGCATTTGTCAAAGTCATGGTCTTCTTCTCGCAATCAGCCTCCTAGTCTAGCCTATCCAGCAAATCCCCTATACTAACACATAGACAAGTCCTAGAATTTGTAACAATCCTACTAACTTATCATAAATACATACAAAAGAACTCGCTTCAGCACTCGTGTGACGTCCTGAGTTTTCGTCGTTCAGGTACACGCGCCACACGTGTGAGTTTGAGAGTTAGAATTTGTTTTGCATGCTTATTTGATCAATATGCCTATGTGAATAAGTGAATATGTGATTTAATTGTTTATGTGAGAATTTTTATTTAGTTCTATTCATTTGATATCATAGCATATACATAATTCATAATTCATACATTTCATAAACACATCACATTTCTATACATATATATATACATCTATACTTAAACTAATTTCATGGGTGGTACTATATATATATATATATGCATTCATGCATGCCTTCATGAGATATGCATATTATATACATATATAATATACGCTCATACAATAAAGTATATGCATTTATATATAATATAATATACATAATATTTACTTTTTCACTTTATACATATATATCATATATCTATACATATATTACATACATTATATCTTATATACACTAATACACAAGAACACACACTAAATCTCTACACACACACAAACCCTTTCTTTTTCATTATCTTCATACACACACCATATTTTTGATCAAGCAAGAAGAAGGAGAAGGAGAATCAAGGAATTAATATCATCATATCCATTAATATATATATGTGTGTGTGTGTGTGTGTGTGCGCTTTTATGTGAGGGTTTGTTAGAGATTTAGAATTTGGGCTTTAATCTTGTGGTTAAGCATGATTTCTTGAACAAACCTATGTGAATTTATGATTTTCTAACCTTGTTTCCATGTTACTTGGATGATATGCATATACATGAATTTTGGAGAGTGTATATGTTAAGTGTTGGTATTTGTTTCATTTCACTTTGGGTTGGTTTTGTAGTTGTTTTGTGTTGTTTCCCGAGCCCTTCCCTGTTTTTGCCCTGTTTTCGCGCCCAGGGGGTGTCCCAAACGGCCGTTTGGGAAGCTACTGACTTGTTCTTCTGCGAGGCTCGAAACGGCCGCTCCGGCTTCCAGTTCAAACTGGAAACGATCATTCCGAGTGGTTTAGCTTGTTACGGTGAGGGTCCAAACAACCGTTTGGAAACCCTTTTGAAACTTGAAACGGTCGTTTGGGATGCTTCTGTCCCTTTTTGATGTTTTGTTTGTTTTACGTGTTTTCTTCGTGCTTTCACTTTTATCCCCTTTTCCTGACCCTTCTAAGTGATTTAAGTGAATTGCATGCCCTAATTTCACGTATGCATGAGTAATTATTTGGGCTTTAATTTTCGAATTTCGCTTCACATTCGTTTATGCAATACGTGAACATTACTATAGCATATTAACATTTAAATCTCATATCATAACATCTCATAAGCATGCCGTTCGTCGATTACTTGGTTCATAAGTCTTGAGTCTCACGTACACTTGTATTTCTTGCACAGAGTTCGAGCCCGTTGTTAAGGAGCAAGGTCCTTAGGATTCTCTTCTCCTTTCTTTTGTCGAGGTGAGGTTTTATTCTAGCTATCTAGAACTCGTAATATCTCATGTGATAATTTTAGCCAAAATGTATCACTTATACTTATAATTTGGAAAATGATTCGTGGTTTCAAATACTTTCAAACGCTTTCATGAAAAGAATATTTTGGCGAGATTATGCACATATTATTTGGGCCCGGGGAAATGTGTGAATGGATACCGGTACGGCATCAGGCCGTCGGATAAGCCATTGCATATAGAGTACCCTTTGAGAATATCCTCGCGTGACCAGGAGACCCAGGAGGCGGGATATTCTTGAGCTGGTGGATAACCCATCGAAGGAGCGGGTAGGAGTCATGATTCCCCGTCTCAATATTGTATCATGAGGTGGTTTGGGCCCTGCAAACCCTTCCACCGCCCCGCAGGAAGAAGGATGGAAATTATGATTATTTCTTATGATATGAATATTATGATTATGTTATGCATGAACGTTTAATCAAGTTTTATGCACACACTATGGGAGTGAGGTTGGAGAATTGCCCACTCGCCCGGGCCACGTAATGTTTATGATTTGTCAAGTAACAATATGGTATCCGTAATTCCGAGCGATGCTTCGTTTAAACTACCCGCTTGGGTTATTCTAAAACTTTACTCAGAGTTATGGATTACATGTGCATGTGATATATTTATTATGCCCCTCACTTAGTCTTTCTACTGACCCCCAGGATGTTTTAGTCTTTTTGTAGGTTTGCTAGGCGCGGAATAAAGTCTTCTAAAGCTCTTTATTTCGTTTTATAGCATGCTTCATGTCCAGTTTTCATACTCTTGTTTATGTATTATACTATTTTGGAGAATTATTGTAAATATTTGGTGGTCGTGTAGGCTTCGGGTTGGATTACTTGATTATGTGTGTTGTTGAAGGTTGTTATGTAAATTAAATGAATTATGCTTCCGCTTTCAATTTACTGCATAGTTGTATTTGGTTTAAGGGTTAGCCCCGCTTAGCCAGGGTTATTTTATCTTGTCACCCGTTCGCCACGCGTTTGATTCGTGTATGAACTTTTATTTCATACGTGGATTAGACAAATGGTGCGGGGGATGTGGTGCCTAACGATGTGGGTGCCACAACTCGATCCGAATAGTCTGTTGATTCGTGTTTTTAGAGATTGCATTGCCTGTAACGCCCCAACTTTGCAGTATTTTAAAATGACATATGTGTTTACTAATTTGCGCAATTAATTGGTTTTTAGTGTTTCTATAATTAAATTTCATTGTTTAATTGTTAAATAAGTGATTAATTGAAATATATGCAATATTTGAATTTCAATTTATGTGAATCACTTGTGTGCTCCTTAATTGCGCGAAATAATTATTTCTACGTGTTTATATATTTAATTTAATTTTATTTATATTAAATGTTAATTACTTTATTTTAATAATATTAATATCAAATATATTTATAGTAGTGCATGAATATAGTAGTGCATGCATTTTATAATTATAAATTATTTATGCATCCATGTATTTTTATGCATTTGAAATTGTTATATTATTTATAATATTATGAATTTTATTGTTACATTGTGTATGAGTGACATTTACGTGCTTCGTTTCTATTTAAATTGATACCGGAATTTCGTACGAATTCAATATGTTGAACTTATACGTGTCTTGTGTATGAATATTTGTTCGTTTCATGATTTCGGTTACATTTGATTGAGTTTTGAATTTATTTGAATTTTGGAATCCAAATCGGGGGCTAACGAGCACTTAGCGCCCCCTTGGTTCCGTAGTTGATATCTTGAGCTCGGGAACTCGGATTCGAGTTCCGTCAACTTCGTTGAACTCGTATCGAAGATTCGGGTTTAATAAACTTAGCCTTATATTTTTCTAATGCCGTTTGAACCACCGAAACTCAACCGAAAAACGGAACGAGAACAAAACTGCCACCTTTTACCAAATAAATCATAACTCATTCATTTGTTGACCAAATTAACCATGGTTAGACTCTATGGAACCCTAACTCAACCCTTTATTCAGCCATTAACCCCCCAAACCGAGATAACCTATTTCCAATTTTAAATCGAATGTGTTTAATTGTTTATTTTCTAATTTTAAATGTGATTTAATACGTGCTATGATTATATTTGAATTTCTTGAATTAATTTGATTGAAAATGTGGAATTATGAATTCGAATGAAAGTGAATGACTTGATTATATAATTTAAATTCGTTTGACGTGAAATGTGAAAGATATGAACTCGTTTGAATACGAATGCTTCATTGAATGAATGAATTGAATGTTTATATGTCTTTAAGACTTTAATAGTGCACATGAACGTGTTCATTACATTATAGCATCTTTTCTTCATTCATATCATGATCATTACATTATCGAGCGTCCTATTTGGTCATTTTGAGTCTCACTTCACCTTTCTTGCACAGATTTTGATTTCATAGGAGACAAGGCCGGTCAATGAGGCTCGTGTGTTCTCCTTTTTGCCGTTTAAGGTGGGTTTCTCTACTATTTAGTTAAATGGCCCTATATACTCCCAATGTGAAAAGATTTCGGCCAAAAATATATATATGTATATAGAGTCGTTTTCAAGAGTAAATGTTTTCAACGTAAAGCCCTTCTTTCTTGATCCTACCAAATGTTTTGGCGAGAATGAATGAATGTTCACAATGAATGGGGCCCAGGGACTTGGTGTGAGTGGTGACCCGAGGAGGCAAGGGCTGACAGCGATCCCTCACACTAGTCCCACTAATGAACGGCGTAACCGGACCTCGTTAGGAGTTAGCGAGGAATGGACGTTGAGTGCCATCTGGGGAGTCATGTTCCCCTTTTGGTCAATGAATGGGTGGATGGGCCTTGCAAACCCGCCACCAACCCGGAGGAAGAAGGTGTAAATGTTATTGAATGCGCACGAAAGAATGTTATGCATGAACAGAATGAATGAATGAATGTTAATGAATTACACGAGGTGTTGGTTGGAGATAATGCACGCCCACTCGTCGGGCCAATAATGACCTAATGTAAATGAATCGTTATAATCCCTTTTGATGATTTCTATTCGCCCACTTGGGAAATTCTTTAAAAACCTCACTTGGTATTATAGCTTGCATGTGATTGTTAAATACCGTTGTATATTATATTTATGCCCTGTTTTTATACCCACCAGTCCCTTTTGGACTGAACCCATTTGGCTTTCAGTTGTTTTGTGCAGGTGTCAAGGGAGCTAGGCGGGATTTCGAGTCATAGGTCTTGCATTCGCTTTTTAGCCTTGTATCTTGGTCTTACACTCACTCATTGCACTTTTGATTTGTATATGAATGTTGTTATGGAGCGTACTTGTTTTGAGCCGTGACGGTAATTAGTAATGTATATGACTTACTTTTGAAGTTGTGATGCTCATTATACGTATACATGATGTATGTTCATTTATTGCTTCCGCTTTAATGTTTAATTCTGATTTTATGGTTCAAGGGTTAGTCCCGCCTAGCATAGAGTGTGTGTATGTCCCCGTTCGCCGTAATTTGGCTCGGGTATGGATCGTCCATTTCATATTGGGGTCGGGTCTCGGTGCGGGGGATGTGACACCTTGCGCTCGGGTGTTACATTGCCAATATCTCCTTGTCCATTTTTGGAACAACCCCATGCAAGTACTACCGGAACACATCAGGATCGGTGATGTTGAGGATGGATGTTTGGTTAAACATTAGAGCATGCAGAGGTGGCACTATGTTGGAAGGTTGGCGGGCACGTTTAGAATATGAGATGAAATGTCATCTTCCAGCACATGAAATGGTGGTAGGACATCTGCTTGGCGAACAGCACGATTGGATGCTAAAACAATCCCTTCAGTTGTGTTATTTGCCCGGAGGAAGTCGACAAATCTGGATTTAACAAAGATTTACTGCTTTTTCGCGCTTTACGTATACTAGGCAGAGTAACTATACCCTGTGCTTGTATGGCTTGTTTCATCTCCTCTTGCTAGTTGCTCCTCTGATCAATCGAAGTCGTTATCTGGATACTAGTAGCAGTTAGGAACTAGAAGATTGAAACGTGAGCCGCTGATATAAGCTGGCAACTCGGGGTACAGGGATGTAGAATGGAAGCGAGCTAAGCTGATCGATGTGTTTTTCAAATTCTATGACAAGTTTGTCTATGTTCGGATGGTACACATGTGGATTCCTATAGAGATAGGTGCGGGGAGTACCCCATGGAGTACTGGGTTTGATGTAAATGAAATCCTCCGCCAATTTGGTATTCTTAAACACGCTAAGGTCTACAATGGAAGGAGGCGACCAAGTTGCTACATAGAACATGGGCCTGTAATATTTCAGCTGATAACAAGCACTAAATAAGCGAGAGCAAGGGTTCTATTTTTACTTCTTCCAACGGACAATGAAACCTAAAATGGACCGAATTAAATTGGGATGGAGTGGATTTAGGGAAATCGCGTATAAGCATGATATTTGACAAAGTACTAGGGGTAGAGGGAACCTAAGCCCTACTAGTTGTTGACCATAGTAAAAAGGCATGAATTCATCATAGGGGTTTTCATATTTATCCTCTTTAGTAGGAAAGCGAAGGGAATATGTGTCGGGTATGCAGAAAAGAGCCATAAAATTCTGTTCTACGGGGGTGATGTATGTGGAGATTTTGAATAATGGAATACGATGATGATACCATAACCACTAGTCTACTAATCGGAGGAATCACACAGCAAATGTAAGGAGGAAGGTAAGAAGGGAGTACTTTACTCACCAAGAGTAATGCCAGAGGCCATGTCGTGAAGCTAACGATTGCAGGTTATGAGTGAAGATCTTTGAGGCTAGTGCGATGCTACTAGTTTGAGGAAGAATAAAGATGGAGAAATGGAAAGTTTCATTTCACTATAATTTATTGCAGTATATGCCTTTATGTGGATAATACTTGGATAGTGGATGCGTGTACGGTAAGGATAACGTCTAAGCTTCATAATGATGAAATGCCTTGGAGGCCAGAACGACAGCACCCATTTTGGCATCTGAGGTGGCTACTTTTTCGACAATCTTCCTTTTTCATAAACATGGTTTTGGCAGGATGTTATATCGTTTCACTACTTCGATTCACTACTTCAACATTAGGGAAAAAAATAGATTAATTTTATTTTCCAACAATAAGATAAGATGTAAAAACATAAAAAATAATAATAATAATAATAATTTAAAAAAAAAAACTAAACATTTACACTAAAGTTAACATAATTCATTAAACTTCAAATTGAATACAAGTCTCCAATCAACCTTACAAATCAGAGGATCGTCGTATTAAGCTATTATAGTTCATGGAATTCATTGGTAAAAATTACTCTAACATTTATTCTATCATTAAAAAAATAATTTTATTCTATCATATATATACCTGGAGGATTAAGTGATTGTAGACCATTTCAGCATTTTCTTCCATTTGTAATTCCATGGCTGAATTGAGCAAACAAAAGAAAAGAAGAAAGTTTTTCTGTATAAACTGGAAAGAGAAATCTGTTACGCAGAATTATGGAAGATGAACCGGTTCTCACCTAACGAAACTTTTAGAATTTAATGTTTTTCAAACTCTGGTTTAATTAAGCCTTAATTAATTATTTTGTTTTTAATTAAAAACAATTAAAAATTAAAAAGAAAAGAAAAGTAGATACTAGTGGGACTAAATACGTGGCAGATTTTTATTTTTTATAGGAATGACCTACTGGGTAAGTAAGTACCTAGCATATAGTAAACCGCAACAAAAGCGTGTGGTGTTCGCATGGTTTTTTCCTTTCTTTTGTCCGAATAAACAT
This sequence comes from Lantana camara, assembly GCA_037501455.1. Classification (NCBI taxonomy): domain Eukaryota; kingdom Viridiplantae; phylum Streptophyta; class Magnoliopsida; order Lamiales; family Verbenaceae; genus Lantana; species Lantana camara. The sequence goes on from CM074865.1 coordinate 47,994,123, forward strand.
TCTTAATTCTTATACACCCCTCTCTCTCTTTTTTCGAGAAAGGGTCTCGGGGGGGGGGGGGGGGGGGGGGAGTTAGGGCTATCAATGGATCGGATTTTAATCCAAATCCGATCCGAAAATTGACACATTTAACCGATAAAAAAATTCGATGGATCATATCCAATAATAAATATTCATTATGCGAGATAAATGGAACGAATATGAAATTAAGCAATCCGATCCGTTAAAAATCCAAATCCGATTTATATAATATATATTAAATTAATTATTTTTTATATCCGTAAAAATAATTAAATTAAAACTTCAACGTGTAAATTATATAAGTAAGTATCTTAATAATAATATATGTCATATATATTTTTTGAAATAAAATTAAAATATAAAGTATTCTACCGTAGTAATGAGGAGATAGATTGAAAATGCAAGATGCCCTAATCCTACAAAGCTCTCACAGCCGCACAAAGTTCTTCCATCTCCATCACTTTTTCCCATCTTCTCCAACTAGATAGTCTCGTGTCGTCCCCATCGTCTTCTCCATTCTACCAGCCGCCATGAGATATGCCATTTCTGCCCACCGCTAGCCACCGCCAAGCTCCTCACTGCAGCCTCCATCAAACGTTGTCTCCGCCTCGGCCAATCACGCAACCAATGTCACAGATCTAAGTTTCAAGTACTTAAAGATATTTCTCAGCATCTCTCTCCTTTCATCCTTCTACTCAGAGCAATCCAAGTTTGACTTTGTGCTTTAATTATTTTTGCAGATCTGAAAAACAAGAGATAGGAAAAAGGGATTTACATTTTTATCGGGTCGAATCTTCCAGTCGGATAATTCAACCCAATAACGTCCGAATATGATATAAAAATATCTGAATCCTATAGGATCCGGATCCGGATTAGGTTTTTAGATTTTACAATCGGACTCGGATCCGGAATGCTTGAATCCGATCCGAATCCAACCCGTTGACAGCCCTAGGGGGAGTATTGTTGGGGCCACTATTGATGGATCTGATCAAACAAAAGATGGATATCCTGTTCGTTGGCAATAAGCGAATAGGACTGGAATGACAGATAGTAGGAGAAAATCATCAAAATGGAGGGGACTGAGCTGATACAGTAGTTTGGATGAATATCTATTGTGGACAAAAATAAGGAGATAGAGCAATATCTAAGTCTCCCGAAAGTGTCCGATACTAAAGAAGATACGGAAAAAAATAACTAAATAAAGATAAAAATGAATTAAGGGTAAATCATGGAAAAGGGTTCATCCCTCAAGAGTCACCATATCGAGGAGAACACAACAAAAAGAATACAATAACAGAGAGAAGGGAATCGATTAGTGATTGTTATGCAGCTCAAGGTTCAAGAGATGGAATCTGTTCCAGTTTTGCATGGCATGTTGGAAGTTAATGAAGAAGTGGAGAGGATTACGTTTTTTAAAACGCTGACACGCCTCTTTAAAGTGAAACGGTGTAACGCCCCGACGAGGGCATCCACGCCTATCCCGCGCTACGGACCTAGCTTGTATATAGAATTTCTATCCATATACCCGTCGGGACCGAAGCAAGCGGTGACAAACGGACAACCTAGCTAGGCGGTACTAGACTCACAAAGCAAGTAAACAAACACAAGTATGCGGAAGCTTAAATCGAAATATATCAAATGCATAAATTGATCCATTCAACATTTAAATGACCGTCACGGTCCAGCACAAAATGCTCGAGTGCGGAAATGTAAAAAAAATCATCCTATTGACCAACACGGTCCAAACTCATAAGAGTATAACATCAACATAGTAAATCCATGAATCTCAAAGCATAACATAAGTTATAAAGTAAAGTACGCTACAAGCGTAAACAAGTACAAGCTAAACCCAAGACAAGACTCTCAAAAGACCCCGCCTAGCTTGACTCCAAAACGCGACCTACAGACACGAAGGGTAAGGGGAGTCAGCTCAAAAGGAACCGGTGAGGAGGAGTATACATAATATAAGTGATATAAGAGGGTTTAATGCATGCTCAAATTAAAGGTGTTCATGATCCGTTTAACTTTTCAAAATCAATGCAAGGTTTTCCAAAACAACGTATCACAAACCACATACAAAACCGGCTCGGCGAGAACGAGCACTCCATCTTTACTTCCCGAACAAAATAAATCCAAATCAATCCATCCATTATGCCATTGATGCCGAGGGTGTACATCCCCCGATCATCCATAACATAGAGAATTCGGTCCATGAAACCTAGCTCTCTCCAAGAAAACTTCAACACCGAAACCTCCTCGGAGTCTTAGTAGTCTTGTCCACAGTGGGAACTTTGTATGAGGAAATCCGTCGGCCCTTGCCTTCCCGGAATATCGCTCAACTCCGTCCTCGAGCTCAAATTCGATTTCCCCAAGCAAGCTTCCTTGCAATGTACATCATAACCTCGCTACACAACTCACACATACATAATATTCCATGAAAGTTCCAAAAGCATTTTGGGTACTTATCCCATATACCAAGCAAGTTTTTACTTGCAAATCGTTTTCCAAAAGCAAATAACAATAATACGAGCAAAGCTCACAAGACTTGGCTTATAACGCCTACATATACGTTTTGAAAACGGGAATTAAGTCATCAAATATGATAGGCCATATGTGTCCACAGTTTTGAAAACATTTTGTATTATAACTCCTCACCTTTCCCAAGAACTCCAAAAGCCAACCACGAGCAAACAAGCTGCTCGTCCGGAGACTCACCACCTAACAAGACAAACATGCTAACAGGGTAAGACTCGACTCAAACCAATTAAGACGACACACGGCTTGAAAAGAATGCAAATGTGTTCATGATGTGCAATGAATGTCCAAAGGTGGCATAACTTAGCAATTACAATCAAATGAAGTCATACAAGTCATATAACAAGCTTTCAAGTCATAAGGCAAGTAATTAACAACATGTGAATCATACTTAGCATATTATCACATAAGATCGAGGTATGTAAGGCTAATGCATATAAACATGATTCCAAATCATATATATCATGCTAGGGGTGGGAGAAGTGCATAGAAAACGAAAACGAAGCAAAACGAGCAAGATCACAAAAACTCAAATTTTGGACCCGAGAGTAGCCAAACGGGCGTTTGGGACTTATGAAGGAAATGTAAACGGGCATTTGGCCTGGAAATTTCGTGACAGTAGCTTTTCCACGGGGGTTTGGGGTTTTAGTTCAATTTTCACACGGGCGTTTGACATGCGACTGACGCAATTCGGAATTATGAACATATGCTTGAATATGACCAAGTTTAAGCTCTAAACACTCCAAATTCATGTTCCAAAGTTCATTCAATATAAATAATAACTTAATTCAAACATTGAATAACATGTCAGATGCATCTAGGAGCAAGTATTCATCAAGAAATCCAACAATTGCATATAGGAACTTCATTTTCTTCATACATTCAAAGCTTCAAGCTCAACAATGGTGAAATCTCCAATCATGCAAGAAACTTAAGGAAATTAACCACATTCTTCATGAAATTGCTCAAGGAGTAAGAATCAATCATTCAATCAAGTTAAAACACACAAGAACATGAACATGCAAGAATTCTCAAGAAAGCTTCAAAGGTCAACAATGATGGATTCTTCAAACAAGCATGAAAACAAGAAATTCTCACATCAAATCATTCCTAGTATCATAAGAAACATATTTCCATCATAAAATTCGAAATTGGGTCGCAGGTCAACAATTAAAGGCTTCAATGTTGACTTTTCGTAAAATGGTCATAACTTCTTCGTCCGAGCTCCAAATCGAGCGATTCAAGAATCCACGAACTCGTAATCGAATTATCTACTCAATTTCATTAAGTTCTATCCAGTTTCAGGCTTCGAAAATAAATTTACCATTTAGTCCCTAAATTATGCTTTAATGTCCAAGTAAGCACGTTGGTCCGTTAAAAGCTAAAACGTGCTATCAAAGCTTAAAGACAACGATACGAGCACATATTCAGCAAGTCACGAAGTAATGTATCTCATGCAATTCACGTATTTCACAAAAGTATGAAGCGGCTATCTAATTAAGGCGTAAATCCACATAAATCATGCATAGAAAGGTAAATTGTATACTCTCGTTCCAAACCTTACATTGATTGAGAAGCGGGGCATCACAAACGACGTCGTGGAGGTGAAGTCGCATAACATGAGCTGGAAGAGTTGCTATGAGCTGGAAAAGTTGCTACCACTTTTACTTAAATGTTTTTATTAATTTCGTTTACAGGCTTAAGCTTTGTGTTTAAGCTTTCCATTAAGCCATTATGGCTTGTTCTGCTGTGGAGATTATATACGAACGTTGGTCTGGATTGTTAGCCAAGTTTTGGCATAATGCATTTCTGATTTCCTCCCCAATTTTCTCTCTGTCTCTCTCTCTCTCCTTACAGAGGTTTCTGCAACTTTTCTGTAAAATCTTCTTTGTAGTCTGTGCAACTGTTTTTGCAGCATTTGTCATCCATAACTTAGCTGCTGCATAACAGTGGCCTCAGAGCTGGTTTGGAAGATTTCTTGGGCACAAATGGCCAAGAACAATACAAAAATAGAATCGAGGATCTGGAAATGGCAACCCGGGAACTAAGAGAGAGTCAGGAGCGTCTCAGAACCCAGATGGAGGAGTCCAACCAAGCTTTAAATCAAAAGCTGGATCTCTCCAATAAAGCCTTAAATCAGAAGCTAGATCTCTTGATCCAAGGGTTGTTGAAGGAAAAGGAGACCGTGGGAACAAGTAACCTGGGTGAGATCTCTCCTAACACTAACAGACAGCAGCATGACACAGGTATATTATCCACTCGAAACTCTGGAAGTAGAGTAACTGAATTGAATGGAACAGTGAATCTAAAAAACGAAATCGAGTTTCCAAAGTTTGAGGGTAATGAACCCAGACAATGGTTGAGGAAATGTCAGAAGTATTTCATATTTAACCCCATGAGTGAATATGAGAAGATTGTGTTAGCTGCTATGAATATGGAGGGTATGGCAGTGAATTGGTATCTGGATTATGTGGATGGGAAGGAGACAATGGGCTGGGATTCCTTCTCTGATGCAGTTATGCTGAGGTTCTCAAATCTGAGGGAAGCTAATTTGGTTGGGCAATTTAACAAGTTAAAGCAAGATAAATCTGTTGAGGAATATGCCCAAAAATTTGAGGAGTTAAGAGCCTTCATGCTGAGCATAAACAGGTCTCTGATTGAAGATTACTTCATCAACAGCTTCCTGAGTGGGTTAAAAGAAGAGATTGGGCTGAAGATTGAGATGCTCAAACCACCATTCTTAGCAGATGCAATCAGCTTAGCTAAGAAGTAGGAATACTTGTTGGAGATCACTGGAAAAGGGAATAAATGTAACGCCCCAATTTCCGGCTTTCCAGGTACGTGAATTAATTGCCAAATGTGTCTTAATTCTTAATTGTCCTTAATTTATATTTCTTTAAACCCAAGGACTAAATTGTATAAATATATTCTTGGACTAAATTGATCATTTTCCAAACCTTATATCCTTAATTGCATAACTTGATTAATCAAAGGGACTCAATTACAATTTACATTATTTCATTAAAATCAAGGCATGAATTACGTGATATAGGCTTCTTCATTCTTCTTCCATATTCATTCCATTTTCCAAGACATAGAATCATCCTCATCTCTCTCGGTTCATCCATGAAAGAAGAAGGGGAAGTGGAATTTCATCATCATCAAGCTATCTTCCATTCCATTGATTACTTGCAAGCTTGAAGCTTCTTCATCATCTCACCCTCATCTTCATCTTCTAAGTTCTTCAAGGAAAGAGAGGGAAGCATACATGTTTTCTTGGAATTTATATATGAAGCTAGGGTTAGGATTTGTATGAAATAGCTTGTGTTTTAATTGTTAGAAGCATGATTATAAGCTTTAGACTTGAATTCCATGCCTAAATCTTGAGAATTATGGAGTTTGGTGATATATATGTTTATGAGGTCTAACTTTAAATTCTTGATGATTGAGCATGATTTGTGTGTTTATATTGGGTCTTAGCATACTATAAGCATGTATATATATTTCCTTGCATGAGTTATAGTTTATGGAATGGAATTGTATGAATTTCAAGAAGAATTGGGGTGTGTTCGTGCATCCCCTGCTTCGTCCCCTGTTCTTCTGCATCTTCTGTAAAACGGGAACGGCCCTTCCCGTTCCCTTTATAACCGGGGAACGGCCGTTCCCATTAATTTGAATATTGTGCAGGCGGCGAGGAGGGGAACGACCGTTCCCACGTTGTCTCACAGACGGGAACGGCCGTTCCCATCTTCGGGAGCAGCTTCGGGAGTGGGGAACGGCCCTTCCCATTTTGAACTACGGGCCGGAACGGCCGTTCCCAAACCCCTGGAGAGACAGAAAGTTTCTGCATAAACTTGGCATTTCCAATTCTTTCTTTAATAATTCAAATGACCCAAACATGATATTATATGATCAATAGCATGTCATAATATGAATATATTATACTACATTGTTCATTGCATGCTATCTCGTTACTTGAATGTGCCGTGTGTTATATCTGATAGTGTTATCATGTCATGATCTAATGAGGGTGCAATTGTTCTATTTCTTGCCCAGTGTACTCCAGAACGGAGATCGTGATCAATAAGCACGTCCATACGTTCATGAATCGTCGTGTCAACTGTTAGCAAGCAAGTCAGGTCATGCCAAGCCATGCACGTACCGTGATTATCGTGTTATTGTCCAGATCATGCAAAGCAATTCGTGACCATCGTGTTATCGTGATCATCGTGGCTATCGTGCAATCGTGTACATGCGTTCTCCTGGCCAGGTCCTCCTTATTGAGGGCGCTGGACTGGTCCTCGGGCCAGTGGTTGTCCGTCCAACCACAGGAATAACGCGTTCTCCTGGCCAGGCCCCCTTAGTAAGGGCGCTGGACTAGTCTTCGGGCTGGTGGTTGTCCGTCCAACCACAGGAAGAACAAACCCTATCGTGTTATCGTGAATGGTGAAGGCTCGCTACCTTCCCATTATCGTGTTATCGTGACTGGAGTGATGGAGGTTCTTGGAGTGATGGAGTGAATGGAAGTTGGAGTACCGGAGTGATTGGAGGTTGGTGTGATGGGAGTGGTGGTATTTAATGGAGTGATATGGTTATTCGTGTAATCGATATATATGCAATATTCTTGCAGGTACCTACTAGGCAAGAGTCGAGCTTTACAGTTCAGCCGCACGGTGCATCTATTTATTTATACTTTTTCAAGAAATTATTGTTAATGTTATTTGTTAGGTATTTGGGAGATGATAATGTATTGATATGTAAAGTCCAAATATATATTACTGGATAAATGATCGATAGTATATTATGCTTCCGCTTTGGTCTATTGCATGTATGATTAGCCCCGTTTTAGCTAGTCGGTCTTCTTGCATTGTCACCCGTTCGCTGCAGGTTGATTCAGGTACGGATCATCCATTTGTGTGTGGATCGACCTGTAGTGCGGGGGTGTGGCATCTCTACATGTTGGGGTGCTACAATAAACCTGTCCCTAAGAGTTGGAATTTTAAACCAGGGATATCAGATCATGTAAACAGGAAGAGTGTGCCCAACAATCAAGAAAAGTATCCCCCTATCAAGAGGTTGAATGCTGAGGAGATGATGGCTAGAAGGAAGAAGGGGTTTTGCCTAAACTGTGATGAACAGTACCATATAGGCCGTAAGTGCAGGAATTTGTTTGTGATTATATCAGAAGAGGAAGAGGCTGAAGAACCCACATTACAATTGAGAAGGAGGATAATCCAGAGTATTATATCTCTATCAATGCTATGGATGGAAGACCTACTCCAAAAACATAAGTTATTGGGATTCAGCTATACCATTGAATACAAGAAGGGGTTGGAAAATAAAGCAGCAGATGCTCTATCAAGAAGGGTGAGAGAAGATTGTGCCAGCTGTAGTCTCCTTACTGTTTTGCAACCAACATGAGTACAAGAACTAGAGTCGAGTTATGAAGGGGATCCAAAAGCTCAAGAAATCATCACAAGTCTACTCATATTCCCTATGAATATGTCCCTATATGCTTATTCAAAGGGTGTTATGAGATACAAGGGTAGGATTTATGTGGGGAAATCCACTGAATTGAGGAAGAAAGTTGTTCTTAGCATGAATCCAGTTTTGGGGGGCACTATGGAGTGAAGGGAACATAGCAAAGGATGAAGGTTGTATTTCTGTGGCCTGATGCATTAAGAACAGTGGAGGATGTTGTCAAAAGTTGTGAGGTATGCCAGCTTAGTAAGCATCAGAATGGTAGGATGGCAGGGCTATGACAACCCCTCCCAGTGCCAGATCAAGCCTGGCAACATAGTTCAATAGATTTCATTGAACACTTACCTAAGTGTGGTGGTAAGGACATTATATGGGTGATAGTAGATCGTTTTACCAAGTATTCCCACTTTATTGCTTTAACTCATTCATTTACAGCAGTCCACTTAGCTCATATATTCTTAGATGAGGTCTACAAGCTGCATGGACTGCCACAGAGTATAGTTTCTGACAGGGATAAACTCTTTACCAGTCACTTTTGGCAGGAACTACTGGATACTCTGGGGGTTGCACAACAACTCAGTACAGCATATCATCCTCAAACGGATGGTCAGACAGACAGAGTGAATCAATGCTTGGAGAACTATCTCAGATGCATGGATTGTACCCAAAGAAACGGAGTCGGTGGTTGGCTATGGCAGAGATGTGGTACAACTCTAACTACCACACTTCCCTTCAAATGACTCCTTTTGAAGCACTTTACGGGTATAAGCCTACATACCTCACAATCAAAGCGTTTGATCAATTTAAATCAGTGGGTTTGGAAGAGTTGTTAGTCCAAAGGACAAAGATACAACAACAGCTGAAACACCACCTATATGCTGCTCAAAACAGGATGAAACAAAATGCAGATAAAATGAGGGTTGAAAGAGAGTTCCAAGTGGGGGACAAAGTTTATTTGAAACTGAATAGGCAATTGTCAGTACGCAATAGGAGGTTGTGGAAGTTGAGCCCAAAATTTGTTGGTCCATTCACTGTTCAGGAAAGAATTGGTCCAATGGCTTATAGATTGCAGCTTCCAGCTTAGGCTAAGATCCACCCGGTTTTTCACACATCTTTACTCAAAAAGAAAATTGGATCTGGAGACAGAGTGACTAGTCAATTGCCTCCAATGGTTAAGGAAGCACAGGTGATACTAAAACCAGTGCAAGTTTTAGGCAACAGGATGGTCAAAAGGAACAATACAGCTATAACTCAACTTCTAGTGCAATGGTCCCATCTTCCCATCTCTGAAGCAACCTGGGAAGATTTTTATCCCATCATTGGGCAATTTTCTGAATTGGAAGCTTGGGGACACGCTTTACCTCAAGGGGTAGGTAATGTTATGCAGCCCAAGGTTCAAGAGATGGAATCTGTTCCAATTTTGCATGGCATGTTGGAAGTTAATGAAGGAGTGGAGAGGATTACGTTTTTTTAAACGCCAACACGCCTCTTTAAAGTGAAACGACACCGTGGAGGTGAAGTCGCATAACATGAGCTGGAAGAGTTGCTATGAGCTGGAAAAGTTGCTACCACTTTTACTTAAATGCTTTTATTAATTTCGTTTACAGACTTAAGCCTTGTGTTTAAGCTTTCCATTAAGCCATTATGGCCTGTTCTGCTGTGGAGATTATATACGAACGTTGGTCTGGATTGTTAGCCAAGTTTTGGCATAATGCATTTCTGATTTCCTCCCCAATTTTCTCTGTCTCTCTCTCTCTCCTTACAGAGGTTTCTGCAACTTTTCTGTAAAAATCTTCTTTGTAGTCTGTGCAACGGTTTTTGCAGCATTTGTCATCCATATCTTAGCTGCTGCATAACAGTGATACACATCAACGTCCAAACACAAAAACATCCACATCAAGAAGAAAAGAAATCAAGTTCGAAGCCAATACAACCAACAAAATAAAATTTTAATTCCTCATATAAATTTCTCTCGGTAAAACAACCAATCAAGAGTTAAGTAAAAAAATTTGTAGTGCCAGGCCCAAAACAATTATCTACAATTCAACAAACCAGAACTAAAGAACAAAAATATAAATATAATTTCTGATTCAAATTTCTCTATATTTACAGACTTCAGTGAAAAACCTATCAAATAAAACCCAAATCAAAATGCTGAGTCCATATACCAAAACGATATCTACCATCCAATTTCTGATTCTAGTTACGGATGAATTATGCTACAGAGTATCTTCAAATTATTTCTAACTAGCATAAAAAAAAATTATCTCAATCTTTGGCCCATACTGATTGAACTTTCAATCTGTGAGCAAATTAATAGCCTAAAACCAACATCGATTTACCAAACGCGCCCCCTACTACATTGAAATAAGAAAAAACATGGTATCTGCACAACAGCACACATATTTTAGAAAACGACATCAATCGCAAAGTGAGCAAACACCATAGACTGCAGATAAAAGAAAGAATAAAAAACCACACTAATTTTGTTCATTACATTCCAGCGGTTGGCAAAAATACAAGCTATATACAATCTGAAAACCATCAAGTATGTCAATAGGATACCTTACCAATTTATATGGTGTAAGCCATGGTGTCGAGGGTAAAAAAACAATTAACTTAAAAAGGCTGTTTCCAATACCAGAATTAACAAAGGAAGCTGAATGTTAACAGTAGTTGCGAAAATTTCAAGGACACTGAACAATACCTTTTCTTGAGTTGAATGTTGCTCTGGTTCTGAGAATGTTTCTGAATCTGGATGTACAATGTATACCATAAGAATTTAGGAGGCCAAGAATCGAACACCAATAACTAATAATAAAAATTCGAATCTGAAACCCACCTGAAAACCAAGAAGAGATATCTGGCAATTTGGCAATTGGCAAAGTAAACCCTAGTACTCAGAGAGAAGAGGAGAATTGTGTCTGAGAAATGAGTTATGGACCATAAAATATTTTGGATGAAAAAGGGTAGGTTCTGGGGAAAAAAAAAGTGAGCAGTAGCAAGGCCAATTCCAACTCAACTTAACCTCACCGTTTTAGAGAGATTCAATTGGAGGGTTAATTCATGAATAGCAGCGGGCTTCGGCCGGGCCAGAGATTAAGTCTCAGAAGCCCGAACTCGCTAATATACCCTACCAAACACGAAATAAAGTGCAATTGAAATGCATAATTTGGTCTAATATACCCCACCAAACAATTTCTTAGCTTTAGATTAATATCCCATTACTATTTTTAAAATTAAGAATTTGGTGTAATAAAAAATTTATTTTGGATAATTAAATAATTAAAATATTTAAATATATCATAGGAGTAATGTGCTGACACATTATTTTTTACTAATCTGCTTAAAATAAACAAAAAGTTGATTTTCTAAAGAATTCCAAAGCAATGAAAATAAACTAAAAGTACACATTCAATTTTTTCTAAAGCCTAAAAACACTCTTAATATTGTAGTCAACATAAAATTATTTATCCATCTCATTGGTAGAATAGTTTTGAACATTAGTGCTTGGATCACCCCATAATGATGCATAGACAGGGAAAAAGAATATTCGTCTACAAAGCGAAGTTGTTAATGCAGTAAAATCAATATTCTGCTGAAATTGAAATGAAGCTCGTAAGACTTCAGTTTGTATTAATCTTCTTTCCTAAATAGAAGCAGAATAGATTCATATCAAGCCTCGTTGGGACCTTTATTATATTCAATTTCGTTCTGGCTCATCAGCGTACAAACCCAATAGCCTTTAACAGAAGCCCAACAGAAAAAGCTAACCACTTGAGCGAACAATGTAAAAATTGAACAAACCTGGCAGAAAATAATGAACAAACTAACAAGGATCAAGGCAAAAGATTCTAGAACAAGCTTAAAACAGATTGCTATCACAATTTTCGTATTCAAAACCATGTGATGTATATAGACTGTTTCACAGAGCAAAACTACTAATATTTAGCGCTATCACAATTTTTGTATTCAAAACCATGTGATGTATGATTCGTACCCGTGAATAATTTCAAAGATCTGCCCTCCCAGGGTATCTGGGGAAGGGAATGACGTCTCTAATGTTCTCCACGCCCGTTGCAAAAAGAATCATACGCTCAAACCCAAGGCCAAATCCACTGTGCATCACGGACCCATATCTTCGAAGGTCGAGATACCACTGATATGGCTCCAGGGGAAGACCCATCTCCAATATCCTGAAATACAAGACACATCAAGAGAGAGAGAGAGAAAGAGAGAGAGAGCAAGGTAAAATGTTATGCATCTCTAACCTGTCCTTGAGAACCTTGTAATTCTCTTCTCTTTGGCTTCCACCAATAAGTTCTCCAACCTAAGAGCACATAAAAGGTCAAATTAAAGAAACATTCATGGCAAGCTTCTTCAAAGAATTGCCCATGGTTTGCATCTACTTGGAGAGAGAGTGAGAGAGATACCTTAGGTACAAGCACATCCATGGCAGCAACAGTTTTGTTGTCTTCATTGACCTTCATATAGAATGCTTTAATTGCTTTTGGGTAATTATAGACTATAACAGGTGCTTTGAATTTCTCCTCAGTCAAGTATCTGCATTATCAATTTTGACAAGAAACCAATTATATATAAAATTGCAAGCTTGATATAAACTGCATGCAGATGTACATATACAGGATAATATTTACCTTTCATGTTCAGAGGCTAAATCAATCCCCCATTCAACCTTATTCTCAAATTTCTTAACCTTAGCAGCCTCCTCAAGAATAGAAACAGCCTCAGTGTAAGTTATTCTGTGGAACTTGGATTTAGCAACCATTTCAAGCCGCTGGATGGCAGTTTTGTCAATAAATTTGGCCATAAACTCCATATCATCGAGGCAATGGTCAAGTAACCACTGGCAAAGAAATCTCACATACGCCTCTGCACAGTTCATATCATCCTACAAAGATTTTCAACTCTGTTACCAACAATGCTATAGCATAGCTAGTAATATGAAATGGCCAGCAAATAACTCAATAATATACAGAAGCAGAAAGGTCCTCAAATTTCAAGTATAAGTTAGCAAAACCACTTCCACGGAGAATTTAATCTTGCACCTTAAATATTAACTCATTTTATCTTCCAATCGTACGGATACCCTAAATTTATGGACATGGAACAGTTTTAAATTGGCACCTGTATATCAGCAAATGCTATTTCAGGTTCCACCATCCAAAATTCAGCAAGATGTCTAGACGTGTGAGAGTTCTCTGCTCGAAACGTCGGCCCGAATGTGTACACACTACTGAGAGCACAGGCATATGTTTCAACCTGCAGTTGTCCAGATACAGTCAAGAATGCTTGCCTAGCAAAAAAATCATCTGCATAATCAACTTTCCCATCCTTTTTTGGGATGCCCCCACTAAGCCTAAACCTCTCAGCCAGCTTTAATCTTTCACCCAGTTTTGCGTGCTTCTCTTTAGCCTTAGTGAGCTCAGCAACAGCAGCAGTAATGTCCTGTTTGCTTGCTTTATCAGATTTTAGCTTGGCAACTGCTTCTCCTTTCTCCTTGATGGCAAGTTCAGCAGCTTTTATGTCAGCTTCTGAAGGAGGAGTTTCTTTCAGCTCCTTCTCTAATTTTTCGGCATCATTGAGTATCGTTGTGACTTGAAACATCTCTCCAGCACCCTCACAGTCACTGGTTGTGATAATAGGAGTATGGACATAGAGGAAACCGTGCTTCTGGAAAAATGTATGGGTTGCATATGCCAAGGAATTACGAATTCTTGCAACCGCAGAAATCTACACCACCAAAAGGACAATTTGTTCTAGTAAGAAACTAGCAATCTAAGCACAATCGGGAAAGGATACAGTAATAGTTAATTTACTTGCATATTTAGGGGGGAAGAGGGGATATGGATTGCATGACAGAAGTAACCCACCTGCTTGAAACTAGGACTTTGACAACGTGAAAGCCAAAAATAGGGGAAAACTGAATATCTACCACTTCCCTTACGGAAAAAATTAAAGTAGTAAACTGTAAGAATTAAAGTAGAAAACTGTAAGAAGCTTTCTCCTCATCTCTTTACCACACTGACCAAACAAAAGAATTACTTTCTATCGTTAAATCATAGATCCAGATGGAAGTTCAAAGAAACCAGAAAAAAGGCCATCCTAAATGATACATCTACAGTAAATACATTTGAATAAAAAGAAAAGAAAAGAAATCTAAACAATAATTTGGAGTTCAGCACAAAAACCTCAAATCCGGTTGCATTTAATTACCAAAATCCGTAAATAGAAAAACCTCGAGCAAATCGCGTACACTCACCCACCCACTGACGCTAATTTAGATCAGAAAAATGGGACGAAAGAAGAGAATTCATACAGTGTTGGTCCTGGGACGAAGGTGCACAAAATCCCTGAGAAATTCGAGCGTCAATTTCGTCTTCGGCAACGGATACTTGGCCGCATCCACAGCCCCTACATGGAAAACCTTCTCAACATCCAATTCAATTCTTTGCTTAACGCCTTCCGGAGGCGACTTCAGCAATCCACCGACGTGGACGCAGGTCCCAGTTTGAACGACGTCGCTGAGCTTGTAAACCTCGGCTTTCACAATCACCTGCAAATTTCCCGGGCACGAGCCGTCGTTCACCTCCAAGAATGCGAATCTTCCCTTATCCGCCTCCCGACCAGTCTTCACCCATCCTCCGATCCGGACTTTCTGACCCGCCAAACCGGCGCCCTTGTCGGAACGGCTCAAGATGGACTTGATCGGAACACGCTGAGAGAATTCCGCTTCCGGAGCGGTGTCGCTGAGGGTGAGGCCGTCCATCAACGGCGGAACAGGTTCCACCGACATTCTTTGTTCTCTTTAGTTCTTTGGCTTTGAGGCGGGATGAGTAGGGGATGGAGGGATGTAAACCCTAGTTTTTCTGAATTTATAGTAGGTTGGATGCTAACGAACAGAGTCGGCTCGCGAGCCTGGCGAGCTAACTCGTGGCAAACCCAAACTTGAGTCTCTTGTGTCTTGCTCGCCAGCTCACAAGCCTAAATATTTAAATTAAAAAATAATATATTAATTTTTATATATATAAATATTTAATTAATATATAATATGGTACATACATATACTGATTTTTATACAAAATCCCTGAAAAAGTGATATCTATACTATCTATAATATTATACTAGCAATGGGTGCATGCTAGGTATGCAAACGAGTCGAGTCGATTCGAGCCGAGTTTTGACCTTATTTTCTGGCTCGGGCTCGGGCTTTAGCCTAATCTAAAATAGCATTAGATTATTTTTTATTGAAAATTAATTTTTTTGAATTATTAAATATATTTTTATATATAATATTATGTATTAATTGATATTAATTGAATATATATACAAATATGTAATAAATATATTACTTTTTTATTAATTTTGTATAAAAATTAATATATATATATATATATAATTATATATTAATTAAGTATTTATATATATATATAATATATATATTTATTTTTTATTCGACTCGCGAGCCACGAGCCAGACTAAAAGGGGCTTGAGTTCGGGCTTGGCTCGAGCTTGCTCATCAAGCTCTTGCATCCCTAGTGCATGCCGTCCCTACGCGCAAAAATAATTTAAGGTGTAATTTATCTATTTCTATATGTCCTAACTTATTTGAGATGAATGTATTATTACGTTTGTTTTTATATATATGTGTAGTTGCTTTTATAATTACAAAAGAACAAATATGTAATTTCCATCTAAGACTGACACACTTTCTCCAAATTTTTATTAATGAATAAAATTGTTAATTAGATTTTGGGTTATGCTTTACAAAAACTTATAATTTTTTGTATATTGATTTAAAAAATAAAAATGATGTTTCTAAAAAATGATGAAAAATATATATTAATTGTAGTAAGCTAAATTTAAAATAAAAAATATTTCATTTCTTTTCTAGAGTACATGAAGAAACAAAAATTACAAATGTCGTTAGCCCTTGCTACGGATTTTCTCGCACGTTAGGACCCGGAATAAAATATCCGGATCCAAGGTTGAACGGTCAAAGTTGGCAGCCGGTTTCTCTCTCTCCTCTCCCGCGATTCTCTCTCTCCCTCCCGACACTATTTCATGCATAAACACACACTAGCCCATAACTCGTTCGACGTGTGAGTAGTTGAAATTGATCAGCTCGACGAGCCCGACACGATGATACCAAAATCATGACCCGACGACGACCAGTGGTAGAGTTATTGTTGGGAATAGTGCCCTAGAAAGCTATTATGCTTCTGGACTTTCCCTATGTCACAATCTTTGAATAATATACGAATGATTACACAGGTGAACACTTTTTATGTGCCAATACGTGTTTTGTGTGTTTCTACTACGTGTGTATGTCTAGAACTCCCCTAATCCGATGAGGCCGTTAAGAACTTTGTCATTATGGGAATGACACATGAAACAAGTTCTTAACTCCATAGGCGAGGATTAGAAACTTCTCCAAGTCAATGGGCCGACAGACAGTGGGAGTGTCGACCTTGCCTCTGTTGAGACTTATTTGTGTAGTTGTGTCCTTAAGAAGGGTCATCCTGTTTCATGGGGTGTAAAGTGCATAAGTTGATGCGTACACAATATACAAGGGTGCTTGTTGAAAGAACAAGTTCACTGAGAGTGCCTCGCGTGAGAAGATTCCTAAATGGGAAAGGAAGTTTGAAACTTCCAGATTAGGAAATGTTCAATGACATGAGGAATTAATCCTTAGACTTGAGATTCCACATTGTCTCATATGAGCTAACTCTGTAATCTTTGATATAGGCTCAAAAGGGTGTCGCCATATAGACACCTGAACCACGGCCTATGTTGGGATTGCACAAGTGGCATATGAGAATTGTAGGAATCAATAAAGGTCCTACACTTGTTGTAGGCAAGATGATCTCTTATTACACAAGTCATTCATGATTCCATCCTAAAATCCTTGCGCAAGGTGGTTAGATCAAGACATCAAGAAAATGGGGTTTTCTTGGATTGAGATCAAATGGAATATGAAGGGAACTTTGTTTTATGATTAAGGTTAGTAGGGCTCTCTACATTCCCATGCCCTATATCTTAATCGAGAGATAGAATGGTAGGAGGATCATATCCCACATGATGTCATTGACTGAAAGGTTCTTTCGAATATACATTCACATTTCGGGTAGGGGTCACACCCCTGTTGCTAGATTATGGTCGTGTGATCTGTGAGGTGATTAATTAATAAAGTGTATTAATTAATTAGGCTCACTGCTAACTGCAATTGAACTTAGAGGGTCACACACAAATACCGGGTTCAAAGGGTATTATGGAAAGATCAAATGGTTGATCGAAACGAGACCACAGTGTAATGTACATGTGTGGATCGAGAGCATTTTGGGACGTGTGAATCCAATTGAGGAATTGGATCATGTGTTAATTAATTGGAGAATTAATTATTAAGCCCAAATATAATTAATTAGTGAATTACTTATAAAGCCAAGATATAATTACTTGAAGAATTAATTATAAATCCCTAAATATAATTAATTGGAGAATTAATTATATAGTCAAAATAAAATTAATTGGAGAATTAATTTTAGCCCGTTAGAATTAATTAGTGAATTAATTCTAAAATCCTTGAAAGAATTAATTCTAAGTATTTATTTATTTAGCTGTTCTAATTTGATTAGAATAAATAAATAAATAAATATCTTCTATTCTATTATTCTAATAAAGTATTAATTCTAATATGATTAGAATAAATATTATTAGGATAAGATATTTTATTATTGCTAGAATAATTAAATATCCCTAAGTTAGTTAGGAGCTCTTTTTCAAGAAGAACAAATATCTTATTTTAGATAAGATATTATTTACTTGGAGAGAAAGAAAGAATAGAAGACAAGTCAAAGTAGGAATCTGATTCCTACATGACCTAATAGGGTTCGAATTCTTCCCTAAAAAGGGACTAAGGGGTTCGGTTTTTTCACTTACATGTGATTTGAGAATTGTAGCACCCGGAACGCCAGGCACCACATCCCCCGCACTATAGCTCCAATCCACATATGAAATGGACAATCCATACATGAATCAAAGCTATAGCGAACGGGAGACAATAAAATGACTCAAGGCTAGGCGGGTACCCTCAATTTAAAACCAACCAACAATCAAGTCAGAGTATTAAAAAGCGGAAGCAATAACATTCATTCGATATGTATAGGTACCATATTTATTTATTTACTTATAGGTACCAACATTCACACTATCAATACATTATCATCTCCCAACAATATAGATAACAAGGCGATATACAAAATATCCCAAATAGCTATACATAACAAAATGTGGGAATGAAGTGTGCTAGACCCAAATTTAAAGACTACTAGACTCTAAATTCCCGCCTAGCACGCCCTGCAAAACACGGAAAAGTTGAGGTGTCAGTCCAACACAGACTGAGCGAGGGGTATAAATAAATATAAGCGCACAGACATGCAAGTCATAATCTCGGGTAATAATTTTGGAAAAGCAATACAATCTAATAGGTTAAAAGAGATACTATCGCTCGAGATTACAACTATTCCAATTTCAATTCAATCAATTCAATACAATCAATTCGTGGCTCGGCGAGTGGGGCAATTCTCCAACCTTACACCGACTGTGTACAATCAATCAATCAATCAATTATTAGGTGATTAGGTGACCAAGCAATTCATTAATGTGCACAATTAGCAGTTTCAATAACGCCTTCTTCCTTCGGGTGATGGTGGGATTGCAAGGCCCCACCATCCAATCAATCTGGGCAGAGGGTACATGAATCCCTAAGCCCGGAACTCCTTCCTCCCCTAATCTCCTAGAGGGTTCAGGGTTCATCCCAGTTTGGTGAGGATAGCTCTCGAGTTACCCGTCAGCCCGTGCTTTCCCGGTTGGCTCGAGTCATTACCCTCGGGCCCACAGTGCAATACAATACTCGCCAAATCAATCAATCAATCAATCAATCCCTTCAATAGTTCGATAAAACATTTGAAAACCAATCTCTTTTAAAACTATAAGTTATATAGATAGGTTTTGGCTTAAAATTCACATAGGGTTGTACGGGTCCTATGTATCTAAAATTAAACCTCACCTGAACGACCCAAAAATATCCAAGGAAACAGCTCACAGGGCCTGCTCCTCGTCACCAGGAAGCTGGTCTGTGCAAGAAAGACAATTGTCCGTGAAACACGACTCAAAATGTACCAAATATGACGAACGGCGGAAATGCAACGAGACGACGGGAAAAATACAATGTACCATAAAAATATTGCGTTTCAACATGTAATCAGTCATATAATAGCAATTAGGGGTCAAAGAAGCCGTCGGAACGAGGTGCGAAAATTGCAATTTTATGCAGTGAATTTTGCACACATTCTGGACTATGGGAACGGCCGTTCCGGCTTCCCTTTGAAAATGGGAAGGGCCGTTCCCATGGCTCAGAAAATGCGCCAGCGTTTTCTTAAAGGAAAAAACGTTTTAGCTGGGAACGGCCCTTCCGGCTCAAAGGCCAAAATGGGAACGGCCGTTCCCAGTCTCGCTGGCCTAATCTCAGCATCATGGGAACGGCCGTTCCAGTTTTGAACTGGGGTTGGGAAGGGCCGTTCCCAAAATACGTGAGCTACTGAATATGCAGAACAGAACAGAGCAACACGAAGCAACAACCATCAACCACCAAAAATGGATCAAACTCAAGATGTAATGCATATATTTGATGCAATAAACATACTAGCTTATATATAATCAATAAAAATTCATTTAAACACTCATTTCAATGCTAGATCAACAATAATCCATCAATCCAAACCCATATCAACACTCATGCTCCAAGTCCATAAATCACAAGTTATATGCATCAATCTTGAGCTTAATGATCACAAACATATTTCTAACAACAAATACACAATCTAACCAATATATAACAAAGCCCTAGATATCATATATTTTCAAGAAAATCAACCAATCTCCATAATTACCTCAAATGGGAGAAATGAAAGCTAAGATGAAGAAGTGATGATGATGATGCTTCTATGTCCCCAAAACCCACAATTATGAAGCTTAAATGATGAAATCTCCCACCTCCAAGGCAAGGGTTTTGTCTCGGTTGAGCAAAGGAAACAAGAACAAGGAAGCAATGTTTTGGTATGAAATGGGAAATGTTGGTACGTGATTGCTGCTATGGAGAAGAGAAAAGAGGGCCAATTTGCAATTAAATCCCTCCACTTAAGAAGTTATGCAATGAGGTTCAAATCCCATTTTAAATGATCAATCAAGTCCAATTCAATTAGATCCCATATTCATGAAAATGAGCAATTAAGGACGTAAAAGAAATAAATCACATTCGGGAAAATAATTCACGTTGCAATCACGTTCAATATATCCGGAAAATATGATATGATATGAATTTTCAATAAAATGTTAAGAATATAATTTTTATAAAATTATGTCATGATAGGAAAATGAATTAAATGATCAATTAATAATTAAATTACAACTCTCAAACGCACACGTGTCGTTCATACCTGAATTACCAAAAGCTGGGGCGTTACAATCCTCCCTCCTTATAAGAATCTGGTCCCCAGATTCACTGATCGGAAGGGAACAACTCTGGATGGAACCGTCTCATTTTGTCTTCGGTCTCCCACGTGGCTTCTTCGGTCTTAGCACTTCTCCAAAGAACCTTAACCATGGGAATCCTCCGGTTTCTTAATTCCTGAAACTTCTTATCCAATATCTTAACCGGTTTCTGAACAAAGGTAAGACTCGGTTCCAATTCCACTTCTTCAACAGGAATGATCTCGGTTTCATCGGGGTAGTATTTCCTCAGCTGAGACACGTGAAATACGTTATGAATCCCCGTGAGGCTCGGTGGTAGGTCCAATCTGTAAGCAGCTTCTCCAATTCTCTCCAAAATCTCATAAGGACCTAAATAACGAGGTTTAAGTTTACCTCCTTTCCCAATCCGAGCAAATCCTTTACGTGGAGACGCCTTCAAGAATACCCGGTCTCCAACCTCAAACTCGAGATCCCTTCTGCGACGATCGGCGTAGCTCTTCTGTCTGTCCTGAGCTGATTTCATCCGTTGTTTTATTAAGTGGACTTTCTCAATCATAGCTTCGACGGCCTTGGAAGGTTTTTCCAATTTCTCACCTTTCTTAACACCTTCCTGCTTAGTCCATTTCCACTCTTCCAAGTCAAAGAACAACGGAGAACGACACTTCCGTCCATAAAGTAGCTCATACGGTGCCATTCCAATCGAAGCCTGAAAACTGTTGTTGTACGCAAACTCAATCAAAGGTAGCTGGTCATGCCAAGAAGACTGAAAATCCAAAGAACAAGCTCGAAGCAAATCCTCGAGATACCTTATTAATCTCTCGGACTGACCATCCCTCTGAGGATGAAAAGCTGTACTAAACTGGAGCTTCGTACCCAAAACCTCTTGCAATTCACGCCACAACCTCGAAGTGAACCGTGGATCTCTGTCTGAAACGATGCTAATCGGAATCCCGTGAAGTCTAACAATCTCCCGGTTATAAAGCTCAGCTAGCTTGCGAATCTTATACGACATCCGAACCGGCAGAAAATGTGCAGACTTCGTCAAACGGTCCACAATCACCCAAATCCCATCAAACCCACCTTTCACTTTAGGTAATCCGGACACGAAATCCATCGTCACCTGTTCCCACTTCCACTCAGGAATAGGTAACGGCTGAAGAAGACCTCCTGGTTTCTGATGTTCGGCTTTCACTTTCTGACAAGTGAGACAATGCTTCACAAACTCGGCCACATCTTTCTTCAATCCACGCCACCAATAATATTGCCTTAAATCCTTATACATCTTGTTTCCTCCGGGGTGGATAGAATAAGCTGATTTGTGAGCTTCCTCGAGCAATACCCGTTTCAACTCTTCGGGCACAACCACTCGGTTCTTGAAACGAAGAAGACCGGTTTCATCGAACCCGAATGGACACTCCGGATCAGCTCTTGCCTTAGCTACCAATCTCTGAACTTCCAAATCTGTACTCTGAGCCTCAAACAACTTGTGCTTCAACTCTGGTTGGACCGAAATATTAGAAACTCGAGCCTTTAAAACAATTGGCTCGATTCCACTACTTTCACCCACTTCCAAGCTCGACACACTAGCCTTCCTACTAAGTGCATCGGCGACCACGTTGGCTTTGCCGGGATGGTACTTGATCGTGCAATCATAATCTTCCAACCTTTCCATCCAACGCCGTTGCCTCATATTCAAATCCTTCTGAGTGAATAAATACTGGAGGCTTTTTTGGTCAGTGAAAATCTCGAAGGACACCCCATACAAATAATGTCTCCACTTTCCAAGTGCAAAGACTACGACAGCAAGCTCAAGATCATGTGTCGGATAATTCTTTTCATGCTCTTTCAATTTTCGGGATGCATAAGCAATTACTTTACCCTTCTGAGTCAACACACATCCCAAGCCTTCCTTAGAAGCATCCGTATAAACAGCATACCCTTCAGAACCTTCCGGAAGGGCTAACACTGGAGCAGACACTAACTTTTCCTTCAAGAAAGTGAAACTCTTCTCACAATCTTCATTCCAATCAAATTTCACATTCTTCTTCGTCAACCGGGTTAAAGGAGCTGCTAACTTGGAGAAATCCTTAACAAACCTCCGGTAATAACCTGCCAATCCCAAGAAACTCCTAATCTCAGAGGCATTCCTAGGTTTCTCCCACTTCAAAACCGACTCAATCTTGGAAGGATCGACTTCCAAACCACTGCCCGAAATCACGTGACCCAAGAATGACACCCTGTCAATCCAGAACTCACACTTGCTGAACTTGGCAAACAACTGATGCTCCTTCAAAGTCCTTAATACCAACTGAAGGTGTCTTGCATGCTCCTCGGCAGACTTCGAGAAAACCAGGATATCATCAATAAAAATGACCACGAACTTATCCAGAAAAGGCCTGAAAATCCTGTGCATCATATCCATAAAAGCTGCTGGGGCATTGGTCAAACCAAACGGCATCACAACAAACTCATAATGCCCGTACCGAGTGTTAAATCCTGTCTTAGAAATATCCCCTGCTCGGATACGCAGCTGGTAGTATCCTTGTCTCAAATCCAATTTCGAATAGACTTTCGAACCCTGAAGTATATCAAACAACTCCTCGATATGTGGAAGAGGATACTTGTTCTTGATCGTCATCCGGTTCAACTCCCTATAGTCTATGCACATTCTCAAGGTCCCGTCCTTCTTCTTTACAAACAAAACCGGTGCACCCCAAGGAAAAGAACTCGGTCTAATGTACCCAATCTCCAACAACGCATCAAGTTGAGTCTTCAACTCTTTCAACTCGGCCGGAGCCATACGATACGGAGTCTTGGAGTACGGCTCTGCGTTAGGGTACAAGTCGATCACAAACTCAATTTCCCGTTCTGGAGGTAAAGAATCCAATTCCTCAGGAAAGACCTCGGGAAACTCCTTCACTACTTCCGTCTCTTCCAGCTTACTTTGATCCTTGGGTTTATTGAGAATATAAGCAATGAAACCCGTGGCTCCCTCTCGAACCAACTTATGAGCTTCAGAAAAAGAAAGTAGCGGTACAGTCTTGGAACTCCAACCCACTACCAAATCTGATCCCAACTGAACCTTCTTCGCTCTACAATCAACTGTGGCAGAATGTCTGTACAACCAATCCATGCCCAAGATAGATCCATAGCAAGTCATCGGCAGCTCAATGAAGTCTGACAAGAAAACTCGACCCTCGATGCTCACCGGAACCTCTCTGAACACCCGATCAGATTCTAAACTACCACCAAACGGAGTACTAACCACATAACATGCAGAAGAACGAGTAACAGGCAAAGGCAAAGAAACAGATATAGCACTCGAAAGAAAGGAGTGAGTAGCTCCCGGATCAAACAAGGTATGAATGTTCGTGCCATGTATGCAAATGGTACCTTCAACTACCGCGGTTGGATCAATATCAGCATTCTGCTGCTCACCCTCCAAAGGATAAGCACGAGCCCTAATCAGTGGTCTCGGTGCCCCCGGTGGTGGTATCCTGCGATCCGGACAACCATCTACCAAATGCTCATCGCTCCCACAAAGTAGGCATAAACCCAAACGCCTCATGCAGTTATCATAGACGTGTGTCCTCTATCCACAGAAGGTACAATAAGGTCTCTCGGGTGGTGGTGGCAAAGCTGGAGCAACTGGAGCTCGAATCACTGGTCCTGCTGGTCGGGGCTTCTTCCCTGGGCCCTGTGGAGCTGGTGGTGGAGAAGAATAAACCATCGGCCTCTTGCCTGAAGCAGAACCCGAGCTAGAACCCTTATACCCTGATCCGGCACCTCTAAAACCCGATCCAGAACCCCTGAATCCCGATCCAGACCCTGAGCCCGAACCTGAACCTGAACGGTAGGTAGATCGCCTCGCATTCACTGAATCCTCAACCAATAGTGCCTTCTTGGTAGCCTTCACCCAGGTGCTCGTGTTGACCGCCTCAATCGCTACCTGAATATCCGGTCTAAGGCCCTGAACAAACTGCATCGCCTTATGGAAATCATCACTCGCTATATTAGGAGCATAGCGGGACAACCTCTCAAACTCGGCGATGTACTCTGAGACCGACCTGTTTCCTTGCTTCAACTCTATAAATTCCTTCAATCTCCTAGTGTGAGAAGATGGAGGAATAAACTTGTTCTGGAACTCCCTGACAAAGACTGCCCAATTCACTTCCTCACCGGCAGCAGCTAACACAATCTGTACACTCTCCCACCAAGAGTAGGCCTCACCCTGAATCAAAGAAATGGTACAACGGGCCTTCTCCTGGGACTCACAAGGAATGAGCTCCCAAATCCTCTCAATCTCTTTCAGCCACTGCTCGGCCTGAATATCATTTCCTTTGTAAAACTTGGGAGGATGCTGGTTCTGAAACTCCCTGAAAACAGCTGATATCTGGCCTCCAGGCTGTGGTGGTGACACTGGTGGTGGTGGTGGAACATAATCCCGAACTCTCTGATCAATAAGACCCACCACTGCGTTCATGAAATCCTGTGGCTGAGCCTGAGGAGGTGGAGGAGGAGGTGGTGATCTCTCCCGGCGATGATGTCGATGTCTAGGAGAACGATCACGGTGATGTCTATCGCGAGCCATCCTGAAATCAAGTCACTATTATACATGTTCGGTTAGTAATGCCAATGTGTGCAAATAAGTCAAGATTGCACATAAGTTCAGAAATTTAACAAGTCACCCCAAATTCAAGTAAGTCAAGTAGGTTCACGTATCAAATAACGATGCAAGACTCTCAAATTGACAATTAGTTCCTATGCCGTGCGACCTAGACTCACAAGACACGACACTAGAGACCCGGTTTTGCAACCGAGCTCTGATACCACCGTAGGATGTAGCACCCGGAACGCCAGGCACCACATCCCCCGCACTATAGCTCCAATCCACATATGAAATGGACAATCCATACATGAATCAAAGCTATAGCGAACGGGAGACAATAAAATGACTCAAGGCTAGGCGGGTACCCTCAATTTAAAACCAACCAACAATCAAGTCAGAGTATTAAAAAGCGGAAGCAATAACATTCATTCGATATGTATAGGTACCATATTTATTTATTTACTTATAGGTACCAACATTCACACTATCAATACATTATCATCTCCCAACAATATAGATAACAAGGCGATATACAAAATATCCCAAATAGCTATACATAACAAAATGTGGGAATGAAGTGTGCTAGACCCAAATTTAAAGACTACTAGACTCTAAATTCCCGCCTAGCATGCCCTGCAAAACACTGAAAAGTTGAGGTGTCAGTCCAACACAGACTGAGCGAGGGGTATAAATAAATATAAGCGCACAGACATGCAAGTCATAATCTCGGGTAATAATTTTGGAAAAGCAATACAATCTAATAGGTTAAAAGAGATACTATCGCTCGAGATTACAACTATTCCAATTTCAATTCAATCAATTCAATACAATCAATTCGTGGCCCGGCGAGTGGGGCAATTCTCCAACCTTACACCGACTGTGTACAATCAATCAATCAATCAATTATTAGGTGATTAGGTGACCAAGCAATTCATTAATGTGCACAATTAGCAGTTTCAATAACGCCTTCTTCCTCCGGGTGATGGTGGGATTGCAAGGCCCCACCATCCAATCAATCTGGGCAGAGGGTACATGAATCCCTAAGCCCAGAACTCCTTCCTCCCCTAATCTCCTAGAGGGTTCAGGGTTCATCCCAGTTTGGTGAGGATAGCTCTCGAGTTACCCGTCAGCCCGTGCTTTCCCGGTTGGCTCGAGTCACTACCCTCGGGCCCACAGTGCAATACAATACTCGCCAAATCAATCAATCAATCAATCAATCCCTTCAATAGTTCGATAAAACATTTGAAAACCAATCTCTTTTAAAACTATAAGTTATATAGATAGGTTTTGGCTTAAAATTCACATAGGGTTGTACGGGTCCTATGTATCTAAAATTAAACCTCACCTGAACGACCCAAAAATATCCAAGGAAACAGCTCACGGGGCCTGCTCCTCGTCACCAGGAAGCTGGTCTGTGCAAGAAAGACAATTGTCCGTGAAACACGACTCAAAATGTACCAAATATGACGAACGGCGGAAATGCAACGAGACGATGGGAAAAATACAATGTACCATAAAAATATTGCGTTTCAACATGTAATCAGTCATATAATAGCAATTAGGGGTCAAAGAAGCCGTCAGAACGAGGTACGAAAATTGCAATTTTATGCAGTGAATTTTGCACACATTCTGGACTATGGGAACGGCCGTTCCGGCTTCCCTTTGAAAATGGGAAGGGCCGTTCCCATGGCTCAGAAAACGCGCCAGCGTTTTCTTAAAGGAAAAAACGTTTTAGCTGGGAACGGCCCTTCCGGTTCAAAGGCCAAAATGGGAACGGCCGTTCCCAGTCTCGCTGGCCTAATCTCAGCATCATGGGAAGGGCCGTTCCAGTTTTGAATTGGGGTTGGGAAGGGCCGTTCCCAAAATACGTGAGCTACTGAATATGCAGAACAGAACAGAGCAACACGAAGCAACAACCATCAACCACCAAAAATGGATCAAACTCAAGATGTAATGCACATATTTGATGCAATAAACATACTAGCTTACATATAATCAATAACAATTCATTTAAACACTCATTTCAATGCTAGATAAACAATAATCCATCAATCCAAACCCATATCAACACTCATGCTCCAAGTCCATAAATCACAAGTTATATGCATCAATCTTGAGCTTAATGATCACAAACATATTTCTAACAACAAATACACAATCTAACCAATATATAACAAAGCACTAGATATCATATATTTTCAAGAAAATCAACCAATCTCCATAATTACCTCAAATGGGAGAAATGAAAGCTAAGATGAAGAAGTGATGATGATGATGCTTCTATGTCCCCAAAACCCACAATTATGAAGCTTAAATGATGAAATCTCCCACCTCCAAGGCAAGGGTTTTGTCTCGGTTGAGCAAAGGAAACAAGAACAAGGAAGAAATGTTTTGGTATGAAATGGAAAATGTTGGTACGTGATTGCTGCTATGGAGAAGAGAAAAGAGGGCCAATTTGCAATTAAATCCCTCCACTTAAGAAGTTATGCAATGAGGTTCAAATCCCATTTTAAATGATCAATCAAGTCCAATTCAATTAGATCCCATATTCATGAAAATGAGCAATTAAGGACGTAAAAGAAATAAATCACATTCGGGAAAATAATTCACGTTGCAATCACGTTCAATATATCCGGAAAATATGAAATGATATGAATTTTCAATAAAATGTTAAGAATATAATTTTTATAAAATTATGTCATGATAGGAAAATGAATTAAATGATTAATTAATAATTAAATTGTTAGGAATAGTGCCCTAGAAAGCCGATTGTATATCCGTTTTGTGCTTTTCCTTATTGTAATCACAGACAATCTTTGAATGAAATAACGAATTGAGGCAACACTTCTTTATATGCTCTTGTTTGGTATGCGTTTACTTTAGCTGTGCATGTATGAGAACTCCCCTAATCCTGATGACTTTAGGACTCTACCATTTAGGTGAAATGGTTCATGAAACAAGCCCTATATCACATAAGTCATGATTAGTAAAATACTCCAAGCCGATGAGTCCTACAGACAGTGGGAGTGTCAACCTGACTCCTCTAAGGCTTGCTTGTGGGATCACGCCCTTAAGAAGGACCACCTTGTTTCATGGAGGTGCAAAGTGTATAGTTGATACGTGCGTGATACATGAGGGTGCTTACTTTAATAAGTAAGTTCACTGAGGTGCCCCGTGTGAGAACATTCCTAAATGGGAAAGGAAGTTTCTATTTCAGGAAATGGAAACTTCCAAATTAGGAAATATCTCACGAGTCATTGATGTGATTAATTGATCCTTAGACTTGAGGTTCCTTGTCACTTTATGAGTTAACTCTGTAGTCTTAGGTATAAGATTTAAAGGGTGTCGCCTTAGACAACTGATTCAAGGCTTATGCTGGGGCTGCACAAGTGATTCATGAAAGTGAATGAGAATCAAGAAAGGGCCTACACTTGCATTTGCAAGGTGATCTCTTATTGTGTAAGTCGGTCACACACAACAACTTGGTTACATGAGTTGAGGCTTTAAAATGATTAAACGAGTTAATCGAGCCTAGAGGGTTCCACACGTGTGAAACCACACGTGTGGGTCACGTGACTGGACACATGTCATTGTGACACGTGTGCCACACGTGATTGTTTAATAATATATTAAATAATTAATTTGTTAATTATTTAATAGACTTTGGTTTAATTTTGAATTAAAAAGAAAGTCTTATTTTGGAGAAAATAATCTAGTTAATTAATTACGAATTAATTAATTAGATAAAAATAAGTTATTTTATAATAAATAAAGTATAAAATTATCCAAAAATAGTTTGGATATTTTTAGCTCTCTTAAAAGTTGACTTGAATTAGAATTCAAAGTCAAAGTTGGAAAATACTTGATGATCAAGTAATAGGAGAGAGAGGAACCAAATCCTTGTCCAACAAGGATTTGGATCGGCACTCCCCTCTTTGTTGAACACCTTTCTTTCTCCAAGATTAAATAAACCCTAGGTTAAGCCTAAACACTAACTAGAGAACTAGCATCCTTACTAGTTAGATTGTGATCAAGTTGGTGGACTTTCTCTAGAGACTTCAAGTTAGAAGTTTGAAGATTCGAGCTTTACCAAGGAGAGGGGATCAAGCCGCGAGAAGAGCGTTCTTGGGTGGCTTGAAACGCTTCAAGAAAGAACAAAAGAAAAGTAAGTTTTCTATCTTTACGAATTTGGTTACACGATTGCGAGTCCTAGATCCTTTTGTTGGGAAAATTTTTTAAATTCCGCTGCTTTCTGATTCGTGTTTTCCAACATAAATTACAACTCTCAAACTCACACGTGTCGTTCATACCTGAATTGCCGAAAGCTGGGGCGTTACAAGAATCACGTCCAACATTCATGGAATTTTGGGGATAGTTCTCCTGCTCTCTATTTCTCGTTTCTTGTTTCTTTAATACGCATGTTACAGTACTAGCATACTCACTAACATGATTTGAATCTAGGTTGGTGTGGATTAATACTCTAGAGGATTTCTACTTTGGAATCTCGAAGAAAGAATCAAGAAACGGGGATTTTCATGCCGCATAAAGAACGTTTGAGGGCGGCTCAATACGTGTCAAGAAAGCTTCAATTCGTGTGAGTTTCTTGAGTCCCAACGTTACGATACGAACAATGCAAGTCTTTTAGATCCCTTTTGGAAAAAATTTTAAACTTTCGCTGCGTTTACTCTGCTGTTTTCCAACAAGTGGTATCAGAGCCCTTGCAACGTTCGTATTGTATCTTTACTGCTTTGTAATTTTGACTGAAAATTCTTGAATTTGAGTATATGTTGTGTATTCTTGGTCTTTATTTGAAATACGAAATTGTTAGATCAAAACTTGTGGCACCCCGGTTTTCGGCTTTACAGGTATGCCCTTACGAGAGAGCTAAATGCGCATTTAAATTATTTATTTATGTAATTGTTTATTTATTTTAATGATTAATTATTTTTTTTAAAATAATTTGAATTATTTGTTAATTATACTTTTGAATATTTAAACGTTTTTAAGCTTTTGAACATGTTTTTAATTCGTTTGAGTTTCAATTTGTTTCGAAATTTCGTGAAAATTTGATATGCATGAATTATACGTGTTATGAATTCGTTTATGTGCTCATTTTAGTTTTTCGGAATTGTTTGAAACGGTAACGCACCATATTTTTAATTTTGGGGACTTAAGGGCCTAACATAGTTTTAGCGCACCTTGTGTTTCAGAGGCCATAACTTGAGATCGGGAATTCGGATTCGAATTCCGAAAATGACACTCGACTTGTAACGAAGAATGGGAGCTAAGGAACCTATCCTTATATTTTTCTAATCCCGTTTGAGCCTCCAAAATTTGTCCGAACCAAGCAGCTCGTGCTGATTCGCCACTTTGGAGTATTTTGGTCATAACTTATTCATTTCTTAACGAAATCACTTGATTCTTGAGCTCACTTAACCCTAGTTAAGCCCTCTATCTCCTTCCATAACCCTTATTTCGAAATCAGTGAGGGAGAAGGTGAGAGAAGCTGGAAACCGAGAGAGAAAAGGGGAAAAAGAAATCTGCACAGTTCATTTTGCCTTTCCAAGATCAATACTCCTCCGATTCGCCTCAAATTCGAAAGGTAAGTCCATGATTTGATTCTCCATCTTCTCCTCTTTCGTTTGAGTGTTGGTTTGCTAAATTTCATGGAGGTTTGAGCATGCAATGAATTTATATGTGAATAAAGGTTTAACTTCAATTCTTGATTCCATGGCTGCTGTTCGGTTTTGTGTGAATTGAGGCATGATATGTGCTTTCCCTTGCTGCTATTGTGTGTATATGAGCTTAAATTTAATGTAATTGAAGTATATATGAATTCAACTGTAACACCCGAGCGCAAGGTGTCACATCCCCCGCACCGAGACCCGACCCGAATATGAAATGGACGATCCATACCCAAGCCAAATCACGGCGAACGGGGACATACACACACTCTATGCTAGGCGGAACTAACCCTTGAACCATAAAATCAGAGTAAATATAAACGCGGAAGCAATAAACGGACATACATCAAGTATATAAGCAATGACCATCACAGTTTCAAATTTTAAGTCATATACACCCCCAAATGCCATCAAGGCTCAACTAGGTACGCTCCAATATAGTTCATATACAATGCTCAAAAGTGCAATAGGTGAGTGTAAGACCCGAAATACAAGGGCTAAAAGAGAATGCAAGACCTACGACTCGAAATCCCGCCTAGCTCCCTCGACACCTGCACAACACAACTGAAAGCCAAATGGGTTCAGTCCAAAAGGGACTGGTGGGTATAAAAACAGGGCATAATATAATATACGACGGAATTTAACAATCACATGCAAGCTATAATCCCAAGTGAGGTTTTTTAAAGGATTTCCCAAGTGGCCAAATAGAAATCATCAAAAGGGATTATAACAATTCATTAACATTAGGTAATTAATGGCCCAGCGAGTGGGCGTGCATTATCTCCAACCAACACCTCGTGTACTACAATAACATTCATTAACATTCATTTCATGCATATCATTCTTTCGTGCGCACTCAATAACATTTACACCTTCTTCCTCCGGGTTGGTGGCGGGTTTGCAAGGCCCATCCACCCATTCATTGACCAAAAGGGGAACATGACTCCCCAGATGGCACTCAGCGTCCATTCCTCGCTAACTCCTAACGAGGTCCGGTTACGCCGTTCATTGGTGGGACTAGTGTGAGGGATCGCCGTCAGCCCTTTCCTCCTCGGGTCCCCACTCACACCGAGCCCCTGGGCCCCATTCAGTGCATAACATTCGTTCATTCTCGCTAAAACATTAGGTAGGGTTCAAGAAATAAGGGCTTTACGTTTGCAATCATTTACTCGATAAAAGACTCAATATATATATATTGTATTACTTTGGTTTAAAACTTTGCACATAGGGAGATATATCGGGTCGTTTTATCTAAGTAGAAGAGAAACCCACCTTAAACGGCAACAAGGAGAACACACGAGCCTCACAGACTGGCCTCGTCTCCAACGGACTCAAAATCTGTGCAAGAGAGGTGAGGTGAGACTCAATATGACCAAATAAGACGCTCGACAATGAAATGATTATGATATGAATGTATAAGAGATGCTATAATGTAATGGACACGTTCATGTGCACTATTAAAGTCTTAAAGACATATAAACATTCAATTCATTCATTCAATGAAGCATTCGTATTCAAACGAGTTCATATCCTTCACATTTCATGTCAAAGGAATTTAAATTATATAATCAAGTCATTCACTTTCATTCGACATTAGAAGCGTTCACTTTCATTCGAATTCATAATTTCAATCAAATTAATTCAAGAAATTCAAATATAATCGAAGTACAAGTTAAATCACATTTAAATTTAGAACATAAACAATTAAACACATTTAATCGCATTTACAATTAGAAAATAAACAATTAAATACATTCAATTAAATTTAGGAAATTAAATAAAACATGAAATAGATATCAATTAAATTCTATAATTCAATTAAATCACATATCATTTAATATTTACTAAACATATATAAATATATATATATAACACATGCATGCAAAATCTATTTAATTACATTTATATATATAAACATGAATACGTAATATACATGCATGCAATTTGAACTTAACAAAATCTTCATGCATGCAACTAACTCTATATATATACATGTATATGCATGAAACCAATTAGATATATATATATACAGTATAAGATGCATGCAGTTCGATGATCAACACAGCAGCAATTTCAGCCCAGCACTAATCATTTTTCCATGCTTGAAACATTTAAATCCAACCTATGCTGCATGAAACTCAATAAAAGAGAAAGAAAGGAACAAAGCAGCAAGGAAGAAAGGAAAAGCATGCAGCAGCAGTTTCACGGCAACAAACAGATCACGCATGAAAATACAAGGTGACACCCCCGTGTAACCTTCAAAGAACAAACCGAGACACCCCCGTGTCTCGGTACAGAGAAAACCCCCCCCCTCGTGCACGCCCGTTACCGGCTGAAAAGGGACAGAAAGACACCCCCGTGTCACAGCGTGCAGCAGCAACAACTAATACGCAGACAGCCCCTGTTTCTAGCTTAAACGCAGCAACATCTCAAGCAACAAATAGGCAACATATGTAGCAAGAAGAAGACATGAAATGCAGCCCAAAACCAGCCCTAACAATGTACAAAAATGACAGCAACATCAAGGGAAGAACGCAGTAGCTGACAGCAACTTTTCAGTCCCAAAACAGGGCAAAACTCACGCGAAAACAGGGCATGAAATGATCTCAAGTAATCCCAACACGTCCATGTAAGTTAGGTTGTCATATATGCAGCAAAACACCACAAATTCAACATGTATATCAGTTCCAAACAGGCTCAATCAAGAAAAGCTGTCATACGTGACATTTCATGAAGTTTTCCTCAAAGTTCCAAAATTGATATCTCAAAAATACCTCAACTACCATGTAATCAATGATCATAAATGAAAATAGGATGTCAAAACAATCATTTTCAGGCTTGGAATCAATCAAATCCATGAAGAAACGAAAGAGATCAACAAATTTGTTCTAAACCTATTATTTTCGAATTCAGTCAAAAATCCTATGAAACCATGATCAAATTTGGGGATGAAGAGATGAAAATGATCAGAAATGAACATATAATACAACCCTAAGCTTACCTTGTTGATTGGATGAGGATTGGATGAGATTTGAGCTCCAAAATCTCTAAGGAAACAAGGGTTACGGGAAAGAACTGGAGAGCAGTAACTTTGGCTGAGATTTATGATTTGTGTGAGGGTTGGTTCGGTTAGGGGATGGTATATCTAGTTAGGTGGTTGAGTTAGGGTTCTATAGCATCAAACCATGGTTAATTTGGTCAACAAATGAATGAGTTATGGCCATTTTAGTGCAACAAGGTCAGTTTCGTCGCCGTTTCGTTTTCCGATTGAATTTCGGAGGTTCAAATGACGTTAGAAAAATATAAGGCTAAGTTTACTAAACTCGAATTTTCGTTACGAGTTCAGTGAAGTTTACGGAACTCGAATCCGAGTTCCCGAGCTCAAGATATTAAATACGGAACCAAGGGTGCGCTAAGTGCTCGTTAGCCCCCGACTTGGATTCCAAAATTAAAATAAATCTGTAACACATGCAAATGAATCCGAAAATACGAAACGAATAAATATTCATATACAAGACACATATAAGTTCAACATATTAAATTTGGACGAAATTTCGGCATCAATTTAAATAGAAACGAAGCACGTAAATGTCACTCATACGCAATTGAAACAATAAAATTCATAACATTAACATTAATAAACAATTAAATTCATATATAATATATTATATATAATAATGCATGCATACGTGTATATATATATATATTTTATAATACATGCATGCATATATAGTTTATAAACATAAAATGCATGCATAATTATTTTCATGCACACGTACACAATAATATATATATTTATATTATATAAATATATTTAATATTAATAACATTAAATACAATAATTAACATTTAATACATTTACAATTAAAATTAAATATGTAAAACACGTATAAATAATTATTTCGCGCAATTAAGGAGCACACAAGTTATTCACATCAATTCAAATTCAAATATTGCATATATTTCAATTAATCACTGATTTAACAATTAAACAATGAAATTTAATTATAGAAAACACTAAAAACCAATTAATTTGCACAATTTAGTAAACATATATGTCATTTTAAAATACTGAAAAGTTGGGGCGTTACATCACCATTGGAGCAACATGTGTTTCTTGAAGCTTTCTTTGTAAATTTTGAGCTTTGTGGTTGCCGGTTGTTGCTTTCCTTATTGCTACGTGAGTTGCTGCTGTTTGTGGAGTGTTGTGTGTGCATTTTTGCTGCTTCCTTTACTCCGTTTTGCTGCTGGGTGTTGCTGCTACTCGAGCTGCTGCAGCTGCGTAAAAAGGGAAGAGAAAACAGGGGAAATGTTACCTGCTGCTACTCGTTCTTCTCGGTAGAAGATCTCCCCGGGCGGGGAGAATTGTGTGAGGAAAGTCCCCGGCCGGGGACTTTTTCTCTTTTCTGGCAGTAGGTATTTCCCCGGCCGGGGAGTTTGGTTGAGGAAATGTGTGTGCTGCATGTTTTGTTGAGCTTGTGCATGTGTTTTATTATGTGAATTGAGGTGCATGCATGTGTATTTGTTTATGGGTGTGGCTGCATGTATATTATATATATATTATTGTGTGAATTGCATGTATGTGATTTTGAAATGCACTCTTACGTGAATATGTTAAATGTAAAGCTACTAAACGTATGTAAATGTTATATATATATATATATGTCATGCATTATTTGTTTAATCCCTTTAGTAAACCTAGAAAGCTATATATATATATATATATATGTCATGCATTATTTGTTTAATCCCTTTAGTAAACCTAGAAAGCTATATATATATATATATATATGTCATGCATTATTTGTTTAATCCCTTTAGTAAACCTAGAAAGCTATGCATATTATATGTATATATATATATTATAATGTAAGTCTTACTTTTAAATTATTAATTGTTTGATTTAGTTTTATATATGATATAATCTCTAGGAGTTTGGACTTGTATATTTGGCTTTCGTGCTTCGTTTTGTGTTTTCTATGAACTCTAAGCTTATGAATGGTCGTAGTATGCTACTATATGATATCTTATGAATTTATTTGGCATGTTATGAGTTTGATTCTTGAATTACTTGTGTGATATTATGTTATTTGCTTCGATATGCCTAAGTTTGAACTTATATGACGTGCATTGCATCATATGCATCCATATGCATTTGTCGAGCATATCTATGGTTCACTTGGAGTCTTAGCTTTGTTTCTTGTGTTTAGATTGTTCGAAGGAGTTGCTCGTGGGGTGCTTTAAGCCATCCGTTCAGTTTGTTCGTCAAGGTGAGGTTTAGGTTTATTTTCTTTTAGTTAATGCGACCTACGACCCTAAATGCTCGTTTTCAAGCCCGCATGTGAATCTACTATATGTATATTAAATATGTGTCTTATTATATGTTATGAATCTTGTTAATTCGATTTAATATGAATTCTTTTGAAATTATATGTATGAGCGTATATAAGCTTAAAATGGTTTTGCAACGAGGCTATGCTCCAAACCGTGTAGTGTCTCCCTCTGCATCATATGAATTTGGAAGACACGGAGCGGTACGTGTATAGCATATGCCGAGTTGCACGGTAATGTATGTTTCTTAAGTATAAATCGTATGTTTCTAGGTTTCGCGAGTCAGGTATGTTTCTTATGAGTCTTATGTTTCCTTATGAATTTTATAAATCCCTGGGCCCCGGAGGCGTGAGTAAGGACGCCCGAGTCGGTGTTGGGCCGCCTGGTTAAGCCTGTGCACGTGCTCCTTAAAGTACGTTGTGTGATCGCTACCCCACCTGTAGGTATCGAGTTGCACGATGTGGGCCCGTAACCCGTGTGCAGACTTCCGAAGAAGGTGGATGGAATACGGGAATATGAGTCTTATGAATTTTATGAATTTATGTTTCTTATGAATTCTTTTATTAAGAGGTAAAGTTGACCGTACTCGCCGGGGTAATTTAAGTTTGTTTTATTATGTTGATTATGAAACAGGATAGGAGAGTTTGTTTTCAATATGAGATTTCTACGCTAAACTATGAATCAATCTGAATATAAGAATCTTTATGAG
This sequence comes from Lantana camara, assembly GCA_037501455.1. Classification (NCBI taxonomy): domain Eukaryota; kingdom Viridiplantae; phylum Streptophyta; class Magnoliopsida; order Lamiales; family Verbenaceae; genus Lantana; species Lantana camara. Next base: position 48,031,045 of record CM074865.1, read on the forward strand.
TTTTAATTATGAATCTTCATGAGTTTCAATATGAATTCCTATGAGTTTTTAATGTGAATCCATATGCGATCTTTGAATATATATGAATCCTTACGAGTTTTCAAACTTAAGAATATACGAATATATGTATAAATATGAGTTCTTTTGGAAAATGGATTTTGGTGTGTAAAACCTTATTCCCGGTTCATAGTCTTTTGTTTAGTACGTGCTATGCTCTATATTATGTATCGTGTGACTGTGTTCAGCCCCCTCACTCAGTCGAGTTGTAGACTGACCCCTCTCCTTTTCCCCCCTTTAGTTGCAAGTGCAGGGTTCGGGTCGAGTTAGGCGGCGGTCGTCTTTTGGGTTTTTTGAGTAAAGTTATTCGAGTCTTTTTGCATTCTGCATCTTTATCTTTATGCCTTGGAATTTTATATATTATAGCCTTTGATTGTATATTTAATGTATCTCGTCGATTTGATATGATTCGGGACAGGTTTCTAGGATAAGAATGAACCCGTTATGTATTTATGTTTTATGTTTGATTTACGGGATTAGGTATCTATGCTAGTTGAACCCGTCGCCTGTTTTTATTTGAGTTTTTGCATGATTATGAATATTTTTGCGATCCTGTTGCTTCCGCCTTTGATTTTATTTTGTTGCGTACTCTGTATTAGGGTCTGGACCGCCTAGCCTAGGGGTGTGTTTTGTTTGTTTTCCGTTCGCCATGGCTTGGTGCGTGTGCGGAGTTTTCATTTCGTTACACGTGTTGGGCTATGGTGCGGGGGGATGTAGTGCCCTTCGCTCCGGGGTGCTACAAAACTGTTTCTTTAAAAATTTGGGAAAATTGTTTCCTGAATAAATCTGTTTTTAAACTGGTTAGATTCAGAATTATTATAACTGTTTTTTATTCGAAAATTGGAGTTTGAATTTATCAAAATTGCGAAACTGGGAAAGGGGATTGAATCGAACTCACCCGCACGCGAACGCGTGTGGGATCACACACACAAGTGCGTGCATGGGGCTACATCACACAGCCCCGCCTGTAAGTTCGCCGTGCACGACTGCCGGACGCGCCTAGGCACGCCCAGGCATCGCTCGCAAAATTCCCTCCCCTCGCAGCCAAGAGCGCTGCGAGCAGCGCGCGGACGCCTGCTCTGCTGCGGTGCTTCTCGGCCAACACACGACGCCTCCACGTGAGGCTGCCTGCTGGCGCGCGAGCGTGTGGGCGGTGCTCATGCGGTCGTCCCGGGACGTCCCGTTTTCGTTTCGTTTCCGATTTTCGTAATATCCCGAATTACGAAAATTTGATTTTATTTTAAAATTTGATTTTAAAATTATAAAATTATTTATTTGAAATAATTATAAAATTTGGGATTTTTATGAATTAAAGTCAAGTTCTTATTTTTCGAGAAAATATTAAATATCACTTTGAATGATATTTTTGACAAAAATTTAATTTTGAATTAATTGTGGTTTTGTCATGATCCGAATTCGTGTTTTGAATAAATTCTTGAATAGTGAATTATATTCAAATTACTTAAGTTAGTTGTAACTTGAAGTCAAGGGAATTTTAAATTTAATTGGTAAATTTAAATTTCAAGCACATTATGCTAGTGTAGGTGATCATGGGTTAGTCTTATGAATGTTTTAATTTATGCACATGGATGATTTCAATTGGGGTCGGAGCCCCATAATTGCGTTATTTCAATTGGGGTTGGAGCCCTACTTATGTTCGTACTGTTATGTGTTTATTTTGTGGCTTTCCTTATTATTGTTTTTGAGCCGGGGTATGCCCTGTGTATTTGTCTATGGCCAATATGAAGATTGAGCCATATTACTTTATGTTAAGAGAGTAGAACTTAGGAAGTGAGGAATTTTCTTTTCAGTTTGGAGACAAGCACCCAAGGAGCAAGAAGGATCCACAAGGAATAGTTGAAGAACGGTGGCCATAAGAGAAGACCCCTCAAAATGTTTAGGAGGGTTTCTATTAATGTAATATCTAGGGTTTTCCATTAAATTCTGTACCCCTATATGATATGAACTGTCTTATGTGGCATGAATGTTAGAACTAGTGATTATGGAGTGGCTCCCATAATCACATATAAGATAGGATACCCATGATCATCACATAATTGCTTCTGTGATGTACTTTATGTGAAACTGCATTAATCAAGACAATTAAAATAGATAACTTTACATGTTGGTGAGGTCAATAACCGGACAACTCTCTGGTTAATTGGAAAATCCCTAATTAAAATATTGAGCAACTTTCGAATAAATAGGTATTCTATTATGGTAATAAAATTCCTAGCATTCCATCAATAGGATTTAAGAGTTAGTAGGTAAGCTAATTGCTGTCTCACGAGTCATGGGGTAATTAGTGCAGCCTATTAAACCTTAGTTTCTTGATTGATCACCTTAGGTGATTGATATTTCTTGATCATTTTAGAATGGGTGATGTCTCATGAGTCATGGGTCGTTCCGGACTAAGTTTGATTGAGATCTTATGATTGATGGGTCCTGCTCAACACTGAAGTAGATATGGATGTCTCACGAGTCGTAGGTCCATGATTGAAATACCAGTGATGCAAAAATATTACTAGGAATTCCATGGAGATGGAATTGGCAGTTTTGTGCCTACCTAAAGATTCTTAGCCCTTTGGATGTCTCACGAGTCATGGGTCCAAAACTAAGAATGCTTGGGATCCTAGTACCCGCTGAGAAAGCAAGTTTCTTCTAAGGTCGTTTGGGATTTATAGACTTTCTAAAAACAGTGGGAGCCACATATGATAAACACCTAATCCTATGTGTTACGTTATTATTCAATATGCTCACATTTTCTCTGCTTAGCATTTAGGTTGTAGTTATGTGATTGTCTACAAGTTGAAATGCGACCCATTAGTATCCATCCTTGAGTCAAACAAGTTGACTAAAGTCCTAACCACTTTGATTGGCTTCGAATCTTAAAATCCGTTTTAAGATTTCAAAGGAGAAAATTGTTCTCTATAAGGCGAATTTTTACACCTATTGTGAAAATTCGACCTAAGCTTACGAAAAGTAATTGAAAAGTGAAAGGAAATTCTCCAAACACTTAAGAGCAATTGTACTCCCTCATAGATGTGTTACAAAGTACAACACATTAAAGGAACACTTAAGAGCAATTGTACTCACTTTTGAGCGTGTTACAAAGTATAACACATAGAAGGAATTGTTCCATATTTGTATGAAGGAATACACATGATACAAACTCCACGTACTTGCCGTGAAACCCTATACCAATACTTGGAGTTCTTGATTTTCGATCGTCCACTTCAAGGTTAAAATTGAGGAGTGTGACCCGTTTGCTATAATGAGCAAGGAACCAACATTATCAGATTTGAAAAGTAATGCACCCCGTCGACTATAATGAGTCGGGAAATGACATTATCCGGTGGAGGGTTTGAAACCCTAATGACGTTTAGCTAAGAACTAGAGAGTTTAACTCACTTGGATCACAATTCATTAAGAGTTGACTGAAAAAAACAAAATACAAGGCTGGAATATAAAGATGCATACATGGGAATTCTAGGGGACAATTCAGAATTTAAAGAGACAAGCTATTCTCGTCACTTTCCTAGTAGGTTAAAAAAAATGGGCTTAACCTAATCTAAATGCATGGAAAATAAATAAAAAGATGGCCCAAAGTATAATATAATAGTTCAGGGCCAAATTACAATAAACTTAACACAATTTGGGCTTAAAATTCAATCACTAAGATGTTGACACAAGGTGGGTTGGATCCAGCTGAATACTTGTCTTCTTGGAGCTCATCTTGAGTTATTTGGATCAAAAGAGATTGAACTTCTTGTTGCATTCTTTTGGACCGTGACCTTGTGATAGTTCCAACATAAGGTTCATCTTGAGTTGTGATCATATCAACATTTGGATCAAAGTGTGGCCTTGTCTTATGATTCACATCATCCTCCCCTTCTTGAAAAGGATTCAACCTTGAATCAAAATCTGCATCAAAAGGAGTTAAATCAGCCACATTAAAAGTTGCACTTACACTATACTTACCCGGAAGATCAATTTTGTATGCATTATCATTAATCCTCTCCAACACTTTGAATGGTCCATCTCCCCTTGGATCAAGCTTGGACTGCTGTTGGTTATTGAATCTCTCCTTCCTAAAATGTACCCAAACTAAATCACCTTTCTTGAAAACAACCTTCCTTCGTCCCTTGTTAGCATGGATCATAGCTTGATTGTTTCTCTTGAGGATATGAAGTCGTGCATCTTCATGCATTTTCTTCGCTCGTTCAGCCTTCTTTTTTCCATCTAAACTCACAAGCTCATTCATAGGCAAAGGAAGTAAATCGAGAGGGGTTAAAGGGTTAAATCCATACACAACTTCAAAAGGTGAAAAGGAAGTAGAAGAATGTATTGAACGATTATAAGCAAATTCAACAAACGGAATACATTCAACCCAATTCTTTGAATATGTTTTAAAAACAACCCTTAAAAGAGTTCCCAAGGTTCTATTCACAACTTCCGTTTGTCCATCCGTTTGAGGATCACAAGTGGTTGAAAACAACAACTTAGTTCCCAATTTTCCCCACAAAACCCTCCAAAAATGACTTAGGAACTTCACATCTCGATCACTTACAATAGACTTTGGAATTCCATGAAGTCTTACCACCTCTTTAAAGAATAAACCTGCCACATTTGTTGTATCATCCGTTTTATTACAAGGGATAAAATGTGCCATTTTAGAGAAACAGTCAACAACAACAAAAATTGAATCCTTCCCGTTTTGTGTTCTTGGCATTCCTAACACAAAAATACATAGACAAATCTACCCAAGGATGAGTTGGAACCGGCAAAGGTGTGTAAAGACCATGAGGTTTAACTCGTGATTTTGCCTTCCTACAAGTTATGCATTTGTTACAATGTAACGCCCCGACCCTTCGATCTTCTAAGTACGACGTTACGGATGTGCTAAGTGTGCATTTAATTATTAAGCATGCGATAATTTGAATTATTTGGAATAATTGAATAACGATATTAAGTTTTAGGTTTGAAGTTTTAAACGTTTAAATCCTTTTTGAACCGTTTTTGATTTGTTTAATTCCGTTTCCAATTCCGTTTTTTGTGCCAACTTGGTATACTTGAATTATGTGAGTTATTAACGTGTTTACATGCTTACGCTGTAATTTTAAGCTCGTTTGATTTAATTTTGATTTCGGTTTTTGGAGACGGAACTTATAGGGCTTAAAAAGCTTTTAAGTGCGCCTTGGGTTCCGGACGTCATATCTTGAGCTCAGGAATTCGGATTCGAATTACGTCACCTCCGTTGCCTTCGTATCGACGATTCGAAGACAATGGAACAAGCCTCATACCTTTTTGAGATCATTAAGAACTCCGAAATCCAACCATAACAAGCAACTCGTGCAAGAAGAACCCCTTTTGCTGACTAGTCTTCATGTGGGGACCCCTTAACACCTCTCTAACCTAACCATACTTTAACCATGACTTGTGTACTAAAGTTAACCCATTTCCTCCTCTTTTCATCAGCAAACCGAGCCAAACCCCCTTATTTTTTCTGCAGCAAATCGAGAGAGAGTGGAAGGAAGAAGAAGAGAAGAGAAAACCTTGGCCTTTGTGATTTTTGAGCTCAAATCACTTCCTTTCTTCACCAAATCTTCAAGGTATGAATATTTATGTATCCTCTACTCTTTTATACATGATTTCATCCATTTATTTCTAATTTTGGATCAGATTTGGTTAGGGTTTGAGTTATGAGCTTGATATGAAATTTTGGGGATTTTTGCTCTAATGACTTATCTAGTTGTGTGGCTGATTTTCTTGCTTATACATGATGATATGAGCTTTTTTCTTGGCAATTTGTTTCCTAACCGATAGTATATGATGTTAGGATGATTTTCTCTTTAGACCCTTTGATGAAATCATGTGATTTAGAGCCCCAAACTTGATGATTAAAACTGCCTCCCCTGTTTCGGGACTGCTGTGTAGAATTATGCCTTGTTGCTTGATCAAATAGCCTTTTTTGCGTGTGAATTTGCACGGAGATGATGTACACTCATTGTTTTATATGTTAGGATTCATATTACAAGCCTTTGGATCCATTTTAAGCCCCAAAACCGAAATACATGACCTGTTTTTATGAATAATCCATGACACACCTGTTGCTGTTGCATTTTGTGGTTCGTTGGTCATTCTAATGTGCTTCAATTCGTGCCATTTTGCATATATATGATGTATATTAGTTGTTTAGTATGTTAGCATGCATTCCCCAAGGTTTTAGATCCAAATTCAGCCCCTAAGTACTTGATCATGGCATGATTGAACTAATCGGGCTCATATGTGCGATTTTGGCGCCCCAGACTTGCTGCTCGGTTTCGGTGCTCTTAACGTGTGATTTGGACTTTGCACTCTAAATGAAATATGCTCCTAACATGCTAAATATGTTGTATGTGATGCCCCGAGTTTTCACACGTACAGGTAAGTGTTACGTGCGTAGTTACATTTAATTATATGATTTATATTTTGAATTGTTAATTGAATTTGTTTATAATTTGATTTATTTGTTTAAAATTTCTTATGATTGTCTATATGAGCTATGAATATGTGATCGGATCTGTGAAAATGTAAATTCCGTGAATGTGGTGTTACTTGAGTGAAATTACGTGTTCCGTGTAATCCGTGGGCTTGATTGTAATGTATTTGAATGTTTTGGACTCAATTGGAAATTGAGTTTGGGCTTAATTGCCACTTTTTGAAAGTTTAGGGACCTATTTGTATAATAGGCAACCCTGAACGGTTTTCGCGATATCTTGAGCTCCGGACCTCGAAATCGAGATCCGTAACCGGCGTTGAACTTGCTTCGACATTACCTATCCGTTAAATTTGCCCCTGTATCCTTTCGGTATCATTTGAACCTTCGACAATGAACCTTTTCATAACCTCGACTTTATAACTTGTTTGAACCTTTTCTTAAACGAACCGGACTTGGACCAACCCGTATCCTACCCATTTCTCTACTAGATATCAGCATTCCTATCCCTTTCCTACCCATTTTTGATCGATCAATCAGCCAAGGCAAGAGCAAGGAAGAGAAGCCAAGAAACCCTCCATTTTTTATCATCCAAGCTTTGAGCTCAAGCTTAATCAATCCTCCATCTTCTTCCAAGGTAATTGGTGATTTATAACCTCCATCTCCTTCTCTATATTTTCATCTAATTGAGGCATGATAGAAGTTGAGGATTCATGTGTTTGAATACATGAGAATGAATTGAGGGTTTGGTTTGATCATTGGTTTCCATGGTTTAAGTTGAGATTTGGTGCTTGATAAATGATTCTTGTAAACTTTCTATCATTCTTACATGTTTAAATTCAAGGTTTGATGAGTAGGGCATGAGTTGCCATTGTTGAAGCTTGAAGTTTCCATGATTGAAAGCTTGGTATTGATTGATCTTTTGCCAACTTTTAGCTTGAATTGATATCCATATGAATGAATTTCATAATTTGCATGAGCTTTGTGACTTGAAAGCATACCTAAGTGTGGGTTGAGAGCTTCTTGGTGGCTGCCCTGTTTTGCAAAGCTTTTCCCTCGCGTAATAGAGCTGATGCTCTATTATTTCTTTCAAAACGATGAGCTGACACGGTCGTGTCAGCTTTGAACTGAAAATGGACACGGCCGTGTTGGGCTCTCGACTTTGAATTTTTCAGATTTTAACCTCGGACACGGCCGTGTCCAAATCCTTTGAAAATGTAACATGGCCGTGTCAAGCCCTCGACTTTGAATTTTTCGATTTTTAAACCTCGGACACGGCCGTATCCATTTCCTTTTGAAACTCAACACGGCCGTGTCATTTGAAATGGCAGCCTTGGGAAGTCTCTTTTCTTGCTTGAATTGCATGTGTGGCTCGTAATTGTGGATTATTGAACGTGACTTCAATTAAGCTATGTTTATGATTGTTATATAAATGCAAGAATGAAAGTATGATAGCTATGATCGGTTATATACCTTCTGACTTTAATAGTACACATGAACATGTCCATTACAATTGTTTTATGCGTTCATATCATAACCATGGCATTGCCGAGCGTCTTATTTGGTCATTTGAGTCTCACTTCACTTGTCTTGCACAGATTTTGACTCACTTGGAGACGAGGCCGGTCGGTGAGGCTCGTGTGTTCTTCTTTTGCCGTTTGAGGTGGGTTTTTCTTCTACTTAGCTATATGACCCTATAAATACCTTTAACATGGAAAGTTTTCGACCAAAATGTATATATATAATTAGAGTCATTTTCAAAGAGTAAATATTTCCAACGTAAAGCCTTAATTTCTAAATCCTACCAAATGTTTTGGCGAGAAAGAAAGAATGAATGTTATGCACGAATGGGGCCCAGGGACTTAGTGTGAGTGGCTATCCGGGGAGGCATGGGCCGACGGTGATCCCTCACATTAGTTCCACCAATTAACGGCGTAACCGGACCTCGTTAGGAGTTAGCGAGGAATGGACGCTAAGCGCTATCTGGGGAGTCATGTTCCCCTTTTGGTCAATGAATGGGTGGTCGGGTCTTGCAAACCCGCCACCAAACCGGAGGAAGAAGGCGTGAATATTAATGAATGTGCACACAAGATTGAAATGCATGAACAGAATGAATGGAAGAATGTTTAATGGATTACACGAGGAGTTGGTTGGAGATAATGCACGCCCACTCGCCGGGCCAAAAATGACCTAATGTTAATGATTCGTTATAATCCCTTTTGATGATTGTTATTCACCCACTTGGGGAAATTCTTTAAAACCTCACTTGGGATTATAGCTTGCATGTGATTGGTTAATTATCGTCATATATACTATTTATGTAGCGCCCCCTAACACTACAACTCCCGCACCGTACTACCCTCGAGTGGATGTGAGACCTAGCACCCGAGAAATACTACGGTGAACGGTATAGACAGTACTTAAGCAGAGCGTAGGGTAAAATGCAGCGGAAAATGGAAGAATTTAAAATTTGCAACAAGCAACATGATAACACACAAAATAGTGCATGATATTGTAAGGGGGGTAATATAATAGTGTAGTGTACGGAGTTAATGTATAAGAGCAATTTATCAGTAATATATACATGATCAGGATTAAATGCTCTTAATCTAAGCCTGATCTAATAAATATGACACCTATAGCTTCAAGATACCTCTAGGTGTCGTTTATCCTCGCTCCCTGAAATCATGTATTTAAAACAGGCGAGGAATTAGTCAAAGTGACTAAGTGAAGGAGGTATTAGATTTAGATATATATATATGGTTATATAGATATATATGTATATATAAAATCATAGCAATAGGATATAGCAAATATGATACGGTTCATAAGTGAGAAACCGGGATAGGGGTATTTGGAGTTTATTTAAAAATGATGAACCGATTAATAAAAGATTTGTACCGCCTGCAAGTAAGGCGTCTCCCTCCGATCTCCTTAAAGTATTTGTAAAACAGTACCGGGCTGATCAAGGTACCAGTACTTTAATAAAACTAAATATGGTAATAACTCCGCAACACCGTAGTGTCAGTAGGGGAGCAAACCCTACCGACGATATGTATATATGTGGGAGGAAGCTATCTCTCCCAGGGAGGTTATTCTCCCTTGTAAGTCTCTTGGCGTGGAGTAACTAACCTCCAGCTAAACCACTACCAAGAGTTGGTGGCGGTCTGTGGCACCAACAATACTCTCGGCCCGTTACCTTCCGAGTATTGCTCGACACAGCTGCACGCCGGGCCCATTTTGATAAATAATAATGATTTACTTGCTTGGTCGGGAATCAGTTCTTAATATTAATAGGACTGAAATATAAAATGTCCGTATAAGATCCTGATTCCGACTTATTGGTATTTTCCTCATAAAGAGGAATATGTACAATATTGATATATATATATAGATAGGAAATCAAATAATAGATAGGTTTGGAAATCCTTTTATAATTAGATATAGATATAAACATGATTCCAGTTGAAAATGTTTTAACCCTCACCTAGTATGGAAATTCAAATAGTGTGGAACGGATCCCACTGTTCAGTGTAATTGTCGCCTGAAAATAATTACTATTGACTTAGAACTAATTTCTTATTATTCTAATCACATAATCACATAAGGTTTAGGAAATATAACATATTAGGAAATTCTTATAACATTTAGAAATTATTTTCCCGGTAAAATTTAATTTTAACTGTTTAAGGAAAATTAATAAATTAATTAAGTTTCAAAAACTCTTTAACCATTTAAATATTTATTAATCATGTTGTGACCTTAATTATAGCATTAGGAATTAAATTTAGAATTTAATTCAACAATGTAGGTTGATTTTGAAATTATTTTACAATTTTATTAATTTTTGAATTAATTTGGAAAAATAATTATTTAAAATTCCAAAATCATATTTTATAATTAAAATTAAATTAATTTCGAAATTAAGTAATTAAATGTTGACCAAAAAGTCAAAATTACTATTAAAAACATTTACTATTCAATTTCTTGTGAATTAAACACTTAATAACACAAAATTAAACACACACATACACACACTATCACACGAGCACATGAATTTGGTTCAAGAACATTATGAATGTGTTCTTGAGCTCATGAAGATGTTCATACTAGTTCATGCTCATATTCAACAAAATTTTGAATTCATATCATATAATTAAATTCATATGTAACACTTTAATAATAAATTAAATCCAATTAAATTATTCTAAGCATAAATTTAATCAAATAAGAACATAATTATTTAAATACATAATCATGCTACAACATATCATAATTCATGCAATTAATTAAATACAATTCCATAATGTAGGCACATTAGACATAAAACTAACAATTAAGCATATATTTCATAAAATAAAATACCTAAAGCATAATTTTATTATTCCTAAGCATGCTACTAATATTATAATATTAAAAGCATAACATAAAGCATGAAATAATAAAAGAAAATTGCACCTTATGAGAGAGAGGGAGAGGGTCACGAGAGGGAGAGAGAGATGTGGGAGATTTGTGTGATTTTTGTGCTATGCTTCTAAGGGTATTTATAGGTATGTCTTGGGGGCTTATGTTGCAATTATGAAGAGTTAATTAGGTGAATCATGGGGTGAGTAAGCTAAGTTCATTTATTAGGGGGGGTTAAGTGTATACTTATGTGTATATTTGAGATATAATTAATTAATCTAATAATCATGACACAATAAAATAATTCTAAAATAGGATGAAAATGGTACTAAATTCGTAGAAGAACGTCTAGGGTTTAGTTTGAAATGAGAGAAATTGCAAAAGAAAGAGAATCGAAAGAGCTTTCTAATGGTTATAAATACTTATCGTTTGAACGCCTACATTTAAAGTAGTAGTCGTTCGGGAATTTTGAAAAATACAATAAAATTCATAAACGAAGCTAGAATGTGAATTGATTTCCGAGAAAATGTCCATGATTCTTGAAATAATTCAAGGATCATTTTGACTGTAATATTGTATACCAAATGTTGGACGGTTTGAAAATTAGTTTTTACGGTAGAAATAGTACTTTGGGAAAATAAAGAGAAATTTATAAATCGAGTTAGGATTTGAACCAGAGTTTGGAAAAGATCCTAAAATTCATAAAATAATCCAAGGATCGTAATGGTTATAATATTGTATAGGAAAAACGTTGAAATTCAGAAATTTCTAATTTAGGCCAAAACTAGGGTTTTTCGGCCGGTTTTGATTTCTGCGGAAGCTACGTTAAGAATTAGGGTTTGGAAATCATACCAAAATTCATAAAATTTTGCAAGGATTCTATCGAGCCCAATATCGAATAGGTAGAAGTGTTTCGAAAATTCCTACAATTAAAGATGAATAGTAACTAGGGACCTAAATGGAATTTTCAACAAAAAATTTTAAAAATATATTTTGGAACAATGAAAGCTATGATATGAGTTTGGAAAATATAGAAATCAGCTTTCTAAGGGTTTTCCAAGGTTTAGGAAAGGTTTAGGGTTCGGTGAATGAATAGTGATATGATTCTCTCAAAAAGGCACAAATCGTAAATCATAACATAAATGCACATAATTCACATAAAATGGAATGTGTAATGGACTAAGGCTATAAACGCTTTCCTCTTAACCCTTTACTTACCCGTACTATCCTGATCTTGAAAATCCGGGCTGTTACAATCCTCCTCCCTTAAAGAGAATCTGTCCTCAGATTCTATTCCTGTTTCGGAACAACTCTGGGTAATGTTTCTGCATCTTTTCCTCAGTTTCCCAGGTTTGTTCTTCTGTCCCATGTCCTTTCCATAACACTTTAACAAGGGGGATTTTCCGATTCCTTAGTTCTTGGAATTTCCTATCCAAGATTTCGGTTGGTCTTACTGTATAGGTTAAATCGGGCTTTAGAGGAACTTCTTCTATTGGCAAAATGTGGGATTCATCCGTAAAGTATTTACGGAGCTGTGACACATGGAATACGTTATGTATTCCAGTGAGGTTTGCTGGTAAATCTAGGCGATAGGCTGTTGGTCCAACACGTTCTATGATCTCAAAAGGTCCTATGTATTTGGGATTCAGTTTTCCACCTTTCCCAATACGGGTGAAACCTTTTCTTGGTGATGCCTTTAAAAACACTCTATCGCCTACCGTAAATTCTATATCCTTTCTCCGGGTATCAGCATAACTCTTCTGCCTATCTTGAGCTGCTTTCATTCTCTGACGGATAATTTCAATCTTTTCTGTAGACTCTGCTATCCATTTTCTAATGGTTTTCCTTGTATTTCCTCTCTCGGTTGCTTTAGTCTCTTCTATGTCCCAGTATAACGGAGACCTACATTTCCTTCCATATAAGGCTTCATAAGGTGCTGCCTTGATCGATGCCTGATAACTATTGTGGTACGCAAATTCCACAAGAGGCAAACATTCTTTCCAGTCCTCTTGAAAATCCAAGGCACAAACTCGCAACATATCCTCTAGATATTTGATTGTTCTTTCTGATTGACCATCGGTCTGAGGATGTGCGGCTGAACTGAAATGTAGTTTAGTCCCCATTGTTCCTTGAAGACTTTGCCATAATTGTGAAGTGAATTTCGGATCTCTATCGGAGACTATACTAATGGGTACACCATGTAACCTTATAATCTCTTTCTGATATAACTTTGCTAAAGAACCGACTTCATCAGTAGTTTTGACCGGTAAGAAGTGTGCAGATTTACTCAACCGATCAATGATAACCCATATGCTATCATATCCTCCCTTAACTTTTGGCAAGCCCGTGATAAAGTCCATGGTGATTTGTTCCCATTTCCAAGTAGGAACTGGTAGTGGCTGTAACTTTCCTCCGGGTTTCTGATGGTCCACTTTGACTTGCTGGCACGTCAAACATCTTTTGACATAACTAGCAACATCTCGTTTCATTCCATTCCACCAGAAATGTTTCTTGAGATCATGATACATTTTTGTTCCTCCTGGATGTATCGTGTATCGAGTTTTGTGTGCCTCATCCAAAATATCTTTTCGAATTGCAGGAGGTACACAAACTCGGCCTTTATATCTCAAGATTCCATGATCATCTGTTGTAAATTTGGTCTCAATATCCTTTTCCTTGGAATTGAGACATTTCTTGATCCACTCATCCTGTGCTTGGGCTTCCCTAAGTTTTTCTTTTAATGGCGAGGATATCACTATACTGGCCAGTCGGGATTTTGAAAGGATAGTTATGGGTTTGCTTTTTCCGTCTAATGCTGATAGACTAGATTTTCGGCTCAAAGCGTCTGCCACTACGTTGGCTTTTCCTGGATGGTACTGTATTTTACAATCGTAGTCTTCCAGAAATTCCATCCATCTTCTCTGCCTCATATTCAACTCCTTTTGAGTGAATAAATATCTCAAACTTTTATGATCAGTAAAAACTTCAAAAGTTACCCCGTACAGATAATGCCTCCATTTAGCTAAGGCGAATACAATCGCAGCTAATTCTAAATCATGTGTGGGGTAATTCTCTTCATAAGGTTTAAGTTTCCTTGAGGCATAGGCTATAACCTTACCATTTTGCATTAGGACACACCCTAATCCTTCTTTGGATGCATCCGTATATACTACATAACCTTCTTTTCCTTCGGGTAAGGCTAATACTGGGGCAGTGGTTAATCTTTGCTTTAATTCTTGAAAACTCCGTTCACACTTTCCTGTCCATTCAAATTTTCCTTGTTTCTTGGTTAACTGCGTAAGAGACGCTGTTATCTTGGAGAAATCTTTTACAAACCTCCTGTAATATCCGGCAAGTCCTAGAAAACTTCTCACTTCTGATGGGTTCTTTGGTGCCTGCCAACTCATTACAGTTTCAACCTTTGAAGGGTCTACTTCTATTCCAGAACCGGATATTATATGTCCAAGGAAGGACACTTTTTCTAACCAAAATTCACACTTGCTGAACTTCGCGTATAACTTATGATCCTTTAAAGCTCTTAACACTTTACGAAGGTGTTCAGCATGTTCTTCTGGGGTTCTTGAGAATACCAGAATGTCGTCAATAAAGATGACCACAAACTGATCCAAATACGGTCGAAACGTTCGGTGCATTAAATCCATGAATGCAGCTGGGGCATTGGTTAACCCAAAAGGCATTACTACAAATTCGAAGTGGCCGTAGCGAGTATTAAAAGCAGTCTTTGGAATATCCTCCTTTTTAATCCTCAGCTGATAATACCCTTGCCTTAAATCCAACTTGGAGTACACTCGCGATCCTTGAAGAATATCGAACAGTTCTTCAATATGGGGAAGAGGGTATTTGTTCTTGATAGTCATACGATTGAGTTCTCGATAATCAATACACAATCGTAATGATCCGTTTTTCTTTTTGACAAATAGCACAGGCGCTCCCCATGGGGATGTGCTAGGACGGATGTATCCTGAAGCTAACAACTCGTCAAGTTGTTTTCTCAACTCTTGGAGTTCGGCTGGAGCCATTCGATAAGGTGTTTTTGAGAATGGCTCAGCTCCAGGGACTAAATCAATTACAAATTCTAGTTCCCTGTCAGGAGGTAATGAATTCAGATGCTCAGGAAAGACATCAGTGAATTCTTTTACTACCTCTACTTCTTCAATTTTCAGCTGATCTTTGGGCCTATTTAACAAATAGGCAATGAATCCAGTAGCTCCATTACTCACTAACTTCTTAGCTTCGGCAGCTGTAACCAATGATACCGACTCAGATTTTCCTTTCGATCCAGAGCTATCACCTTTCCCTAAGGTGACTTCTTTCTTGAAACAATCCAACTTAGCATGGTACTTACTAAGCCAATCCATTCCCAAAATAATCCCATATCTTGGCATCGGTAATTCTATAAGATCTATCGGGTAGTATTGGGTATCAATCCTTATAGGACAGCGTTTATATCCTCTATCCATAGTAAAACAAGCTCCCAAAGGAGAACTTATTTCGAGCATATAAGGTAATGATTCAAGTGGAAAATTGAAATGCGCACATAATTGAGATGCAATAAATGAATGCGTGGCGCCAGGGTCATATAAAGCAATAACTGGCGTGTTTAGAATGTGTACCGTACCATCAACAACCTTGGTAGGATCGGGATCCTCACTGCCTTCTATAGCATAAGCACGTCCCTTAACCACTGGTCTTCCAGGAGCCTTAGCTGGAACCTTTCCTTTACCCCATTGCTTTGGTCCTTTTGGACATTCTGGGTACTGATGTTCAGGGCTTCCACACCATGTACAGACTCCAGCTTTCTTACGACAATCCTTCTCAGTGTGCCCACGCTTCTGGCAATATTCACAGACAATCTCTTCTTGAGGTTTTGGGAATGTTTGTTGGGGTCGGGACCATGATTGCATCGGTTTCTTTCCTAGATTTGGCTTTGCTGGTCCAGCAGGTCGTTTAGATCCTTGAATTGGCTTGTAGAAGGATCCAGGACGGCTATTAGCTATACGAACCTCTTTATGTGTAGCCTCTGTCTTCATAGCCGTTTCCACAGCCTTAGTATAGATTTCCAACTCAAATGGAGCTAAAGCCCACCTAAGATCCGACTTAAGTCCCTTAATGAATCGCTGAGTCTTCCGACGTTCATCATGAAGGATATGTGGTGCATATTGGATCAATCGGATGAACTTGGCCTCATACTCAGCTACAGATTCCACCAACTTAATACTGCTCCTTCTAACATAAAAACTGCAAACTGGATTCTTTCTGGTTCTCCTGGGGAAATACCCATGGCTTCGAAGATCTTTTCTATGCTAGCTATCCAATTTTCTGCTTTTACCTCACTGGGTTCTCCAAAGAACTTTGGCGGGTTCATTCGTAGAAATTTCTCCAGAGTCTTTTCATTATTTCCCTTTGTTCCATTAGCACAAGTTTGCACTATCTCTTTCAAAGCATCTACTAATTTAGAGTTTCCTCCTGCCGAGGATGCGCCTTCGTGTGGGGAAGTGTTATCTTGAGCAACTCTTCGAGGAGACATATTGATTTGCAGTTGCTTTATGAAGAATATAATGCATGATGGTTAAGAATGTGTTGCATATAATCACATAAATACATGTTTCAGATAATATCAAGCAATAGATATCATATCACACAGATTTAGTAAAGTAATGCGCAAAATTAAACAGGACAGCATTTAAAAGAGTGCAAAAATATAATAACAAGTAAAGGTGCAGGAAAATAAAATACTCACTCACGGTCCTGCCGGTATCTTGAAGCAATTCTAACTCGTAATGCAATAAGTATGAAAGCAGTAAATGTGAGATATGAATATAACTGTAAAAGTGGGCTATATATATGCATCAAGTTTGAGAGCTATAGCTACAACTACAAAAAGGCAAAATGGGGTGGACCTGATCTAAGTCAAGTTACACCCTACAAAGCTCTCAACTCTCTCATCTCCGTCAGGCTAGCTGCGTCAGCTGCTACGTCAAAAAGGGAAGGTCCTCTACTGACTGATCTGTACAACCTCCCACTGATACTACTCCTATATATACCAAGCTCCATAATAATGTCAATCTAATCATGCTGATCACTGTCCACAACCTCACCTCGAATAGGGCTCCAACCGTCACCCTGCTGGTCCTCCTCTGAATCCTGCTCATCCTCCTCAGGCTCCTGCTCAGCCTCTGCCTCACCTCCGGGCTCCTCCTCCTCGGGCTCAGCTGCTGCATCCTCTCCCTGATCCATCATCTCCTCAACAGCCTGTACACCAGACATGTGATAGGCACCGGCCAGGCGGCTCCGAATACAAGAGCGGTAACGCTGATATAGAGTCCGGGCGGCATTCCTGGAAAGAGTCATAGTAGCTAGATCCTGCTGTAAGGTCGCCACCTGCGTGACAAGATCGGCGTTCTCCTGCTCTAATGTGGCTGTCTGCTGCTGAGAAAAATTCCTACTCACAGCATTCTGTAAGGCTAAATCAAGATGTCTAGCAGACTCCAGCTGATACTCATGAGCCATCTGTGCCTCCATATAATATGCATCTCGCTCCGACTCAAGTATATGCACTAAGCGGTTCGGATAAGCATGCCCAACTCTACCTGCTCTTCCTCCCCGAACTACATGTCTCGCCCTCTGCCAAGTGTAATAACGTATAGGACTCTCACGACGAGATACTGCTATAGTGTGTGGGACCTCGTACTACTCAAGCCAGGTATGATGTGCGTTCCCGGGTTCCTGATTCTCCATTGCTATATAAAGAAACACTTAGAGTGAATTCTAAAGTTCAAGTACAAAACGAGCATTCTCCCAGCATTTATAGGTTAAGTCTCTTCTTGACCAAACCTAATGCTCTGATACCACCTTAAGCTGTAGCGCCCCCTAACACTACAACTCCCGCACCGTACTACCCTCGAGTGGATGTGAGACCTAGCACCCGAGAAATACTACGGCGAACGGTATAGACAGTACTTAAGCAGAGCGTAGGGTAAAATGCAGCGGAAAATGGAAGAATTTAAAATTTGCAACAAGCAACATGATAACACACAAAATAGTGCATGATATTGTAAGGGGGGTAATATAATAGTGTAGTGTACGGAGTTAATGTATAAGAGCAATTTATCAGTAATATATACATGATCAGGATTAAATGCTCTTAATCTAAGCCTGATCTAATAAATATGACACCTATAGCTTCAAGATACCTCTAGGTGTCGTTTATCCTCGCTCCCTGAAATCATGTATTTAAAACAGGCGAGGAATTAGTCAAAGTGACTAAGTGAAGGAGGTATTAGATTTAGATATATATATATGGTTATATAGATATATATGTATATATAAAATCATAGCAATAGGATATAGCAAATATGATACGGTTCATAAGTGAGAAACCGGGATAGGGGTATTTGGAGTTTATTTATAAATGATGAACCGATTAATAAAAGATTTGTACCGCCTGCAAGTAAGGCGTCTCCCTCCGATCTCCTTAAAGTATTTGTAAAACAGTACCGGGCTGATCAAGGCACCAGTACTTTAATAAAACTAAATATGGTAATAACTCCGCAACACCGTAGTGTCAGTAGGGGAGCAAACCCTACCGACGATATGTATATATGTGGGAGGAAGCTATCTCTCCCAGGGAGGTTATTCTCCCTTGTAAGTCTCTTGGCGTGGAGTAACTAACCTCCAGCTAAACCACTACCAAGAGTTGGTGGCGGTCTGTGGCACCAACAATACTCTCGGCCCGTTACCTTCCGAGTATTGCTCGACACAGCTGCACGCCGGGCCCATTTTGATAAATAATAATGATTTACTTGCTTGGTTGGGAATCAGTTCTTAATATTAATAGGACTGAAATATAAAATGTCCGTATAAGATCCTGATTCCGACTTATTGGTATTTTCCTCATAAAGAGGAATATGTACAATATTGATATATATATATAGATAGGAAATCAAATAATAGATAGGTTTGGAAATCCTTTTATAATTAGATATAGATATGAACATGATTCCAGTTGAAAATGTTTTAACCCTCACCTAGTATGGAAATTCAAATAGTGTGGAACGGATCCCACTGTTCAGTGTAATTGTCGCCTGAAAATAATTACTATTGACTTAGAACTAATTTCTTCTTATTCTAATCACATAATCACATAAGGTTTAGGAAATATAACATATTAGGAAATTCTTATAACATTTAGAAATTATTTTCCCGGTAAAATTTAATTTTAACTGTTTAAGGAAAATTAATAAATTAATTAAGTTTCAAAAACTCTTTAACCATTTAAATATTTATTAATCATGTTGTGACCTTAATTATAGCATTAGGAATTAAATTTAGAATTTAATTCAACAATGTAGGTTGATTTTGAAATTATTTTACAATTTTATTAATTTTTGAATTAATTTGGAAAAATAATTATTTAAAATTCCAAAATCATATTTTATAATTAAAATTAAATTAATTTCGAAATTAAGTAATTAAATGTTGACCAAAAAGTCAAAATTACTATTAAAAACATTTACTATTCAATTTCTTGTGAATTAAACACTTAATAACACAAAATTAAACACACACATACACACACTATCACACGAGCACATGAATTTGGTTCAAGAACATTATGAATGTGTTCTTGAGCTCATGAAGATGTTCATACTAGTTCATGCTCATATTCAACAAAATTTTGAATTCATATCATATAATTAAATTCATATGTAACACTTTAATAATAAATTAAATCCAATTAAATTATTCTAAGCATAAATTTAATCAAATAAGAACATAATTATTTAAATACATAATCATGCTACAACATATCATAATTCATGCAATTAATTAAATACAATTCCATAATGTAGGCACATTAGACATAAAACTAACAATTAAGCATATATTTCATAAAATAAAATACCTAAAGCATAATTTTATTATTCCTAAGCATGCTACTAATATTATAATATTAAAAACATAACATAAAGCATGAAATAATAAAAGAAAATTGCACCTTATGAGAGAGAGGGAGAGGGTCACGAGAGGGAGAGAGAGATGTGGGAGATTTGTGTGATTTTTGTGCTATGCTTCTAAGGGTATTTATAGGTATGTCTTGGGGGCTTATGTTGCAATTATGAAGAGTTAATTAGGTGAATCATGGGGTGAGTAAGCTAAGTTCATTTATTAGGGGGGGTTAAGTGTATACTTATGTGTATATTTGAGATATAATTAATTAATCTAATAATCATGACACAATAAAATAATTCTAAAATAGGATGAAAATGGTACTAAATTCGTAGAAGAACGTCTAGGGTTTAGTTTGAAATGAGAGAAATTGCAAAAGAAAGAGAATCGAAAGAGCTTTCTAATGGTTATAAATACTTATCGTTTGAACGTCTACATTTAAAGTAGTAGTCGTTCGGGAATTTTGAAAAATACAATAAAATTCATAAACGAAGCTAGAATGTGAATTGATTTCCGAGAAAATGTCCATGATTCTTGAAATAATTCAAGGATCATTTTGACTGTAATATTGTATACCAAATGTTGGACGGTTTGAAAATTAGTTTTTACGGTAGAAATAGTACTTTGGGAAAATAAAGAGAAATTTATAAATCGAGTTAGGATTTGAACCAGAGTTTGGAAAAGATCCTAAAATTCATAAAATAATCCAAGGATCGTAATGGTTATAATATTGTATAGGAAAAACGTTGAAATTCAGAAATTTCTAATTTAGGCCAAAACTAGGGTTTTTCGGCCGGTTTTGATTTCTGCGGAAGCTACGTTAAGAATTAGGGTTTGGAAATCATACCAAAATTCATAAAATTTTGCAAGGATTCTATCGAGCCCAATATCGAATAGGTAGAAGTGTTTCGAAAATTCCTACAATTAAAGATGAATAGTAACTAGGGACCTAAATGGAATTTTCAACAAAAAATTTTAAAAATATATTTTGGAACAATGAAAGCTATGATATGAGTTTGGAAAATATAGAAATCAACTTTCTAAGGGTTTTCCAAGGTTTAGGAAAGGTTTAGGGTTCGGTGAATGAATAGTGATATGATTCTCTCAAAAAGGCACAAATCGTAAATCATAACATAAATGCACATAATTCACATAAAATGGAATGTGTAATGGACTAAGGCTATAAACGCTTTCCTCTTAACCCTTTACTTACCCGTACTATCCTGATCTTGAAAATCCGGGCTGTTACAATTTATGCCCTGTTTTATACCCACCAGTCCCTTTTGGACTGAACCCGTTTGGTTTTCAGTTGTTTTGTGCAGGTGTTGAGGGAGCTAGGCGGGAATACGAGTCCTAGGTCTTGCATTCGTCTCTAGCTCTTATATTTTGGTGTTACACTTGCATACTCGTACTTTTGATTATTGTATATGAATGTTATTTTGGGCCAGGATGGCATATGAATGTTGATTATGATTTTGGAGCTTACTTGTATTGGGTTTTAACTCCCATGAATTTAATTGTTGGTACATAGAGCATAGAGCTCAATATATGGAATAACTGTTGGTACCTAGAGCATATAGCTCAATCTATGATATATGATTTATTGCTTCCACTTTTATGTTACTCTGCTACTCTGATTGTTGTGGTTATTGGGGTTTAAGTGATAGGCTACTCCCGCCTGGCTTAGCAGTGTGTGTATCCCCGTTCGCTATGATTTGGTACGTGTATGGAAATCCATTTCATATACGGGCCGGGTCATGGTGCGGGGGATGTAGTGCCTTGCGCTCGGGTGCTACATCGTATATTAAGTTTCATAAGATTTGGAGTTGATTTGGTATGCTTTTGGACTGATTTTGTATAAGGCTTGTTTTGTCGGTAAAACCTTGTTTTCATTTTTGGGGCTGTACCGAGACACCCCCCGTGTCACATTTGCCTTGTATTGTGACACCCCCGTGTCACACCCTTTTTGCCTATCTGTACTGAGACACCCCCGTGTCTCAGTATACTTAAGTTGAGGGACACGGGCGTGTCTCTCCCCCTGCATATTTCTTGCCTTTTTCTTTTCGGTTTTTGATTGTTTCACCTTTTTAATGCCTTTATCTTCATTTGTGATGAACTATGAACTTGTTTTACTATGTGTTGGGAGTATTGTGGTTTAATTTCTTAACCTTTGGGTGAGATTTAGGCATGCTTTTGATGAATGCCGTTTATGTGCGTTTTGTGGCGTTTATGATTTCCATAACCTATTTCCCTTATCATATGATTTCTTCTTGTTTTCAAACTTTGGAAATATGTTACATTATGTGATATGATGTATGAAGTAGCGTTTTATGAAAGATTGAATACGTTTGAATGTGTGTTGAACTTAATTTGCTTCAATGCTCTTAATTGCCTAAATGTTGGATCTTGTGCTTTGAATTTCTTGAATTGAATTGATTGGAAGTGAAATGTGAAGGATATTAACTCGTTTGAATACGAATGCTTCATTGAATGAATGAATTGAATGTTTATATGTCTTTAAGACTTTAATAGTGCACATGAACGTGTTCATTACATTATAGCATCTTCTCTTCATTCATATCATGATCATTACATTGCCGAGCATCCTATTTGGTCATTATGAGTCTCACATCACCTTTCTTGCACAGATTTTGATTCCGTTGGAGACGAGGCCGATCCGAGAGGCTCTTGTGTTCTCCTCTTTGCGGTTTAAGGTGGGTTTCTCTTCTATGTAGATAGATGACCCTATATACTCCCAATGTGAAAAGTTTTCGGCCAAAAGTACATATATGTATACAGAGTCATTTTAATGAGTAAATGTTTTTAACGTAAAGCTTTTCTTTCATGAACCTACCAAATGTTTTGGCGAGAATGAATGAATGTTCACAATGAATGGAGCCCAGGGACTTGGTGTGAGTGGTGACCCGAGGAGGCAAGGGCTGACTACGATCCCTCACACTAGTCCCACCAATGAACGGCGTAACCAGACCTCATTAGGAGTTAGCGAGGAATGGACGCTGAGTGCCATCTGGGGAGTCATGTTCCCCTTTTGGTCAATGAATGGATGGATGGGCCTTGCAAACCTGCCACCAACCCGGAGGAAGAAGGTGTAAATGTTATTGAATGCGCACGAAAGAATGAAATGCATGAAAAGAATGAATGAATGAATGTTAATGAACGATAATGAATTACACGAGGTGTTGGTTGGAGATAATGTACGCCCACTCGCCGGGCCAATAATGACCTAATGTTAATGAATTGTTATAATCCCTTTTGATGATTTCTATTCGCCCACTTGGGAAATTCTTCAAAACCTCACTTGGGATTATAGCTTGCATGTGATTGTTTAAATACTGTCGTATATTATATTATGCCCTGCTTTTATACCCACCAGTCCCTTTTGGATTGAACCCGTTTGGCTTTCACTTGTGTTGTGCAGGTGTCAAGGGAGCTAGGCGGGATTTCGAGTCATAGGTTTTACTTTCGTCTTTTAGCCCTTGTATTTTGGTCTTACACTCACTTATTGCACGTTGGATCATTGTATTGATTAATAATGGAGCGTATTGGTGTTTGAGCCTTGATGGCATTTGATAATGTATATGGACTATTTTTGGAGTTTGATTGCCCATTGTTTATATTATGGCCAGTTATTGCTTCCGCATTTGTAATCACTTTGATTTTATGGTTTAAGGGTTAGCCCGCCTAGCATAGCGTGTGTGTTTATCCCCGTTCGCCGTGACTTAGCTCGAGTATGGATCGTCCATTTCATATTCGGGTCGGGTCTCGGTGCAGGGGATGTGGTACCTTGCGCTCGGGTGCTACATACAAAATCTTTCAACATATCGTTTCATGTGAGGCCAAAAGAAGTGTTCTTTAATCATGTTCAAAGTTTTCAAAAAACCAAAATGCCCCCATCAAACCACCCCCATGAGGCTCACGCACAAGTAATTGACGTAAGGAACAATTAGGTATACACAACTTGTTTTCTCGAAAGAGATATCCTTCTTGAACAAAATATTTATCACAAGGTTTCTATTCACAAGATGCAAAGACTTCGGCAAAATCAGAATCACTCACATCTAATTCCTTAATGTGATCAAATCCCATGAATTTAGTACTAAGGGTAGAGAGAAGAGTGTACCTACGTGATAGTGCATCTGCCACAACGTTGTCCTTACCCTTTTTGTATTGAATCACATAAGGAAACATCTCTATGAACTCAACCCAACAAGCATGCCTCCGGTTCAAGCTCCCTTGCCCCTTCAAGTGCTTCAAGGACTCATGATCCGAGTGAATGATGAATTCTTTTGACCACAAATAGTGCTGCCACGTTTCTAGGGCTCGAACCAAAGCATACAATTCCTTGTCATAGGTGGAATAGTTCAAGGCTGCTCCATTTAATTTCTCACTAAAGTAAGCGATTGGCCTCCATTCTTGCATAAGCACGGCACCTATACCAATACCGGAAGCATCACATTCGATTTCAAAGGTTTTAGAGAAATTTGGTAAAAGTAAAAGAGGAGCTGAACTTAGCTTTGATTTCAACGTTTGAAATGCCTTTTCTTGAGCTTCCCACACTTGAATCCAACACTCTTCTTGATAACTTCCGTCAAAGGAGCTGCAATGGTGCTGAAATTGGGCACAAATCTCCTATAGAATCCGGCTAAACTATGAAAGCTTCGAACTTCCGTAATGGACTTAGGTGTAGCCCACTCTTGAATTGCTTTCACCTTTTCTTCATCTACTTCGATACCGCCTGCGCTTACAACGAATCCAAGAAACACAATTCTATCCATGCAAAAATTACACTTTTTGAGGTTAGCATACAATTTCTCTTTTCTTAACACCTCAAGTACCATTTTCAAATGCTCAACATGTTCATGCAAGTTATGGCTGTAAATTAATATATCATCGAAATAAACGACTACAAACTTGCCAATATAAGCACGTAACACATGATTCATCAATCTCATGAATGTACTAGGTGCATTAGTTAAACCGAAGGGCATTACTAACCATTTATACAATCCATGCTTTGTTTTAAATGCCGTTTTCCATTCATCACCTTCTTGCATGCGTATTTGATGATATCCACTTTTCAAATCAATCTTAGAGAAAATTGTAGAACCATGCAATTCATCAATCATATCATCAAGGCGAGGTATGGGATAACGATACTTTACCGTGATCTTGTTGACAGCCCTACAATCCATGCACATTCGCCAAGTGCCATCCTTTTTAGGCACTAAAAGCACCGGAACTGCACATGGACTCATACTCTCACGTACGTACCCTTTCTCAAGCAATTCCTCGACTTGTTTTTGGAGTTCCTTAGCTTCTTGAGGGGTGCTTCTATATAGGCTGGTTAATTTGGAATTGCAACCCCCGGAATTAGGTCAATTTGGTGCTCTATCCCACGAATTGGAGGCAATCCGGGTGGAATCTCCTCCGAAAACACATCTTTGAACTCCTGCAAAAGAGAGGAAGCAATACTAGGTAGGGGAGGTGTGTCGTTAGAAGATAAGAAGGTCTTCTTATACATCATTATCATCACCAACTTTTCTTTTTTAAAAACACTCTCAATTTCTTTTTCTTTTGTGAGGAAACTCATTTTCTTCTTTTCTTTCTTTTCAACTTCTTTTTTTCCTCCCTTCTCACATTCTTTCTTTTCAACTACTTTTTTCCTCCCTTCTCACAAGCTTTCTTTTCAACTACTTTTTTTTCTCCTTCTTTTTCACATCCACTATTACAATCATTTCGTTTAGAAGAGGCTGAAATAGACTCTTTCAATTGGCATTGTTCTTTGTACACTTGATTGGGTGGTAGAGGTGCCAAAATGATGTTTCGGCCGTCTTTGGTAAAACTATACCTGTTTTTGTATCCATCATGTAATGCCCTCCTATCAAATTGCCACGGCCTCCCAAGCAAAATATGTCCGGCATGCATAGGTACCACATCACAAAGTACTTCATCCGTATATTTACCAATGGAAAAAGAAATGAGAACTTGTTTTGTTACCTTCAACTCACCAAGTTCATTGAGCCATTGGAGCTTGTAGGGTTTCGGATGCTTCAAGGTTTTGAGTCCGAGCCTCTCTACCAACAATTTGCTAGCAACATTCACACAACTCCCTCCATCAATGATCAATCCACACACTCGTTCCCTAACATGAGACCGAGTGTAAAAGATGTTCTCTCGTTGTTGTTCATCCTTGTCCTCTAGGGTGCATGTGTAAAGCCCTAAGGATCACCAAACTTTGCCCTACAACCGCATGCTCAACATCACTCTCCTCATCCGGTGAATCATGGTCTACTTCATGGCCCTCACTTTCAGTTTCAATCTCTCCATTATCTAACATGATCATGGCCTTCTTATTTGGACATTGGAACATAATATGGCCTGATCCATGACACTTGAAACATTTAATATCACGAGAGCGTTGAGTAGAAGTATTACCTTTCTCAAATGATCCCTTAGCCACGGGGTCGATCCTCTTTAGGTTTGGGCTATTTTTCGGGTGCTTTTGAAGTAGAAGTCCACTTAGCTTTAGAAGGGTTTTGTTCATCACGTTTAGTAACCGTACGCCCCTTCTTGAGTTGCCTTTCAACTTTGATAGCCATATGAACCACTTCATCAAGTTCAACATAGTGATGAAGCTCTACTATGTTTGCAATCTCTCGGTTGAGACCACATATGAACCGACCCATAGTTGCCTCTCGGTCTTTCTCCACATTTGTCCTAATCATGGCCATCTCCATTTCTTCGTGGTACTCCTCTACGGTCTTGAATCCTTGCCTCAAGCTTTGTAATTTGAGGTGTAAGTCACGGTAGTAATAAGGAGGTACAAAACGTTTCCTTAAGGCCACTTTCATATCATTCCAATTATCAATAGGATACTCACCACTTCTTCTCCTATTTAGCATCAATTAATCCCACCATACAATGGCATATTCCGTGAAGGACACGGCTGCAAGCTTAACCTTCTTTTCCTCTGAGTAGTTATGACACTCAAACACCATTTCCACTTTTCTCTCCCATTCAATATAGGCCTCCGGATCAATTTGCCCTTTAAATGAAGGAATAGAGAGTTTAATAGAACCAAGATTGTTATCAATTCCCTCTCTTCGCCTACGTGGCTGATGGTGCCTTAGTCGTCTTTGTTCCCTTCTTGAGGATGCACTTGAGGCTGCCTCATCAAAGGAATCATCCTCAAATTCATTCCGTGGATTATGTTGCCTTTGATTTGCCCTTCCGTTTTGAATTTGAGTCATCCTTTCATCATTTTGATCCAAACGGTCTCGGATCTCATTGAATTGAAAATTTATTCGTTCAAATTGTTGTTGCATAGCTGGTAATGTAAAAGCTAGGTCCATTGGAGGTTGATTTTCGGCCATATTGTACCTGCAAAACAAAGGTTAGCAAAAACACCTCACAAACACTCCCTTACGTGTTTACACTCTTTTGGTGTTCACTCCCCTCGTGTATCACTCAAATTATAGCTTTTTTTCCCCTCTACTAGGCTCACAATCTCACGCCTTTTCCCACTCTTTACTCTCAATTCTTTGAACAAAGTCACAAGAAGTTTCAAATTCCTCAACCAAATAATCCCTTAAGATGAATCAAGGGTGCGAAAAACTGACACAAATGGACAGTTTAAATGATACAAACAAACGTATCTATGTGATTGAATATTACCGAAACAAAGCTGCCCTCTTTTTTTTTTTTTGTGTATGCGTTTTTAAGCCTTTTCTTAAAGATCTTCTCCTTTTATTTTTTTTTTGTTTTTTGCAGCCAAAATAACAAGAGCAACGAAATTACACAAAAATAAAGATAAGGATAAGTAACCTTGTATGGAAACCTAAGCTCTTGATACCAAATGATACGAACTCCACGTACTTGCCGTGAAAACCTATACCAATACTTGGAGTTCTTGATTTTCGATCATCCACTTCAAGGTTAAAATTGAGGAGTGTGACCCGTTTGCTATAATGAGCAAGGAACCAACACTATCAGATTTGAAAAGTAATGCAACCCGTCGACTATAATGAGTCGGGAAATGACATTATCCGGTGGAGGGTTTGAAACCCTAATGACGTCCAGCTAAGAACTAGAGAGTTTAACTCACTTGAATCACAATTCATTAAGAGTTGACTGAAAAAAATAAAATACAAGGCTGGAATATAAAGATGCATGCATGGGAATTCTAGGGGACAATTCAGAATTCAAAGAGACAAGCTATTCTCGTCACTTTCCTAGTTGGTTAAAAAAAATGGGCTTAACCTAATCTAAATGCATGGAAAATAAATAAAAAGATGGCCAAAAGTATAATATAATAGTTCAGGGCCAAATTACAATAAACTTAACACAATTTGGGCTTAAAATTCAATCACTAAGACGTTGAAACAAGGTGGATTGGATCCAGCTAAATACTTGTCTTCTTGGAGCTCATCTTGAGTTATTTGGATCAAAAGAGATTGAACTTCTTGTTGCATTCTTTTGGACCGTGACCTCGTGATAGGTCCAACATAACTTGGTTCATCTTGAATTGTGATCATATCAACATTTGGATCAAAGTGTGGCCTTGTCTTATGATTCACATCAACACATGTAACGTGGGCTGAAAGTCCTCACTGAGGAGGGCCTTGCAGCCACACAATACACTAAGAAACAAGTTCTTAGTTCACTGATTGCTTAAATTGCTTCTATCATCATTTTAGACCCTTTT
The DNA here is from genome assembly GCA_037501455.1 of Lantana camara. Lineage (NCBI taxonomy): Eukaryota > Viridiplantae > Streptophyta > Magnoliopsida > Lamiales > Verbenaceae > Lantana > Lantana camara. The sequence goes on from CM074865.1 coordinate 48,059,679, forward strand.
TGCTCAATCTTAGATGATGCTGTAGCATAGTTTATCAAATTAGTTGATAACTTAAGAGAGCATCCTTGAGACGGACTAAAAGGTAATGATGATTAGTTCTTCTTCTAAACCTATTGAGGTAAAGGCATCTAGGCGAAAGAAGAAGAAACCCTTAAAACCCGATGGAGGGGTGAGAGAAGGGGAGGCCTAAAAGAAAGTTCAGACTTTAGCTATGACGCCCCGTATTCTCGAAGGGCGTCCTGACGATATTAACAAGTAAGTCTCTACACTTATGTGTGTTTAATTTAAGAGTTCTTGAATTATGTGATTTAATGTAAATCCAATTTAATATGTGTTCATTCGAATTATTCTAAGATTAATTGCCAACTTGATTAATTACGCGCATATTTAACCCTAACTGTCTAATTGGATTTAATTTAAATTTATTCCATGAAATAATTGTCAAGTTGATTTTAAATCCATCATGTTACTTAACTTGTTTAATTTCGGTTTACTTGAATTCCTTGAGATTAATTGTCAATCATATGTTTACGAAGTGTCGTTAAATTGTACGAAAGGTTTCTAAAATTAAATTGAATTAAACTCTAATTGGTAAATCTATCTCTTTCATTTTAATTTATAAAATTAATTCGGAGCTTGAATGTTTGTTCGTAACTTTACCAATTTTATTTACGATTATTTGTACGCGCTATTACTTGCTACGCGATAAGGATACCTGGTTGTATATAGCTTGTGTACAAGACACATTTCTCCCAATCTCCTTTCTCTCTCTCTCTCTCTCTCTCCCGAGGGTTACTATGCGCGGCTTCGGTTACGAGCCCATAACTCGATCGTTTCTCGACGGAATTCAACAAACGAATAGTCCATTTCGATTATCTCGGCGAGACCGACGCAAGAGTACCAATTTCACAACCTAATGATGAATGGTGGTGGAGTTATGGCCGGATTTCAGTAGCAGCGGCGGAGCTGTCAGACCGCCGCCACTTCGCCGGCGTTCCGCGGCGGTTTTCGGCCACCTCCTTGTTACACGCGCCACATGCCCAGAAAGTAGACTTCTAGGCGCTTCGTTTGACGTCGGCGGCACGGCCATCGGAGCAGAGACGGCGCTGCACGCGCCGCCCAAATCTCGCGGCGACGGCGCGAGTTACTGTAGCGGCGGGTTTCGCCGCCTTCCGGCGGTGATTTTCGACGGGGCTTGATGGTTTCCAAGGTTTTTCGACCCCCTGAGTTCATTTCCGGCATCAATTTCACCAGATCTTGGCCGTAGGTGGTGGTTTCGGCGACGTGGGCGGCGGCCGAAACTTCGGCGGCCAACGGGGGCCTTTTCCGGCCATCTTTTGGCCTCGGGCTCTTCATGAAAGTTGTTCGGAACGAACTAGTGGCTTGTGATCAGGCGACTCTAGATTCTGTGGTTTGGCGGCGGATCGCTGCGGCAAAGTGGCGGTGCAACGGCGGCGCTAGCTCCGAGGATTTTTCCGGCGATGTAACGCCCCGAGTTTTCAAACGTGCAGGTAAGCGTGACGTGCGCATTTATATTTAATTATATGATTTTATATTTTGATTTGTTAATTGAATTTGTTTATAATTTGATTATTTGTTTAAAAATTTCTTATGATTGTCTATTTGAACTATGAATATGTGATCGGATTTGGGAAAATGTGAATTTCGTGAGTGTGGTGCTAATTGAATGAAATTACGTGTTCCGTGTAATCCGTGGGCTTGATTGTAATGTATTTGAATGTTTTGGACTCAATTAGAAATTGAGTTTGGGCTTAATTGCCACTTTTTGAAAGTTTAGGGACCTAATTGTATTATAGGCAACCCTGAACGGTTTTCGCGATATCTTGAGCTCCGGACCTCGAAATCGAGATCCGTAACCGGCGTTGAACTCGTTTCGACGTTACCTATCCCTTGAGCTCGACCTTGTATCTTTTTGGTATCATTTGAACCTTCGACAATGAACCGTTTCATAACCTCGACTTTATAACTTGTTGAACCTTTTCTTAAACGAACCGGACTTGGACCAACCCGTATCCTACCCATTTCTCTACTAGATATCAGCATTCCTATCCCTTCCTACCCATTTTTGATCGATCAAAATCAGCCAAGGCAAGAGCAAGGAAGAGAAGCCAATAAACCCTCCATTTTTATCATCCAAGCTTTGAGCTCAAGCTTAACCAATCCTCCATCTTCTTCCAAGGTAATTGGTGATTTAGAACCTCCATCTCCTCCTCTATATTTTCATCTAATTGAAGCATGATAGAAGTTGAGGATTCATGTATTTGAATATATGAGGATGAATTGAGGGTTTGGGTTGGATCATTGGTTTTGATGGTTTAAAGTGAAACTTGATGCTTGATAAATGATTTTTATGAGTTTCCTATCATACTTACATGTTTAAATTCAAGGTTTGATGATTAGAGCATGATATGCCATTGTTGAAGCTTGAAAACTTCCTTGGATGAAAGCTTGTTTTGGGTGGTCATTTGCTAAATTTAAGTGTGCATTCTTATATATATGAGTGAGATATGTGAATCGCATGAATAATATGGATTAAACTCTTGTCTAAGTGTTGTTGGAGAGCTTCTTGGTGGCTGCTCTATTTTTGTAAGCTTTTCCCTCGAGTAACAGAGCTGTTACTCTGTTATCTCTTTCAAAACGATGAGCTGACACGGCCGTGTCAGCTTTGAACTGAAAATAGACACGGCCGTGTTGGGCTCTCGACTTTGATTTTTTTCAGATTTTAACCTCGGACACGGTCGTGTCCAAATTCTTTGAAAACTCAACACGGCCGTGTCAAGCCCTCGACTTTGAATTTTCTGATTTTTAAACCTCGGACACGGCCGTGTCCATTTTCCTTTGAAACTCAACACGGCCGTGTCATTTGAATTGGCAGCCTTGAGAAATCTCTTTTCTTGCTTGAATTGCATGCGTGGCTCGTAATTGTGGGTTATATTGAACGTGACTCTAATTTAGCTTTGTTATGATTGTTATATTAATGCAAGTTTGGAAGTTATGATCGGTTATATGTTTTAAGACCTTAATAGTGCACATGAACATGTCCATTATATTTGATTTATGGGTTCATATCATAACCATGGCATTGCCGAGCGTCTTATTTGGTCATATGAGTCTCACTTCACCTGTTTTGCACAGATTTTGATTCCTTTGGAGACGAGGCCGGTCATTGAGGCTCGTGTGTTCTTCTTTTGCCGTTCGAGGTGGGTTTTTCTTCTACTTAGCTATCTGACCCTATAAGTACCTTAACGTGAAAAGTTTTCGACCAAAATGTATATATATATAGAGTCATTTTCAAGGAGTAAATGTTTGCAACGTAAAGCCCTTATTTTATAAATCCTACCAAATGTTTTGGCGAGAAAGAAAGAATGAATGTTATGCACGAATGGGGCCCAGGGACTTAGTGTGAGTGGCTATCCGGGGAGGCATGGGCCGACGGTGATCCCTCACATTAGTTCCACCAATTTAACGGCGTAACCGGACCTCGTTAGGAGTTAGCGAGGAATGGACGCTGAGCACCATCTGGGGAGTCATGTTCCCCTTTTGGTCAATGAATGGGTGGTCGGGTCTTGCAAACCCGTCACCAAACCGGAGGAAGAAGGCATAAATGTTAATGAGTGTGCACAAAAGAATGATTGCATGAACAGAATGAATGAAAGAATGTTTAATGATTTACACGAGGAGTTGGTTGGAGATAATGCACGCCCACTCGCCGGGCTAATAATGACCTAATGTTAATGATTCGTTATAATCCCTTTTGATGATTGTTATTCACCCACTTTGGGAAATTCTTTAAAACCTCACTTGGGATTATAGCTTGCATGTGATTGTTTAATTATCGTCATATATACTATCTATGCCCTGTTTTATACCCACTAGTCCCTTTTGGACTGAACCGTTTCGGTTTTCAGTTATTTTGTGCAGGTGTTGAGGAGCTAGGCGGGAATACGAGTCCTAGGTCTTGCATTCGTCTCTAGCTTTTACATTTTGGAGTTACACTTGCATACTCGTACTTTTGATTATTGTATATGAATGTTATTTTGGGCCGTGATGGCATATGGATGTTGATTATGATTTGGAGCGTACTTGTATTGAGTTTTATCTCCCATGGACTTAAATGTTGGTACTTAGAGCATAGAGCTCAATATATGGAATAACTGTTGGTACCTAGAGCCTATAGCTCAACCTATGATATATGATTTATTGCTTCCGCTTTTATGTTATTCTGCTACTCTGGTTGTTGTGGTTATTGGGGTTTAAGTGATAGGCTAGTCCCGCCTGGCTTAGTGTGTGTGTGTGTCCCCGTTCGCTATGATTCAGCACGTGTATGGAAATCCATTTCATATACGGGCCGGGTCATGGTGCGGGGAATGTGGTACCTTGCGCTTGGGTGCTACATCCTTAAGTGGTATCAGAGCTTAGGGTTGCAAAACCCGGGCTCTCGTGTCGTGTGAGTCTGTCTAGGTCGTTCGGCTTAGGAACTACTTGACTATGTATTGCATATACATCTCTTTTGTGCTTGATTGATTCAAATTGCGGATTTTGGTTGAATTAATTGCATTATCATGCATGAGCTAAGCCTAGCACGCATTTCAGTATTTATTGACAGGATGCCTCCACGTAGACACCGTGATCGATCTCCAGGACGACGTCATCATCGAAATCGTACCCCTACACCTCCACCTCCACAGCCACCACCGGCCGAGGCCTTTGTTAATTCAGTTATCAACATTATAGACCAGAGGCTTCGAGATTATAACCTGCACCTCCGGCACCACCTGCACCTGCGGTACCACAAGAGACACCTATTTCGGTTATACTTAGGGAGTTTCAGAACCAAAGACCTCCCAAGTTCTTCAAGGGAAATGATGCGCAGGCGGAGATGTGGTTGAAGGAAGTCGAGAGGATATGGGAACTCATTCCATGTGAGTCCCGAGAGAAGGCTCGATGCACCCTTACTTTAATACAAGGGGAAGCCTACTCATGGTGGGAAAGCGCAAGGATAGTGTTGGAAGCAGCTGGAGAAGAGATTAACTGGGAAGTATTTATACGGGAATTCAAGAATAAGTTCATCCTTCCCTCCTCCAGTACTCGAAGATTGAGGGAATTCACCGAATTGAAGCAAGGATCTAGATCTGTGGCCGAGTACATTTCGGATTATGAGAGATTGTCCCGTTATGCACCTAACATAGCAGGTGATGATTTCCACAATGCTATGCAATTTATTCAGGGACTTCGACCAGACATTCAGGCAGCTCTTGAGGCGGTTAGCACGAGTACCTGGGCGAAGGCTACTTCGAAAGCCTTAAAGGTGGAAGATTCTGTCAATGCTAGAAGGCCAGCTTATCGTCAGGGACAAGGGTCAGGATCCGGCTGGGGATTCAACAAAGGGAAGAGGCCGATGACTTTATCAACTCCACCACCAAAAGGACCTTTCAAGAAGCCTAGAATTGGAGGTCCAAGTGCACCTGTTCCACGACCACCTCAGGCTCCACCGGCTCCTAAGGGATCTCGCAATGATCAGCCTCCGTGTACTTATTGTGGATAGCCAACCCATTCTTACAACAATTGCCGAAAGAGATTGAGGTTGTGCTTGATATGTGGAAAGGGGGATCATATGGCTTTCTCATGCCCGGACAAGACTCCCGGATATCAAGCTGGGGCTCCGAGACCGATGGTTCAGGCACGAGCTTATGCCCTTGAGGGTGTGGAGCTGAAAGTTGAAGCTGATCCAAATGTTGTGGTGGAAGGTACCGTTTGCATTCATAACACGAACATTCACGCATTATTCGATCCGGGTGCCACTCATTCTTTTATATCTTCTGATTTATGTGCCCCTCTGTGCTTATCTGTTACTTGTTCAAATTCTTGTTATTTTGTGAGTTCGCCTCTTGGAGGTAGTTTGCAGACAGATCAGGTTGTGAGGGGTTGTTCAGTGTTGATAGAAGGGAAAGATTATCCGGCAGATTTCATCGTGATGACTATAAAGAAGTATGGGGTAATCTTCAGGATGGGGTTGTATCGGCACCGGGCCGAAGTGGATTGTTTTAAGAAGAAGATAAAATTGGGTGATGAGTTGATTGGAGAAGTTGGGTTGAAGAATATACCTCTATTGTCGTTTATAGAAGCTCGTAAGCTGATGAAGGATGGAGCCACGGGATTTATAGCCTATCTCCTTAATAAACCCAATGATCAATCAAGTTTTGAGGAGACGGCTGTGGTAAAGGAATATCCCAATGTATTTCCAGAGAATTTGGGTTCTCTACCACCGGATCGGGAGATTGAATTTGTTGTTGATTTATATCTAGGATCAGAACCCTATTCCAAGACTTCTTACAGAATGGCTCCGGCGGAGTTGAAAGAGTTGAAGGTTCAGTTGGAGGAATTACTTAAGATTGGTTATATTCGACCGAGTTCATCTCCGTGGGGTGCTCCGGTTCTCTTCGTCAAGAAGAAAGATGGGTCGTTGAGAATGTGTATAGATTACCGGGAGCTTAATCGGATGACTATCAAGAATAAGTACCCGTTGCCCCACATCGAGGATTTATTTGATATGCTGCAAGGTTCGGGGATCTATTCGAAATTGGATTTAAGGTAAGGTTACTACCAACTGAAAATCCGGGAAGAGGATATACCCAAGACAGGATTCAATACCTGGTATGGACATTACGAGTTCGTAGTGATGCCTTTTGGTTTGACGAATGCCCCTGCAGCATTTATGGATATGATGCATCGGATTTTTCGGACGTACTTGGATAAATTTGTAGTGATCTTCATTGATGATATTCTCGTGTATTCCAAGACTCCGGAGGATCATGCTAGGCATCTCAAGTTGGTGTTGGAAACGTTGAGAGAGCACCGGTTATACGCCAAGTTTAGTAAGTGTGAATTTTGGATCGACCGGGTTGCTTTTCTAGGCCATATTATCTCGAGTAAAGGTTTAGAAGTTGATCCTTCAAAGATCGAGACAATCACTCAATGGCAGAGTCCGAAGAATGCTTCCGAGGTAAGAAGTTTCTTGGGATTGGCAGGCTATTATCGACGGTTTGTGAAGGATTTTTCAAAGATAGCCGGTCCTTTAACTCGATTAACGAAGAAGGAAGCAAAATTTGAGTGGGATGAGGCATGTGAGGCGAGTTTTCAACTCTTAAAGGAAAAATTAACCACTGCACCGGTATTAGCACTTCCCGAGGGCACTGAAGGATACATGGTTTATACGGACGCCTCGAAAGAAGGGTTGGGATGTGTTTTGATGCAGAAGGGTAAGGTGATAGCTTATGCCTCGAGGAAATTAAAGGATCATGAGCAGAATTATCCTACTCACGATCTTGAGCTTGTGGCAGTGATCTTCGCTTTGGGAAAGTGGAGACACTATCTTTACGGAGTGTCTTTTGAGATCTTTTCCGACCACAAGAGTCTTCAGTATTTGTTCTCTCAAAAGGAATTGAACAAGAGACAGAGGAGATGGATGGAGATGTTAGCGGATTATGAGTGTACGATTCGTTACCATCCCGGAAAAGCTAATGTGGTCGCGGATGCACTTAGCAGGAAGGCTAGTGTGTCTAGTGTGGAAGTGGAAGTTGGAGAAGAACCTAAATCTTTCAAGCTGAGAGCTAGTATACAGAATGTCATGGTTCAACCGGATCTTCAACAGAGGTTGTTTGAAGTGCAAGGAGTGGACTCCGAGGTTCAGAGATTAGTGCAGAAAGCTAGAAATGTAACACCCCGTACACGTGGAGGTGCCACACCCCCGCACTATAGATCAATTCACATACGAAATGACCAATCCATACATGAACCAACCTATAGCGAACGGGTGACAATGCAATACTCGACAAGCTAGGCGGGATAACTAAAACGTGCAATAAGATAAAGCGGAAGCATAAAGTAAACACTATCGCTTATTTCCATTTGTCCAATCATGACATTTCTCGTTTACCAAATAAAATATATTTCAAATTATCATATCAATACATTATCATCTCCAATTTAACAATAACAATAACTACAATTCCATAATAAATAAATACACGAACCACGGATGACATGACTACATGAACTGCACTCGACTCGACTCAACTCCCGCCTAGCACGCACCTGCAGTAACCTGAAAGGTGGAGGTGTCAGTCTGTGAAGACCGAGTGAGGGGTTTAAATACATATTAGCGCAGATAACATGCAAATTATATTCTCGGGTAAAGATTTGTAAAAGATAAATATATGAGTTCAATAATAATGTAGCTTCGCCCGAGAATACAACTATCAATATTAAATACTTGTTCTTTTCATGCAATCGATAAACATGCTCGCTTGCTTGATAATCATTAGGTGATCACGCAATTCAATTATCGTGCAATCATGCAATAGTGTAATCACTTAGCACGTTCATGGAATGGAGTTCATGCACTTATTACATGGCTGGCTTGCAACATGATAGGGTTGTTTCTCCTGTGGTTGGACGGACAACCACCAGCTCGAAAACCAGCCCAGCGCCCTCCCTAAAGAGAACCTGGCCAGGAGAACACGGGTACACGATAGGCCTTTGTTCTTCTTGTGGTTGGACGGACAACCACCGGCTCTAAGACCGGTCCAGCGCCCTCACTAAGGAGAACCTGGCCAAGAGAACACACGAACACGATACGATATTGTTCTTCCTGTGATTGGACGGACAATCACCGGCCCGAGGACCGGTCCAGCGCCCTCACTAGGGAGGACCTGGCCAGGAGAACACACGAACACGATACAGTATTGTTCTTCCTGTGATTGGACGGACAATCACCGGCCCGAGGACCGGTCCAGCGCCCTCACTAGGGAGGACCTGGCCAGGAGAACACATGGCTTGCTTTCATGACATGAAATGCTTGATTCATGCACACTAACATAACCTACTTGCTCTATTCATGAACAATAACATGCTTGGAATAATAAGAGCTTTCATAAAACTATAAATATAAATACCTTTGGGCCAAAAACCACGTAAAGGTTATACGGGTTCTATATAACTAGAAATTAAACCTCACCTGATAGGCGACACACGACTCGTGAATGCGTGAACGTACTCATGATCCACAATCTCCGCCCTGGAGAATAACTGGACAAGAAACGGGACAATGTACATGCATGAGACCACAATTCAAGCATATTATTCATATAATGACGCACGGCATGATCATACACGAGACATCGAGCAATACACAATGTAGCATGATAACATGTTGTTTCGACATATAATCAATCATATAATAGCAATTCGGGTTCAAATAAGCCATTGGAACGAGGGGCTAAAAGTGTAATTTTGTGCAGAAACTTTCTGCACTTCCAGTGGCTTGGGAACGGCCGTTCCAGGCTTTAGTACAAAATGGGAAGGGCCATTCCCCAGTCCCGAAGTGCTCCCCGAAGATGGGAACGGCCGTTCCGGCTTGCAAGCCAAAATGGGAACGGTCGTTCCCGTCCTCGCCGCCCTGCAACTATTCAAATTATGGGAACGGCCGTTCCCTGTTTACAAAGGGAACGGGAAGGGCCGTTCCCATTTTACAGAAGATGCAGCAGAACAGGGGAGAAAACAGGGGAGCACGAAAACACCACAAATCTCCACACCACTCACATAATTCAGTTCCAACCATTATAATTCATGAAAGTAATTAAGTACACATGCTTAAAGTGCAATAAAACCTAATAAAAACACTTGTTTCATGCTTGATCATGCCAAATTCATCAATTAAACCTATAAGAATCTTATGAGCAATCAAGCTCCAATCTTCATGATTTCAAGTGATACATACATAAATCACCCCCCACATCACAATATATGCATCATATCAACTCATGGAATGAAAGGAATCTTAACCCTAGCTTCACATGTTAATTCAAGAAATCATATATCTCCATCTCTACCTGGAAAGAAAATAGAAGAAGAAGATGATGAAGCTAGCATGATGAATGAGCTCCCAAAACCATATTTCTCTTGATAAACTTGATGAATTTGATGAAATCTCCTCTTCCCTTTTTGGAGGTTTTGGTTCGGTGGAGGAAGGAAGCAAAATGAGATGATTGGCATGAAATGAAGATGATGGTTGTAGAAGAGATGCATATATCGATACACTTGGGGAAATATGTGGTATTTATGATGCAATCCTCCAACTCCATAAATCATGCAATTAAGTGTATCAAGTTTGGAAAATGATCACTTTAGTCCCCTAATATTTTCATGCAATTAAGTCCTTAAAGAAAAGGAAATGAGCACTTAAGGACAATTTGGCAATTAATTCAAATTGGACAATTAATTCATGTAACAATTAAATTCCATTCATACAAGAATTCTCAAATGAAATGAATTCCATACAATTTCCACGTAATCATGTTGAAACCAATTATAAGAATTAATATAACACGATTAAATTAATCAAACAAAAATAATAAAATAAAGTCCTAACGCTCGAAACCCACACGTGTCTAGCGTACCTGACTGTCTGAAAATCGGGGCGTTACAACTCTCTCCCCCTTAAGAGAATCCGTCCTCGGATTCCTTGTCCTGAATTCTTGGAATTTAATTGGCTCTTACGTGTTCATCCCACGCGGGTTAGCTACTCCCCGTCAGGGATTAGTTTGAAAGAGATCTTCATTCCACCAAGTCTTCCAATGGTTGAGATCACGGCCCTCAACTTTCGGAGTCTAATCACTCGAGAGAAAATCTAACCTTCCACTAAAACAAGTTGACAAGTAGTAGAAAATACTGAGAGTGCCCCACCTCTCAAACAATTAACGAGAGAACCCCGTCTCTCAAGCAAGTAACAAGAGAACCCCGTCTCCTGACAACCCTGAGAGAATCCCCGTCTCTCCCGCACATGAAATAAAAGTTCAAGCGAGCACGTAGATAAAATTGTAAATATCACACAAGGCTCACATAAAACTTTATAATTTACAAATAATGGTTCATGTAAACAAGTAATAACAATCAAAGAATTGTATCCGGGAACAATGAAATAATACTGATAAACAAGGAATCACGTACCAAAATAATAAAATAATAATTAAGTAATGATGCACGTGGTATACATGATTGAGTGTACCGTTCACCGAGGATTGGAGTTCTGGAACTGAATTAATTCGGTTGAATACTCGATTCTTTACTTGAGAATTTTCTTGCTTTGGCACCGTTACGGTTCAACATTCCCATTTCTGATAGCCGCCTCTACCCTCGTGCTATTTTCTGACATAATCCGTAAATCATCATTAATCACCACATCTTCAGACCCGTTTTAATTCCAGGTTGGCCAGTTGAACTCTTCTTGCACTGATTCTCACATTTACTTTCTGGTTTCAGAAGTGAGAATAACCCTGGTTTTCTTGTTAGAGAGTAATTGCCCATTCAAGCTTGAAAGACTGACTTTGTGTTCCCCGCAAGCTTTTATCCGTTTTACAGAGAGAACAACTTTTACCATTTCCTTGACCTTGTAATTGAAGTGAAGCATTTCCCGAAGCAAAGATCTTAATCTCTTTATTTGAAATCCGAACGTTGGGCTCTTATTCTCTTAGTAAATAGCAAGGTGGATATGTACCATAAGGGAATCAAGGTCGTCATCCCGTGAGAGTAATTCAGCACGCACACTTGTATAGGTACCGAAAAATGAAGTTCTAGTGAAACGTCTTCCATTTGATCCCTGAAATTTGATAACATACCCAACACTCTGCGATATATCTTGAAGGAAAGGATCGTTCAATCTTCCATCTTTCTGAAGTGTTCATGGTAAACTGGTATCTTTATGGAGGCGCCAGCGACAGCACGGATGAGAGCACGATGTGCTATCACAGGCATCTCTAGGGTATAAGTAACAACTTCGTAAGAAAACTCTTGTCAGAGTTAACCTACCAAAACTTGAAATTGGTTCCGGATATCACCCCAAACTGAAACCTTTCTATTTACTGAGTCAAATGATATCTTGAGACTATCGGGGAACTGCGGACTGTGTACTCACTTTTAGGAAGATAATAACGGAACAAAAGTATTGTCGATGATGGGACTTTTCTTTGTGTAAGAGGGAGAAAAGCTTAAATTATTGAAGACTTCTTTCACATGGTTCTGATAAAGGATTCCTGCCTCTCCTGAATGTTGTCCAGCTTCTGATTTAATTCATTCCCAGACCGGCTCTCCCCCTTAAGAAAATAGAATTTTCTTATTCTTTAAATGTGTTCCGTCCTTTCCCACTTGCAAGCTTCTCTGCTGATCTAATTCCCGTAACCTTTTCCTCGTCTTACTTGTCATTGATCAAGATTTTGGTTAGTGATTCTTTTCTAATCTTTCCGTTAAAGACATATCCCGCTTGAAATTCCCTGACTGTCACCACTCTGATTTGATATTAAATTTTCCAATATCCTACAATCACCTAATACTTCCCGGGACTTGACATTTACAAGGTTAATACCAAAACCCCAGGTAGAAAAAGTTCATTCTCCTATACATACTGAAATTCCAAAATGCTAAGCAATTCCTGAAGGTTGAAAGACCCACTGAACATTTATCTGCTTGAACTTATCATCATTTTCCAGTTTCCCAAAATTTTCCAATATTTACTTCACACCTCCTGCTCTTACCGAATCCCGAACAAATTCTTCTCACAGCCCCAAAATTTTTCTAAACTCTCAATCCAAATCAAATAACCCGGTTACCACCATGGTACCCACTGATTCAAAATCTCTTCCTTAAAATTCAAGTTGTAGAAATAGGGGCAAGAATTGTGCAGAACATCCGAAAAGCCTATTGACAATAACCGCTAAATAATGCATGATGATTAGAGTGTCAATGCACATCACATACCTATTAGCAATTTAAGTGCGACATGTTGGAACATTTATATTAATTTAAAAATATCCTTGTAAGTAAAACAATTTAAATGCTTCAACTAATTTAGGCATATACTTTGTGCATCAAGTAGGTAATTTCAGTAACATCTATAACAATATTCCGTAATAAGAAGCAATTTAATTAACAATTATGATGCACGTGCTTATGAATGCATTGAAGAACCTGGCACCGTAAAAAGGTTAGACTCGATTCCAGCGTCCATTCATTGTTGGCCGAATTGCACTTGGTTCGAGCAGTTGATCAGTCTCTTAATATTTCAAAATCCTCCGGCCTTGATTTATATATTTCTCGAAACCTGTCACTCACAACTCGATTGAAACTAAATGCATGCGGATAAGACGTGCTCATGTCACATAGTTGTCACATAATTAGTATCGATAACGAGAATTTAATATAAAATGCAACAAGTAATTCATCAATATTTAAAATAAAACACGTTGATCACATAATTTCCAGCAATTCTAGATCACTCAACTGGCACTTAATAACATGAATTAATACAAAGTACAAGCTATCAAGTATTTCAGGTAATTCAAAGAGTCCAAGTAGCTAAGTAATTTCAAATAATATGCAAGACTCTCAGATTACCAAGTAATTCCTACGCCGTACGACCTAGACTCGACACGACACGACACTAGAACCTCGGTTTTGCAACCGGGCTCTGATACCACCTTAGATGTAACACCCCGTACACGTGGAGGTGCCACACCCCCGCACTATAGATCAATTCACATACGAAATGACCAATCCATACATGAACCAACCTATAGCGAACGGGTGACAATGCAATACTCGACAAGCTAGGCGGGATAACTAAAACGTGCAATAAGATAAAGCGGAAGCATAAAGTAAACACTATCACTTATTTCCATTTGTCCAATCATGACATTTCTCGTTTACCAAATAAAATATATTTCAAATTATCATATCAATACATTATCATCTCCAATTTAACAATAACAATAACTACAATTCCATAATAAATAAATACACGAACCACGGATGACATGACTACATGAACTGCACTCGACTCGACTCAACTCCCGCCTCGCACGCACCTGCAGTAACCTGAAAGGTGGAGGTGTCAGTCTGTGAAGACCGAGTGAGGGGTTTAAATACATATTAGCGCAGATAACATGCAAATTATATTCTCGGGTAAAGATTTGTAAAAGATAAATATATGAGTTCAATAATAATATAGCTTTGCCCGAGAATACAACTATCAATATTAAATACTTGTTCTTTTCATGCAATCGATAAACATGCTCGCTTGCTTGATAATCATTAGGTGATCACGCAATTCAATTATCGTGCAATCATGCAATAGTGTAATCACTTAGCACGTTCATGGAATGGAGTTCATGCACTTATTACATGGCTGGCTTGCAACATGATAGGGTTGTTTCTCCTGTGGTTGGACGGACAACCACCAGCTCGAAAACCAGCCCAGCGCCCTCCCTAAAGAGAACCTGGCCAGGAGAACACGGGTACACGATAGGCCTTTGTTCTTCTTGTGGTTGGACGGACAACCACCGGCTCTAAGACCGGTCCAGCGCCCTCACTAAGGAGAACCTGGCCAAGAGAACACACGAACACGATACGATATTGTTCTTCCTGTGATTGGACGGACAATCACCGGCCCGAGGACCGGTCCAGCGCCCTCACTAGGGAGGACCTGGCCAGGAGAACACACGAACACGATACAGTATTGTTCTTCCTGTGATTGGACGGACAATCACCGGCCCGAGGACCGGTCCAGCGCCCTCACTAGGGAGGACCTGGCCAGGAGAACACATGGCTTGCTTTCATGACATGAAATGCTTGATTCATGCACACTAACATAACCTACTTGCTCTATTCATGAACAATAACATGCTTGGAATAATAAGAGCTTTCATAAAACTATAAATATAAATACCTTTGGGCCAAAAACCACGTAAAGGTTATACGGGTTCTATATAACTAGAAATTAAACCTCACCTGATAGGCGACACACGACTCGTGAATGCGTGAACGTACTCATGATCCACAATCTCCGCCCTGGAGAATAACTGGACAAGAAACGGGACAATGTACATGCATGAGACCACAATTCAAGCATATTATTCATATAATGACGCACGGCATGATCATACACGAGACATCGAGCAATACACAATGTAGCATGATAACATGTTGTTTCGACATATAATCAATCATATAATAGCAATTCGGGTTCAAATAAGCCATTGGAACGAGGGGCTAAAAGTGTAATTTTGTGCAGAAACTTTCTGCACTTCCAGTGGCTTGGGAACGGCCGTTCCAGGCTTTAGTACAAAATGGGAAGGGCCATTCCCCAGTCCCGAAGTGCTCCCCGAAGATGGGAACGGCCGTTCCGGCTTGCAAGCCAAAATGGGAACGGTCGTTCCCGTCCTCGCCGCCCTGCAACTATTCAAATTATGGGAACGGCCGTTCCCTGTTTACAAAGGGAACGGGAAGGGCCGTTCCCGTTTTACAGAAGATGCAGCAGAACAGGGGAGAAAACAGGGGAGCACGAAAACACCACAAATCTCCACACCACTCACATAATTCAGTTCCAACCATTATAATTCATGAAAGTAATTAAGTACACATGCTTAAAGTGCAATAAAACCTAATAAAAACACTTGTTTCATGCTTGATCATGCCAAATTCATCAATTAAACCTATAAGAATCCTATGAGCAATCAAGCTCCAATATTCATGATTTCAAGTGATACATACATAAATCACCCCCCACATCACAATATATGCATCATATCAACTCATGGAATGAAAGGAATCTTAACCCTAGCTTCACATGTTAATTCAAGAAATCATATATCTCCATCTCTACCTTGAAAGAAAATAGAAGAAGAAGATGATGAAGCTAGCATGATGAATGAGCTCCCAAAACCATATTTCTCTTGATAAACTTGATGAATTTGATGAAATCTCCTCTTCCCTTTTTGGAGGTTTTGGTTCGGTGGAGGAAGGAAGCAAAATGAGATGATTGGCATGAAATGAAAATGATGGTTGTAGAAGAGATGCATATATCGATACACTTGGGGAAATATGTGGTATTTATGATGCAATCCTCCAACTCCATAAATCATGCAATTAAGTGTATCAAGTTTGGAAAATGATCACTTTAGTCCCCTAATATTTTCATGCAATTAAGTCCTTAAAGAAAAGGAAATGAGCACTTAAGGACAATTTGGCAATTAATTCATGTAACAATTAAATTCCATTCATACAAGAATTCTCAAATGCAATGAATTCCATACAATTTCCACGTAATCATGTTGAAACCAATTATAAGAATTAATATAACACAATTAAATTAATCAAACGAAAATAATAAAATAAAGTCCTAACGCTCGAAACCCACACGTGTCGAGCGTACCTGACTGTCTGAAAATCGGGGCGTTACAAGAAATGATTCAGAGAGTCCGTTCGGATTTGATGACACCGGGCTTCTTAGGTTTAATGTGACGCCCAGCTTCTCGGTCAAGGTAAAGTTTGGTACGAGAGTGCACGATTTACCTTTCTTTGCATGAATTATGTGAATAATATGCCTTAATTGACCGTTATGCTTGAACTTATGTGGAACATATGATTTGTACGAAATACGTGACTAATTGATGTGTTAATTATGTGCTCATATTATTCTTATTGTGCTTTGATAGCATGCTTTATGCTTAAACGAAATAATGTGTTTATTTGTACATTGAAGCATAATTTAGGGACCAAAAGGTAAATTTATTTTCTAAGCCTAAAACTGGATAGAAGTTGTTGTAATTGAGTAGATAATTCGATTACGAGTTCATGGGTTTTTGAATCGCTCGATTTGGAGTTCGGACGAAGAAGTTATGGCCATTCTACGAAAAGTCAACCTTTTTATAAGACTTATAACCCAATTCCGAATTTAGCCCAATTTGAGACCCAATTTCACTCCTAACCCGCTCCAATTGACCTGGTTCGCGACCAAAATAGCTGACCCAAATAACTAAATCAGATTTTAACACCCAACATCCCATTTCACGTTATTTGAAAGATTCAAACCCTTCTCTCCCTCACTTTTCTCTCCAACCCATTCATCTTCTCTCAAGAACACCTTCAACCATTTTCAAGAGACAAGATTGGAGATTGAAGCTAGAGATTCAAGACTCAAGACCAAGCTATTCTCTTCGATTCTCAGCTCCTAAGGTAAGGTTTTGTGTAAATGCTTGGGTTATGCTTTGAGCTTGAAGTTCTTGGTAGAAGCATGAACTAGGGATGAATTTTATGAGTTTAATCCATGTTTTCTTGATGAATTCATGTTCTAAGTATGCTATTTGGACCCTAGAAACATGTTTAGGTTGGATTCCATCTATTCTCTTGATTTCACCATTTTTGAGTTTTTGAAGATTTGAAGAAATTCTTGCATGTCTAGGATTTATTTGATTTCTTGCAATCTTGGTGTTTTAGAATGATTATGCTTGAGTTGTTATGAGGTTTGGAATCAATTTTAGTTGAATTCATGCTAGGATTAGAGATTCACCATTGAAGAGCATGCTTGAACTATGAAGCTTTTATGCATATATGTAATTCTTGCTTAAATGATTCCATTCTTGAATTTTATGCTTATATTATGTTCTTATATGATATATGAATGTTTTATGATTCTTAATTGAGGTTTTGGAAACTTAATTTCATGTTTTGGGGTGTTTAGAACTCATTCACGTCGAATTCGGAGTGGCTGTCACGTTTTTTTTAAATTCTGGGCAGAATCCGCTAGGGTGGATTTTTGCTGTGTAAAAAATCCATGGGGGTGGATTTAAGGCAGTAGCTCTGGACCAAATCCGCGAGGGTAGATTTTTTGTGAAGGAAAATCCATGGGGGTGGATTTTTCCCAGCCTTGTTTTCTTGATTCGTTTCGCTTGTTTTGCTTCTCGTTTGTTCCTTACTTATTTATATTATGTCTCTAATGTATTGTGACCTCGTTATATGTTGTGACATCTCATGCATACCTTATATTATGATCTTTATACCTCAATCATGCTTAAGTTATCTTAATTGACTAAGTTATGCATTTAATTAAATTGTGTTAAGTGTGATTCATAGGTCGCTTATTACATATGACTTGAGAACTTGATATATGACTTATATGATGCAATGCGATCTTAATTGCCAATCTATACCATCGTCGAACATTCCTTGCACATCATTAGCACATTTGCATTCATGTCAAAGCCGTGGGTCGTCTTGTAGTGTTTCGAGTCAAGTCTTACCTTTGTTGGTACGTTGTCTTGTTAGGTGGTGAGTCTCCGGACGCGTGTAACCCTCCTTGTTCGTGCTTGATCTTCGAGGTTCTTGGTAAAGGTGAGGAGTTATAATATCAAAATGTTTTCAAAACTGTGGACACATATGGCCTCTCATATTTATTGGTTTTAAACTCCCGTTTTCGAAATGTATATGTAGGCATTATAAGCCAAGTTTTGTGAGCTTTGCTCGTATTATGGATATTTGCTTATGGACAACGGTTTACAAGTAAAACTTGAGTTTTGGTATATGGGATAGATACCCAAAATGGTTTCGGAACTTTCATTTGAGTATTATGTACGTGTGAGTTGTGTAGCGAGCCTTTGTTATACCTTGCAAGGACGCTTGCTTGGTCGGTTCTTTTGATAGCGCTCGGGGCGGAGTAAGCGGTGATGCCGAGAACGCAAGGGCGGACGGTTGATCCCTTATGAAGTACCCACTTTTGGACAAGTTTGCTAAGACTCCGAGGAGGATTCGGGGTTGAGGTAGGCTTGGGGGAAGGTCGGTTTCATGGACCCACTTCTCCATGGTTCTTTTGCGATGATCCGGGGGGGGGGGGGGTGTACATGCCCTCGACATCAACGGTGTTAAGGATGGATTGGTTTGATTTCTTTTGGTTTGGGAAGTAAGGATGGAGTGCTCGTACTCGCCGAGCCGGTGCTTCGGTTCATGATTCGATTTTTATAAAACTTGCATCGTTTTCCAAAAGAATTCGGATCATGAACATCTTTGATTTGAGCATGCATTGACCTCTTATATTTAAACTATGTAATCTTCTCCTCACCGGTTCCGTTTGAACTGACCTCCTTTAACTTTCGTGTCCGCAGGTCGCGTTTTGGAGTCTTGCTAGGCGGGGTCTTGCTTTGAGAGTTGTGTCGAGTCTAGCTTGTACTCGTTGTGTCTTTACATACTTCATATTTATGTCGCTTATGTTTTGGATTTATGGATTTAGAATGTTTGATGTTATTATGCTTTGGACCGTGTTGGTCACTAGGATGATTTTACTTTCCGTATTTTGAGCATTGCGTGCTGGACCATGACGGTCGTCTACTTGTTGAATATATATTTCTCTTAGACCTTGTTGAATGTATTTTAATTCGAGCTTCCGCATACTTGTGTTTGTTTTTATTCTCGCTTTGTGAGTCTAGTACCGCCTAGCTAGGATGTCCGTTTGTCTCCGCTTGCTTCGTTCTTGGCGGGTATATGGATAGCAATTCTACATACAAGCTAGGACCGTAGCGCGGGATAGGCGTGGGATGCCCTTGTCGGGGCGTTACACCCCTATTTGGTTGGTATCAGAGCCGAAGGTTTAAAATCGGGCTCTTGAGTCGTCTCGAGTCGTCTAGGTCGAACGGCAATAGGAACAACTTGCTTGTGTGCTTTTAATTGATTCATTTTGCATATGCTACATTATTGATTAACGTAATTGTTCTTGCATCACATGAGCATCTTGGATTGAATATGTTGTTTCTATTGTGGCCTTTTGTTAACTACTTGCCTATATCACTTAACTTGTAACTACTTTGTTGCACTTAAATTAACTTCGTGCTTATGTGTTGGTTTGTTTTCATATATGAATGTCCTCATGATACGTATATCTTGTAACTATTGCTTCTAAATTATGTAATTGCATTGCTTACTTGACAATATGTGAAATGAGCATATGACTAATCGACATACATACATGATAAGATTGCGTGTAGGATGCCTCATCGTACAAGTGATCGCTCTCCGGCACGCCAAAATGAGCAAGACCCTTCGATAGAAAATCAATATGCACCACCAATGTCGCCTCTGAATGTCAATGATTTGCTCACTATTATGATTCAGATTTTGCAACTCCTACAAGCACCGCAAACCTTATTGGCACCTCTGGCGTTGATACCTACGCCCACCGTCAAGGAACAAGGGTTTCGAACTAAGGGAGTAGTTTCCGGATTGGGGTCTGAGAGATCACCATCCTTGATGGCACCTTCGACTTCTCGAGTACCACATAAGGGGTTAGGAGATAGAAAGGCTAAAAATTTTGCATCCGGATCAGCGACCCCTTTGGCTATTAAGGGCCGAAACTCGTACAAGCATTATGGGAGCACCAATCACTTCGGGGATAACTACTGGAAAGGACACGGGAAGTGTTTTATATGTTGTGGCAACCCAAAATGTAAAGCTAAGGATTGCGATCAGAGGAGAGGCCACCATATGGATGAGAAGGGTAAGGCTAAGATTTTTACATCTCTAGTACAGACCCCTCAAGCTGCTAAGGGCCATAACCCGTGTGAGCATTGTGGTCGTGCTACACACTTTGGGAAAGATTGTTGGAGGAAACAAGACAACTGTTTCAAGTGCGGCAGCACCAAACACTGGGTAAAGAATTGTGATAAACCGGGAACTAGAGGTTCGTATGAACATCATAGTGACATTGGCCATAAGGGAGACGAATGTTGGGGAGAGATTGGGAAATGCTTTACTTGTGGGGATCCAGCGCTTTGGGCTAAGGATTGTAATCAGAGGACGGACCGACAGAATTTGGAAAGGCTTCGTGGAAAGTTAGCGAGGACCTTGACTCAGGTAGAGACCAACGATTGGGCCACCGCTACCGGGCTAGCTATGGAAGCGGAAGCGGAGGAACAAAGACTTGGAACTATGAAGAATGTTGCTAATCCTTGTTTCAGTTCGGGTCTTAAGAGAGTTGTCCCTAGTTCTTTCTCTCAACCTCCACCGCGGAAAAAGGGCCACGTGATGGTTAAGAAAGGGAAAGGAAAGGAGATCCTATCAACTGCACAAGGGCGTAAACCTTGTGATCATTGTGGTAGCATCACTCATCGTGAGGGAAATTGTTGGAAGAAGCTTGGTAAATGTTTCAATTGTGGGAGCACCGGACACATAGCAAGGAATTGTACCGAACCTGAGACTAAGGGACCGGGTGATGAGATAAGGCCCGTTGCACATGCACGTGCCTATGTGTTGAATGGCGGGCAAGAGGATGATGAGCATGATTTCATTACTACGGTGAAAGGTACGGACTGCATTCATGGCATTGTACTCATACATTTTGATTTGGATATTATTATTACCCGATTGTTACACTTGTGACGTTATATGCTAGAATGTGATTATTTGATATGCATGTGACTTGCGTTGCTAATTACTTTAAGTGCCAATGTGAATACGGTAAGTTAGAAATTGATTGTTCTTTACCAGTTGGTGTACTTGATAGTTGATACATGCACTCCACCTAAACTTGAATTATTTTGCAGCCTCTCTTATGCTATGTCGGTAATGATTGGCATTAAATGTTACGTTTGTATTTAGCTTGTCTCCTACTTGTGCAAATTGCATAAATGCTTTCCTTGATCAGTTGTGCTACCATGTGATAACCCTAGTAACCCTTGCATTAATGCAACCTTGAGATTTATGAGCTATGTTGAATGGATGTAAAGCATGAATAAGTACTTGTGAGACCACGTTGTTTACTTGCTTTCGGGATGCATGATTATTGTTGAAATTATGTCAATTTTTTTTTTTATGGGGAACTTTCATGTAATTGAAGAATCATGCTTAATTAGTTAACAAATGGATGGTTTATGTCAAGTAGTTAAGAACCTTAAAGGATGTTTTTTTTATTAATTCCAAACTTATGTGAATCGCCTAGGGGGATCTAATTGTAAAATCTCTAAACCTTGAATGTGTGTAAAAATTTGAGTTTATGCTCCGATGCATATTACGAATTCGTAAGGCATGATTAAATGATTTGAGAATTTACCACTTACCTTAAAAACATGACTTTATGTGATTAAATTATGTTGTTCATTTGAGCATGATAATATGGGATGACTATGCATACACTCATCTACGATTTCGAATATGAGACTTGAATTGATCATTAGAGTGTGATATAAGGAATCGAGAATATGTTGTTTACCTTGGAAGTATGACCTTATGTGAATAAATGTATGCCTTATATGTATTGAGCATGACGTACGTATACTTAAGCGATGCATAGACTTATACATGATTAAGATTTCGACATCTTGATTAGTACTACTTGAATCAATCGTTAAAGTACGACTTGTAATTGCTATGTTTAGATACTTACAACTTCATGTACGTTAAATGCTCAAATTGACTTTATCTATGCATGTTAATACAAGACTTGAGCTTGGAAATTGAATCAAATGACCTTTTTATGCATGCTACTACTAGGTACGAAGTAACCTTGGATGTTGTACATGCTCGATTTTGTGCACTTTGTTACGGTGAGCTATGAGGGACGCCTTTGATGCGACGAAGCCTTTACCTCACCGATGGAGAACGACTCAACCGTACAACGGTCCCTTGTCGTGTGTCTTGTTTGTGCTTTGCATGTTTTGGATCCGAGTAGTTGTTCGTGTGCTTTTGTGCTCGGGTGTTATAGGGTTCTCCCTCTTTTGTGTTCGGGGGATGTTGGGTCCCCTCGGTTTAGTCATTTGGGAATGTTACATCCTCCCGAATTTAGGAGTTTGTGAGATGTTAACTCTTTCAAACTTAGATGTTTGAGGGATGCGGGATTCCTTCGAACTTAGGTTGAGAGACGGGGTTCTCTCGTTGCTTGTTGAGAGACGGGGCTCTCTTGTTGGTTGTTGAGAGACGGGGTTCTCTCGTTGCTTGTTGAGAGACGGGGCTCTCTCGTTGCTTGTTGAGAGACGGGGTTCTCTAGTTGCTTGTTGAGAGACGGGGTTCTTTTGTTGCTTGTTGAGAGACGAGGTTCTTTCGTTGCTTGTTGAGAGATGGGGTTCTCTCGTTCCTTGTTGAGAGACGGGGTTCTCTTGTTGTATGTCTCGTCTCGTTGGCTAGCGCACTCAGATTGCTCCGATCAGAAGGGATCTTTTGAAGAGGTTAAGCGAGATCAAGATGGACCGAAGGTGTATACAACAACTAAGATCTTTCGCATTGACAAAGTGTGAAGTTTAAACCACATGTGGGAATGGTATAACACCGACAACGGAGTTATGCCAAGCAAAGGAGGAAAGACTTTGAATTCGAAGATGGTGACCGAGTCTTCCTAGAGGTAACAAGAAGGAGTTTCCCCCAAAACAATGCGAGCAGTAACCTAAACTCATGATCTAGCGAGCCGCCTGGAGCTGTGGAACAGATTGAGGAAGTCTTTCCGAGAGGAGATGGAGACTATTTCGATGAAAGAGATACACTTGGATCAAGACTTGACACTTGTACAACAACCGGGAAAGATTTCAGATGGAATCCCTAGGGATTATGGGTTCTGCTAAACTCCTTTGGATAAGGTTCTACGAAGAGATCTCAAGTCCGAACAAGCATTTTGGGAGACGATAGAGAAGATACGCAGTTTTCACCCAGAGTTATTTTCCGATGGTAAATCTGGGGACCAGATTTCTTTAAGGAGGGGAGGTTGTGACGCCCCGCTTCTCGGTCAAGGTAAAGTTTGGTACGAGAGTGCACGATTTACCTTTCTTTGCATGAATTATGTGAATAATATGCCTTAATTGACCGTTATGCTTGAACTTATGTGGAACATATGATTTTTATGAAATACATGACTAATTGATGTGTTAATTATGTGCTCATATTATTCTTATTGTGCTTTGATAGCATGTTTTATGCTTAAACAAAATAATGGGTTTATTTGTACATTGAAGCATAATTTAGGGACCAAAAGGTAAATTTATTTTCTAAGCCTAAAACTGGATAGAACTTGTTGTAATTGTGTAGATAATTCGATTACGAGTTCATGGGTTTTTGAATCGCTCGATTTGGAGTTCGGACGAAGAAGTTATGGCCATTCTACGAAAAGTCAACCTTTTTATAAGACTTATAACCCAATTCCGAATTTAGCCCAATTTGAGACCCAATTTCACTCCTAACCCGCTCCAATTGACCTGGTTCGCAACCAAAATAGCTGACCCAAATAACTAAATCAGATTTTAACACCCAACATCCCATTTCACGTTATTTGAAAGATTCAAACCCTTCTCTCCCTCACTTTTCTCTCCAACCCATTCATCTTCTCTCAAGAACACCTTCAACCATTTTCAAGAGACAAGATTGGAGATTGAAGCTAGAGATTCAAGACTCAAGACCAAGCTATTCTCTTCGATTCTCAGCTCCTAAGGTAAGGTTTTGTGTAAATGCTTGGGTTATGCTTTGAGCTTGAAGTTCTTGGTAGAAGCATGAACTAGGGATGAATTTTATGAGTTTAATCCATGTTTTCTTGATGAATTCATGTTCTAAGTATGCTATTTGGACCCTAGAAACATGTTTAGGTTGGATTCCATCTATTCTCTTGATTTCACCATTTTTGAGTTTTTGAAGATTTGAAGAAATTCTTGCATGTCTAGGATTTATTTGATTTCTTGCAATCTTGGTGTTTTAGAATGATTATGCTTGAGTTGTTATGAGGTTTGGAATCAATTTTAGTTGAATTCATGCTAGGATTAGAGATTCACCATTGAAGAGCATGCTTGAACTATGAAGCTTTTATGCATATATGTAATTCTTGCTTAAATGATTCCATTCTTGAATTTTATGCTTATATTATGTTCTTATATGATATATGAATGTTTTATGATTCTTAATTGAGGTTTTGGAATCTTAATTTCATGTTTTGGGGTGTTTAGAACTCATTCACGTCGAATTCGGAGTGGCTGTCACGTTTTTTTTAAATTCTGGGCAGAATCCGCTAGGGTGGATTTTTGCTGTGTAAAAAATCCATGGGGGTGGATTTAAGGCAGTAGCTCTGGACCAAATCCGCGAGGGTAGATTTTTTGTGAAGGAAAATCCATGGGGGTGGATTTTTCCCAGCCTTGTTTTCTTGATTCGTTTCGCTTGTTTTGCTTCTCGTTTGTTCCTTACTTATTTATATTATGTCTCTAATGTATTGTGACCTCGTTATATGTTGTGACATCTCATGCATACCTTATATTATGATCTTTATACCTCAATCATGCTTAAGTTATCTTAATTGACTAAGTTATGCATTTAATTAAATTGTGTTAAGTGTGATTCATAGGTCGCTTATTACATATGACTTGAGAACTTGATATATGACTTATATGATGCAATGCGATCTTAATTGCCAATCTATACCATCGTCGAACATTCCTTGCACATCATTAGCACATTTGCATTCATGTCAAAGCCGTGGGTCGTCTTGTAGTGTTTCGAGTCAAGTCTTACCTTTGTTGGTACGTTGTCTTGTTAGGTGGTGAGTCTCCGGACGCGTGTAACCCTCCTTGTTCGTGCTTGATCTTCGAGGTTCTTGGTAAAGGTGAGGAGTTATAATATCAAAATGTTTTCAAAACTGTGGACACATATGGCCTCTCATATTTATTGGTTTTAAACTCCCGTTTTCGAAATGTATATGTAGGCATTATAAGCCAAGTTTTGTGAGCTTTGCTCGTATTATGGATATTTGCTTATGGACAACGGTTTACAAGTAAAACTTGAGTTTTGGTATATGGGATAGATACCCAAAATGGTTTCGGAACTTTCATTTGAGTATTATGTACGTGTGAGTTGTGTAGCGAGCCTTTCTTATACCTTGCAAGGACGCTTGCTTGGTCGGTTCTTTTGATAGCGCTCAGGGCAGAGTAAGCGGTGATGCCGGGAACGCAAGGGCGGACGGTTGATCCCTTATGAAGTACCCACTTTTGGACAAGTTTGCTAAGACTCCGAGGAGGATTCGGGGTTGAGGTAGGCTTGGGGGAAGGTCGGTTTCATGGACCCACTTCTCCATGGTTCTTTTGCGATGATCCCGGGGGGGAGGGGGGGTGCACGCCCTCGACATCAACGGTGTTAAGGATGGATTGGTTTGATTTCTTTTGGTTTGGGAAGTAAGGATGGAGTGCTCGTACTCGCCGAGCCGGTGCTTCGGTTCATGATTCGATTTTTATAAAACTTGCATTGTTTTCCAAAAGAATTCGGATCATGAACATCTTTGATTTGAGCATGCATTGACCTCTTATATTTAAACTATGTAATCTTCTCCTCACCGGTTCCGTTTGAACTGACCTCCTTTAACTTTCGTGTCCGCAGGTCGCGTTTTGGAGTCTTGCTAGGCGGGGTCTTGCTTTGAGAGTTGTGTCGAGTCTAGCTTGTACTCGTTGTGTCTTTACATACTTCATATTTATGTCGCTTATGTTTTGGATTTATGGATTTAGAATGTTTGATGTTATTATGCTTTGGACCGTGTTGGTCACTAGGATGATTTTACTTTCCGTATTTTGAGCATTGCGTGCTGGACCATGACGGTCGTCTACTTGTTGAATATATATTTCTCTTAGACCTTGTTGAATGTATTTTAATTCGAGCTTCCGCATACTTGTGTTTGTTTTTATTCTCGATTTGTGAGTCTAGTACCGCCTAGCTAGGATGTCCGTTTGTCACCGTTTGCTTCGTTCTTGGCGGGTATATGGATAGCAATTCTATACACAAGCTAGGACCGTAGCGCGGGATAGGCGTGGGATGCCCTTGTCGGGGCGTTACACCCCTATTTGGTTGGTATCAGAGCCGAAGGTTTAAAACCGGGCTCTTGAGTCGTCTCGAGTCGTCTAGGTCGAACGGCAATAGGAACAACTTGCTTGTGTGCTTTTAATTGATTCATTTTGCATATGCTACATTATTGATTAACGTAATTGTTCTTGCATCACATGAGCATCTTGGATTGAATATGTTGTTTCTATTGTGGCCTTTTGTTAACTACTTGCCTATATCACTTAACTTGTAACTACTTTGTTGCACTTAAATTAACTTCGTGCTTATGTGTTGGTTTGTTTTCATATATGAACGTCCTCATGATACGTATATCTTGTAACTATTGCTTCTAAATTATGCAATTGCATTGCTTACTTGACAATATGTGACATGAGCATATGACTAATCGACATACATACATGATAAGATTGCGTGTAGGATGCCTCATATGTCTGTTATGAACATGCCTATGTACTCGGTTTATGTTTTCGGATTCATTTGACGTGTTTACGAATTTAATTTTGATTGTGGAACCAAATCGGGGGCTAACGAGCAATTAGCGCACCCTTGGTTCCTTACGTGATATCTTGAGCTCGGGAATTCGGATTCGAATTCCGACACCTCCGTTGCCTTTGTATCGACGATTCGAAGACAATGGAACAAGCCTCATACCTTTTTGAAATCATTAAGACCTTCGAAATCCAACCGTAACGAGCAACTCGTGCAAGAAGAACTCCTTTTGTTGACTAGTCTTCATGGTGGGACCCCATAACACCTTTTAACTTAACCATGCTTTAACCATGACTCTTGTACCTTGAGTTAATCCCTTTCTCTTCCCTTTAGCTCTGAAAACCGAGCCAAATATCTCCATTTTCAGCTGCAACTGAAACGAGAGAGAGAAGAAGAGGAGAAGAGAGAAAACCCTTGGCCATTTTTGTGGTTTTGGAGCTCAAACCACCACCTTTCTCTCCCAAATCTTTAAGGTATGAATATTTATATCTTCTCTACTCTATTATACTTGATTTCATCTACTTACAACATGATTTGGATCAGATTTGATTAGGGTTTGAGTGAGGAGTTTGGTATGAACTTTTAGGGATTTTTGCTCTTGTGACCTATTTGCTTGTGTAGCTGAGTTCCTTGCTTATACATGATCATATGAGTTTGTTTCTTGACCTATTTCTTTCCTAACTGATAGTATATGATATTAGGAGGATTTTATCTCTTGACCCTTTGGTGAAATTATGAGATATGGAGCTCCAAACTTGATGATCAAACTGCTTCCCCTGTTTTTCGAACAGCTGCTGTTCATTTTGCTTGGTTGCTTGACCTAATGATCTTCTTTTCATGTGAAATCGCATGGATATTATGTACACTCATTGTTCTATATGTTAACATTCATGTTTTAAGTATTTGGTTCCATTTGAAGCCTCAAAACCGAAGTACATGGCCTGTTTTTATGCATGCTCCATGACAGATTTGTTGCTGTTGCATATGTGTGGTTGTTGGTCACCCTAATGTGCTTTAAATTGTGCCATTTTGCATATATATGAAGTACATTAGTAGTTTAGTATGTTGCATGCATTCCCCAAAGTTTCAGATCCAAATTCAACCCCTAAGTACTTGATCATGGCTGATTGAATCAATAGGGCTTATATGTGCGATTTTAGCGACCCAGTTTTGCTGCATGATTTAGATGCTCTTAACGTGTGAATTAGCCTTTTCACTCTAAATGAAATATGTTCCTAACATGCCAAATATGTTGTATATTAAGTTTCATAGCATTTGGAGTTGATTTGGTATGCTTTTGGATTGATTTGGTATGAGATCAGTTTTGCCGGTAAAACTTTGTGTGTGGTTAAGTTCTGTACCGTGACACCCCCGTGTCTCATTTACACATAAGTGTGAGACACGGGCGTGTCACACCTTCTGGGAAGCTCTGTACTGAGCCACGGTCGTGGCTCAGTTTGGCTAAGGAAGGTGACACCCCCCATGTCCCTTCCCCTGTGCAGTCCGTGTTGCTCCCTTTTCGGGTTTTGATTTGTTTCACCTCTTGAATGACTTTATCTCCTTTTGTGTTGAACTATGAACTTGTTTTGCTATATGTTGGGAGCATTATGGTGCAATTTCATGGTATTTGGATGAGTTGTAGGCATGCTTTTTCTTAATGCCGTTTATGTGTGTTTATATGTCGTCTATGAACCGCGTAACTCATTTTCTATATCAAATGCTTCCTTCTTGTTGTCAAACCTTGGAAATATGCTATCTTATGTAATATGAAGTATGTAGTAGCATTTTGGGAGAGCTTGAATATGTTCTATGCTCCTATTTGAATTCTTGAATTAATTTGATTGGAGATTGAATTGAAGAATTTGAATGAAAATGAATGAACAAGTGAATGAATTGGTTATATGATTTAAATGCCTTAATATGATCTTTATGCCTTCATATCATGCTTGAGCATTGCCGTGCATCATTTATGGTTCATTTAGAGTCTTGCGTCTCACGAACATGTCATGTTGTCTTTTGTACAGTTTATCTCCAGGGTGGAGAGATTTTGATCGTTCGGGCACTTGGTAACTCGTTCCTTGTTTCGTCACGGTTCAGGTGAGGGTGTTTTCGTTTTAGCTACGTATTAAACCCTACAACCTTTATGTGAAAAGCTTTGGCCAAAACCTTATGATTATATATATATGGTTTTCAAATGAAGTTATCGAGTAAATTCTTCTGAATTATACGTATGAGCGTATATAAGCGTAAAAATGGTTTTTTAATGAGGCTATGCTCCAAACCGTGTGTGTTCATGCTAGCTACGGATTAGGATGACACGGAGAGGTATGTATATAGCATATGCCGAGTTACACGGTAAGGTATGATTTCTTATAGTATGTATTATATGTATGAATTGATATGTTTGGCGAGACACATTTCTATTTCTGATTGCTCGGGCCCCGGGACTTAGTATATGTGGCTAACCGAGGAAGCAAGGGCTGACGGGGATCCCATATACTAGTCCCAACCAAACTACGGTGATACCGGCCCTCGCTAGGAGGTTTAGCGGGGAATGGGAGCTGAGTGCCCTTGGGGGATTCATGTACCCCCATTGGCCTATGTGTGAACCGGTGGCCGGGTCTTGCAAGCCCGTCCACCACCCGGAGGAAGAAGGCTGGTTATGATTTATGCCTTTTCTTATGTATATGTTATGATATGATTATGCACCGTGCGGGAAGGCCGGGATCTGGATCGCCCAAACGAACATGTTTATGACATGATTTATGGTCGGTGTGTATTATGATATATTGCATGATCGCCTAATCAATATATTAATGATATTTGTCGTACACGGTCGGAGTTTGGTTGGAGATTGTGCACGCTCACTCGCCGAGCCTTATATTTATGTATGATTTATGAATGTAATGAATTTAATATGAATTAGTCGTAAAAGTCGAGCACTGTCTATCTATTTTCTTGCCCTTTTCGGGGACTAAATTCAAATAAAAACATTGTTCGGGATTTATGACTTGCATGTGCATGTTTTATATATATATGTATCGCTCCTGCTCACTCAGTCTTCTAGAGACTGACCCTCTCCCTCCCCAACACTTTAGTGTGCAGGTTTGGCTTTGGAGTTTCGAGCTAGGCGGAGGGGTTTGGAGTCTTTAAGTGGGTCGAGTTAGGTTAGGAGAGTCTCTGCACTCATTCATGTATTGGATTTATGTTTGATTCGATTCTGTAGTATCTTGGACTTGAATATTTATGTAATTGTTATTGAATTGCTTTTACTGGGTTTTGTTATGTTTTTAAAAGAGGCCTGAAGAGCCCAAATTCCGTTTATGGTATGTTTGTATTTGGGCTTTGCCATGCATTATATATTGTGATTTGGGTATCATTGCAGGGTCTAGCTCCGCCTGGCTTAGGAAGGTTTTATGTTTGTCTCCCGTTCGCTAGGGTTTGATACGGGTGCGGATTTACTATTTCGTTACTCGTGTTGAGCCATAGTGCGGGGGATGTGGTGCCTCACGTGCGGGGTGCTACATCCTTAAGTGGTATCAGAGCCCGGTTGCAAAACCGGTGTTCTTGAGTCGTGTTTGAGTCAGTTAGGTCGCACGGCATAGGAACAACTTGTTAATGTGTACATTGCATCGATTTGGCATGAATATATGATACTAATTGTTGGAAATTGCTTAATACATGTATACCTTCTACTCTCTCATTTAGTTGCTTTAAATGTTGCATTTTGCATTCTATGTGCATTGATTCATTTAACTACGTGCCATAAGCATACACTAATCTTCATGCATCCATATTTGAATTGTTCTTTCTTATATAGGCTACTATCATGCAAACAAAACTACAATTCACACCAACTACAATTGACAAAGTAACTTGAAGGCCGAGTGTTCAAATTCCACGGTTTGCATAATGGAACTACCTATCATGGCTCGTATCATGGGAGGAAGCTTGGATCACGGGAAGGTTCATCAATCATGCCCTACCTACAAACCTTGAAGGTTCTCAACATACAAGAATTGCAAAGACTCAAGTTCTAACCTGAGGGATGCGTGAGACAACGAGAGGAGTGTGGAACTCTTCACCACCCCGATTTTTTTAAGACATTTAATACAAGATTAAATGCTCTAAGGTTCACCGTTGAAGCTTCGAGTTTGAAATGGTTGGGTGATTGGAAGATCAAATTGGGAAGCTTCAAGGGATCGGATGCAAGATGTGTTAAAAAGGTTCGACTCAACTTAGATGCAAGGAGTGGGAGCCGTTAATCATAAAGCTCGCTATGAGGTCGAATATGGAAGCTCACTTGATACGAATATAAGCGTGAGACCACCAATGGACGCAAGGCAAAGAGACTTATGAGCATCGAGGAATACAAATCGCGTCGTCTTCTTGGAACCATGGAACATGAAGACATCAAGAAGCAAGCAAGAATGGAAAGCGTTATCATGGGTGAATTATGCGCGTAGATCGGAAACAAAGGATAAGCTAAAGGAACTTTAACCGGAGAGGACATCAAGATGAAGATTCGGACAAACTTTGGAGATCGATGCTTGAAAGTACGTTGAGGTGTAAACTCTATTGACAAAGAAGACCTTGGGTTCAAGAATAGGAAGTTCGGGCCATGGAATATACAAATGGATGAAGAAGGTTAGGGAGATTCGAAAACCATGGGAAGCTAAGGAATTATCAACGTCTCCAAAGAAAGTTACAATTATGGGAATAAGGAATACGTCGTCAAGCTAAAAGCTTACCACCTCGGTGACAGGTTCTGCACATTCATGGCATGAGCATCATGCATCGATTTAAATTAATTGCTTTCTTTATACGTTTATGTTTAATTAATATAATTGTCCCAACGTGTTGCATCGTTGCATCTTTAACTGATACTATGTGCATTGGCATGTTAATCCGACATGCATGGCTTAGTGTTTAATTGATAGGGAATGACTCCACCTTGTTCATCGGTCGATTCTTTGATCAAGGCTTGATCGAATCAAGACGAGAAGAATAGTTGGGTTATATCTTGGGAGTTCCGGGCATGTAGCTTAGCTAGCACAATCTACACCGAAGAACTAAGTTGAAGAGTTTTAGGAGAAACCTTAATCTCTGAGGGATTATCTTTAGTTGAAAGAATGGAAATACAAGAGGGGATTAAATTGGACTAGATTTCAAGAAGAGAGAGAAAGAGAAGAGTTGGTGATTGGAAGGAAGTAATTATTGAAGGGTTTGAATTAAACCGTAGGAGTGAATTAAAGAAGCAGATGTGGCTCAGCAAAAATTTCATTGAAAGAAGGATTCATGGAGTTGGACATGTAAGAGCGAAAATTTTAAGGGGGAGAGCACGACCGAGAGGCGAATTGGAGGATGGGAGTGGTGCTCGAATGAATATGTTAGGAGTAATAACGAGGATGCAAATTAAGGAGAATCTGGGAGTCCTAAGGGTGGTGATTAGGAATGAATAAGACGGCGGTTATGGTTAAGCTATTAAGAGGGAAGCTACGTATGGAATTCTGATCTGGAG
The DNA here is from genome assembly GCA_037501455.1 of Lantana camara. Classification (NCBI taxonomy): domain Eukaryota; kingdom Viridiplantae; phylum Streptophyta; class Magnoliopsida; order Lamiales; family Verbenaceae; genus Lantana; species Lantana camara. The sequence continues at coordinate 48,092,374 of CM074865.1, forward strand.
GTAATGGAATCATAAGAGAGTTTCTATGGATTTCTAAGTTAGAATTAACAAGGGGAAAACCGAATCAAGCTATCATATAAGGGGATGGTGTCGATTAAGACTTAGTCAATGAAGTATGAAGGGGCCCAAGACAATATTATCGAGTTATTAGTTATATCAACGATAATCCAGAAGGAAACTTAAGAAGGGACCAAATAGAAAAGGATGATAATTGGAAGATTACATCAAATTTCAAGAATCATCAAGAATCTTCTGTCTTTGATTAAAGAAATATGGGACCAGTATCGAATATAACATTGAGGGGGTCAAAGGGAATGAACGGACAATTGGAACGGAAGGTGGGAAAAGACTTGTGTTGAGAGAGACTATAAGAATAAACGTCGTAAGGTTGGGATCGAATTATCAAGTTGCTCAGAGTGGTTATCCTCGGGGATATGTTGAGCACTGAGTTGGATAAGGATTGAAGAAGTTGGGTAGCAGTACAAGTGAGAAAGGATCTAAGAATATACTCCTTAAAGAATTCATCAATCGCTTCACCGGGGAACCCTGAAGAGGTTCAAAACAAGCTGGGCATTGAGTTACATTCAGGACAGATCATATTTTGGACAACGACAACTCACAAATCTGAATTTTTGCAACTACGGTGAACGATACTTATAGCATTCATGATACGTGCATCCATGCAAATTTAACCTACGTAAATTTTTATGTTAAGTGCTTTGATCTCCTATTGTGTTAAATTATTTGGAGTAATTGAAATCAATGTGGGTGATATTTATTACTTGCTTTGGGTGCCTTACGTGATTTTAAATTTGGTTTTGCGTGAGTTGCTTGGGAGTATTGGAGACTTCCTTGTTTTATTTTTGGTTGAGAGATGGGGTGCTCTCTCTTGTTTCTAAGAGACGGGGATTCTCTTATTTTTGTTTAAGAGACGGGGTACTCTCTTTACTTGCGAGAGACGGGGTTCTCTCATTGTTGCTCGAGAGACGGGGTTCTCTCATTGTTGTTGGAGAGACGGGGTTCTCTCATTGCTGTTCGAGAGACGGGGCTCTCTCCTTGTTGCTTGTGAGAGACGGGGAATCTCTCATTGTTTGTTTTCAAGCGTGTTGTGAATCCGAGGACGGATTCTTTTTAAGGGGGAGAGATTGTAACGCCCCAGTTTTTTCAGTAATAATAATGTGGCGTATTTGTTTATAAATTGCGCAAATTAATTATTTAATTATATGATTAATTGTTTATAAATGTTTATATTTGATTTAAACTATAAACTATTGTTACTTTAATTTATTTCATTTTATTTCAACTTGATATTTTGTGTTTAATTTCTTAATTAAGGTTTCGTGTTACCTTAACTATTTCGGTAATTTCGTTAATTAATTTCAACATGTTATTAGTTGGTTTTAATTTAATTAATATGGAATTTAAGTTTTAGTAATTCATTTATAACAATATGAATTCGTTCATGCGCATGAGTGTTCTATTTGTGCTTCGTTCATATATGTAATGATATCGGATTGGTATGGAATTTTAGTATGCCGTAAATATGTGTGTTATGAACATGCCTATATACTCGGTTTATGTTTTCGGATTCATTTGACGTGTTTACGAATTTAATTTTGATTGTGGAACCAAATCGGGGGCTAACGAGCAATTAGCGCACCCTTGGTTCCTTACGTGATATCTTGAGCTCGGGAATTCGGATTCGAATTCCAACACCTCCGTCGCCTTCGTATCGACGATTCGAAGACAATGGAACAAGCCTCATACCTTTTTGAAATCATTAAGACCTTCGAAATCCAACCGTAACGAGCAACTCGTGCAAGAAGAACTCCTTTTGTTGACTAGTCTTCATGGTGGGACCCCATAACACCTTTTAACTTAGCCATGCTTTAACCATGACTCTTGTACCTTGAGTTAATCCCTTTCTCTTCCCTTTAGCTCTGAAAAACGAGCCAAATATCTCCATTTTCAGCTGCAACTGAAACGAGAGAGAGAAGAAGAGGAGAAGAGAGAAAACCCTTGGCCATTTTTGTGGTTTTGGAGCTCAAACCACCACCTTTCTCTCCCAAATCTTTAAGGTATGAATATTTATATCTTCTCTACTCTATTATACTTGATTTCATCTACTTACAACATGATTTGGATCAGATTTGATTAGGGTTTGAGTGAGGAGTTTGGTATGAACTTTTAGGGATTTTTGCTCTTGTGACCTATTTTCTTGTGTAGCTGATTTCCTTGCTTATACATGATCATATGAGTTTATTTCTTGACCTATTTCTTTCCTAACTGATAGTATATGATATTAGGAGGATTTTATCTCTTGACCCTTTGGTGAAATTATGAGATATGGAGCTCCAAACTTGATGATCAAACTGCTTTCCCTGTTTTTCGAACAGCTGCTGTTCATTTTGCTTGGTTGCTTGACCTAATGATCTTCTTTTCATGTGAAATCGCATGGATATTATGTACACTCATTGTTCTATATGTTAACATTCATGTTTTAAGTATTTGGTTCCATTTGAAGCCTCAAAACCGAAGTACATGGCCTGTTTTTATGCATGCTCCATGACAGATTTGTTGCTGTTGCATATGTGTGGTTGTTGGTCACCCTAATGTGCTTTAAATTGTGCCATTTTGCATATATATGAAGTACATTAGTAGTTTAGTATGTTGCATGCATTCCCCAAAGTTTCAGATCCAAATTCAACCCCTAAGTACTTGATCATGGCTGATTGAATCAATAGGGCTTATATGTGCGATTTTAGCGACCCAGTTTTGCTGCATGATTTAGATGCTCTTAACGTGTGAATTAGCCTTTTCACTCTAAATGAAATATGTTCCTAACATGCCAAATATGTTGTATATTAAGTTTCATAGCATTTGGAGTTGATTTGGCATGCTTTTGGATTGATTTGGTATGAGATCAGTTTTGCCGGTAAAACTTTGTGTGTGGTTAAGTTCTGTACCGTGACACCCCCGTGTCTCATTTACACATAAGTGTGAGACACGGGCGTGTCACACCTTCTGGGAAGCTCTGTACTGAGCCACGGTCATGGCTCAGTTTGGCTAAGGAAGGTGACACCCGCCATGTCCCTTCCCCTGTGCAGTCCGTGTTGCTCCCTTTTCGGGTTTTGATTTGTTTCACCTCTTGAATGACTTTATCTCCTTTTGTGTTGAACTATGAACTTGTTTTGCTATATGTTGGGAGCATTATGGTGCAATTTCATGGTATTTGGATGAGTTGTAGGCATGCTTTTGCTTAATGCCGTTTATGTGTGTTTATATGTCGTCTATGAACCGCGTAACTCATTTTCTATATCATATGCTTCCTTCTTGTTGTCAAACCTTGGAAATATGCTATCTTATGTAATATGAAGTATGTAGTAGCATTTTGGGAGAGCTTGAATATGTTCTATGCTCCTATTTGAATTCTTGAATTAATTTGATTGGAGATTGAATTGAAGAATTTGAATGAAAATGAATGAACAAGTGAATGAATTGGTTATATGATTTAAATGCCTTAATATGATCTTTATGCCTTCATATCATGCTTGAGCATTGCCGTGCGTCATTTATGGTTCATTTAGAGTCTTGCGTCTCACGAACATGTCATGTTGTCTTTTGTACAGTTTATCTCCAGGGTGGAGAGATTTTGATCATTCGGGCACTTGGTAACTCGTTCCTTGTTTCGTCACGGTTCAGGTGAGGGTGTTTTCGTTTTAGCTACGTATTAAACCCTACAACCTTTATGTGAAAAGCTTTGGCCAAAACCTTATGATTATATATATATGGTTTTCAAATGAAGTTATCGAGTAAATTCTTCTGAATTATACGTATGAGCGTATATAAGCTTAAAAATGGTTTTGTAATGAGGCTATGCTCCAAACCGTGTGTGTTCATGCTAGCTACGGATTAGGATGACACGGAGAGGTATGTATATAGCATATGCCGAGTTACACGGTAAGGTATGATTTCTTATAGTATGTATCATATGTATGAATTGATATGTTTGGCGAGACACATTTCTATTTCTGATTGCTCGGGCCCCGGGACTTAGTATATGTGGCTAACCGAGGAAGCAAGGGCTGACGGGGATCCCATATACTAGTCCCAACCAAACTACGGTGATACCGGCCCTCGCTAGGAGGTTTAGCGGGGAATGGGAGCTGAGTGCCCTTGGGGGATTCATGTACCCCCATTGGCCTATGTGTGAACCGGTGGCTGGGTCTTGCAAGCCCGTCCACCACCCGGAGGAAGAAGGCTGGTTATGATTTATGCCTTTTCTTATGTATATGTTATGATATGATTATGCACCGTGCGGGAAGGCCGGGATCCGGATCGCCCAAACGAACATGTTTATGACATGATTTATGGTCGGTGTGTATTATGATATATTGCATGATCGCCTAATCAATATATTAATGATATTTGTCGTACACGGTCGGAGTTTGGTTGGAGATTGTGCACGCTCACTCGCCGAGCCTTATATTTATGTATGATTTATGAATGTAATGAATTTAATATGAATTAGTCGTAAAAGTCGAGCACTGTCTATCTATTTTCTTGCCCTTTTCGGGGACTAAATTCAAATAAAAACATTGCTCGGGATTTATGACTTGCATGTGCATGTTTTATATATATATGTATCGCTCCTGCTCACTCAGTCTTCTAGAGACTGACCCTCTCCCTCCCCAACACTTTAGTGTGCAGGTTTGGCTTTGGAGTTTCGAGCTAGGAGGAGGGGTTTGGAGTCTTTAAGTGGGTCGAGTTAGGTTAGGAGAGTCTCTGCACTCATTCATGTATTGGATTTATGTTTGATTCGATTCTGTAGTATCTTGGACTTGAATATTTATGTAATTGTTATTGAATTGCTTTTACTGGGTTTTGTTATGTTTTTAAAAGAGGCCTGAAGAGCCCAAATTCCGTTTATGGTATGTTTGTATTTGGGCTTTGCCATGCATTATATATTGTGATTTGGGTATCATTGCAGGGTCTAGCTCCGCCTGGCTTAGGAAGGTTTTATGTTTGTCTCCCATTCGCTAGGGTTTGATACGGGTGCGGATTTACTATTTCGTTACTCGTGTTGAGCCATAGTGCGGGGGATGTGGTGCCTCACGTGCGGGGTGCTACATCCTTAAGTGGTATCAGAGCCCGGTTGCAAAACCGGTGTTCTTGAGTCGTGTTTGAGTCAGTTAGGTCGCACGGCATAGGAACAACTTGTTAATGTGTACATTGCATCGATTTGGCATGAATATATGATACTAATTGTTGGAAATTGCTTAATACATGTATACCTTCTACTCTCTCATTTAGTTGCTTTAAATGTTGCATTTTGCATTCTATGTGCATTGATTCATTTAACTACGTACCATAAGCATACACTAATCTTCATGCATCCATATTTGAGTTGTTCTTTCTTATATAGGCTACTATCATGCAAACAAAACTACAATTCACACCAACTACAATTGACAAAGTAACTTGAAGGCCGAGTGTTCAAATTCCACGGTTTGCATAATGGAACTACCTATCATGGCTCGTATCATGGGAGGAAGCTTGGATCACGGGAAGGTTCATCAATCATGCCCTACCTACAAACCTTGAAGGTTCTCAACATACAAGAATTGCAAAGACTCAAGTTCTAACCTGAGGGATGCGTGAGACAACGAGAGGAGTGTGGAACTCTTCACCACCCCGATTTTTTTAAGACATTTAATACAAGATTAAATGCTCTAAGGTTCACCGTTGAAGCTTCGAGTTTGAAATGGTTGGGTGATTGGAAGATCAAATTGGGAAGCTTCAAGGGATCGGATGCAAGATGTGTTAAAAAGGTTCGACTCAACTTAGATGCAAGGAGTGGGAGCCGTTAATCATAAAGCTCGCTATGAGGTCGAATATGGAAGCTCACTTGATACGAATATAAGCGTGAGACCACCAATGGACGCAAGGCAAAGAGACTTATGAGCATCGAGGAATACAAATCGCGTCGTCTTCTTGGAACCTTGGAACATGAAGACATCAAGAAGCAAGAAAGAATGGAAAGCGTTATCATGGGTGAATTATGCGCGTAGATCGGAAACAAAGGATAAGCTAAAGGAACTTTAACCGGAGAGGACATCAAGATGAAGATTCGGACAAACTTTGGAGATCGATGCTTGAAAGTACGTTGAGGTGTAAACTCTATTGACAAAGAAGACCTTGGGTTCAAGAATAGGAAGTTCGGGCCATGGAATATACAAATGGATGAAGAAGGTTAGGGAGATTCGAAAACCATGGGAAGCTAAGGAATTATCAACGTCTCCAAAGAAAGTTACAATTATGGGAATAAGGAATACGTCGTCAAGCTAAAAGCTTACCACCTCGGTGACAGGTTCTGCACATTCATGGCATGAGCATCATGCATCGATTTAAATTAATTGCTTTCTTTATACGTTTATGTTTAATTAATATAATTGTCCCAACGTGTTGCATCGTTGCATCTTTAACTGATACTATGTGCATTGGCATGTTAATCCGACATGCATGGCTTAGTGTTTAATTGATAGGGAATGACTCCACCTTGTTCATCGGTCGATTCTTTGATCAAGGCTTGATCGAATCAAGACGAGAAGAATAGTTGGGTTATATCTTGGGAGTTCCGGGCATGTAGCTTAGCTAGCACAATCTACACCGTAGAACTAAGTTGAAGAGTTTTAGGAGAAACCTTAATCTCTGAGGGATTATCTTTAGTTGAAAGAATGGAAATACAAGAGGGGATTAAATTGGACTAGATTTCAAGAAGAGAGAGAAAGAGAAGAGTTGGTGATTGGAAGGAAGTAATTATTGAAGGGTTTGAATTAAACCGTAGGAGTGAATTAAAGAAGCAGATGTGGCTCAGCAAAAATTTCATTGAAAGAAGGATTCATGGAGTTGGACATGTAAGAGCGAAAATTTTAAGGGGGAGAGCACGACCGAGAGGCGAATTGGAGGATGGGAGTGGTGCTCAAATGAATATGTTAGGAGTAATAACGAGGATGCAAATTAAGGAGAATCTGGGAGTCCTAAGGGTGGTGATTAGGAATGAATAAGACGGCGGTTATGGTTAAGCTATTAAGAGGGAAGCTACGTATGGAATTCTGATCTGGAGGTAATGGAATCATAAGAGAGTTTCTATGGATTTCTAAGTTAGAATTAACAAGGGGAAAACCGAATCAAGCTATCATATAAGGGGATGGTGTCGATTAAGACTTAGTCAATGAAGTATGAAGGGGCCCAAGACAATATTATCGAGTTATTAGTTATATCAACGATAATCCAGAAGGAAACTTAAGAAGGGACCAAATAGAAAAGGATGATAATTGGAAGATTACATCAAATTTCAAGAATCATCAAGAATCTTCTGTCTTTGATTAAAGAAATATGGGACCAGTATCGAATATAACATTGAGGGGGTCAAAGGGAATGACCGGACAATTGGAACGGAAGGTGGGAAAAGACTTGTGTTGAGAGAGACTATAAGAATAAACGTCGTAAGGTTGGGATCGAATTATCAAGTTGCTCAGAGTGGTTATCCTCGGGGATATGTTGAGCACTGAGTTGGATAAGGATTGAAGAAGTTGGGTAGCAGTACAAGTGAGAAAGGATCTAAGAATATACTCCTTAAAGAATTCATCAATCGCTTCACCGGGGAACCCTGAAGAGGTTCAAAACAAGCTGGGCATTGAGTTACATTCAGGACAGATCATATTTTGGACAACGACAACTCACAAATCTGAATTTTTGCAACTACGGTGAACGATACTTATAGCATTCATGATACGTGCATCCATGCAAATTTAACCTACGTAAATTTTTATGTTAAGTGCTTTGATCTCCTATTGTGTTAAATTATTTGGAGTAATTGAAATCAATGTGGGTGATATTTATTACTTGCTTTGGGTGCCTTACGTGATTTTAAATTTGGTTTTGCGTGAGTTGCTTGGGAGTATTGGAGACTTCCTTGTTTTATTTTTGGTTGAGAGATGGGGTGCTCTCTCTTGTTTCTAAGAGACGGGGATTCTCTTATTTTTGTTTAAGAGACGGGGTACTCTCTTTACTTGCGAGAGACGGGGTTCTCTCATTGTTGCTCGAGAGACGGGGTTCTCTCATTGTTGTTGGAGAGACGGGGTTCTCTCATTGCTGTTCGAGAGACGGGGCTCTCTCCTTGTTGCTTGTGAGAGACGGGGAATCTCTCATTGTTTGTTTTCAAGCGTGTTGTGAATCCGAGGACGGATTCTTTTTAAGGGGGAGAGATTGTAACGCCCCAGTTTTTTCAGTAATAATAATGTGGCGTATTTGTTTATAAATTGCGCAAATTAATTATTTAATTATATGATTAATTGTTTATAAATGTTTATATTTGATTTAAACTATAAACTATTGTTACTTTAATTTATTTCATTTTATTTCAACTTGATATTTTGTGTTTAATTTCTTAATTAAGGTTTCGTGTTACCTTAACTATTTCGGTAATTTCGTTAATTAATTTCAACATGTTATTAGTTGGTTTTAATTTAATTAATATGGAATTTAAGTTTTAGTAATTCATTTATAACAATATGAATTCGTTCATGCGCATGAGTGTTCTATTTGTGCTTCGTTCATATATGTAATGATATCGGATTGGTATGGAATTTTAGTATGCCGTAAATATGTGTGTTATGAACATGCCTATATACTCGGTTTATGTTTTCGGATTCATTTGACGTGTTTACGAATTTAATTTTGATTGTGGAACCAAATCGGGGGCTAACGAGCAATTAGCGAACCCTTGGTTCCTTACGTGATATCTTGAGCTCGGGAATTCGGATTCGAATTCCAACACCTCCGTCGCCTTCGTATCGACGATTCGAAGACAATGGAACAAGCCTCATACCTTTTTGAAATCATTAAGACCTTCGAAATCCAACCGTAACGAGCAACTCGTGCAAGAAGAACTCCTTTTGTTGACTAGTCTTCATGGTGGGACCCCATAACACCTTTTAACTTAGCCATGCTTTAACCATGACTCTTGTACCTTGAGTTAATCCCTTTCTCTTCCCTTTAGCTCTGAAAAACGAGCCAAATATCTCCATTTTCAGCTGCAACTGAAACGAGAGAGAGAAGAAGAGGAGAAGAGAGAAAACCCTTGGCCATTTTTGTGGTTTTGGAGCTCAAACCACCACCTTTCTCTCCCAAATCTTTAAGGTATGAATATTTATGTCTTCTCTACTCTATTATACTTGATTTCATCTACTTACAACATGATTTGGATCAGATTTGATTAGGGTTTGAGTGAGGAGTTTGGTATGAACTTTTAGGGATTTTTGCTCTTGTGACCTATTTTCTTGTGTAGCTGATTTCCTTGCTTATACATGATCATATGAGTTTGTTTCTTGACCTATTTCTTTCCTAACTGATAGTATATGATATTAGGAGGATTTTATCTCTTGACCCTTTGGTGAAATTATGAGATATGGAGCTCCAAACTTGATGATCAAACTGCTTCCCCTGTTTTTCGAACAGCTGCTGTTCATTTTGCTTGGTTGCTTGACCTAATGATCTTCTTTTCATGTGAAATCGCATGGATATTATGTACACTCATTGTTCTATATGTTAACATTCATGTTTTAAGTATTTGGTTCCATTTGAAGCCTCAAAACCGAAGTACATGGCCTGTTTTTATGCATGCTCCATGACAGATTTGTTGCTGTTGCATATGTGTGGTTGTTGGTCACCCTAATGTGCTTTAAATTGTGCCATTTTGCATATATATGAAGTACATTAGTAGTTTAGTATGTTGCATGCATTCCCCAAAGTTTCAGATCCAAATTCAACCCCTAAGTACTTGATCATGGCCGATTGAATCAATAGGGCTTATATGTGCGATTTTAGCGACCCAGTTTTGCTGCACGATTTAGATGCTCTTAACGTGTGAATTAGCCTTTTCACTCTAAATGAAATATGTTCCTAACATGCAAATATGTTGTATATTAAGTTTCATAGCATTTGGAGTTGATTTGGTATGCTTTTGGATTGATTTAGTATGAGATCAGTTTTGCCGGTAAAACTTTGTGTGTGGTTAAGTTCTGTACCGTGACACCCCCGTGTCTCATTTACACATAAGTGTGAGACACGGGCGTGTCACACCTTCTGGGAAGCTCTGTACTGAGCCACGGTCGTGGCTCAGTTTGGCTAAGGAAGGTGACACCCCCCGTGTCCCTTCCCCTGTGCAGTCCGTGTTGCTCCCTTTTCGGGTTTTGATTTGTTTCACCTCTTGAATGACTTTATCTCCTTTTGTGTTGAACTATGAACTTGTTTTGCTATATGTTGGGAGCATTATGGTGCAATTTCATGGTATTTGGATGAGTTGTAGGCATGCTTTTGCTTAATGCCGTTTATGTGTGTTTATATGTCATCTATGAACCGCGTAACTCATTTTCTATATCATATGCTTCCTTCTTGTTGTCAAACCTTGGAAATATGCTATCTTATGTAATATGAAGTATGTAGTAGCATTTTGGGAGAGCTTGAATATGTTCTATGCTCCTATTTGAATTCTTGAATTAATTTGATTGGAGATTGAATTGAAGAATTTGAATGAAAATGAATGAACAAGTGAATGAATTGGTTATATGATTTAAATGCCTTAATATGATCTTTATGCCTTCATATCATGCTTGAGCATTGCCGTGCATCATTTATGGTTCATTTAGAGTCTTGCGTCTCACGAACATGTCATGTTGTCTTTTGTACAGTTTATCTCCAGGGTGGAGAGATTTTGATCGTTCGGGCACTTGGTAACTCGTTCCTTGTTTCGTCACGGTTCAGGTGAGGGTGTTTTCGTTTTAGCTACGTATTAAACCCTACAACCTTTATGTGAAAAGCTTTGGCCAAAACCTTATGATTATATATATATGGTTTTCAAATGAAGTTATCGAGTAAATTCTTCTGAATTATACGTATGAGCGTATATAAGCTTAAAAATGGTTTTGTAATGAGGCTATGCTCCAAACCGTGTGTGTTCATGCTAGCTACGGATTAGGATGACACGGAGAGGTATGTATATAGCATATGCCGAGTTACACGGTAAGGTATGATTTCTTATAGTATGTATCATATGTATGAATTGATATGTTTGGCGAGACACATTTCTATTTCTGATTGCTAGGGCCCCGGGACTTAGTATATGTGGCTAACCGAGGAAGCAAGGGCTGACGGGGATCCCATATACTAGTCCCAACCAAACTACGGTGATACCGGCCCTCGCTAGGAGGTTTAGCGGGGAATGGGAGCTGAGTGCCCTTGGGGGATTCATGTACCCCCATTGGCCTATGTGTGAACCGGTGGCCGGGTCTTGCAAGCCCGTCCACCACCCGGAGGAAGAAGGCTGGTTATGATTTATGCCTTTTCTTATGTATATGTTATGATATGATTATGCACCGTGCGGGAAGGCCGGGATCCGGATCGCCCAAACGAACATGTTTATGACATGATTTATGGTCGGTGTGTATTATGATATATTGCATGATCGCCTAATCAATATATTAATGATATTTGTCGTACACGGTCGGAGTTTGGTTGGAGATTGTGCACGCTCACTCGCCGAGCCTTATATTTATGTATGATTTATGAATGTAATGAATTTAATATGAATTAGTCGTAAAAGTCGAGCACTGTCTATCTATTTTCTTGCCCTTTTCGGGGACTAAATTCAAATAAAAACATTGCTCGGGATTTATGACTTGCATGTGCATGTTTTATATATATATGTATCGCTCCTGCTCACTCAGTCTTCTAGAGACTGACCCTCTCCCTCCCCAACACTTTAGTGTGCAGGTTTGGCTTTGGAGTTTCGAGCTAGGCGGAGGGGTTTGGAGTCTTTAAGTGGGTCGAGTTAGGTTAGGAGAGTCTCTGCACTCATTCATGTATTGGATTTATGTTTGATTCGATTCTGTAGTATCTTGGACTTGAATATTTATGTAATTGTTATTGAATTGCTTTTACTGGGTTTTGTTATGTTTTTGAAAGAGGCCTGAAGAGCCCAAATTCCGTTTATGGTTTGTATGTTTGTATTTGGGCTTTGTCATGCATTATATATTGTGATTTGGGTATCATTGCAGGGGTCTAGCTCCGCCTGGCTTAGGAAGGTTTTATGTTTGTCTCCCGTTCGCTAGGGTTTGATACGGGTGCGGATTTACTATTTCGTTACTCGTGTTGAGCCATAGTGCGGGGGATGTGGTACCTCACGTGCGGGGTGCTACAGGACTGAACCCGTTCGGTTTTCAGTTATTTTGTGCAGGTGTTGAGGAGCAAGGCGGGAATACGAGTCCTAGGTCTTGCATTCGTCTCTAGCTTTTACATTTTGGAGTTACACTTGCATACTCGTACTTTTGATTATTGTATATGAATGTTATTTTGGGCCGTGATGGCATATGGATGTTGATTATGATTTGGAGCGTACTTGTGTTGAGTTTTATCTCCCATGGACTTAAATGTTGGTACTTAGAGCATAGAGCTCAATATATGGAATAACTGTTGGTACCTAGAGCCTATAGCTCAACCTATGATATATGATTTATTGCTTCCGCTTTTATGTTATTCTGCTACTCTAATTGTTGTGGTTATTGGGGTTTAAGTGATAGGCTAGTCCCGCCTGGCTTAGTGTGTGTGTGTGTCCCCGTTCGCTATGATTCAGCACGTGTATGGAAATCCATTTCATATACGGGCCGGGTTATGGTGCGGGGGATGTGGTACCTTGCGCTCGGGTGCTACAGGCGAGCCACCTTAGGGCTTTCGAAGAGCTCGTCGTGGGTAAGACAATGGCTTTTACGGATCGCATTTTGGTTCACCGGTTTGGAAGTAATTTGAGTTTGAAGATTTAGGGTTTTCGTGTTCGTAGATCTGAAATTGGAGGAGATTGACTTGGAATTTCCAGAAATTGATCGAGGATTCGGAACAGGCACGAAGACTTTATTTAGGAATGATTTTTCGGGATTTTTTCGGCGACCTTCCGCGGCGGCCCGGCGACGGTCCAGCCAAATTTCGGCAGCTACAGTGGTGGCGTTCCGGCGGCGTCTGGTCAGAATGTTCGTCTCGTTGTGGTGAGTTCAACGCCACTTTCCGTTCGTTAATCGGACACTCAATCTATTTATTACGAATTATTTTGCGTAATTGTGATTATTTGAATTAATTGTTTTAAGTGCAAATAAATTGTTTATTGTTGGTTTGTTGATCGAGATGTATTCCAATTATATTCAAAAATATGTATTGAATGAATTGTGATATGCATTAATGTTTCGATTTACAATTTGATTTCCGATGTGAAGAATTTACGCTATTTGTTAAGTATGAAGGTGTGTTAGTGTAATATTTAGAAACTAATCTTTTACGTGACTAAATGAACTTGAAGGATATTTTAGAAGAACGAACATGTTGTGATTTCTCTATATGGATTTGAGACGTTCTCAATGTTATGTTCGTTGTAAATTGTGTTTCTAATATTAAATTAAGATACATGAAGGATGCTTGAACAACTTGAGACTTGATGCATGATACGAGTTAGAATTGTAATATCTTGATTTACTCTTACTACTTGAAAATGGTATATTATGAATTACGATAAATTGATAATTGTCATGTTTGTAAGTAATTAATTCCTAGTTGAATAATTGTATAAACACTTTAAACAAACAATTATGCTTAGCAATCAACTAAGGGGATGTACGCGTAATAATTCTAAACTTTTATGTATGACGAAAGGCACCCAAAGTAAGTAATAAATGTCGTCCACATTGATCTTCAATTACTCCAAGTAATTTAACACAGTACGAGATCAAAGCACTTAACATAAAATTTATGTAGGTTAAATTTGCATGGATGCATGTATCATGAATGCTATAAGTACCGTTCACCGTAGTTGCAAAAATTCAAAGTTGTGAATTGTCGTTGTTCAAGGTATGATCTGTCCTGAATGTAACTCAATGCCCAGCTTGTCTTGGACCTCTTCAGGGTTCCCTGGTGAAGCGATTAAGGAATTCTTTAAGGAGTATATTCTTAGATCCTTTCTAACTTGTACTGCTACCCAACATCTTCAATCCTTATCCAAATCGGTGCCCAACATATTCCCGAGGATAACCACTCTGGGCGAACTTGATAATTCGATCCCAACCTTATGACATTTATTCTTATAGTCTCTCTCATCACAAGTCTTTTCCCACCTTCCGTTCCAATTGTCCATTCATTCCCTTTTGACCCCCTCAATGTTATATTCAATAACTGGTCCCATATTTCCTTAACCGAAGACAGAAGGTTCTTGATGATTCATGAAGCTTGAAGTAACCTTCCAATTATCATCCTTTTCTATTTGGTCCCTTCTTGAGTGTCCTTTTGGATTACCTTTGATATAACTAATAACTCGATAATATTGTCTTGGACCCCTTCATACTTCATTGAATAAATCTTGATTGACACCATCCCCTTATAGGATAGCTTGATTTGGTTTTCCCCCTTGTTAATTCTAACTTAGAAGTCCATAGGAACTCTCTTATGATTCCATCACCTCCAGATCAGAATTCCATACGTAGCTTCTCTCTTAATAGCTTAACCATAACCGCTGTCTTATTCATTCCCAATCACCACCCTTAGGACTTCCAGATTCCCCTTAATTTGCATCCCCATCATTACTCCTAACATATTCATTCGAGCACCACTCCCATCCTCCAATTCACCTCTCGGTCGTGCTCTCCCCCTTAAAATTTTTGCTCTCACATGTCAAACTCCATGAATCCTTCTTTCATTGAAATTTTTACTGAGCCACTTTTGTTTCTTTAATTCACTCCTAAGGTTCAATTCAAACCCTTCAATAATTACTTCCTTCTAATCCCCAACTTTTCTCTTTCTCGCTCTTCTTGAAATCTAGACTAATTTGATCCCCTCTTGTATTTCCATTCTTTCAACTAAAGGTAATCCCTTCAAGGATCGAAAAGGAGTTACATTATTTCCTAACCAATGCTCCATTATTTGGAAGTTTAGTTGAATTCGTTACTACACCTCTGAGATTAAGGTTTCTCCAAAACTCTTCAACTTAGTTTCTTCGGTGAAGATTGTGCTAGCTAAGCTATATGCCCAGAACTCCCAAGATATAACCCAACTATTCTTCTCGTCTTGATTCGAGCAAGCCTTAATCAAAGAATCGATTGATGAACAAGGTGGAGCTATTCCCTATCAATTAAACACTAAGCCATGCATGTTGGATTAACATGCCAATGCACATAGTAACAGTTAAAGATGCAACGATGCAACACGTTGGAGCAATTATATTAATTAAACATAAACGTACGTATAGATAAAGAAAGCAACTAAGTTAAATCGATGCATGATGTTCATGCCATGAATATGCAGAACCTGTCACCGAGGTGGTGAACTTTTAGCTTGATGACGTGTTCCTCATTCCCATAATTGTAACTCTCTTTGAAGACATTGATAATTCCTTAGCTTTCTATGGTTTTCGAATCTCCCCAATCTTTTTCCATCCATTTGTATATCCTATGGCCCGAACGTGCTATTCTTGAACCCAAGGTCTTATTTGTCAATGGAGTTTACCCCTCAACGTACTTCCAAGCATCAACCTCCAAAGGTCATCCGACTCTTCATCTTGATGTCCTCTCCGGTAAAAGTTCCTTTAGCTTATCCTTTGTTTCCGATCTACGCGCATAATTCACCCATGATAACGCTTTCCATTCTTGCTTGCTTCTTGATGTCTCCATAAGGTTCTGAGAAGACGACACGATCTGTATTGCTCGATGCTCATAAGTATCTTTGCCTTGCGTCCATTTGTTGTCCCACGCTTATATTCGTATCAAGTGAGCTTCCATAGTTTACCTCATAATGAGCTTTATGATTAACGGCTCCCGATCCTTGCATCTGAGTTGAGTCGAACCCTTTTAACACATCTTGTATCCGATCCCTTGAAGCTTCCAAATTTGGTCTTCCAATCACTCAACCATTCCAAACTCAGAGCTTCAACGGTGAACCTTGGAGCATATAATCTTGTATTAAATGTCTTCAAAATCGGGGTGGTGAAGAGTTCCACACCCCTCTCGTTGTCTTACGCATTCCTCAAGTTAGAACTTGAGTCTTTGCAATTCTTGTATGTTGAGAACCTTCAAGGTTTGTAGGTAGGGCCTGATTGATGAACCTTCCCGTGATCCAAGCTTCCTCCCATGATACGAGCCATGATAGGTAGTCCCATTGTACACGCCGTGGAATTTGAACACTCGGCCTTCAAGTTACTTTGTCAATCGTAGTTGGTGTGAATGGTAGCTTTGTTTGCATGATAGTAGCCTATATAAGAAAGATCAACTCAAATATGGATGCATGGAGATTAGTGTATGCTTATGGCACGTAGTTAAATGGATCAATGCACATAGAATGCAAATTGCAACATTTAAAACAACGAAATGAGAGCGTAGATTGTATACATGTATTAAGCAGTTTCCAACAATTAGTATCAAATATTCATGCCAAATCGATGCAATGAACATATTAACAAGTTGTTCCTATGCTGTGCGACCTAACTGACTCAAACACGACTCAAGAACACCGGTTTTGCAACCGGGCTCTGATACCACTTAAGGATGTAGCACCCCGCACGTCAGGCACCACATCCCCCGCACTAAGGCTCAACACGAGTAACGAAATAGTAAATCCGCACCCGTATCAAACCCTAGCGAACGTGAGACAAACATAAAAACCTTCCTAAGCTAGGCGGAACTAGACCCTGCAATGATAACCAAATCACAATATATAATGCATGGCAAAGCCCAAGTACAAACATACAAACCATAAACGGAATTTGGGCTCTTCAGGCCTCTTTTAAAACATAACAAAACCCAGTAAAAGCAATTCAATAACAATTACATAAATATTCAAGTCCAAGAAACTACAGAATCGAATCAAACATAAATCCAATACATGAATGAGTGCAGGGACTCTCCTAACCTAACTCGACCCACTTAAAGACTCCAAACACCTCCGCCTAGCTCGAAACTCCAAAGCCAAACCTGCACACTAAAGTGTTGGGAAGGGAGAGGGTCAGTCTCTAAAAGACTGAGTGAGCAGGAGCGATATACATATAGAAACATGCACATGCAAGTCATAAATTCCGAACAAGGTTTTATTTGAAATTAGTTCCCAAAAGGGCAAGAGAATGATTAATCAATGCTCGGATTTTATGACTACTCATATTAATTCCTTACATTCATAAATCATACATAAACATAAGGCTCGGCGAGTGAGCGTGCACAATCTCCAACCAAACTCCGACCGTGTACGACAAATATCATTAATAAGTTGATTAGGTGTTCATGCGATATATCACAATACATGCAGACCATAAATCATATCATAAATATATTCGTTTGGGCAATCCGTGTCCCGGCTTTCCCGCACGGTGCATAATCATATCATAACATATACATAAGCATAAGCATAAATCATAACCAACCTTCTTCCTCCGGGTGGTGGACGGGCTTGCAAGACCCGGCCACCGGTTCATACATAGGCCAATGGGGGTACATGAATTCCCCAAAGGCACTCAGCTCCCATTCCCCGCTAAACCTCCTAGCGAGGGCCGGTATCACCGTAGTTTGGTTGGGACTAGTATATGGGATCCCCGTCAGCCCTTGCTTCCTCGGTTAGCCACATATACTAAGTCCCGGAGCCCGAACAAGCATAAATATAAATGTGTCTCGCCAAACATATCAATTCATACATAGGATACATACTATAAGAAATCATACTTTACCGTGTAACTCGGCATATGCTATATACGTACCTCTCCGTGTCATCCGAATCCGTAGCTAGCATGAAGACACACGGTTTGGAGCATAGCCTCATTACAAAACCATTTTTAAGCTTATATACGCTCATACGTATAATTCAGAAGAATTTACTCGATAACTTCATTTGAAAACCATATATATATAATCATAAGGTTTTGGCCAAAGCTTTTCACATAAGGGTTGTAGGGTTTGTTACATAGCTAAAACAAAACCACCCTCACCTGAACCGTGACGAAACAAGGAACGAGTTACCAAGTGCTCGAAGGATCAAGATCTCTCCACCCTGGAGATAAACTGTACAAAAGACAACATGACGTGTTCGTGAGACTCAAGACTCTACATGAACCATATATGACGCACGGCAATGCTCAAGCATGATATGAAGGCATAAAGATCATATTAAGTCATGAAAATGTCCATGTGCACTATTAAGGCATTTAAATCATATAACCAAGTCATTCACTTGTTCATTCATTTTCATTCAAATTCTTCAATTCAAATCTCCAATCAAATTAATTCAAGAATTCAAATAGGAGCATAGAACATATTCAAGCTCTCCCATAATGCTACCACATACTTCATATTACATAAGATAGCATATTTCCAAGGTTTGACAACAAGAAGGAAGCATATGAAATAGAAAATGAATTACGCGATTCATAAACGACATATAAACACACATAAACGGCAATAAGCAAAAGCATGCCTATAACTTATCCAAATGCCATGAAATTAAACCACAATGCTCCCAACATATAGCAAAACAAGTTCATAGTTCAACACAAAAGGAGATAAAGTCATTCAAGAGGTGAAATAAATCAAAAACCGAAAAGGAAGCAACAAGGACTGTGCAAGGGAAGGGACACGGGGGTGTCACCCTCCTTAGCCAAACTGAGCCACGAACGTGGCTCAGTACAGACCTGCCCAGAAGGTGTGACACGCCCGTGTCTCACACTTATGTGTAAATGAGACACGGGGGTGTCACGGTACAGAACTAAACCACACTCAAAGTTTTACTGGCAAAACTGAACCCATACCAAATCAATCCAAAAGCATACCAAATCAACTCCAAATGCTATGAAACTTAATATACAACATATTTAGCATGTTAGGAACATTTTTCATTTAGAGTGAAAAGGCTAAATCACACGTTAAGGTCATCTAAATCATGCAGCAAAACTGGGTCGCCAAAATCGCACATAAAAGCCCTATAGTTTCAATCAGCCATGATCAAGTACTTAGGGGTTGAATTTGGATCTGAAATCTTGGGGAATGCATTCTAACAAACTAAACAACTAATATACATCATATATATGCAAAATGGTACAATTTAAAGCACATTAGGGTGACCAACAACCACACAATTGCAACAGCAACAAGTCTGTCGTAGATCATACATAAGAACAGGCCATGTCTTTCGGTTTTGAGCCTTAAAATGGATCCAAATACTTAAAACATGAATGTTAACATATAGAACAATGAGTGTACATAATATCCATGCAATTTCACATGAAAAGAAGATCATTTGGTCAAGCAACAAAGCAAAATGAACAGCAGCAGTCCGGAAAACAGGGGAAGCAGTTTGATCATCAAGTTTGGAGCTCCATATCTCATAATTTCACCAAAGGGTCAAGAGATAAAATCCTCCTAATATCATATACTATCAGTTAGGAAAGAAATAGGTCAAGAAACAAGCTCATATGATCATGTATAAGCAAGGAAATCAGCTACACAAGCAAATAGGTCACAAGAGCAAAAATCCCTAAAAGTTCATACAAAACTCATCACCCAAACCCTAATCAAATCTGATCCAAATCAAGCCTTTAATGGATGAAATCAAGCATAATAGAGTAGAGAATACATAAATATTCATACCTTGAAGATTAGAAGAATAAGGGAGGTGATTTGAGCTCCAAAATCACAAGAATGGCCAAGGTTTTCTCTCCTTTCTTCTCTCTTTCTCTCTCGATCAGTTCCAGCTGCAAGGGGAGATATTTTGGCTCGGTTTTTAGAGGTAAAGGGGGAAGAAAGAGCTTAACTCAAGGTACATAAGTCATGGTTAAGGTATGGTTAGGTTAGGTTAAGTAAAAAGGGTCCCACCATGAAGACTAGTCAACATAAGGAGCTCTTCTTGCACGAGTTGCTCGTTACGGTTGGATTTCGGAGGTCTTAATGTTTTCAAAAAGGTATGAGGCTTGTTCCATTGTCTCCGAATCGTCGATACGAAGGCAACGGAGGTGTCGGAATTCGAATCCGAATTCCCGAGCTCAAGATATCACGTAAGGAACCAAGGGTGCGCTAATTGCTCGTTAGCGCCCGATTTGGTTCCACAATCAAAATTAAATTCGTTAACACGTCAAATGAATCCGAAAACATAAACCGAGCATATAGGCATGTTCATATCACACATATTTACGACATACTAAATTTCCATACCATTCCGATATCATTACATATATGAACGAAGTACAAATAGAACACTCATGCGCAAGAATGAATTCATAACGTTATAATTTAATTACTAAAACTTAAATTCCATTTTAATTAAATTACAACCAACTAGCAACATGTTGAAATTAATTAACGAAATTACCGAAATAGTTAAGGTAACACGAAACCTTAATTAAGAAATTAAACACTAAATATCAAAGTAAAATAAAATGAATTAAATTAAAATAACCATAGTCTATAGTTTAAATCAAATATAAACACTTATAAACAATTAACCATATAATTAAATAATTAATTTGCGCAACTTATAAACAAATACGCCACATTATTAAAAACTGAAAAACTGGGGCGTTACAGAGACGTTTAGACTGCTCCTAGCCAGATCAAGTTGTGTAGAGTTACCGCATGAAGACTTCAAGATTTGATCAAACCCTTTGTGCTTGAAGACCTTACCGGGCTAATCCTTGTCGGGAAGTCATGAACCTCGAATATGGGATGAATACGGGAAGTTGCTTGAGCTTGAAACTCGAGCAGAAGAACCTGGGGACCAGTTTCTCTTGAGGGGGGGAGATTGTGACACCCGGTCTGCTCGCACGTACAGGTTAGTACCACGTATGAGTTTAAATTTCCGTATTTGCGTTTATTTTCTTATTTAATTGATGCAATTATATTTGAGTTATGCTTCCTTATTCAATTCATATATGAACTATGTGAAATATTTGATATTTATGTACCCTACTTGAACATTTGGTTTGATTACTTTAGTTTTGAGAATTTGTTAATTATGGAATTGAACCGAACTTGCCTATTTCGTGTATAACATGAATTATATGATTCTAGGACTTAATTGTATGATATACGTGCGAAATTTAAATTCATTAATTATGTAATATATGATTTAACTGTCGTTTTATTTCTTATAATTTTCTTACTTGTCTTATTTGAATCTATTTGAACTTATGTGAATTTTGATTATATTGGAATTTATGATAATTTTGGATTTGAACCCAACACCTTTCGAACTAAACCAAATTGAACCGGGAAACCTTGAACCGAACCGAACCCCCTTAAACCGAACCGGTCCAAGACTTAAAGCCTTGAACCCTTTCTTTCCCCTCATTTTACGTTTTTCTTCAAGAGTAGAAGGGTGAAGAGCTCTCACTTTGCTCCAAGCTTTGTTCAACCTTAAATCATCATATCTCCACCATTTCTTGATCAATTTCCGATCCGAAGTAAGTTCCGAACTCTCCACGACATCCTCCATCTTTCTACCGATTGTTTTCTCTTAAGAATGTGATTTTGCTTAAGTTTGGAGAATTATGTGAATAGTAAGGGTTCATGCCAAATTTGTAATATTTGATTCTTGGTATGTTTAGCATGAGTTGTGACTTCAATTATGAGTTTAATATGATCTTCTTGTTCATTTAATTCTTGGCTTTGGGTTAGAAATTTCATTTAGGGCTTGATGCATTTATTATGCTTGGATCTTCATGAATTGGATTTGTGAATTTTGGAACTTTGTTGCATGATTCATGGTTATATATACATACATTAGTGTATTTAGCATGTTATGTGTTGTCTTGTTGCATTTGTTAGGAAATATGTTGGTATTTTGGAAGTTGGTTCGAACCCCTGTTTCTTGCCAGTTTTTCGCTCCAGACGCGATACAAACGGGCGTTTGTGCCTTAGTGTATTTTGCAAACGCCCGTTTGGGAAGCCAAAATTCGTTACAAAAGGGTTTGACACGGGCGTTTGGCCATACCTTGAAAACACGAAACGGGCGTTTCGTAGGCTGTTGTCTAAAATGTGATTTTTCAGCTTTTGTGGTTCGATTCCTTTGCTTCCGAAATACTTTTATATGTCCTTTTGAGTGTTAATTTGCTACTTTCATGTTTCGTTCTTGCTGTGTGCTTTGTTTATGCATGAACTTGAATTTCTATGCCTTTGTTTGAACTACCATGATTAATTTGAATTATTTGCGGCTCGAATTAATATAAGGTTCCAAGATATGAATCAATATGACTTAAGTGACGTGTTTATGCATCTCATTTTGCATCAGTTGCATTCATAAACATTGTCGACCGTCATATTAGGTTCATTTTGAGTCTAAGTCTCGGGTCTTGTGTTCTTTTGTTTCAGAGCCTCTTCCGAACGTCGTTGAACCCAAGGTTTAGGTGTTTATTTGCTCCTTTTTGGCCCCGGACTCTACCTACTTTTGCTACAATGTGAGGTTTAGGTTTATTTCTTTGTAGTTAATACGACCTACGACCCTACGTGCTTGTTTTCAAAGCCAGCATGTGACTATACTATTATACTTATATAATAGATATGTGCTTATAAGATATGTTTATAATCTTGTTACAAGCTTAAATGATTTTGAACTATATGTACGAGCATATGTGAGCTTGAAAATGTTTTGCAACGAAGCTATGCTCCAAACTATGTGTTGTCAAGCAAGCGAGGATCTACCTCAACATCTTAATAATAAGGAAGACACGGAGAGGTACGCGTATAGCATATGCCGAGTTGCAAGGTAAGGTATGCTTGATAAGGTACGTAAGTTATGTTTGATTATGTAGCGAGTTAAGTAAGCTTTATTGGTTGTTACTGGGCCCCGGAGACGTGGGTAAGGACGCCCGGGACGGCAAGGGCCGTCGGGTTAAGCCTGTACACGGTCTCCATTTGAAGTACTTACGCGAGACTCTGGGAGGTTGAGGAGGCGTAGTACTTTGAGCCATCGATGGATAGCCGGGGAAGGCACAATGTGGGTTAGCTACCCCTTGTGTATACGTAATTAGGTGGAGAGGGTTTGACTCCCGAAACACCGTGGTTGTTGGGGTTGGATTGGTTTACGCTTAAGTTTTCTATTTTCATACGTATGTTGATAAGTGAGGAGTTAGAGTAAGACCCGCACTCGCCGGCTATAAGAATTCGTTAAGATATGTTGATTATGAAACGGGATAGGAGCTTTCCTTTATGTTATAATACGAATATGTTAAGTTTGAAATGTTTTGATAAGTATATGTATAAGTTTGATTCAAAAATGGTTTTGGTATGCAAAACCCTATCCCGGTTCGTAGTCTTTTGTTTAATACGTGCTCTGCTCTATATTTATATAGCGTGTGGGTGTGCTTCAGCCCCCTCACTCAGTCGAGTTGTAACTGACCCCTCTCATTTTTCCTCCTTTAGTTGCAGGTTGGCTCGAGCTAAGCGCGATAGTACGTGGTCGTGTTGTGCTAGCTAGTTTGGGTCGAGTCAGCATTTCATACTTGCATCTTTTGAATATTTTGATATGTATTTGAACTAAGCTATACTTTGGAGAACTTTGAATACCTTTTGTATTTTGGACCGGAATGGCCACGTATATATTTTTGTATGCTTTTGGATCCTGTTATTTGCTTCCGCATATTTGTTTAATTATTTTTCTTGCGCGCTCTGTTACTGTCTTAGTCCCGCTTAGCCTAGTGTGTGCGTGTAGGTCCCCGTTCGTTTAGACTTGAATTCATGTATGGACTCCCACTTCATATGTGGATTTGGGTCTAGGTGCGGGGGATGTGGTGGCTCGTCGCTCCGGGCTTCACATGGGGAGTAAACAAAAAATTCATTATACAATTGGGGAGTTTTCTCAAATTCCCCCAACATATAATTGCATAATTAAATAATTGAAATGATAAATAACAAACCCTAGACGTCATTCTTGTACGTATGAAGATGCGGGGCGTCACGTCATTGGACCAACGCTGAAGGAGAAATTGCAGCCAAAGTTGGTCGTGGTTGTGAGCAAAGTTCAGGCGGACTTTTGGTGACTCACGACGACGGTTGAATCGTTCAATGGAGGCATGGATCTTATTCCCCTTAAAGAGACGAACACCTTAATGCTGGTGTCATAGATTGGGTCGCCGCGACGGTGACACATTCTTCGATTAAATGTGTGGCGTCAAACAACACGAACGGCTAGCACTACTTTACGGGTGTCGTTCTCACTCTTCGGTGGACTATAAAAGGCGGGTTGGTAGGAAATTTCTTTCATCTTGAAAAGACGAAGAGAATGTTGGAGGTGCCATGGCTTAAAACGTCGTGTAGGCAATCTTTCTTGGCTGAGTGAAAGTTTCAGCCTCTTTAGCTGATAAGACTTTGAAGCCTATCAGCTTTGAAGCCTTATTTTCCATGGAAATAAGGAGTTTTGATAAGATCTAACTCCTTCTAAAGCTAACTAATGTGGATTTGACTACATCTTGGCCAAATCTCGAATAACAAACATTTATTGCAATTATCCTAAGCTAAACACAATAAATGCAAAACTACAATTAGCATTCGAAATTTCCCCTTATTCGGCCATCTGACTTAGCAAAAGCGCCAAGTGGCGTGCTTGTGGCCCCATGCAGTCCACGTGGGTAATTAAATATGATGTTGAAGAATTAAATTAATTAATAATAATTAATTAATAAAAAATTATTATATCTGATCGAGTCGAATTTCGGATTAGTGACGTGTCTCGAAATAGTTGACCTTGACCACTTAGAATTTATTGACGTGGTAGAGCTCGAGATGGAGTCGACCTGGGAGGAGCAACAAACGTAAGCTACGGGCCGACAAAGGACTGGGTGGGTTGTTCCCTTTGTCGGCACTCCGACGCTCAAGTCAGTGTCGAGTGGCTAAGAGCTTATCGAGTGACTTGTGTGCTTTAAATGTGGTAGTTGTGTGTGTAAATGGCATTTATGGAGGGGGTATTTATACCTATTGGGGTAATGATTACCTGCACAGTGCAACCTGCAGGTGCATTAAATGCGCCACCTGCTCCGTACGGCATGTCAGGCCTCATTAAATGCTGGAAACGGCGGAGTGGGCCCCAGGGATGGTCGACCCCAATTCGACCTAGAAACTATGTTGTCGAGTATTCGCCGACTTGCCTTGGGCACAGTCGATGGTGTTTCGACTATTCCTGAGGCTAGTCGAGTCGACATAGTTGAATGGTCAGCACTTACCTTCTTGAAGGGTTTGCCGGTGAGGTGACCGATTGGGAGGCTTGGCGGCACCCTTCACCGGTCCTTTACTCCACGTGGCATGCGGGTAGTGGCCCACGTGTTGTTAACGTGCCGGTTCCGGATTGGCCCACGTCATTAGCCCCCGGAAAGACGGTGCCACAATGACGTGGCGGCATCCTTTCGGATTTCGAGAAGTGGGCCCCCAGGGGCAATGATGGCGACGGTTCGCCTTCGATTTTCCCGCCCAAGGTTACCCCTATAAATAGCCCCTTAGGGCCTTCATTTCTTCCCTTCACCTTTCAGAAATTTCCAGAGCATTTCGAGTTCTTCAGAGCCTTTCGAGCCTAGCAACCGGAGTCTTCGAGTCGATCAAATCAAACGTGAATTTTTCCGGTAAGCTCTCTCGACTTAGCTTCCTTCCCTCTTATTTGCTTCAATTTCTTCAATTTCTTTATTTTCTATTCATTCGAGAGTCCGTAATCGAGTGAGAAGATCCCCATCTCGAAAAACTTTCGACTCGACCCCTGACACCAAAACCTTGATCCTTGTTTCAAGGAGAAGGCGGAACTCAAGGGAAACCTGTCAAAGAATTATTGAGCAGTGGGATGTCTTCTTCTACCTCGACTAGTTCAGACTTATCGGATAAAATTCCTGGCCCTGGGGACGAAATAAATTCGCTCTCCTCGTCCTCGAGCAAGGAGGAATCGGTTAGGTCCCAGGCCTCGGGTGAGGTAGGCGAGTCGGAGGAATCGGGGGGCTCAGATGATAGGCAGTCGGCCTCACCTTTAGGTCCCGTAACCACAGCAGAGCCCTTGACAGCAATACCCCCTATGGGGATGACTCTGGGGTCCGAGTATTCGAGTCGAGCGGGAGGCGCGGGGCCATCGACTTCGGCGAGCCGGGACAAAGATACTATACATATTCCCTATGGTAGGAAATCCCCCGACCGGATTCTGGACAAGGACCCTAGACTTGTTGATAGCAAGGTATCGGCCAAGATGTTTGAAGACTTTAGGAGGATACTGTTTGGGGGGGACATAGAGTTAGGAGGGTACAGTATAGTTCGACCTCGACGAGGGGAAACCATGACTGACCCCCCAACCAACTGCATAGCTGTAACCTGGAAAATGGTTAAAGCAGGGTTTCGAATCCCAATAGACGACGATATCCTCGACATCTTGAACCACTTGAACATCAGCCCGGTTCAATTGATGCCGAATGGTTATGAGATGCTCAACGGGGTCCGAGTCTTGATGAAGTATTTTGGGATTCCAATGCTTGGAGTGGCCAAGGACCTCTTCAATGTGAGTGTGACCAAGGAGAAATCCGGGTCGGGCTATGGGTTCGTGCAGTTGTCATTTAAACAGAAACGCAAGCTCACAACATCGCCGACCTCTTCAAACGGGCATACTTGGAAGCAACAGTTTGTGTATGTCGAGAGTGAGTCGGGGTGGCCACACCTTTGGAACAAAAAGTGGTGTTGGAAACCGAGCCCGACTTTACCGATCGCCGCTACACGCTGGTCGAACACCTGTATTCGAGACATGCTATCCCTCGGTCAATTCGACTGCAAGAGGTTGATCGAGGACAAGGTCCTAGTGAACTTTGGCTTAGTCCCCGGGATTGCCAGTCGGACATTCGACCCTGTTAAAGCAGGCATCCGAATCGACTTACTTAATTGCTTGTTGTTCTCTTCTGAATTTTGTAACCCTCAAGTCAATTCTAATCCCGAGTTTATCCTCTTTTCAGATAAAGTGATAATGAGTCGATTGACAAAGATGAGGGCCGACATGGAGGAGCTCGTGGCCCAGCATGCCATAGCAAAGGCGACCGAGGTGGCACAGCCCCACAAAACAATGGACGCCACCCTCCCGAGGCCGTCGGATCGAACAGGAAATGAGCCGAGTCAATCGCCTGCCCCCCAGACCTTAAAGAGGAAGGAGAAAGCCCCCGTCTCTGAGCCCAAGAGGAAACGCTCGAAGAAGGAGAGAGACTCGAAGGGCGTGCCCGCCCCCAAGCAGACGAAGGATACAGATCAAGTAGGGGGCAGCCAGTCGAGGGTCACGGTTTCCACCGGCTCCCTTCCCTCGACTCCTTCTGGGACTAAGAAAACACCGGCCCCATTCTTTTCCGAGGCCGTAAGGGTGTCACATCTTCCGTTCCACCCCCCGAAGGGCAATATTTTCGACTTCTTCAGTTACAAATTAATTGGGGATGACGGTAAGCCTCGGAGGATTGGGTCGGTTCCCCGGGACAACCGTGCTGCTGGGGCGGTGTACCATTGCTGCCAACTTCCAATCGATCATGAATCGAGTGGAAGATGTCGGAGGTCGAGCTGGAAATGTCGGCGGCTGTGAAGGTCACCGGGGTAACGACCTGAACTCTTTTCCTGTTTTGCCTCGATTAGGGTTCGGTCATTGACCTCCTTTGTTTCTGTGTTGCAGCTTGCTCAGGATGCGTACCACATGAGTCGGAGGGCCCAAATCTATAAGGAAGGGAGGGGGCGTTTAGAGGCCAAGGCCGGGATCGACTCGGAGGTCGAAATCCTGAAGAGGAGGGTGATGGATCTAGAGACTGAGAAGGCGAGTCTCAGCTCGAGCGCAAAGGCGGCAGGGTTGGCGAAAGAGAAAGCAGAGATGGCCCTTGATGAAACCAAAAAGCAATTGGAGGCCAAGAAGCTGGAACTGCTCGAGGCCCACAGGAAACTCGATGTCGAAGCCTCGAAGGTACTTTCCTCCTTCAGAGATGGGAAAGCGGCCGGGGAAGTGAAGGGTGCCCGAGCGGCTATCGAGAGGTGTCAGGCCAAATATGACGATATTGTGGCCGAGTCGGAGCGGTTTGGGGCTTATCGATTCATGAAATCGACAGCTTACAAGAGGTCGACCGCTACCTTCGGGCTAACAGATTTGAAGGAGGGGTTCGACTTATGTTTGGCCCAATGCCGCGCCGAGGGATACCTTCCAGTCGACTATAACACCAACAAAATCGGCCTCATGTGCCCCGACCCATGCACCCCGCCTCCACAAACCGATGAAGATCCTGAGGAGGATTGGACGAAGCATGAGTTTGGATTCACTATCCCTTTGGCCAAGTCCCTGGTCGGCGGCCGAGAGGAGGATGTGAGCCAGATGCCTCAGGGGGCCGATCCCATGGTCCTGAATCACGCCAGGATATTTCCGGAGCTCTTTTTCGAGAAGACCACGAACACTCCTTCCGATGAAGAGATCGACTAGACCCCCTGCCTTCCCGCATTACTTTTGCCTCTGTAGTGTCCTATTTTTATTTCAATTCTGCATGTACCAGGTCGACCCGGGGTGGTCGATGAACGTTCCCATCGAAAAATCCAAATGTAATCGTTTCTGAATTTTAATGGAATTTGTTTATGGTTGTCTTCGAATTAGCATTTTCGAGTATGCATGTTCAAATTAAACTTATAGGTCTCTTAGATCGATGATATCGACTGTTCAAGCCGTTACTAGCATAATATCGAACATTCAAGCCGATTCTAAGAGATAGCCGGGCTATTTAACCCGTCGAGGGTATGAAAACTTATAATAATAATTTCCACTAACCTTCCGTTCGACTAGATGGCACAGACTATTTAACCCATCAAGAGTATAACAGTCGAAAGAATTGTCTCGATTTTATTGATTGACACATTGGAGTTTACATCTTTTTCAAACGTAAAACGTTCTAAGGTTGTGGGAGTTCCAGGATCGAGGCACCGGGTCGCCACTCAACTCTTCGAGGTGGTAGGCGTGGTTCTTCCCGACCTTGGAAATTCGAAAAGGACCCTCCCAGTTGGCATTGAGTTTCCCGACGTGTTTGACAACGTCGACTCGTTTTAGGACGAGATCACCGACTCGAAAAACTCGCTGGAGGACCTTTTTGTTGTAGCTTCTGGTCATCGTCGCTCAATACTGCTGCATTCGTCGGAAAGCCTGATCTCTCTTCTCTTCAATCATGTCCAAGTCGAGCTGGCGATTCTCTTGATTGCGATCGAGTTGATAATGGGACACCCTATCGGTTTGGTGTATCAGCTCGGCGGGGATCACCGCCGAGGAACCATAGACCATTGAACACGTTCGATAGGCCCATAAGACACCATCGAGCTCCTCGGCCCAAGCTCCTTTGCTCCCGTCGAGGCGGGTCTTCAGGTTCTGCACGATCGTCCGGTTAGTGACTTCGGTCTGGCCGTTGGCTTGAGGGTGGCCGACCGAGGTAAAACGCAAGCTGATGCCGTACTTGGAGCAGTAACCCTTGAACATTTTGCTTCGGAATTGGGGGCCGTTGTCGCAGATCAAGGTCCTCGGCACTCCAAATCGGCATATGATGTTTTTCCACAGAAATCGAGTCATCACTGTGTGGGTGATCTTGGGAACAGGCGCTGCTTCGACCCACTTCGAAAAATATTCTACACAGACAATGACGAATTGTTGCTGTCTCGGGGCGAGGGGGAAAGGCCCAACAATGTCGATTCCCCATTGATCAAAAGGCCACGCTATCTCGACCGGGGTCATTTCCCTTGGATGCTGGTGGGTAATGTTCGAATGTTTTTGACAGCTGGGACATTTCTTCACTAGATTGATCGAATCCCGCAGGAGGGTTGGCCAGTAGTAGCCGGCTCGAGATACTTTCTTAGCGAGTATTCGACCTCCAGCGTGGTTTCCGCAGGATCCCACATGCACCTCCTCGAGAACCTCCTTGGCTTGGGAGGGTCGTAGACACCTCTTGGTCGGCTCCCTGGCAGATCTCTTGAATAGCATGCCCTCGGAGGCTGAGTGAGTAGCTTGCCGCCCGGGCTACCAATCGGCGCCTCTCCGTTTTGTTTTCGGGCAAGAAACGGTCTCTTAGATGTAGGACCAAGTCGTCTAACCAGCACGGCTCGATTGCTCGAGCTGTGTTAGTGAGGAAAGTGATCGACCTGTCCCTTGTTCCCCTGAGACCATTGGCCACTTTGGAAAGGACATCGGCTCTCTCGTTTTCTTCTCTGGGTACCTGCTCGAGCCTGAAGTTTTTGAATTTCGCAGCCCATTCCTTGACTTTCTCCAAGTATTTGGCCATCGATTCCTCCCTCACTTCATAAGAGCCAGCATATTGGCTCGCAACCAGCTGTGAGTCGGTTAGAGCCGCCAGGTAATCGATGCCTTGTTCCCTGGCGATTCTCATGCCTGCTAGAAGCGCCTCATACTCAACCTCGTTGTTCGTAGCGGGGAAGTCTAGACAGATGGCGAAGTCGAGCTCATCTCCGTCGGTACTTCTCAAGGACACTCCCCCACCTCCGCCAGATGAGGTCGAGGAACCATCGACGGACAATGTCCAATGACTCTCATTCCCCCTGGGTGAGGTCAAGGGTTGTTTCTCGATCAAAAAGTCGGCCAAGACTTGGGCTTGGTATGCTAACCTCGGTTGGTAGGATAAGTCATACTGGCCCAATTCGACAGACCACTTAACCAGCCGACCCGAACTGTCCGGTTTGGCCAACACCTGCTTGAGGGGCTGATCTGTGAGCACGATGATCCGGTGGGCCTGAAAATACGGCTTTAGCTTTCGGGCCGTGTGTACGAGCGCAAGAGCGAATTTTTTGAATTCTAAATATCGTGTCTCCGCTCCATGCAGGATTTTGTTAACATAGTAGATCGGCATGTGCTTTCTCTCCCTTACGGCGACCAGGACCGAGCTGACCACTTCGGCCGACACGGCCATATAGAGGTATAAAACTTCTCCCTGTTTCGGCTTTGCTAGGAGCGGGGGCGACTCGAGGTATCTTTTCAACGCCTCGAATGCCTGCTCACATTCCTCCGTCCATTTGAATTCTTTAACGTTCCTCAGGATTTTGAAAAATTGAAGGTTCTTCTCGGCCGACCTGGAAATGAACCTGTTAAGGGAAATAATTCGACTAACCAAACATTGTACCTCTCGAATCGTTTTCGGGCTGGAAAGGTTACGAACAGTACTGCTCTTCTCGGGGTTTGCCTCGATCCCTCTTTGACTAACCATATACCCAAGGAATTTCCCTCCGGATACCCCGAAGGTGCACTTATTCGGGTTGAGCTTCAGGTTGTACTGCCTAAGCAGTTTGAACGCCCGTGTTAGGTCTCCTAGGTGGTCGCTCGACCGTGCCGACCTTACAATCATATCGTCGACATATACTTCCACGGTTTTACCGATCTCGTCCTCGAAAATACGGTTGACCAGCCTCTGATATGTAGCCCCCGCATTTTTAAGTCCGAAGGGCATAACTCGGAAGCAATAATAAACTCCCTTTACGACTATAAAGGCGTTCTTATCCTCATCCTCGGGTGCCATAAAGATTTGATAGTAGCCTTGAAAGGCATCCATCATACTCATTAGCTCGCACCCCGCAGTCAAGTCGACTAGTTGGTCGATATTCGGGAGAGGATAGGGGTCCTTAGGGCAAGCTTTGTTTAGATCCATAAAGTCGTTGCACATGCGCCACTTTCCCCCTGACTTAGCTACTAGAACCACATTGCATAGCCAGTCGACATACGTGGCAGGCGTGATGTATCCAGCGTCCAGCAATTTGTTTACCTCCTCCTCAATTATCTCGTTTCTTTTGGCACTCTGGGTTCGTAGCTGCTGTTTAATCGGCTTGAAGGATGGGTCGACGTTGAGGTGGTGTATAATCACGGAAGGGTCGACACCCACCAAATCGTTGGCACTCCAGGCAAAGACATCCGCGTTCTCCTGAAGAAATTGGATTAGGAGTATCTGTTCGTGTTCCTTTCCCGGTTCGGGGAGCCCGACATGGGTGATCTTCTCTCTCTGCCCTGGAAGAAGCTCGACCTCCTCTGTTTGGGTCGATGCCTCGAGTCGATTATCTAAGACTTTCTGCTTCTTCTTAGCTTTCTTCGACTTGCGGATAGGCTCATCGCCCGTTGCTTCAAAATCCTCGATCTCATCCTCTTCCCCATCGGGAAGGCCCAGAACAGGGACGACCTGACGA
Organism: Lantana camara; assembly: GCA_037501455.1. Taxonomy (NCBI): domain Eukaryota; kingdom Viridiplantae; phylum Streptophyta; class Magnoliopsida; order Lamiales; family Verbenaceae; genus Lantana; species Lantana camara. The sequence goes on from CM074865.1 coordinate 48,124,617, forward strand.
TCGGGCAGTTTCACCTTCTCCATGGAAATTGAGTAACAAGCCCAGGCCATGGGCACATCGCATCTCAATTCCCCTATTCCATTAGGGGTTGGGAGTTTAATCAATTGATGGTAGGTTGAAATAACTGCCCTAAAGTCGATTAAACCAGGCCTCCCAAAAATGATGTTATAAGCTGACGGCTGATCGACAACCAAATACTCCAGTTCGAGTGTCGACCTCTTAGGGAGTGTTCCCATGGAGGTGATCAACCGAACTCGACCCTTTGGATATACTTCGGACCCTCCGAATCCTGTCAAAGGAGTTTTGAGGGGGTCCAAATTTAAACTTTTAGCTAGGTTCATACGATTTAGAGTCGAGAGATAAATAATATTTACAGAGCTTCCATTATCAACAAGGGTTTTGGATACAGCGTGTAACGCCCCAATTTTCAATTATGCAATATGTGAATTAATTTCCAAATATGACTTAATTGTTTAATTGCATAATTGTCCTTAAGTGGTCATTTTATTAAATTGATGACCTAATTGCATGAAATAGTCTTGGACTTAATTGATCATTTTGCATGGGATTGAACTTGATTGCATGACTAATGTTTTGGAGGGATTAAATTGCAAATTGTGTTTAGCATTATAATATCTAGCATATATCTTTGATAGCATACAAACCTTTGCACACATGATTCCTCCTCTCTCTCCCTCATACCGATTCATAAACCCTACCAAGGGAAGAAGAGGATTTCATCATTTGAGCTTGAATTCAAAGGAAAATTGCATGCTTTGAAGTATCATCATCATCCCAACATCATCTCTTCTCCTTCTTTTCATTCATTCAAGGTATGAGCTTCTAGTTGGGGAAATACATGAATATATTTGAGAGCTAGGGTTGTGTGTTGACCTTGGTAAATTATGTTTTAGTTGTTGAAAGCATGATTACATGGTTCTAGCTATGATTTGATGCATATATTGTGGAGTTTATAAGCTTGGAGCATGAGTTCGTTGTGGGTTTGATCTTGATGATTCTTGATGATTAAGCATGGATTTAAGTGTTTAAATAAGTTATTATTGAACTATAAGTATGCAAGCATGTTTATTTCATGAATTATATGCATTTGGAGTTGAGTATATGATTTTGGGGAGTTTTGGGTTTTGGTTCGTTCTCCCCTGCATAACTGCTCTGTTTCTGTAATGTCCAGAAACTGGGAACGGTCGTTCCCGCCTTAGTGCATTTTGGGAACGGGCGTTCCCAGGCTTCTGAGTGTGTTAGGCCAGCGAGACTGGGAACGGCCGTTCCCACTTTGGCCTGTTAGCCGGAAGGGCCGTTCCCAGCCCAAAGCGTGTTTTATTTTATAAAACGCTGGCGCGTTTCTGAAGGGCCATGGGAACGGCCGTTCCCATTTTCAAAGGGAAGCCGGAACGGCCGTTCCCATGCGTCTGACAGAACAAAATTTTCTGCATAAAATTGCATTTCTAACACCTCGTTCCAACGGCTTCTTTGACCCCGATTTGATATTATATGATCTAAAATGAAGTGAAACAAGATATTTTCATGGTACATTGCATCATACTCGTCGTCTCATTGCATTTCGCCGTTCGTTCTAATTGGTACATTTTGAGTCGTGTCTTATGTACACTTGTCTTTGTTGCACAGACCGGCACGCCAGTGACGTGGAGTGGCCTTCTTAGGCCGTGTCTTTCGCTTTATTTTGTCGGTACAGGTGAGGTTTAATTGCTAGATATCTAGAACCGTTACAACCCTATTTGATGTTTTAAGCCAAAAGGTATATATATCTATAGTTTTCCAAACTCTATTGAATTGCAACTGATTTACCGAATTGTATTGTATTGATTGACCGTGTTTTGGGCGAGTATATTGTACCGTGCACTGTGGGCCCGAGAGTTAGTGTTTGAGCCAACCGGGAAAGCATGGGCTGACGGGTAACTCTTACACTCCTCTCTACCGTGGGGATGAACCCTGAATCCACCAGGAGGTTTGGTGGAGGAAGGAATCCCGTGCGTGGGAGTCATGTTCCCGACGTACACCGTGTTTACCGTGGATGGATCGGGCCTTGCAAACCCACCATCATTGGAGGAAGAAGGAGTTATTGAAACTAATACGTGTGCACTGTAATTGATTGCATGACCACTTAATTAATTAATGAAAAGTATCGTGATTGTACACTGTCGGAGTAAGGTTGGAGAATGCCCTCACTCGCCGGGCCACTGATTGATTGATTGATTGAAATGATTGATTGTTAAATCTGATAGTTGTAATCTCGGGCGAGATTTCTGTCGTTATTGAACTTAGAGTGTTTTGTTTATAAAAACCTTACCCGAGGTTATGACTTGCATGTTATCTGCGCTTATATATTATTATGCCCCTCGCTCAGTCTTGTGGAGACTGACACCTCACCTTTCAGTTTTGCAGGTTGTGTGCTAGGCGGGATGGGTGTCGAGTCAAGTCTTTCATTTCGGGTATAGCACGTGTCCAACCTACTTTGTTGCATATGTATTGTTATCTACTGTTTTATGAAATGTTATGTATTTGAGAGATGATAATGTATTGATAGTGTAAATGTTGGTATCTATAAATAAATAAATATGGTACCTATACGTATCAAATGAATGTTATTGCTTCCGCTTTGCAATACTCTGACTTGTTTGTTGGTTAGTTTTAAATTGAGGGTACCCGCCTAGCCTTGAGTCATTTTATTGTCTCCCGTTCGCTATAGCTTTGATTCATGTACGGATTGTCCATTTCATATGTGGATTGGAGCTATAGTGCGGGGGATGTGGTGCCTGGCGTTCCGGGTGCTACACAGCGTAGTTGGCCACGTCGAGCGTAACCACCATCGGACAACTAGGCATTTCGCCTTCCCGTGGTGGCATGCCGACTAGGTCCTTATTGCTAAAGCTAATATCCTGATCTACCCAGCTCTGACTCGGCTCGATCTCCATCACCTCATGGGGCCCGTAGTAGTTTCTTTGGGCTTCTCTCCTGGTCCTCTTTCGTGCCGTTTTCGTGTCTCCCCCGGCTGGCCCGCCCGCAATCATATTGATTCGACCGAGGCAGGGGAGGTTATGTTCATCCCTCTCAGTCGGCGGTTTCGCCTCTCTACGTCGGGGCGGACTTCGGTCGTCGGCTCTCAGGGCCAGCTCGTCCAGTTTTTTAACGAATTCTTGGACCTCTCCTCCTCGGATTAGTCTCTCGATTTCATCCCGTAGAGCGAAGCATTCTGAAGTGTTGTGTCCCGACTGTCGGTGGAAGTGGCAGAACTTCCCCGAATCCCTGGTCTTCTGAGTTTCCTTTATGGCTTTGGGATTTTTGAACAGCTTTTTGTTGGAGATGTTATAAATTTCTTCAATCGACCGATTCAGGGGCGTGTAATGCTTCTTAGAGCTGCTTCCGGGGTTATGGTCGACTCGGCCCTTTATATCCTTCCTGGGTTCGCTTTTGGGTGGCCGAATAACTTCCAACTTCCGACCCGAGGCCCCCTTTTGGGCCATCTCGACCTCTTCCACCCTCATCCAGGAGGAGGCGATATCAAGCAATTTGGATATCGATGCCGGGTTCTTCCGGACAATGTGCCGGGCGCACTCTCTATCTCTCAAAGCGGCGTGGATCGTTGGTATCACCATATCCATGCTCGGAGACTGAACTTGTACTGCCGCACGAGAGAATCGAGTGAAGAAATCTCTCAGGGTCTCGTCTTCCCTCTGCACGATGTTGTAAAGATAAGAGGTCGGCAGCTTGTCGCCCTTCACGGAGGAGAAGTGGGCAATGAAGCGCTCAACCAACTCATCGTAGGAGCGAATACTTCTCGGAGCTAGCCTTGAGAACCAGTCCTGGGCTGACTCGATGAGAGTGGTGGCAAAGATCTTAGCCCTGACATCCGGCGAATGGCCGAACATACTTATTTCGATTTCAAACCGATCTACGTGTCGCTCGGGGTCGGACACGCCGTTATATGTCGGGAGGTTGGTGGGCATCTTATCCGCAGCCATGGCTGCCAAAATCCCTTCGCAAAAGGGGGATCGTACTTCGCGAGAGCTCCGGTATTGATGAGTCGGCTTTCTTTTGGATGGAGGTGAACGATTGCTGTAGGATATCTCCTCGCCGTCATCGACCCGGGAAGGAGTCTTACCTTGTCGGGATCGTTGGGGAGAATCTCCTCTCCGAGGCAAGCGGTGTCTCAAATCCTTCTGCCCAACGGAGAATCCTCGGTTCGACAATCTGGGGGGCTTCAGGAGAGGCCCTAGCCCAGGCGATCGAATACCCTGGAATTTTTTGGTCGTTGCTCTTCCTCATGGTGAGAGGGGCTCCTCGATCCCCTCGCACCCCTCGATCCTCGGGCGGTCCTTTGCTCTCCTTCCTTTCTCTTGGACTTTGACCTCGTCCCTTGAGGCTCTGGATCGATTGGGCGCTTACCTCGGCGACGAGCCGACTGGGCCTCTTGGTCCGGAGGCAACACCTTGGTCTGTTGTGGCCCCTGACCTGCCCCTTGCCACTGGTTTTGACTAGGCGGTGGGGGCACGCCGTAGGGATCCTGATGGTAAACCACTGGACCGGGTTGATATCCCCAAGGGGGAGGGGGTGGATACCCGTAATGCGCGGGAGGCCCACAGTAGTACGAATACTGTCCCGGCGGTGGGACGGCCGGGCTAGCTCAAGGTTTCTCCGGGAATACCGGGGCTCTGCCCTCAGCTGCTGCTGCTACTGCCTCGGCTTGACACTTTTCAAGGTAGGCGTCTAAATCGGGGGTTGCATAGACCATGGGAACAGGGGCGGCCCTAGTCTCGGCTGTAGGTCGTCCCTGGACCTGGCTCGGCCCGTCCGCCCTGTTTTGAATCTCTGTATCACGGTCGCCACCTCCCAGAGTGTGATGACTGCGTAGCTCCATTACCCTTCGACTTCTTTCTCGTTTCCCACAGACGGCGCCAAAATGATCGAGTCGAATTTCGGATTAGTGACGTGTCTCGAAATAGTTGACCTTGACCACTTAGAATTTGTTGACGTGGTAGAGCTCGAGATGGAGTCGATCTGGGAGGAGCAACAAACGTAAGCTACGGGCCGACAAAGGACTGGGTGGGTTGTTCCCTTTGTCGGCACTCCGACGCTCAAGTCAGTGTCGAGTGGCTAAGAGCTTATCGAGTGACTTGTGCGCTTTAAATGTGGTAGTTGTGTGTGTAAATGGCATTTATGGAGGGGGTATTTATACCTATTGGGGTAATGATTACCTGCACAGTGCAACCTGCAGGTGCATTAAATGCGCCACCTACTCCGTACAGCATGTCAGGCCTCATTAAATGCTGGAAACGGCGGAGTGGGCCCCAGGGATGGTCGACCCCAATTCGACCTAGAAACTATGCTGTCGAGTATTCGTCGACTTGCCTTGGGCACAGTCGATGGTGTTTCGACTATTCCTGAGGCTAGTCGAGTCGACATAGTTGAATAGTCAGCACTTACCTTCTTGAAGGGTTTGCCGGTGAGGTGACCGATTGGGAGGCTTGCGCGGCACCCTTGACCGATCCTTTACTCCACGTGGCACGCGGGTAGTGGCCCACGTGTTGTTAACATGCCGGTTCCGGATTGGCCCACGTCAATATCCCCAAACAGGCGTATAAATAACAGGCTTTTGAGTCATGATCATCGTACTGTTTTCACCACATCAAACAAACCTAGAAAAGTGTTCTTAGTTTAGCATTTGTATGTTTTTTCCGCTTTGACCAACGTTACTCGAGATTAGTAGTAGGAATACCAGACTTTTGAGTCATGAACATCGTACTGATTTCACCACATCAAACCAACCTAGAAAAGTGTTCTTAGTTTGGCATTTGTATGTTTTTTTGGGTTTGACCAACGTTCATAGACTCAAGATTAGTAGTAGGAATTGCTCTTTTAAGTTTTGATTCTAGGCAAGGTGTGAGCCCAAATAATAATCATTTCCTCTACAATCGCTTGTAATAAGTCGACTTCCTCCATTGTTTCGTATAGGTTTCCCATTTTTTGTGTGATTTTGTTGAATTATACGGATACGCCCACACTACAAGACACCGCTCAAAGCCAATAGCTGCACATGTTTTTCACGGTCGCATCCAAAAGTGAAAAGACACAGACAAACACAGCTTGTGGCCAATTTCATTAAATCATATCGCTGGTCGCGAAACTCTCATTCGATAACTCTGTTCGTCAAACATCATGATAGTTGCTTAGCACGTAGTAGCATCTAGTTCGCTGCTTTAGGTCTCGACACTACAGCTATCAACCTAAATAGTTTAAATTTCAACCATTTCATTACGTGGCAAATGATCAATTTGACAAGCCTCTCCAAATTTAAATGTCTTTTTGACATGGTTTTCACTTGTGCCAAAGTCGATACCGATATCCAACTATGCAAGGCTCCAATTTATAAACGCTTCATGCACATTAGAATTTCATATATGAACATTGAACGCCTCAAGACACAAGTCAAAGGAGCAAAATCGCAAAACAAAAAGATGAAACCTCCATTCCTAAGAATATGTTCTCGTTAATATTACAAAATAACATATGGCATATTTAATGATATATAACAATCACATATTACCTCATAAGGATGTTTCATTCTTCCAAGTTCTGACAAGAACGAGAATACAACTCGGCATAGCTGCAGCCTTCCTTTTTCTTTTCAGATGTTTTGATGGAATCAAGTCACGAGGATCAATACTTCGACTTTAATACACAAACTATTTACAACACAACATTTTCATTAAACCAACACCCATGAGAACTAAAGCTTGGTTGCTTCTCGTCATCTTTCATAATATCCACTGCTTGCCATAATCATAAGCAAGGGAAAACGTCAGCCATTGAGGCCTTCTATTTTCAACGGCGGTGATGACACATTTGGCATGTTGTAGCTGATCGAACATTGACATAGGTACAGTGATCGCATCCCCAGGTACCTGAATCATCTGTGTTTCTGACTGATGTGCTTGTTTTTGAAGATCCCTTCCCTCTACCACCTTTACTGCTCTTGCTACTCCCAGCTACATTTTTTGAGCTCGTCTTATTACCTATTGCCTGGGGATCTACATCTGAAAGACCATTTTCTAGGGCTCTAACCAAATTCTCAAAGTAGTTCCGCGTCACACTGTTGGAAAGCAATGAGAAAAATTACTCGCTCGTGTTCAAAGAAAAATACAGTTACACACATAAAGGAACAGTGTACTGTCAACAATAATTTGCAAACTCCAATGAGCCCCAACCCTTTCAAACACTGGCAAAACTAAACAGAGAGTAAATGAGGATAATCATCAACAACTATTCCAATTAGTGCGACTAACAAGGTGTTTGCATCGACTCATAAGCTCTCTAAAACATTGATGTTTAACAGCTTATAAGATGTTGAAAGAGTTTACTGTTCTTTTATGAAAAGAGCTCAATAAGCTCCTCCATTGTTTTTTAATAATAACACTCTCCATACTACCAACACTTCATAAGCACACAATTCGAAGTTGTTTCACATCCTGTTCTTAAAAGCTCCAGAAACATCTTATAAGAATAAGAAGTGAGGAAAGTTCTAGAAAATAAGCTTTAAATGGCAAACACAGTCTAAGTGCACTAACTAAAAGTTCATACCACATTTGACCCAAAGCAGAAAGCCAATCATAAACCAAGGAATTAAGCGGTTTGAGCAAAACTGAATGCAAGAGCAAAAGAAACAATGCAAGCACAAGTGAGAAAGAAAATTAAGATGATGAGCAGATTGAAAACAAACCCAAGAAATACCCATAGAGCCCACCAATTTTCGAGCTTCGGCTTCACGTATAAACGAAGGAAGGCGAGTTGTTTGAATGTTTAAAATATTAATAATCTCATATTTTCTTCGTGAACCAGAATTACCTTGTCAGACCAGCAAGTTTGGTACGGAAATCATTGAAATCTTTGGATGGACCATCTGAACTGAGATAATTCATCAGCTCTTTTTCTGCACACTGGTGAAGTCTCTCCAGACCTGCCTCTGCCTCACCTAAATGTTCAACATATGCTCAGCCTTTTTCTGATCTGAAAACATTATATTGTGATCAAGAGAATGCATATCTTAGGAGAGAAGATGATACCTTGCAAATACTCAAAAAACTGTTTTTTAGTTTGCTCATGCTCAGGTAGATAGTAGCCATAAGCATAGGTCCATTTCAGTACCCTCCTACATTCAACTATCTGCATAAAAGTCCAAAGATCATATGCACGTATTCACAATATAAACACAACGGTAAAAATTAGTTGACAAATGATCCAGGCTTTACCACGGAACAGTTCATCTAAGCAAATATCACTAGAAAAAGGTAATAGACAAGTATTTCAATGAAATCTACGAAGTCTTGATTTTACATCCTCATATAGAAATTACAACCGGAAAAATACTATAACTTCCCCTATTAGAATCATTTGTTTGGGATGCAAAAAAAAAGTTCTTCAAATTTGCTATGTAATAGCAAGAAAACAATGTTCTTTTGTATCCCTAATAAGCCAATGGCTCTTGGCATCATACACTCATCAACAAGCAAGTCTTAGGGATGAGACGCCTGCGCATAGTAGTCGGCCTAACCAAAGCGTCACGACAAGGTTAACAGACAAAGAAGAGATTCAAGATGCCAAATGTTCAATAAATAACCATCAGCCAAAACTCTTAAAGATACTCTGAAATTTACTACTTTATCTCTGATCTTTGAACTACTAACAATATTTTTGTAGGATTCTCAAATCACAAGCGAAAAGGGCTTGCAAACAAATTTATTTATTTATCAATACCAGCGTGTATTATTTAAACTGAAGATGATGACAGAAAATTAATCACACAAAATTGAACTTGCAGAATTCACTGCTGGGCATACCTGTTGCCAGGCTTCTATAATGAATTTCAATTGTGACTCGGGTTGGGATTGTACTTCACTTAACTTCTCAAGCTGGAAAGGAAATAAAATATAACAGTAACAATTACAGAATTGCAGGCAAGAAATCGTATTAAATAATATGTAATACAGGTGATTACATGGTAAAACATGAACTCAAATGCAATTCACCAAGTCGCAGGTTTAAATGCTTTTCGATAAGGAAGCTCGTTCATCCAACAATTTGAAAATATCGTCACTTAGATTCTTTTAAAAGATGTGATTATACCATAACCAACAAGAAACCCAATTCTTATGATGAAAAACCTACAGTTCTCTCATGGATGAAAAAGGTTAATTTGTTCATGGTCGCTCTGAATTTGCTTTGGTTGGAAAACGAATGCACAGAGCTTCCTCTCATCCTTAGATTAACTGCAAACTTGAAGATACATGCACCTATAGTGGAAGCCAAAGTCTAGAAAAATGTTCTACAAAAAACATTTGAAGGATTCGTAGGGATTTTATTTTACATCAAATCATATCCTTCTAGCTCGGTTGTAATTTGTATAATCACTAATAACAATATTTTCGGACTTAAAATGGGCTTTGGGCCACTTCAAGTGGATGAGGCCAATGTTCAATGGATTTTGACCCAAGAGTTGTTAAAGCTTATTTACAAGTAAGACTTTCTAAAAGGGGTGATAATTTGAGTGGGTAGAAGGAAGTGTAGGTTTGTAAAATGCTAGAGTTTAGAAGTACTCCAAGTATCGAAAAAGCACAAACTTCTCATAATAAGACTCTTATTGGCGAGGGGGCTACGCTGTCAGAAGAAAATTTAACTGTTGAAAGTACGAAAAAGCAAAAATATGTCCCTCAACGATTTTCTTCCAGAGACTTCCATTTTCTAAGGATTATGAGAGGCTATTAACAGTGTTCATGTATATAAATGTATAGTTGATAGGGCATTTCAGTCAATCCATGCACATGAACCAATCAATTCAGCGGTTAATCGATAGAATATTCATCACTGGGAAAGAGTACCAAAATGTAAACGCAGTCATGAATAACTCTCCATCTAAACAACCAGCTTGAAGAGGGATACATAACATAACTTTCACTCTCTCAAAGTGTAAAGTTATAGCAGCAGGAAAATTCTTACATGTACACTTTGCATTTGATGCAGATCTGCTAGTGCCTTTTGTCTCGACTGCATTCAATTGCCAAAAATTGCAGGTTGAAATTAGAAAGGAGAAACTGAATTTATTTTTTTATTTTTATTTTTTTTGGTCAAGAGAATCTGAAATAAATGCCATAAAAGATGCAGCACTACTGCTAATTACTCCAATACAGCAAACTTACAAACTTAGTATGCTGGGATTTAGTTAAACATTGCCCGCAAGTAGAGAATCCAGTTTAGCAAGTTACTTGTAGTAAGAAGGCTCAATTAAAGCGCTCTCTCTCTCTCTCTCTCTCTCTCTCTCTCTCTCTCTCACACACATGCAATGCAGTATGAAAAGAGAAACTCTATAGAAGTGCTGTGCAGATCTCAGAAGATAAATGAGAGATGGAAGATGACAAAATACATAGTGGTGGTATTATTTCTAAAAAGTTATGCTTGGAAGTTGTTTGAACTTTGAAACAGCAATGATATCACAGCTATATTCACTCTCAATAAAGTTGCATAAAATGGGTTCTACAAACTTTCTTCATCCCAGTAGCCAGAATTTTTAGGAGACAATTATACATTGAGATAAATTAGAGCATACCGATTGGTTGGAAGCCCACCGCTCATAATAATGAGTGTATCTTTCCAAAGAGTTCTTCGCCATCTCTCTCCTTCTCTCAGCTTCATCGTACTGGATGCATAATTTAATTAGGAAAAGAAGCCAGATAATGTATTTAAAAATAATGCACAAGAACTTAAACAATTATCTGTAACAGAATACAATAAGCCTTAGTCCTCATTACACACCACTCCCTCTTGTTTTGCTGCTTCATAACGGTTGCATGCATAGAAACCTCCTGTTCTCTCCCCATGGTCAGACCATTGACCAAGACAAAGCCTGAAAAATGTTAAATACAGTGATTGGCATGTTAAGCAACATAATTAAGAGAATCAAGCTTCATCTGGCACAGATATAAAACAGGAGAAATTGCTTCATTAAGCATACTGACTTAAAAGTACAAAATTACAAAGCATACCAGCAAAATTCAAACTTGCAGGGTGGTGTGCAAGTCATGTGCATGCAGCCTTGGTTCTTTTCAATTGGACGCTTGCACTTAGGACAAGGTTTGGAGTTGGCCAATATCCTAAAATTGGCAAAATAAAAACGATAATTCATTAAGACACCAAAATTCTAATAATGTAACAGAATCCGGAAATATAAACCATCTTGAAGTGGAGAAGTTGGAGTGTCGATACATCATTTACAAACTGAAGAATCTGTTTTGACATGGCAACAAAATAGCATAACATAAAACAGTCTATAAGTAAAAACCGTACAGATCTTAACTAACTTCTTGCATATGAACAGAGAGCGAGAGACAGTGTGTGTGTGTGTGTGTGTGTGTGTGTGTGTGAGAGAGAGAGAGAGAGAGAGAGAGAGAGAATTGCCATCACTGAGTAATCTACCACAGCTACTGCAATATCGAAACCTATCAGTACTCCCAACACTTCAGGCATCTTAAACTATCAATTAGAAGAGACCCATCCCCCTATACATGCAATTTGCCACAAAAATATTTCTCAACAAACATTCTTCTCAGAGCTTATTCATGAAAGATGTCCGCAGTATTATGTACAGAGAGAGGGCTCCATGATCTATCAAATGGCTGAAAAAGTTAATATTCTAAATGCATTTAAGCATGCGGTGCCAAAAGGAAAAGATTTAGGTAACTACAACGATACTTGAGGTGAAATGCATAAAATCATGGGGTCCCATATTTAATTTGGTTTTCCTGTACACACATGGTGTGCGTTGCCCATAAATCGTCTTACAACAAACTCATACCAAATCAAATCTTTCCAGTATAATTTTATCAGAGGTATCTCAGATTCTTACACAGAACAAAAGCATGCACTTACGACACTGAGATCGCAAAATTCATGCTGGAAGAAGTGGCACTGAAGGAAGAGTTTAAGAGCATAAATCTTCCAAAATAGCACATGTGAAAGTAGATAGCCAATTCAAAATTTTGGATATAATTATGTGACGAAAAGCTTTTTTTCTTTAGCACATCATGATTCATGACAGCATCTAAATGCTCAAATATATACCTACTTCCAGAAATTGATAAAACAGTTCAAGGACTGAACAAAAATTTGCCTATCAGACGATCTAAGTATAACCTGCATCCTATCAATCCAAAGTTAAGATTGATTTCAATATTACAGTATATTTTGCATGTCCAGTACATACGTCTGATATCAATCACAGAATATTTTTTTTCCCACAAACATATCTGCTCAGGAAATTGATAAAGCAGTCAAAGGACAGAATAAATATCTGCATATCTCGAGATCTAAGAAAGATTATTTTTTTCCCCACAAACATATCTGCTCAGGAAATTGATAAAGCAGTCAAAGGACAGAATAAATATCTGCATATCATGAGATCTAACATACCCTTCGTCTCGTCATTTTAAAGCATAACGGTCTCAATCTGATACTAATATTTTCGCATGTCCAGGATATGCATCAAGTATCAATTCATAGATAATTTCCTCCTACAAAATTCAAACTAACCTCCATATCATCAACAAAACTGTATCAAGACTTTCTGTTCTACATCCAGTCAAAGCGGTTCAAGGAATTAAAACGTATAGAATACTATTTTGTAACCTTTTGCAACTGAAAATGTTTAACTATTTCTGCCAAAGAAGGCTCCAGGCCAAATTATTCATGTTTGAAAACCCCAGTTCTTACATTTTACTAGGTGCACATTACGTAGTCATCAAGAAAGTTAAATCATTGCGTCATAAAACCATCGAGTGTTAAACAAAAACAGCTGAACCTATCATTTCAGGCTTGCCATATTGAATACAAGTCTGAGTGAAGCCAACAACCATTTCATGACCACAACGCGAGCAATTCATGGAATGAATTAAAAAACATGAGAAAGAAAAGAAAAGAAGTCCATCCAAGAAAGTACTCTACCAATTCATGTTTTCTGACTCTGCACTGTTTTTTAAAACCCACTTTGCCACCGTGTCACAGTCCACAGGTCGATGAGCTTCCTCTGTGCACTGCATGTACAAGCAGCTTGTAATACTTAATATGAACTGTAAGGGATCCAAATTATAGGACAAAAGATATTTAACGAATCCCAACTTACATTCCAACAGAAGCTATACGAACAACTGCAAGTGACATCATAGCTTCCGCTACCAACAACATATTCCACAGCTGAATCACAACCAGGAGCAGGACACCACTTAATCTGTAAAGAAACATTACAAAAAATACATAGGTGATATGCCGAAGGAATAAGGATAATATTCCAAAGCAAGTTCTCACGGTGAAAATGGATATAAAATGTGGAAGCAGCAGCAGCAGTAGTGAGGGGACAAAAACAAGAACGGGAAGATCCGCCTAAAATGATCCTTCTCTTATAGCTTCAATAATGAACCACCTTATGATATGTGAGAACAGTTCGAAATTGTTAATACTAGCCTTCTCTCCTCCCTGCCTTCTTCCTCCTTACACGACATACACCGAAAATGCATGGACATGCAGATACCTTTTGAACTAGATAACAATGTACAAGCACGATATCCAAGCTCAATTAAGTATTTGAAAATACTATATGTCAGCCTTCATAGAAAAACTAGATAGGACTTCTACAGAAAACTCAATTCTAGGAATGAGTTAAATTGTTTCATTTCTTTATTCGAATAATTCTTAAGCACGAAGAAGATATGGCAAGATTGCTGAAAATGAAATGGCTACCTTACGACTGTCCTCAACATAAGATCTAAGAAGATAACGGCGATACTTCTCCTTATCCTCATCAGATGCCAACTTATCAATCATTTCTTGGCCAACAGCAGCACCACAAGACGGATCAGGACACCTCAGCATCAAGCATCCGGGGCCATCATTTATGGATGTGCTAATATAAGCTACGAGAGGAGACAGGTGTAACAGTCTATATTTAGTTCTAGAGAGGGGACAGGTAATAAAAATTAGAAACTCACCAAAAAAGATATTCAGAAAAAATAAAATAATAAAGACACTCACTTTGACTCTTTGGCCAAATAATGAAGTAAAAGTCTATTAGTGTAAGAAGAATATTACTGGTTGTTCTTAATACAATGTCATTGGACATGAAATGAAGAGGGCCTACATTAACACGAGACCAAAGAAGTCAAATTTTTTTTTAGGTCGTTAAAGAACTCAATTACATCAGGTTAATCATTATGAAAAATTATTACATATACCAACGCAAAGATTTTTGACAATGTCAATTTTGAGGCAAATATATTATTTCAAAACAATGGTAACGTCGTCTTGATCAATGACATGGATTATGTTGAATTTCCTCAACAAGATTAACTAACAAGCAACATATAGTCAGATGAACGGCATGCTCTAATGTCAAGTTAAAAATAGGCTATACAAATAAAGCAAATGCATTGTTTTCTAAGGGTAAATTGTAATGGAAAAAGAACATTAAAATAAAGAAATGGTGACTGAATGTGGGAAATAGAACTTAGTAGTTAGTGATGTCCAAAAAATGTGGACTTCAACATTAACTCCTCGCCATGAGTTCTTCACTTTTAACTACATTAATTGCATCATTTCACTCTAGCAATAACTTTTTGCAAACTTGACAGAATGAATTGATAACTTGCTTCAAGAAAGGTCCTAAACGGCAGAAATAGATAAAGCCGTCCATCATCAATGTATTTAGAAAATAAACCAGTCAAACTGGAATTGGCTAAACAAACCTCTCCAGCATGTATCACAGAAAAGATGAGTACATGCAGCAGTACGTAGACTCTCATAAGGGTAGTTCTCAAAACAGATTCCACAAGCCACCTACTAGGAGAAAAAGTAAGGATACATAAACATGACAGAAATGCATTATGAATGGAATATCAAATCACATGGGAGCAATGCTGACAGATAGATGACTTACTTCCTTAAAATTCGGACATTTAACAAGTGGTTTCTCCAATAAACCAACAGCTTTACGAACTCTTTCTTCGTCCGCGAACCATTCTTCATGCACATTATTTACACTCCTGCACAATGGAAAATGTAAACAAAATTAGGTGACAAGGGAAAATAAAATCATAACATTAGATCATATTTATCAGAAAAACAGCCTAAGCCAACTGACAATGTTGTAGGATTTAAGAATTTAGAGCAGTTTTCACATGCCACATAGCTGAATCTCTCAAGCACAGCACCAAAGACCAAAATCTTTGCAACCAAACCCCAAATAGATTATAATGATAAGAACAGAATTTATATAATAATCTCAGGCAGATCTGGATTTTTAGAAGCAGCAAAAGAAAGTATTACCAGTTATAACGACGCAACAGTATGCATGCTGCTTCCCTTGAAATTGAAAGAACAGTTGAAATTTTGGTAATATCTTCCACTTGATGTTGATGTATATCCTCCTCCTTTAAAATGGTATAGTTCTTCTGGAACACATACAAGAGTATACGATGTTGAAAAGGCAAGTAAAAGTAAAGCATTTGAAAAACTTCACTTGCTCATAAAAGCATAGTTCCTTCGATTTGTCTTAATATTATTAGCATACAACAATATAATGTATTCCTTGTTCCACTGAAGTTGCATTTGGCTGCATAAAAATCCGAAGCTAAGAGCTAGAATTGAACAAAGAGATTCATTTACAATTTCAATTTCCCTAATTCCACATCAGAACCACTTGTTTCTAGAACCAAAAGGCAAATTTCTATTTCACTAATGGCAGCAACATCTGATCAGAAAGATCAAATATTTTGACAACCATCTGTCTGCCAAACATGTAATTAGTCAACGTAAAATTCATATCCAGTTAACACTTGTTAAGGCACAACCCTTTTGAAGTTCAAAGCTTGTCATACTGGCGCTATAACACATCTAAAATTAGTCCTGATACACAAACAATAATTTCACCTTGCAGATACACAAGAAATCAATTATAACTACACCGGACAAAGCTAAAAACTTAGAGTCCATCACGTGACTCCAGCATCAATCAGACTCAACCGGAGATCAAGAAATGCAAGTGCTACCTTATCTAGTCCAAATGACCCCTGCCGCAGTCCATTAGAGTAAATAAGTAAACAAATTTTAAAAAAGAAAGGACCTTTTCAGAAGATACCTGCGAACGACTAGCAAGAGCTTCATCGCCGTCGTCAGAGTAATTCGCGATGAAGTCATAATCGCCAGTATCGTCGTCCTCATCATCAGCATAGTCATAGTTGTAGTCAAAGTCATCACCGGCTTCTCCCTCTTCATTCATTTCGTCCTCCTCCTCCTCCTCCTCCTCGCCGCCGCTGTAATAGTCATCCTCCTCCTCCACCGACGCGACTTCATTTGCATCGTGCATATCGTCCTCAGACTCCATGGCGGTCCCGATTCTAAAAAATCAACACGCCTCAGAAAACCCTAGAGAGAGAAAATGAGGAGCGAACAAGAATTTCGGATTGTGAAAATGGAGATGGATTAGTGATTTACCTCTCAGTTTTAGGGCTATTATAGTGATGCGAATGCGATCATCACTTCAACAAAAGGGAAAGGGATAGACTTGGAAGGACTGCCAGCACTAATTTCATTTCATTTTGATTTTTAATCGCAATTATATGTTCCACCGCCGAGTAAATTATAAAATAGTTACACTTTTTTTTTAAAAAGGGGTTATTACCGAGGTCTCGTATATAACCAACCGAAAATCCAAGCGTTCACGAAGGGATACCACATATCCCTTAAAACATGGTAGCAAAAATGGCTAACATAATAAGAAGGCCGTAACAATGCTAAGGATATCTGTTACAAGTCAAAACTTAAAATAATCAGTCATTGACTTCGTATGGAGGTGCTCAGACATCCGAACTTCTAAAAATATATAGGTTCACCTAGGCGGTAGCTAACATCAATATCACAACAAGTGATCGAATAGTCAATTTGCATCTTCAGGATCAAGAACTACCGCTTGGAGCTTATTGAAGCTTTATTAGTCCATGCATTGGTGGCCACTCGTTCCCGATAAAGCAGCGAGCTGGCAGCCTGTAGTGCCCCGAAGGGGTCATAACCCCGGAACATCATACCTTTCGAGTGGATACGAAAACTAGCACCCAAAAGGTATGTAGGCGAACGGCCAATACGATACTAAATCAGAGTACTAAAAGAAAACATTGCAACAGAAATATGGGTAATTAAAAAAATATATATATTACATTTTTAATCATCCAACTATACAACTAATCCACTTTTGGTCCCCCTACTTTCATACCTCATCAAGAATGGTCACTCAACTTTCTTAATTTTTTTTTCAATATTGATCCTTTTGTCACCTGTACCGTTAAAATGTGATGGAATATTCCAGTTTTTTTTTTTTTTTTTGTTAACACACGCACACCCAAGCGGGGGTTCGAACCCGGGACCTTGCCTTCGAGAATGAACCCGTTAACCACTTAGACCAACCCCGCCATATATAACAAAAATGACAAAAGGTTGGTTAAGTATCAATACCACTTGGCCATATTTAACAAAAATGGCAAAAGGTTTAAGTAGCTAGTGTCATTGTGTATTAAACCAAAACACAGCAAGTCTCCCAAATGGTGTCAAGCTCGAGCCATAACAACCTATATAAAATATACAAAAACATAGTCCGTATTAAATCGGTAGAGAGAAATTTTCTTGAAGTTAATGAAAGATCATTACCATATTTTTTGGCCGTGCAACTATCTCCCCAATTGCATCACCAATAGTCCTGAAATGTGAAGTCGGTTGAACTAAATCTTCATCAACTTCGACCGCAATATTGATGACCACCTCACACCAATTATTTCCCAACAATATATGGCCAACTCTTTTTGATGGATCTACACTTCGAAGATAACCAATTGCCACAGTTTTGGATGGATCGAACACACTTTTTAATAATACCTTTAATCCAACCTACATAATTTAAACGAATCAAACATGAGGAATGATAGAGACAAACCCCAAAAATGAATATAATAACTAAAATAATGGCATTTTTACTGGAAATGTTGAGAGCAGGAGATTTTTGAACTTGGGATTAAATTTGGGATTATAATCTTCAGTTCTGTCATCATATTACAACTGATAATTAACTATATACTCGCAAAATCTAAAGAATAACATGTTAATACATTATGCCGATGCAGTTCTATTGCTTCTAAATGAAAAGATTATCAAAGAGAGTTGTAGTTATGTATTACAGCAAGTCGAAGCTTTATTGAACAAATCTGAAGCAGTTAATACAATGAACCCCAAAAGTGATAAAAATTAAAAAGAGAAAATGACTTGTTTGTGTAACATCCCGATCGTCCGATTTATAAGGTACGCCACGTTTCAACCTTTTAATGTGTTTAATTATGTGATTTTATATTTTTCGTGGCCCTATTTTGAACTCTTTTAGAGTTTAGGGGCCCCTTTGTAATTTTATCTTTTTAGGGGTTTTTCGGTCATTCCTCGTTCGATCGAGATTTCGATCTTTTGACCCCTTCAACGCGTTCGGGGCATCGAAACGAGTCCGTAGACTCTGAGTTTGCCCCATTCCGACTTCGTTAGCCCGTTCTTCCGACTGTTTTCGCGTACGAGGACCCGAGATATATACCCGGATCCTCGTTTTTCGTGCCAAACGCAGCAGACTTCAGCTCTCTACCTCTCTCCAGCGATTTTCACTGTTCACACACACTCACGGTGTGTTTTCACGTACTAACCGGAACTCGCTCGTTTCTCGACGGAATTCGACGAATGAATAGTCCATTTGGATTATCTCGACGACGCGGTCACAACCGTACCAAGAACTCGACCAACCGACGAACGGTGGCGGAGATACGGCAGAATTTCAGGCGCGGCTAGAGGAGGTGGCGGAGCCGCCACTTCGCCGCCCGTTCGCGGCGGCTTCCGGCCATCTTCCGGCGACACGCGCCGTACACCCAGAAAGGAGGACTCCCGGCGTTTCATCTGACGTTGGCGGTGCGGCCATCCGGGCCGCGGTTGAGCCACACGCGCCGCCTAAAGCTCACGGCGGCGGCGCGCGGTACTGTAGCGGCGGCGTTTCCGCCGCTCCGGCGGCTTTTTCCGACCAAGGTGAGTGTTTTCCTAGGTTTTCAACCCCCTGAGTCCATTTCCGGCATTGTTTTCACCCAATTCTGGCCGTAGGTGGTGGTTCCGGGGAGGTGTGCGGCGGCAGAAACTTCGGAGCTCAACGGGGGCCTTTTCCGGCCATCTTTTGGCCTCGGGCCCTTCACGAAAGTTGTTCGGAACGACGAGAACTAATAAACCCCATTTGCTCGACTCCAGATTTTGCCGTTTGGCGGCGGTTCACGGCGGCACAGTGGCAGCGTACCGGTGGCGCCACCTCCGAGGATTTTTCCGGCGAGAAAGCCTAGGGCTTTCGTAAAGCTCGTCACGAGTAAGACGATGCCTCTTTCGGATCTCATTTTGGTTCACCGGTTTGAAAGTAATTGAAGTTTGAAGATTTTAGGGTTTTCGTGTTCTTGGATTTTAAATTGGAGACAATTGGCTTGGAATTTGCAGAAATTGATCGAGGAATTGGATTGAGCACGACGAATCCTTGCACGGGTGATTTTTTCAGGATTTTTCCGGCACGTTCCGGCGGCGGCCGAACGGCGGCCGGCCACTGTTCCAGCAGCTACAGTGGCGGCGATCCGGCGGGCTTCATACAGAATGTCCGTCTCGTTGTGGTGAGTCCAACACCACTTTCCGTTCGTCAATCGGACACTTGGTTTATTTTCTACGAATTTATTTGTGTATTTGAGAATTATTTGATTAATTGTTCTAATTGTAAATTAATTGTAATATGCTTGAATTGCCGATTGAAATGTATTCCGTTATGTATGAAATCATGTATGATATGAAATGTGACAAATATGAACATTGTAATTTGCAATTTGAATCCCGTTTTGGTCTAATTGAGCTAAGTGTTTAATTTGAAAAGGGTGTATGTGTAATTTTGGAAATGATGTGAATTTATTTGATTTAATTAGGTAGACCTTGTTAATTGAATCCGTTTTATGATAAATGAATTGTTGTGTGACAAATGAATTTGATATATAACTTATGTGAAACTTATGAGATTTAATTAGGAACTTTTGTACTTAAAAATAGTTTAATTGTACAAATATGAATTTAGTATGCTCTTTATGATTTAGTTGGAATTTAAGTATGTAATCTTATGATTTTAATTGAATTAGGAAGCATGCTATTATGATTTATTTGATTTATTAATATGTCTCAATTGGTATGAAAGATGCTACGTGAATTTGCATGGAATGAATTAAGTAAACTTTATTAATTAAATTTGTTATACAATCCATGAATTGTTTGTGTGATAAATGAATAATATGATTTGATTAAATTATGTAATGTTTCTTCGGCAAATTATTGCTATGCATTTGATCCCTGCTTGTGTGATTGCATTTGCCGTGCGTCTCTGTGGGGTTGTTTAAGTCTGAGTCTGAGTCGTGTGGTGTTTTGTGTGTCCATTTGGTACAGGTACACCCGGGGTGGTAACTTGTTGTAACGCCCCGGTTTTTCAATTTTATTAATATGTCATATTTGCTTCTAAATTGCGCAATTAAATTATTTAATTATGTGATTAATTGTTTTTATGTGTTTTATATTTAATTTTATTATAATTGTTGTTATTTTATTTTATTATATTATATTTTTAATTTATTATTAATTCTAATATATATATATATCGTATTATATATATATATATATATATATATATATATATATATATATATATATATATTTCTTTAAGTATATATATGTATACGTTTGTTTACATTATTATTAATTTAATGATTATACTAATTATATGTTATGCTAATTAATCATGTTTTAGTTAATTAATTACGTGACCTAATATAATTTATTTAATATTAGAATTAATTTATTATTTATAATAATTATGCATGGGAATTTTGCATGGGAATTATAATATTCATGCATGGATTTTATTTGAATATGCATGAATTGCATGAATGAGTTTGTTTGCTAATTTTGAGCTTCGTTCTTATATGAAATGATTTCGGATTGCCACGAATATTTAGTATGTCGTAAATATATGTGTTATGAATATGATTTTATGCTCGATTTATATTTTCGAATTCATTTGATATGTTAACGGATTTAATTTGTATTGAGGAACCAAATCGGGGGCTAACGAGCACTTAGCGTACCCTTGGTTCCGAATTTAATATCTTGAGCTCGGGAACTCGGATTCGAGTTCCGTCAATTCCGCTGAACTCGTAACGAAAATGCGAGTTTAGTAAACTTAGCCTTATATTTTTCCTAAATCATTTGAACCTCCGAAATCCAACCGAAAAACGAAACGGCATCCATTTGACCTTTGCTGTACAAAATGAGCCATATCTTATCCAAACCATAACCAAATTAACCATGATTTGATTCTTTAAAACCCTAACTCAACCATCTATCATGACATATCAAGCCTTAACCGAGATAACCCTCACACAATCCCCAAAAACTCAGCCAAAGCTTCTGCAGTCATTCCAGTCCCGTAACCCTTCCATCCTTGGAGATTTTGGAGCTCAAATCTCATCCAAACTTCAACCAATCAACAAGGTAAGCTTAGGGTTGTATTATATGTTCATTTATGATCATTTCCACCCTTTCATTCATGAAGTTGAGCATGGTTTCATCAATTCTGGGCATTTTTCCGAAAATAAGAAAATTTGGGCAATTTCTTGATCTCCTTCGATTCTCAATGGTTTTGATTGGTTCCAAGCTTGATATTGATTGTTTTAACATCCTCATATCACTTATGGTCATTGATTTCGTGGTGGTTGGGATATTTATGAGATATCATTTATGACATGTTGAGAAAATTCCACATGATTGTCACGTATGGTTGCTTCCTTGTTTGAGCTTGTTTGGGACTGATTTATTTGTTGAATTCATGTTTTTTGCTGCTTATTTGTTGGCCTTAACTGAGTTGAATAGATGGAGAAGGAGTGAATCGTTCATGCCCTGTTTTTTGCGTTTGTTGCCCTGTTTTTTTTTCAACTGATTTTCAGCTGTCAATTTGCTGAGTTCCTTCTTCCTTTTTGCTGTCTTTTTCGTGGCCTTTTAGCATGTGTTCTTGTTGAGTTTTGCTGCATTTTTATACCTGGTTTAGCTGCCTTTGTTGCCTTCTTTCTTGCTGGGAAGTTCTGCTCTGTTTCTGCGCATTTCTGCTGTCAACAGAGGCTGCTGCTGCTGCTGCACGTCACGGGCGTGCCATTTTTGGCAGTTCTCCTGCGAGGAACGGGGGTGCAAACCGGCCTGGGATTTCTGTACCGAGACACGGGGGTGTCTCGGTTTAGGTTTGGAGCGTGACACGGGGGGTGTCACCCCATTTTTCAGAACTTTTGCTGCGTTTTCCAGGGACTGCTGCTACTGCTGTTTTTGTTTATAGGGCTGCTGTGGTTGTGTGCTGCGTGTGTTTGTTGCTCTTGCATGTTGTGTGTGTTGTGTGCATGCATGGGTGTTTGATTGTGTGAATGCATGCATGTGTGTAATATATAGTATATATATTATGTATTCAGTATATATCTATATGCATGCATGGATATGTAATGTGTGTGTACGTGTATATATATATATGTTATATACATTATATGTTATTACATATTATATATAATGATTATATATATTTATTATATATTTCAATTATTATTTGATTTAATTCAATTTTGAAAATTAGTTGATTTCTATTTCGCGTATTTAATTTACCGACTATTGATTTAACGTTCTATTTATTTTTTTCCTAAATGTGAATATGAATATTATGTGTTATGATTATTAAATGAATTCATGGATTAATTAATATGCATTATGAATATTATGAATGTTATGAATTTATGAAATTGAACGAAACATATGAATGAATGATTTGATTATATGTTTTAAATTTCTTAATCGTGAATGAATGATTTGATTGTATGTTTTAAATTTCTTAATCGTGCACATGAACATTTTATTGATATAATATGATCATTTATGCATTCATGTCATATTCACTTCATTGCCGAGCGTCATATATGGTTCATTGGAGTCTCGAGTCTCACAAACACGTCATGTTGTCTTTTGTACAGTTTATCTCCAGGGTGGAGAGATCTTGATCGTTCAGGCAGTTGGTATTCGTATCCTTGTATCGTCACGGTTCAGGTGAGGGTGTTTTCGTTTTAGCTACGTATTAAACCCTATAACCCTTATGTGAAAAGCTTTGGCCAAAACCTTATGATTATATATATATGGTTTTCAAATGAAGTTATCGAGTAAATTCTTCTGAAATATTACGTATGAGCGTATATAAGCTTAAAAATGGTTTTGTAATGAGGCTATGCTCCAAACCGTGTGTGTTCATGCTAGCTACGGATTAGGATGACACGGAGAGGTACGTATATAGCATATGCCAAGTTACACGGTAAGGTATGATTTCTTATAGTATGTATCATATGTATGTATTGATATGTTTTGGCGAGATTTCATATACGTTATGTTCACGGGCCCAGGGACTTAGTATATATGGCTAATCGAGGAAGCAAGGGCTGACGGGGATCCCATATACTAGTCCCAACCAAACTACGGTGATACCGGCCCTCGCTAGGAGGTTTAGCGGGGAATGGGAGCTGAGTGCCCTTGGGGGATTCATGTACCCCCATTGGCCTATGTATGAACCGGTGGCCGGGTCTTGCAAGCCCGTCCACCACCCGGAGGAAGAAGGTTGGTTATGATATGTTTATGCTTAGGAATATGTTTATGTTATGGTTATGCACCGTGCGGGAATGCCGGGATCCAAATCGCCCAAACGAATATGTTTATGATATGATTTATGGTCTGTGTGTATTATAATATATTGCATGATCACCTAATTAACATATTAATGATATTTGTCGTACACGGTCGGACTTTAGTTGGAGATTGTGCACGCTCACTCGCCGAGCCTTATGTTTATGTATGATTTATGAATGTAATGAATTAATATGATTAGTCATAAAATCCGAGCATTGATTAATCATTCTCTTACCCTTTTTGGGAACTAATCGCAAACAAAACCTTGTTCGGAATTTATGACTTGCATGTGCATGTTTTTATATATGTATATCGCTCCTGCTCACTCAGTCTTCTAGAGACTGACCCTCTCCCTCCCCAACTTTTTAGTGTGCAGGTTTGATTTTGGAGTTTCGAGCTAGGCGGAGGTGTTTGGAGTCTTTAGGTGGGTCGAGTTAGGTTAGGAGAGTCTCTGCACTCACTCTTGTATTGGATTTAGGTTTGATTCGATTCTGCAGTATCATAAACTTGAATAATTATGTAATTATTATTGAATTGGTTTGTTGGACTGTAATTATGAGTTTAAAAGAGGCCTGAAGAGCCCAAATTCTACTTATAGTTTGTATGTTTGAACTTTGGCTTTGCAATGCATTATATTTTGGTCGATTGGTTATCATTGCAGGGTCTAGTTCCGCCTGGCCTAGGAAGGTTTTTATGTTTGTCTCCCGTTCGCTATGGTTTGATATGGGTGCGGATTAGCTGTTTCGTTACTCGTGTTGAGCCATAGTGCGGGGGATGTGGTGCCTCACGTGCGGGGTGCTACATCTTTAAGTGGTATCAGAGACCAGTTGCAAAACCGGTGTTCTTGAGTCGTGCTGGAGTCAGTCTAAGTCGAACGGCATAGGGACTATGTGATATTGTGTGCATTGCATCGATCTTGAATATGGAATTTGGTTTCCTTAAGAATTTTGTTGAATTACTTGTTGCATTTTATATGGATTCTTGTCTTTCGTATTGAATATGTACCATGAGCATGCACTAATCGCATGCATCCATTCTTGAAATGAGTTATGATTTCCAGGTTATAAAGATGATATCAAACCACGGCCAAGTTTTATGATCACAAAAATCTATTACAATTCCTTCGGAGGCACGGAAGATAGGAAGGATGCCCGGGGAGGAATGTGGAGAATGCTAGTTGTGTGGCTTTGTAGACTGAGTTGCAATTAACGGTTGAGATTCAGAATGGGAGGTTCAACCTTGGCGATGCGATGGCAGAGGAACATTTGGGGGAATAGGAATAGGAGTTAATCAAGGGATGGTTGTGACTCAGAAGAACAACTTATGTGAATCCACTACTTGAAGTGCATTAATTGGATTCAACAGGATCTTGCAACCTAAGGAATGAAGGGAACAAAACCTTAAAGATATATTGGTCCCGTATTTGGATCATGGAAGAGGTACTAGTAATTAAGAGGAGTAGAGATAACAGGGGTCCGGTAGAGGTTATGCATCAAGGGTCTACAAAGAAGGACTTCGAACTAAGCCCAGTGATTAGAAGTCGGGTTCTAGAAGGCAAGCATTTGGGTAAACACAAATAGAGGGAAGGTGGCGATATGGAGAATAGGATTTGAGTTCATTTTTCCAAATCCAAGCTGAATTGTCATGTTGTGAGGTTAAATTGGAAGATATGGAGCAACAAATGGAAACGAGAAAGAGAGGAAATCATGCGCTCAAGTAGAAGCAATTGGAGGTGAATTAAATCCACAAAGGATAAGCGCAGAATTCTTGATTGAGGTGACGATTAGAAGTAAAGGTCGAATTTCGAGAAGAAGTTTGGATACTAACTCTGTGGACGTGGAAGAATTAAGGATTAAGGAATTGTAATCTCGGATAGTGGAAGATACAAGTGATGCAAAAAAAAAAAAAAAAAAAAAAAAAAAAAAAGAGACTCATGGAAAACTTGAAGACCGTGGCAAAGGCAAGGGATAATCACCAATTCAAAGTAACCTCGGGATTGGAGGAACAAGGAAAAGCTACCGAGCTAATAGCTTACCACCTTGGTGACAGGTTCCAAAACATTCATAGCACGTGCATCATATTTTGCATTAATTATTTATTCTTTTGACCTTATGTCTATCCGTGCATTTCTAATTAGTTTCGTTGCGCTAATGTATTGTATAATTGCTTGATGTAAACGTGACCCATGCATTGTCATTTTAACCCAACATGCATTTTAGTGTTTACTTGATAGGAAGTCCTTTCGCCTCAACTATCAAGTATCAGTTCAACCGAGCCGCATCTGAGTTATGAGGAAGAGAAATAATAGGATGACATTAGAAGGAAGGTGAATTTGGGAAATAAGAACTTCTATTAAGGGATAGGTTAACGAAAACAAGAATTCAGAAGGAGAAGTGAGACTAGAGTTCCGGACAAGATTAAGAAAGGAGTTTCGGACATCAAGAGAACTAGGGAAGGATTTGAAAAGCCAAATCTTTGATTTCTATATCAGTTAAACTCCACCTAATGGGATTTACTCATCAAGAGTTTCGATAAAAGAAGAATCGATGGAGTTCAACCCAGGATAACAGAAATTTAAGGGGGAGAGCACGACCGAGGAACAAATTGGACGATTGAAAGGGTGCTCGAAGAAATATTTCAGTAAGAATAACGAAATTGCAAATTAAGGAAGACCTGGGAGTCCTATTAGTGATGATCAGAAATAAACAAGACGGCTTGAATGGATAAGTTGTTAAGAGGAGAGTTAAGTTACTCAATTCGGGTTGGAGTCCCTCATTAGGTATAACGGAAATGGCTTGGAGAATATTCCTATGTATAGAACATGGATCTGGGGATAACAGAATTATAAGGGAGCTTCTGGAAACTCCTAAGTCAGAATTGACAAACGAGAGAGTGTCGAATCAAGTTGGCATATGATGGAATGATGGAGATCACGAGTAATCCAATGGGGTACAAAAGGGGGTTCAATAATGACAATATTATCAAGTCTTTGGTTAGTCCGACGATACTTCGGAAGGAAATCTAAGAAGAAACCAAACCGGAAAAGATGATCATTGGAGGATTTACATCAAACTTCAAAACGCATCAAGAACATTTTATCTTCGATTCAAGAAATGTGGAGCTAGATGCCAAATATAACCTTAAGGGGTCAAAGGGAATGAATGGATACCATGAACGGAAGATGGAAAAGGATTCGTGTTAAGGTAGATCCTAATAACGAATACCTCTCGGTAGGGATTGAATCGTCAAGGTTGTCAGGGGTAGTTATTCTCGAGGGTATTTTAAACTCCAATATGGGTAAGATAGTAGCTATGGACCTAACTTCGAGACGGATGGTCTAAGGGTATTCGGGAGGTCAAGCTCGGATAAGTAAAAAGAGTTGGCTGAATGAGGATTAAGAGGAATGATGGAGACTGGGAGCAGTACCAGGCAGAAGGGATCTAAGAAGTATAATCCCTGAAGGATTCATTAATTGTTTCATCGGGGTATCCTGAAGAGGTTAAAGACAAACTGAGCACTGAATCTATCTTCGGGACAGATGATACACTGAACAAAGACAACTCACAATTTTAAAACTTCATGACTACGGTGAACAGTATTTATAGCATTCATGAAGCATACATTCATGCAAATTCAATTAATAATTTCTTTGTTATGTGCTTTGTTTTCTTATCCAGTTAAATTACGTGAAGTAATTGATGATTAACGTGGATGATATCTGATATTTACCTTGAGGTGGCTTGTGTGATTTTGAATTTGGTTTTGCTTGTGCTGCTTGGGAGTATTGGAGACTTCCTTGCTTTATTTATTTTTGTTTGAGAGACGGGGTACTCTCGTTGTTTCTAAGAGACGGGGCTTCTCTTATTTTTGTTTGAGAGACGGGGTACTCTCTTTGCTTGCGAGAGACGGGGTTCTCTCATTGTTGCTCGAGAGACGAGGCTCTCTCCTTGTTGCTTGCGAGAGACGGGGAATCTCTCATTAGTGGTTTTAAGCGTGCAGTGAATCCGAGGACGGATTCTTTTTAAGGGGGAGAGATTGTAACGCCCCGGTTTTTCAATTTTATTAATATGTCATATTTGCTTCTAAATTGCGCAATTAAATTATTTAATTATGTGATTAATTGTTTTTATGTGTTTTATATTTAATTTTATTATAATTGTTATTATTTTATTTTATTATATTTTATTTTTAATTTATTATTAATTCTAATATATATATATATATATCGTATTATATATATATATATATATATATATTTCTTTAAGTATATATATGTATACGTTTGTTTACATTATTATTAATTTAATGATTATGCTAATTATATGTTATGCTAATTAATCATGTTTTAGTTAATTAATTCGTGACCTAATATAATTTATTTAATATTAGAATTAATTTATTATTTATAATAATTATGCATGGGAAATTATATTTTGCATGGGAATTATAATATTCATGCATGGATTTTATTTGAATATGCATGAATTGCATGAATGAGTTTGTTTGCTAATTTTGAGCTTCGTTCTTATATGAAATGATTTCGGATTGCCACGAATATTTAGTATGTCGTAAATATATGTGTTATGAATATGATTTTATGCTCGATTTATATTTTCGAATTCATTTGATATGTTAACGGATTTAATTTGTATTGAGGAACCAAATCGGGGGCTAACGAGCACTTAGCGTACCCTTGGTTCCGAATTTAATATCTTGAGCTCGGGAACTCGGATTCGAGTTCCGTCAATTCCGTTGAACTCGTAACGAAAATGCGAGTTTAGTAAACTTAGCCTTATATTTTTCCTAAATCATTTGAACCTCCGAAATCCAACCGAAAAACGAAACGGCATCCATTTGACCTTTGCTGTACAAAATGAGCCATATCTTATCCAAACCATAACCAAATTAACCATGATTTGATTCTTTAAAACCCTAACTCAACCATCTATCATGACATATCAAGCCTTAACCGAGATAACCCTCACACAATCCCCAAAAACTCAGCCAAAGCTTCTGCAGTCATTCCAGTCCCGTAACCCTTCCATCCTTGGAAATTTTGGAGCTCAAATCTCATCCAAACTTCAACCAATCAACAAGGTAAGCTTAGGGTTGTATTATATGTTCATTTATGATCATTTCCACCCTTTCATTCATGAAGTTGAGCATGGTTTCATCAATTCTGGGCATTTTTCCGAAAATAAGAAAATTTGGGCAATTTCTTGATCTCCTTCGATTCTCAATGGTTTTGATTGGTTCCAAGCTTGATATTGATTGTTTTAACATCCTCATATCACTTATGGTCATTGATTTCGTGGTGGTTGGGATATTTATGAGATATCATTTATGACATGTTGAGAAAATTCCACATGATTGTCACGTATGGTTGCTTCCTTGTTTGAGCTTGTTTGGGACTGATTTATTTGTTGAATTCATGTTTTTTGCTGCTTATTTGTTGGCCTTAACTGAGTTGAATAGATGGAGAAGGAGTGAATCGTTCATGCCCTGTTTTTTGCGTTTGTTGCCCTGTTTTTTTTTCAACTGATTTTCAGCTGTCAATTTGCTGAGTTCCTTCTTCCTTTTTGCTGTCTTTTTCGTGGCCTTTTAGCATGTGTTCTTGTTGAGTTTTGCTGCATTTTTATACCTGGTTTAGCTGCCTTTGTTGCCTTCTTTCTTGCTGGGAAGTTCTGCTCTGTTTCTGCGCATTTCTGCTGTCAACAGAGGCTGCTGCTGCTGCTGCACGTCACGGGCGTGCCATTTTTGGCAGTTCTCCTGCGAGGAACGGGGGTGCAAACCGGCCTGGGATTTCTGTACCGAGACACGGGGGTGTCTCGGTTTAGGTTTGGAGCGTGACACGGGGGGTGTCACCCCGTTTTTCAGAACTTTTGCTGCGTTTTCCAGGGACTGCTGCTACTGCTGTTTTTGTTTATAGGGCTGCTGTGGTTGTGTGCTGCGTGTGTTTGTTGCTCTTGCATGTTGTGTGTGTTGTGTGCATGCATGGGTGTTTGATTGTGTGAATGCATGCATGTGTGTAATATATAGTATATATATTATGTATCAGTATATATCTATATGCATGCGTGGATATGTAATGTGTGTGTACGTGTATATATATATATGTTATATACATTATATGTTATTACATATTATATATAATGATTATATATATTTATTATATATTTCAATTATTATTTGATTTAATTCAATTTTGAAAATTAGTTGATTTCTATTTCGCGTATTTAATTTACCGACTATTGATTTAACGTTCTATTTATTTTTTTCCTAAATGTGAATATGAATATTATGTGTTATGATTATTAAATGAATTCATGGATTAATTAATATGCATTATGAATATTATGAATGTTATGAATTTATGAAATTGAACGAAACATATGAATGAATGATTTGATTATATGTTTTAAATTTCTTAATCGTGAATGAATGATTTGATTGTATGTTTTAAATTTCTTAATCGTGCACATGAACATTTTATTGATATAATATGATCATTTATGCATTCATGTCATATTCACTTCATTGCCGAGCGTCATATATGGTTCATTGGAGTCTCGAGTCTCACAAACACGTCATGTTGTCTTTTGTACAGTTTATCTCCAGGGTGGAGAGATCTTGATCGTTCAGGCAGTTGGTATTCGTATCCTTGTATCGTCACGGTTCAGGTGAGGGTGTTTTCGTTTTAGCTACGTATTAAACCCTATAACCCTTATGTGAAAAGCTTTGGCCAAAACCTTATGATTATATATATATGGTTTTCAAATGAAGTTATCGAGTAAATTCTTCTGAAATATTACGTATGAGCGTATATAAGCTTAAAAATGGTTTTGTAATGAGGCTATGCTCCAAACCGTGTGTGTTCATGCTAGCTACGGATTAGGATGACACGGAGAGGTACGTATATAGCATATGCCAAGTTACACGGTAAGGTATGATTTCTTATAGTATGTATCATATGTATGTATTGATATGTTTTGGCGAGATTTCATATACGTTATGTTCACGGGCCCAGGGACTTAGTATATATGGCTAATCGAGGAAGCAAGGGCTGACGGGGATCCCATATACTAGTCCCAACCAAACTACGGTGATACCGGCCCTCGCTAGGAGGTTTAGCGGGGAATGGGAGCTGAGTGCCCTTGGGGGATTCATGTACCCCCATTGGCCTATGTATGAACCGGTGGCCGGGTCTTGCAAGCCCGTCCACCACCCGGAGGAAGAAGGTTGGTTATGATATGTTTATGCTTAGGAATATGTTTATGTTATGGTTATGCACCGTGCGGGAATGCCGGGATCCGGATCGCCCAAACGAATATGTTTATGATATGATTTATGGTCTGTGTGTATTATAATATATTGCATGATCACCTAATTAACATATTAATGATATTTGTCGTACACGGTCGGAGTTTGGTTGGAGATTGTGCACGCTCACTCGCCGAGCCTTATGTTTATGTATGATTTATGAACGTAATGAATTAATATGATTAGTCATAAAATCCGAGCATTGATTAATCATTCTCTTACCCTTTTTGGGAACTAATCGCAAACAAAACCTTGTTCGGAATTTATGACTTGCATGTGCATGTTTTTATATATGTATATCGCTCCTGCTCACTCAGTCTTCTAGAGACTGACCCTCTCCCTCCCCAACTTTTTAGTGTGCAGGTTTGATTTTGGAGTTTCGAGCTAGGCGGAGGTGTTTGGAGTCTTTAGGTGGGTGAGTTAGGTTAGGAGAGTCTCTGCACTCACTCTTGTATTGGATTTAGGTTTGATTCGATTCTGCAGTATCATAAACTTGAATAATTATGTAATTATTATTGAATTGGTTTGTTGGACTGTAATTATGAGTTTAAAAGAGGCCTGAAGAGCCCAAATTCTGCTTATGGTTTGTATGTTTGAACTTTGGCTTTGCAATGCATTATATTTTGGTCGATTGGTTATCATTGCAGGGTCTAGTTCCGCCTGGCCTAGGAAGGTTTTTATGTTTGTCTCCCGTTCGCTATGGTTTGATATGGGTGCGGATTAGCTGTTTCGTTACTCGTGTTGAGCCATAGTGCAGGGGATGTGGTGCCTCACGTGCGGGGTGCTACACTTGTGGTCGTGCAGGTTCCGGGGTGGTGACTTGTGGTCGTGCAGGTTCCGGGGTGGACCTTCTGCTTTGTCGTCTACAGAGTTTGCTACCAGGTGAGGTTAGGATATAGTTATACCCTAATAAATGTGCCGGTTTTCGAATGCATGCGACTTATAATCCTTTATGTATATGTAGATATGTGTAAGATACGTATTTTGTTGGCTTTACAATAAGTTTGAAAGTATGAAGTTATGTATAAGCCTATGTAAGCTTAGCTTTGATTTTGTTATGATTTCGAGGTCAGTCGGCGTGTTATGTACGTACGATATGATAAGTACGATATGCATGAAATATGTCTGTCTGTCTGTAGCGGGTTAAGCTTCCGATTTCCGTGATCTGAGTATGTGTGGGGCCCCAAATTCTGTGTATGGGATGTACCGGAACCCACCTGAGCATAGGTTGGGGGATGGAGTCCGAGGGTTTGAGCAGCATTGAGCACTCCCCTCTTCCGCTTCTGGATGGCTAGGGTCGCGCAACCCTTCCATCACACCTATCTGGTATGTTATGTTTTGTTTTGTTTTGTTTTGTTCAGTCTGTCTGCGTGCTCGTACCCGCCGAGTGTTCTGTTTGTCCGTCTGTCATAAGTTTGTGAAACGGGGGTAGATTCTTAATTTAAGATAAAAATTGGTATACTTTTATACTAATAAGTTATGTTCCGATATGTGTGCTAAGTCTGCATGATTTTGAGCGTATGTTTTGAGTTTTGTATAAGTTAAGTTTCGTTTGTTCTGCTTTGCTAAGTCACCCTATATATATATATTATCACGGGAAACTGTTTTGGCGTGCAAAAACTAACCCCGGGTTCACGAACGTTACTTTTATTACGTGCTGTGCTCTATATATACGTAGGTGTGTGTGGGTAGCCCCTCGCTCAGTCTTTGGACTGACCCCTCCCCTTTTATGTTTTAGTTTGCAGGTTTTGCATTGGAGTTCGTGCTAGGCGGCAGTGTGTCGTGTTTGTCTTGTCTGTGTCTGTTCGTTTAAGTTGGTTAAATATTTTGTTCTGAATTTTGATTTGTAAATTTCGTATAAGTTATGTTGTGAGCAGGTTGCTGGTATGATTTGATTGATTGGAATTCGGCTGATAGGACAGGTGCTCGGCTTAGTTGAACCCGTCTTGCTGTGTAATTGTTCGGGACAGGATAGGACAGGTTGGATAGATTAGTTGTGTTAGGAATAGTGCCCTAGAAAGCCGATTAGTCATAATCCGTTTTGGGACTTTCCTAGTATCGCAGACAATCTTTGAATAATATACGAATGATTAATATCACAGGCAAACACTTCTTTATATGCTCTTGTTTGGTATGCGTTTACTTTAGCTGTGCATGTATGAGAACTCCCCTAATCCTGATGACTTTAGGACTCTACCATTTAGGTGAAATGGTTCATGAAACGAGCCCTATTTCACATAAGTCATGATTAGTAAAATACTCCAAGCCGATGAGTCCTACAGACAGTGGGAGTGTCAACCTGACTCCTCTAAGGCTTGCTTGTGGGATCACGCCCTTAAGAAGGACCACCTTGTTTCATGGAGGTGCAAAGTGTATAGTTGATACGTGCGTGATACATGAGGGTGCTTACTTCAATAAGTAAGTTCACTGAGGTGCCCCTTGTGAGAAGATTCCTAAATGGGAAAGGAAGTTTCTATTTCAGGAAATAGAAACTTCCAGATTAGGAAATATCTCACGAGTTATTGATGTGATTAATTGATCCTTAGACTTGAGGTTCCTTGTCACTTTATGAGTTAACTCTGTAGTCTTAGGTATAAGCTTTAAAGGGTGTCGCCTTAGACAACTGATTCAAGGCTTATGCTGGGGCTGCACAAGTGATTCATGAAAGTGAATGAGAATCAAGAAAGGACCTACACTTGCATTTGCAAGGTGATCTCTTATTGTGTAAGTCATTCATATACCATATGGAGTCCTTGGCCAAGGCAGTAGATCAAGACATCAAGAAAAGGGTTTCTTGGATTGAGATCAAATGGATATGAAATGCACTTAGCTTTAAGACCGGATTATTAGGGTTCTGATTATTCCCTTGCCCTAGATCTTGGTTGAGAGATAGTAAGTAGGAGGATTGTATCTCACATGAATCAATGACTTAAAGGTTCTGTCGAATCTGAACATTCCAATTCAGCTAGGGGTTAAACACCTGTTGCTAGACTATGGTCGTTTAATCTGTGGACTGATTAATTAATTAGTGAATTAATTAATTAAGGTCACTGCTAATTGAATTGAGAACCTAGAGGGTCACACACAACAACTTGGTTACATGAGTTGAGGCTTTAAAATGATTAAACGAGTTAATCGGGCCAAGAGGGTTCCACACGTGTGAAGCCACACGTGTGGGTCACGTGAGTGACACGTGTCCTTGTGACACGTGTCACACACGTGAATATATATTATATATTAAATAATTAATTTGTTAATTATTTAATAGACTTTGGTTTAATTTTAAATTAAAAAGAAAGTCTTATTTTGGAGAAAAATAATCTAGTTAATTAATTACGAATTAATTAATTAGATAAAAATAAGTTATTTATTTTATAATAAATAAAGTATAAAATTATCCGAAAATAGTTTGGATATTTTTAGCTCTCTTGAAAGTTGATTTGAATTAGAATTCAAAGTCAAAGTGAAAATTACTTGATGATCAAGTAATAGGAGAGAGAGAGACCAAAATCCTAGCCCATTAAGTGTTGGAAAACACGAATCAGAAAGCAGCGGAATTTAAAAAATTTTCCCAACAAAAGGACCTTGAACTCGCAATCGTGTAACCAAATTCGTAAAGATAGAAAACTTACTTTTCTTTTGTTCTTTCTTGAAGCGTTTCAAGCCACCCAAGAACGCTCTTCTCGCGGCTTGATCCCCTCTCCTTTGGTAAAGCTCGAATCTTCAAACTTCTAACTTGAAGTCTCTAGAGAAAGTCCACCAACTTGATCACAATCTAACTAGTAAGGATGCTAGTTCTCTAGTTAGTGTTTAGGCTTAACCTAGGGTTTAATTTAATCTTGGAGAAAGGAAGGTGTTCAACACATGAACCAAAGAATTGTCTATTAGCTCCATAAGGAGCTCAAGCTCCCCTATTTATAGAGAGGGGAGTGCCGAAATTCCTAGTCCTTTATGGGCTAGGATTTTGGTCCCTCTCTCCTATTACTTGATCATCAAGTATTTTCCAACTTTGACTTTGAATTCTAATTCTAGTCAACTTTTAAGAGAGATAAAAATATCCAAACTATTTTTGGATAATTTTATACTTTATTTATTATAAAATAAATAACTTATTTTTATTTAATTAACTAGATTATTTTCTCCAAAATTAGACTTTCTTTTTAATTCAAAATTAAACCAAAGTCTATTAAATAATTAACTAATTAATTATTTAATATATATATAATATATATATATACACACGTGTGTGACACGTGTCACAGTGACACGTGTCACTCACGTGAGCCACACGTGTGACTTCACACGTGTGGAACCCTCTTGGCCCGATTAACTCGTTTAATCATTTTCAAGCCTCAACTCATGTAACCAAGTTGTTGTGTGTGACCCTCTAGGTTCTCAATTCAATTAGCAGTGACCCCAATTAATTAATTCACTAATTAATTAATCAGTCCACAGATTAAACGACCATAGTCTAGCAACAGGTGTTTAACCCCTAGCTGAATTGGAATGTTCGGATTCGACAGAACCTTTAAGTCATTGATTCATGTGAGATACAATCCTCCTACTTACTATCTCTCAACCAAGATCTAGGGTAAGGGAATAATTAGAACCCTAATAATCCGGTCTTAAAGCTAAGTGCATTTCATATCCATTTGATCTCAATCCAAGAAATCCTTTTCTTGATGTCTTGATCTACTGCCTTGGCCAAGGACTCCATATGGCATATGAATGACTTACACAATAAGAGATCACCTTGCAAATGCAAGTGTAGGTCCTATCTTGATTCTCATTCACTTTCATGAATCACTTGTGCAGCCCCAGCATAAGCCTTGAATCAGTTGTCTAAGGCGACACCCTTTAAAGCTTATACCTAAGACTACAGAGTTAACTCATAAAGTGACAAGGAACCTCAAGTCTAAGGATCAATTAATCACATCAATGACTCGTGAGATATTTCCTAATCTGGAAGTTTCCATTTCCTGAAATAGAAACTTCCTTTCCCATTAAGGAATGTTCTCACACGGGGCACCTCAGTGAACTTACTTATTAAAATAAGCACCCTCATGTATCACGCACGTATCAACTATACACTTTGCACCTCCATGAAACAAGGTGGTCCTTCTTAAGGGCGTGATCCCACAAGCAAGACTTAGAGGAGTCAGGTTAACACTCCCACTGTCTGTAGGACTCATCGGCTTGGAGTATTTTACTAATCATGACTTATGTGATATAGGGCTCGTTTCATGAACCATTTCACCTAAATGGTAGAGTCCTAAAGTCATCAGGATTAGGGGAGTTCTCATACATGCACAGCTAAAGTAAACGCATACCAAACAAGAGCATATAAAGAAGTGTTGCCTCAATTCGTTATTTCATTCAAAGATTGTCTGTGATTACAATAAGGAAAAGCACAAAGCGGATATACAATCGGCTTTCTAGGGCACTATTCCTAACAATCTCCCACTTGCCCGTCAAAGCCATTCTAAAGCTATTCTAAGTCCCATCTTCTGAAGATGACCTTGGAAAGCTTCTCGACTAAGGGGTTTAGTAAGTGGATCTGCCACGTTCTCTGCTGATGTGACCCTCTCGATTAGCACATCTCCTCTTTTGATAATATCACGGATTAGGTGATACTTCCTCATAATGTGCTTGGTCCGTTGGTGAGATCTTGGTTCTCTTGCTTGAGCAACCGCCCCAGTGTTGTCACAAAACACAGTAATGGGGTCTTTCATGCTAGGAACAACATTCAACTCTTGAATGAAGTTTCTAATCCAAACACCTTCCTTAGCTGCATCATTTGCAGCTAAGTATTCGGCCTCAGTGGTCGAATCTGCAGTGGTAGTTTGCTTGGAACTCTTCCAACTCACTGCACCGCCGTTTAGGCAGAAAATGTATCCTGACATTGACTTAAAATCATCTAAGTCAGATGCAAAGCTTGCATCGCAGTATCCTTCGACAGTAAGATCTTTCTGACCTCCGTAAACTAAGAATAAATCTTTAGTACTTTTCAAGTACTTAAGAATATTCTTCACGGCAGCCCAGTGACCATCTCCAGGGTCAGTTTGGAAACGACTTGTCACACTAAGTGCATAAGCCACATCCGGTCGAGTACATAACATTGCATACATTATGCTACCTATTGCTGACGCATAAGGTGTATGAGTCATTCTTTCCTTCTCAAGGTTAGTCTTAGGACACATCTTCTTTGAAAGACATGTTCCTACACTCATAGGAAGGTTCTTAACCTTTGCTGACTCCATATTGAATCTCTTCAATACTTTGTCAATGTACATCGACTGTGATAGTCCTATTAACCTTCTAGATCTATCTCTATAGATTTTAATTCCAAGGATATAGGACGCATCACCAAGATCTTTCATCTCGAATTGGTTCGACAACCATAACTTAGTCACTTTCATGTCATCCTTCGAATTCCCAATAAGAAGGATGTCATCAACATAAAGTACTAAGAATTGCACTGAGGTCTCCAATTCCTTTCTATACACACATGATTCATTCGAAATTTGCATGAAGCCAAACGCTTTGACTGATTCATCAAATCGAATGTTCCAATTCCTAGAAGCCTGTTTCAATCCATAGATTGATCTTTGGAGTTTGCAAA
Source organism: Lantana camara (assembly GCA_037501455.1). NCBI lineage: Eukaryota > Viridiplantae > Streptophyta > Magnoliopsida > Lamiales > Verbenaceae > Lantana > Lantana camara. Next base: position 48,162,472 of record CM074865.1, read on the forward strand.
CCTTTTGCTCACTCCCACTGAATGTGAAACCTATGGGTTGCTCCATATAAATGTCTTTGTCAATGTCACCATTGAGAAAGGCAGTTTTCACATCCATTTGCCATATCTCATAGTCATAATATGCAGCAATGGCAAGCATGATTCGAATGGACTTTTGCATTGCAACTGGTGAAAAGGTTTCATCAAAGTCCACGCCAGGTCTTTGAGTGAATCCTTTTGCAACCAGTCTTGCTTTGTAGGCTGCAATGCTTCCATCAACTCCAAGCTTTCTCTTAAAGATCCATTTGCAATGCTTCCATCAGAGTGGGACGTTTCTTCAGTGGGTGGTGTGGGGTCATTTTGTACTTCTTTTAATTCTATGATCTTGCCTTTCTTTTCTTTAAGGAACGGTTCCTCCAGAAAAGTAGCATTTCTGGAAACAAACACCTTTTGCTCAGATTGATCATAGAAATAGTATCCTATGGATTCCTTAGGATAACCTACAAAGTAGCATAAGTTAGAACGAGATTCTAACTTATCTCCCACTGTCCTCTTCACGTAAGCAGGACAACCCCAAATTCTTAAGTAAGAATAACTAGGGATTTTACCATGCCACATTTCATAGGGCGTCTTGGGGACTGACTTAGAGGGAACTAGATTCAGAATCTTTGCTGCACTTTCTAGGGCATAACCCCAGAAAGAAGGTGGTAAGTCAGTGAAACTCATCATGGAACGAACCATATTAAGTAGGGTTCGATTCCTTCTCTCAGAAACTCCATTAAGCTGAGGAGTTCCCGGAGGAGTCCACTGAGAGATAATCCCATTATCTTTGAGATGATTAAGGAATTCTTCACTAAGATATTCGCCTCCTCGATCAGATCGAAGTGCTTTGATCTTGTGACCAGTTTGGTTCTCAACCTCCTTTTGAAATTCTAAGAATTTCTCAAAAGCTTCAGATTTATACTTCATTAAGTATACATAACCATACCGACTAAAGTCATCAGTAAAGGTTATGAAATACTGATGATTGTTTCTAGTGCTTACACTAAGCGGTCCACAAACATCAGTATGGATCAAATCCAAAACCTTAGTGGCACGTTCCACAGTTCCTTTAAAAGGGACTTTGGACATTTTTCCTTTGAGACAGGATTCGCAAGAAGTTAACTCTTTGAGATCATTTTCAGAGAATGATCCTAAAGTGTTTATCTTGCTAATTCTATTCTTGGAAATGTGTCCTAATCTAGCGTGCCATAAGGGAGCTGAAACTTTGTCATCTCTCTTACGCTTCGTTTCTCGTTGTATATTCATAATATTGATATTTTGAGTTAGGTAAAGTCCATTACTTAGAGTACCGATATGAACGGAAGAGTTGTTCCGTTTGATAAAGTATTTACCATTCTTAATATAAGTTTCATAACCTTCACAATCTAATATTGGAACTGAAATTATATTACGAATAATGCTCGGTACATAAAGGACTTTATTTAATACTAACTCAAAACTACCTAAATCTAATCTAATTGTGCCTAAAGCTCGAGCTTCAACGTTTGAGCCATCGCCGATCTTCAAGACACATTCTCCTTCTTTGAGTTGTTGGACTTCACTTAGCATCTGTACATCATTACAGATATGAGTTCCACAACCGGTATCAAGTACCCAAGAACTACAATTAATAGAAAGATTTACTTCAACGAGAAAGATACCTTTCTTTAGAGTAGCCTTGTACTCTGGGCAGTTTCTCCTCCAATGTCCCGCTTTGCCACAATGGAAGCAAACATCCTCTTTCTGATCACGCTTCTTCTTTTGGGCCTTCCCCTTCGAAATGCCACCAGTGGGCCTAAGGGGTTTCTTCTTCTTCTTTTGGGCTTTCTTGCCCTTACCTTTAGAAGGCCCAGAAGAGGAAGATGGAGCATTCACCATCAAAACCTTATTGTCCTTCTTGATCGTGCTTTCAGCAGTCACAAGCTGACTAATCAGTTCAGCTACAGTAGCACCAGCATGATTCATGTTGAAGTTAAGGACAAATGGGTTGAACGATGGTGGGAGCGAAGCTAGCAACAAATCCACTGAAAGCTCATCTTTCAGTGGCATGTCCATGGAAGCAAGTTTCTCAGTAAGGGCAAGAAACTTGAGTCCATATTTATGGACACTTGAACCTTCCCTCATTCTCAAGTGGAACAATTCCTTTGAAGTGTTATACCTTGTAACACGTTCATGAGGGCGGTAAAGGCACTAAGTGGTCGTAAATCTCCCAAGAAAATTCCATGGCCTCATGTTGCCTTTGCAAGTCCGGAGACATGTTAGCCAACATAAGGCAACGGGCTTGGAGATTATCATCCTTCCACTTCTGAATCGCATCCCGCTCGGCCCGAGTGGGAGCCTCCCCTTCGGGACTAGGCTCCCCTTCGAAGAGAACATAAGTTCTCTTCTCAGAATCTAAAATGATTTTTAGATTCCTCAGCCAATCAGAATAGTTGGGACCAGTCAACTTGTTTGACTCGAGGATCGATACAAGAGGGTTTTTGGTTGCCATTTCAAAACACGTAGAGAATCACAGAATCTACGACCTAAATGGTAAAACAGAGAACTAGTGAGCATGCTGAATTATAACGATATACAAAAGATAAGGTCTTTAATCTAATGTAGCTCCCACTGTTTTTCAAAGATCTAGAATTCCCAAAGATCTAAGAGGAACACGTTTCCCAATGGGTACTAAGATCTCAGGCATTTTACCTCGAACCCACGACTCGCGGACATTCTAAGTAAGAACCCTAGGTAGGTACAACTTACCAATTCTAACACCTTTAGAACTCTTAGTAATTGTTTTTTGCATCACCTATCTTTCAATATGGACCCACGACTCGTGCGACATCCATATTTACTTAGGCGTTAAGCTAGACCCATCAATCATGAGATCATGACCAAAACTTAGTTCGAACGACCCACGACTCGCGGACATCGCCCTTGCTAAAATTGACCACGAAATATTGATCATTTAAAATGATTAATTAGGTAACTAAGAACTAATAAGCTCCACTAGCTATCCCACGACTATCGGACAATAACTAGCTTTACTTACTAAACTTAAAACCTATTGATGGAATGCTAGGAATTTAATTCAAAATTTGCATCTCGAATTAAACACCTATTTGTTCGAAATTAGCTTAATATTTAATGGGAATTTTCGAATCAACCGGAGAGTTGTCCGGTTCGACCTCACCAACATATATGTTATCCAATTTTATTAGTCTTGATTAATGCAAGTACACTTAAATGCATATCAAACAAGCACATAAACAGATAACATGTCCTAGCATGATACTAACATGTAATGATCATGGGTTCTACCTATCTTATGCGTGATATGTGGGAGCCACTCCACAATCACAAGTTCTAACATACATGCCACATGAACAGTTTAAATCACATAAGGGAAAGCGGTAACAAAATACGAGCCCTATCTCTATTACATTTAACAATTGAGATTCCCCTCCCTAACATTTTGAGGGGTCTTCACTTATGGCCTCCTTGTTACTTGAATGTGGTCCATCTTACTCCATGGGTGCATTGTCTCCAAAATGAAAATAAAACCTCACCACCTATCTCTACTCTCAAATTACAATAAAAAGAAAAAGACATAAAGTAATAAGGCTCAATCTTCATATTGGCCTTAGACAATTACACGGGGCATACCCCGGCCTCAAAAACAGTAATATGGAAAGCCACATAATAAATCACATAACAGTACGCACATAAGTGAGGCTCCAACCTCAATTAAAAAACGCAACTATAGGGCTCCAACCCCAATTTAAACCATCCATGTGCATAAATTAAAACCATACATAGATCTAAACCCATGATCACCTAACATGCTTTTGCAAGAATTTAAATTTAACCAATAAATTAAAATTCTCGCTTTAAGCTCTAATAGCTTAAAACACGACTTAGATGCAATTCTTGTTCAAGAGCCTTTTCTATAAAACCCGAAAAACAATAAACCAATAAAATTCCAATTAATTTCCAAAATTAATAATTTTATTCTTTCATTATTTTCAGAAAATAAAATCCATAATTTTCCCAAAATCCAAATCGCTTCAATTTCTCAAAAATCCCAATTTAATCAAAATTTTAAAATAATTTTATTTTAACAAAACTGATTTTAAAAGATAAAATTAAAATAAAATTAAATCGGGATTTTACGGATCGAAAACACGAAAACACGAAACACGAAAACGGGCCCGAAAAGGGGCCTAGCCGCGCGAGGCACTTTCGCGCAGCAGCGCCCGCCGCGACTAGGCGGGCTGGGCAGGTGTCCCGCGCGGTTGCGGGACGGGCTGGGCGGGCGCGCCTCCCGCGCGGTTGCGGGAGGAGCTGGGCGGCAGCGGCGGGCCTGGGCGTGCGACGTGCTAGCACGCCTAGGCTCGTCCTTTTCGTGTCCAGGTTTCTCAAAACCAATTCAATCCAAAATTAAAAATTCGATTTAAACATATTTCAATCAAAACGGTTTTCAAAATCACAATTTAAGAAAACAGTTTCAGAAATTCAGGAAAAATTACAGTTTCGTATTTCAGGCTTTCTAAAAGAACCCATGAATACCTAATTCGCATCTAAGCCTAAGAATTTCTACCAAATTCAGAATAATTGAGACGAATCAGAAACACGATTAACGAGGTGGCTCTGATACCACTTGTTGGAAAACACGAATCAGAAAGCAGCGGAATTTAAAAAATTTTCCCAACAAAAGGACCTTGAACTCGCAATCGTGTAACCAAATTCGTAAAGATAGAAAACTTACTTTTCTTTTGTTCTTTCTTGAAGCGTTTCAAGCCACCCAAGAACGCTCTTCTCGCGGCTTGATCCCCTCTCCTTTGGTAAAGCTCGAATCTTCAAACTTCTAACTTGAAGTCTCTAGAGAAAGTCCACCAACTTGATCACAATCTAACTAGTAAGGATGCTAGTTCTCTAGTTAGTGTTTAGGCTTAACCTAGGGTTTAATTTAATCTTGGAGAAAGGAAGGTGTTCAACACATGAACCAAAGAATTGTCTATTAGCTCCATAAGGAGCTCGAGCTCCCCTATTTATAGAGAGGGGAGTGCCGAAATTCCTAGTCCTTTATGGGCTAGGATTTTGGTCCCTCTCTCCTATTACTTGATCATCAAGTATTTTCCAACTTTGACTTTGAATTCTAAGTCTAGTCAACTTTTAAGAGAGCTAAAAATATCCAAACTATTTTTGGATAATTTTATACTTTATTTATTATAAAATAAATAACTTATTTTTATTTAATTAACTAGATTATTTTCTCCAAAATTAGACTTTCTTTTTAATTCAAAATTAAGCCAAAGTCTATTAAATAATTAACTAATTAATTATTTAATATATATATAATATATATATATACACACGTGTGTGACACGTGTCACAGTGACACGTGTCACTCACGTGAGCCACACGTGTGACTTCACACGTGTGGATCCCTCTTGGCCCGATTAACTCGTTTAATCATTTTCAAGCCTCAACTCATGTAACCAAGTTGTTGTGTGTGACCCTCTAGGTTCTCAATTCAATTAGCAGTGACCCCAATTAATTAATTCACTAATTAATTAATCAGTCCATAGATTAAACGACCATAGTCTAGCAACAGGTGTTTAACCCCTAGCTGAATTGGAATGTTCGGATTCGACAGAACCTTTAAGTCATTGATTCATGTGAGATACAATCCTCCTACTTACTATCTCTCAACCAAGATCTAGGGTAAGGGAATAATTAGAACCCTAATAATCCGGTCTTAAAGCTAAGTGCATTTCATATCCATTTGATCTCAATCCAAGAAACCCTTTTCTTGATGTCTTGATCTACTGCCTTGGCCAAGGACTCCATATGGCATATGAATGACTTACACAATAAGAGATCACCTTGCAAATGCAAGTGTAGGTCCTATGATTCTCATTCACTTTCATGAATCACTTGTGCAGCCCCAGCATAAGCCTTGAATCAGTTGTCTAAGGCGACACCCTTTAAAGCTTATACCTAAGACTACAGAGTTAACTCATAAAGTGACAAGGAACCTCAAGTCTAAGGATCAATTAATCACATCAATGACTCGTGAGATATTTCCTAATCTGGAAGTTTCCATTTCCTGAAATAGAAACTTCCTTTCCCATTTAGGAATGTTCTCACACGGGGCACCTCAGTGAACTTACTTATTAAAGTAAGCACCCTCATGTATCACGCACGTATCAACTATACACTTTGCACCTCACAAGCAAGCCTTAGAGGAGTCAGGTTGACACTCCCACTGTCTGTAGGACTCATCGGCTTGGAGTATTTTACTAATCATGACTTATGTGATATAGGGCTCGTTTCATGAACCATTTCACCTAAATGGTAGAGTCCTAAAGTCATCAGGATTAGGGGAGTTCTCATACATGCACAGCTAAAGTAAACGCATACCAAACAAGAGCATATAAAGAAGTGTTGCCTCAATTCGTTATTTCATTCAAAGATTGTCTGTGATTACAATAAGGAAAAGCACAAAGCGGATATACAATCGGCTTTCTAGGGCACTATTCCTAACATTAAGGACTAGGAATTTCGGCACTCCCCCTCTTATAAATAGGGGAGCTCGAGCTCCTCTAGGAGCTAATTGGCAATTCTTTTGGTTCATGTGTTGAACACCTTCCTTTCTCCAAGATAAACGAAACCCTAGGTTGTGACAGCCCGGTTCGGGATCGGATCAATAAAGGTAAGCTAAGGGCAACGTAAGGGCATTTATAGAACTTGATCCGTATTTAAAACAATTTATATCATGCACCCCTACATGAAATAAGTGCTCATATGTGATATTAGGTGACCAAAAGGGGGAAAAACTACCTTTAAACCCTAAGAGCACTATTTATTTCCGAACCAGCATTATACCGTTTTATTCAGGAGACCTTAAAGAACCTATACCTATCTTCTTAGAATATTTCAACTCTCTTTTCAATGCTTTGAGGTTTCGTTTATGTGTCCAGAGCAATTTAAGAATTTATTTTCAAATAAAAATTTCCGTCGGTAAGAAATATTTCCTTCGTTAGAATGATTTAGCCCTTGAGATCATCACCATAACGTTCCTCGTTTTTTTCTACATTTTTGGAAAGCCTTTTGGACCTTCAAATCTTATCCTAGTATTTATTTCATAATTTAACTAATTTTCGAAATTCAAGAAAATCAAATCTTCCGAAGCTTATAACTTTTAAACCGTACGTCCGATTTTGACCCGTGAGTAACCGTTTCGAAGCTAATTTTATTTCCTAGCTCTTGGGCACTTTTCCAACATCAAAAATATGCAGGAGAAAGGTGGAATTACCAGAATACCCCTGCTGTGACAATTATGTAAAGAAGGAAACCTATTTTTGGAAATTTCACAAAATACCCCACCTTAAGTCCCTAAAATAAATATTATTTGCACTTTGGTCCTTCCCAACAACTATAAATAAGTGTGTTGGGGTCTCATTTTGTGCTCACTCCATTCTCTTCTCCTCCCCCTAGTGGCCGAATTTCCTCCCCCTTTTAAGGTTAGTTTTCTTATTTTTTTTAATTAGTTTAATTTATGTTTTAATTTATGTTTTAATTTATTTATTAATTATGCTAGGTTTAGGATTTAATTTATGTTTTATTTTATGCATGAATTATGTGATTTAATTTATGTTTTTAAATATTCATGAATTTATGAATTATATTTCTTATAGTATAGTTTATTATGAAATGTGTTACATAATTTAATTTTGTGACAAATTAATTATGTGACAATTATGCTAGCATGTTATATGTTACATTTTAATTATTTTATGATCATATTTAAGTAATTTAATTTATTTCATGATTTAATTAAATGTTACATGTTATTTAATGTTACATAATTAAAGTATAACCTATAGTTTTAAATGTTACATGTTTAATTAATTGTTACATAATTACTTGACCAATTGATATATGTTATGGTATACATGTACAAAATACGTATACGTATTTGATTCCAATATGTATAAATACGTGTATACTTTCGTATAAATACTATGTGTATTTCCCTAATAAAAACATATGTACTTTTGTATAAATACCGTAGGTATTCTAGTATAAATACCGCATGTATTCTTGTATAAATACTGTATGTACCTTGTATAAATACTGTATAAATACCGTATACATACAGTATAAATACCGTATACATACTATATAAATACACGTATACATACAGTATAAGTACAGTATACATACAATATATATACCGTATACTTGAATAGTGACCTTTGACCCTTGACCTTTGACTTTGACTTTTGACTTTGACCTTGACCAAGAATTTTGACTTTCAACCTAATTGATCATTTCAAAGAGACGAATTCAACGGTCAAAGCCTTTTTCGAAAATTCTCAAAAATAAGGGATCAAAGTAGGTTTCAAAGTTCACATTAGGGTTGTTCTAAGACCTTAAGAACATATCCCTAAAGTTTTTGATACGAGCTTTCTAATGAGACTAATCGTTTGCTCGAATTCTTTCTTCGGGAGAGATTATTCCTTGTTTAAGTGTGCCGCATTCTTTTCAATCTTATACTCCAATACTTGACTATCCGCACTCAATCATGCATCATTAATCATGTGTGGGACTTAGATCCTTAAGCTCATGGTAGTCTGTCACTTACAGGAGATAATACCGAGTTCTGGGATCCGCAGGGTATCGTGTGAACCCTGTCTTCTACCAACTACCAATTTATCTAAATAAATAGGTGAGGTTAAACTATTTCAACTGGAACCATGAATATTCCTTCGTTTTCAAATGATTTCAAAATCAACGCCTTCGGGTGCAAAGATTCCTATCTTTCAAGTTAACGTTTTCCCGTTTGGGACAATGCTTCGAGTTTAAAGTCAATGATCTCTGATATACGTTCTGTTCACTGTTATACTGCTTTGATTAAAGGTTCAGTCATCTGAACTCTGTGTGCTTATGTACCTTTGTTATTCTGAAAGCAAGCTTTGGAAACTTTGTTATGTTGGGCCCTGGCGGTATGGTTAGTAGTAGACCGGGAGGCGTGCGCCAATGGCTACTATGATACTGGCCGCCGTACTGACCTTGGTGATGGTTTAATCGGAGGTTGGTTACTCCACATCGAAGGTCGGGAGAGGTGGTAAATTCCTCCCGTTTCGCACGTCACCGCGGGGTAGCTCCCTGGGCGCGACAATAAGGGGAGAAGGGGTGGTGCATGTGATTATGGGTGTTGGGATCCTAATGGATCTCGATACCAACTTTGTAAATGTTTTTGAGGAGTAAAGGATGGATATGGCCTAGCTTGCGGGCAAATTTTGGTTTTAAAGTCTGGTTCATATTTTTGAAAATATCCCGTATCCTGTTCCCCGTTTATATAAAGTATGTATGAACCAGAACCTCTGATATGTGTGCTTGTGTGTGCTTGTGAAAAATCCCATTTCAAGATAAAAGAGTTATCTTTCCGGTTTGAGAAAAGTTACTAAGAAAACCTTTCAAAATCCCACAAGTTCAACTATTCTTTCTTACTACGAAATTACCTCACTTAGTCCTTTTGACTAATACCTCCACCCTGTTTTCTGACCTCATGGTTTCAGGTTCTGTGGTCGCTTGTTGGCTGGTATCTTGAAGTATAGGAAATCCTTTGTTGTGCTCTTGTGGTCAGGTTCTTTTGACCCATTTTGGACACCACCCCCTGGATGATCATGTAGTGTTCAATTAGGTACTTATCGGTCTAGCCTCCAGTGTCCTTTGTTACTCGTTTTCACTAGTCTGAAATATCTCTTTCTATATTTAATTCCTGTATAGTCCTTGTACTTGGTTATTTAGCCTCTTGGGTCTCCTGATTTATGTTTTGAAAGTTTTAAATTTCTCATATTTCCGCTGCAATGTTCCCTTCTAGTACTCTGATCTTGTAATGTTCTTGTCCGTTCGCCGGCGTGCTTCTTGGGTGTTAGGTCTCCTAGCCACTTGAGAGGTACGACGGTGCGGGGTTGTGGCCCCCTTCGGGGTGCTACATAGGTTAAGCCTAAACACTAACTAGAGAACTAGCATCCTTACTAGTTAGATTGTGATCAAGTTGGTGGACTATCTCTAGAGAGCTTCAAGTTAGAAGTTTGAAGATTCGAGCTTTACCAAGGAGAGGGGATCAAGCCGCGAGAAGAGCGTTCTTGGATGGCTTGAAACGCTTGAAGAAAGAATAAAAGAAAAGTAAGTTTTCTATCTCTACGAATTTGGTTACACGATTGTGAGTCCAAGATCCTTTTGTTGGAAAATTTTTTAAATTTCCGCTGCTTTCTGATTCCTATTTTCCAACAAGTTGAACCCGTGTAGATGATTTTGTTTTCGGTATTGCTCAATGTGTTTGCTGTATGAAAGTTTTTGAAAGTTACCATTTTGTATTGCTTCTGCCATCTTGTTTCGCTTGTTTTCTACTGTACAGGGTTAGGTACCGCCTAGCTAGTGGGTGTGTTTTCGTTAGTCACTCGTTCGCTGTGACTTGGTGCGTGTGCGGACTCTCCATTTCGTATACGTGTCGGGTCATAGTGCGGGGGTGTGATGCCCCACCGCTTGGGGTGTTACAGTTTGTAAGTTGTAACCATCATCGAAAACTAGACAGTAGCATTCAACACAATGAACCCCAATATGAATTCCTTTTAATTGCTCACCTAGTAAACCAATAATTAAGCATATGATCATTCTGATTTCCTTAGTTGTTTTCCCTTATCAGTGAAAGACCACAGAAAAAAACCACATAAACAACAGGACCACAGGAAAAAAGTCTCAAAAGTGATCAACATTACTATCCTTGCAAATATTTTAACTCCAGGTATTACTCTTTCTCAACTTAAATGTCTGCTCCGCTAGAACTCAGGCAAGACTTGCATAAATATTATAAAGACAAATGAACTTTACATACCAATGACTTGGCACCACAATTACCAGGCTGAGTACTGATAAGAAGGTTAATAAATCAAACCTCCCTAAAACAGAGAACATACTCTGTTCTGTACATACCATTCAATCATCAGTGAAATGGAATCAGGAAAATAAGCAAAACACAACACCACCAATAAGCTGCCTAACATTTAAATACTTGCATATCACATTTCAACAAAACACCGAGGAAAACAGACCACATTATTTACAAATTCTCAAGAAAACTATGAAACAGATATTTCAACATAATTAAATGAGAAGCAGTTTAGAGAATTACCTGTAGAGGAACGACATTCATTGATGCCGATGATGAAGAGACTGTTGTAGTTTCTAGAGGAGGGCTATCTCGTACTCGTTGCATGTTCACTTTTAGGAGTTCTTGTATTTGTCTATTTTGTTCTTGTACTTGTCTATTTTGTTCTTCTATAATTTTCTTTAATTCACCAATATTTTTCTTGTAACTCATGTGCATCCGAGAAGACCTACCTCTAACATGGATATCACCATACACATTTGAAGTACAGATCCCTTAGCCAAACACTCGTACTCTTCCCCATTTTTCTTCTCCAACAACTTGAGAAAATATATCATTCGGCCCAACATCTTTCGAATTAGGAGCAAGCTCCTTTTTTTTCTCTTGCATTTTTTCCTACCAAGTAAAGCATACATATGGATTTAATCTTACTTTAAAGAATAAAACAGTGCAATCAATTAACACTCAATGAAACTCAAGAGAAAACATAAAAACATTTATATTTTTACCAATGTATTTGCCACAGTAGCATTAGAAGTTTGTCCATCTTTCGTATAACATTTTTCAAATAAGTCTACTCTACTAAGATCATCCTTCTGTTCATTGTCTCCATTTCCTTCACCATCACCACAATCTGATTCTCTTGAAGACCTTGCATCTTTCTGAGTAAAAAAATGAAATGGAGTAAGTATCAAAGTAACACAATTTATACGAAAACAAAAAAGGAACGAAGAAACCTTAATTTCAGCACGGATTTGAGAAAAACTCTTTTTTCCAGTGAAATGCATCATTGCCTTTTGTGCCCTGTTATCTTTGTTTTGAGCACTAATTTTCTAAAAATAAACAACAGATTGACCGAAATTTCATTAATGTAAAAACATGAAGCTTAACTAGAATTCATATCAAATTTATCTTACACGAGCTTTATCACTACTCCAAAGAATAACAAGATTCTTCCACTGATCAGGAAGCACTCTACGATCATCCGTATCCGGCCGTTTCCACAAGTTTTCCTCAATTGATGAGTTTGGATCGAAGTACTTACTCTTAACTCTATTTTTCCAAGTTCTCCAACTTTTTGATAAAATATCCCAAGACTGTCGCTCACAGTCTAATGCTCCACAGAATTTCTCCTAAAATTTAGATTCAGTTTAGTTAGTAAAAAAATAACAAATATTAACAAATAATGTACACTATTACCTTAATCAGCTCGATCAAGTTCTTCTTAATAGACATAGGTACTTTATGCCAATCTTCATAATCCAGTGGAATCAATGATCCATTTCTAACCAAGGTGCCAATAAACTCAACATATTCACTTTTCTGAGGACCTATTGGCTTCCCAAAATTATCAAACTCCACTTCAACTTGCTCTTTTCTAGCCCATACACGTGGCATGTTAGTCGGTCCACGAGTTTTCACCTTCACCATATTTCCTACAAGAAAAGTTAAAAAAATCAAATACAAAACAGCACAAGTATAAAATGTGCAAAATATTATACTTCAAGCATACCTCCAATGTCAGTTAAGTTTGCATCCACATCATTTAAATGAGGACCAGATGAATTAGTTTCAATAGCAAGTCTATGACGTTTAGTGCGCCTTGCAGCATCTAACACTATATAATATGTTAAAAAAAATTAAAACAACTGTTAGTTAAAAAAAGATGATTGCCACATTTAACTTTATTTACTAACACCCTTGTCTCGAAGAACTATGCACAATACCCAAAAACTATAATTAAGTGATGAATTAGTATTCATTAGCATATTTGGTAGAACAGTGGAGTTTGAACAGATTATTAGAATATTTGGTAGTGTTTGGACCTCAGTTCACCAGCCATCATTTCATCAAACTTCAAATCAGTTCATGACGAATTCCTACTGGTAAACACTTTTACTAATTATGTAGCACCCGAGCGCAAGGTACCACATCCCCCGTACCGAGACCCGACCCGAATATGAAATGGACGATCCATACTCGAGCTAAGTCACGGCGAACGGGGACTAACACACACGCTATGCTAGGTGGGCTAACCCTTAAAACCATAAAATCAGAGTAAACATTAAAGCGGAAGCAATAACTGATCCTAATATAAACAATGGCATTCAAGCTCCAAAAATAAATCATAACCTCATCCAATTCCATTAAGGCTCAAAACATGTACGCTCCAATAGCATTCTTATACAATGTTCAAAAGTGCAATATGCAAGTGTAAGACCAATAAACAAGGGCTAGAGACGAATGCAAGACCTATGACTCGAATTCCCGCCTAGCTCCCTGGACACCTACACAAAACAACTGAAAACCAAACGGGTTCAGTCCAAAAGGGACTGGTGGGTATAAAACAGGGCATAATTATAAAATACGACGGTAATTAAACAATCACATGCAAGCTATAATCCCAAGTGAGGTTTTTAAAGAATTTCCCAAGTGGGTGAAAAGAAATCATCAAAAGGGATTATAACGAATCATTAACATTAGGTCATTATTGGCCCAACGAGTGGGCGTGCATTATCTCCAACCAACACCTCGTGTAATTCATTAAACATTCATTCATTCATTCAGTTCATGCATATCATTCTTTCTTTCGTGCACATTCAATAACATTTACACCTTCTTCCTCCGGGTTGGTGGCGGGTTTGCAAGGCCCATCCACCCATTCATTGACCAAAAGGGGAACATGACTCCCCAGATGGCACTCAGCGTCCATTCCTCGCTAACTCTTAACGAGGTCCGGTTACGCCGTTCATTGGTGGGACTAGTGTGAGGGATCACCGTCAGCCCTTGCCTCTTCGGGTCACAACTCACACCAAGTCCCTGGGCCCCATTCAGTGCATTCATTCATTCATTTCTCGCCAAAACATTAGGTAGGATTCATAAAATAAGGCTTTACGTTGAAAACATTTACTCTTGAAAACGACTATATATATATATATATTCATTTTGGACGAAAACTTTTCACGTTAAAGGGATATAGGGTCATTTATCTAATTAGAAGAGAAACCCACCTTAAACGGCAAAAAGGAGAACACAAGAGCCTCTCGGACCGGCCTCGTCTCCAACGGAATCAAAATCTGTGCAATAAAGGTGAAGTGAGACTTAATGTGACCAAATAAGACGCTCGGCAATGCAAAGATCATGATATGAATGTTAAGATTATGTCATGAAAATGTTCAAGTACACTATTAAAGAATTTAAATCATATAATCAAGTCATTCAATCAATCGTTCACGTTCATTCGAATTCATAATTTCACATTTCCAATCAATTCAAGAAATTCAAATACAATCATAGCACAAGTTAAATCACATATAGAATTAGAAATAAACAATTACATACATTCAATTAAACTAAATATTATTTAATATATATTAAATATATATATATATATATATATATATATATATATATATATATATATACATACACACGTACGCCACATGCAACCCAATATGCATGAAGCTCAGAAGGTGACACGCCCGTGTCACCATTATAAAGCAAACCGGGACACCCCCGTGTCTCGGTACAGCGATACCAGACAGTAGTGCAACCCCGTGTCATGCTGAAGAAGAAAAGGTTGACACGCCCGTATCTAAAGCACGCAGCAGAAAAACAGAGCACAACCAAGGCACAACCTTCTCAACACATCCAACCAATAAAAGATAACAAAGATGTAATGAAACAACTTAGAAACAACTCCCAATCATGCTCCCAAAACCTTAAAACGTGAGATGTAGGGTGTATTGATCAATTCATGTCAAAACCTCAATAACTCATTAATGGTGGCTCATGAATGCCTCAACTAACAACTAATACATCACCATAAATGTAAAGAGGAGATCAAAACAATCATTTTCATGCTTGGAATCATTCAAAAAGCTCAAGAGATGAAAGAGATCAACCAAAATGCCCAAAACCTAAATATCTACTCAAGGCAGCCATATATCCATGAAATCATGATCAAAATTAGGGATGAATGAATGAAAATAACTCATATTGAATGTACATAACATATCTAAGCTTACCTTGTGGATTAATGGAGGTTTGGAAGAAGATTTGAGCTTGAATCTCTTGGTAGGGCTTGAGCTACGGGAAAAACTGGGAAGCAGATGATGTTTGGGAAATTTTCAGCAAGTGGGAAGGGTTGTTTCGGTTTGGGGGGTTTATGGAAGGTTAGAGGGTTGAGTTAGGGTTCTATAGAGTCTAACCATGGTTAATTTGGTCAACAAATGAATGAGTTATGATTTATTTGGTAAAAGGTGGCAGTTTGTTCTCGTTCCATTTTTCGGTTGAGTTTCGCTGGTTCAAATGACTTTGAAAAAATATAAGGCTAATTTTATTAAACCCAAATCTTCGATACAAGTTCAACAAAGTTGACGGAACTCGATTCCGAGTTCCCGACCTCAAGATATCAATTACGGAACCAAGGGTGCGCTAATTGCTCGTTAGCCCCCGACTTGGATTCCAAAATTAAAATAAATTCGAAACACATGCAATTGGATCCGAAAAAACGAAACGAGCATATTCATATACAAGACACGTATAAGTCCAACATATTAAATTTGCACGAAATTACGGTATCAATTCATATAGAAACGACGCACGTAAATGCCACTCATAAACGAGGTAACAATAAAATTCATAATATTACAAATAATATAAAATAAATACGTATATAATTTATATATAACATGCATGCCTCAATTATGATTTTAATATCAAAGTTCATTAATTAAATGCAATTAAAGTAAATGGACGAAATGATTCAAATATTGGTTAACACCATTAGATTACATAATTACTTATTAATAAAACTTAAGATATAATAATTAACATAATTAACAATAAATATGATTAAAATAAAATTAAATATATAAACACGTATAAATAATTATTTCACGCAATTTGGTAAACACATACGTCATGCTGTACTAAAAAAAAACTGGGGCGTTACAAATTAACTAGGCAGAACTAGTACAAGCATAATTGAAATAACAACCTAAATCAGACTTACTAGGCAGAACTAGTACAAGAATCAATGAAAAATCTATAAAAACTTACATAGTAAGAAGAGAGAAGTCTTGCATGAGATGTCATTAACATGTAATAACTTACCTATATTCTCGTCTTGTTCATGGGCCACTCTCGTTGATTGTGATTGGTTTTTTCGAACACTGCTTTTTCTCATATCTACAAGTATAAAAACAGCGATGAAAATGCAATGAAAACAGAAAAAATAGTAGCATTAACAGGTTAAATAAATACGGGAGATCAGAAATGAATGAACCAGTACTAGTTTACCACATAATATCAACCTAAATTTCCTCGTAATCATTTTCCTGTAAAGAATCCACAGAGATTCGGGATGCCCCTTCACGAATCCAGTCAATTGCTTCTTCTTTATCCACTGGAAGATTGCGACTTGTTATGCTCTGTAATATTGTATCAACCCCATCACTAAGCAAGTCTCCTCCATCATCAAACCTATCCCTAGCTTTTGTTCTAACTGTTAGGAATAGTGCCCTAGAAAGCCGTTTGTATATCCGCTTTGTGCTTTTCCTTATTGTAATCACAGACAATCTTTGAATGAAATAACGAATTGAGGCAACACTTCTTTATACACTACAAGAAATTCGCCGAAATCCGACGGAAAATTCCGAGGGAAACAGGCCGTCGGAATTCCCTCGGAATTCCCGAGGGAATTCCGACGGGATTCCGACGGAATTTGTTTTTTTTAAAAAAAAATAAAAATTAAATAAATCCGACGGAAATTCCGTCGGAATTCCATCGGATTTTTTTAAAAATAAAATTTAAAAATAATATTAAATAATTCCGACGGAATTCCGATGGGATTCCCGTTGGTTTTTTTAAATATAAATTATAAAAATAGAAATTAAATAATTCCGACGGGCATTCCGTCGGAATTCCGTCGGATTTTTTAAAAATAAAAATTAAAAATAATATTAAATAATTCCGACGGAACTTTCCGTCGGAATTCCGTCGGATTTTTTAAAAATAAAAATTAAAAATAATATTAAATAATTCCGACGGAACTTTCCGTCGGAATTCCCTCGGATTTTTTAAAAATAAAAATTAAAAATAATATTAAATAATTCCGACGGAATTTTCCGTCGGAATTCCATCGGATTTTTTAAAAATAAAAATTAAAAATAATATTAAATAATTCCGACGGGATTTCCTTTGGAATTCCGTCGGTTTTATCTATGCTTAAATTGAATTCTTATGACGTATTATAATATTTGTAGTTATAATTAATATTTTCTTAGAACTCAATTTTAAATATAGTCTACAAAATTTATGATTTTATTATTTCAAATGATATATAAATATTTGTATCAAACCAAACCAATGAATTGATCTAGCTCAACTGGTTTACCTTGGTTTCCATAAGGTCTTACTACCACAACGTCGGCTATTCGAATCCCCAGGGGCGCATTAAGTTTTTATTTTTCCAGTAAATTCCGACGGAATTCCGAGGGAAATTCCGTCGGAAATAATTAATTAAAATTTATTTTTCCAGTAAATTCCGTCGGAAATAATTAATTAAAATTTTTTTTTCAGTAAATTCCGACGGAATTCCGAGGGAAATTCCGTCGGAAATAATTAATTAAAATTTTTTTTTAAAGCAAATTCCGACGGAATTTCCCTCGGAATTCCGTCGGTTTTCCGTCGGTTTTGAATTCCGAGGGAGGGTTTTCCTACGGCATGTGTCCCGTCGGAATTCCCTCGGAATTCCGTCTATTTCCGTCGGAATTCCGTCGGAATTCCCTCGGAATTTTCCGTCGGAATTTGCAGGATTTCTTGTAGTGATATGCTCTTGTTTGGTATGTGTTTACTTTTATCTGTGCATGTATAAGAACTCCCCTAATCCTGATGACTTTAGGACTCTACCATTTAGGTGAAATGGTTCATGGAACGAGCCCTATATCACATAAGTCATGATTAGTAAAATACTCCAAGCCGATGAGTCCTACAGACAGTGGGAGTGTCAACCTGACTCCTCTAAGGCTTGCTTGTGGGATCACGCCCTTAGGAAGGACCACCTTGTTTCATGGAGGTGCAAAGTGTATAGTTGATACGTTCGTGATACATGAGGGTGCTTACTTTAATAAGTAAGTTCACTGAGGTGCCCCGTGTGAGAACATTCCTAAATGGGAAAGGAAGTTTCTATTTCAGGAAATGGAAACTTCCAGATTAGGAAATATCTCACGAGTCATTGATGTGATTAATTGATCCTTAAGACTTGAGGTTCCTTGTCACTTTATGAGTTAACTCTGTAGTCTTAGGTATAAGCTTTAAAGGGTGTCGCCTTAGACAACTGATTCAAGGCTTAGGCTGGGGCTGCACAAGTGATTCATGAAAGTGAATGAGAATCAAGAAAGGACCTACACTTGTATATGCAAGGTGATCTCTTATTGTGTAAGTCATTCATATGCCATATGGAGTCCTTGGCCAAGGCAGTAGATCAAGACATCAAGAAAAGGGTTTCTTGGATTGAGATCAAATGGATATGAAATGCACTTAGCTTTAAGACCGGATTATTAGGGTTCTAATTATTCCCTTACCCTAGATCTTGGTTGAGAGATAGTAAGTAGGAGGATTATATCTCACATGAATCAATGACTTAAAGGTTCTGTCGAATCCGAACATTCCAATTCAGCTAGGGGTTAAACACCTGTTGCTAGACTATGGTCGTTTAATCTGTAGACTGATTAATTAATTAGTGAATTAATTAATTAGGGTCACTGCTAATTGAACTGAGAACCTAGAGGGTCACACACAACAACTTGGTTACATGAGTTGAGGCTTGAAAATGATTAAACGAGTTAATCGGGCCAAAGGGGTTCCACACGTGTGAAACCACACGTGTGGGTCACGTGAAGAGCATGTGTCCTTGGGACACGTGCCTCACACGTGTATATGTATATATATATGATATATATATATTAAATAATTAAATGTGTTAATTATTTAATAGACTTTGGTTTAATTTTGAATTAAAAGGAAAGTCTAATTTTGGAGAAAATAATCTAGTTAATTAATTGTGAATTAATTAATTAGATAAAAATAAGTTATTTATTTTAAATAAATAAAGTATAAAATTATCCAAAAATAGTTTGGATATTTTTAGCTCTCTTGAAAGTTGATTTGAATTTAAATTCAAAGTCAAAGTCAAAATTACTTGATAGAGACCAAAACCCTAGCCCATAAGGACTAGGATTTTCGGTCCTCCCTTATTATAAATAGGGGAGCTCGAGCTCCCCTTAGAGCTAATTGGCAATTCTTTTGGTTCATGTGTTGAACACCATCCTTTCTCTAAGATAAATGAAACCCTAGGTTAAGCCTAAACACTAACTAGAGAACTAGCATCCTTACTAGTTAGATTGTAGTAAAGTTGGTGGACTATCTCTAGAGAGCTTCAAGTTAGAAGTTTGAAGATTCGAGCTTTACCAAGGAGAGGGGATCAAGCCGCGAGAAGAGCGTTCTTGGGTGGCTTGAAACGCTTCAAGAAAGAATAAAAGAAAAGTAAGTTTCTTATCTCCACGAATTTGGATACACGATTGCGAGTCCAAGGTCCTTTTGTTGGGAAATTTTTTTAAATTCTGCTGCTTTTTGATTCGTGTTTTCCAACACTAACCACAACTTTCCAGTCCTTTTCAGTTGGATCATCTACATAAAATACTTGCTGAGCTTGACTTGCAAGAGCAAAAGGCTCATTTTGGTGCTTGATATTTGAGAAATTGGCCAAGGTGAATCCATAATTATCGTGTTTGAGTTTACTCCCCTTAGAAACCCAATCACAGTCAAATAAAACAACCTTTTTACCCCCTGTATAATCTAGCTCGATTATGTCCCTCACAATTCCATAATACGTCATCTCTTGAAAGATTGGTCGCATATCCTTTTTGCTTGCAAAACTTATTGTGCTTGCATCAACCATCACTCCACTGTCTTGAGTTTTTCTTTTTTTTTCTCTATTTCCTTAGTATGGAATCGAAAACCATTGACTTTAAAGCCTTTATATTGTGTACCAACAGGGATTGGTCCCCTTACAAGCCTTTTCATATCAATTAACTTTGGATCATTTTCATCGGCAATTAGTTCTTCAACCTGTATAGACAATTACCAAAATATTATAAAAAGTAAAGTAAAAAAATTCACTGTATATCATTTCAGACATCACTTACCCGACCCTTAAACCAAGTAGCAAAAGAATCACTATGGATTCGTTTGATCTCATGCTCCGTTGAGCGATGCTTCTTTCGTCTAACCTGAGCTTCGTTCTCCCTGAATCATTAACAAGAAAAAATTGCAGTACTATATAATTGAAGAATATCAAATAAACACTATGGAATTAGCACGACAAATTATAGTTTCAAGTAACTTACGCTCTATATTGTTGAATGTCATCACAATTGAATAAGACATACCGGTGAGCTTTTGTTAGTTGGTCATTGTCTAAAACAATTGGCTTTCCTTTCCATAGTGAAGATCCACTATATGAGAAAACATCAATGCTTGACGTGTTTTCCGCAGAACCACCATCATCATTATGACTTGCCCGATTATGCCTTGTTTCAATGTTTTCATCAAAGTATGAAGAACAGAAAGATAAACACTCCTCTGCCAAGTATCCTTCTGCAATTGAGCCCTCCGGACGAGCTCTGTTACGAACGTATGACTTTAAAGTACTCAAGTACCTGGAGAGATCAAAATATGAATAATTATATGATCAAAATGTCTAAGATAACAATAAAACTTTAACTAAAACTAACATTAAATTATTAAACTTCAGACCTACCTTTCAATAGGGTACATCCAACGATATTGAACAGGACCAGCTAATTTTGCCTCAGTGACTAAGTGAACAGTCAAATGTACCATGATATCAAAGAATGAAGGTGGAAAAATTTTCTCCAACTGACAAAGTATGATAGCAATCTCTTTTTCCAGCCGTGATAAATCATTGGGATGAAGTGTCTTAGAACACAATTCTGTAAAAAAATGACTGAAATGAATCAAGGATTTTCGAATTGCCCCTGGAAGAAGTTTACGTAGACCGAGAGGCAACAATTGTTGCATCAACACGTGACTGTCGTTGTAACACCCCAAGCGGTGGGGCATCACACCCCCGCACTATGGCCCGACACGTATACGAAATGGAAGGTCCGCACACGCACCAAGTCACAGCGAACGGGTGACAAACAAAAACACACGCACTAGCTAGGCGGTATCTAACCCTGTACAAAAGAAAATATGCAAAACATGACAGCGGAAGTAGCGCGAAATGCCAACTTACAAAAACTTTTACACATCAAGCATACAACGCAGTACATACATCAGAATCAAATATACGGGTTCAACTAGTGCAGCAACCTGTCCTAACCTGTCCCGAGCAATCATATATTCACAACGGGTTCAACTAATCCGAGCACCTGTCCTAACCTGTCCCGAATTCCATAAATTCAAATCATAAATACAAACCTGCACAAACATATCTTATATATCAATTACAAATTATAAACCAGAGCCAGAACTTAATAAACATAAACAGACGGACACAGACTCGACAGACCCTATACACAGCCGCCTAGCACGAACTCCAACGATCTCCAAAGCAAAGCCTGCGAACTAAAACATAAAAGGGGAGGGGTCAGTCCAAAGACTGAGCGAGGGGCTGACACACGCACACTATACATATATATAGAGCACAGCACATAGAAGAAGCGACATTCGTGAACCCGGGGTTAGTTTTTGCACGCCAAAATGTTTTCCCGTGATAGTATACTTATAGTGGTTTAAAACCAAACAAACAAATCTTAACTCAAACGTTCTTAAACATAAGTTCAGATTCATGCATACTTAACACACATATCGGAACATATCTTATTAGCTTCAAAGTATATCAATTTTTATCTTAATTTACGAATCTACCCCCGTTTCACGAACTTATAACAGACGGACAGACAGAACACACTTACTCAAATCGAAGCAAAACTCATAAATCAATCCCACCTGCACACCATTGGGGAAGAGAGGTGCCCCTCTCAACCCACCACAGAACGAAACATATGAACCGGAGGATCCCGCCCAGTTCCTTCGACGGCCAGCCAAAATGCGCTCCGTCGGCATAGGAGAACTAAGTCTCCCGTTGGTGGAGAAGTGCACAGGGGTCGTAACCGGCGACCCCTTGGTCGTCCCGGGTCTCCCTTACCCACAATCTCCGGGGCCCATCACACAGATAAACAGACATATCGGAAACTTATCTTGCCACGCACAGACAGACAGACGTATCTCATGCATATCGTGCTTATCATATCACACGTACATATCATGCAGACTGATCTCGAAATCAGAACAGAACTGAAACAAAGCATACATAGGCTCATACATAGCGTTTCGTATTTTCAACTCAAATCATATGACAAAACCAGCAAAATACGTACTTCGCACATATCTACATATACATAAGGCTTATAAACCGCATGCATTCGAAAACGAGCACATTACAATAGGGTATAACTATATCCTAACCTCACCTGGTACCAAACACAGCCGAACACAAAGCAGAAGGTCCACCCCGGAACCCGCACGACTCACTTGTCACCACCCCGGGTGCACCTGAACCAACTGAACACATAAACACAACACAGGGCTTAGACTCAAACTCAGACAACCACACAGAGACGCACGGCAATGCTCAACACTTAATAAATGCAATCACATCAGCAAAGTTCAAGTTCATATAAATTATATGAAAAACAAAACATTAAGTCATGTTCCTGTGCATAATTAATGCAAATAACGAAATTAAAGACAAAGCACTTCATATCATTTCATATCAATTCCTCACACAAAACAATTCATACAAATTCACGTAGTTCACAAATCAAATAAATCATAATAGCTTGTTTCATATTTCATATAAGTCAAATCCTAATCAAACTAAGTTCATTAAATTCATACGTTACATTTAAGATTTCATTACTAAGGTCTATTAATTCAATTTAAACAAATTCCTACTTTACTAAAAAATTACACAAATACCCCCTCTAGAGTAACCAAGTAGCAAAATCAACAAGTCGGGGGTTCAATTTACAAATCAAATTATCCAAATATTTCAAATTATAATTTATACAAGTTTTCATACACATTGGAACACAAATAAATCAGTAATTCAAACTTACAGTGATTAATTGACAATTACAAACAATTAACAAAAGTAAATACAACCACTTCAAAAATTCATATAAAATCAACCGGACATCCGATTGACGAACGGAAAGTGGCGTTGGACTCACCACAACGAAAGGAACCTTCTGTCCGAAGGTCACCGGAATGCCGCTACCGGAGCCGCCGGAACAGTCACCGGCCGCCACCGGAATACCATCTCCGGTGGTCGGAAAAATCCCCGGAAGGACAGAAACGTACGCCTCGGCCTGCTTGACAAAAACCCTCAAACAATTTCAGAAAATACCAAACACACAGGACTTCGTTAAAGAAAAACCGAACCGAAACCCTAGAACGAAAACTGAAATTAAACGCAAACCGCTAAACGAAAATAAAATCCGGACATACCGTTGGAAAGCCCGTAACGAGCCCTACAAAAGCCCCCTAGCCAACCGCCGGAAAAGTCGCCGGAAAATCGGACCGCCGGTCCAGACCGGTCCACCACCGGTTCGCCGCCGCCGGCCGGTTCTCGGGTTGGGGCCAACGCCATCCGCTACGTTTCGATATTCTGAGCAACTTCCGTGAAGGAACCACCACCAAAAACCCACCGGAAGAGGGCCAAATCCGCCGCCGAAAAGCTGCCGGTGCGCCACTCGCCGGTTCGGCCATCTCCGCCGCGATTCGTCCCAAACTGATGCCGGAAATGGGTTCAGGAGGTCGAAAACATCCGGAAACCACCAAGCCCCGTCGGAAAAAGTCGCCGGAAAGCGGCGAACCACGCCGCTACAGTAACCGCCGCCGCCGCCGCGAGCTTCAGGCGGCGCGTGCGGCCTCCTCGCCGCCCCGATGGCGGCGCCGCTTGTCCAGAAAGTTGCGCCGGGAGCCCCTTTACCTGGGCTGGTGGCGCGTGTCGCCGGAGGGTGGCAGGAAGCCGCCGCAAATGGGCGGCGAAGTGGCGGCTCCGCCACCCCTCCTCCGCTGCGTCTGAAATCCGGCGGTTTCTCCGCCGTCGGTCGCCGGTTGGTCGAGTTCTTGGTACGGTTGTGACCGCGTCGTCGAGCTCGTCGAAAAGCACTAGTGGTTCGTCGAAATCCGTCGAGAAACGGGCAAGTTTGGACGTGTGTGTGAAAACACACCTCAAGTGTGTGTGAGTGTGTCGGGAGAGAGGAGAGAGAAGCAGCGGGAGAAGAGAGAGAGAGAGCTGCTGATCCGTTTGGCACGAATTACGAGGATCCGGGGTATAAATCTCGGGTCCTCGTACTCAAAAACGGACGGAAGAAGGGGTTAACGAAGTCAGAATTGGGCAAACTCAGAGTCTACGGACTCGTTTCGCTGCCCCAAACGCAAAGAAGGGGTAAAAAAGGTCGAAATCTCGATCAAACGAGGAATGACCGAAAAACCCCTAAAAAGAGAAAATTGCAAACAAGCCCCTGAACTCTTAAAGAGTTCAAAATAGGGCCGTGCAAAGCACGAAATCACATAATTACACACATAAAAAGGTTTAAAAGTGACGTACCTTATTTATAGGACGAACGGGATGTTACAGTCGTGACTCTTGAGGCCAAATATCCTGGGTGGTTTAATATGGACACATCTTGACACATTTGAAGCATAGCCGTCCGGAACTTTAACGCTTTTCAATATCTTGCAAAATCTATCCTTCTCAATTTTATCTAGTGCAAATGAAGCCGCTGGTAGCCATTCTTGTCCAACCTCATCAAGAAAGGGATGAAGCTTTGATCTTATCCCTATAATTTGCAAATCCAAGCGAGCGTTGTAATTATCTTTTGACTTATCCGAGTCCATTAATGTATATAAGACCTTGTCACATACGTTCTTCTCTATGTGCATAACATCAAGGTTGTGTCTCACTAAGTTTGTTTCCCAATACGGGAGATCGAAGAAAATGCTTTTCTTCTTCCAATTATAGGGTAATTTCTGATCCCCCACTTTTTTTTCCGAATTTATTTTCAATGTGCTTTACTTCATCAAATGCTACGGATCCTTTCAAGTATGGGGTTGCTTTTCGGTGTTCTTCAGTTCCATCAAACGAACCTCTATCCCTCCGATAAGGGTGATCCTCAGGTAAGAATATACGATGACACATATAACAGAATTTGCGTGATTTATCCAACCATACTGAATTTGTGTGTTTATGACAAATGGGACATGCAAGTTCTCCTTTAGTACTCCAACCCGAAACGGCTGCATAGCCTGGAAAATCACTAATTGTCCATAAAAGAGTTGCATGCAACTGAAAATTTTCCTTAGATGATACATCATAAGTGTTTATTCCCTCTATCCACATATCTTTTACCTCTGCAATAGCCGGCTCCAGAAATATGTCAAGGTTATTACCTGGTCCAGATGGCCCAGGTATAAGCAAAGAGAACATCAGGTATGACTTTTTCATACACTCACCCGGGGGTAAATTATACGGAATAAAGATCACGGGCCACGTACTGTGATAGACATTCATTGTTCGAAATGGATTGAAACCATCATAGCCAAGCCCAACCTTACATTGCGAGGATCTTTTGCAAACTCGGGGTGAAGGAAGTCAAAAGTTTTCCAAGCTGGAGAATCTGCAGGATGTCTCATTACACCATCTTCGATACGTTCTGTTGCATGCCACTTCATAAGAGATGCAGTTTCCTTATTCATGAAAAGTCTTTGCAACCTTGGCTTTAGCGGGAAGTGCCATACCATCTTCGCAGGAATCTTCTTGCTCCCTTTTTCACCCACACTACCATCAGATGCGGTCGTTATCCATCACGGCTCATCACATGTATCACACTTGATTTTGCTTTCATTTACACCCCAATACAACATACAATCATTCCTGCATGCATCAATTTTATTATAATTCAATCCCAAATATTTTAAGATCTTCTTAGTTTCGTAGTAGTTCTTCGGCAGCTGAACCCCTTCTGGAAATGACACTCTTAATAAGTCGAGCATCATCGTGAAAGAACTATCACTCCAATTTCCAAGGCACTTGATTTGGAGCATTCGAACAATGAAATAAAGTTTGGAGAAATTTTCACAAGCTGGGTAAAGTTCTTGTTCTGCATCTTCCATAAGCTTATAAAAATTCTCAGCTTCTTTACAAGGTCTAGCCTGTTCCTGGTTTCCTTTATTGTTATCCATACTGCCTTGCATTCCAAAAGCATCATGTAACATTTCTCGCATATTATCGATTGAATTTTGCCCATCAAACTCATACACTGTCGGCATACCATTGGATGACATCTCACCATGTAAAACACATTTATTATACCCAACTAAAAAACCATGCCACAGAAGATGTTCTTCAACAATACTCTTTCTTTAGCATATGACATTCTTACATTTCTTGCAAGGGCATAAAATTGTAGTGCACTTTGAATTTGAAAAGGCGAACTCTAAAAAATATTTCAACCCATTTCTATACTCACTACTAGCCCTAGGCAGGTTCATCCATGACCTATCCATGCATGGTAATATTTATTGACACAATAGAGTTACCTTCCAAGTGACAGCAACTTCGGCTTCAGAGCTTGATCAGAAACAAGATTGAGACCTGCTTAGGAATGCAACAAAAAGAATAAAATAAGTTTATAATCTCTAATTCTGACAAATTTTGATAGAATGTAAATACCACAAACACTAGCTTCATCACAGTTCTTCAGAATACCTGTGATCAGAAATAAATATATATAATGTGTATCTCAACCACTGCCAACTTAAATTAAATGTATTGACCCAAATGACTACCTCTATTCCTCAAAATAACTTTGTGCCTTTCTTCAAAGTAATGAGTGTCCAGGTTTTCCTGTATTTGCAGAAAGCCAGTACCAAAAAATCATTAAAATCAAAGTCTTTCACAAAGTAAAATTTGTAGGTATTATGTGAAGAATCACTTATATCAAAAGTTACAAAATTATATACACCTAAGCCAAGACAACTGACAATAGTATAAATATATAATATGCCTAAAATATGTTTGGATGTGATCTAGAAAAGCTGTATCAGAAAAAAAAAAATTATAGTATTATCAGACTATATAACCTGTAATTCAACTAAATTACATTTATGAGATATATGGTACAATTACAAGAATTGGTATAATAACCAAAAAATGGACTTACAGCTATTGACTGTAGGATCAAACAGTGCTTCGAATGGAGTACTACTTTCTGCACAACTTCCACTAATTCGATTCTATCAAACTCTAAAACAGTTCTTCAGATGGAGACCTAGTTTCTGCCAAAACTCATTGCTTCTTTATCGATATAATCTGCAAAAATTTAAAAAATGAGACCACAATTAATCATTCAATCATGTGAAATAATTATCCCTTGTATAAATTACAATTTATGTATGATTTCTATAGTGGGCTATTTATTCATTTTTCACAGCAAATGACTTGTCTGTTCTAACATTCTCTTTCATTATATTAACACATACATTTTATTACAGGATAAAAACATTAATGTTACTTCAACATTTCTCATCTGTCCAAAATATTCACATTTCGATATGCTGAGACTTTATAATAAAAAACCCACACCAATTACTGGATGGATAAGAAATTAATAATACAATTATGACATATGTGCCCGTAACACTTACTTGCCAAGTTGAAGGAATTTTGAACATTAAACATTCTAGGGGTACTCCAAACCCATAAAACAATGTCAAAACGTCATATACCTAAAAATCAAGTTCAATGCAGTAATCAGCAGATATACATAGTTTATTGCTTTGAACTTTATTCTGCTACATATATAAATATAAATAATAGTACATCAATATCAGTGACCAAGCCTTCAATCATGTATACGTATAAAGATCTTCAGTTCCATTACTATTACACAAGAAGTATTGCATATATTATTATCAGAAACTATAACTCAAAACAAAAATTTGAAAAACTAAAAAAAAAGACACGAGGATTTGATTTGATAAACTATAACAGGCCCCTATTTTGTTGTTTGGGATGAACCCTTCAAAGCATGGTAAATATATATTGTGTGAGAAGACTTTAGTTATAACTGCAATCTATGGTAATATAATGGTTCGTTATGTGCAACCAATCAAAAGCAATAATGATAAAGCCTTCACTGCTATGTAGAATCTAACTCCAAGAATGATGTAACAATAACTAATTTGTTCTTATTGTTTTATTGCAGCTAATGATAAAGTCTTTCTAATTGCATCTAAAATCAAAGAAAGCACACTGACACACACATAATCAATCAAGGATTGATGTGCAACAATTATCAAGAACACTGATGTAATGACTTGAGAAAGATGACAAACTTTAATCAAATTTGTGTAGATGGCCATATATAAATCGAAAAAAAGGAAGGAAAGTAAAATATATATAACATATCCATATTCTTAAATGCATCCTAGATTCCTATTTCAAGCATCCACAGAATGTTCGGCCACGTACCAGTCTTCAAAAAATAGCAACCCCTTTTCATATTCAAACACAAAAATACCTAAACAAGATTTTCCCTAATCAAATTATAACAGAGAAGATCAAATATGATTGGTATTCTATAATGCTCAATGGGAATGCTCCATATCCCACCCGAAGTCTAACTAAAGCTGGCACCATCACAGGAATTACCTCAAATTCACAATAAATATATTTCATTCTCATAGTTAACAGCGTAAGAATCATCAACCGAATCATCTGGAGCAAATTGAGGGTAACAACAAGTGTATTTAAATAGCCAATAGATATCAAAGGGGAAATACCGACTCTTTTGATAAATGTCCGAAGCACACCAACTCATCTTAGACTCAACTCCAGCCAATTTTATATATTATTCATCTAGTACTACCAGTATTGACAGATTTAGTATTTTCAAAAGAGTTTCATCATCAATGACACAACATGACTAAAAAAAAAATTAAATAAATCGAAGAGTAAAACAAAGTCATAACTGGGTCCATTCCACAGCAACAAAACTACAATGGTTTAGACTACAATAAGGCTAGCTAAGTAAGAACATAGTTAAAAAAGAACAAGCCATAAATTTACCAATTCTTAAGAGGAGCAACAGAAATTGTTTACCATGACTATCTTAAAACAAATAAAAAGCCAACAAATAGAGTCATACACAAAAAGTAATAATACCTAGACTTAGGTTTTTCCTATTCAACAACTTCGTATATCCTGTTTACATCCAAGCTGAAGTCGGGATTTCGAGAACTGCCGATTTGGATAAGCTAATAGTTAATGATACATATAGATATAGTGGCAACAAAAGTGAGCAATTTAATTAACAAAATCCAGAACTAGTACAAGTTGAAACTTAAACCTGGTGTCAAATAGGATGTCATAACAATTTTTAACAAACCTAAATATGATCTTCATTAGCCCCTATTAGGGCATGCACAAAATCTCCAAGAATCATTAAACCACACAAAATCAAAAACACTTTCAGAGAGAGAAAAAGAGAGAGACTGACTATGGGAGGTCTAAATGGGTGGATCTTCACAGAGTTGAGAGCTGCGAGGATGGTGGAGCAAACCACGCCGGTGGCGACGCTACGATGACGATGGAGTAGCTCCTGGTCCGCCTTGATTCCCACGAACTCAGGTGAAATTGGGCTGGGTTTCGCCTCTTTCCTTCAGCTACCACCGTTGATCGGACAAGATGGGTTACTTCAATTTCCTTCAATTTGCTTCAATTTCCTCTTTCACGGTTGGGTTTCTTTCTTTCAATTTCAGATATTGTATTTTTGGACAATGAATGGCTTGACTTTGGTTGGACAACAAATTTCAGGTGTTGGAATTTTGGCACAAACATTTCACTTCCCTCGTTTTTTTACCGCCAAAAAAGGAGAGATGTAATAAAGTGTAATATTATATATATGTATATTAAGACACTTAATTTAAAATGTCATTATAACTTACATATATTGTGACGCTTTATATATAAATGTCATATTATTAGTAGTTTAGTGAATTAATAATTTAATAAATAAGAGAAATTAAATTAAATAACATGATTTTACAAAAAGCGTCACAACATGTGATATGTTGTGACGTCTTTTAACAGGCGTCACTACAGGGCGTCAAAACAGGCCTTTTTTCTAGTAGTGACATATTCTTCAAAAGAGATGTTCCATTTGTCCATACTAAACTATTTTAGTACCGTGGTTATGTACTCATTTTGTGATAATCCATTTATTCTCTTAGATCTATCTCTATAGATCTCAAGTTGAGAATGCAGGATTCATCACAAAGATCTTTCATGTCAAACTGTTTCCTACACAAAATTCTGGTAACTTTCAAGTCATCCTTCACATTCCTAATGAGAATGATGTCAGATCTAAATTACCAAAAGTTAAAGCTTACATCACTAACTTTCATGCGTATACTTAAGACTTATTCGACTTTCGTGTGAGCCAAACGATTTGACTACCTTATGAAATCGACTTGTCTAACTCCTAGAAGCCTTTTATCAATCTACAGATTCACTTAGGGGTTTGCATACCTTATGCATACTCTCACTGAATATGAGATTCATAGAAATACCATATTTTTGTCTCTTTCAATCTTCTATTGAGTAAGACAGTTCTCATATTCATTCATCATATCTCATAGTCAGAATATGCAGATACGCTAAACACAATCCAAATGGATTTTTACATTTCAACCATCAAGAAGGTTTGTAATGCTTTCAATTTACTCGAAGCTCTATGAGCTTGATCCTATCAGGTGGATCAACCAAGGTCCAAACTTGGTTTTAATATATGGAATCCATATTGGATTTCAAGGCTTTCTTACACTACTTAGATTCCAAATCTGATAGTGACTCTACATAAGTAATTCCTAGGCTTAGTTAGGAATGCGTTCTAAACGCATCACAAGAGGAGTGTTTTCACACGTGTACTTACTCTAAAATTTGGCTAAGTTTTATCAAATGGGCTCGTTTCTTCTATATGTAGCGTGGGGTATTTATCCTCAAATTCTTTGAGGTCTACGTACTTGCCTTTCTTGTCTTATAGGAACAATTCTTTAAGAAAGGTACATTTCTTGAAACAAGCAACCTTTGTTCAAGAGAATTACAGAAACAATATTCTATATTGTTGTGTAAACTTGAACTCGTTTCAAATTTATCTCCCACTATCCTCTTCACTTAAAAGGATTTCTCTGAATTCTTACCTAAGAATAATTAGGGAACTATTGAATGTCACATTTCATAGAGCAATCAAGGAACTGATTTTGGAAGGTATTAGATTCAAAATCTCTAACTGCATATTCTAGGGGTTTATTCCTAGAATAAATATAAGCCAGTACAACTTACTATGGAATGAACCATATCCTATAAGGTTTTGTTCCTTCATTTAGAATCACTAAGGTGTTCTCGAATGAGTTTACTGAGAGACAATCCTTGTAATGCCCCAATTTTTCCGTTATTCAAATATGATGTATGTGTTTATCAATTTGCTCAAATTAATTGGTTATGAGTGTTTGTTTAATTAAATTTTATTATTTGATTGATAAGTAAGTGATTGATTGAAATATATGAAATATTTGAATTAGAATTTATACGATTACTTGAACCACTTGCGCATGTATAACTTGTGTACTCCCTAATTGCGCGTTTAAATTATTATAATTACCTAATTATATGATTTACTTTTATTATTATTTGTGTAACATCCCGTTCGTTTGACGTATAAGGTACGCCACATTTCAACCTTGTTATGTGTTTAATTATGTGATTTTATGTTTTACGTGGCCCTATTTTGAACTCTTTTAGAGTTTAGGGGGCCCCTTTGTAATTTTCTCTTTTTAGGGGTTTTCCGGTCATTGCTCGTTCAATCGAGATTTTGACCTCTTTGACCCCTTCAACGCGTTCGGGGCATCGAAATGAGTCCGTAGACTCTAAGTTTGCCCAATTTTGACGTCGTTAACCTCTCCTACCGATCGTTTTACGCGCATGTATGAGAACCAAGGTGTGATTTCACAGATATGCCCTCTCTCTCTACACGGGGCATCGAAATGAGTCCGGATCCTCGTTAAACATGACTGAGCATGCTTCAGCCCTCTCTCTCTCCACGATATGCACACACAACCAAGGTGTGATTTCACAGATATGCCCAAACTTTCTCATTTCTCGACGGAATTCGACGATTGAATAGTCCATTTCGATTAGCTCGATGATGCGGTCACAACCGTACCAAGATCTCGACCAACCGGCGATTGACGGCGGAGTTATTGTCGATTTTCAGGTGCGGCTGGAGGGGGTAGCGGAGCCGCCACTTCGCCGGCCATTCGCGGTGGCTTCCGGCCATCTTCCGGCGACACGCACCCCATACCCAGATAGAAGACTTCTAGGCATTCCTTTCCACATTGCTGGCACCTGTTAGGAATAGTGCCCTAGAAAGCCGATTGTATATCCGCTTTGTGCTTTTCCTTATTGTAATCACAGACAATCTTTGAATGAAATAACGAATTGAGGCAACACTTCTTTATATGCTCTTGTTTGGTATGCGTTTACTTTTGCTGTGTATGTATGAGAACTCCCCTAATCCTGATGACTTTAGGACTCTACCATTTAGGTAAAATGGTTCATGAAACGAGCCCTATATCACATAAGTCATGATTAGTAAAATACTCCAAGCCGATGAGTCCTACAGGCAGTGGGAGTGTCAACTTGACTCCTCTAAGGCTTGCTTGTGGGATCACGCCCTTAAGAAGGACCACCTTGTTTCATGGAGGTGCAAAGTGTATAGTTGATACGTGCGTGATACATGAGGGTGCTTACTTTAACAAGTAAGTTCACTGAGGTGCCCCGTGTGAGAACATTCCTAAATGGGAAAGGAAGTTTCTATTTCAGGAAATGGAAACTTCCAGATTAGGAAATATCTCACGAGTCATTGATGTAATTAATTGATCCTTAGACTTGAGGTTCCTTGTCACTTTATGAGTTAACTCTGTAGTCTTAGGTATAAGCTTTAAAGGGTGTCGCCTTAGACAACTGATTCAAGGCTTATGCTTGGGCTGCACAAGTGATTCATGAAAGTGAATGAGAATCAAGATAGGACCTACACTTGCATATGCAAGGTGATCTCTTATTGTGTAAGTCATTCATATGCCATATGGAGTCCTTGGCCAAGGCAGTAGATCAAGACATCAAGAAAAGGGTTTCTTGGATTGAGATCAAATGGATATGAAATGCACTTAGCTTTAAGACCGGATTATTAGGGTTCTGATTATTCCCTTACCCTAGATCTTGGTTGAGAGATAGTAAGTAGGAGGATTGTATCTCACATGAATCAATGACTTAAAGGTTCTGTCGAATCCGAACATTCCAATTCAGCTAGGGGTTAAACACCTGTTGCTAGACTATGGTCGTTTAATCTGTGGACTAATTAATTAATTAGTGAATTAATTAATTAGGGTCACTGCTAATTGAATTGAGAACCTAGAGGGTCACACACAACAACTTGGTTACATGAGTTGAGGCTTGAAAATGATTAAACGAGTTAATCGGGCCAAGAGGGTTCCACACGTGTGAATTCACACGTGTGGCTCACGTGAGGGACACGTGTCACTGTGACACGTGTCACACACGTGTGAATATATATATATTATATATATATTAAATAATTAATTAGTTAATTATTTAATAGACTTTGGTTTAATTTTGAATTAAAAAGAAAGTCTAATTTTGGAGAAAATAATCTAGTTAATTAAATAAAAATAAGTTATTTATTTTATAATAAATAAAGTATAAAATTATCCAAAAATAGTTTGGATATTTTTAGCTCTCTTAAAAGTTGACTTGAATTAGAATTCAAAGTCAAAGTTGGAAAATACTTGATGATCAAGTAATAGGAGAGAGAGGAACCAAATCCTTGTCCAACAAGGATTTGGATCGGCACTCCCCTCTTATATATAGGGGAGCTCGAGCTCCCCTTTAGAGCTAATTGACAATTCTTTTGGTTCATGTGTTGAACACCTTCCTTTCTCCAAGATCAAATAAACCCTAGGTTAAGCCTAAACACTAACTAGAGAACTAGCATCCTTACTAGTTAGATTGTGATCAAGTTGGTGGACTTTCTCTAGAGACTTCAAGTTAGAAGTTTGAAGATTCGAGCTTTACCAAGGTGAGGGGATCAAGCCGCGAGAAGAGCGTTCTTGGGTGGCTTGAAACGCTTCAAGAAAGAACAAAAGAAAAGTAAGTTTTCTATCTTTACGAATTTGGTTACACGATTGCGAGTCCAAGGTCCTTTTATTGGGAAAATTTTTAAATTCCGCTGCTTTCTGATTCGTGTTTTCCAACAGCACCGCCATCAGGATGGCGGTTGGGCCGCACGCGCCGGCCAAAGTTCACGCCGCGGCGGTGCTACTGTAGCGGCGAGTTTCGCCGTCTTTCGGCGGCTTTTTCCGACCAAGATTAGTGCTTTCCAAGGTTTTTCGACCCCCTGAGTCCATTTCCGGCATCAATTTGATCAGATTTTGGCCGTAGGCGGTGGTTCCAGTGACACGAATGGCGGCAGAAACTTCGCCGGCCAACAGGGGCCTTTTCCGTCGATCTTTTGGCAACGGACCCTTCACGAAAGTTGTTCGGAACGACGAGAACTATTGTCCATTGATCCCGCGACTCCAGATTTGGCCATTTGGCTATGGTTCGCGGTGGCGGGGGTTTCCGGGGATATTTTCCAGCGACCATCATAGGGGTTTCGGAGAGCTCGTCATGGGTAAGATAATGCCTCTTTCGGATCTCATTTTCGTTCACCGGTTTGGAAGTAATTTGATTTTGAAGATTTAGGGTTTTCGTATTCTTGGATTTGAAATTGGAGATAATTAGCTTGGAATTTTCAGAAATTGATCTAGGATTTGGAACGAGCAAGAGGAATTCTTGCAAGCGTGAATTTTCGGGATTTTTTCGGCACGTTCTGACGGCGGCCGAACGGCGGCCGGCCACTGTTCCGGCAGCTCCGGCGACCTTCAGACAGTTTGTCCGCTTCGTCGTGGTGAGTCCAACGCCACTTTCCGTTCGTCAATTGGACACTCGGTTTATTTTCCACGAATTTATTTGTGTATTTGGGACATATTTGAATTAATTGTTTAAATGCAAATTAATTGCTATATGTTTGAATTGTCGATCAAATGTACTCCAATGTGTATGAAATCATGTATGATATGAAAAGTGATGAGTATGGACTTTATAATTTGCAATTTGAATCCCGACATGTTATTTTGCGCTAATTGGTTAACTTAGAAAGGGGTGTTAGTGTAATTTTGAATAATATGAAATTGTATGGCTTGATTTAATTAATCCTTATCGTTTGATAAACAAATATGCTAATTATGATTTCGGTTAAGAGAAGTTATTATGTCGAGAATGATTTAAATTGGAACTTTCTTAATTAAAGTCTAACTATTTAAGTTGAATTTGAATCTATTATACAATACATGAATTGTATGAACTTGGTACCGTTGAATGACATAATTATAATTTGATATATGACTTCATTGGTCTAAGGAATTCGTAACGTGCTTTTATATGATTTAATTGGCCTTGTAATATGCAGATTTCGTATAAAATGTGAAAAATGACTTGAATGGAATTTATAAGATTTAATTAGAAACTTTTGCACGTAAGAAATAATTTACCGTGCTATGTATGATTCAATTGGCAACTCTTGGAAGTAAGAAATGATTTATTCGTAAATATGAATTGGTTATGTAATGAATGGATATGTCCCAATATTTAATATGATTTGATTGAACAATGTAATGTTTTCTTTTGCATGTAATTAATATGAATTTGAATTCAATTTATGTGACTGCATCTCTTGAGTGTTTGAGCATCTGCCGTGCGTCTCTATGTGGTTGTCTAAGTTTGAGTTTGAGTTCTGTGTTGTGTTTTGCATATCAGTTGGTTCAGGTGCACCCGGGGTGGTGCCATGTGGGTCGTGCAGGTTCCGGGGTGAACCATTTGCTGTGTCTTCAGCTTTGTTTGGTACTAGGTGAGGTTTTAGGATTTTTGTTTTAGTTAAAGCGACCTATAACCCTTTGTGCTTGTTTTCAAGCCTGCATGCGATTATTCTATTATATTTATATAATAGATATGTGTTTATACGATACTTTTATGAGTTTGTCATATGATTAAAGGTTTTCGAACTATATATGTACGAGCGTATGTAAGCTTGAAAATGTTTTGCCACGAGGCTATGCTCCAAACCATGTGTCTTCATAACAGCTGCGGATTAGGATGACACGGAGAGGTACGTTTATAGCATATGCTAAGTTGCAAGGTATGGTATGTCTGATCAGGTATGTAAGTCTGTTATGATTTGATAAATATGATATGTAGCGAGTTATGATCTGATTTGCTCCGTTCTGTTGTGTTGGGCCCCGAGACGTGGGTAAGGGAGACCCGGGACGACCATGGGGTCACCGGTTATGACCCCTGTGTACGTTCTCATTTCAGATACTCACGTGCGACCTATGGAGGTTGGGAAGGCGTGGTATCTTGAGCCCTCGGTGGATAACCGGGGAGGCACAGTGTGGGTTAGCTACCCCGTGTGTGTTTGTATTGGTATGAGTAGTGAGGGTTTGCTCCCCGAACTACATGGTGTTGGGGTTGGATTGTTTATGATATTTGTTTGTTTTCTGTTATGATACGATATGGAAGTAAGGTGGGAGACCCCGTACTCGCCGGGTATATGAATATGATCTGTTATGTTGATTATGAAACGGGATAGGAGCTTTCTCTTTTGATATGTTACGAGTTTGTTCAGTCTGTTTGATTTGATTAAGTATAAGTTTGATATGAAAAATGGTTTTGGTATGCAAAACCCTACTCCCGGTTCATAATCTTTCTTTTGATACGTGCTCTGCTCCTTATTATGTATAGTGTGTGTGAGTTCAGCCCCCTCACTCAGTCAGTGGACTGATCCTCGCCCCACTTATGTTTTTAGTTTGCAGGTGCAGGTTGTTGGAGTTCGAGCTAGGCGGCTTTGAGTCGGGTCTGTCGTGTCTGTGTCGGTCTATGTGATTTGTTAAGCACTTTGTTTTGGATTTGTGTAGGAAACTATGTATATGATATATGTATTTTGCAGGATGGTAATTATGATTTATATGTTTGAAATTCGGGACAGGTTAGGACCGGTTCATGGAATTAGTTGAACCCGTTTTGTTGTATGATTATTCGGGACAGGTTAGGATAGGATTACTTGATTAGTTGAACCCGTTTAATTATGCTTGTTGATTAAAGTTTTTGATAGTTCATATTTTGCATCGCTTCCGCATTCAGGTTTTGCATATTTGACTTGTACAAGGTTTAGGTACCACCTAGCTTAGGTTGGAATTTTTTTCGTTTGTCACCCGTTCGCTGTGACTTGGTGCGTGTGCGGACTTTCCATTTTGTACACGTGTCGGGTCATAGTGCGGGGGTGTGGTGCCCCATCGCTTGGGGTGCTACAATTTGAATTCTTGAATATTTGAAATTGTTTGAATTGAAGTTATATGAATTATTGAATTATATGCGCATGTGTGATATGTTTGTGTGCCGTTACTATATGATTTGAATTCGAAATTTCGTGAAAATTTTATATGTTGGAGATATGTGTGTTATGAACGTGTATATATGCTCGTTTTACATTTTTGGATTCGTTGATTGCGTTTTGAATTTAATTTGAATTGTGGAACCAAATTGGGGGCCAACGGGCAATTAGCGCACCCTTGGTTCCGTATGTGATAACTTGAGCTCGGGAATTCGGATTCGAATTCCGTCACCTCTGTTGAACTCGTATTGACGATTCGGGTTCAATAAACCTAACCTCATATTTTTCTAAGCCTATTTGGATCCCCGAATTTTGACCGAAATAAGCCTCGTGTGCAAAATTGACCTTTAATCACTCTTTTATTCCTAACTTAAGCTATAATTAACCAATTTGAGCAAGACTTGGCCCCACACTCTCTCAACATAACCCCCTTTCAGCCAATTTCCTCCAATTTCATCCCACATTGAAGAAAACAAGGGTTTGAGGTTGCCAAAACCCAGACACAAGAGGAAGCAAATTTATCCTATTCACTTTTCCACCTTGTGAGCTCAAATCTTCATCAAATCACTCCATTTTCGGAAGATAAGTTTGGAATTGGTTTCTCCATCTTCTCTTCTTTGTTTGGACATCTTATTTGTTGAAAATCATGGAGAAATGAGCATGTTATGAAGTTTAGAGTGAATAGTAAGGGTTTTGGCTCTTTGGATGAATATGTTTGATCTCTTGTGAGTTTGTTGGATTTTATGCATCCTAATTAATCTTAAGACATCATATAATATGTGTATGGAAGGATTTTGCATGAAAATTTGGGGATCATTGGATTTCATTTAAGGGTTTTGAAGTTTTTCATGAAAGGATGAGTATACATATATCTCTTGCATTTCCTTCACTTAGATCTTCATGTTTAGCTTGGATTTTTGCATGAATTTGATGACTTCTTGCTATATTATCTTCCTAATAGATGTTAACTTGATTACAGCATGGATTCATGTGGGTTTTGGTGGAGTTTTTGGCCTGAAATCGCGTTTTCCCCCTATTGCGGCAAGTGGTCTCGGCCGCCATCGCGACCAGTTTATTAGTCGCAACCACTTCTTCCTCTTGTCTCTTGGTCGCCACCACGACCATTTTTAGTTCATTTTTGGTCGCGGCTGCGACCCTGTTTTGCCCCAGTTTCGAGTTGTATTTGTGTGTTGAGTTGTTTTCACTTCATTTGCATTTTTCGTAAACTTATTTCTCCTTTTTCACTTCTTATGCATTATATACTTGATGAATTATGTGCTATATGATTTTGTTAGGAATTTATTACGTGTTTCGATACTTTTATGTGTTTATTTAACAAGATATGCATTATATGCTCCTATAAGTGCATGGATGCAAGAATACTTCGTTTATTCAAATTGTATGATACTTTCTTGCCTTTCTTATGATATAATTGAATTGTTAACATGTTATATGATGAGTTATGCTTGTTGTCTGAAATTTACGGATTCAATTGACGTGATTTAGACGAGCTATGATATAATATGATCTAATGTGACTTAAATGCTCGTTACCTTGCATGCATGAATTGTTACCCTAATTATTTCCTTAATATGATACTTTCTCCCTCCTTTATGATATATATGCAATGTGGACTCTTTGTATTATATGCTTTGGGTGTTAAGTTAAATTTACAGAGGGTATTGATATGTTTTGGTCGGGCAACCAACTAGTGTGATATTATATGACTTATATGCTAAGGCGTGAAACGTTAAGGGCCTTCTTGTAATATCTTGATGTCTTAAATGATTTCTCTTGCTTCTATACTTATTTTATGCATTGTAAACATGTTGAACAGGTGCTATGTGTAGCGCCCCGGAGCGAAGGGTGCCACATCCCCCGTACCATAGCTCGACACGTCGAAATGAAGACTCCGCACACGTATCAAACTACAGCGAACGGGAGACAGACAAAATAAAACCTTAGGCTAGGCGGTCTAGACCCTAACACAGAGCGCGTAACAAAATTCTAATCAAGAGTGCGGAAGCAACAGGATCCATATAAGAAATCATACATACTAGCAAAATCATTTTAATCAATTATACCAAACATGCCATTAGAATACATAAATCATATCTCATGCTTTCCATATCGAATCATATTCATATACAAGTTCCAAAGCTTAAAATACGTAATAAACTGAAAGAGAATGCATGAGACTCGAACAAACGACCCTAGACACGAAAGACGGCCACCGCCTAGTACTAACTCCCAACCAAGAACCTGGAAAGCTCAAATCAAAGGAAAAAAAAAGAAAAAAACAACGAGGGTGAGTCCCAGAGACTGGTGAGGGGGCTAACACACGCACACGTACATATAAGTAGATTCCAATTCTAAAATGTTCATGAACCGAACGTGGTTTTTGCATTCTAAAAGGTTTTACATGATATTATATATAAAAAGAAGAAAGATTTAGGGCCGAAGGCCAAAATCAACCAAGTTTTAGGAATTACGAATCCACTCTCGTTCCACAAACCATAACGGAGACAGAAGCAAAAGCATAAGCATAATAACTCGGTGAGTACGAGTTCTAACCCACTTACTTCATAAGCGAAGACAAAGCGAAAGCAAAACAAAAGATATAATTCAATCCAACCTTTCTCCGTTTGGGGAAGAGAGAGGCCTCTCTCAACCCCCACACTTACCATATAGAGTTGGAGTCGGGGGATCCTACCCGATCTTGACGGGTTATACCGCCTACGTAAGAGACCCGCTTTCCCCTCGACCTCCTGAGGATGAACAAAGCCTCACATAGTTGGAGTCGTGTTGATGAGAGAGCCCGGCGACCCCATGGCCGACTCGAGATCACATACCACTCCTCCGGGGCCCAAAACTTATCACACTTATACACACACACAGACATATCTTTCAAAGTCCCAAAGCTCGCTAAACCGAACTCACCCCAACTCTTTTCGAAAACGAACAAGCAAAACGTATCTTATATATATAAAGGTTTTCAATGGATCTCATAGCAAATGGGCCAATTCCCGCAAAATACATATCAAACACTTATCTATATATGTATATATATATAATTCGTATGCGGGCTTAAATTACAAGTTGGGTTGTAGGTCATTTTAGCTAAAAGGAAAGAAAACCTCACCTTGTCGACCAAACTTCAAAAAGAGCCCAAACACTTCTAAGGGACCACCTCTTCAACCACGGGACGAACCTAAGAACAAAACAAAACACAAGGGACAACTTAGACTCAACATGAACTATCTAGATGTTCGGCAAATGCCTATGAATGCAAATGATGCATAAGGAATGAAATGAGTTAGCACTTAAGTCACATTGTATCATATTGGAGCACAAATCACATATTTCATGTATTTCACGTTCATGAACCTCATGCAATGTGGATGACATGTTATATAGCTTATAAGAAGTTCATACATTTCAAATAAGAGCAAAGAGATGGCATGCAAGGGAAGTGAACAAGTTAGGAAGTCACATACGCATATAAGGGAACATTTCGATCACATAAGGTACATTAGATCGTATTTTGAACATAAGAGCATCAAATTCTTATCAAATAAATCCATAACATGAGCATAGTGGTCATAATATATCATGTTATAACATATTATATGCATTCATGGGTTGGAATCACCTAAATGTAGCAATGGAGTGCAAGAAGGTATCACACACACGTTTAAACGCTCATGCATACAAGCTACGTTCACTCTAATTAAACAAGTTTATAACATTAGAATAAATAGTCAAACATATCATATACTCATATATATAAACATGTTAGGATCATAATTGGGGTGGGAGAAAGTAATTAAAACCACAAACGAAACAAGAAAAGAACAACGAAACAAAACCGGACACACCACGAACAAAACACACGAACTACACACACAAAACTGCAAGGGTAACGGGGGTTACCACTCCTTAGTTCAAAAGGAGTAACCCCCGTTAAGGGGAACAGGAGCTTAAAGCTCCAACAGCCATGGAGCTAACGCCCGTTACCTCCAAAAAGGCCAAACGGGGTAACGCCCGTTACCGGGCTCGGGCTGAGCTTCGTCTTCAACTTCAGCCCTGTTTCTTCATTCTCCATGGCAGCAGCAGCAGGGCAACAAACAAGGCATCAAAGGCAGCAGCTAAAGGCTTTAAAACAACAATAAATCGCAGCAAGAAACTCCACAAAACAACACACAAACACACGGGAGAAGGAAAGGGGCAAATCAATCACACATACCTTCAAAGCTTCAAAGTTTTCAAAAGTGCAGCTATGGTGATTCAATTCCTAGCCAAATACTATGAAATTAACCATCACTCATGCATAGGAGAAGTCATATAGTTCATATATTCAGCTCTAACTCAAAGAATGATCAAAGGAATGGCAAGAAATCATCAAAATGGCTAAATGATCTAACTATTCATGTATACAACCCTAGCATGCTCAAACCTACACGAAAATGAGCAAATAAACCCTTAAAAGAAAGAGGAGGACAAAACAAAACATGAATCCGGACTTACCTTTCAAATTTGAGGCGAAATGGAGGAGAAACGAGCTTGCAACTTGAAGAAATGGCCTATCCCTCTTCTTCTCTTCTGTTCTCTCTCTCTCTCGGTTGGATGGTGCTTTTTCCTCTTTTTCTCAGCTGAAAAATGAAATGAGGGGCAAGGGATGGATAAAGGGTCAAGTGGGTGAGGTGTGGGCCCAAGAAACACTTAATTTGGTCAAGTATTGGTCAAGATATAGCTTAATTAGTGAAAGGTGGAAAATCTGTCACAACGGGCTCAATTCGGACGAAATATGGAGTATCAAACAAGCTTAGAAAAATATGAGGCCAAGTTCTCTAGCTTTCATTCTTCGTTACATGTCCGTCGCCACTTCCAGAATTCGAATCCGAATTCCCAATCTCAAGTTACGCCTTCCGGAACCCAAGGCGTGCTAAAACAAGTTAGGCCCCCAAATCCCTAACAAATAGAATGGTTCGAAAACCATATCAAACAAAATCAAAATAATAAACGAGTACGTAAGCAAGTTCAAAACACACGTAGTTCATGCAAGGCATGTAATCACGAAAATCAAACGTAAAACGGACGTAAACAAAGCAAGAACGAAGCGAAGAGGTCAAATACGTTCAAATAGGTCATATAAGGTTAAAAAAAAATTCAATTAAATCACATAAACAATATAATAAACACATAATATACGTAATTAAATAATTAGAAGCGCATGTAGCTCTGTCTTGAAGGCGCACCTCAACTCCACACTCCCGCTGCGCTACTCTGATCCAGGAGGGCTGTAGTCTCCTCGGGATATCACTTCCTCATCTAGAGATGAGGAAGACTTCTCATATCCCGATAACTCGATGGCACTTGCTAACTTCGAGTGAATCTTCTTAGTTTAGCAAACTCTATGTCCGGTTTGCTCCCACTTCCAATTAAAATTCGAAAGTAGTTGAAGAATCCTGCCGGAATGGTTCTCAGTCTTCTACTGATAGCACCTTAGACATTGCTACACCAAGTCTACAATGTCTCTTCATATGCCAACTCCAATCCTGGCTCTTCAATTCTCGAAACATGAGTGGAGTTAGTCTCGTAGCTCGACGTTTCTTGAGACCTAGGGTCCAACTCCCCGTTAGCCACGCACAACCAAAGTCTTCCTTAGTACCTCGATTGCAACGGAGGAGTTTGAGTATCCTCGTCTAAGCAAGACTCGCACTGAGGGCAACTCTCTTCAAAAGCCTCATCCACTACAACCGTGCCTCTTCCATGTCTTTCATGTTACGGGATGTCTACTTGCGCAAAGACGAACCTCCTGTTGAACCCCGATAACACTAGAGACTTATTCTCTGAGGCAATTCTCGGTTCTTCTACCAAACGCGTAGTCGACAATATACCCTTGTTGAAACCACACTCAGCAAAGACCACGGAATGCTGAAAGAGGACGAGAAACACCTTGAAGCAAGCAGAAAGGGTATTTATCTTCCATAGTTAACCTGTGCAACTCACGGTAATTTATACTCATCCTTAGCCCCATCTTTTTCTTAGATAGGACCGAGCACTCCACAAAGAAGTGCTCGAGAGGATGAAATTACCTTCTAAGAGCTCATCAACTATGACTTAAACTCCAACAACCACGCTAGAACCACCGAAAGGAAAACTCCAAACATGGCCCAATTCCGGGATAAAGACCACGACAACCTCAATGTCCTTATCGGGTGGTAACAAATTCCAACCTTCAAAGAAACACCAAGGATATCTTACTACGATCTTCGTCTCCCCAAGCTTGGCTCGATCCTTCGGTCACCTAAAGGTAAGCCACATAGTGATACGAACTCCACGTACTTGCCGTGAAACCCTATATCAATACTTGGAGTTCTTGAAACTGATCGTCTAATTCAAGGTTGAAAATAAGAGGAGTGTGACCCGTTTGCTATATTGAGCAAAGAACCAACACTATCAGATTGTAAGTAATGCACCCCGTCGACTATAAGGAGTCGAGAAATAACGTTATCCGGGAAAGGGGTTTGAAACCCTAATGTCGTTCAGCAAAGAACTTGAGAGAAAATCTCACTTGAATGAAAATTCAATAATTTTACTTCTTGATTGAAAGAAAAACAAGTTACAATGCTGAATATAAAGATGCATGCATGGAAACCTAAGAGACACTAGAATACTAAAGGACACAAGCTATTCCCGCCACTTACCATGAAGGCTTACAAAAGTGGGCTTAAATAAACTAATATGCAGCTAAATAATGATAAAATAAAGGCCCAAATAATACTATAATAGGCTTAGGGCCGAATTACATCATTTTCACACTTTGGACTTTAGGAATTGGACATAAAAACA
The DNA here is from genome assembly GCA_037501455.1 of Lantana camara. NCBI lineage: Eukaryota > Viridiplantae > Streptophyta > Magnoliopsida > Lamiales > Verbenaceae > Lantana > Lantana camara. The sequence continues at coordinate 48,207,244 of CM074865.1, forward strand.
TTGAAGTATTCTGAATTTGGTTCAGCAGCCCATCTTGAAGGTTGGAGTCCAGTTTGAGCAAATTGGTTTAAGAGATTTCCAACTTCCTCTTGGATAATTTTGGCCCGAGCTCTTGTAATTGGACCACCATAACTTTGTTCCTTTTGTATGCTATCTTCTTGAGCTGTGGATCGGTCCAGGTCTTCATTTGGGACAAGATATGGCCGCGGTTCATCATGATTCACATCATTCCCCCCTTCTTGAAAAGGATTCGTCCCCGAATCTGAATCTGCATGAAAAGGAGATAAATCAGAAACATTAAAGGTGGAACTTACACTATACGTATCCGAGAGATCAATTTTGTAAGCATTATCATTGATCCTTTTCAACACTTTGAATGGTCCGTCCCCCCGTGGGTCAAGTTTGGACTTTCGCTGATGATTGAATCTCTCTTTCCTAAAGTGAACCCAAACCAAGTCTCCTTCCTTGAAAACAACTTTCTTTCGTCCCTTGTTGGCTTGAATCATAGCTTGGTTGTTTCTTTTGAGAATGTGAAGCCGAGCATCCTCATGCATTTTCTTCACAAGTTCAGCTTTCTCCTTGCCATCTAAGCTTACAAGTTCATTCATAGGTAAAGGAAGCAAATCTAAAGGAGTTAAGGGATTAAAACCATAAACAAGCTCAAAGGGTGAGAAAGAAGTAGAAGAATGTATTGAACGGTTATATGCAAATTTAACAAATGGAATACCCTCAACCCAATTCTTTGAATATGTTTTAAACACATCTCTTAAAAGAGTTCCCAAGGTTCGATTCACTACTTCCGTTTGTCCATCCGTTTGAGGATGACAAGTGGTGGAAAATAACAGTTTTGTTCCCAATTTTCCCCACAATACTCGCCAAAAGTGACTTAAAAACTTCACATCTCGATCACTTACAATTGATTTTGGGATTCCATGAAGTCTTACAAAAGTGGGCTTAAATAAACTAATATGCAGCTAAATAATGATAAAATAAAGGCCCAAATAATACTATAATAGGCTTAGGGCCGAATTAAATCATTTCCACACTTTGGACTTTAGGAATTGGACATAAAAACATTGAAGTATTCTGAATTTGGTTCAACAGCCCATCTTGAAGGTTGGAGTCCAGTTTGAGCAAATTGGTTTAAGAGATTTCCAACTTCCTCTTGGATAATTTTGGCCCGAGCTCTTGTAATCGGACCACCATAACTTTGTTCCTTTTGTATGCTATCTTCTTGAGCTGTGGATCGGTCCAGGTCTTCATTTGGGACAAGATATGGCCGCGGTTCATCATGATTCACATCACATAGCTTGTCGCACCGTTTCAGAATCACTAACACTGCCACAAAGGATATCAACGGGCTAGTCTTCAATCTAATACCCGAGAATATCGTTGAGCCCCAAAAGGACCTCCAACAGCAACCACCCACGCCTACGGTACCAAAGTCACCTTAACAAGACTAGGTGCCTTCAAGGACGACCACCGGCAAGCTCGGCCCTCACAACTCACCAAACACTCGAACACTCGTCTCACCAAACTCTCTCTAAGGAGAGAGTCAACACACAAGGAAAAAGGAAAACCGCAAACAAACAAGTAAGCAACAAACAAGATCACACAAGCACCAAGAAATAACAAGAAAGGAAAGTAACGCAGATTGAAATAAAATGCATGTATGTAGTGCCATGAATGCTTAAAGTACCTTTCACCGAGGTGTTAGTGTCAAGCTTAGCATCCAATTCTTCCTCTTCACTTAAATCAACTCGGATTGAACTTGGAGCCTTGGAACCACGACTCTTTGTAACCCTCGGGTTCATGTTTCCGGGCAATCGTTCACCATATGTCAATGATTATATGTATATAGAGTCGTTTTCAAGAGTCAATGATTTCAATGAAAAGCCTTTCTTTTATGAACCCTACCGAATGTTTTGGCGAGAAATGAATAAATGCAATGAATGGGGCCTAGGGACTTAGTGTGAGTGGCTATCCGGGAAGGCATGGACCGACGGTGATCCCTTACGCTAGTTCCAACCAAACCACGGCGTAACCGGACCTTGTTAGGAGTTAGCGAGGAATGAACGTTGAGCGCCATCTGGGGAGTCATGTAACCCCTTTTGGTCAATGAATGGGTGGGTGGGTCTTGCTAACCTATCCACCACCCGGAGGAAAAAGATGTAAATGATCATGAATGTGCACAAAGAATGTAATGCATGAAAAGAAAGAAAGAATGAATGTTTAATGAATTGCACAAGGTGTTAGCTGGAGATAATGCACGCCCACTCGCCAGGCCATGAAAGACCTAATGGAAATTGGTTGTTATAATCCCCTTTGATGATTTCTTTTTCTCACCCACTTGGGAAATACTTCGAAAACCTCGATTGGGATTATAACTTGCATGTGAATGTTTAAATATTGTCTTATATTATACTTATGCCTTGTTTTATACCCACCAGTCTCCTATAGACTGAACCCGGCTTTGTTTTCAGTTCTTTTGCAGGTTTGGAGTGCTAGGTGGGAGTTCGAGTCTGTCGAGTCTCGTGGTCTAGTCCTTGTCACACCATTGCATTTTGTAAATTGATTTAAATTCCATGAATTGTATTGATTTATGTTATTGATTCGGGACAGGCTTCTAGGGATAGAGTGAACCCGTGAATGTATGATTTATGTTTATGTTTGAATTTCGGGGACTAGGTACCTATGTTAGTTGAACCTGTCTCTATGATTGATATAATTTTTGAATATATATTCCGCTTCCGCAATTGCATTTATCTTGTTGGAATTGTTTAATTGGTTTCGAAGGTTTAGTTCCCGCCTAGCATAGTGAGTGAGTGAGTCCCCGTTCGCTCTGATTTGGCACGTGTATCGATTTCCCATTTCATATACGGGTCGGGTCTGAGTGCGGGGGATGTGGCGCCTTCCGTTTGGGGTGCTACATCCTTAAGTGGTATCAGAGCCTCCAGGTTGCAAAACCGGAGTTCTCGTGTCGTGATTGAGTCAGTTTAGGTTGCACGGTTTAGGAACAACTTGTCAACGTGTGCATTGCATTGAATTTTCATAGTTATTTGTTACTAATTGCTAGAAATTACTTGTTATATGTGACCTACTTTTAATTTCTTTGCTTTAAGTGTTGCATTTTCCAATTTATGTGTGTTTATTGATCTAAATATGTGCCATAAGCATAAACTAATCCACATGCATCTATATTCGAGTTGAAACTTTGGTTATAGGTTGCTATTACGCTAACAAACTGCTATCAACCTCAACTCCAAATGTCTTCTACTTATCCATGAAGGGATGGTGGAGTCAATGGGAATTGAAGGTTGCGTGTTGTACCTTCGTGGCTCATAAAATGGAGTTACCTTCCATTACTCGACAGTGTGAGAGAAAGCCTTGATCATGGAGAAGTTCATCAAATTCGCTCTCTCAACAAAACTTGAAGATTATCAACGTATGTGCGTCGTGGGAATTCAAATCGTCAACTTAAAGGATATGCGAGACAATGGGATAGGTGTGGAACTTCTTATCATCCAACTATGAAGACACTTGATTTAAGACCAAGTCCTCCAAAGTTCATCCCTGAGATCTTTGAAGTTGAGATCATTGAGCAATTAGAATGCCAAATCGGGAGATTTCAAGGGATTGGATGCAAGGCGCGTTGAAAGGACTTTCAATTAGGATGCATGGAATAGAGAGCAGGCAATTGTGTGGTTTTGCAAAGGGGTCAAGTAAGGAAACTTAATGGATGCAACCACCATCATGGACCAATGAATGGATGTAAAGCAATAATAGCAAGGAATAATGAAGAATTCAACTTGTATCATTTTCTCAGGACTTTGGGGACATGCGAGGGATAAGGAAGCAAGCCAGGATTTGGAAGCAAACGGAGATTGGGAAGCATCAATAACCGAACAATGCACAAACTTACAACTTATGCTCACAGCATCGAGATTAAAGGAATGGATCTCATACTAAAACTATTACTACGGTGATAGGTTTAATGCATTCATAGCATAAGCATCATACATTGTAATTAATTACTTAAATTCTTACTATGCGTGTTTAATGTCATATTTGTTAAATTGTTGTTGTACCTCCTTGTTGAGATTGAGTGCTACACGCATTTAGCATCCTAATCCAACATGCATAGTTTTAGTGTTAAGTGTCAGGAAGCCTTCCTGCTTGATGCTTCAACCATTATTCCAATCAAGGCCCTACAGAACAAAGTTGAAGAAGAATCTTTTGATGAAAAGAATTGATACCGAAGCAGAAGTGGCAATTCAGGAAGAGAAAGTTTGAAGTTGTTTTTGAGATGTTAGATCGGTCTTCGAATTAAAAGAGGGTCTAGAGAGTGAAGGAGTTGGGATGTTATTCAAGTTGATCATTTAACGTGAATGCCAATAATACACCGAATGTAATCCCTGATTAGGAATTTTTCTTTGGGTAATTCAAGAATTCCAATTTGGAACCGAAGAATGGAGTTCAACATATGAAGGCGAAGACTCTTAAGGGGCAGAGCACGACCAAGAGACAAATTGGAAACTTGAGGTTATGCTGAAGAAATATTTTAATAGGAACAATGGAAATGCGAGTTAAGGAAGACCTGAAAGTCCTAAGGGTGGTGATAAAAAATGAATAAGATGGCCTTAATGATTGAACCGTCAAAGTGAGAGCTAAGTTGCTGAGTCCGGGTTGAAGATTACCACGGGGTATAGAAGAAATGGTTCGTTGAATATTTCTATGTATGGAATCCAGATCTTGGAGGATAATGGAAGTATGGAGGAGCTCCTGCGGGACCGTTGTGATAACTCGGGGGGGGGGGGGAGAGAAACTGAATCAGATCATCAAATTTAATGTTGGCGTCCGTAGAAGTTAATTCAACTAAGTATTGGAGGGGTTCGGACGACACACAACAAAATAAAACCTTACTACGTCATCCAGCATTTTCTATGATGACCTAGAAGGAAAGAATTCATGAGGTAATGAATCGGGATGATGACTATCCCAGGAGTGAAATCAAAATTTTAGGAACCAAGGGTTTCAACTCGATTGAGGAAGAATTCATGAAGGAGACAACCGGGTGATAACAATCTCGAAATGGGAATCACACTTTAAAGATCTTTGAGGTAGTAACCCTTGAGTATAGCAGATTAAAGTACTGGCCAAGATAAACGATTCAAATTTCAAGAACATAACGAAATAGGATATGGTAAGAAGGGGCAAGAGTCGGAGTGAAGTCAAGAGAAGGAATAGAAGGGTCATCATCTCTTCACCGGAGTACACTGAAGAAATTAAAGACAAGTCAAGCACGAAGCTAGCTTTCGGGGCAAATCATGTATTGGACACCGAAACTAATAACTCCAAACTTCTATACTAAGGTGAACGGTTCATGAAGCATCCATGGCACATGCATACATACAATTATAATTCAAATAATTTTGATGCTATGTGCTTTGATCTCTTACCGTGTTAAATTGTTTTGTATAATTGATGATTGATGTGAATGATACTTATTACCTGCCTTGTGCAACTTATGTGATTCTAATTGTTATAATTGATATTTGATATCTTCTTTCTGGTATTTGTTTTTAATGTAACCGTTTTATGTTAGGTTACTCGGGAGTATTGGACACTCCCTTGTATTGTTGTTTGAGAGACGGGGTTCTCTACTTGTTGTTTGAGAGACGGGTTCACTCCTTGTTGATTGAGAGATGGGGTTCTCTCCTTGTTGATTGAGAGACGGGGTTCTCTCTTTGTTGCTTTCGAGAGACGGGGTTCTCTCGTTGTTTGCTTACGAGACAATGAATCCGAGGATGGATTCTTTTAAGGGGGAGAGCTTGTAACGCCCCAATTTTTCCGTTATTCAAGTATGACGTATGTGTTTATCAATTTGCGCAAACTAATCGGTTATAACTGTTTGTTTAATTAAATTTTATTATTTGATTGATAAGTAAGTGATTGATTGAAATATATGAAATATTTGAATTGGAATTTATACGATTACTTGAACCACTTGCGCATGTACAACTTGTGTACTCCCTAATTGTGCGTTTAAATTATTATAATTAAGTAATTATATGATTTACTTTTATTATTATTTGAATTCTTGAATATTTGAAATTGTTTGAATTGAAGTTATATGAATTCTTGAATTATATGCGCATGTGTGATACGTTTGTGTGCCGTTGCTATATGATTTGAATTCGAAATTTCGTGGAAATTTAATATGTTGGAGATATGTGTGTTATGAACATGTATATATGCTCGTTTTACATTTTTGGATTCGTTGATTGGTTTTTGAATTTAATTTGAATTGTGGAACCAAATCGGGGGCCAATGGGCAATTAGTGCACCCTTGGTTCCGTATTTGATAACTTGAGCTCGAGAATTCTGATTCGAATTCTGTCACCTCCGTTGAACTCGTATCGACAATTCGGGTTCAATAAACCTAGCCTCATATTTTTCAAAGCCTATTTGGATCCGCGAATTTTGACCGAAATGAGCCTCGTGTGCAAAATCGACCTTTAATCACTCTTTTATTCCTAACTTAAGCTATAATTAACCAATTTGAGCAAGACTTGGCCCCAAACTCTCTTAACATAACCCCCTTTCAGCCAATTTCCTCCCTTTCATCCCACATTGAAGAAAACAAGGGTTTGAGGCTGCCAAAACCGAGACACAAGAGGAAGCAAATTTATACTATTCACTTTTCCACCTTGTGAGCTCAAATCTTCATAAATCACTCCATTTTCGAAAGGTAAGTTTGGAATTGGTTTCTCCATCTTCTCTTCTTTGTTTGGACATCTTATTTTCTGAAAATCATGGAGAAATGAGCATGTTATGAAGTTTAGGGTGAATAATAAGGGTTTTGGCTCTTTGGATGAATATGTTTGATCTCTTGTGAATTTGTTGGATTTTATGCATCCTAATTAATCTTAAGACATCATATAATATGTGTATGGAAGGATTTTAGATGAAAATTTGGGGATCATTGGATTTTATTTAAGGGTTTTGAAGTTTTTCATGAAAGGATGAGTATATATATATCTCTTGCACTTCCTTCACTTAGATCTTCATGTTTAGCTTAGATTTTTGCATGAATTTGATGAATTCTTGCCATATTATCTTCCTAATATATGTTAACTTGATTATAGCATGGATTCATGTGAGTTTTGGTGGAGTTTTTGGCCTGAAATCGCGTTTTTCCCCTGCTGCCGCCAGTGGCGGCCGTGATCGCGACCAGTTTATTTTTGGTCGCGACTGTGACCAACCGCGACCATTTTTAGTTCATTTTTTGTTGTGGCTGCGACCTTGTTTTGCCCCAGTTTCGAGTTGTATTTGTGTGTTGAGTTATTTTCGCTTCGTTTGCATTTTTAGTAAACTTATTTCTCCTTTTTCACTTATGCATTATATACTTGATGAATTATGTGCTATATGATTTTGCTAGGAATTTATTACGTGATTTCGATACTTTTATGTGTTTATTTAAGAAGATATGCATTATATGCTCCTATAAGTGCATGTATGCAAGAATACTTCGTTTATTCAATTCTTATGATACTTTCTTGCCTTTCTTATGATATAATTGTATTGTTAACATGTTATATGATGAGTTATGCTTGTTGTCTGAAATTTACCGATTCAATTGAAGTGATTTACACGAGGTATGATTTAATATGATCTAATGTCACTGAAATGCTCGTTACCTTGCATGCATAAATTGTTACCCTAATTATTTCCTTAATATGATACTTCCTCCCTCCTTTATGATATATATGCCATGTGGACTCTTTGTATTATATGCTTTGGGTGTTAAGTTATATTTACAGAGGGTATTGATATGTTTTGGTCGGGCAACCAACTAGTGTGATATTATATGACTTATATGCTAAAGCGTGAAACTTTAAGTGCCTTTTTGTAATATCTTGATGTCTTAAATGATTTCTCTTCCTTCTCTACTTATTTTATGCATTGTAAACATGTTGAACAGGTGCTATGAATACTATATGAAGATTATGGCTCCAATTGTTATGAATCATGAAAGATATGGAATTAATGAATATGGAACCACCCTGTATTGAACGTTTTGAATGAAGTACTTGAATATATGATCTCATAGCATGATTTATATTTCTTATATATCTCATATCATGTGCATAGTATTTCCGTGCGTCATATGTGGTTCATATGGAGTCTTGAGTCTCACGTTTGCACCGTGTCAATTCTTTTACAGTTTTCTCCAGGGCGGAGACGTGACGGGTTCATAGGCTATCTTCAAGTCTTTCTTTCCTTTTAGTATTGTTCGGTAAGGCGTAACAGGTGGGTTTCTCTACTATTAAGTTAAATGACCCTATATACTCCCAATGTGTAAAGATTTCGACCAAAATTATTATATGTATATAGAGTCGTTTTCAAGAGTCAATGATTTCAATGAAAAGCCTTTCTTTTATGAACCTTACCGAATGTTTTGGCGAGAAATGAATGAATGCAATGAATGGGGCCCAGGGACTTAGTGTGAGCGGCTATCCGGGAAGGCATGGGCCGACGGTGATCCCTTACGCTAGTTCCAACCAAACCACGGCGTAACCGGACCTCGTTAGGAGTTAGCGAGGAATGGACGCTGAGCACCATCTGAGGAGTCATGTAACCCCTTTTGGTCAATGAATGGGTGGCTGGGTCTTGCTAGCCTGTCCACCACCCGGAGGAAAAAGGTGTAAATGATCATGAATGTGCACAAAGAATGTAATGCATGAAAAGAACGAAAGAATGAATGTTTAATGAATTACACAAGGTGTTGGTTGGAGATAATGCACGCCCACTTGCCGGACCACGAAAGACCTAATGGAAATTGGTTTTTATAATCCCCTTTGATGATTTCTTTATCTCACCCACTTGGGAAATACTTCGAAAACCTTGATTGGGATTATAACTTGCATGTGAATGTTTAAATATTGTCTTATATTATACTTATGCCTTGTTTTATATCCACCAGTCTCCTATAGACTGAACCCGGCTTTGTTTTCAATTCTTTTGCAGGTTTGGGGTGCTAGGCGGGAGTTCGAATCTGTCGAGTCTTGTGGTCTAGTCCTTGTCACACCATTGCATTTTGTAAATTGATTTAAATTCCATGAATTGTATTGATTTATGTTATTGATTCAGGACAGGCTTCTAGGGATAGAGTGAACCCGTGAATGTATGATTTATGTTTATGTTTGAATTTCGGGACTAGGTACCAATGTTAGTTGAACCCGTCTCTATGATTGATATAATTTTTGAATACATATTTCGCTTCCGCAATTGTATTTATCTTGTTGGAATTATTTAATTAGTTTCGAAGGTTTAGTTCCCGCCTAGCATAGTGAGTGAGTGAGTCCCTGTTCACTCTGATTTGGCACGTGTATGGATTTCCCATTTCATATACGGGTTGGGTCTGAGTGCGGGGGATGTGGCGCCTTCCGTTTGGGGTGCTACAATCCTATTATCTCTAAGATGACAAAGGAATTAGTCACTAAGGTATTCAACATCTCGATCAAATCGAGTTGTTCATAACTTATGACTACTTCAGTTCCAAACCTCCTTTTTGAAATTCTAAGAATTTCATATAAGTTTTGAATTTGTACTTCAACAAGTACACTCATTCACAATGATCAAATTGATGATTGTTTCTAGTGCTTACATTGAGCAATAGATAAACATCAGTATGGATCGAAATCCATTGCCACTTTAGCACGTTTCACCTAAACTGTGCTTTGGGAAGTTTCCCTTAAGATAGGATTCAGAGAAAGTTAACTCTAGGTCCATTTTCGTAAAAGGAGCCTAAGATGTCTAACTCGCTAATCCTTGTAACACCCCCGGAGCGAAGGATGCCACATCCCCCGCACTAAGGTCCAACACGAGTAACCAAATGGAAGTTCGCACCCGTATCAAACCGTAGCGAACGGGAGACACACCAAACTCTCACCCTCGCTAGGCGGCCTAGACCCTCAAGAACTGCGCAACATATAATCAGAGTAGCGGAAGCAATTAAAGTAATTCACAAGCTAAATATATATCCCAAGATCATCACATATATATATACTTCATCAAAATGAGGGTAGGGTCAATGATTCCAACTAATATGCTAGATCAAATACAATATATACAACGCCACCCCGGCCAAAATAACATAAGTGTAATCAGAATACATAATCTCCAAGTACATAAGCGAAAGAGAAAATAAACCACTACGAATACATGAAGACTCAAGCTAAACCACAAGTAAACTCCAAAAGACACTTGCCGCCTAGCTTGACTCGGAAGAACCTGCAACTCAAAGGAAAGGAAAAAGGGGAAAAACAATAACGAGGGTTAGTCCTAGTGACTAGTGAGGGGGCTAACACACGCACCCGATATATATATGTAGAGCAAAGCATTTACATAAAACGGAAGGATCCATGAACCGAGAGTGGTTTTTGCAAGCCAAATTAATTCCCGTGATACCGATATATATAGGTTAAAGCAAAGGAAAAAGGCCAAAAGCCAAACTCCAAGTTTTAGGTAAATTAAGAATCCACTCTCGTTCCATAGATCATACAAAGCTAAACCAACTCGGTGAGTACGAGTCACACATCAAACTCCCATATACGAAGGTCAAAGCAAAACAAATCAAATCATCATCCATCCCCAACACCGGTTGATAGAAGGGTTGATCGGCCCTAACTATCCACAAACAGAAACGAGACAAGGTTTAATTACTACCTTGAAACCTTCGGCGGTTGCCTCCGCCGGCTCAAGAGAAACACCCTTCCTCAACCTCCCAAGGTTGGGTGAGACTCTCAAATGGAGGTGTTGATGGAAGAGCTCGGCGACCCCTCGGTCGTCCCGAGATTACCATACCACACTCCGGGGCCCAGACATATCACGGAAGTCACACAAACTTATTTCAAAGCTTATCTTTCAAAGCCAATCTCGCTTACACACACACACTTGCCCAAAACTAAACTTTTCAAACGAAAGCAAAATAGTTTATATACTTATACAAAACGTTTTCAAACTCTACTAACAAAGGGAAGAAATCCCGCAACATATGTATTATACACGTATTTGCCATATATTATACGTACTCACATGCGAGGTTTCAAATCAAATAGGGTTGTAGGTCAAATAACTAAAGGAATCAAAACCTCACCTTAACAACGGTCGTAATGGAGACCAAAAAGGGGAACCGGACACCTATGGAGCACGCTCGTCCTCAACAGGAAGATCCTCTGAACAAGACAAACAACAAGGGACACTCTTAGACTCAATATGAACCACATTGACGCTCGGTGTATGAATATGTACGCTTATGATGCCAATGATATGAAATGAATTCACATTAAGGCCATTTACGAGTAAATAATTCAAAGGAAAATGGACACGGCCGTGTCAAGCCCTCAAATGAAGGCCATTTGGGAGTTAACTCAAGTTAATTGTAACGCCCCGACTTTTCGGATGTCAAGGTAGGACGTATGTGTTTACCTATTTGCGCGAATTAATTGTTTTTACGTGTCTTATATTTAATTTTATTATAATTGTTATTATTTTATATTATTATATTATAATATTTTATTTTAATATTATTAATTATATATATATTTCGTATTATATAGAAATATATATGTTTAATTATTACATTATTAATTTAATGATTATACTAATTATATGTTATGTTAATTAATCATGTTTTAATTAATTATTCAAATATGTATATATATATACATTTATACGTTGGAAATTATATATGCATGAGAAAATATATTTATGCATGAAGATTTTAATTATGCATGCATATTAATATAAATTTTTGCATGAAAATTATATATGTGCATGGGATTAATATATTTTTGCATGGGATTTTAAATTATGCATGAATTTCATGAAATGTGTATGTTATTCATTTTGTGCTTCGTTCTCTTATGATATGATTTCGAATTGCCACGAATTTGTAATATGTCGTACATATATGTGTTATGAACATGATTCTATGCTCAATTTACATTTTCGCATTCATTTGATTAGTTAACGAATTTAATTTGTTTCGAGGAACCAAAACGGGAGCTAACGAGCACTTAGCGTACCCTTGGTTCCGAATTTTATATCTTGAGCTCGGGAACTCGGATTCGAGTTCCGTCAACTCCGCTGAACTCGTAACGAAAATTCGAGTTTAGTAAACTTAGCCTTATAATTTTCCTAATTCATTTGAAACTCCGAATTTCAACCGAAAAACGAATCGGCGACCAACATGACCTTGTTGCACTAAATCAGCCATAACTTGGCCAAACCACAACCAAATTAACCATGGTTTGATCCCTTTAAACCCTAACTCAACCACCTATCTAGATATATCAAGCCCTAACCGAGATTATCCTCACACCATCCCCAAACTTCATCCAAAGGTACTGCTCTACAGTCCAGACCCGTAACCCTTCCATCCTTGGAGATTTTGGAGCTCAATCTCATCCAAACTTCAACCAATCATCAAGGTAAGCTTAGGGTTGTATTGTATGATTAATTCTGGTCATTTTCATCTTTCCATTCATGATTTTGAGCATGGTTTTTCCATTTTTGAACTGTTTTTCCGAAAATATGAATTTTGGGCAATATGTTGATCTCTTTCGTTTCTCATTGATTTTGAGTGATTCCAAGCCTGAGATTGATTGTTTTAACATCCTCATGTCATTTATGATCTTTGATTTAGTAGTTGTTGAGTTACATATGAGATATCATTTATGAAATTTTCAGAAAATTCCACATATAAGTCACGTATGCTTCCATGCTTTGAATGATCACTTTTGGAATTGATTTCTCTGTTGAATATGTGATGTTTTGCTGCGTATTTGATGACCTTTTGGACCTGATCTGAGTCGCATGAGTTGAGAGCTAGCATGCCCTGTTTTTCTCGCAAATTTGCCCTGTTTTGGCGTGAGAGTTGCTGTCAACTGCTGTCCTTTCCTTCTCCTTTTTGCTGTCGTCCTTCATGGTTATTTGGTGTGGGATTAGCTGAGTTTCTTGCAGCATTTTATGCCTTGCTTTGTAGTCTTTCCTGCCTGTTTTTATCGCCTTCAAGGATGCCCTGTTTCTGCGTCAGTTTCTGTAAAACAGAGACTGCCGCTGCTGCGTGTAACGGGCGTGTCTCTTCCCTCTCTTCTGGCGAGACACGGGGGTGCAGTTGGGTATGGGAATTCTGTACCGAGACACGGGCGTGTCTCGGTCTAGTGTTGGAGGGTGACACGGGGGTGTCACCCCGTTTTGCTTAATCTATTCCTGCGTTTTCTTCTTCTACCTTGCGTGATGTTTGCTGCTGCTGTCTTGCTGGTTGCTAGGCTGCTGTTATGCCGCTGTTCTGCTGCTGCTTTTGCTGCTCTTCTTGTGCAGAATGTGTTGTGTGCATGCATGGTTGTTGATTTTGTAAGTATTGCATGTGTAATATATGGTATATACATATATCTAAATGCATGCATTCTTGTGTGAGTGTGTGAATGAATGCATGCATGGCTGTGTACGTGTGAGTGTGTATTTGCATGCATGTTGTGTATAAAATATAGTATATATATTATGCTTGAAGTATATATATATTTTGCATGCATGGGATATGTATATTATATATAGTATTTATGCATGCATGTGTGTGTGAGTGTGTACGTGAGTTATATATATGTGTAATGTGTATATATGTTATATTATAGTATATAATATGTATGTTTATTATATTATATGTATATTTATTATATATTTTAAATATTATTTGATTTAATTTGATTATTGAAATTAATTGAATTCTATTTCGCGTATTTATTCTACTGACTATTGATTGAACGTTTTATTTATTTTATCCCTATATGTGAATATGAATATAATATGTGTTATGCTTATTAATTGATTGTTAGATTAATTGATTTGAATTATGAATTATGAATCTACGAATTTATGAAATTTATATGAAATTATGAACTTATGAAATTGAATGAAATAAATGAACGAATGAATGATTATATGTTTTAAATTTATTAATCGTGCACATGAACATTTTTATGATATAATATGATCATTTATGCATCCATGTCATATGCACTTCATTGCCGAGCGTCATATGTGGTCATTGAGTCTCATACCTTTTCTTTTACACAGATTCGGGTTTGGTCAGAGACGCGGGCGAGCCCTGAGACGCTTGTGCCTTATTTTGCTTTGGTAAAGGTGGGTTTTTCTTTTACTAGTTAAACAACCCTATAAATCCCTTATGTGCAAAGTTTTAAGCCAAAATTATATATTTATATAAATCGAGTCATTTTGGGTAAATGATTTCAAACGTATGACCCCTTTTAATTATGAAACCCTACCTTATGTTTTGGCGAGATTGTATGTATGTTATATTCACGGGCCCCGGGACTTAGTATATGTGGCTAACCGAGGAAGCAAGGGCTGACGGGGATCCCATATACTAGTTCCAACCAAATCTACGACGATACGGACTTCGTTAGGAGTTTTAACGAGGAAACGCAGGTCGGGCTTTTGAGGATTCATGTACCTCACTAGCCATTATGTATGTTCCGGTGGTCAGGTCTAGCTAACTTGTCCACCACCTGGAGGAAAAAGGTGTATATGTATGATTATGATCATTTATGTATGTGCACGAAAGATATGTATGATAACCAATAATTATGATATGACTACACGAGGAGAAGGTTGGAGATTGTGCACGCTCACTCGCCGAGCTTAAACCCTTATGAACAATTATGAATGAATATGAACGTCGTAATCCCGTTGATGTTTTTCGTTGTTTTAACCACTTGGTAAATTCTTATCAAACTTCACACGGGATTAGGGCTTGCATGTATGTGTTTCATTTATGCGATATTATATATCTTATGCCCCGTTTTTATACCCACCAGTCTCTTTTAGACTGAACCCGGTTGTTTTCAGTTGTTTTGTGCAGGTATAGGAGTGCTAGGCGGGAATACAAGTCGTCTAGGTCTTGCATTTATGTTTAGCACTTCCTTTTTTCTCATATTCATACTCTTGCTGATATTTTGCTTATGATTATAGTTTTAGTTTTGGAGCGTTATGATTTTTGTAGGCCGTGAGTGCCGTTGAATATTTGGATGATCTTGTATATCTATTTTGGAGCTTGGTGGCTCACTGTATATATGTTTGATTATTCTTGCTTCCGCGTATTATTGTAACTCTGATTTTACAATTCCTGCACTGATTGGTTCAAGGGTTAGTCCCGCCTAGCATAGCGTGTGTGTTGTGTCCCCGTTCGCCGTGGATTTGGCACGTGTATGGACTTCCATTTCATATACGGGTCGGGTCTCGGTGCGGGGGATGTGGTACCTTACGCTCGGGTGCTACATCCTTAAGTGGTATCAGAGCTTAGGGTTGCAAAACCCGGGCTCTAGTGTCGTGTTGAGTCAGTTAGGTCGTTCGGCTTTAGGAACAACTTGTCAATGTGTTGCATATGCATTGTTTACGTGCTTGTGTGCTCTAAATCTTGAATTCTGATCGAAATTAATTGCACTTGCATGCATAGACTAAAAATAGCATGCATTTCAGTGTTTCTTGAACAGGATGCCTCCACGTAGACATCGTGAGAGATCTCCCGGACGCCGTCGTCATCATGATCGATCTCCTACGCCTCCACCCCAACCACAAGCACCACCTATGGACATGGGAAATTTCATGGAAGCGGTTTTCAATTATGTAGAGCATCGGAGAGCTCAAGCTCCCCCACCACAACAGGCAGAACAACCGGTGCCTCCACCAAATCATAATAACAATAGAGACCCTCATGGGGTGTTTCTGAGTTACAACCCCCCTCGGTTTTCTGGATCTATCGATGATGCGGTCTCGGAGGGTTGGTTGATTAGATTAGAGAGGATATTTGGGGTCCGACAATTCACCACGCAAGAGAAGGCCCAATTTGCTATATTTCAATTGGATGGAGATGCGTATGAATGGTGGGAACGAACTAGAGAGAAACTTGAAGTGGATGAGGAGGAAGTGACTTGGGAGGTTTTCAAGAGAGAATTCCGGGAATGCTTTATACCGGAAGTGGTAAGAGAGAGGAAGGAGCAAGAGTTTATGGAATTAAAGCAAGGGGCTCGTACGGTGACTCAATACCTCGCCG
Source organism: Lantana camara (assembly GCA_037501455.1). Lineage (NCBI taxonomy): Eukaryota > Viridiplantae > Streptophyta > Magnoliopsida > Lamiales > Verbenaceae > Lantana > Lantana camara. The sequence continues at coordinate 48,223,382 of CM074865.1, forward strand.
TATTCAATAGACTCGGGAAATATGCTCCTCATGTCACCCGGGATGAGAAGAGAAAATCAAGGAAATTCATTGCGGGGTTGAGACAGGACTTGAGGCACGGCCAAGCGGGTCACAACTTCGAGTCATTTGCCGACACGGTGCAAAGGGCTTTGGTTCAAGAGGAGGAATTCAAGAAGAAGGATCCGATTTTTAGAGCTCCTATGGAAAGAGGTTCCGGATCGAATTCGGGAAAGAGGCCGATAGTTCAAGCTACTTCCCCTCCTAAGGGTCCGTTTAAGAAGCCAAGAATGGGAGGACCAACTCCACCGGTTCCAATAGCTTTGCCTGCACCAACAAGGGATCGACAAGGTCCGAGTGAAGCACGATTATCCAAACCACCATGTACATATTGTGGAGGGCCAACTCACAATTATCACAAATGCTGGAAGAGGTTGGGTTTATGCCTAATATGTGGAAAGGCTGATCATAGGGCGGATATATGCCCCGACAAGACTCCGGGATTTAAAAAGGGAGTTCAAAGGCCAATGATCCAGGCTCGTGCTTACGCCCTTGAAGGTGAAGAGCAAGATGCAGAGATCGATCTCACAGCAGTGGTAGAAGGTACCCTATGCATACATAACATGAGCATTCATGCACTCTTTGATTCGGGTGTCATGCATTCTTTTATTTCTTGTGATTTAGTTGCTATTCTGTGCTTGCCTGTTATTTGCTTTTTCTTCTTGTTGTTTGGTGAGTTCGCCACTGGGTGGTAGTCTTCAGACAGATCAGTTGGTTCGGGAGTGTTCAGTTCTGATGGAAGGATAAGTTGTGGTAATTTTCATCGATGACATCTTGGTTTATTCGAGAACTCCGGAGGATCGTGCCAGGCATCTCAGGATTGTGATGGATACCTTAAGAGAGCATCGGATTGTATGCTAAGTTTAGCAAAGGCGAGTTTTAGATTGATCAAGCAGCATTTCTGGGTCATATTATTTCAAGGAAAGATTTGGAGGTAGACCCTTCTAAGTTTGAGACGGTTATTCAATGGCAAAGCCGACAAATGTTTTAGAAGTAAGGAGTTTCTGGGGTTTGGCAGATTACTATCGAAGATTTGTACAGGACTTTCGAAGATTACAGCTCCTTTAACCCGAGTGACTAAGAAGGTGGTTAAGTTGAGTGGGACGAGGCATGTGAGGATAGCTTTCAACTTGTAAAGGAAAGTTGACCACCGCTCCTATATTAGCACTCCCGAAGGTACAGAAAGATATACAGTTATACGGACACCTCAAAGGAAGGTTTGGGATGTGTGTTGATGCAAAATGGAAGAATGATCGCCTATGCCTTAAGGAAATTAAAGGAGCATGAACAGAATTACCCACTCATGATTTGGAATTAGCGGCAGTGATCTTTGCTTTGGGTAAGTGGAGACACTATCTTTATGGAATTTCGTTCAAGGTCTTCTCCGATCACAAGAGTCTCCAATACTTATTCTCACATAAGAAATTGAACAAGAGACAACGGCGTTGGATGGAACTTTTGGCGGATTATGAGTGTACAATCCGATACCATCCCGGCAAAGCCAAATTGGTCGTGGATGCACTTAGCAGGAAACCAGTGTGTCCAATGTGAAAGTGGAAATTGGAGATGAGAATAAGTTGTTCAGACTAAGGACTAGTATTCGAAATATTACGGTTCGACCAGATCTTAAACAGAGGTTGTTTGATGCTCAGAGAATTGATCCCGAGGTTCAGAAATCAGCTGATTCAGAATGTCTGTTTGGGTTTGATAATACGGGCCTTCTAAGATTCAAGAATAGGGTTATTGTTCCGGAAGAATTAAGAAGGGATTAAAAGAGGGAAAAAGAAGGAAAAACCCTCTAAGGCTGTACAAGAGGCTATTGATAAGGTCCAGATAACTAGACAACGGATGAAGGCCGTTTAGGATCGACAAAAGAGTTATGCAGATCTTCGGAGGAAGAAATTGGAGGTTGAGATTGGAAATAAGGTTTTCTTAAAGGTTTCCCCACGAAAAGGGTTCTCAAGGTTTGGTCAGGGAGGAAAAATTTACCCTCGGGTTATCGGACCATATGAGATTTTGGAGAAGTGATAAGACCAAAGAGGTTCGTGGGAGACGAAGGATTAGATGAAAAGGTTTCACCCCAAGTTGTTTCTGAGCGAGCAGTGAATCCGAGGACGGATTCTTTTAAGGGGGAGAGATTGTAACGCCCCGACTTTTCGGACGTCAAGGTAGGACGTATGTGTTTACCTATTTGCGCGAATTAATTGTTTTTACGTGTCTTATATTTAATTTTATTATAATTGTTATTATTTTATATTATTATATTATAATATTTTATTTTAATATTATTAATTATATATATATTTCGTATTATATAGAAATATATATGTTTAATTATTACATTATTAATTTAATGATTATACTAATTATATGTTATGTTAATTAATCATGTTTTAATTAATTATTCAAATATGTATATATATATACATTTATACGTTGGAAATTATATATGCATGAGAAAATATATTTATGCATGAAGATTTTAATTATGCATGCATATTAATATAAATTTTTGCATGAAAATTATATATGTGCATGGGATTAATATATTTTTGCATGGGATTTTAAATTATGCATGAATTTCATGAAATGTGTATGTTATTCATTTTGTGCTTCGTTCTCTTATGATATGATTTCGAATTGCCACGAATTTGTAATATGTCGTACATATATGTGTTATGAACATGATTCTATGCTCAATTTACATTTTCGCATTCATTTGATTAGTTAACGAATTTAATTTGTTTCGAGGAACCAAAACGGGAGCTAACTAGCACTTAGCGTACCCTTGGTTCCGAATTTTATATCTTGAGCTCGGGAACTCGGATTCGAGTTCCGTCAACTCCGCTGAACTCGTAACGAAAATTCGAGTTTAGTAAACTTAGCCTTATAATTTTCCTAATTCATTTGAAACTCCGAATTTCAACCGAAAAACGAATCGGCGACCAACATGACCTTGTTGCACTAAATCAGCCATAACTTGGCCAAACCACAACCAAATTAACCATGGTTTGATCCCTTTAAACCCTAACTCAACCACCTATCTAGATATATCAAGCCCTAACCGAGATTATCCTCACACCATCCCCAAACTTCATCCAAAGCTACTGCTCCACAGTCCAGACCCGTAACCCTTCCATCCTTGGAGATTTTGGAGCTCAATCTCATCCAAACTTCAACCAATCATCAAGGTAAGCTTAGGTTGTATTGTATGATTAATTCTGGTCATTTTCATCTTTCCATTCATGATTTTGAGCATGGTTTTTCCATTTTTGAACTGTTTTTCCGAAAATATGAATTTTGGGCAATATGTTGATCTCTTTCGTTTCTCATTGATTTTGAGTGATTCCAAGCCTGAGATTGATTGTTTTAACATCCTCATGTCATTTATGATCTTTGATTTAGTAGTTGTTGAGTTACATATGAGATATCATTTATGAAATTTTCAGAAAATTCCACATATAAGTCACGTATGCTTCCATGCTTTGAATGATCACTTTTGGAATTGATTTCTCTGTTGAATATGTGATGTTTTGCTGCGTATTTGATGACCTTTTGGACCTGATCTGAGTCGCATGAGTTGAGAGCTAGCATGCCCTGTTTTTCTCGCAAATTTGCCCTGTTTTGGCGTGAGAGTTGCTGTCAACTGCTGTCCTTTCCTTCTCCTTTTTGCTGTCGTCCTTCATGGTTATTTGGTGTGGGATTAGCTGAGTTTCTTGCAGCATTTTATGCCTTGCTTTGTAGTCTTTCCTGCCTGTTTTTATCGCCTTCAAGGATGCCCTGTTTCTGCGTCAGTTTCTGTAAAACAGAGACTGCCGCTGCTGCGTGTAACGGGCGTGTCTCTTCCCTCTCTTCTGGCGAGACACGGGGGTGCAGTTGGGTATGGGAATTCTGTACCGAGACACGGGCGTGTCTCGGTCTAGTGTTGGAGGGTGACACGGGGGTGTCACCCCGTTTTGCTTAATCTATTCCTGCGTTTTCTTCTTCTACCTTGCGTGATGTTTGCTGCTGCTGTCTTGCTGGTTGCTAGGCTGCTGTTATGCCGCTGTTCTGCTGCTGCTTTTGCTGCTCTTCTTGTGCAGAATGTGTTGTGTGCATGCATGGTTGTTGATTTTGTAAGTATTGCATGTGTAATATATGGTATATACATATATCTAAATGCATGCATTCTTGTGTGAGTGTGTGAATGAATGCATGCATGGCTGTGTACGTGTGAGTGTGTATTTGCATGCATGTTGTGTATAAAATATAGTATATATATTATGCTTGAAGTATATATATATTTTGCATGCATGGGATATGTATATTATATATAGTATTTATGCATGCATGTGTGTGTGAGTGTGTACGTGAGTTATATATATGTGTAATGTGTATATATGTTATATTATAGTATATAATATGTATGTTTATTATATTATATGTATATTTATTATATATTTTAAATATTATTTGATTTAATTTGATTATTGAAATTAATTAAATTCTATTTCGCGTATTTATTCTACTGACTATTGATTGAACGTTTTATTTATTTTATCCCTATATGTGAATATGAATATAATATGTGTTATGCTTATTAATTGATTGTTAGATTAATTGATTTGAATTATGAATTATGAATCTACGAATTTATGAAATTTATATGAAATTATGAACTTATGAAATTGAATGAAATAAATGAACGAATGAATGATTATATGTTTTAAATTTATTAATCGTGCACATGAACATTTTTATGATATAATATGATCATTTATGCATCCATGTCATATGCACTTCATTGCCGAGCGTCATATGTGGTCATTGAGTCTCATACCTTTTCTTTTACACAGATTCGGGTTTGGTCAGAGACGCGGGCGAGCCCTGAGACGCTTGTGCCTTATTTTGCTTTGGTAAAGGTGGGTTTTTCTTCTACTAGTTAAACAACCCTATAAATCCCTTATGTGCAAAGTTTTAAGCCAAAATTATATATTTATATAAATCGAGTCATTTTGGGTAAATGATTTCAAACGTATGACCCCTTTTAATTATGAAACCCTACCTTATGTTTTGGCGAGATTGTATGTATGTTATATTCACGGGCCCCGGGACTTAGTATATGTGGCTAACCGAGGAAGCAAGGGCTGACGGGGATCCCATATACTAGTTCCAACCAAATCTACGACGATACGGACCTCGTTAGGAGTTTTAACGAGGAAACGCAGGTCGGGCTTTTGAGGATTCATGTACCTCACTAGCCATTATGTATGTTCCGGTGGTCAGGTCTAGCTAACTTGTCCACCACCTGGAGGAAAAAGGTGTATATGTATGATTATGATCATTTATGTATGTGCACGAAAGATATGTATGATAACCAATAATTATGATATGACTACACGAGGAGAAGGTTGGAGATTGTGCACGCTCACTCGCCGAGCTTAAACCCTTATGAACAATTATGAATGAATATGAACGTCGTAATCCCGCCACTTGGTAAATTCTTATCAAACTTCACACGGGATTAGGGCTTGCATGTATGTGTTTCATTTATGCGATATTATATATCTTATGCCCCGTTTTTATACCCACCAGTCTCTTTTAGACTGAACCCGGTTGTTTTCAGTTGTTTTGTGCAGGTATAGGAGTGCTAGGCGGGAATACAAGTCGTCTAGGTCTTGCATTTATGTTTAGCACTTCCTTTTTTCTCATATTCATACTCTTGCTGATATTTTGCTTATGATTATAGTTTTAGTTTTGGAGCGTTATGATTTTTGTAGGCCGTGAGTGCCGTTGAATATTTGGATGATCTTGTATATCTATTTTGGAGCTTGGTGGCTCACTGTATATATGTTTGATTATTCTTGCTTCCGCGTATTATTGTAACTCTGATTTTACGATTCCTGCACTGATTGGTTCAAGGGTTAGTCCCGCCTAGCATAGCGTGTGTGTTGTGTCCCCGTTCGCCGTGGATTTGGCACGTGTATGGACTTCCATTTCATATACGGGTCGGGTCTCGGTGCGGGGGATGTGGTACCTTACGCTCGGGTGCTACATTAATACTCATGGTTAAGGCTTAGTTAAGGTTCAAATGGGGTCCACCACTCAAAGCTAGGTCAAAAGGTGTCTCTCAAGCATAAGGGCTCGTTACGGTTGAAATTCGAAGGTCTTAATGAACTTAAAAAAATGTGAAGCTTGTCCCATCGAACCCGAATCGTCGAAACGAGTTCAATGGAGGTGACGGAATTCGAATCCGAATTCCCGAGCTCAAAATACGCGTCCCGGAACCCAAGGTGCACTAAATGCTCTTTAGCCTCCTTTAGGTCCCGTCTCCAAAACGAACCCAAAAAGGCAAGCAAAATAAATACCAAAACATGTAACGAGCACATAATCGAGTCCATAAGGCATATAATTAACACATATCACAAATTCACGGAAATCAGAATTAAATACGGATCCGAAACGAGCAAGTACAAGGTTAATCAAATTCATATCAAAGCAATTAAGTTCAAATAACTTCAATTAATCCACGTTGACAATAAATATCACATAATTACATAGGGAAATTCATTAAATAGCGCACATAATAAGTTACCTGAAGAGTCTGATCAGTCGGGATGTTACAAACCTCCCTCCTTCAAAAGGACCTGTCCTCAGGTCCGAGGCGAGGTCTTGAAAAGCTCCGGATACAACTGTTTCATCTTACTCTCGGTCTCCCAAGTGGCTTCCTCGGATTCTTGATCACGCCACAAGACTTTCACGAGAGGGATTTGCCTATTCCTCAACTCTTGCATCTTCCGGTCCAACACCTTAACCGGATATCTCTTAATAGTCAAGTCCGGCTCCAACTGAACTTTCTCGACTGGAAGAATAGAAGACTCATCGGGATAATGTTTTCGAAGCTGCGAGACGTGAAACACATTATGAATCCCGGTTAAGCTCGACGGTAAATCAAGTCTGTAGGCTACTTCCCCAACTCGATCAAGGATCTCAAAGGGGCCTAAGTAGCGAGGGTTAAGTTTCCCGCCTTTACCAATCCGAGCATACCCTTTTCTAGGAGATGTCTTTAAGAAGACCTTATCACCTTTCTCAAACTCTAAGGGTCGTCTTCTCCTATCTGCATAACTTTTCTACCAGTCTTGGGCCACTTTCAACCTCTGTCGAATCACTTTCACCCTCTCAATGGTGTCCTGAATCTCCTTGGACTTCTTAGCCCTTTCGAGCTTTCCATCTTTAGTCCATCTCCACTCATCAATATCCCAAAAGAGAGGGGATCGACACTTCCTTCCATACAAAGCCTCATACGGTGCCATGCCAATAGAAGACTGGAAACTGTTATTGTAGGCATACTCAATCAAATCCAACTGTTCATTCCACGAATCCGGATAATCCAAGGCACAAACACGAAGCATGTCCTCGAGATACCTTATTAGCCTTTCTGACTGGCCATCCATCTGTGGGTGAAACGCAGTACTAAACTGAAGTTTTGTACCTAAATCCTTCTGTAGCTTCTGCCAAAAACTGGATGTAAACCGAGGATCTCTATCTGAAACAATACTGACCGGGCAACCATGCAACCTAACAATTTCTTTCTGATATAATCGGGCCAATTTAGGAACCTTATCGGACATCTTTACCTTAAGAAAATGTGCTGACTTCGTCAACCGATCAATAATTACCCAAATTCTATCGGAACCTCCTTTGGCTCTTGGCAAGCCGGACACAAAGTCCATTGTCACTTGCTTCCACTTCCACTCAGGTATTGGAAGTGGTTGGAGAGTTCCTCCCGGTTTCTGGTGTTCTGCCTTCACCACCTGGCATGTTTGACATCTTCTAACGTAGTTAGCGACGTCTCTCTTCATGCCGTTCCACCAATATAAAGTCCTTAAATCCTTGTACATTTTGGTGGTACCGGGATGTACTGCATATGCTGACTTGTGAGCTTCATCAAGTACCAACTGTTTAAATCCTTCAGGGACACAAACTCGAGCTTTGAATCTAAACAACCCTGAATCATCAAATCCAAATTTGGTGTCCGGATCAACCCTTGACTTAGCTACCAATTTCTGAATCTCGGGATCCCCAGACTGAGCCTCTAACAACTTTTGCCTCAAAACCAGTTGAACTGAAATGTTAGCCAAACGAGCCTCTGAAACCAGAACCACTGAATTCTGCCTACTAGAACTTGCTTCCAAACCGGAGACACTAGCCTTCCTACTCAAAGCATCCGCCACCACGTTGGCTTTACCCGGATGGTACTGAATCTTACAATCATAATCCTCAAGTAGCTCCATCCATCTTCTCTGTCTCACGTTCAAATCCTTCTGGGTAAACAAATACTTAAGACTCTGGTGGTCGGTGAACACTTCAAAAGTAACTCCATAAAGGTAATGTCTCCATTTCATCAAAGCAAACACCACTGCCGCGAGTTCCAAGTCATGAGTGGGATAGTTCTTCTCATGATCCTTTAATTTCCTTGAGGCGTAGGCTACCACCTTACCATTCTGCATCAACACACAACCGAGACCATCCTTCGAGGCATCTGTGTAAACTGAGTAGCCTTCTGAACCCTCAGGTAGGGTTAAAACCGGTGCAGTAGTCAACCTCTCCTTAAGAGTTTGGAAACTCTTCTCACACGCCTCATCCCACTCGAATTTAACCTCTTTCTTAGTTAACCGGGTCAACGGGGAGGCGATCTTCGAGAAATCTTTCACAAAGCGCCTGTAGTACCCTGCTAACCCGAGAAAACTGCTCACTTCTGAGGCATTTTTAGGTTGCATCCAAAGCATCACCGTCTCAATCTTCGCGGATCCACTTCAATACCATTCCCAGAAATGAAGTGACCTAAAAAGGAAACTCGATCCAGCCAGAACTCGCACTTACTGAACTTAGCAAACAATTTGTGCTCCCGAAGTGTAGACAAGACAATGCTCAAATGCAGCGCGTGCTCTTCCTCGGACCTCGAATACACCAGAATATCATCTATAAAGATGACCACGAATTTATCGAGGTAAGGCCGGAATATTCGGTGCATCATATCCATAAACGCGGCTGGGGCATTGGTAAGACCAAAAGGCATGACCACAAACTCGAAATGCCCGTATCTTGTGTTGAAACCTGTCTTCGGTATATCACCCTCCCGGATACGCAACTGGTAATACCCTTGCCTTAAATCCAGCTTAGAGTAAACACTTAAACCTTGTAGGAGATCGAACAACTCTTCAATGTGAGGAAGTGGGTATTTGTTCTTAACCGTTAACCGGTTCAGCTCACGGTAGTCAATACACATCCGCAAAGTCCCGTCTTTCTTCTTTACAAACAGGACCGGAGCACCCCACGGAGAAGTGCTCGGGCGAATGTAACCACATTCTAAGAGCTCGTCCAATTGCGTCTTCAACTCCTTCAACTCGGCTGGAGCCATCCTATAAGGGGATTTCGCATACGGTTCTGCTCCGGGATAGAGATCTATTACAAACTCGACGTCCCGATCTGGAGGTAAAGATCCCAAGTTCTCCGGAAACACATCGGGGAATTCCTTCACGATCTCAGTCTCCTCGAGCTTGGCCTGATCCTTTGGCTTATGCAAAAGGTAGGCCACGTAGCCCGTCACACCGTCCCAGAGCATTCTACTAGCTTCCATAAAGGAAATAAACGGGCAGGTCTTCAACCTCTGACCCGCAAAGACCGTAGAACTCAAGGTCACTCTCTTAGCAAAACAATCCATCATAGCCCGATATCGATACAACCAGTCCATGCCCAAAATCACCCCATACTTCTTGATAGGCATCTTGATCAAATCTGCCGGATACTCTATACCTTCCACGACCACCGGACAACCACGATAAACACAATTCGTAGACAAGGTAGTACCAAGGGGAGAAGAAACAATAAAAGAATCATCGAAACAAGCAACAGGCAATGGCAAGGTAGCAACAAGCCGGGAAGTAATAAAGGAATGCGTTGCTCCCGGATCAAACAATGCATGCAATGGAATGCCATGAATGTGGATAGTACCTTCAACAACGGCGTTGGCGTCCACCTCTACATTCTCTTCCTCGCCCTCCAAAGCATAAGCTCTCGCTTGGATCGGTGCTCTCGGAGGCATCACATTCTAGGGCTGAGGAGCTCGAGGCTGAGGGCCTCTCATCTGAGGACAAGTGCTAATCAAATGGCCGGGCTCTCCGCACTTATAACATCTTCTCAATTTCTTCTGAAAATTCTCCTCGGTGTGATTGGGACCCTTGCAATAACCACATTGAATCGGGGCCGGTAAAGTTGGTGCCACGGGGACCGGAGGTCGAGCTTTCTTGACTGAAGTGTTAGGACCTTGGGGTTTGAAAACCGGAGGCCCACCATAGGATGCAGGCCTCTTCCCCAAATTTGAGCTCGAACCTCGGCCCGAAGAGTAAGTCGGCCTCAATCTTGTATTGTTAGCTTCCACTTTGATCGGTTTTCTCGTAGCCTTCTCCCACGTATCCACGGTAGCCGCCTTAAGAGCACTCTGAATATCATATCTCAAACCATGAATAAAGTTCCGTGCCTTCTGGGTGTTATCATTAGAAATGTGTGGAGCATACGGTGCAAGCCTCTCAAATTCCATGATATACTCTTCAACCGAACGGTTCCCTTGTTTCAATTCTGAAAATTTCTGAAGTCTCCTCTCGCGAGCACTTGGAGGAACATACTTGTGACGAAATTCTCTCACGAAGCTTTCCCAATCGAACTCTTCTCCACTCCTTTCCAACTGAGCTCTTGTAGCTTTGAGCCAATTGGAAGCGGGGCCTTGAACAAACTGAGCCGTGCAAACAGCTTTCTCATGTGAAGGGGCGGGGCAAATTTCCCAAATTCTCGCGATCTCTGACAACCATTCTTCTGCTTGGATGTCGTCTCCTCCATACCACTTAGGCGGGTTGTTGTTTCTGAACTCCTTGAAAACCGGAGGTACATGTCCACCTTGTCCTTCACCCTGATGATTATCCCTCTGATTCTGCTGAAGTTGATTCAGAAGGGCCTGCACTATATTCTCAGCATTCATTGGTGGAGGCGGAGGTGCTTGTGGAGAGGGTTGATTAAGGTCAGGGGTCTGCTCCCTATCTGCCCTCCTTCTTGGAGGCATCTTGAAAATACACAAATCAAGAAGATATCGATGCATGGGGTTCAGTTTATGATCATGTAGTCAATTACAAAGAATTGAAAACAAATAAATCATATAGAGATGTAGATGAATGGAAATAAGCACGTACTCCTAAACCGAACGACCTAGATAGACCCAACACGACTCCAGAGCTCCGGTTTTGCAACCGAGAGCTCTGATACCACGCAAGGATATAACACCCCCGGAGCGAAGGATGCCACATCCCCCGCACTAAGATCCAAAACGAGTAACGAAATGGAAGTTCGCACTCGTATCAAACCGTAGCGAACGGGAGACACACCAAACTCACACCCTCGCTAGGCGGCCTAGACCCTCAAGAACTGCACAACATAAAATCAGAGTAGCTGAAGCAATTAAAGTAATTCACAAGCTAAACATATATCCCAAGATCATCACATATATATATACTTCATCAAAATGAGGGTAGGGTCAATGATTCCAACTAACATGCTAGATCAAATACAATATATACAATGCCACCCCGGCCAAAATAACATAAGTGTAATCAGAATACATAATCTCCAAGTACATAAGCGAAAGAGAAAATAAACCACTACGAATGCATGAAGACTCAAGCTAAACCACAAGTAAACTCCAAAAGACACTTGCCGCCTAGCTTGACTCGGAAGAACCTACAACTCAAAGGAAAGGAAAAAGGGGAAAAACAACAACGAGGGTTAGTCCTAGTGACTAGTGAGGGGGCTAACACACGCACCGGATATATATATGTAGAGCAAAGCATTTACATAAAACGGAAGGATCCATGAACCGAGAGTGGTTTTTGCAAGCCAAATTAATTCCCGTGATACCGATATATATAGGTTAAAGCAGAGGAAAAAGGCCAAAAGCCAAACTCCAAGTTTTAGGTAAATTAAGAATCCACTCTCGTTCCATAGATCATACAAAGCTAAACCAACTCGACGAGTACGAGTCACACACCAAACTCCCATATACGAAGGTCAAAGCAAAACAAAACAAATCATCATCCATCCCCAACACCGGTTGATAGAAGGGTTGATCGGCCCTAACTATCCACAAACAGAAACGAGACAAGGTTTAATTACTACCTTGAAACCTTCGGCGGTTGCCTCCGCCGGCTCAAGAGAATCACCCTTCCTCAACCTCCCAAGGTTGGGTGAGACTCTCAAATGGAGGTGTTGATGGAAGAGCTCGGCGACCCCTCGGTCGTCCCGAGATTACCATATCACACTTCGGGGCCCAGACATATCACGGAAGTCACACAAACTTATTTCAAAGCTTATCTTTCAAAGCCAATCTCGCTTACACACACACACTTGCCCAAAACTAAACTTTTCAAACGAAAGCAAAATAGTTTATATACTTATACAAAACGTTTTCAAACTCTAATAACAAAGGGAAGAAATCCCGCAACATATGTATTATACACGTATTTACCATATATTATACGTACTCACATGCGAGGTTTCAAATCAAATAGGGTTGTAGGTCAAATAACTAAAGGAATCCAAACCTCACCTTAACAACGGACGTAATGGAGACCAAAAAGGGGAACCGGACACCTATGGAGCACGCTCGTCCTCAACAGGAAGATCCTCTGAACAAGACAAACAACAAGGGACACTCTTAGACTCAATACGAACCAGATTAACGCTCGGTGTATGAATATGTATGCTTATGATGCCAATGATATGAAATGAATTCACATTAAGGCCATTTACGAGTAAATAATTCATATAAGAGCATATATCACCACGAGGAAGTAAATCAAAGCACAAATTCATAACACAAGGCTTAACACATCATATGACAAGCTAATTATGCATGCATATAAAAAACGAGGCAAGAAGGCTCAACAAGAAGCAGCGAAAAGGCGAAAGAAAACTCCCCGAACGTCACCCTTCTTGACACGGCCGTGTCAGAAAACCAAGGGGGATGGACACGGCCGTGTCAGGCATAAAATTCGGAAAAAAACATTTCCGAGGGCTTGACACGGCCGTGTCCATTTTCCTTTGAAACTTGACGCGGCCGTGTCAGGTGAAAAATTCAGAAAAAAAAAAACAATGTCGAGGGCTCAACACGGCCGTGTCCATTTTCCTTTGAAACTTGACGCGGCCGTGTCAGGCCTTCAGCCTGGAAAAATTTTTGACGAAAAAGTGCTGAAAATGGAAGAAAAACAGGGTATTTTCGGTTGGGGCTTCAAGGGAGACTCTTATGCCTTTTAAAATACAAACAACATGCGTCAAAATGACATCAATTCACCAAAGTTTCATGCCCAACAAGTAGCCACAATCTAAGCTCCAAAAATGCAAGTAACCAAGGCAAGAAAAGGGGAAAGAAATGCATCGAGTATATCTCGTCCAATCTCAAGCTCATTAATGGCAATGTGATCATATCTCAACCACCAAGAGAGAAGAAGTAATAAATGGCAAGAATCAAGCTCTAGGAGTCATATATCATCATCATCACTCAAGGGAAACAAGAAAGAAGCAAGAATCAAACAAATTCTCCCAACTAATACTATTCACATGCTTGGCATATCTCATGATTCAACCATGGAAACCAACTCATGAGAGCATAAAATAGAAAAGAGGGAGTATAGAAGACAACCATGAACTTACCTTTCAAATTGGAGAAGCTTTGATGAAGATTTGAGCTCAAAATCCAAGAAATGGCCAAAGGGTTTCTCCTTCCTTCTCCTTTGCTTGGTTGATCGGTTCTTGTGGAGTGAGGGAGAGAGTGGATCGGTTTAGGGGGGTTTAGGGGCTGAGTTTGGGAGTTAACTCAAGTTAATACTCATGGTTAAGGCTTAGTTAAGGTTCAAATGGGGTCCACCACTCAAAGCTACGTCAAAAGGTGTCTCTCAAGCATAAGGGCTCGTTACGGTTGAAATTCGAAGGTCTTAATGAACTTAAAAAAATGTGAAGCTTGTCCCATCGAACCCGAATCGTCGAAACGAGTTCAATGGAGGTGACGGAATTCGAATCCGAATTCCCGAGCTCAAAATACGCGTACCGGAACCCAAGGTGCGCTAAATGCTCTTTAGCCTCCTTTAGGTCCCGTCTCCAAAACGAACCCAAAAAGGCAAGCAAAACAAATACCAAAACATGTAACGAGTACATAATCGAGTCCATAAGGCATATAATTAACACATATCACAAATTCACGGAAATCAGAATTAAATACGGATCCGAAACGAGCAAGTACAAGGTTAATCAAATTCATATCAAAGCAATTAAGTTCAAATAACTTCAATTAATCCAGGTTGACAATAAATATCACATAATTATATAGGGAAATTCATTAAATAGCGTACATAATAAGTTACCTGAAGAGTCTGATCAGTCGGGATGTTACAAACCTCCCTCCTTCAAAAGGACCTGTCCTCAGGTCCGAGGCGAGGTCTTGAAAAGCTCCGGATACAACTGTTTCATCTTACTCTCGGTCTCCCAAGTGGCTTCCTCGGATTCTTGATCACGCCACAAGACTTTCACTAGAGGGATTTGCCTATTCCTCAACTCTTGCATCTTTCGGTCCAACACCTTAACCGGATATCTCTTAATAGTCAAGTCCGGCTCCAACTGAACTTTCTCGACTGGAAGAATAGAAGACTCAACGGGATAATGTTTCCGAAGCTGCGAGACGTGAAACACATTATGAATCCCGGTTAAGCTCGACGGTAAATCAAGTCTGTAGGCTACTTCCCCAACTCGATCAAGGATCTCAAAGGGCCCTAAGTAGCGAGGGTTAAGTTTCCTTCCTTTACCAATCCGAGCATACCCTTTTCTAGGGGTGTCTTTAAGAAGACCTTATCACCTTTCTCAAACTCTAAGGGTCGTCTTCTCCTATCTGCATAACTTTTCTGCCAGCCTTGGGCCACTTTCAACCTCTGTCGAATCACTTTCACCCTCTCAATGGTGTCCTGAATCTCCTTGGACTTCTTAGCCCTTTCGAGCTTTCCATCTTTAGTCCATCTCCACTCATCAATATCCCAAAAGAGAGGGGATCGGCACTTCCTTCCATACAAAGCCTCATACGGTGCCATGCCAATAGAAGATTGGAAACTGTTATTGTAGGCATACTCAATCAAATCCAACTGTTCATTCCACGAATCCGGATAATCCAAGGCACAAGCACGAAGCATGTCCTCGAGATACCTTATTAGCCTTTCTGACTGGCCATCCGTCTGTGGGTGAAACGTAGTACTAAACTGAAGTTTTGTACCTAAATCCTTCTGTAGCTCCTGCCAAAAACTGGATGTAAACCGAGGATCTCTATCTGAAACAATACTAACCGGGTAACCATGCAACCTAACAATTTCTTTCCGATATAATCGGGCCAATTTAGGAACCTTATCGGACATCTTTACCTTAAGAAAATGTGCTGACTTCGTCAACCGATCAATAATTACCCAAATTCCATCGGAACCTCCTTTGGCTCTTGGCAAGCCGGACACAAAGTCTATTGTCACTTGCTCCCACTTCCACTCAGGTATTGGAAGTGGTTGGAGAGTTCCTCCCGGTTTCTGGTGTTCTGCCTTCACCACCTGGCATGTTTGACATCTTCTAACGTAGTTAGCGACGTCTCTCTTCATGCCGTTCCACCAATATAAAGTCCTTAAATCCTTGTATATTTTGGTGGTACCGGGATGTACTGCATATGCTGACTTGTGAGCTTCATCAAGTACCAACTGTTTAAATCCTTCAGGGACACAAACTCGAGCTTTGAATCTAAACAACCCTGAATCATCAAATCCAAATTTGGTTTCCGGATCAACCCTTGACTTAGCTACCAATTTCTGAATCTCGGAGGAATTCTTATCATTTGGTAGATCCAAGTCCATGGCCTATTTTGGGTTCACTCGGGGCTTTGGCAACAGCCGTAGGAGGTGTGATATACATACACTCATTTCAAGGGGGTGCAACACTTCTCAGTTTGGGCCTCATATTTATCCTATATACCATGTTCGTATGGTGGCGTGTTCACCGTGAATCCACGTTGGAGGGATATCATACCAAAGTCGTAAAATTAAGACCTCGATATGGTTTTATTCTTTTTATCGTATCGGAGGTTATGTTCTTTTTTGCTTTTTTTTCGGGCTTCTTCTCATTCTTCTTTGGCACCTATGGTAGAGATCGGAGGTATTTGGCCCCCAAAAGGGATTGGGGTTTTAGATCCTTGGGAAATCCCTTTTCTTAATACCCTTATTCCGCCTTCATCCGGAGTTGCCATAACTTGGGCTCATCATGCTAGACTCGCGGGGAAGGAAAAACGAGCAGTTTACGCTTTAGTAGCTATCGTTTTATTGGCTCTAGTATTCACTGGCTTTCAAGGAATGGAATATTATGAAGCACCCTCCACTAATTCGGATAGTATTTATGGTTCTACCTTTTTCTTAGCAACTGGATTTCATGGTTTTCATGTGATTATAAGTACTCTTTTCTTGATCATATGCGGTATTCGCCAATATCTTGGTCATCTGACCAAGGAGCATCACGTTGTCTTTGAAGCAGCTGCATGGTATTGGAATTTTGTAGACGTGGTTCGGTTATTCCCATTTATCTCTATCTATTGGTGGGGAGGTATATGAAGGAATGAATCAGTGGATTGAGGAATGAAAGCTTGAAGAAAAAGAGAACCGGGTTTTTCCAAAGAATTACTACAGCTTTCCTACTCCCATTGATTATCATATACAAACAAGTCTCTTCCACTTTCTTACCGAATCTCTCTCTATTCTGGCACATAAATGAAGGGATCGAAGAGATTATGGCGGATCATGTTCACCAAGAAATGACTCGAAATTTGATCTTGGTCTATTTGAGATTGTTTCTTTTAATCGTAATCAAAGATGTTTTCTTATCTCTCGTTTCTTTTCTGAACAAATCGAAGAACCTAATGGATCGAACTTTAACTCCGGGTGATTGGATTGCCCCGGCCTCAAGATTTGAGATTCCGTAAGTAACTCAGTGCCTAATTTTGTCTTGGAAGAAGAAAATGAAATACAAACAATCGCGCTGGTCGTACAGGATGCGAAATCATATTATGGCTCAGCTTCTCCATCGTAATCCTCTATTCCATTCATTCCGATTTTCTTTAGTTATTCTTTTTACCTTCTTAAGTCTATGCTGTTTTCTTTATCTTTATTTCGGTTACATGGATCTTTTTTTATTCAATCTTCTATAGAACAGTTTTCTCATTAAGTGGGAGAGGGATCTCGCAGTTTTTGCTAAAGTTGTGATTCTCCGCTGGGCTTTACTTGGCCGTTGGATTTCTTCTAAAAGCTCTTTTAACTTCGGAGATCGAACCGAGGATGATGAATCCTTATTAGGCTTCTGGAGCCTCGCCCTCCTGGACAGACCTGCTTTTGTCAGAGTCGGAAAGGGCGGGCACGTCTGGAAGTCATACCGGAGCGAGGACAGCTAATCAAGCAGCTTCCTCAAAAGTGGCTAGCTCGGAAGCCTAATAAGGGAGAGTCTGGGTCCACCAGAGGAAGAGTACTTCTAGGCTTTCTGTAGCACCCCAGACGGAGGGTACCACATCCCCCGCACTAGGACCCAGACCCGGTCATGAAATAGAAATTCCATGCCCGAATCCGAATCATAGCGAACGGGAGACCAACTCACACACTAGGCTAGGCGGATCTAACTCGACAAACTCAGAGCGCGGAAGCAATTTAAAACAATCATCAACAGATAGCGAAAGTAATTAAAACATGCAGAACAGGTGACGGGTTCAACTAGCATAGATACCTAATCCTGAATATCAATTCATAATCCAATATAGTAATCAGCATAAGTATCACCAATATCTAATAGCATGCAATTACAGGCTTACTAACCCCACACGCGTTTAAGTCTAAGCAGAACATAAACATAACCTTCAAGTGTGAAACATAAATACATAACATAAGTAAAGTATGCGACAAATGCATCCTAACACCAACTAGACTGACAAGTGTGACTCCGAAGACTCACTTCTGCCTAGCTCAAGCCAAAAGGAATCCTGCAAACTAAAAGATAAAATGAGGTATCAGTCAACTGACTGAGTGAGGGGGCTAACGCACACCCACAATATATATATAAAGAGCATAGCACAGAATAAAAGGATGGACTCATGAACCGGGGATAGGTGTTGCATGTTAGGAATAGTGCCCTAGAAAGCCGATTGTATATCCGCTTTGTGCTTTTACTTGTTGTAATCACAGACAATCTTTGAATGAAATAACGAATTGCGGCAACACTTCTTTATATGCTCTTGTTTGGTATGCGTTTACTTTAGCTGTGCATGTATGAGAACTCCCCTAATCTTGATGACTTTAGGACTCTACCATTTAGGTGAAATGGTTCATGAAACGAGCCCTATATCACATAAGTCATGATTAGTAAAATACTCCAAGCCGATGAGTCCTACAGACAGTGGGAGTGTCAACCTGACTCCTCTAAGGCTTGCTTGTGGGATCACGCCCTTAAGAAGGACCACCTTGTTTCATGGAGGTGCAAAGTGTATAGTTGATACGTGCGTGATACATGAGGGTGCTTACTTTAATAAGTAAGTTCATTGAGGTGCCCCGTGTGAGAACATTCCTAAATGGGAAAGGAAGTTTCTATTTCAGGAAATGGAAACTTCCAGATTAGGAAATATCTCACTAGTCATTGATGTGATTAATTGATCCTTAGACTTGAGGTTCCTTGTCACTTTATGAGTTAACTCTGCAGTCTTAGGTATAAGGTTTAAAGGGTGTCGCCTTAGATAACTGATTCAAGGCTTATGCTGGGGCTGCACAAGTGATTCGTGAAAGTGAATGAGAATCAAGAAAAGACCTACACTTGCATTTGCAAGGTGATCTCTTATTGTGTAAGTCATTCATATGCCATATGGAGTCCTTGGCCAAGGCAGTGGATCAAGACATCAAGAAAAGGGTTTCTTGGATTGAGATCAAATGGATATGAAATGCACTTAGCCTTAAGACCGGATTATTAGGGTTCTGATTATTCCCTTGCCCTAGATCTTGGTTGAGAGATAGTAAGTAGGAGGATTGTATCTCACATGAATCAATGACTTAAAGGTTCTGTCGAATCCGAACATTCCAATTCAGTTAGGGGTTAAACACCTGTTGCTAGACTATGGTCGTTTAATCTGTGGACCGATTAATTAATTAGTGAATTAATTAATTAGGGTCACTGCTAATTGAATTGAGAACCTAGAGGGACAACTTGGTTACATGAGTTGAGGCTTTAAAATGATTAAACGAGTTAATCGGGCCAAGAGGGTTCCACACGTGTGAAGCCACACGTGTGGGTCACGTGAGTGACACGTGTCCTTGTGACACGTGTCACACACGTGAATATATATATATATATATATATATATATATATATATATATATTATATATTAAATAATTAATTTGTTAATTATTTAATAGACTTTGGTTTAATTTTGAATTAAAAAGAAAGTCTAATTTTGGAGAAAAATAATATAGTTAATTAATTATGAATTAATTAATTAGATAAAATAAGTTATTTATTTTAAATAAATAAAGTATAAAATTATCCAAAAATAGTTTGGATATTTTAGCTCTCTTGAAAGTTGATTTGAATTAGAATTCAAAGTCAAAGTCAAAATTACTTGATGATCAAGTAATAGGACAGAGAGAGACCAAAATCCTAGCCCATTAAGGACTAGGAATTTCGGCACCCTCTCTCTATAAATAGGGGAGCTCGAGCTCCTCTAGGAGCTAATTGGCAATTCTTTTGGTTCATGTGTTGAACACCTTTCTTTCTCCAAGATTAATTAAAACCCTAGGTTAAGCCTAAACACTAACTAGAGAACTAGCATCCTTACTAGTTAGATTGTGATCAAGTTGGTGGACTATCTCTAGAGAGCTTCAAGTTAGAAGTTTGAAGATTCGAGCTTTACCAAGGAGAGGGGATCAAGCCGCGAGAAGAGCGTTCTTGGGTGGCTTGAAACGCTTCAAGAAAGAATAAAAGAAAAGTAAGTTTTCTATCTGTACGAATTTGGTTACACGATTGCGAGTCCAAGGTCCTTTTGTTGGGAAAATTTTTTAAATTCCGCTGCTTTCTGATTCGTGTTCTCCAACAAGTGGTATCAGAGCCACCTCGTTAATCGTGTTTCTGATTCGTCTCAATTCTTCTGAATTTGGTAGAAATTCTTAGGCTTAGAAGCGAATTAGGTATTCATGAGTTCTTTTAGAAAGTCTGAAATACGAACTGTAATTTTTCTTGAATTTCTGAAACTGTTTTCTTAAATTGTGTTTTTGGAAAACCGTTTTGATAGAAATTAATTGAATTCGTGTTTTTGAATTTTGGATTGTTTTGGTTTTTGAACTAAAAGTACGAAACACGAAATCGCGTTACGAAAACGTGAGCCTGGACGTGCTAAGGCGTAGTACGCCAGGCCCGCGCACCCGTCCGCCCAGCAGCCCCGCAACCGCGTGGGACTGCCCGCCGCTGCCGCCCGCCAGCACCTCCCGCAACCGCGCGGGAGCCTTTCCCTCGCCCGCCTGCCTCCCGCCTAGGCGCAGGTGCGCGCGCGCTCGCTCGCGATGCGTGCTCTCGGCCTGGGCTGGCGCGCGGGCGAATCCGGGCCCTTCGTTTCGCGATCTTGATTTTCGTGTTTAGTCCAATCCAATCCCGATTTAATTTTTCTGAAAAATTTTATTTATTAAATTTGAATTATTTTTGAAATAATTGTTTAAATTGGGATTTTAGAAATTTAAACGATTTAAACTTTGGAAAAATTACAAT
Organism: Lantana camara; assembly: GCA_037501455.1. Taxonomy (NCBI): domain Eukaryota; kingdom Viridiplantae; phylum Streptophyta; class Magnoliopsida; order Lamiales; family Verbenaceae; genus Lantana; species Lantana camara. Next base: position 48,244,317 of record CM074865.1, read on the forward strand.
CTTTATTTTCTGAAAATATTGAAAGAATAAAATTATTAATTTTCAGAAATTAATTGGAATTTTATTAGTTCATAGTTTTTCGGGTTTTATAGAAAAGGCTCTTGAACAAGAATTGCATCTAAGTCGTGTTTTAAGCTATTAGAGCTTAAAGCGAGAATTTTAATTTATTGGTTAAATTTAAATTCTTGCAAAAGCATGTTAGGTGATCATGGGTTTTAGATATATGTATGGTTTTAATTTATGCACATGGATGGTTTAAATTGGGGTTGGAGCCCTATAGTTGCGTTTTTCAATTGAGGTTGGAGCCTCACTTATGTGCGTACTGTTATGTGATTTATTATTTGACTTTCCATATTACTATTTTTGAGGCCGGGGTGTGCCCCGTGTAATTGTCTAAGGCCAATATGAAGATTGAGCCTTATTACTTTATATCTTTTTCTTTTTATTGTAATTTGAGAGTAAAGATAGGTGGTGAGGTTTTATTTTCATTTTGGAGACAATGCACCCATGGAGTAAGATGGACCACATTCAAGTAACAAGGAGGCCATAAGTGAAGACCCCTCAAAATGTAAGGGAGTGGAATCTCAATTGTTAAATGTAATAGAGATAGGGCTCGTATTTTGTTACCGCTTTCCCTTATGTGATTTGAACTGTTTATGTGGCATGTATGTTAGAACTTGTGATTGTGGAGTGGCTCCCACACATCACGCATAAGATAGGTAGAACCCATGATCATTACATATTAGTATCATGCTAGGACATGTTATCTGTTTATGTGCTTGTTTGAAATGCATTTAAGTGTACTTGCATTAATCAAGACTAATAAAATTGGATAACATATATGTTGGTGAGGTCGAACCGGACAACTCTTCGGTTGATTCGAAAATTCCCATTAAATATTAAGCTAATTTCGAACAAATAGGTGTTTAATTCGAGATGCAAATTTTGAATTAAATTCCTAGCATTCCATCAATAGGTTTTAAGTTTAGTAAGTGAAGCTAGTTATTGTCCGCGAGTCGTGGGATGGCTAGTGGAGCTTATTAGTTCTTACTTACCTAATTGATCATTTTAAATGACCAATATTTCATGGTCAATTTTAGCAAGGGCGATGTCCGCGAGTCGTGGGTCGTTCGAACTAAGTTTTGGTCATGATCTTATGATTGATGGGTCTAGCTTAACGCCTAAGTAAATATGGATGTCGCACGAGTCGTGGGTCCATATTGAAAGATAGGTGATGCAAAAAAACAATTACTAAGAGTTCTAAAGGTGTTAGACTTGGTAAGTTGTACCTACCTAGGGTTCTTACTTAGAATGTCCGCGAGTCGTGGGTTCGAGGTAAAATGCCTAGGATCTTAGTACCCACTGGGAAGCATGTTCCTCTTAGATCTTTGGGAATTATAGATCATTAAAAACAGTGGGAGCTACATTAGATTAAAGACCTTATCTTTTGTATATCGTTATAATTCAGCATGCTCACTAGTTCTCTGTTTTACCATTTAGGTCGTAGATTCTGTGATTCTCTACGTGTTTTGAAATGGCAACCAAAAACCCTCTTGTATCGATCCTCGAGTCAAACAAGTTGACTGGTCCCAACTATTCTGATTGGCTGAGGAATCTAAAAATCATTTTAGATTCTGAGAAGAGAACTTATGTTCTCTTCGAAGGGGAGCCCAGTCCCGAAGGGGAGGCTCCCACTCGGGCCGAGCGGGATGCGATTCAGAAGTCGAAGGATGATAATCTCCAAGCCCGTTGCCTTATGTTGGCTAACATGTCTCCGGACTTGCAAAGACAACATGAGGCCATGGAATTTGCTTGGGAGATTGACGACCACTTAGAGCAACTTTACCGCCCTCATGAACGTGTTACAAGGTATAACACTTCAAAGGAATTGTTCCACTTGAGAATGAGGGAAGGTTCAAGTGTCCATGAATATGGACTCAAGTTTCTTGCCCTTACTGAGAAACTTGCTTCCATGGACATGCCGCTGAAAGATGAGCTTTCAGTGGATTTGTTGCTAGCCTCGCTCCCACCATCATTCAATCCATTTGTCCTTAACTTCAACATGAATCATGCTGGTGCTACTGTAGCTGAGCTGATTAGTCAGCTTGTGACTGCTGAAAGCACGATCAAGAAGGACAATAAGGTTTTGATGGTGAATGCTCCATCTTCCTCTTCTGGGCCTTCTAAAGTTAAGGGCAAGAAAGCCCAAAAGAAGAAGAAGAAACCCCTTAGGCCCACTGGTGGCATTTCGAAGGGAAAGGCCCAAAAGAAGAGGCGTGATCAGAAAGAGGATGTTTGCTTCCATTGTGGCAAAGCGGGACATTGGAGGAGAAACTGCCCAGAGTACAAGGCTACTCTAAAGAAAGGTATCTTTCTCGTTGAAGTAAATCTTTCTATTAATTCTAGTTCTTGGGTAATTGATACCGGTTGTGGAACTCATATCTGTAATGATGTACAGATGCTAAGTGAAGTCCAACAACTCAAAGAAGGAGAATGTGTCTTGAAGATCGGCGATGGCTCAAACGTTGAAGCTCGAGCTTTAGGCACAATTAGATTAGATTTAGGTAGTTTTGAGTTAGTCTTAAATAAATTCCTTTATGTACCGAGCATTATTCGTAATATAATTTCAGTTCCAATATTAGATTGCGAAGGTTGGGAAACTTATATTAAGAATGGTAAATACTTTATCAAACGGAACAACTCTTCCGTTCACATCGGTACTGTAAGTAATGGACTTTATCTAACTCAAAATATCAATGTTATGAATATACAACGAGAAACAAAGCGTAAGAGAGATGACAAAGTTTCAGCTCCCTTATGGCACGCTAGATTAGGACACATTTCCAAGAACAGAATTAGCAAGATAAACACTTTAGGATCATTCTCTGAAAATGATCTCAAAGAGTTAACTTCTTGCGAATCCTGTCTCAAGGGAAAAATGTCCAAAGTTCCTTTTAAAGGAACTGTGGAACGTGCCACTAAGGTATTGGATTTGATCCATACTGATGTTTGTGGACCGCTTAGTGTAAGCACTAGAAACAATCATCAGTATTTCATAACCTTTACCAATGACTTTAGTCGATATGGTTATGTATACTTAATGAAGTATAAATCTGAAGCTTTTGAGAAATTCTTAGAATTTCAAAAGGAGTTTGAGAACCAAACTGGTCACAAGATCAAAGCACTTCGATCGAAGAGGCGAGTATCTTAGTGAAGAATTCCTTAATCATCTCAAAGATAATGGGATTATCTCTCAGTGGACTCCTCCGGGAACTCCTCAGCTTAATGGAGTTTCTGAGAGAAGGAATCGAACCTTACTTGATATGGTTCGTTCCATGATGAGTTTCACTGACTTACCACCTTCTTTCTGGGGTTATGCCCCAGAAAGTGCAGCAAAGATTTTGAATCTAGTTCCCTCTAAGTCAGTCCCTAAAACGCCCTATGAAATGTGGCATGGTAAAATCCCTAGCTATTCTTACTTAAGAATTTGGGGTTGTCCTGCTTACGTGAAGAGGACAGTGGGAGATAAGTTAGAATCTCGTTCTAACTTATGCTACTTTGTAGGTTATCCTAAGGAATCCATAGGATACTACTTCTATGATTAATCTGAGCAAAAGGTGTTTGTTTCCAGAAATGCCACTTTTCTTGAGGAACCGTTCCTTAAAGAAAAGAAAGGCAAGATCATAGAATTGGAAGAAGTACAAAGGAACCCCACACCACCCACTGAAGAAACGTCCCCTTCTGATCGACTACAACCAATCAAGAATTTCGATACACACGTAAATACTCCTCTGAGGCGTTCTGAACGCACTCCTAGACAGCCGGAAAGATGGTATGGATTCTTCTATGAAATCTCTCAAAAGGATAATGATCCTTTAACATATGAGGAGGCACTTTCAGATTCTGACTCTGAACAGTGGATAGAGGCCATGAAATCCGAAATAGATTCCATGAACTCCAACCAAGTTTGGACCTTGGTAGATTTGCCTGATGGGGTCAAACCCATAGGTTGCAAATAGATCTTTAAGAGAATGCTTGGAGTTAATGGAAGCATTGCAGCCTACAAAGCAAGACTGGTTGCAGAAGGATTCACTCAAAGACCCGGCGTGGACTTTGACGAAACCTTCTCACCAGTTGCAATGCAAAAGTCTATTCGGATCATGCTTGCCATTGCTGCATATTATGACTACGAGATATGGCAAATGGATGTGAAAACTGCATTTCTCAATGGTGACATTGATAAAGACATTTATATGGAACAACCGATAGGTTTCACATTCAGTGGGAGTGAGCAAAAGGTTTGCAAACTCCAAAGATCAATCTATGGATTGAAACAGGCGTCTAGAAATTGGAACATTCGATTTGATGAATCAGTCAAAGCGTTTGGATTCATTCAAATTTTGAATGAGTCTTGTGTGTATAGAAAGGAATTGGAGACCTCAGTGCAATTCTTAGTACTTTATGTTGATGACATCCTTCTTATTGGGAATTCGAAGGATGACATGAAAGTAACTAAGTTATGGTTATCGAACCAATTCGAGATGAAAGATCTTGGTGATGCGTCCTATATCCTTGGAATTAAGATCTATAGAGATATATCTAGAAGGTTAATAGGACTATCACAGTCGATGTACATTGACAAAGTATTGAAAAGATTCAATATGGAGTCAGCAAAGGTTAAGAACCTTCCTATGAGTGTAGGAACATGTCTTTCAAAGAAGATGTGTCCTAAGACTAACCTTGAGAATGAGAGAATGACTCATACACCTTATGCGTCAGCAATAGGTAGCATAATGTATGCAATGTTATGTACTCGACCGGATGTGGCTTATGCACTTAGTGTGACAAGTCGTTTCCAATCTGACCCTGGAGATGGTCACTGGGCTACCGTGAAGAATATTCTTAAGTACTTGAAAAGTACTAAAGATTTATTCTTAGTTTACGGAGGTCAGAAAGATCTTACTGTCGAAGGATACTGCGATGCGAGCTTTGCATCAGACTTAGATGATTTTAAGTCAATGTCAGGATACATTTTCTGCCTAAACGGCGGAGCAGTGAGTTGGAAGAGTTCCAAGCAAACAACCACTGCAGATTCGACCACTGAGGCCGAATACTTAGCTGCAAATGATGCAGCTAAGGAAGGTGTTTGGATTAGAAACTTCATTCAAGAGTTGAATGTTGTTCCTAGCATGAAAGACCCCATTACTGTGTTTTGTGACAACACTGGGGCGGTTGCTCAAGCAAGAGAACCAAGATCTCACCAACGGACCAAGCACATTATGAGGAAGTATCACCTAATCCGTGATATTATCAAAAGAGGAGATGTGCAAATCGAGAGGGTCACATCAGCAGAGAACGTGGCAGATCCACTTACTAAACCCCTTAGTCGAAAAGCTTTCCAAGGTCATCTTCAGAAGATGGGACTTAGAGTAGCTTTAGAATGGCTTTGACGGGCAAGTGGGAGATTGTTAGGAATAGTGCCCTAGAAAGCCGATTGTATATCCGCTTTGTGCTTTTCCTTATTGTAATCACAGATAATCTTTGAATGAAATAACGAATTGAGGCAACACTTCTTTATATGCTCTTGTTTGGTATGCGTTTACTTTAGCTGTGCATGTATGAGAACTCCCCTAATCCTGATGACTTTAGGACTCTACCATTTAGGTGAAATGGTTCATGAAACGAGCCCTATATCACATAAGTCATGATTAGTAAAATACTCCAAGCCGATGAGTCCTACAGACAGTGGGAGTGTCAACCTGACTCCTCTAAGGCTTGCTTGTGGGATCACGCCCTTAAGAAGGACCACCTTGTTTCATGGAGGTGCAAAGTGTATAGTTGATACGTGCGTGATACATGAGGGTGCTTACTTTAATAAGTAAGTTCACTGAGGTGGCCCGTGTTAGAACATTCCTAAATGGGAAAGGAAGTTTCTATTTCAGGAAATGGAAACTTCCAGATTAGGAAATATCTCACGAGTTATTGATGTGATTAATTCATCCTTAGACTTGAGGTTCCTTGTCACTTTATGAGTTAACTCTGTAGTCTTAGGTATAAGCTTTAACGGGTGCCGCCTTAGACAACTGATTCAAGGCTTATGCTGGGGCTGCACAAGTGATTCGTGAAAGTGAATGAGAATCAAGAAAGGACCTACACTTGCATTTGCAAGGTGATCTCTTATTGTGTAAGTCATTCATATACCATATGGAGTCCTTGGCCAAGGCAGTGGATCAAGACATCAAGAAAAGGGTTTCTTGGATTGAGATCAAATGGATATGAAATGCACTTAGCTTTAAGACCGGATTATTAGGGTTCTGATTATTCCCTTGCCCTAGATCTTGGTTGAGAGATAGTAAGTAGGAGGATTGTATCTCACATGAATCAATGACTTAAAGGTTCTGTCAAATCCGAACATTCCAATTCAGCTAGGGGTTAAACACCAGTTGCTAGACTATGGTCGTTTAATCTGTGGACTGATTAATTAATTAGTGAATTAATTAATTAGGGTCACTGCTAATTGAATTGAGAACCTAGAGGGACAACTTGGTTACATGAGTTGAGGCTTTAAAATGATTAAACGAGTTAATCGGGCCAAGAGGGTTCCACACGTGTGAAGCCACACGTGTGGGTTACGTGACACGTGTCACACACGTGAATAATTAATTTGTTAATTATTTAATAGACTTTGGTTTAAGTTTGAATTAAAAAGAAAGTCTAATTTTGGAGAAAATAATCTAGTTAATTAATTACGAATTAATTAATTAGATAAAATAAGTTATTTATTTAAAATAAATAAAGTATAAAAAAGTATCCAAAAATAGTTTGGATATTTTAGCTCTCTTGAAACTTGATTTGAATTAGAATTCAAAGTCAAAGTTGGAAATTACTTGAAGATCAAGTAATAGGAGAGAGGAACCAAAACCCTTGCCTATGAGGACAAGGATTTCGGCCGCCCCTCCCCTTTCCTATATATAGGGGAGCTCATGCTCCCCTTTAGAGCTAATTGGCAATTCTTTTGGTTCATGTGTTGAACACCTTCCTTTCTCCAAGATTAAACAAAACCCTAGGTTAAGCCAAAACACTAACTAGAGAACTAACATCCTTACTAGTTAGATTGTGATCAAGTTGGTGGACTATCTCTAGAGAGCTTCAAGTTAGAAGTTTGAAGATTCGAGCTTTACCAAGGAGAGGGGATCAAGCCGCGAGAAGAGCGTTCTTGGGTGGCTTGAAACGCTTCAAGAAAGATTAAAAGAAAAGTAAGTTTTCTATCTGTACGAATTTGGTTGCACGATTGCGAGTCCAAGGTTCTTTTGTTGGGAAAATTTTTTAAATTTCGCTGCTTTCTGATTCATGTTTTCCAACATTGCATACCAAAATATTTTGAAATAATCCAAATAGATATATATATAAGTTTAGAAACCATTTTCCAGAAAGGCTCTATCCCGATTCATAATTCCATAACAGAATAGAACACATGCTCGGCGAGTACGAGCTTCCAACCTTTACTCCTCAGAACATAAATCAAAATCAATCCATCCTCTACTCCAATGATGGAGGAGATGTACCGTCCCCAAACCATCGAGAATAAACCGTCTAAAATAGACTCGACCTCAAGGGGTAGCGAACCCACAAGAGTCATCCCCGGCCTTAGCCGAAGGCTCATGATATCACGCCTCCCCTATCTCCCTGAGTCGCGCAATGATATCTCAAATGGAACTACGAACATGGTTGTGTTGGAAAACAGAATCAGAAAGCAGCGGAATTTAAAAAATTTTCCCAACAAAAGGACCTTGAACTCGTAATCGTGTAACCAAATTCGTAAAGATAGAAAACTTACTTTTCTTTTATTCTTTCTTGAAGCGTTTCAAGCCACCCAAGAACGCTCTTCTCGCGGCTTGATCCCCTCTCCTTGGTAAAGCTCGAATCTTCAAACTTCTAACTTGAAGTCTCTAGAGAAAGTCCACCAACTTGATCACAATCTAACTAGTAAGGATGCTAGTTCTCTAGTTAGTGTTTAGGCTTAACCTAGGGTTTAATTTAATCTTGGAGAAAGAAAGGTGTTCAACACATGAACCAAGAATTGTCTATTAGCTCTAAAGGGGAGCATGAGCTCCCCTATATATTGGAAGGGAGGGGCGGCCGAAACTAGTCCCTTTTGGACTAGGATTTGGTTCCTCTCTCTCCTTATTACTTGATCATCAAGTATTTTCCAACTTTGACTTTGAATTCTATTTCTAGTCAACTTTTAAGAGAGCTCAAAAATATCCAAACTATTTTTTGGATAATTTTATACTTTATTTATTATAAAATAAATAACTTATTTTTATCTAATTAATTAATTCGTAATTAATTAACTAGATTATTTTCTCCAAAATTAGACTTTCTTTTTAATTCAAAATTAAACCAAAGTCTATTAAATAATTAACTAATTAATTATTTAATATATATATATAATATATATACACACACGTGTGTGACACGTGTCACAGTGACACGTGTCACTCACGCGAGCCACACGTGTGAATTCACACGTGTGGAACCCTCTTGGCCCGATTAACTCGTTTAATCATTTTCAAGCCTCAACTCATGTAACCAAGTTGTTGTGTGTGACCCTCTAGGTTCTCAATTCAATTAGCAGTGACCCTAATTAATTAATTCACTAATTAATTAATCAGTCCACAGATTAAACGACCATAGTCTAGCAACAGGTGTTTAACCCCTAGCTGAATTGGACTGTTCGGATTCGACAGAACCTTTAAGTCATTGATTCATGTGAGATACAATCCTCCTACTTACTATCTCTCAACCAAGATCTAGGGCAAGGGAATAATCAGAACCCTAATAATCCGGTCTTAAAGCTAAGTGCATTTCATATCCATTTGATCTCAATCCAAGAAACACTTTTCTTGATGTCTTGATCTACTGCCTTGGCCAAGGACTCCATATGGCATATGAATGACTTACACAATAAGAGATCACCTTGCAAATGCAAGTGTAGGTCCTTTCTTGATTCTCATTCACTTTCATGAATCACTTGTGCAGCCCCAGCATAAGCCTTGAATCAGTTGTCTAAGGCGACACCCTTTAAAGCTTATACCTAAGACTACAGAGTTAACTCATAAAGTGACAAGGAACCTCAAGTCTAAGGATCAATTAATCACATCAATGACTCGTGAGATATTTCCTAATCTGGAAGTTTCCATTTCCTGAAATAGAAACTTCCTTTCCCAATTAGGAATGTTCTCACACGGGGCACCTCAGTGAACTTACTTATTAAAGTAAGCACCCTCATGTATCACGCACGTATCAACTATACACTTTGCACCTCCATGAAACAAGGTGGTCCTTCTTAAGGGCGTGATCCCACAAGCAAGCCTTAGAGGAGTCAGGTTGACACTCCCACTGTCTGTAGGACTCATCGGCTTGGAGTATTTTACTAATCATGACTCATGTGATATAGGGCTCGTTTCATGAACCATTTCACCTAAATGGTAGAGTCCTAAAGTCATCAGGATTAGGGGAGTTCTCATACATGCACAGCTAAAGTAAACGCATACCAAACAAGAGCATATAAAGAAGTGTTGCCTCAATTCGTTATTTTATTCAAAGATTGTCTGTGATTACAATAAGGAAAAGTACAAAGCGGATATACAATCGGCTTTCTAGGGCACTATTCCTAACAATCTCCCACTTGCCCGTCAAAGCCATTCTAAAGCTACTCTAAGTCCCATCTTCTGAAGATGACCTTGGAAAGCTTCTCGACTAAGGGGTTTAGTAAGTGGATCTGCCACGTTCTCTGCTGATGTGACCCTCTCAATTTGCACATCTCCTCTTTTGATAATATCACGGATTAGGTGATACTTCCTCATAATGTGCTTGGTCCGTTGGTGAGATCTTGGTTCTCTTGCTTGAGCAACCGCCCCAGTGTTGTCACAAAACACAGTAATGGGGTCTTTCATGCTAGGAACAACATTCAACTCTTGAATGAAGTTTCTAATCCAAACACCTTCCTTAGCTGCATCATTTGCAGCTAAGTATTCGGCCTCAGTGGTCGAATCTGCAGTGGTTGTTTGCTTGGAACTCTTCCAACTCACTGCTCCGCCGTTTAGGCAGAAAATGTATCCTGACATTGACTTAAAATCATCTAAGTCAGATGCAAAGCTTGCATCGCAGTATCCTTCGACAGTAAGATCTTTCTGACCTCCGTAAACTAAGAATAAATCTTTAGTACTCTTCAAGTACTTAAGAATATTCTTCACGGCAGCCCAGTGACCATCTCCAGGGTCAGATTGGAAACGACTTGTTACACTAAGTGCATAAGCCACATCCGGTCGAGTACATAACATTGCATACATTATGCTACCTATTGCTGATGCATAAGGTGTATGAGTCATTCTTTCCTTCTCAAGGTTAGTCTTAGGACACATCTTCTTTGAAAGACATGTTCCTACACTCATAGGAAGGTTCTTAACCTTTGTTGACTCCATATTGAATCTCTTCAATACTTTGTCAATGTACATCGACTGTGATAGTCCTATTAACCTTCTAGATCTATCTCTATAGATTTTAATTCCAAGGATATAGGACGCATCACCAAGATCTTTCATCTCGAATTGGTTCGATAACCATAACTTAGTCACTTTCATGTCATCTTTCGAATTCCCAATAAGAAGGATGTCATCAACATAAAGTACTAAGAATTGCACTGAGGTCTCCAATTCCTTTCTATACACACATGACTCATTCGAAATTTGCATGAAGCCAAACGCTTTGACTGATTCATCAAATCGAATGTTCCAATTCCTAGAAGCCTGTTTCAATCCATAGATTGATCTTTGGAGTTTGCAAACCTTTTGCTCACTCCCACTGAATGTGAAACCTATGGGTTGTTCCATATAAATGTCTTTGTCAATGTCACCATTGAGAAAGGCAGTTTTCACATCCATTTGCCATATCTCATAGTCATAATATGCAGCAATGGCAAGCATGATCCGAATAGACTTTTGCATTGCAACTGGTGAAAAGGTTTCATCAAAATCCACGCCGGGTCTCTGAGTGAATCCTTTTGCAACCAGTCTTGCTTTGTAGGCTGCAATGCTTCCATCAACTCCAAGCTTTCTCTTAAAGATCCATTTGCAACCTATGGGTTTGACCCCATCAGGCAAATCTACCAAGGTCCAAACTTGGTTGGAGTTCATGGAGTCCATTTCGGATTTCATGGCTTCTATCCACTGTTCAGAGTCAGAATCTGAAAGTGCCTCCTCATATGTCGAAGGATCATTATCCTTTTGAGAGATTTCATGGAAGAATCCATACCATCTCTCCGGCTGTCTAGGAGTGCGTTCAGAACGCCTTAGAGAAGGATTTACATGTGTATCGAAATTCGTGATTGGTTGTAGTTGATCAGGGTGGGACGTTTCTTCAGTGGGTGGTATGGGGTCACTTTGTACTTCTTCTAATTCTATGATCTTGCCTTTCTTTTCTTTAAGGAACGGTTCCTCAAGAAAAGTGGCATTTCTGGAAACAAACACCTTTTGTTTAGATTGATCATAGAAGTAGTATCCTATGGATTCCTTAGGATAACCTACAAAGTAGCATAAGTTAGAACGAGATTCTAACTTATCTCCCACTGTCCTCTTCACGTAAGCAGGACAACCCCAAATTCTTAAGTAAGAATAACTAGGGATTTTACCATGCCACATTTCATAGGGCGTTTTAGGGACTGACTTAGAGGGAACTAGATTCAAAATCTTTGCTGCACTTTCTAGGGCATAACCCCAGAAAGAAGGTGGTAAGTCAGTAAAACTCATCATGGAACGAACCATATCAAGTAGGGTTCGATTCCTTCTCTCAGAAACTCCATTGAGTTGAGGAGTTCCCGGAGGAGTCCACTGAGAGATAATCCCATTATCTTTGAGATGATTAAGGAATTCTTCACTAAGATACTCGCCTCCTCGATCAGATCGAAGTGTTTTGATCTTGTGACCAGTTTGGTTCTCAACCTCCTTTTGAAATTCTAAGAATTTCTCAAAAGCTTCAGATTTATACTTCATTAAGTATACATAACCATACCGACTAAAGTCATCAGTAAAGGTTATGAAATACTGATGATTGCTTCTAGTGCTTACACTAAGCGGTCCACAAACATCAGTATGGATCAAATCCAGAACCTTAGTGGCACGTTCCACAGTTCCTTTAAAAGGAACTTTGGACATCTTTCCTTTGAGACAGGATTCGCAAGAAGTTAACTCTTTGAGATCATTTTCAGAGAATGATCCTAAAGTGTTTATCTTGCTAATTCTGTTCTTGGAAATGTGTCCTAATCTAGCGTGCCATAAGGGAGCTGAAACTTTGTCATCTCTCTTACGCTTTGTTTCTCGTTGTATATTCATAATATTGATATTTTGAGTTAGGTAAAGTCCATTACTTAGAGTACCGATGTGAACGGAAGAGTTGTTCCGTTTGATAAAATATTTACCATTCTTAATATAAGTTTCATAACCTTCACAATCTAATATTGGAACTGAAATTATATTACGAATAATGTTCGGTACATAAAGGACTTTGTTTAATACTAACTCAAAACTACCTAAATCTAATCTAATTGTGCCTAAAGCTCGAGCTTCAACGTTTGAGCCATCTCCGATCTTCAAGACACATTCTCCTTCTTTGAGTTGTTGGACTTCACTTAGCATCTGTACATCATTACAGATATGAGTCCCACAACCGGTATCAAGTACCCAAGAACTAGAATTAATAGAAAGATTTACTTCAACGAGAAAGATACCTTTCTTTAGAGTAGCCTTGTAATCTTGGCAGTTTCTCCTCCAATGTCCCGCTTTGCCACAATGGAAGCAAACATCCTCTTTCTGATCACGCTTCTTCTTTTGGGCCTTCCCCTTCGAAATGCCACCAGTGGGCCTAAGGGGTTTCTTCTTCTTCTTTTGGGCTTTCTTGCCCTTACCTTTAGAAGGCCCAGAAGAGGAAGATGGAGCATTCACCATCAAAACCTTATTGTCCTTCTTGATCGTGCTTTCAGCAGTCACAAGCTGACTAATCAGCTCAGCTACAGTAGCACCAGCATGATTCATGTTGAAGTTAAGGACAAATGGGTTAAATGATGGTGGGAGCGAAGCTAGCAACAAATCCACTGAAAGCTCATCTTTCAGCGGCATGTCCATGGAAGCAAGTTTCTCAGTAAGGGCAAGAAACTTGAGTCCATATTCATGGACACTAGAACCTTCCCTCATTCTCAAGTGGAATAATTCCTTTGAAGTGTTATACCTTGTAACACGATCATGAGGGCGGTAAAGTTGCTCTAAGTGGTCGTAAATCTCCCAAGCAAATTCCATGGCCTCATGTTGTCTTTGCAAGTCCGGAGACATGTTAGCCAACATAAGGCAACGGGCTTGGAGATTATCATCCTTCCACTTCTGAATCGCATCCCGCTCGGCCCGAGTGGGAGCCTCCCCTTCAGGAGTAGGCTCCCCTTCGAAGAGAACATAAGTTCTCTTCTCAGAATCTAAAATGATTTTTAGATTCCTCAGCCAATCAGAATAGTTGGGACCAGTCAACTTGTTTGACTCGAGGATCGATACAAGAGGGTTTTTGGTTGCCATTTCAAAACACGTAGAGAATCACAGAATCTACGACCTAAATGGTAAAACAGAGAACTAGTGAGCATGCTGAATTATAACGATATACAAAAGATAAGGTCTTTAATCTATTGTAGCTCCCACTGTTTTTCAAAGATCTAGAATTCCTAAAGATCTAAGAGGAACACGTTTCCCAATGGGTACTGAGATCCTAGGCATTTTACCTCGAACCCACGACTCGCGGACATTCTAAGTAAGAACCCTAGGTAGGTACAACTTACCAATTCTAACACCTTTAGAACTCTTAGTAATTGTTTTTTGCATCACCTATCTTTCAATATGGACCCACGACTCGTGCGACATCCATATTTACTTAGGCGTTAAGCTAGACCCATCAATCATAAGATCATGACCAAAACTTAGTTTGAACGACCCACGACTCGCGGACATCGCCCTTGCTAAAATTGACCACGAAATATCGATCATTTAAAATGATTAATTAGGCAACTAAGAACTAATAAGCTCCACTAGCTATCCCACGACTCGCGGACAATAACTAGCTTTACTTACTAAACTTAAAACCTATTGATGGAATGCTAGGAATTTATTTCAAAATTTGCATCTCGAATTAAACACCTATTTGTTCGAAATTAGCTTAATATTTAATGGGAATTTTCGAATCAACCGGAGAGTTGTCCGGTTCGACCTCACCAACATATATGTTATCCAATTTTATTAGTCTTGATTAATGCAAGTACACTTAAATGCATTTCAAACAAGCACATAAACAGATAACATGTCCTAGCATGATACTAACATGTAATGATCATGGGTTCTACCTATCTTATGCGTGATATGTGGGAGCCACTCCACAATCACAAGTTCTAACATACATGCCACATAAACAGTTCAAATCACATAAGGGAAAGCGGTAACAAAATACGAGCCCTATCTCTATTACATTTAACAATTGAGATTCCCCTCCCTAACATTTTGAGGGGCCTTCACTTATGGCCTCCTTGTTACTTGAATGTGGTCCATCTTACTCCATGGGTGCATTGTCTCCAAAATGAAAATAAAACCTCACCACCTATCTCTACTCTCAAATTACAATAAAAAGAAAAAGACATAAAGTAATAAGGCTCAATCTTCATATTGGCCTTAGACAATTACACGGGGCATACCCCGGCCTCAAAAACAGTAATATGGAAAGCCACATAATAAATCACATAACAGTACGCACATAAGTGAGGCTCCAACCTCAATTGAAAAACGCAACTATAGGGCTCCAACCCCAATTTAAACCATCCAAGTGCATAAATTAAAACCATACATAGATCTAAACCCATGATCACCTAACATGCTTTTGCGAGAATTTAAATTTAGCCAATAAATTAAAATTCTCGTTTCAAGTCCTAATGACTCAAAACACGACTTAGATGCAATTCTTGTTCAAGAGCCTTTTCAATAAAACCCGAAAAACATTAAACTAATAAAATTCCAATTAATTTCCAAAATTAATAATTTTATTCTTTCATTATTTTCAGAAAATAATATTCATAATTTTCCCAAAAATCAAATCGCTTTAATTTTTCAAAAATCCCAATTTAATCAAAATTTTAAAATAATTTTATTTTATCAAAACTGATTTTAAAAGGATAAAATTAAAATAAAATTAAATCGGGATTTTATGGACCGAAAAGCACGAAACACGAAAACACGAAAACGAGCCCGGAAAAAGGGCCCAGCCGTGCGAGGCACCGCCGCGCAGCCGCGCGCGCAGACGCGCGCCAGCCGCGCGCACAGCGGGCGGGATGAGCCGCTCGCGTGCGCACGCTGGGCGTGCATCATGCGCGCGCCTGCGCGCAGCAGCGCCCGGCACAGCCTGGGCAGGCGTCCCGCGCGGTTGCGGGACGGACTGGGCGGGCGCGCCTAGGCGCGCCCGGGACGGCTCCCGCGCTGTTGCGGGAGGTGCTGGGCGGCGGCGACGGGCCTGGGCGTGCGACGTGCTAGCACGCCTAGGCTCGTTGCTTTTCGTGTTCGTTTCGTATTTCTGGGTTTCTCGAAAAAACAGTTCAATCCAAAATTTAAAAAATTCGATTTAAACAATTTTCAAAAACACGATTTGAGAAAACAGTTTTAGAAATTCAGGAAAAATTACAGTTTCGTAATTCAGGCTTTCTAAAAGAACTCATGAATACCTAATTCGCATCTAAGCCTAAGAATTTCTACCAAATTCAGAAATAATTGAGACGAATCAGAAACACGATTAACGAGGTGGCTCTGATACCACTTGTTGGAAAACAGAATCAGAAAGCAGCGGAATTTAAAAAATTTTCCCAACAAAAGGACCTTGAACTCGTAATCGTGTAACCAAATTCGTAAAGATAGAAAACTTACTTTTCTTTTATTCTTTCTTGAAGCGTTTCAAGCCACCCAAGAACGCTCTTCTCGCGGCTTGATCCCCTCTCCTTGGTAAAGCTCGAATCTTCAAACTTCTAACTTGAAGTCTCTAGAGAAAGTCCACCAACTTGATCACAATCTAGCTAGTAAGGGTGCTAGTTCTCTAGTTAGTGTTTAGGCTTAACCTAGGGTTTAATTTAATCTTGGAGAAAGAAAGGTGTTCAACACATGAACCAAGAATTGTCTATTAGCTCTAAAGGGGAGCATGAGCTCCCCTATATATTGGAAGGGAGGGGCGGCCGAAACTAGTCCCTTTTGGACTAGGATTTGGTTCCTCTCTCTCCTTATTACTTGATCATCAAGTATTTTCCAACTTTGACTTTGAATTCTATTTCTAGTCAACTTTTAAGAGAGCTCAAAAATATCCAAACTATTTTTTGGATAATTTTATACTTTATTTATTATAAAATAAATAACTTATTTTTATCTAATTAATTAATTCGTAATTAATTAACTAGATTATTTTCTCCAAAATTAGACTTTCTTTTTAATTCAAAATTAAACCAAAGTCTATTAAATAATTAACTAATTAATTATTTAATATATATATATAATATATATACACACACGTGTGTGACACGTGTCACAGTGACACGTGTCACTCACGCGAGCCACACGTGTGAATTCACACGTGTGGAACCCTCTTGGCCCGATTAACTCGTTTAATCATTTTCAAGCCTCAACTCATGTAACCAAGTTGTTGTGTGTGACCCTCTAGGTTCTCAATTCAATTAGCAGTGACCCTAATTAATTAATTCACTAATTAATTAATCAGTCCACAGATTAAACGACCATAGTCTAGCAACAGGTGTTTAACCCCTAGCTGAATTGGAATGTTCGGATTCGACAGAACCTTCAAGTCATTGATTCATGTGAGATACAATCCTCCTACTTACTATCTCTCAACCAAGATCTAGGGCAAGGGAATAATCAGAACCCTAATAATCCGGTCTTAAAGCTAAGTGCATTTCATATCCATTTGATCTCAATCCAAGAAACACTTTTCTTGATGTCTTGATCTACTGCCTTGGCCAAGGACTCCATATGGCATATGAATGACTTACACAATAAGAGATCACCTTGCAAATGCAAGTGTAGGTCCTTTCTTGATTCTCATTCACTTTCATGAATCACTTGTGCAGCCCCAGCATAAGCCTTGAATCAGTTGTCTAAGGCGACACCCTTTAAAGCTTATACCTAAGACTACAGAGTTAACTCATAAAGTGACAAGGAACCTCAAGTCTAAGGATCAATTAATCACATCAATGACTCGTGAGATATTTCCTAATCTGGAAGTTTCCATTTCCTGAAATAGAAACTTCCTTTCCCATTTAGGAATGTTCTCACACGGGGCACCTCAGTGAACTTACTTATTAAAGTAAGCACCCTCATGTATCACGCACGTATCAACTATACACTTTGCACCTCCATGAAACAAGGTGGTCCTTCTTAAGGGCGTGATCCCACAAGCAAGCCTTAGAGGAGTCAGGTTGACACTCCCACTGTCTGTAGGACTCATCGGCTTGGAGTATTTTGCTAATCATGACTCATGTGATATAGGGCTCGTTTCATGAACCATTTCACCTCAATGGTAGAGTCCTAAAGTCATCAGGATTAGGGGAGTTCTCATACATGCACAGCTAAAGTAAACGCATACCAAACAAGAGCATATAAAGAAGTGTTGCCTCAATTCGTTATTTTATTCAAAGATTGTCTGTGATTACAATAAGGAAAAGTACAAAGCGGATATACAATCGGCTTTCTAGGGCACTATTCCTAACAGGTTGGAATGTTAGGAATAGAGCCCTAGAAACCCGATTGTATATCCGCTTTGTGCTTTTCCTTATTGTAATCACAGACAATCTTTGAATGAAATAACGAATTGAGGCAACACTTCTTTATATGCTCTTGTTTGGTATGCGTTTACTTTAGCTGTGCATGTATGAGAACTCCCCTAATCCTGATGACTTGAAGACTCTGCCATTTAGGTGAAATGCTTCATGAAACGAGCCCTATATCACATAAGTCATGATTAGCAAAATACTCCAAGCCGATGAGTCCTACAGACAGTGGGAGTGTCAACCTGACTCCTCTAAGGCTTGCTTGTGGGATCACGCCCTTAAGAAGGACCACCTTGTTTCATGGAGGTGCAAAGTGTATAGTTGATACGTGCGTGATACATGAGGGTGCTTACTTTAATAAGTAAGTTCACTGAGGTGGCCCGTGTGAGAACATTCCTAAATGGGAAAGGAAGTTTCTATTTCAGGAAATGGAAACTTCCAGATTAGGAAATATCTCACGAGTTATTGATGTGATTAATTCATCCTTAGACTTGAGGTTCCTTGTCACTTTATGAGTTAACTCTGTAGTCTTAGGTATAAGCTTTAAAGGGTGTCGCCTTAGACAACTGATTCAAGGCTTATGCTGGGGCTGCACAAGTGATTCGTGAAAGTGAATGGGAATCAAGAAAGGACCTACACTTGCATTTGCAAGGTGATCTCTTATTGTGTAAGTCATTCATATGCCATATGGAGTCCTTGGCCAAGGCAGTGGATCAAGACATCAAGAAAAGGGTTTCTTGGATTGAGATCAAATGGATATGAAATGCACTTAGCTTTAAGACCGGATTATTAGGGTTCTGATTATTCCCTTGCCCTAGATCTTGGTTGAGAGATAGTAAGTAGGAGGATTGTATCTCACATGAATCAATGACTTAAAGGTTCTGTCAAATCCGAACATTCCAATTCAGCTAGGGGTTAAACACCAGTTGCTAGACTATGGTCGTTTAATCTGTGGACTGATTAATTAATTAGTGAATTAATTAATTAGGGTCACTGCTAATTGAATTGAGAACCTAGAGGGATAACTTGGTTACATGAGTTGAGGCTTTAAAATGATTAAACGAGTTAATCGGGCCAAGAGGGTTCCACACATGTGAAGCCACACGTGTGGGTCACGTGAGTGACACGTGTCCTTGTAACACGTGTCACACACGTGAATAGATATATATATATATATATATATATATATATATATATATATATTATATTAAATAATTAATTTGTTAATTATTTAATAGACTTTGGTTTAATTTTGAATTAAAAAGAAAGTCTAATTTTGGAGAAAAATAATCTAGTTAATTAATTATGAATTAATTAATTAGATAAAATAAGTTATTTATTTTAAATAAATAAAGTATAAAATTATCCAAAAATAGTTTGGATATTTTAGCTCTCTTGAAAGTTGATTTGAATTAGAATTCAAAGTCAAAGTCAAAATTACTTGATGATCAAGTAATAGGAGAGAGAGAGAGACCAAAATCCTGGCCCATTAAGGACTAGGAATTTCGGCACCCTCTCTCTATAAATAGGGGAGCTCGAGCTCCTCTAGGAGCTAATTGGCAATTCTTTTGGTTCATGTGTTGAACACCTTCCTTTCTCCAAGATTAATTAAAACCCTAGGTTAAGCCTAAACACTAACTAGAGAACTAGCATCCTTACTAGTTAGATTGTGATCAAGTTGGTGGACTATCTCTAGAGAGCTTCAAGTTAGAAGTTTGAAGATTCGAGCTTTACCAAGGAGAGGGGATCAAGCCGCGAGAAGAGCGTTCTTGGGTGGCTTGAAATGCTTCAAGAAAGAATAAAAGAAAAGTAAGTTTTCTATCTCTACGAATTTGGTTACACGATTGCGAGTCCAAGGTCCTTTTGTTGGGAAAATTTTTTAAATTCCGCTGCTTTCTGATTCGTGTTTTCCAACATTGCATACCAAAATATTTTGAAATAACCCAAATATATAGATATAAGTTTAGAAACCATTTTCCAGAAAGGCTCTATCCCGATTCATAATTTCATAACAGAATAGAACACATGCTCGTCGAGTACGAGCTTCCAACCTTTACTCCTCAGAACATAAATCAAAATCAATCCATCCTCTACTCCAATGATGGAGGAGATGTAACGTCCCCAAACCATCGAGAATAAACCGTCTAAAATAGACTCGACCTCAAGGGGTAGCGAACCCACAAGAGTCATCCCCGACCTTAGCCGAAGGCTCAAGATATCACGCCTCCCCTATCTCCCTGAGTCGCGCAATGATATCTCAAATGGAACTACGCACATGGTTGGAATGTTAGGAATAGAGCCCTAGAAACCCGATTGTAAATCCGCTTTGTGCTTTTCCTTATTGTAATCACAGACAATCTTTGAATGAAATAACGAATTGAGGCAACACTTCTTTATATGCTCTTGTTTGGTATGCGTTTACTTTAGCTGTGCTTGTATGAGAACTCCCCTAATCCTGATGACTTTAGGACTCTGCCATTTAGGTGAAATGGTTCATGAAACGAGCCCTATATCACATAAGTCATGATTAGTAAAATACTCCAAGCCGATGAGTCCTACAGACAGTGGGAGTGTCAACCTGACTCCTCTAAGGCTTGTTTGTGGGATCACGCCCTTAAGAAGGACCACCTTGTTTCATGGAGGTGCAAAGTGTATAGTTGATACGTACGTGATACATGAGGGTGCTTACTTTAATAAGTAAGTTCACTGAGGTGCCCCGTGTGAGAACATTCCTAAATGGGAAAGGAAGTTTCTATTTCAGGAAATGGAAACTTCCAGATTAGGAAATATCTCACGAGTCATTGATGTGATTAATTGATCCTTAGACTTGAGGTTCCTTGTCACTTTATGAGTTAACTCTGTAGTCTTATGTATAAGCTTTAAAGGGTGTCGCCTTAGACAACTGATTCAAGGCTTATGCTGGGGCTGCACAGGTGATTCGTGAAAGTGAATGAGAACAAAGAAAGGACCTACACTTGCATTTGCAAGGTGATCTCTTATTGTGTAAGTCATTCATATGCCATGTGGAGTCTTTGGCCAAGGCAGTGGATCAAGACATCAAGAAAAGAGTTTCTTGGATTGAGATCAAATGGATATGAAATGCACTTAGCTTTAAGACCGGATTATTAGGGTTCTGATTATTCCCTTGCCCTAGATCTTGGTTGAGAGATAGTAAGTAGGAGGATTGTATCTCACATGAATCAATGACTTAAAGGTTCTTTCAAATCCGAACATTCCAATTCAGCTAGGGGTTAAACACCTGTTGCTAGACTATGGTCGTTTAATCTGTGGACTGATTAATTAATTAATGAATTAATTAATTAGGGTCAGTGCTAATTGAATTGAGAACCTAGAGGGTCACACACAATAACTTGGTTACATGAGTTGAGGCTTTAAAATGATTAAACGAGTTAATCGGGCCAAGAGGGTTCCACACGTGTGAAGCCACACGTGTGGGTCACGTGACACGTGTCACACGCGTGAATATATATATATATATATATATATATATATATATATATATATATATTATTAAATAATTAATTTGTTAATTATTTAATAGACTTTGGTTTAATTTTGAATTAAAATGAAAGTCTAATTTTGGAGAAAATAATCTAGTTAATTAATTACGAATTAATTAATTAGATAAAATAAGTTATTTATTTAAAATAAATAAAGTATAAAAAATTATCCAAAAATAGTTTGGATATTTTAGCTCTCTTGAAAGTTGATTTGAATTAGAATTCAAAGTCAAAGTTGGAACTTACTTGAAGATCAAGTAATAGGAGAGAGGAACCAAAACCCTTGCCTATGAGGACAAGGATTTCGGCCGCCCCTCCCCTTTCCTATATATAGGGGAGCTCATGCTCCCCTTTCGAGCTAATTGGCAATTCTTTTGGTTCATGTGTTGAACACCTTCCTTTCTCCAAGATTAAATAAAACCTTAGGTTAGGCCAAAACACTAACTAGAGAACTAGCATCCTTACTAGTTAGATTGTGATCAAGTTGGTGGACTATCTCTAGAGAGCTTCAAGTTAGAAGTTTGAAGAATCGAGCTTTACCAAGGAGAGGGGATCAAGCCGCGAGAAGAGCGTTCTTGGGTGGCTTGAAACGCTTCAAGAAAGATTAAAAGAAAAGTAAGTTTTCTATCTGTACGAATTTGGTTACACGATTGCGAGTCCAAGGTCCTTTTGTTGGGAAAATTTTTTAAATTCCGCTGCTTTCTGATTCGTGTTTTCCAACAAGTGGTATCACAGTCACCTCGTTAATCGTGTTTCTGATTCGTCTCAATTATTCTGAATTTGGTAGAAATTCTTAGGCTTAGGTGCGAATTAGGTATTCATGAGTTCTTTTAGAAAGTCTGAAATACGAACTGTAATTTTTCTTGAATTTCTGAAACTGTTTTCTTAAATTGTGTTTTTGGAAAACCGTTTTGATAGAAATTAATTGAATTCGTGTTTTTGAATTTTGGATTGTTTTGGTTTTTGAACTAAAAGTACGAAACACGAAATCGCGTTACGAAAACGCGAGCCTGGACGTGCTAAGGCGTAGCACGCCAGGCCCGCGCGCCCGCCCGCCTAGCAGCCCCGCAACCGCGCGGGACTGCCCGCCGCTGCCGCCCGCCAGCACCTCCCGCAACCGCGCGGGAGCCTTTCCCTCGCCCGCCTGCCTCCCGCCTAGGAGCAGCGCGCGCCTTGCGAGCGAGAAGGCGTGCGCGCGCGCTCGCCCGCGATGAGTGCTCTCGGCCTGGGCTGGCGCGTGAGCGAATCCGGGCCCTTTGTTTCGCGATCTTGATTTTCGTGTTTAGTCTAATCCAATCCCGATTTAATTTTTGTGAAAAATTTTATTTATTAAATTTGAATTATTTTTGAAATAATTGTTTAAATTAGGATTTTAGAAATTTAAGCGATTTAAACTTTGAAAAAATTACAATCTTTATTTTCTGAAAATATTGAAAGAATAAAATTATTAATTTTCAGAAATTAATTGGAATTTTATTAGTTCATTGTTTTTCGGGTTTTATAGAAAAGGCTCTTGAACAAAAATTGCATCTAAGTCGTGTTTTAAGCTGTTAGAGCTTAAAGCGAGAATTTTAATTTATTGGTTAAATTTAAATTCTTGCAAAAGCATGTTAGGTGATCATGGGTTTAGATCTATGTATGGTTTTAATTTATGCACATGGATGGTTTAAATTGGGGTTTGAGCCCTATAGTTGCGTTTTTCAATTGAGGTTGGAGCCTCACTTATGTGCGTACTGTTATGTGATTTATTATGTGGCTTTCCATATTACTGTTTTTGTGGCCGGGGTATGCCCCGTGTAATTGTCTAAGGCCAATATGAAGATTGAGCCTTATTACTTTATGTCTTTTTCCTTTTATTGTAATTTGAGAGTAGAGATAGGTGGTGAGTTTATTTTCATTTTGGAGACAATGCACCCATGGAGTAAGATGGACGACATTCAAGTAACAAGGAGGCCATAAGTGAAGACCCCTCAAAATGTAAGGGAGGGGAATCTCAATTGTTAAATGTAATAGAGATAGGGCTCGTATTTTGTTACCACTTTCCCTTATGTGATTTGAACAGTTTATGTACCATGTATGTTAGAACTTGTGATTGTGGAGTGGCTCCCACACATCACGCATAAGATAGGTAGAACCCATGATCATTACATGTTAGTATCATGCTAGGACATGTTATCTGTTTATGTGCTTGTTTGAAATGCATTTAAGTGTACTTGCATTAATCAAGACTAATAAAATTGGATAACATATATGTTGGTGAGGTCGAACCGGAGAACTCTCCGGTTGATTCGAAAATTCCCGTTAAAATATTAAGCTAATTTCGAACAAATAGGTGTTTAATTCGAGATGCAAATTTTGAATTAAATTCCTAGCATTCCATCAATAGGTTTTAAGTTTAGTAAGTGAAGCTAGTTATTGTCCGCGAGTCGTGGGATGGCTAGTGGAGCTTATTAGTTCTTACTTACCTAATTGATCATTTTAAATGATCAATATTTCATGGTCAATTTTAGCAAGGGCGATGTCCGCGAGTCGTGGGTCGTTCGAACTAAGTTTTGGTCATGATCTTATGATTGATGGGTCTAGCTTAACGCCTAAGTAAATATGGATGTCGCACCAGTCGTGGGTCCATATTGAAAGATAGGTGATGCAAAAAACAATTACTAAGAGTTCTAAAGGTGTTAGAATTAGTAAGTTGTACCTACCTAGGGTTCTTACTTAGAATGTCCGCGAGTCGTGGGTTCGAGGTAAAATGCCTAGGATCTTAGTACCCACTGGGAAACGTGTTCCTCTTAGATCTTTAGGAATTATAGATCATTAAAAACAGTGGGAGCTACATTAGATTGAAGACCTTATCTTTTGTATATCGTTATAATTCAGCATGCTCACTAGTTCTCTGTTTTACCATTTAGGTCGTAGATTCTGTGATTCTCTACGTGTTTTGAAATGGCAACCAAAAACCCTCTTGTATCGATCCTCGAGTCAAACAAGTTGACTGGTCCCAACTATTCTGATTGGCTGAGGAATCTAAAAATCATTTTAGATTTCTGAGAAGAGAACTTATGTTCTCTTCGAAGGGGAGCCCAGTCCCGAAGGGGAGGCTCCCACTCGGGCCGAGCGGGATGCGATTCAGAAGGGGAAGGATGATAATCTCCAAGCCCGTTGCCTTATGTTGGCTAACATGTCTCCGGACTTGCAAAGACAACATGAGGCCATGGAATTTGCTTGGGAGATTTACGATCACTTAGAGCAACCTTACCGCCCTCATGAACGTGTTACAAGGTATAACACTTCAAAGGAATTGTTCCACTTGAGAATGAGGGAAGGTTTAAGTGTCCATGAATATGGACTCAAGTTTCTTGCCCTTACTGAGAAACTTGCTTCCATGGACATGCCGCTGAAAGATGAGCTTTCAGTAGATTTGTTGCTAGCCTCGCTCCCACCATCATTCAATCCATTTGTCCTTAACTTCAACATGAATCATGCTGGTGCTACTGTAGCTGAGCTGATTAGTCAGCTTGTGACTACTGAAAGCACGATCAAGAAGGACAATAAGGTTTTGATGGTGAATGCTCCATCTTCCTCTTCTGGGCCTTCTAAAGGTAGGGCAAGAAAGCCCAAAAGAAGAAGAAGAAACCCCTTAGGCCCACTGGTGGCATTTCGAAGGGAAAGGCCCAAAAGAAGAGGCGTGATCAGAAAGAGGATATTTGCTTCCATTGTGGCAAAGAGGGACATTGGAGGAGAAACTGCCCAGAGTACAAGGCTACTCTAAAGAAACATCTTTCTCGTTGAAGTAAATCTTTCTATTAATTCTAGTTCTTGGGTACTTGATACCAGTTGCGGAACTCATATTTGTAATGATGTACAGATGCTAAGTGAAGTCCAACAACTCAAAGAAGGAGAATGTGTCTTGAAGATCGGCGATGGCTCAAACGTTGAAGCTCGAGCTTTAGGCACAATTAGATTAGATTTAGGTAGTTTTGAGTTAGTCTTAAATAAAGTCCTTTATGTACCGAGCATTATTCGTAATACAATTTCAGTTCCAATATTAGATTGTGAAGGTTATGAAACTTATATTAAGAATGGTAAATACTTTATCAAACGGAACAACTCTTCCGTTCACATCGGTACTCTAAGTAATGGACTTTATCTAACTCAAAATATCAATGTTATGAATATACAACGAGAAACAAAGCGTAAGAGAGATGACAAAGTTTCAGCTCCCTTATGGCACGGTAGATTAGGACACATTTCCAAGAACAGAATTAGCAAGATAAACACTTTAGGATCATTCTCTGAAAATGATCTCAAAGAGTTAACTTCTTGCGAATCCTGTCTCAAAGGAAAAATGTCCAAAGTTCCTTTTAAAGGAACTATGGAACGTAGCACTAAGGTATTGGATTTGATCCATACTGATGTTTGTGGACCACTTAGTGTAAGCATTAGAAACAATCATCAGTATTTCATAACCTTTACCGATGACTTTAGTCGATATGGTTATGTATACTTAATGAAGTATAAATCTGAAGCTTTTGAGAAATTCTTAGAATTTCAAAAGGAGGTTGAGAACCAAACTGGTCACAAGATCAAAGCACTTCGATCTGATCGAGGAGGCAAGTATCTTAGTGAAGAATTCCTTAATCATCTCAAAGATAATGGGATTATCTCTCAGTGGACTCCTCCGGGAACTCCTCAGCTTAATGGAGTTTCTGAGAGAAGGAATCGAACCTTAGCTGATATGGTTCGTTCCATGATGAGTTTCACTGACTTACCACCTTCTTTCTGGGGTTATGCCCTAGAAAGTGCAGCAAAGATTTTGAATCTAGTTCCTTCTAAGTCAGTCCCTAAAACGCCCTATGAAATGTGGCATGGTAATATCCCTAGCTATTCTTACTTAAGAATTTGGGGTTGTCCTGCTTACGTGAAGAGGATAGTGGGAGATAAGTTAGAATCTCGTTCTAACTTATGCTACTTTGTAGGTTATCCTAAGGAATCCATAGGATACTACTTCTATGATCAATCTGAGCAAAAGGTGTTTGTTTCCAGAATTGCCACTTTTCTTGAGGAACCGTTCCTTAAAGAAAAGAAAGGCAAGATCATAGAATTGGAAGAAGTACAAAGTAACCCCACACCACCCACTGAAGAAACGTCCCCTTTTGATCAACTACAACCAATCACGAATTTCGATACACACGTAAATCCTCCTCTGAGGCATTCTGAACGCACTCCTAGACAGCCGAAAAGATGGTATGGATTCTTCCATGAAATCTCTCAAAAGGATAATGATCCTTTAACATATGAGGAGACACTTTCAGATTCTGACTCTGAACAGTGGATAGAAGCCATGAAATCCGAAATGGATTCCATGAACTCCAACCAAGTTTGGACCTTGGTAGATTTGCCTGATGGGGTCAAACCCATAGGTTGCAAATGGATATTTAAGAGAAAGCTTGGAGTGGATGGAAGCGTTGCAGCCTACAAAGCAAGACTGGTTGCAAAAGGATTCACCCAAAGACCCGGCGTGGACTTTGACGAAACCTTCTCACCAGTTGCAATGCAAAAGTCTATTCGGATCATGCTTGCCATTGCTGCATATTATGACTACGAGATATGGCAAATGGATGTGAAAACTGCCTTTCTCAATGGTGACATTGATAAAGACATTTATATGGAACAACCGATAGGTTTCACATTCAGTGGGAGTGAGCAAAAGGTTTGCAAACTCCAAAGATCAATCTATGGATTGAAACTGGCGTCTAGAAATTGGAACATTCGATTTGATGAATCAGTCAAAGCGTTTGGCTTCATTCAAATTTCGAATGAGTCTTATGTGTATAGAAAGGAATTGGAGACCTCAGTGCAATTCTTAGTACTTTATGTTGATGACATCCTTCTTATTGGGAATTCGAAGGATGACATGAAAGTAACTAAGTTATGGTTATCGAACCAATTCGAGATGAAAGATCTTGGTGATGCGTCCTATATCCTTGGAATTAAAATCTATAGAGATAGATCTAGAAGGTTAATAGGACTATCACAGTCGATGTACATTGACAAAGTATTGAAGAGATTCAATATGGAGTCAGCAAAGGTTAAGAACCTTCCTATGAGTGTAGGAACATGTCTTTCAAAGAAGATGTGTCCTAAGACTAACCTTGAGAAGGAGAGAATGACTCATACATCTTATGCGTCAGCAATAGGTAGCATAATGCATGCAATGTTATGTACTCGACCGGATGTGGCTTATGCACTTAGTGTGACAAGTCGTTTCCAATCTGACCCTGGAGATGGTCACTGGGCTGCCGTGAAAAATATTCTTAAGTACTTGAAAAGTACTAAAGATTTATTCTTAGTTTACTGAGGTCAGAAAGATCTTACTGTCGAAGGATACTGCGATGCGAGCTTTGCATCAGACTTAGATGATTTTAAGTCAATGTCAGGATACATTTTCTGCCTAAACGGCGGAGCAGTGAGTTGGATGAGTTCCAAGCAAACAACCACTGCAGATTCGACCACTGAGGCCGAATACTTAGCTGCAAATGATGCAGCTAAGGAAGGTGTTTGGATTAGAAACTTCATTCAAGAGTTGAATGTTGTTCCTAGCATGAAAGACCCCATTACTGTGTTTTGTGACAACACTGGCGCGGTTGCTCAAGCAAGAGAACCAAGATCTCACCAACGGACCAAGCACATTATGAGGAAGTATCACCTAATCCGTGATATTATCAAAAGAGGAGATGTGCAAATCGAGAGGGTCACATCAGCAGAGAACGTGGCAGATCCACTTACTAAACCCCTTAGTCGAGAAGCTTTCCAAGGTCATCTTCAGAAGATGGGACTTAGAGTAGCTTTAGAATGGCTTTGACGGGCAAGTGGGAGATTTTTAGGAATAGTGCCCTAGAAAGCCGATTGTATATCCGCTTTGTGCTTTTCCTTATTGTAATCACAGACAATCTTTGAATGAAATAACGAATTGAGGCAACACTTCTTTATATGCTCTTGTTTGGTATGCGTTTACTTTAGCTGTGCATGTATGAGAACTCCCCTAATCCTGATGACTTTAGGACTCTACCATTTAGGTGAAATGGTTCATGAAACGAGCCCTATATCACATAAGTCATGATTAGTAAAATACTCCAAGCCGATGAGTCCTACAGACAGTGGGAGTGTCAACCTGACTCCTCTAAGGCTTGCTTGTGGGATCACGTCCTTAAGAAGGACCACCTTGTTTCATGGAGGTGCAAAGTGTATACTTGATACGTACGTGATACATGAGGGTGCTTACTTTAATAAGTAAGTTCACTGAGGTGCCCCGTGTGAGAACATTCCTAAATGGGAAAGGAAGTTTCTATTTCAGGAAATGGAAACTTCCAGATTAGGAAATATCTCACGAGTCATTGATGTGATTAATTGATCCTTAGACTTGAGGTTCCTTGTCACTTTATGAGTTAACTCTGTAGTCTTAGGTATAAGCTTTAAAGGGTGTCGCCTTAGACAACTGATTCAAGGCTTATGCTGGGGCTGCACAAGTGATTCGTAAAAGTGAATGAGAATCAAGATAGGACCTACACTTGCATTTGCAAGGTGATCTCTTATTGTGTAAGTCATTCATATGCCATATGGAGTCCTTGGCCAAGGCAGTGGATCAAGACATCAAGAAAAGGGTTTCTTGGATTGAGATCAAATGGATATGAAATGCACTTAGCTTTAAGACCGGATTATTAGGGTTCTGATTATTCCCTTGCCCTAGATCTTGGTTGAGAGATAGTAAGTAGGAGGATTGTATCTCACATGAATCAATGACTTAAAGGTTCTGTCAAATCCGAACATTCCAATTCAGCTAGGGGTTAAACACCAGTTGCTAGACTATGGTCGTTTAATCTGTGGACTGATTAATTAATTAGTGAATTAATTAATTAGGGTCACTGCTAATTGAATTGAGAACCTAGAGGGACAACTTGGTTACATGAGTTGAGGCTTTAAAATGATTAAACGAGTTAATCGGGCCAAGAGGGTTCCACACATGTGAAGCCACACGTGTGGGTCACGTGAGTGACACTTGTCCTTGTGACATGTGTCACACACGTGAATATCTATATATATATATATATATATATATATATATATATATATATATTATATTAAATAATTAATTTGTTAATTATTTAATAGACTTTGGTTTAATTTTGAATTAAAAAGAAAGTCTAATTTTGGAGAAAATAATCTAGTTAATTAATTACGAATTAATTAATTAGATAAAATAAGTTATTTATTTAAAATAAATAAAGTATAAAAAATTATCCAAAAATAGTTTGGATATTTTTGCTCCCTTGAAAGTTGATTTGAATTAGAATTCAAAGTCAAAGTTGGAAATTACTTGAAGATCAAGTAATAGGAGAGAGGAACCAAAACCCTTGCCTATGAGGACAAGGATTTCGGCCGCCCCTCCCCTTTCCTATATATAGGGGAGCTCATGCTCCCCTTAAGAGCTAATTGGCAATTCTTTTGGTTCATGTGTTGAACACCTTCCTTTCTCCAAGATTAAATAAAACCCTAGGTTAAGCCTAAACACTAACTAGAGAACTAGCATCCTTACTAGTTAGATTGTGATCAAGTTGGTGGACTATCTCTAGAGAGCTTCAAGTTAGAAGTTTGAAGATTCGAGCTTTACCAAGGAGAGGGGATCAAGCCGCGAGAAGAGCGTTCTTGGGTGGCTTGAAACGCTTCAAGAAAGAATAAAAGAAAAGTAAGTTTTCTATCTCTACGAATTTGGTTACACGATTGCGAGTCCAAGGTCCTTTTGTTGGGAAAATTTTTTAAATTCCGCTGCTTTCTGATTCGTGTTTTCCAACATGGAACCCCGACGGCCCTAACCATCCCGGGGGACCCATTACCCGCAGCTCCTAGGATTCACAACAGAATAGAACATAACAGAATAGATACCATATATCATGGCTAACTCGCTAGAGAATCATAACATAACTGAATTTTCCAAAATAGCTTACATATGCCTCAAAAACTCATTTTTATATATATCCCCACGATGTGGAATTTAAGCCACGAAGGCTCCCACCCACGCAGGACGCACGCAAAGGTCATAAACATATCATATCCAACACATACGTATTTATGATAAGGTATACTCGCATGCAAGGGTAGAAATCAGCATGTAAAGGCCATAGGTCGCATAACTATAAAAAATCCTAAACCTCACCTGAGAAGCGATAAGATACGAGAACTGACAAGACGGGTGCGTACTCGACCAGGTTGTCTCCGCCCTGGAGATCACTGTATAGAAAAGGGAAATGTAGTGTACTCATTAGACACGACTCTGACATGAACCACAGAGACGCACGACAATGATTATGGAATGTCAGGTAATGATATGACATGTACACATAAATTATGTGCACAATTAATATCCCACATAGCAAATAAACACAATTCAATTATTGTATGAGTCAATTAGCTACTTAACATGTTTACAAAAAACCAAACACTAATCAAGTCGAGGCAAGTTAACCATGAGGATCCACATCGCCCCAATTAGTTACAATTTTCTTATCAGATCAAATCACATAACAATTTACAAGGTAATTACATTTTTACAATACAATAATATTCCAGAATACAATTGCACTATCGTTAGAATTCTTAATTCAAATAAATATTAATACTTTTCAAACACCAAATTTAGTGGATACTTCATATAGAAAGTTGACATATATGTAATGATTCACAATTCCGTAAAGCACAATCTCATTAATAAGTTCACTATGAAAGTTAACAACAATCGAGTTCCCATTACCAAGTTGGAAGATACAGATTAGAGTTTATAAATATATTTAAAGAAATTCATATATAACCATATAGGTACATATATTTACATATTTCCACAAAAATGTTGTCTAATAACTCAAATGGTGCTTGAACGCAGTCATTAAACTTACTCAACAATTAATCTAACTATCGCCATATCATAAATTCTTGCTTAATAAATTTGAATCTCGTACTCTATAATTCCATCGATTCTAATGCAAAGGATTGAATATTAAAGAATCTGTTCTGAAATTGACAAAAATGAAGAACCCAAATACTTTAAATACATGTATCAATTATACAATTTATATACACCAAACATACATTCCCATTCATGCATTACTGCACTAACCATATAACACAATACACAAATTGATTCTTAAATCCAAATTTGGTAATTCTCAATTCCAGTAACAGGATAATTAAACACAATTTCCTTTCAACATCCTAATGCTGCATATATTTTACAATACCATTCATTTCGATTCAATAGAACACACAATTCCAACTTAAATACTCGATTTCCATTTCAACATGAACAGTTGCTTACTATACATTAACAGATTCATATGCTTACACTTACAACTTTGTAACCTAAAACACAAAGTTTTATACAGAATCTGAAAGGGGAAGAAATGGTCGGTCGTTTACCAAAGTAGGGGCAAAAGGGACCGTTGCTTGTTGGAGGTTTCAGGCCGTTTTCGTCGCTACTTCCTTAACTGAGATTAGGGAGAAATGATGGCACAATAGTTGAGGAGGGACCGGAACTGATGACTGCAAGGATGACCGGCGATTAACGGAGATAGTTGTAGTCAGAATCGGCGAGGATGACAGCAGATTTCTGATGGCGGCAACGGCATCTGAATGTGGTTGTTGGCGGCGGAAGGGGGGATTTTCGGTTCTGCTCAGATCTGGGTGGAGAAGAGGAAGAAGAAGCGGGCTACTGGAGTTGCTGCGCTCTATGGCTTCTCTTTCGGTTGAGGCAGAAGCGAGGGAGAGGAGAAGATTGAGGGTGGCTCGTAGTGGCGACTCACGGTGGTGAGGTTTTTGGATATGGTGGTGGTCGCCTGGAATGGAAGCCGACGGCGGAGACGGCACGGCGGCGGCGGCGGCGGCGGCATGGAAGTTGGTTGTTGTTGCGCCGCTTGTAATGCCCCAGTTTTTTTTTATTGGTACAGCATAACATATGTGTTTATCAAATTGCGCGAAATAATTATTTATACGTGATTTACATATTTAATTTATTTTTAAAATGTGTTAAATGTTAATTACTTTATTTTAATGATATTAATATAAAAAAAATATATATATATATATATATATATATATGTTGTTTGTGGCATGATTTGTTTTATAAATTGCATGAACTTAGGCAATTCATGTTCATTAATTATGCATGCATGTATTTATAAATTATGTACGTATTTATTTTTTTATATTAATTGTAATATTATGAATTTTATTGTTGCATTGTTTATGAGCCTCCTTTACGTGCTTCGTTTCTATTTAAATTGATACCGAAATTTCGTGCAAATTTAATATGTTGGAGTTATATGTGTCTTGTGTATGAATATATGTTCGTTTCATGTTTTTGGATTTAATTGATTGAGTTTTGGAATATTTGAATAATGATATTAAGTTTTTAGGTTGAAGTTTTAAACGTTTAAATCTTTTTTGAACCGTTTTTGATTTGTTTAATTCCGTTTTCAATTCCGATTTTTGTGCCAACTTGGTATACTTGAATTATGTGAGTTATTAATGTGTTTACATGCTTACATTGTAATTTTAGGCTCGTTTGATTTAGTTTTGATTTCGGTTTTTGGAGACGGAACTTATAGGGCTTAAAACGCTTTTAGCGCGCCCTGGGTTCCGGACGACATATCTTGAGCTCGGGAATTCGGATTCGAATTCCGTCACCTCCGTTGCCTTTGTATCGACGATTCAGAGACAATGGGACAAGCTCATACCTTTTTTAGATCATTAAGACCTCCGAAATCCAACCGTAACGAACAACTCGTGCAAGAATAACCCTTTTGTTGACTAGTCTTCATGGTGGGACCCCTTAATCCAACCTAAACCTAACCATACTAACCCATGACTTGTGTATTAGAGTTCATCCATTGCTTTTCCTTTTACTAGCAAAAACCGAGCCAAACCCCCCTTATTTTTTCTGCAACTGATCGAGAGAGAGTGGAGAGAAGAGAAGGAGAAGAGAAACCCTTGGCCTTGTGATTTTGAGCTCAAATCACTTCCTTTCTTCTCCATATCTTCAAGGTATGTATATTTATGTATCCTCTACTATTTTATACATGATTTCATCCATTTAATACTTGCTTTGCATCAGATTTGAGAAGGGTTTGGGCTAAGAGCATGAATAGGATTTTGGGGATTTTTGCTCTAATGACCTACCTAGTTGTGTAGCTGATTTCCTTGCTTATAAATGATTATATGAGCTTGTTTCTTAGCCTATTTGTTTCCTAACTGATAGTATAAGATGTTAGGATGATTTTCTCTTTAGACCCTTTGATGAAATTATGAGATATGGAGCTCCAAACTTAGAGATCAAAACTGCCTCCCCTGTTTTGGACTGCTGTGTAGAATCATGTCTTGTTGCTTGATCTAATGGCCTTCACTTCGTGTGAAATTTCATGGAGTTGATGTACACTCATTGTTTTATATGTTAGAATTCATATTGCAAGCCTTTGGATCCATTTTAAGCCCCAAAACCGAAATACATGATCTGTTCTTATGCATGACAGAACTGGACTGCTGCTGTTGCATTTTTGTGGTTTGTTGGTAATCCTAATGTGCTCCAATTCATGTCAATTTCCATATACATGGAGTATATTAGTTGCTTATCATGTTAGTATTCCTTCCCTAAAGTTTCAGCTTCATATTCAGCCCCTACGTACTTGATCATGGCATGATTGAACCAATCGGGTTCATATGTGCGGTTTTGATCATGGCATGATCGAACCAATCGGGCTCATATTCAGCTGCATGGTTTCGGTGCTCTTATCGTGTGATTTGGCCTTTGTATTCTAAATGAAATATGCTCCTAACATGCTAAATATGTTGTATATCAAGTTTCATGAGATTTGGAGTTGATTTGGGTTGCTTTTGGGACTGATTTTGTTTAGGGTCTGTTTTGCCGGTAAGCTTTGTTTGCGTTTTTGGGTTTGTACCGTGACACCCCCATGTCTCATTTGCTTTGAAATGTGAGACACCCCCGTGCCATGCCCTTTTAGCAGGTCTGTACTGAGACACCCCCGTGTCTCAGTCTATTCAAATTGAGGGACACGGGCGTGTCCCTCCCCCTACGCAACTCTTGTCTTTTCCTTTTCGGTTTTTCATTGTTTCACCTCTTTAATGCCTTTATCTTCATTTGTGATGAACTGTGAACTTGTTTTACTATGTGTTGGGAGTATTGTTGTTAAAATTCATAACATTTGGATGAGATTTAGGCATGCTTTTGCTGAATGCTGTTTATGTACGTTTTTGTGTCGTTTGTGATTTCCGTAACTCATTTCCCCTATCATATGATTTCTTCTTGTTTTCAAACTTTGGAAATATATTATATTATGTAATGTGATGTATGTAGTAGAGTTTTGTGAAAGATTGAATACGTGTTATGCTCCTATTTGAATTCTTGAATTAATTTGATTGAAAATGTGAATTGATGAATTCGAATGAAAGTGAATGAATGATTGAATGACTTGATTATATGATTTAAATTCCTTTGACGTGAAATGTGAATGATATGAACTCGTCTGAATACGAATGCTTCATTGAATGAATGAATTGAATGTTTATATATCTTTAAGACTTTAATAGTGCACATGGACGTGTTCATTACATTATAGCATCTTTTCTTCATTCATATCATGATCATTACATTGCCGAGCGTCCTATTTGGTCATTTTGAGTCTCACTTCACCTTTCTAGCATAGATTTTGATTCCGTTGGAGACGAGACCGGTCCGAGAGGCTCTTGTGTTCTCCTTTTTGCGGTTTAAGGTGGGTTTCTCTGCTATTTAGTTAAATGGCCCTATATACCCCCCAATGTGAAAAGATTTCGGCCAAAAGTATATATATGTATATAGAGTCATTTTCAAGAGTAAATGATTTCAACGTAAAGCCCTTATTTCTGGAACCTACCTAATGTTTTGGCGAGAATGAATGAATGAATGCACAGAATGGGGCCCAGGGACTTGGTGTGAGTGGGGACCCGAGGAGGCATGGGCTGACGGTAAACCCTCACACTAGTCCCACTAATGAACGGCGTAATCGGACCTCGTTAGGAGTTAGCGAGGAATGGACGCTGAGTGCCATCTGGGGAGGCATGTTTCCCTTTTGGTCAATGAATGAGTGGATGGGCCTTGCAAACCTGCCACCAACCCGGAGGAAGAAGGTGTAAATGTTATTGAATGCGCACGAAAGAATGATATGCATGAAAAGAAAGAATGAATGAATGTTAATGAATTACACGAGGTGTTGGTTGGAGATAATGCACGCCCACTCGCCGGGCCACTAATGACCTAATGTAAATGAATTGTTATAATCCCTTTTGATGATTTCTATTCGCCCACTTGGGAAATTCTTTAAAGCCTCACTTGGGATTATAGCTTGCATGTGATTGTTAAATACTGTTGTATATTATATTTATGCCCCATTTTTATACCCCTTTTGGACTGAACCCGTTTGGTTTTCAGTTGTGTTGTGCAGGTGTCAAGGGAGCTAGGCGGGATTTCGAGTCATAGGTGTTACTTTCGTTTTAGCTCTTGTATTTTGGTCTTACACTTGCATATTGCACTTTTGATCATTGTATATGAATAAGAATGGAGCGTACTTGTTGTTTGAGCCTTGATGGCATTTGACAATGTATATGGCTTACTTTTGGGAGCTTGAATGATCAATGTTTATATTATGGCCAGTTATTGCTTCCGTACTTAATGTTTACTCTGATTTTATGGTTGTAAGGGTTAGCCCGCCTAGCATAGCGTGTGTGTTTATCCCCGTTTGCTGTGATCTAGCTCGGGTATGGATCGTCCATTTCATATTCGGGTCGGGTCTCGGTGCGGGGGATGTGGTACCTTGAGCTCGGGTGCTACATCGTTAAGTGGTATCAGAGCTACAGGTTGCAAAACTCGGGTTCGCGTGTCGTGTGGGTCAGTCTAGGTCGTTCGGCAGAGGAACTATGTGATAATGTGTGCACTGCATCGATCTTGAATATAAAATTGTCTTTCTTTTTAATTTTGGTGAATTACTTGTTGTATTTTATATTGGATCCGTGCCTTTCGTGTTGAATATGTGTCATATGCATGTACTAATCGCATGCATATATCCTTGAAATAAGTTATGAATTACAGGTTATAAAGATAATATCAAACCGCGCCAAGTTCCACGATAAAGACGATCTATTGTAAGTTCTTCCGGAGTCATGGAAGATAGGAAGGATGCACCGGGGAAGAATATGGAGAGTTCGAGATGTTAGGCCTTCCTATATGGAGCTAGAGTTCAAGGGTTGGGAGCCGGAATGGGAGGTTTCACTTTAGGGATGCAAGGGTAGAGGCTACTTGGTAAGATAAGAATTGATCGGGGAAAAAATTTATGACTCCTAATATGGGTATATACGGCTCTCCTACATAAGAGGCCATAATTGGGATCAATGAGTTCGTTCAACCTAAGGAATAAAGTAAATGAACCTTGAAGGTATTTTGGTTCAGGGTTCGAACTATCGAAGAGGTATCGAGGACGGAGAGGAGTTAAGGTAAAATAAATCCAGGGGGAATTGGACACCAAGAGTTGTCAAAGAAGGGTTTCTAAGTAAATCTAGGAATTAGAAATCGAGATTGTGGAGGTGAAGATCGAGAAGAGTTTAAATTTAGGTGCTCTGGATTTCGATTAAGATAGAAACGAGTAGGGAGGAGAGTAGAGAAAGGCAATTGACGGGGTAAACACAAATTTAGGGAAGGTTGTAACACCCCAAACGGAGGATGCCACATCCCCCGTACTAGGACCCCGACCCGGTCATGAAATAGAAAGTCCATGCCCGAATCCAAATCATAGCGAACAGGAGACAAACTCACGCACTAGGCTAGGCGGATCTAACTCGACAAACTCAGAGTGCGGAAGCAATTAAAACCAAAACATGCAAAGCAGGTGACGGGTTCAACTAGCATAGATACCTAATCCCGAATAATAGATCAACAAACATAACAAGTGACGGGTTCAACTAGCATAAATCCCTAGTCCCGAATATTAACATAAAGTAATAATCATCAAGTGCCACAAGGGGCCGAATGAGAGTGCCACGCAGGGCTACCGAATAGTAAAGTATAATCTCAAGTCTACAAGTCAAAGCATAAGTAAAGTGTATGAAAAGACAAATGCAAATAGAAAGACTAGACCGACGAAGTGCAACTCAAAGGACTCACTTCCGCCTAGCAAACGGCAAATAAAAAGGATGGACTCATGAACCGGGGATAGGTGTTACATACCAAAACATTTTGAAAGAACCCGAATAAGATATAGATATAAGTTTAGAAACCATTTTCCAGAAAGACTCTATCCCGATTCATAATTCCATAACATAACATAATCCACTGCTCGGCGAGTACGAGCTTCCAACCTCTACTCCTCATAACATAAATCAAAATCAATCCAACCTCTACACCAATGATGGAGGAGATGTACCGTCCCCATACCATCGAGAATAAACCGTCTAAAATAGACTCACCCTCAAGGGGTTGCGAACCCACAAGAGTCCTCCCCGGATAAAACACCGAAGGCTCAAGATACCACACCTTCATATGAATTAATGGTATTTTGGTTGACCAAAAGTCAAAATTACTATTAAAAACATTTACTATTCAATTTCATATGAATTAAACACTTTATAACACAAAATCAAATTCATACACACACACACATGGATCACGGCACACACATGCACACACACACACATCCAAGAACATTACATGTTCTTGAGCTTATTTGAATATTCAAAGAGGGTGTGTAACATGTTCTATCACATTCATATTCATAACATAAGATTAAAGCACAATATAGCAAAATATATGAACTTTCTATGAAAAATAATTCTAAATAAATTACTCTTAGCATGAACAAGATCATAAGCATTTATATACATAATCTCATTATATCATATCATAATTTATGCATGTAATTAAATAAAATTCCATAATGTGCACACATTATATTTAAACTAATAACTATGCACATATTTCATAAAATAAATTCCTAAAGCATAATTTAATTACTCCTAGGCATGCTACTATTATTTCTATACTAAGAACATTATATAAAACATGAGATAATAGAAGAAAACATACCTTAGAGAGAGAAGAGGGAGAGTGGCGTGAGGTTTGGGGAGAGGGAGAGAGTGATTTTTGTGTGTTGAATGTGAGGTATAAATGAGGCTTAAGGGGGGTATTTATAGGTAGTCATGAGGGGTTTCTAAGCAATAAATGAAAGTTTATGGGAGATGTGGTTGCCTAAGATTTCAACAAATGCTTGGTAATTAAATTGGAGATGTGGTTAAATAATATGTTGAACAAATGCTAGGTAATTAACTAAGAAATGTGGAGAAATTATGCTCATTTCTTTAATTCTTCTAGAAGAGCATGAGGTCATGGATGATGTCATTTGGAATAAAAATAAATGTAAAAATAATATAAAATTTATTCAAGAGTCGAGAGGTAAAATTTTGATGTAGTGAATTAATGAAAGAATGAGTGAAAAATGAGCTTCGTTTTAGTTATAAACATGAAATATTTGGAGTTTTCGTTTATAAATTATGAACATTGAAGATGATGAAAATCATAGGAAAAATTATATAAACGAAGCCATGATAAAGTTTAAAGTTTGGAAAAATCACTATATTGTAGAGAAAAATTCAAGGATCGTTATAAGTATAATTTCGACTATTGAATAAAATCTAATTATTTTAAAATAAAATGATGATTTTTAAATAGGAAAATATTTATAAATATGCTATGGGTGAAATCGAGTTTTTGGTAAATGCGTGAAAATTCATGAAATAATTTGAGGGTTGTTTTGGTTATAATTTTGAATATCAAAAGGTAGATGAATAAGGATTTATTGATGATCGAATCATAAGCTAGGGTTTTCGCCGGTTTTTTGATACTACGGGAGTTAGGATAGGAATTATGGTTTAAGGAGAGTATCACGATCCTCGAAATATTGTGAGGATTATTTTGGTTAAAATATTGGGTAGTGAAAGTGTTTCGGGAGATGTAGGAATATTTTTAAGCTGTAGGGGTATTTTCGTAATTTCCAACCTAAAACTGTAGGAATGGGTTTTGAAGCATATGAAGGGTTTTTAGGTGCTGGAAAGGAATGATTACTAGAATTCTAGGATTTTATGAAAAGAGTTTCGAGGTATGAGTTAAATAGAGAAAAGAATTAAATCTATGAACATTTAGTAAAAATGTAACACATATAAGCACATAAGTCACATAAAATGCAATGCATGAAGTGAATTAATAGGGATCGAGATTATAAACGCTTCCTGAGTTACCCTTTTCTTACCTTTCTCGACTTGGCCCTGAGTAGGGCTGTTACAATCTTCCCCCCTTTAAAAGAATCTGTCCTCAGACTCTATTACTGTCCTTGAACAGTCCTGGGTAATGTTTCAACATCTTTTCCTCTGTCTCCCAAGTCTGTTCTTCTGTACCATTTCTTTTCCACAAGATTCTAACGAGGGGAACTCTTCGGTTTCTCAACTCTTGGAATTTCCTATCCAAGATTCTGACTGGCTTTACTTCATAAGTAAGGTCTGGTTCTAGTGGTACTACTTCAACAGGTAGGATATGTGAATCATCGGCAAAGTACTTGCGGAGTTGGGACACATGGAATACGTTATGTATTCCAGTAAGACTTGCTGGTAGGTCTAGGCGATAGGCTGTTGGACCGATACGTTCCAGTATCTCAAAAGGTCCAATATATCGAGGGTTTAGTTTTCCTCCTTTCCCAATTCGTATAACCCCTTTTCTTGGAGATGCTTTCAAGAATAACTTTTCTCCTATTGCAAATTCTATGTCCCTTCTTCGATTATCAGCATAACTTTTCTGCCGATCTTGGGCAGCTTTCATTCTTTGCTTGATGATTTCAACCTTTTCTATTGCCTCTTCTACCCAACTCTTAACAATATTTCCTTGGAGTTTCCTTTTAATTTCCTTGGTTTCATCCATATCCCAATATAATGGGGATCTGCATTTTCTTCCATATAGGGCCTCATAAGGTGCAGCTTGGATTGAGGCCTGATAACTGTTGTTGTATGCAAACTCCACAAGGGGTAGGCAATCCTTCCAATTGTCTTGGAAATCTAAGGCACAAGCCCTTAACATATCTTCCAGGTATCGGATGGTTCTTTCAGATTGCCCGTCGGTTTGAGGATGTGCTGCTGTGCTGAAGTTTAACTTGGTACCCATCATTTCTTGAATGTTTTGCCAAAGTTGTGAAGTGAACTTTGGGTCCCTGTCTGAAACTATTCCAAGAGGTGCTCCATGCAACCGAATAATTTCCTTTTGATAGAGCTTGGCTAACGAGTTAACATTATCGGTTGCTTTGACAGGTAAGAAATGTGCGGATTTTGTTAATCTATCGATGATAACCCAAATACCATCAAATCCTCCTTTAACTTTGGGAAATCCGTAAACAAAATCCATGGTTACCTGATCCCATTTCCAAGTAGGGATAGATAATGGTTACAACAATCCTCCAGGTCTTTGATGTTCTGCTTTAACTCGTTGACAAGTCAGATATTTCTTGATGTAATTGGCTATGTCTCTTTTCATACCGTTCCACCAGAAATGCCTTTTGAGGTCTTGATACATCTTAGTTCCTCCAGGATGTATAGAGTAACGAGTTTTGTGTGCCTCGTCCAATATTTCCTTTTGAACGATACTAGGCACGCAGACCCGATTCTTGCATCTCAAAATCCCTTGATCATCGGTTTTGAATTTTTCCTCAAGATCCTTTTCTTTGGATTTGAGACATTTCTGAATCCACTCATCCTGAGCCTGAGCTTCTTTTATCTTTTCCTTTAGTGGTGGTAGTACCACTAAATT
The DNA here is from genome assembly GCA_037501455.1 of Lantana camara. Taxonomy (NCBI): domain Eukaryota; kingdom Viridiplantae; phylum Streptophyta; class Magnoliopsida; order Lamiales; family Verbenaceae; genus Lantana; species Lantana camara. Next base: position 48,285,667 of record CM074865.1, read on the forward strand.
TGCTAATCGAGCTCTTGAGATTACTTTCACAGATTTTCGTGGGTTACTTGAAGGCTTTCTTGAGAGTGATGCTAAACTTGACTTCCGACTTAAAGCATCAGCCACTACGTTAGCTTTTCCTGGATGGTACTGGATTACACAGTCGTAATCTTCCAGGAATTCCATCCATCTCCTTTGCCTCATATTCAACTCTTTTTGAGTAAAATGATACCGTAGGCTCTTGTGATCAGTGAAAACTTTAAAAGTTACCCCGTAAAGATAGTGTCTCCACCTGGTAAGAGCAAACATAATTGCTGCTAATTCCAAGTCATGAGTAGGGTAGTTCTCTTCATGGGGTTTGAGCTTTCTTGAGGCATAGGCTATAACTTTTCCGTGCTGCATCAATACACAACCTAGCCCTTCTTTAGAGGCATCGGTATAAACTGTATAACCTTCTTTCCCTTCAGGTAAGGTTAGTACTGGTGCAGAAGTCAATCGTTGCTTTAATTCTTGAAAACTTTGTTAGCACTGTTCGATCCATGCAAATTTTCTTTCCTTCTTTGTTAGCTTTGTGAGGGGTGCAACTATCTTGGAGAAGTCCTTTACGAACCTGCGATAATAACCTGCAAGTCCTGGGAAACTTCTCACCTCTGATGGGTTCCTTGGTACTTTCCAATTTGCAATTGCTTCAATCTTTGAAGGGTCTACTTCAACACCTGATCCCAAAATTATGTGTCCAAGGAATGCAACTTTTTCTATCCAGAACTCACATTTGCTGAACTTAGCATATAGCTTATGATCTCGCAAAGTACTCAACACTATGCGAAGATGTTCAGCATGTTCCTCAGGCGTTTTGGAAAATACCAGTATGTCATCGATGAAAATGACACAAATTTATCCAGACATGGTCGGAATATCCGATGCATCATGTCCATGAATGCAGCAGGTGCATTGGTCAATCCAAAAGGCATTACTATGAACTCAAAGTGTCCATAGCGGGTATTGAAAGCTGTTTTAGGGATATCCTCCTCCCTAATCTTTAATTGATAGTACCCTTGCCTTAAGTCTAACTTTGAATAGACTCGAGATCCTTGAAGGACATCAAATAACTCCTCTATATGGGGTAGAGGGTATTTGTTCTTTATGGTCATTCGGTTAAGTTCTCGGTAGTCGATGCACATCCGTAATGACCCATCTTTCTTCTTTACAAACAGTACTGGTGCTCCCCAAGGTGATGTACTGGGACGAATATATCTTGATTCGAGCAAGTCATCAAGTTGTTTTCCCAACTCCTGAAGTTCAACTGAGGCCATCCGATAAGGGGTTTTAGAGAAAGGCTCTGCCCCAGGGATTGTATCGATTACAAATTCCAACTCGCGGTCTGGAGGTAACGAGTTTAGATGTTCTGGGAAAACGTCGAGAAACTCATTTACCACTTCTACCTCCTCAACCTTAAGTTGGTCCTTTGGCCTATTTAAGAGATAGGCAATGAATCCTGTGGCTCCCTTCTGAATCAACTTCTTAGCCTCTGTTATAGAAATCATTGCTACTGATTTCTTATCTTCAGGAATCCAACTTTCATCTTGTCCTAAGATGATTTCTTTCTTGAGACAATCCAACTTAGCATGGTATTTGTAGAGCCAATCCATTCCCAGAATGATTCCATATCTTGTTATCGGAAGTTCGATGAGGTCCATTGGGTAGTAACGGTCACCGATTTGTATAGGGCAGCGTTTATATACTCGATCCGTTATTAAACAAGCTCCAAAGGGGAAAACTTATTTTGAAATTATATGATGAACACTCAAGTGGAAAATTTAAACGCGCACATAGATTTGATGCAATGAATGAATGCGTGGCACCAGGGTCATATAGGACCTTAACTGGCGTGTTTAGAATGCGTACCGTACCTTTGACAACATCCTTAGGGTCTGGATCCTCGTTTCCTTCCAACGCGTAAGCTTTTCCCTTGACAAGTGGTTTTCCGGACTTTCCCACGGCTTTCTCCTTTTCCTTAAATCCCGGTCTCTTTGGGCATGTATTAAACTGATGGTTAGGGTCTCCACACCACAAACAAGTGCCAGCTTTCTTTCGACGTTCTTGTTCAGTATGTCCTGGTTTGTGACAGTATTCACAAGTGATCTCTTCTTGTAAATTGGACGGGACTGATTTAGGCTTCTGCTGGGCTGGTGTGGGTTTCTTTCCAAATTTCTGGCTGGATGGTCCAGCGGGACGTTTCATTCCTTGAGAGGGCTTATTTTGAGGGGGACCAGGGCGATTAGCTGCCAGATGAATATTCTTGTGAGCTGCTTCGGTCTTTAAGGCTTTATCGACTGCCTTGTTATAAGTTTCAATATCTAATGAAGCTAAAGCCCATCGAAGGTCTGGCTTTAATCCATCAATGAATTGCTTGGTCTTTCTTCGTTCATCATTCAGAATGTGTGGAGCATACTGAATAAGTCTCACGAACTTGGCCTCGTACTCAGCCACTGACATATATCATTGAGTCAAACTCATGAACTCAGCCTCTCGAGTATCTCTTACCACTTGAGGAATATATTTATTCTGAAATTCCTTTACAAACTCCACCCAACTGTAATCAATTCGATCTTCTATCCAGGTCAACTTAACGTGCTTCCACCAACTCAAAGCAGGTCCTTCTAGGAGAAAGGCTGCATACTGTACTCGTTCCCGTTCCTCGGGAAATATATCCATAGCCTCGTAAATCTTTTCTAAACTGGCTATCCAATTTTCAGCTTTCAGGTCGTTAGGTTCTCCAAAGAATTTTGGGGGATTCATTCGGAGAAACCTCTCTAAGGATCGCTCGTTGGTAGGGTTATTCCCAGGTGTGCAAGTTCGAACGAACTGCCTTAAAGCTTCTACAAGTTCGGGGTATCCGGGTGGATCTTGTGGCGATGGGGAGTTATTTCGTGGTGCTCTTCGTAGAGGCATGATGAATGCTGAAATCACAATCTCATAGGAAATATAATGCATGTGGGGTTAAGAATGTTCCAAAGATCATCACAGAACAATAATCACCAAATAACACCAATTATCAAACATAAAGTGCAGAAAGAAATAACATTAGTACTCACGGTCTTGCTGGTATCTTGAAGCGACTCTAAGACTCATGATGCAAAAATGTAAAGCAACATGAAATAACAGCGTAAGATGATCAAAATGTGTCATATATATATGCATCAAGGTTAATATGCTTCAAGAGCTATAAAAAAATAAAAGCAAAAGAGGGGGGGTGGACCCGATCTACCTCGAGTTACACCCTACAAGTACTGTCACCGTCACCCCTAGTAAGTCAAAGCTGCTACTGTCCGCCTCTGCTACTATGTATTGCTACAAAAATGGGGAGTGTCTCCACTGGCTGCTATATACATACCCCCGGATAACTATCCTATATACTGTACCTCGTATCCCACGGTCTGAACTCAATCCTCTGTAGCACTACCTGCCTCGAGGTCAACCGTATCATCTGAATCTGGAACCCTAATAGGACTCCACTCCTCGCTAGGCTCAACACTGTCCTCCTCCTCAGGAACAACCTGTAGTCCATCAGCATCCTCGCGAATCTCATCGGCCTGCTGGGGCTCCTCCTCCTCGTCCTCATCAGAATGGGCTACAGCCTCTGAAGCCTCACTGTCTCCGGAATGGGCTACTGCGGGTCCGGGCTGCATCTCCAGAACCTGCTCCATCACCTGAGTATCATTCAGGTGAAGTGCATCCTCCAAACGGCTCCTCATCTGAGCTCTGTACTGGTCATGGATCACTATAGAAGCCTCACGGTCTAGAGTCAAACTAACCACGTCCTCCTCGAGCTCGGCCACTCGTGATGCTAACTGAGAAATAGCGATCTGGGATGCGGCTAACTGGTCCCGAGCATGATCACGATCTACTGCTGTCTGTCTAGCCATCTCTCGGTTCCTCTCAGCCTCCAATCGGTACTCACCAGTCCTCTGATACTCATAAAAGTAGGCATCTCTCTCGGCCTCTAGTAGATGAACTGCTCTGTTCGGGTAAGCATACCAGGGAAAGGCCTCCTGATGTGAATCCTGCCTAATCCTCTGCCAAGGATAGTATCTAGGACCCCCACTACGAGTAACCACTAAGGTCCTAGGAGGCTCATACTGATCAAGCCACTCGATGCTATCAGAATGTGGAAACTCACCATAGCCAGCCATTTTTACTCTAGAAAAACACTTTACAAATTATTAGAACAAGGAAATTATAGTAAAATACTCTTTCTATCTATCGTTTAAATCAAGTTTTTCTATCTAAACCTGATGCTCTGATACCACCTTAGCTGTAGCACCCCTTAACATTATAACCCCGCACCGTTGTACTTCCCGAGTGGATGTGAGACCTAGCACTCGAGAAATACTCCGGCGAACGGACAAGACTATACAATACCAGAGTATGAAATTTAAATGCAACGGAAAATAAACTTGAGCAAATAAAAGGGGACAATACATAACAAAGCACATATTATTAAGTTGGATAAGTATTTACAGCAAAAGTTCTGACTTTAGAGAAGAGTGCTTATTGTAAGATGTACATGCACTCGTGATTACTCTAATTGACTGGAATGTGACACCTTAAAGCTTCAAGATACCTCTAAGGCGTCGCTGTATAGATTCCTGAAATCATGAATTGAAAGAACAGGAGGGTTAGTCAAAATGACTAAGTGACGGGGGTTGAGGGTTATGATTGTAAGCAAGATTTTTGAAGTGTTTTGACCAAGGAAGTCTTGGTTTGAAATGTATATACTATATGGTAACAAATAAATATATGACAGTAATATCCGGTTCATATCAGTTTGAAATAGGAGTAGGGGGAATATAGGCTATACTTTTTAGAAACTTATGAACCGTTTTGAAAATGATTTTGATGCCCGCAAGCTAGGCGTCTCCAACCTTAACTCCTTAAAAACCAAGAATATTTGTAACGACATTGATCAAGATGTCGTTACTCAGTAAAAAGAGATACAACAATACAATACCATCCTTCTTCCTCCGGTGTCACCTCAGGGAGCTACCCCTAGTGACGATATACATGAATTTGGGAGGGACGTACCTTTTCCCGTCACTTGGTGTGGAATAACTAACCTCCAGTTAGACCACCACCAAGATCTAGTTGGCGGCTGGTATAATAGTAGACCTCGGCCCGTGCCTCCCGGACTACTACTTCTACCAAGACCACCGGGCCCATAGGAAAAACAATAACTTTGCTTGCAAGACGAGAATATTTACCCGTAAGAAAGTACTAAGTACTTTTCGGGTAAATGTATGTTTTCAGTAATTAACAAGAATTATTTTCCCATAAAGGGAAGAATAACTTGAAAGGAAATTTAAGAAAATAAAGTAAAGTATTTTATCATGATTTCAGTTGAAAAGATTTAAACCCTCACCGGTACCGAGACTTAAGTGGAAGTGTGAGGATTCCACTCTTCGATGCTATGTTCGCCTGAAAGTAATAACTACTACTGGCTTAGAACTAGGTTCTTAGTTCCTAACTAACTAATTACACACAATACTATAATGAAATAATTAGAGAAGATACACGTTATGTAATGCGTTAAAGATTTCCCGGTAAACCCTAAATTTACCCGTTTAAGGGAATTTGATTAACAAATTAGGGTTTATGGGATCTTTAACTAATCAAATATTTATCAACCATACTATAATTCTAATTGTAAGATTTGAAATGAAATTCAAGGTTTAATTTGACAATGTAGGTTATCTTTTGAAAAATATTACATAGTTTATTGATTTTTGGAAAAATTTAGGAAAAATATTTCTTTAAAAATTCCAAAACTTATTTTATAATTATTTTTATAATAATTTCGAAATTAATGGTATTTTGGTTGACCAAAAGTCAAAATTACTATTAAAAACATTTACTATTCAATTTCATATGAATTAAACACTTTATAACACAAAATCAAATTCATACACACACACACATGGATCACGGCACACACATGCACACACACACACATCCAAGAACATTACATGTTCTTGAGCTTATTTGAATATTCAAAGAGGGTGTGTAACATGTTCTATCACATTCATATTCATAACATAAGATTAAAGCACAATATAGCAAAATATATGAACTTTCTATGAAAAATAATTCTAAATAAATTACTCTTAGCATGAACAAGATCATAAGCATTTATATACATAATCTCATTATATCATATCATAATTTATGCATGTAATTAAATAAAATTCCATAATGTGCACACATTATATTTAAACTAATAACTATGCACATATTTCATAAAATAAATTCCTAAAGCATAATTTAATTACTCCTAGGCATGCTACTATTATTTCTATACTAAGAACATTATATAAAACATGAGATAATAGAAGAAAACATACCTTAGAGAGAGAAGAGGGAGAGTGGCGTGAGGTTTGGGGAGAGGGAGAGAGTGATTTTTGTGTGTTGAATGTGAGGTATAAATGAGGCTTAAGGGGGGTATTTATAGGTAGTCATGAGGGGTTTCTAAGCAATAAATGAAAGTTTATGGGAGATGTGGTTGCCTAAGATTTCAACAAATGCTTGGTAATTAAATTGGAGATGTGGTTAAATAATATGTTGAACAAATGCTAGGTAATTAACTAAGAAATGTGGAGAAATTATGCTCATTTGTTTAATTCTTCTAGAAGAGCATGAGGTCATGGATGATGTCATTTGGAATAAAAATAAATGTAAAAATAATATAAAATTTATTCAAGAGTCGAGAGGTAAAATTTTGATGTAGTGAATTAATGAAAGAATGAGTGAAAAATGAGCTTCGTTTTAGTTATAAACATGAAATATTTGGAGTTTTCGTTTATAAATTATGAACATTGAAGATGATGAAAATCATAGGAAAAATTATATAAACGAAGCCATGATAAAGTTTAAAGTTTGGAAAAATCACTATATTGTAGAGAAAAATTCAAGGATCGTTATAAGTATAATTTCGACTATTGAATAAAATCTAATTATTTTAAAATAAAATGATGATTTTTAAATAGGAAAATATTTATAAATATGCTATGGGTGAAATCGAGTTTTTGGTAAATGCGTGAAAATTCATGAAATAATTTGAGGGTTGTTTTGGTTATAATTTTGAATATCAAAAGGTAGATGAATAAGGATTTATTGATGATCGAATCATAAGCTAGGGTTTTCGCCGGTTTTTTGATACTACGGGAGTTAGGATAGGAATTATGGTTTAAGGAGAGTATCACGATCCTCGAAATATTGTGAGGATTATTTTGGTTAAAATATTGGGTAGTGAAAGTGTTTCGGGAGATGTAGGAATATTTTTAAGCTGTAGGGGTATTTTCGTAATTTCCAACCTAAAACTGTAGGAATGGGTTTTGAAGCATATGAAGGGTTTTTAGGTGCTAGAAAGGAATGATTACTAGAATTCTAGGATTTTATGAAAAGAGTTTCGAGGTATGAGTTAAATAGAGAAAAGAATTAAATCTATGAACATTTAGTAAAAATGTAACACATATAAGCACATAAGTCACATAAAATGCAATGCATGAAGTGAATTAATAGGGATCGAGATTATAAACGCTTCCTGAGTTACCCTTTTCTTACCTTTCTCGACTTGGCCCTGAGTAGGGCTGTTACACAAGCTATTCCCACCACTTGCCATGGAGGCTTACAAAAGTGGGCTTAAATAAACTAATATGCAGCTAAATAATGATAAAATAAAGGCCCAAATAATACTATAATAGGCTTAGGGTCGAATTACATCATTTCCACACTTTGGACTTTAGGAATTAGACATAAAAACATTGAAGTATTCTAAATTTGGTTCAGCAGCCCATCTTGAAGGTTGGAGTCCAGTTTGAGCAAATTGGTTTAAGAGATTTCCAACTTCCTCTTGGATAATTTTGGCCCAAGCTCTTGTAATTGGACCACCATAACTTTGTTCCTTTTGTATGATATCCTCTTAAGCTGTGGATCGGTCCAGGTCTTCATTTGGGACAAGATATGGCCGCGGTTCATCATGATTCACATTATTCCCCCCTTTTTGAAAAGGATTCATCCCCGAATCTGAATCTGCATGAAAGAGAGATAAATCAGCAACATTATAGGTGGAACTTACACTATACGTATCCGGGAGATCAATTTTGTAAGCATTATCATTGATCCTTTTCAACACTTTAAATGGTTCGTCCCCCCGTGGGTCAAGTTTGGACTTTCGCTGATGATTGAATCTCTCTTTCCTAAAGTGAACCCAAACCAAGTCTCCTTCCTTGAAAACAACTTTCTTTCGTCCCCTGTTGGCTTGAATCATAGCTTGGTTGTTTCTTTTGAGAATGTGAAGCCGAGCATCCTCATGCATTTTCTTCACAAGTTCAGCTTTCTCCTTGCCATCTAAGCTTACAAGTTCATTCATAGGTAAAGGAAGCAAATCTAAAGGAGTTAAGGGATTAAAACCATAAACAAGCTCAAAGGGTGAGAAAGAAGTAGAAGAATGTATTGAACGGTTATATGCAAATTCAACAAATGGAATACACTCAACCCAATTCTTCGAATATGTTTTAAACACAGCTCTTAAAAGAGTTCCCAAGGTTCGATTCACTACTTCCGTTTGTCCATCCGTTTGAGGATGACAAGTGGTGGAAAATAACAGTTTTGTTCCCAATTTTCCCCACAATACTCGCCAAAAGTGACTTAAAAACTTCACATCTCGATCAGTTACAATTGATTTTGGGATTCCATGAAGTCTTACTACTTCTCGAAAGAACAATCCAGCCACATGTGTTGCATCATCAGTTTTATTACAAGGAATGAAATGTGCCATTTTAGAAAATCGATCAACAACAACAAAAATTGAATCCTTTCCATTTTGTGTTCTTGGCATTCCTAGCACAAAATCCATAGAAATATTAGTCTACGGATGCGTTGGAACAGGTAGGGGTGTGTAAAGGCCGTGAGGTTTAACTCGTGATTTAGCCTTTCTACAAGTTACGCATCTATGACAAGTCCGTTCAACATCCCGTTTCATATGAGGCCAAAAGAAATGTTCCTTAAGTATACCCAAAGTTTTTAAAACACTAAAATGTCCCATTAATCCTTCCCCATGAGACTCACGGATTAGCAACTGACGCAAAGAACAATTTGGAATGCATAGCTTGTTTTCTCTAAACAAATAACCATCTTGAACATAAAATTTATCACAAGGCTTTTGTAGCACCCGGGACGACAGGCGCCACATTCCCCCGCACTACAAGTCTAGTCCACACGTGAAATGGATAATCCAAGCATGAACAGGACTCATAGCGAACAGGAGACCAAAATAAAAGATATCCTAGCTAGGCGGAATCTAACCCTGTACCAAATAAATCAAGAATACCTAGAATGTAAAGCGGAAGCAATAACGTATAATTTAAAATTTTCAACCATGGTTACACGCCCAACAATTCCAATACAAAATTTAAATCCACCAAGCATCCTAACCACGGGTTCAACTAGGCATGCAACCTGTCCCGAATTAAATAGCCAACAATAATCATAATTGGCACACAGGCCCAATACATAACGGAAATACAATTAAATCATAAAAGAATGTAAAATTTGACTCGAGTGTACAAGTGACTCGACAAGAGATTAAAACTTGACTTCCGCCTAGCAAAACCTGCAAGCAACTGAAAGGTGGGAAAGAGGGGTCAGTCTCTAGAAGACTGAGTGAGCAGGAGTGATACATATATAGAGAAACATGTGCATGCAAGTCATAAATCCCGAGTAAGGTTTCATTGAGAGTTAGTTCCCAAAAAGGGCAAGAGAATGGCTGGGCAATACTCGGATTTTACGACTAATCATATTAAATTCATTAGGTTCATAATTCATAGATAAACATAAAGGCTCGGCGAGTGAGCGTGCATCATCTCCAACCAAACTCCGACCGTGTACGACAAAGATCATTAATAGTTGAAATATGTGATCATGCAATATATTATAATTCATACAAATCATATAACATAACATAAGACATAGTCGTTTGGACAATCCGTATCCCGGCCTTCCCGCACGGTGCATAAAAATCATAACATAATCATAATCATAAAATAAGTTCCAACCTTCTTCCTCCGGGTGGTGGACGGGTTAGCAAGACCCGACCACCGATCCATACATAGGCCAATGGGGGTACATGAATCCCCCAAGGGCACTCAGCTCCCATTCCCCGCTAAACCTCCTAGCGAGGGTCGGTATCACCGTAAATGTGGTGGGACTAGTACAAGGGATCACCGTCGGCCCTTGCCTCCCCGGATAGCCACTTGTACTAAGTCCCTGGGCCCGTGCAATCATAACATACATACATAATCTCGCCAAAACATTTGATTCATACGAAGCATAACATATTTCATAATCCTTGTGAAAATATTTACTCGATAAATTCATTTGAAAATCATACATAAATATACCTTAGTTTTTGGCCAAAACTTATCACATAAGGTTGTAGGGTTTATTACATATCTAGAACGAAAACACCTTCACCTGGAATACCACGAGACATAAAGCATAAATAATGCGGTTACCTATCCAACTTGGAAGTCTCCGCCCTGGAAACGAACTGTACAAGAGAAGGAACAATGTGTACTCGTGAGAATTGACTCAGTATGAAACCACATAGACGCACGGCAATCCTCATGAAGTGGTATGATATGTTATGAGATGATATGATAGAGAATAAATCCTAAAATGTTATGGAGTGGTGCATACATGATCAATCATTCAATTCATAATACAAGACAATACATATTAACAATGCATATGAATCAATTAGAAGTTATTAAGCACATAGAGAATGCGATTAAGAATTGCAATCATGTACGCATAACTCATGTCCTTATCAATTTTTCATAGCAAAAGTCATCCCCATAATACAACATATTCATAAGACTTTATAACACATGTTAACCATATTTAAGAATCATATTAAGGTGAAAGGAATCCATTAAGTTCATAAAGGAAACAATAATTGAAAAGGAGATCATATTAAAGCACTTAAACGTTCACACATTAAATTGATAGCATAAAATCCATAATCATATCAAATTAAATTGAATATCATCAATTAATCAAGCATACAAGTCATATAGTTCACATATGGGAGCCAAGAGGGTGAAAGGAACACAAGAAGAAGAGTTTTGGTAAGATTTAGCAAAGGTTGACAAATTTCGGGAATGAACAAGCTGTAGGAAAATGGAAATATCTTGAGTTATAGAAATTGGAATTAAGTTTTTCTTAATGGGAATGAAACTAGACACAAAGAGCTTTCCGGTGATATATGGTTCATTTTCTGATTCAAAACGAGGTGAAAATGGCGTAAGCCCAAATTTGGATGAAAGCAGTTTTCCGGTAAAGTGGCGACACTAAAAAGAATTGATCATATCTGACAAATGAGAAAATATATTGAAGTGATTCTAATTGGAGAATATTCTACACTTCAAGAGGTTTTCGTGGGTTCAAAAATTAGGTCATTTGGAGTTCGTATGAGGGAGTCACGGCCGTGACAAAATTGTACTGAAAATCAGTCGCGGCCGCGACTGAAAATTGGCCAGTTCTCGAGTTGTTGGTCGCGGCCGCGACCAAAAATGGTCACGAAACGGTCGCGGGCGCGACCCCCAATTGCAGCAGTCACGAAAGGCTTCGGGAAAATAGGGCAAAACTCGATTTTTGGCTCCCAAACCACTTCCACACCAAACCAATGCTAGAATTCAACTACAAACTAACATATAACATGTATTTGATCATATCTATCAATTAAGTACCATTTAATCCAAGGAAACATGCTTTGATTCTTGAAGTTTCCAACACAAAACCTTTATGAAATCAAGTGATCAATCATGAATCAAACTCCATGAATTCAAATTATAATTGTATGAAATCATCTCAAATCTCCAAACAAGCTACATATACTCCCAAGCATTTCATATAATCATCAAACCCTAACAAAAGTTTAAATTCTCATTATATATATATATATTCATGCTCACCTTGTTGAAGAAAATGGAAGGGAAAGGAAGAGATGAAGCTAAGATGATTTCTTGGAGTAGATGGAAGTAAATCTTTGGCTCTTGGCTTGATCAACCGATGGAGAGGGAGAGGAAATGGTATGCTTGTGTTTTATGTTTGTGCTCTAAAATGAGAAGAGATGTACGTATATGTGTATATATGATATATATCGTGAAGAGAAGGGGAAGAATAAGGGAAATTTGCCATTAAGTCCTCAAGGAATTTAAGTCAATGCAAACAAGTATACGAAGTTATGAATGTGGCAACTTATTCCTTGTCAAGTTATCAATTGAGCCCAAGAATTTTATAAAGTTTCAATCAAGGGCGAATGAACATGAATTCTCACAAGTATGTAAAATTAAACACTTAAACATGTTCGGGAACATTAGACATATAATTCACGTAATGAAATTCACGAAAAAGAAATTATAAATCATATAATCACAAGAATTCACATTAAATGAGTTCAACCGCGCAATTAAATTACAAAAAAAGGAATTAAATAAATACTAAATCTCAAAACTCACACGCGTGGCGCGCGTACCTGAACTAATGGAAAATTGGGGCGTCACAATCTTTTGTTCACAAGATTGTAAAAGCTGTTTTCCATGCTTAGTTTTAAAAGTTGTTTTCCATTCATCAGCTTCTTGCATTCTTATTTGGTGACAGCCACTTTTCAAATCAATTTTAGTGAAGATTGTAGAACCATGCAATTCATCAATCATATCATCAAGGCGAGGTATGGGATAACGATACTTTACCGTGATCTTGTTGACAGCCCTACAATCCACGTACATTCGCTAAGTACCATCCTTTTTAGGCACCAAAAGAACTGGAACAACACATGGACTCATGCTCTCACGCACATATCCCTTTGCAAGCAACTCTTCAACTTGTTTTTGAAGCTCTTTTGTCTCTTGAGGGGTGCTTCGGTAAGCTGGTCGGTTTGGGATGGCAGCCCCGGGGATGAGGTCGATTTTGTTGGAAAACACGAATCAGAAAGCAGCGGAATTTAAAAAAAAATTTCCCAACAAAAGGACCTTGGACTCGCAATCGTGTAACCAAATTCGTAAAGATAGAAAACTTACTTTTCTTTTGTTCTTTCTTGAAGCGTTTCAAGCCACCCAAGAACGCTCTTCTCGCGGCTTGATCCCCTCTCCTTAGTAAAGCTCGAATCTTCAAACTTCTAACTTGAAGTCTCTAGAGAAAGTCCACCAACTTGATCACAATCTAACTAGTAAGGATGCTAGTTCTCTCGTTAGTGTTTAGGCTTAACCTAGGGTTTAATTTAATCTTGGAGAAAGGAAGGTGTTCAACACATGAACTAAAAGAATTGTCTATTAGCTCTAAAGGGGAGCTCGAGCTCTCCTATTTATAGAGAGAGGGTGCCGATCCAAATCCTTGTTGGACAAGGATTTGGTTCCTCTCTCTCCTATTACTTGATCATCAAGTATTTTCCAACTTTGACTTTGAATTCTAATTCAAGTCAACTTTTAAGAGAGCTAAAATTATCCAAACTATTTTTGGATAATTTTATACTTTATTTATTATAAAATAAATAACTTATTTTTATCTAATTAATTAATTAACTAGATTATTTTCTCCAAAATTAGACTTTCTTTTTAATTCAAAATTAAACCAAAGTCTATTAAATAATTAACTAAATTAATCATTTAATATATATATATATATATATATATATATATATATATATAAATTCACGTGTGTGACACGTGTCACAAGGACACGTGTCACTCACGTGACCCACACGTGTGGCTTCACACGTGTGGAACCCTCTAGGCTCGATTAACTCGTTTAATCATTTTCAAGCCTCAACTCATGTAACCAAGTTGTTGTGTGTGACCCTCTAGGTTCTCAATTCAATTAGCAGTGACCCTAATTAATTAATTCACTAATTAATTAATCAGTCCACAGATTAAACGACCATAGTCTAGCAACAGGTGTTTAACCCCTAGCTGAATTGGAATGTTTGGATTCGACAGAACCTTTAAGTCATTGATTCATGTGAGATACAATCCTCCTACTTACTATCTCTCAACCAAGATCTAGGGTAAGGGAATAATTAGAACCCTAATAATCCGGTCTTAAAGCTAAGTGCATTTCATATCCATTTGATCTCAATCCAAGAAACCCTTTTCTTGATGTCTTGATCTACTGCCTTGGCCAAGGACTCCATATGGCATATGAATGACTTACACAATAAGAGATCACCTTGCAAATGCAAGTGTAGGTCCTATCTTGATTCTCATTCACTTTCATGAATCACTTGTGCAGCCCCAGCATAAGCCTTGAATCAGTTGTCTAAGGCGACACCCTTTAAAGCTTATACCTAAGACTACAGAGTTAACTCATAAAGTGACAAGGAACCTCAAGTCTTAGGATCAATTAATCACATCAATGACTCGTGAGATATTTCCTAATCTGGAAGTTTCCATTTCCTGAAATAGAAACTTCCTTTCCCATTTAGGAATGTTCTCACACGGGGCACCTCAGTGAACTTACTTATTAAAGTAAGCACCCTCATGTATCACGACCGTATTAACTATACACTTTGCACCTCCATGAAACAAGGTGGTCCTTCTTAAGGGCGTGATCCCACAAGCAAGCCTTAGAGGAGTCAGGTTGACACTCCCACTGTCTGTAGGACTCATCGGCTTGGAGTATTTTACTAATCATGACTTATGTGATATAGGGCTCGTTTCATGAACCATTTCACCTAAATGGTAGAGTCCTAAAGTCATCAGGATTAGGGGAGTTCTCATACATGCACAGCTAAAGTAAACGCATACCAAACAAGAGCATATAAAGAAGTGTTGCCTCAATTCGTTATTTCATTCAAAGATTGTCTGTGATTACAATAAGGAAAAGCACAAAGCGGATATACAATCGGCTTTCTAGGGCACTATTCCTAACAATCTCCCACTTGCCCGTCAAAGCCATTCTAAAGCTACTCTAAGTCCGATCTTCTGAAGATGACCTTGGAAAGCTTCTCGACTAAGGGGTTTATTAAGTGGATCTGCCACGTTCTCTGCTGATGTGACCCTCTCAATTAGCACATCTCCTCTTTTGATAATATCACGGATTAGGTGATACTTCCTCATAATGTGCTTGGTCTGTTGGTGAGATCTTGGTTCTCTTGCTTGAGCAACCGCCCCAGTGTTGTCACAAAACACAGTAATGGGGTCTTTCATGCTAGGAACAACATTCAACTCTTGAATGAAGTTTCTAATCCAAACACCTTCCTTAGCTGCATCATTTGCAGCTAAGTATTCGGCCTCAGTGGTCGAATCTGCAGTGGTAGTTTGCTTGGAACTCTTCCAACTCACTGCTCCGCCGTTTAGGCAGAAAATGTATCCTGACATTGACTTAAAATCATCTAAGTCAGATGCAAAGCTTGCATCGCAGTATCCTTCGACATTAAGATCTTTCTGACCTCCGTAAACTAAGAATAAATCTTTAGTACTTTTCAAGTACTTAAGAATATTCTTCACGGCAGCCCAATGACCATCTCCAGGGTCAGTTTGGAAACAACTTGTCACACTAAGTGCATAAGCCACATCCGGTCGAGTACATAACATTGTATACATTATGCTACCTATTGCTGACGCATAAGGTGTATGAGTCATTCTTTCCTTCTCAAGGTTAGTCTTAGGACACATCTTCTTTGAAAGACATGTTCCTACACTCATAGGAAGGTTCTTAACCTTTGCTGACTCCATATTGAATCTCTTCAATACTTTGTCAATGTACATCGACTGTGATAGTCCTATTAACCTTCTAGATCTATCTCTATAGATTTTAATTCCAAGGATATAGGACGCATCACCAAGATCTTTCATGTCGAATTGGTTCGATAACCATAACTTAGTCACTTTCATGTCATCCTTCGAATTCCCAATAAGAAGGATGTCATCAACATAAAGTACTAAGAATTGCACTGAGGTCTCCAATTCCTTTCTATACACACATGATTCATTCGAAATTTGCATGAAGCCAAACGCTTTGACTGATTCATCAAATCAAATGTTCCAATTCCTAGAAGCCTGTTTCAATCCATAGATTGATCTTTGGAGTTTGCAAACCTTTTGCTCACTCCCACTGAATGTGAAACCTATGGGTTGCTCCATATAAATGTCTTTGTCAATGTCACCATTGAGAAAGTCAGTTCTCACATCCATTTGCCATATCTCATAGTCATAATATGCAGCAATGGCAAGCATGATTCGAATGGACTTTTGCATTGCAACTGGTGAAAAGGTTTCATCAAAGTCCACGCCGGGTCTTTGAGTGAATCCTTTTGCAACCAGTCTTGCTTTGTAGGCTACAATGCTTCCATCAACTCCAAGCTTTCTCTTAAAGATCCATTTGCAACCTATGGGTTTGACCCCATCAGGCAAATCTACCAAGGTCCAAACTTGGTTGGAGTTCATGGAGTCCATTTCGGATTTCATGGCTTCTATCCACTGTTCAGAGTCAGAATCTGAAAGTGCCTCCTCATATGTTGAAGGATCATTATCCTTTTGAGAGATTTCATGGAAGAATCCATACCATCTCTCCGGCTGTCTAGGAGTGCGTTCAGAACGCCTTAGAGGAGGGTTTTCGTATGTATCGAAATTCGTGATTGGTTGTAGTTGATCAGAGTGGGACGTTTCTTCAGTGGGTCGTGTGGGGTCACCTTGTATTTCTTCTAATTCTATGATCTTGCCTTTCTTTTCTTTAAGGAACGGTTCCTCCAGAAAAGTAGCATTTCTGGAAACAAACACCTTTTGTTCAGATTGATCATAGAAATAGTATCCTATGGATTCCTTAGGATAACCTACAAAGTAGCATAAGTTAGAATGAGATTCTAACTTATCTCCCACTGTCCTCTTCACGTAAGCAGGACAACCCCAAATTCTTAAGTAAGAATAACTAGGGATTTTTCCATACCACATTTCATAGGGCGTTTTGGGGACTGACTTAGAGGGAACTAGATTCAGAATCTTTGCTGCACTTTCTAGGGCATAACCCCAGAAAGAAGGTGGTAAGTCAGTGAAACTCATCATGGAACGAACCATATCGAGTAAGGTTCGATTCCTTCTCTCAGAAACTCCATTAAGTTGA
Source organism: Lantana camara (assembly GCA_037501455.1). Classification (NCBI taxonomy): domain Eukaryota; kingdom Viridiplantae; phylum Streptophyta; class Magnoliopsida; order Lamiales; family Verbenaceae; genus Lantana; species Lantana camara. The sequence goes on from CM074865.1 coordinate 48,302,818, forward strand.
GGAGTTCCCGGAGGAGTCCACTGAGAGATAATCCCATTATCTTTGAGATGATTAAGGAATTCTTCACTAAGATACTCGCCTCCTCGATCAGATCGAAGTGCTTTGATCTTGTGACCAGTTTGGTTCTCAACCTCCTTTTGAAATTCCAAGAATTTCTCAAAAGCTTCAGATTTATACTTCATTAAGTATACATAACCATACCGACTAAAGTCATCAGTAAAGGTTATGAAGTACTGATGATTGTTTCTAGTGCTTACACTAAGCGGTCCACAAACATCAGTATGGATCAAATCCAAAACCTCAGTGGCACGTTCCACAGTTCCTCTAAAAGGGACTTTGGACATTTTTCCTTTGAGACAGGATTCACAAGAAGTTAACTCTTTGAGATCATTTTCAGAGAATGATCCTAAAGTGTTTATCTTGCTAATTCTGTTCTTGGAAATGTGTCCTAATCTAGGTGCCATAAGGGAGCTGAAACTTTGTCATCTCTCTTACGCTTTGTTTCTCGTTGTATATTCATAATATTGATATTTTGAGTTAGGTAAAGTCCATTACTTAGAGTACCGATATGAACGGAAGAGTTGTTCCGTTTGATAAAATATTTACCATTCTTAATATAAGTTTCATAACCTTCACAATCTAATATTGGAACTGAAATTATATTACGAATAATGCTCGGTACATAAAGGACTTTATTTAATACTAACTCAAAACTACCTAAATCTAATCTAATTGTGCCTAAAGCTCGAGCTTCAACGTTTGAGCCATCGCCGATCTTCAAGACACATTCTCCTTCTTTGAGTTGTTGGACTTCACTTAGCATCTGTACATCATTACAGATATGAGTCCCACAACCGGTATCAAGTACCCAAGAACTAGAATTAATAGAAAGATTTACTTCAACGAGAAAGATACCTTTCTTTAGAGTAGCCTTGTACTCTGGGTAGTTTCTCCTCCAATGTCCCGCTTTGCCACAATGGAAGCAAACATCCTCTTTCTGATCACGCTTCTTCTTTAGGGCCTTCCCCTTCGAAATGCCACCAGTGGGCCTAAGGGGTTTCTTCTTCTTCTTTTGGGCTTTCTTGCCCTTACCTTTAGAAGGCCCAGAAGAGGAAGATGGAGTATTCACCATCAAAACCTTATTGTCCTTCTTGATCGTGCTTTCAGCAGTCACAAGCTGACTAGTCAGCTCAGCTACAGTAGCACCAGCATGATTCATGTTGAAGTTAAGGACAAATAGTTTGAATGATGGTGGGAGCGAAGCTAGCAACAAATCCACTGAAAGCTCATCTTTCAGTGGCATGTCCATGGAAGCAAGTTTCTCAGTAAGGGCAAAAAACTTGAGTCCATATTCATGGACACTTGAACCTTCCCTCATTCTCAAGTGGAACAATTCCTTTGAAGTGTTATACCTTGTAACACGTTCATGAGGGCGGTAAAGTTGCTCTAAGTGATCGTAAATCTCCCAAGCAAATTCCATGGCCTCATGTTGCCTTTGCAAGTCCGAAGACATGTTAGCCAACATAAGGCAACGGGCTTGGAGATTATCATCCTTCCACTTCTGAATCGCGTCCCGCTCAGCCCGAGTGGGAGCCTCCCCTTCGGGACTGGGCTCCTCTTCGAAGAGAACATAAGTTCTCTTCTCAGAATCTAAAATGATTTTTAGATTCCTCAGCCAATCAGAATAGTTGGGACCAGTCAACTTGTTTGACTCGAGGATCGATACAAGAGGGTTTTTGGTTGCCATTTCAAAACACGTAGAGAATCACAGAATCTACGACCTAAATGGTAAAACAAAGAACTAGTGAGCATGCTGAATTATAACGATGTACAAAAGATAAGGTCTTTAATCTAATGTAGCTCCCACTGTTTTTCAAAGATCTATAATTCCCAAAGATCTAAGAGGAACACGTTTCCCAATGGGTACTAAGATCCTAGGCATTTTACCTCGAACCCACGACTCGCGGACATTCTAAGTAAGAACCCTAGGTAGGTACAACTTACCAATTCTAACACCTTTAGAACTCTTAGTAATTGTTTTTGCATCACCTATCTTTCAATATGGACCCACGACTCGTGCGACATCCATATTTACTTAGGCGTTAAGCTAGACCCATAAATCATAAGATCATGACCAAAACTTAGTTCGAACGACCCACCACTCGCGGACATCGCCCTTGCTAAAATTGACCACGAAATATTGATCATTTAAAATGATTAATTAGGTAACTAAGAACTAATAAGCTCCACTAGCTATCCCACGACTAGCGGACAATAACTAGCTTTACTTACTAAACTTAAAACCTATTGATGGAATGCTAGGAATTTAATTCAAAATTTGTATCTCGAATTAAACACCTATTTGTTCGAAATTAGCTTAATATTTAATGGAAATTTTCGAATCAACCGGAGAGTTGTCCGGTTCGACCTCACCAACATATATGTTATCCAATTTTATTAGTCTTGATTAATGCAAGTACACTTAAATGCATATCAAACAAGCACATAAACAGATAACTTGTCCTAGCATGATACTAACATGTAATGATCATGGGTTCTACCTATCTTATGCGTGATATGCGGGAGCCACTCCACAATCACAAGTTCTAACATACATGCCACATAAACAGTTTAAATCACATAAGGGAAAGCGGCAACAAAATACGAGCCCTATCTCTATTACATTTAACAATTGAGATTCCCCTCCCTAACATTTTGAGGGGTCTTCACTTATGGCCTCCTTGTTACTTGAATGTGGTCCATCTTACTCCATGGGTGCATTGTCTCCAAAATGAAAATAAAACCTCACCACCTATCTCTACTCTCAAATTACAATAAAAAGAAAAAAGACATCAAGTAATAAGGCTCAATCTTCATATTGGCCTTAGAAAATTACACGGGGCATACCCCGGCCTCAAAACAGTAATATGGAAAGCCACATAATAAATCACATAACAGTACGCACATAAGTGAGGCTCCAACCTCAATTGAAAAACGCAACTATAGGGCTCCAACCCCAATTTAAACCATCCATGTGCATAAATTAAAACCATACATAGATCTAAACCCATGATCACCTAACATGCTTTTGCGAGAATTCAAATTTAGCCAATAAATTAAAATTCTCGTTTCAAGTCCTAATGACTTAAAACACGACTTAGATGCAATTCTTGTTCAAGAGCCTTTTCTATAAAACCCGAAAAACAATAAACCAATAAAATTCCAATTAATTTCTGAAAATTAATAATTTTATTCTTTCAATATTTTCATAAAATATAGTTTGTAATTTTTCAAGATTCAAATCGCTCAAATTTTCAAAATCCCAATTTAAACAATTATTTCAAAAATAATTCAATTTTTTATAAAATTTTTCAGAAAAATTAAATCGGGATTGGATTGGACTAAACACGAAAATCAAAATCGCGAAACGAAGGCCCCGGGTTCGCCCGCGCGCCCAGCCCAGGCAGGAGCACGCATCACGCGCGAGCGCGGGCACCGCGTCGCGCACGCCAGCAGCAGAGCTGCCGGCACGCGCGCGCAGCGTGCACGCCTTCTCGCGCGCAAGGCGCGCACCTCGCCTAGGCGGCAGGCAGGCGGGCGGCGGAACGGCTCCCGCGCGGTTGCGGAGGTGCTGGCGGGCGCGCCTAGGCGCTGGCGGGCAGCAGCGGCGGGCAGTCCCGCGCGGTTGCGGGACTGCTGGGCGGGTGGGCGCGCGGGCCTGGCGTGCTACGCCTTAGCACGTCCAGGCTCGCGTTTTCGTAATGCGATTTCGTGTTTCGTATTTTTAGTTCAAAAACCAAAACAATCCAAATTCAAAAATCACGATTTAAATTAATTTCTATCAAAACGGTTTTCCAAAAACACAATTTAAGAAAACAGTGTCAGAAATTCAAGAAAAATTACTGTTTCGTATTTCAGGCTTTCTAAAAGAACTCATGAATACCTAATTCGCATCTAAGCCTAAGAATTTCTACCAAATTCAGAATAATTGAGACGAATCAGAAACACAATTAACGAGGTGGCTCTGATACCACTTGTTGGAAAACACGAATCAGAAAGCAGCGGAATTTAAAAAAAATTTTCCCAACAAAAGGACCTTGGACTCGCAATCGTGTAACCAAATTCGTAAAGATAGAAAACTTACTTTTCTTTTGTTCTTTCTTGAAGCGTTTCAAGCCACCCAAGAACGCTCTTCTCGCGGCTTGATCCCCTCTCCTTGGTAAAGCTCGAATCTTCAAACTTCTAACTTGAAGTCTCTAGAGAAAGTCCACCAACTTGATCACAATCTAACTAGTAAGGATGCTAGTTCTCTAGTTAGTGTTTAGGCTAAACCTAGGGTTTAATTTAATCTTGGAGAAAGGAAGGTGTTCAACACATGAACCAAAAGAATTGTCTATTAGCTCTAAAGGGGAGCTCGAGCTCTCCTATTTATAGAGAGAGGGTGCCGATCCAAATCCTTGTTGGACAAGGATTTGGTTCCTCTCTCTCCTATTACTTGATCATCAAGTATTTTCCAACTTTGACTTTGAATTCTAATTCAAGTCAACTTTTAAGAGAGCTAAAATTATCCAAACTATTTTTGGATAATTTTATACTTTATTTATTATAAAATAAATAACTTATTTTTATCTAATTAATTAATTCATAATTAATCAACTAGATTATTTTCTCCAAAATTAGACTTTCTTTTTAATTCAAAATTAAACCAAAGTCTATTAAATAATTAACTAAATTAATCATTTAATATATATATATATATATATATATATATATATAAATTCACGTGTGTGACACGTGTCACAAGGACACGTGTCACAAGGACACGTGTCACTCACGTGACCCACACGTGTGGCTTCACACGTGTGGAACCCTCTAGGCTCGATTAACTCGTTTAACCATTTTCAAGCCTCAACTCATGTAACCAAGTTGTTGTGTGTGACCCTCTAGGTTCTCAATTCAATTAGCAGTGACCCTAATTAATTAATTCACTAATTAATTAATCAGTCCACAGATTAAACGACTATAGTCTAGCAACAGGTGTTTAACCCCTAGCTGAATTGGAAAGTTCGGATTCGACAGAACCTTTAAGTCATTGATTCATGTGAGATACAATCCTCCTACTTACTATCTCTCAACCAAGATCTAGGGTAAGGGAATAATTAGAACCCTAATAATCCGGTCTTAAAGCTAAGTGCATTTCATATCCATTTGATCTCAATCCAAGAAACCCTTTTCTTGATGTCTTGATCTACTGCCTTGGCCAAGGACTCCATATGGCATATGAATGACTTACACAATAAGAGATCACCTTGCAAATGCAAGTGTAGGTCCTATCTTGATTCTCATTCACTTTCATGAATCACTTGTGCAGCCCCAGCATAAGCCTTGAATCAGTTGTCTAAGGCGACACCCTTTAAAGCTTATACCTAAGACTACAGAGTTAACTCATAAAGTGACAAGGAACCTCAAGTCTTAGGATCAATTAATCACATCAATGACTCGTGAGATATTTCCTAATCTGGAAGTTTCCATTTCCTGAAATAGAAACTTCCTTTCCCATTTAGGAATGTTCTCACACGGGGTACCTCAGTGAACTTACTTATTAAAGTAAGCACCCTCATGTATCACGCACGTATCAACTATACAGTTTGCACCTCCATGAAACAAGGTGGTCCTTCTTAAGGGCGTGATCCCACAAGCAACCCTTAGAGGAGTCAGGTTGACACTCCCACTGTCTGTAGGACTCATCGGCTTGGAGTATTTTACTAATCATGACTTATGTGATATAGGGCTCGTTTCATGAACCATTTCACCTAAATGGTAGAGTCCTAAAGTCATCAGGATTAGGGGAGTTCTCATACATGCACAGCTAAAGTAAACGCATACCAAACAAGAGCATATAAAGAAGTGTTGCCTCAATTCGTTATTTCATTCAAAGATTGTCTGTGATTACAATAAGGAAAAGCACAAAGCGGATATACAATCGGCTTTCTAGGGCACTATTCCTAACAGATTTGGTGTTCTATTCCTCGTATAGGAGGTAAACCGGGTGGTATTTCCTCCGGGAATACATCCTCAAACTCCTGCAAGAGAGAAGAAACAACACTAGGCAAGGGAGGGGTTTCATTAGATGAAAGAAATATGTTTTTTTACATCATCATCATCACAAGCTTTTCTTTTTTTATCACCCCCTCAATCTCTTTTTCTTTTATAAAGAAACTCACTTTTTTTCTTTCTTTCTTTTCAACTAGTTTTTTTTCTCCCTCTTCTTTTTTGTTACACTCTTTTTCTTTTTCCTTCTCCTTTTCTTTTTCATACTCTTTTTCCTTTTCTTTTTCACATTCTTTCTCACTATTACAATCACTTTGTTTTGAAGAAGCTGAAATGGATTTCTTAATTTGGCACTGTTCTTCGTACACTTGGCTTGGTGGTAAAGGTGCCAAGGTGATGTTTCACCCATCCTTGGTAAAACTATATCGATTCTTGTAGCCATCATGCACTGTTCGTCTATCAAATTGCCATGGTCTTCCAAGCAATATATGGTGTAACACCCCGCATTTTTGGAGCAAGATACGATGCCGTTTACGTGCGATTAGATTGTTATTTATTTAACTTTGCATGTGCTTGAATTGATTTAATTCATGTCTTAATTGTTTAATTGACCCAATTGCAATCTTATGAAAATAAGTGGACTTAATTGAAATATGTGCTTAGTGCCTATTTGTTCTTTAATTTAAATTATGTGGGCTAATTTATAAATTTATAAAAGTTGGGGATCTATTTCTAATTATGAGAAATTCAATTTGGACTTAGTTGGATACTACTCTAAATCTTGGGGGTACTTTTATAATATCTTAAACTTTAATTGGACTTAATTGATCTTATTGGGAATTGGAGGACTCAATCGCATAACTGATACTTTTGAGGGGCCTATTCGTAATTTCATAACTTAAGACTCCCTTCTTAACCGAGAAACCCTAAGGCTGTCTTCATTCTTCCTCCTTCCCCTTTCGGTCTTCAACATACAGCAGCAGCGCAGCAGCTTTTCTCTCGACGAATTAGCTCCGCCGTGACTCAGCCTCCACCACTGCTAACCTTCTCTCGCCGACAACACCGCATCACCACCCTGCTTATTCTTTTTCCTTTTTCATCGATAAGCTTCAATAGTGGCGTAGCAATTCGTTCTTTCGAGATCTTCTCGCCACGGCGGAGATTCAGCCCTACCTCCGCCGCTCCAGTCTATCACCACAACCACCTTCAATCTCTGACTTTCTCTCCCGTTCCGGATCCGAGAAGGGAAGCACCAGCATCGCTGTCCCGGCGCAACAACCACCTTCGCCAACTCAGGCGACCACCACCACCGCCTCGTTCTTCCACCTCTTCTCGCCGTTCGTCCTTCGTCTAACTACAGATCCGGCCACGACTTCGTCTCCTCCGCCATCACCTCGCCGCCGCGCACCTTGTCACTTGCCGCAAGAGAGAAGGCCGCACTCTGCCACTGCGAAGCCGCCGTCAGAGTTCAGATCCGACAGCGCCACCACAGAACCACAGCCGGTACACCTCTCTGTTCTCCTCCATTTCAACCGATCACTTCTACCTTCAACCTTCTCTCCTTCTTCGCCCAGATCTGAGCAGAATCGGGGATTCCCCTCCCAGCGGCAACAGCCTCCATTCAAAATGCTATCAGCTTTCTCAGCACCACAGACGCCACCAACTCCCGACATCACCTCCGCATTCCGCCACCGCCAATACCAGTTGCTTCTCTTTGATTGTAATTCCCCCTTTTCCATATCAATTATTGCAATTAGTGTTTAATTAATTTAGTTTTAATTAGATTTGGTATTTTGTAACTAGTGGTACCCGATAACTTATTCTTTCGTTTTAAACGTTGATACCTGTGAGTTTGATGTAAAGCCGGATTTCAGATTCATATAAGAAGTACACTCATACTTGTAATTCTTGAATTTTGATTAATCTTATATCTTTAGATATGTATGCAAATCGTGTGTAGATTGCTTGAGCTATTGGAAAATTTTAAATTTAATTTGGGATGACAACTAGAAATATGTTCGAAATAAATGTTGTGGAATCTGTGCTTGGATTCTAGAGAATTGTATTTAGTAATTATTTGGTTGGACTTAATTAGTGAATCTTGTGTAAATTAATTTAGTGTCTGAGTTGTGTGCGTGCGTCTGTATATATATATATGTATATAAAAATATACACCAAGTATGCTAAATATGCTAGTTGAGACGTATGTATGTATATTAGGTATGCTGATTGTTTAATTATTTTGGCGCATGAGTTAATTGGTATCTTGGCTTAGTTTTAATTAAATTTACTCGGTATTCGAGTAGTAGGTATACTGTTAGTCACTTTGGTATGTTAACTGTGACATGGCTGCTGCAAGTGTATATATAAATATTAGTCTATTAATTGGTCTTTATTTGAATGATAATTGTATGTAGTGATTAGTATGTATTATAATGTTCCACTCTTGAGAAATTGGTCAACATATATGTATTAATCTAAATTAAACTGAGTGTTTGAGCTTGAGCTTACTTAACGTAATATGACTTGATTGATCCTTAAACTTGCTACAACACTTTATTACCTTCGAACATGCATTTATGCCTCGTACGTGATCTCGTTACTTGTATGTTTATTGTGGAATATTAATTGTGTGCATGAATACTTTCATGGCATCCTTGTAATTCTATGTACGTATCATATCATTCCATGTCACCTCATAATTATCGCCGTGCGTCTCTGTGGTTCATGTTTGAGTCGTGTCTCACGAGTACACTGTATTTCTCTTTTCTGTACAGTGATCTCCAAGGTGGAGACAACCTAGTCGAGTACGCACCGTCTTGTCAGTTCCCGTATCTTAACGCTTCTCAGGTGAGGTTTAGGATTTTGTATAGTTATGCGACCTATGGCCTTTACATGCTGATTTCTACCCTTGCATGCGAGTATACTCTATTATAGATATGTATGTGCTGAATATGATATGTTGATGATCTTGTGTGAGTCCTGCGTGGATGGAGGTCATGAGGCTTAAAGTTCCATCGCGTAGGAAGGGTGTAAATATAAAACCAGTTTTCGAGGCATATGTAAGCTATTTTGGAAAACAGTTGTGTTCTAATTATGTAGCGAGATTGCCATGAAAGATTGGCGTATGTGATCCATCGTGATCTGTTATGTTGTGATCCATTGTGATCTGTGTGTGGATCGATCCTGGTGAGCTGCGGAATGGGTACCCCCGGGACGGTTAGGGCCGTCGGGGCATTTATCCTTTGCGTAGTTCCATTTGAGATATCATTGTGCGACCTTAGGGTGATGAGGGAGGCGTGGTATCTTGAGCCTTCGGCTAAGGCCGGGGAGGACTCTTGTGGGTTCGCAACCCCTTGAGGGTGAGTCTATTTTAGACGGTTTATTCTCGATGGTATGGGGACGGTACATCTCCTCCATCATTGGTGTAGAGGTTGGATTGATTTTGATTTATGTTATGAGGAGTTGAGTTTGGAAGCTCGTACTCGCTGAGCAGTTGATTATGTTATGTTATGGAATTATGAATCGGGATAGAGTCTTTCTAGAAAATGATTTCCAAACTTATATCTATATCTTATTTGGGTTCTTTCAAAATGTTCTGGTATGTAACAGCTACTCCCGGTTCATGAGTCCATCCTTTTTATTCTGTGCTATGCTCCTTATATATATATTGTGGGTGTGCGTTAGCCCCCTCACTCGGTCAAGTTGACTGACCCCTCATTTACACTTTTAGTTGCAGGATTGTTGGCATTTGCTAGGCGGAAGTGAGTCATTTGAGTTGCACGTCGTCGGTCTAGTCTTTCTATTTGCATTTGTCTTTTCATACACTTTACTTATGCTTTGACTTGTAGACTTGAGATTATACTTTACTATTCGGTAGCCCTGCGTGGCACTCTCATTCGGCCCTTGTGGCACTTGATGATTATTACTTTATGTTGATATTCGGGACTAGGGATTTATGCTAGTTGAACCCGTCACTTGTTATGTTTGTTGATCTATTATTCGGGATTAGGTATCTATGCTAGTTGAACCCGTCACCTGCTTTGTATGTTTTGTTTTAAATGCTTCCGCTATCTATTGATGTTGGTTTTAATTTCTTCTGCGCTCTGAGTTTTGGTCAAGTTAGATCCGCCTAGCCTAGTGTGTGAGTTGGTCTCCCGTTCGCTCTGATTCGGATTCGGGCATGGACTTTCATTTCATGCTTCGGGTCTGGGTCATAGTGCGGGGGATGTGGCATCCTCCGTTTGGGGTGTTACATCCTTAAGTGGTATCAGAGCTCTAGGTTGCAAAACCGAGCTCTTGAGTCTTGTTGAGTCTGTCTAGGTCGTACGGCATAGGAATAACTGCGCATTGCATTTGATTGGCTTGATACTTTGACCCTTCGACATGAATGGTTTCGTGATTATATGATTGTGTGTACACTATGACTTTGATTATGCAACACCTTATTTTATGTACTTTATAAATTACAACTAAATGTTGCATTTTTGTGATATACTTGTTACATTTCATTTGCATCTTAATCCGCATGCATCGAATTTAGTGTTTGAATTTCAGGGTGTCATCTGAGTCAGCACTGAGATTTCCCTCCGTCAACACTACTTATTAGCACTACAACGAGAACACGCCGTAATTCGAAGATGAAAGGATTCTTTACCAAGATCGATGGTCATGAAAAGCTTCAGAGTTGAAGGAATGAGATTTACTATATTGACTTACTATCTTAAAGCCAATTGAAAGATGAAGTTTGACGAATTTTCATCTTGAGGATTCGTTCATTTAAAGGTAGTCAACTTGTTTAGGGAAATGAGTCAATGGAGGAGAATCCGATCAAGTAGAACTGATTTGAAGGAGTTTGATGAGCTTTCGTCTTGATGATTCGCTTATTTGAAAGTAGTCACCTTGTTGATTGAAACGAGTCAATGTAGAAGAGTCCGATCAAGTTCAAGGGATGTGGATACATGTTACTTAAGCAACAAGCTACAAACCATCGGTGAGTGTTGAAGGTCTTGGTGCCGTTTAGAGTTAACAAGACAAGATTGGTTGTTAGCTCTCTGGGTGTTTTCTTCAAGGTGAGATGGAAGTTTCTGCTGAGATGGAAGATTCTGCTGAGGTGGGAATAGATCACATAGATGCCGAAAGACTTTACTCAAGTTTTAGAATCGAAACCCATGAGTTGCTTTGGGAAGTGCCTAATACCACGACCGTCCAATGTAGCTCTGAGATGGATTTCTGATTGGCAATCGAATTATGGGCAATTCCTTGAGGATGAGCAGACTAAGGTTTAACACATAAGTCAAGAGTTCTTGAAGGAGACTGGGGATGATTCTGGTTGGACAAGGATTATGGTTTAGTAGAGAGTTGGATGATGGACATAATTGACAAATTACTCCTTCACATCAAAAGATTTAAGACAAGAAGTTCAGATGACGGAGGTTGCATCATTATCGGCTTAATCAACTCCTACCACTTCGTCTCAACTTCCTGTCAAGATTTTGACACTACGGTGATCGGTACGCCAAGCATTCATGGCATTTGCACACATGCATCGCTTAAATACTCTTACCTTGTTTTGCTTGATGTGGGTGATGACTATTGTTGTTTTAATTGTGATAACTTGGATACTTGATCTAGTATTTGTAACTTGAAATTTCTACTTGTATGAACCATTGCTGAAATGAATGAGTTATGTACTTATGTGAACTACTCATGCCTATGTGATTTAAAACTCTCTTGATTGCTCACTAACTTCTCATATAACACACATACCTACTGTGACCTTGTTTTATAGGGATTCCATCGCGATATCCCCCTTGAGTTGAGGTATGAGCATTGAATCTATACTCAAGGGACACCGATATCAGTTGTATAAGGTACACCAAACATGCATTGCATACTTTTCGTCAAGTGTTACTCTGATGTGTGTATGTATGATTAACTGATCAGTGGATTTAAGTGCAAGAGAGACCTTAGGTTCCCTCTTTTTACGTGTTGGAGAGATGTAGGATTCTCTCTATTTATGTGATAGAAAGATGTTGGATTCCTTCTAAGTTTTGTGCACAAGAGATGTTGGATTCTCTTGTACTTAGATATTCGGAGATGCTGGATTCTCTTGAATCTAAGGGTTTGAGAAATGCTGGATTTTCTCAAACTAGAATGTTTGGAAGATGTGGAGATCTATCAGACTTAGGTTGAGAGACGGGGTTCCCTCATTATGTGTTTGAGAGACGGGGTTCTCTCATTATGTGTTTGAGAGACGGGGTTCTCTCAATTATGTGCGCGAGAGACGGGATTCTCTCTCTGGGGTGTGCCGAGGGACGGGGCTCTCTCACTTTACGTGCCGAGAGATGTGATTCTCTCTTGTTTGTTGCGGTTGCGTTACGCGTTTTCCTGACAACGGTCTGTAAGTGACGAATTTGCGACGCCATCGAAGTTGAGTGCAGTGATAACTATTCGTCTCATGGGATTGGTCGAAGAACTTGATGAAAGCAACGACCCAGTACTCAAATGGATCCCAATGACAACAAGACATCGCGAGAAGAGTTCAGTAAAGACAATGAGAGTAAACTTCACCACGGAGGCTATTTTACGCAACTCCTCGAGAAGGGGTAAAACACTATCAACTCGAAACTTTTCCAGCTCAGGAGTGGAACCTGGGGACCAGGTTCTCTTAAGGGGGGAAGGTTGTAACACCCCGCATTTTTGGAGCAAGATACGATGCCGTTTACGTGCGATTAGATTGTTATTTATTTAACTTTGCATGTGCTTGAATTGATTTAATTCATGTCTTAATTGTTTAATTGACCCAATTGCAATCTTATGAAAATAAGTGGACTTAATTGAAATATGTGCTTCGTGCCTATTTGTTCTTTAATTTAAATTATGTGGGCTAATTTATAAATTTATAAAAGTTGGGGATCTATTTCTAATTATGAGAAATTCAATTTGGACTTAGTTGGATACTACTCTAAATCTTGGGGGTACTTTTATAATATCTTAAACTTTAATTGGACTTAATTGATCTTATTGGGAATTGGAGGACTCAATCGCATAACTCATACTTTTGAGGGGCCTATTCGTAATTTCATAACTTAAGACTCCCTTCTTAACCGAGAAACCCTAAGGCTGTCTTCATTCTTCCTCCTTCCCCTTTCGGTCTTCAACATACAGCAGCAGCGCAGCAGCTTTTCTCTCGACGAATTAGCTCCGCCGTGACTCAGCCTCCACCACTGCTAACCTTCTCTCGCCGACAACACCGAATCACCACCCTGCTTATTCTTTTTCCTTTTTCATCGATAAGCTTCAATAGTGGCGTAGCAATTCGTTCTTTCGAGATCTTCTCGCCACGGCGGAGATTCAGCCCTACCTCCGCCGCTCCAGTCTATCACCACCACCACCTTCAATCTCTGACTTTCTCTCCCGTTCCAGATCCGAGAAGGGAAGCACCAGCATCGCTGTCCCGGCGCAACAACCACCTTCGCCAACTCAGGCGACCACCACCACCGCCTCGTTCTTCCACCTCTTCTCGCCGTTCGTCCTTCGTCTAACTACAGATCCGGCCACGACTTCGTCTCCTCCGCCATCACCTCGCCGCCGCGCACCTTGTCACTTGCCGCAAGAGAGAAGGCCGCACTCTGCCACTGCGAAGCCGCCGTCAGAGTTCAGATCCGACAGCGCCACCACAGAACCACAGCCGGTACACCTCTCTGTTCTCCTCCATTTCAGCCGATCACTTCTACCTTCAACCTTCTCTCCTTCTTCGCCCAGATCTGAGCAGAATCGGGGATTCCCCTCCCAGCGGCAACAGCCTCCATTCAAAATGCTATCAGCTTTCTCAGCACCACAGACGCCACCAACTCCCGACATCACCTCCGCATTCCGCCACCGCCAATACCAGTTGCTTCTCTTTGATTGTAATTCCCCCTTTTCCATATCAATTATTGCAATTAGTGTTTAATTAATTTAGTTTTAATTAGATTTGGTATTTTGTAACTAGTGGTACCCGATAACTTATTCTTTCGTTTTAAACGTTGATACCTGTGAGTTTGATGTAAAGCCGGATTTCAGATTCATATAAGAAGTACACTCATACTTGTAATTCTTGAATTTTGATTAATCTTATATCTTTAGATATGTATGCAAATCGTGTGTAGATTGCTTGAGCTATTGGAAAATTTTAAATTTAATTTGGGATGACAACTAGAAATATGTTCGAAATAAATGTTGTGGAATCTGTGCTTGGATTCTAGAGAATTGTATTTAGTAATTATTTGGTTGGACTTAATTAGTGAATCTTGTGTAAATTAATTTAGTGTCTGAGTTGTGTGCGTGCGTCTGTATATATATATATGTATATAAAAATATACACCAAGTATGCTAAATATGCTAGTTGAGACGTATGTATGTATATTAGGTATGCTGATTGTTTAATTATTTTGGCGCATGAGTTAATTGGTATCTTGGCTTAGTTTTAATTAAATTTACTCGGTATTTGAGTAGTAGGTATACTGTTAGTCACTTTGGTATGTTAACTGTGACATGGCTGCTGCAAGTGTATATATAAATATTAGTCTATTAATTGGTCTTTATTTGAATGATAATTGTATGTAGTGATTAGTATGTATTATAATGTTCCACTCTTGAGAAATTGGTCAACATATATGTATTAATCTAAATTAAACTGAGTGTTTGAGCTTGAGCTTACTTAATGTAATATGACTTGATTGATCCTTAAACTTGCTACAACACTTTATTACCTTCGAACATGCATTTATGCCTCGTACGTGATCTCGTTACTTGTATGTTTATTGTGGAATATTAATTGTGTGCATGAATACTTTCATGGCATCCTTGTAATTCTATGTACGTATCATATCATTCCATGTCACCTCATAATTATCGCCGTGCGTCTCTGTGGTTCATGTTTGAGTCGTGTCTCACGAGTACAGTGTATTTCTCTTTTCTGTACAGTGATCTCCAAGGTGGAGACAACCTAGTCGAGTACGCACCGTCTTGTCAGTTCCCGTATCTTAACGCTTCTCAGGTGAGGTTTAGGATTTTGTATAGTTATGCGACCTATGGCCTTTACATGCTGATTTCTACCCTTGCATGCGAGTATACTCTATTATAGATATGTATGTGCTGAATATGATATGTTGATGATCTTGTGTGAGTCCTGCGTGGATGGAGGTCATGAGGCTTAAAGTTCCATCGCGTAGGAAGGGTGTAAATATAAAACCAGTTTTCGAGGCATATGTAAGCTATTTTGGAAAACAGTTGTGTTCTAATTATGTAGCGAGATTGCCATGAAAGATTGGCGTATGTGATCCATCGTGACCTGTTATGTTGTGATCCATTGTGATCTGTGTGTGGATCGATCCTGGTGAGTTGCGGAATGGGTACCCCCGGGACGGTTAGGGCCGTCGGGGCATTTATCCTTTGCGTAGTTCCATTTGAGATATCATTGTGCGACCTTAGGGTGATGAGGGAGGCGTGGTATCTTGAGCCTTCGGCTAAGGCCGGGGAGGACTCTTGTGGGTTCGCAACCCCTTGAGGGTGAGTCTATTTTAGACGGTTTATTCTCGATGGTATGGGGACGGTACATCTCCTCCATCATTGGTGTAGAGGTTGGATTGATTTTGATTTATGTTATGAGGAGTTGAGTTTGGAAGCTCGTACTCGCTGAGCAGTTGATTATGTTATGTTATGGAATTATGAATCGGGATAGAGTCTTTCTGGAAAATGATTTCCAAACTTATATCTATATCTTATTTGGGTTCTTTCAAAATGTTCTGGTATGTAACACCTACTCCCGGTTCATGAGTCCATCCTTTTTATTCTGTACTATGCTCCTTATATATATATTGTGGGTGTGCGTTAGCCCCCTCACTCGGTCAAGTTGACTGACCCCTCATTTACACTTTTAGTTGCAAGATTGTTGGCATTTGCTAGGCGGAAGTGAGTCATTTGAGTTGCACGTCGTCGGTCTAGTCTTTCTATTTGCATTTGTCTTTTCATACACTTTACTTATGCTTTGACTTGTAGACTTGAGATTATACTTTACTATTCGGTAGCCCTGCGTGGCACTCTCATTCGGCCCTTGTGGCACTTGATGATTATTACTTTATGTTGATATTCGGGACTAGGGATTTATGCTAGTTGAACCCGTCACTTGTTATGTTTGTTGATCTATTATTCGGGATTAGGTATCTATGCTAGTTGAACCCGTCACCTGCTTTGTATGTTTTGTTTTAAATGCTTCCGCTATCTATTGATGTTGGTTTTAATTGCTTCTGCGCTCTGAGTTTTGGTCAAGTTAGATCCGCCTAGCCTAGTGTGTGAGTTGGTCTCCCGTTCGCTCTGATTCGGATTCGGGCATGGACTTTCATTTCATGCTTCGGGTCTGGGTCATAGTGCGGGGGATGTGGCATCCTCCGTTTGGGGTGTTACATATGGCCAGCTTGCATTGGTACGACATCACAAAGAACCTCATCCATGTATTTGCCAATTGAAAAGAAGATAAGAACTTGTTTTGTTACCTTCATTTCACCATGTTCATTCAGCCATTGGAGCTTATAAGGTCTCGGGTGCTTCAAGGTTTTAAGGCCGAGCCTTTCCACCATCAATTTACTAGCCACGTTCACGCAACTCCCGCTGTCAATGATCAGCCCACACACTCGCTCCTTAACATGACACCGTGTGTAAAAGATGTTTTCCCTTTGTTTTTCATCTTTGTCCTTAAGAGCTTGGATGTGCAAAGCTCTTAGAACCACCAAACTTTGCCCCACAACCGCATGCTCAACATCACTTGCCTCATCCGATGTTTCAAGGCCTCCATTATCACCCTCACTTTCGGTTTCAAGTTCTCCATTATCTAACGTGAAAGGAAGTAGCAGCAGCAGCACAACACCAATTTTGCCTTTTCTTCCTTCACGTACAGCTACTTTCTTTCTTGCAAAAGGTAAAGACTTCATTGAAGACAAGTGAAGAAGCAAGCTCCCCATCTTCTTCCCCTTTCGATTTTCAGTGAAGGAAGGTAAGAGGTGAACCCCTTATCATCTTTCCTCCTCCATTTCAGAAAGGTTTAACTTCTAAGACTTGGATATGGAGCTTAAGATTTCAGATATATGTAGAGATATGTGGGAATTGAAGATTCTTAAGTATTTGCTGAAAGTTGATGAACGTTGTGTGAATTTTAAGTGTATAAACGGCATAGTTCTTTGCATAAACTGAAATTTATTTGCAGCATGTTACGTTACATAAAATTATAGACACTTTATGTATGATTTATGGACCTGATATTCAAGTGTTGAGGCCTGGAACAAGTAGGAACCGAACCCACAAGTGAATCCCCTGTTCTGCACTGTTTGACAGTTTTCTGCAGTGAGTTTTTCACATCTGTTACCCAAGCAAAACATCTTAGAATTGCTTGAATTTGTAACCACTGAAACTTCGTTGAGTCTAGGACACTCTCCTTTTTACGTCTTGTCAAAATTCATTCTGGAGAGTAAGATATGCCCAATACAACATGGTGTCGCCAGTCTGCCGAAGTCCTGCGTTCAGCCAACTTTAAATAATAAACTGTTTTGATCCGCTTGGAATAAAAAATTGAGCCATATATGTTGAGAAAGATGTGTGTGTCTAGTTTCATTTCCAAAAAACGAAACTGAATTTGGACCTCTAAATTTTAAGATATTCTGATTTTCCTACAGCCTGGTCATTTTTAGAAAACTGCCAGCTTTTACTAGATTTGAAACCGAAGCTTCGTTTGAGCTTCTCTTCTATCTGTTTCATGATTTTTCCATACCGAAATTGTTCCTAACATGTTAAATTATGTACTGTTAAGATTATGGTGCTACGATATGAGTTGAAAATATGCTCCGTGATTTGCTTCCTCGTAGCCCGGCATGCCTAAATGAAACCCTTGCTCAAGTGCATTTCAATTCTTGCATTCCATTGCATTTATTTTTCATTGCCGTGCATCTAAGTGGGTCATGATCGAGTCTTTTTCATGTTTTGCTCTTTGTTTGTTCAGAGGTGATCCCAGGAGAGTTTGATCCGTAGGGTTAGTCTCATTTCCGTGCCCGGTGTTGTTCTTTAGAACTCTTTTGTCAAAGGTGAGGTTAGGTGTGTTTTAGTTATGCCCTAATACCCTTATATGATTGTTTCTGGCCTGAATAGCTATGTATTAAGATTACATATGTACGTATACTTCTGATATTTGCACTCTTGAAGGTTTTATTTTATACGTGTATAATTTTGGGCCTATGTATGCCTTGATCTTGAGAAGTGGTAACTCTTGAAAGTGATAAAATGTGATATTTGTACTCTTGCGAGATAAGCCATTGAAAGATATGGTAAATGCATTCCTGATACTTGTGGATACTTCGTGTATTGGGCCCGGAGACTATGGGTAAGGGAGCCTGGGACGGTATTGGGCCGTCAGGACCGTGCCCTGTGCATAGTCTTCATTTGAGATTACTTGCTTGTTTCCAAGAGGTTTGGTACAGGTCAGTTATCTTGAGCTGGTGGTAACCCTATCGAAGGAGCGGGTAGGAGTCATGAGCCCCCGTCTCGATGTGTATACGTGTTTCTGAAAGGATTGGGGTGCACTCCCTTCCTTTCCATGGCGTGATGGAGGGATTGTATTTTTATTTTTGTTTTTCCTGTAATTCTGAGGCTTGTTGACGGATGAGGTTTGAAAGCTCGTACTCGCCGAGCTCTGTTCTATTTTGGGTTTGTGAAACAAGGATGGACTGAATAGGATCTTGATTTCTTTTGTATACGTATGTATCCTTTTGCTTTTAGAAAATGTGTTTGTGTGCAAAAACCATCCTTGGGTTTATGAACATTCGAATTTTTATACGTGCTCTGCTCTGTTATATCTATAGCGTGCGTGGGTTAACCCCTCACTCAGTCGTGGACTGATTCCTTGCTTTTCCATCTTTTAGTTTCGCAGGTACAGGTATGCTTTGGTCGAGCTAGGCGGAGCATTGAGTAGTTCATCTTCGTCTAAGTCGAGTCTTTGGGTTGTACTTGCATACACTCTACATTTTGTTCATGTACATATTGTGGCCTTACCAGCATAGATGTTAAGTTTTAAATTGCCACTGTCGGGCTGGAACTTTTGGAATAAACTTGGTATATGTTGGATATTTTCTCAGTTATAGCCTGTGATGGGCTCGTGTGTGTAAATCGTTTTGAAATATTATGCTTCCGCATGTGTTTGTAATTTGATACTTGAATATACATTTCGTAAGGGTTAGAATCCGCCTAGCTTAGGAGTGTTTGTTTGTCTCCTGTTCGCTTTGACTTGTGCATGTATACGGATTTTCCGTTTCGTATATGTGTCGGGTCAGAGTGCGGGGGATGTGGTGACCCTACGCTCTGGGGTGCTACAGTGTCGTCATATAGACACCTGAACCACAGCCTATGTTGGGATCACACAAGTGGCATATGAGAATTGTATGAATCAACAAAGGACCTACACTTGCTGTAGGCAAGATGATCTCTTATTACACAAGTTGATACGAACTCCACGTACTTGCCGTGAAACCCAATACCAATACTTGGAGTTCTAAGAATCTGATCGTCCACATTCAAGGTTAAAATTAAGGAGTGTGACCCGTTTGCTATATTGAGCGAGGAACCAACACTATCAAGATGAAAGTAATGCACCCCATCGACTATAATGAGTCGGGAAATGACATTATCTGGTGGAGGGTTTGAAACCCTAATGACGTTTAGCTAAGAACTAGAGAGTTTAACTCACTTGAATCACAATTCATTAAGAGTTGACTGAAAAAAACGAAATACAAGGCTGGAATTTAAAGATGCATACATGTGAATTCTAAGAGACAATTCAGAATTCAAAGAGACAAGCTATTCCCGCCTCTTTCATTTTAGGTTAAATAAAATGGGCTTAACCTAATTTAAATGAATGGAAAATAAATAAAAAGATGGCCCAAAGTATAATATAATAGTTCATGGCCAAATTACAATAAACTTAACACAATTTGGGCTTAAAATTCGATCACTAAGACGTTGAAACAAGGTGGATTGGATCCAGCTGAATACTTATCCTCTTGGGGCTCATCTTGAGTTATTTGGATCAAAAGAGATTGAAGTTCCTCTTGCATTCTTTTGGACCGTGACCGTGTGATGGGTCCAACATAACTTGGTTCATCTTGAGTTGTGATCATATCAACATTTGGATCAAAGTGTGGCCTTGTCTTATGATTCACATCATCCTCTCCTTCTTGAAAAGGATTCGACCTCGATCAGAATTCCCGAAAGATCAATCTTGTATGCATTATCATTGATCCTCTCCAAAATTTTGAATGGTCCATCTCCTCTTGGATCAAGCTTGGACTTTCGTTGATTATTGAACCTCTCCTTCCGAAAGTGCACCCAAACTAGATCACCTTTCTTGAAAACAACCTTCTTTCGTCCCTTGTTAGCATGGATCATAGCTTGATTGTTCCTCTTGAGGATGTGAAGCCGTGCATCTTCATGCATTTTCTTCACTCGTTCAGCCTTCTCTTTCCCATCTAAACTCACAAGCTCATTCATAGGCAAATGAAGTAAATCGAGAGGGGTTAACGGGTTAAATCCATACACAACTTCGAAAGGTGAAAAGGAAGTAGAAGAATGTATTGAACGATTATAAGCAAATTCGACAAACGGAATACATTCAACCCAATTCTTTGAATATGTTTTAAAAACAGCCCTTAAAAGAGTTCCCAAGGTTCTATTCACAACTTCCATTTGTCCATCCGTTTGAGGATGACAAGTGGTTGAAATCAACAACTTAGTTCCCAATTTTCCCCACAAAACCCTCCAAAAATGACTTAGGAACTTCACATCTCGATCACTTACAATAGACTTTGGAATTCCATGAAGTCTTACCACCTCTTTAAAGAATAAACCTGCCACATTTGTTGCATCATTCGTTTTATTACAAGGGATAAAATGTGCCATTTTAGAGAAACGGTCAACTATAACAAAAATTGAATCCTTTCCCCCTTGTGTTTTTGGCATTCCTAACACAAAATCTATAGACAAATCTACCCAAGGATGAGTTGGAACCGACAAAGGTGTGTAAAGGCCATGAGGTTTTACTCGTGATTTAGCCTTCCTACAAGTTATGCATTTGTGACAAAATCTTTCAACATCTCGTTTCATGTGAGGCCAAAAGAAGTGTTCTTTTATCATGTTCAAAGTTTTCAAAACACCAAAATGCCCCATCAAACCACCCCCATGAGATTCACGCACAAGTAATTGACGTAAGGAACAATTAGGTATACACAACTTGTTTTCTCGAAAGAGATAGCCATCTTGAACAAAATATTTATCAAAAGGTTTCAATTCACAAGATGCAAAGATTTCAGCAAAATCAGAATCACTCACATATAATTCCTTAATGTGATCAAATCCCATGAATTTAGTACTAAGGGTAGAGAGAAGAGTGTACCTACATGATAGTACATCTGCCACAACATTGTCCTTACCCTTTTTGTATTGAATCACATAAGAAAACATCTCTATGAACTCAACCCAACGAGCATGCCTCCAGTTCAAGCTCCCTTGCCCTTTCAAGTGCTTCAAGGACTCATGATCCGAGTGAATGATGAATTCTTTGGACCACAAATAGTGCTGCACGTTTCTGTTGGAAAACACGAATCAGAAAGCAGCGGAATTTAAAATATTTTCCCAACAAAAGGACCTTGAACTCGCAATCGTGTAACCAAATTCGTAAAGATAGAAAACTTACTTTTCTTTTATTCTTTCTTGAAGCGTTTCAAGCCACCCAAGAACGCTCTTCTCGCGGCTTGATCCCCTCTCCTTGGTAAAGCTCGAATCTTCAAACTTCTAACTTGAAGTCTCTAGAGAAAGTCCACCAACTTGGCTACAATCTAACTAGTAAGGATGCTAGTTCTCTAGTTAGTGTTTAGGCTTAACCTAGGGTTTAATATAATCTTGGAGAAAGGAAGGTGTTCAACACATGAACCAAGAATTGTCAATTAGCTCTAAAGGGGAGCATGAGCTCCCCTATATATAGGAAAGGGGAGGGGCGGCCGAACCTAGTCCTAATGGACAAAGGATTTGGTCCCTCTCTCTCCTATTACTTGATCATCAAGTATTTTCCAACTTTGACTTTGAATTCTAATTCTAGTCAACTTTTAAGAGAGCTAAAAATATCCAAACTATTTTTGGATAATTTTTATACTTTATTTATTATAAAATAAATAACTTATTTTATCTAATTAATTAATTCATAATTAATTAACTAGATTATTTTCTCCAAAATTAGACTTTCTTTTTAATTCAAAATTAAACCAAAGTCTATTAAATAATTAACACATTAATTATTTAACATCACATAATCACGTGTGGCACACGTGTCTTAATGACACGTGTCCAATCACGTGAGCCACACGTGTGATTTCACACGTGTGGAACCCCTTAGGCTCGATTAACTCGTTTAATCATTTTTAAGCCTCAACTCATGTAACCAAGTTGTTGTGTGTGACCCTCTAGGTTCTCAATTCAATTAGCAGTGACCCCAATTAATTAATTCACTAATTAATTAATCAGTCCACAGATTAAACGACCATAGTCTAGCAACAGGTGTTTAACCCCTAGCTGAATTGGAATGTTCGGATTCGACAGAACCTTTAAGTCATTGATTCATGTGAGATACAATCCTCCTACTTACTATCTCTCAACCAAGATCTAGGGCAAGGGAATAATCAGAACCCTAATAATCCGGTCTTAAAGCTAAGTGCATTTCATATCCATTTGATCTCAATCCAAGAAACACTTTTCTTGATGTCTTGATCTACTGCCTTGGCCAAGGACTCCATATGGCATATGAATGACTTATACAATAAGAGATCACCTTGCAAATGCAAGTGTAGGTCCTTTCTTGATTCTCATTCACTTCCATGAATCACTTGTGCAGCCCCAGCATAAGCCTTGAATCAGTTGTCTAAGGCGACACCCTTTAAAGCTTATACCTAAGACTACAGAGTTAACTCATAAAGTGACAAGGAACCTCAAGTCTAAGGATCAATTAATCACATCAATGACTCGTGAGATATTTCCTAATCTGGAAGTTTCCATTTCCTGAAATAGAAACTTCCTTTCCCATTCAGGAATGTTCTCACACGGGGCACCTCAGTGAACTTACTTATTAAAGTAAGCACCCTCATGTATCACGCACGTATCAACTATACACTTTGCACCTCCATGAAACAAGGTGGTCCTTCTTAAGGGCGTGATCCCACAAGCAAGCCTTAGAGGAGTCAGGTTGACACTCCCACTGTCTGCAGGACTCATCGGCTTGGAGTATTTTACTAATCATGACTTATGTGATATAGGGCTCGTTCCATGAACCATTTCACCTAAATGGTAGAGTCCTAAAGTCATCAGGATTAGGGGAGTTCTCATACATGCACAGCTAAAGTAAACGCATACCAAACAAGAGCATATAAAGAAGTGTTGCCTAAATTCGTTATTTCATTCAAAGATTGTCTGTGATACCAGGAAAGTCCCAAAACGGATTATGACTAATCGGCTTTCTAGGGCACTATTCCTAACAATCTCCCACTTGCCCGTAAAAGCCATTTAGGTACTTTAAGTCCCATCTTCTCAAGATACACTTTGAGAGCCTATTGACTTTGGGCATTTCCAAAGTGGATCTGCTATATTCTCTGCTGACGTGACCCTCTTGTTTACACATCTCTTAGGAAACACCTTTTCCTTATAAAGTGATTCGTAATCACGTGTTCAGTCTCTTGGTGAGGTCTTGGTTCTCTTACTTGAGCAACCATCCTTTTTATCATACAATATGATCAAGGAGTTGTTTTCATGCTAGGAACTTCATCTAACAAGTTAGATGGAGTTTCTTACCCAAACACTTAACTTAGTGTTATATAATACGACTAAGTTCTCAACTACGATAGTTGAGTTTTTGCAATGTCCGTCCTTGGAACCCCTTTCCAACACATTGCATTACCATTCTGGTAGAAGTTGTATCCTTTCAATGATTTCATAATCATCTATGTTTGATGAACGGTTACATCAAATATCCTTCTAATAATAAGATCTGTTGGGCTCTGTAAACTAATACATATCCTCATTTCTTCTCAAGTACTCTGAGGACATCCTTTACAGAGATCTAATGACCTTCTCTGAGGTCATATTAGATTCAGCCTACTACGCTTAGTGTTGCGCCATATCTAATTTAGTACATAACTTTTCATACATTATGCACCCTTTCACTTAAAGGGATTTTGGACATTCTAACTTTCTTAAAGTTATCTTAGGACATATACTCTTCAAAAGAGATGTTCCATTGTCCATACTAAACTCCTTTTAGTATTATGGTTATGTACTCGTTTTGTGATAATCCTTTTATTCTCTTAGATCTATCTTCTATAGATCTGAATGTCGAGAATATAGGATAATCACTAAGATCTTTCATGTCAAATTGTTTCTTAAACAAGAATTGGTAACTTTCACGTCATCCTTGACATTCCCAATGAGAAGGATGTCGTTTTTTTTTAAAGAACCAAAAAAAAATTGACTCTTACATCACTAACTTTCATATGTACACTTTTAAGACTTATTCGACTTCCATCTGTGTCAAACGATTTGACTGTGGAATCGAATTGTTTAATCCTAGAAGCCTTTATCAATCCACAGATTGACTTTAGGGATTTGCATACCTTATGCATACTCCCACTGAATATGAGATTTATAGAAATACCTTAGTTCAGTCTCTTTCAATCTCATATTGAACAAGATAGTTCTCATATTCATTTATCATATCTCATAGTCAGAATATGAGGATATGGTAAATACAACCCAAGTGGACTTTTGCATTTCAACCGTCAAGAAGGTTGTAATGCTTTCCATTTACTCGAAGCTCTAGGAGCTTGATCCTATCAGGTGGATCAACCAAGGTCAAAACTCGGTGTAAGTATATGGAATCCATATTGGATTTCAAGGCTTGCTTACACTACTCAGATTCCAAATCTGACAGTGTCTCCTCTTCAAGTAATTCCTTGGCTATCTAGGAACGCGTTCTAAACGCATCTTAAGAGAAGGGTTTCACACGTGTACGTACTCTAAAATTTGGCTAAGTTTTATCAGATGGGCTCGTTTCTTCTATATGTGGTATAGATATTTTTCCTCAAATTTCTTTGAGGTCTGCTTGCTTGTCTTTCTTCTTTTATAGGAACGATTCCTTAAGAAAGATACATTCCTTGAGACAAACAACCTTTGTCTAAGGGAATTGCAGAAACGATATTCAATATCGTTGTATAAACTTGAACTCATTTCAAGCTTATCTCCCACTATCCTCTTCAAGTAAGAGGATTCCATTGAATTCTTGGATAAGAATAATTAGGGAATTTAGTATGCCACTTTGCATAGTGCAACTGAAGGACTGA
This sequence comes from Lantana camara, assembly GCA_037501455.1. Lineage (NCBI taxonomy): Eukaryota > Viridiplantae > Streptophyta > Magnoliopsida > Lamiales > Verbenaceae > Lantana > Lantana camara. Next base: position 48,328,326 of record CM074865.1, read on the forward strand.
TTTTGGAAGGTACTAAATTCAAAATCTCTAACTGCATATTCTAGGAGTTTATTCCTAGAATGATTATAAGTCAGTAAAGCTTGCTATGGAATGGACCATATCCTATAAGGTTTCATTCCCTCATTCGGAAACACTAAGGTGTTCTCGAATTAGTTTACTGAGAGATAATCCTATTATCTCTAAGATGACTAAGGAATTAGTTACTAAGATATTGGCTATCTCGATCATATCGATTTACCTATAACTTATGACTACTTCGGTTCCTAACCTCCTTTTGAAATTCCAAGAATTTCATATAAGTTTCGAATTGGTACTTTAACAAGTACATACATTCATAATGATTAAACTGACGATTGTATCTAGTGCTTACATTAAGCATCTTACACTCATCAGCATGGATCGAAATCCACTATAATTTTGGAACGTTCCATGTTTCACCTAAACAATGTTCCGGGAACGTTTTCCCTTTGAGATAGGATTCACAGGAAGTCAACTCTATAGGTTCATTTTCATAGAATGATCCTAAGGTGTCTGACTTGCTAATCCTTTTATATCTCAACGTTCCAAAGTAATTCGAAGCTTTGTCATCTCACTTACTTTTGTTATCTCGTTGTATGTTCAGAACATTAGTGCTTTGAGTCTTTGCACAACGGATTACGCAGAACTGACTCAAGACTAGTGAATTCTATTCCTAGTAGAATTACTAAACGAGGTAACATTTCAGAGTACTCATACTCTTCGCAGTTCCCTTTCAAAGTCCTTATTTGCTATCATAGAAGCAAACGTCCTATTTGATCTCTAGTGTCTTTTGGGCGTCCCCTTACATGCCCTTCCATTGGGCTCTTAAGGGTTTCTTCTTCTTTAGGCGTTCAAGCCTTTAACTTAGGGAGTTTAGAAGAAGAATTAACCATCTCAACCTTTTATTCCTTCTTAAGGATGCTCTCAACCATTATCAACTAAATGATTAACCATGCTACATCAGCATCATTCTAGTTGAGCATAAAGGGTTTGAATGATGGTGGAAGCAATGTAAGCAATCAGTGCATTGAGAACTCTTTTCTCAGTTAATGATCGAGACCACAAGATCTTCAAATAAGATCTTTAGACCTTGTTCATGTGCACTTGTTTCCTCATTTGGAATATTGAATGATTCCACAATGTTATACCTTGTAACATTTTTATGAGGTGGTTCAATTGCTCTTAAGTGGTTTGGAGAAATTCATTCACCTCAGATTGCTTCTCTTTTGGCCCGGGTCGAATTTTCATAATTGAAAACTTCGCCCTTTAGAGAACACCTTTCTCTATTCGGAATCTAAAACGAATTTTAGGATCCAAAGCCAATTTAGAGTTAGTTAGGACTTAGTCAACTCTTTTGACTTAAGGATGGATACGAATGGGTTTGCATTTCATATTGTAGAGAATCACAGAACTACAACCTAAATGCTAAGCAAAGAACTAGGTGAGCATGCTGAATTATAACGATATACAAAAGACAAGGTCTTTAATCTAATGTAGCTCCCACTGTTTTTCAAAGATCTATAATTCCCAAAGATCTAAGAGGAACACGTTTCCCAATGGGTACTAAGATCCTAGGCATTTTACCTCGAACCCACGACTCGCGGACATTCTAAGTAAGAACCCTAGGTAGGTACAACTTACCAATTCTAACACCTTTAGAACTCTTAGTAATTGTTTTTGCATCACCTATCTTTCAATATGGACCCACGACTCGTGCGACATCCATATTTACTTAGGTGTTAAGCTAGACCCATCAATCATAAGATCATGACCAAAACTTAGTTTGAACGACCCACGACTCGCGGACATCGCCCTTGCTAAAATTGACCACGAAATATTGATCATTTAAAATGATTAATTAGGTAACTAAGAACTAATAAGCTCCACTAGCTATCCCACGACTCGCGGACAATAACTAGCTTTACTTACTAAACTTAAAACCTATTGATGGAATGCTAGGAATTTAATTCAAAATTTGCATCTCGAATTAAACACCTATTTGTTCGAAATTAGCTTAATATTTAATGGGAATTTTCGAATCAACCGGAGAGTTGTCCGGTTTGACCTCACCAACATATATGTTATCCAATTTTATTAGTCTTGATTAATGCAAGTACACTTAAATGCATTTCAAACAAGCACATAAACAGATAACATGTCCTAGCAGGATACTAACATGTAATGATCATGGGTTCTACCTATCTTATGCGTGATATGTGGGAGCCACTCCACAATCACAAGTTCTAACATACATGCCACATAAACAGTTCAAATCACATAAGGGAAAGCAGTAACAAAATACGAGCCCTATCTCTATTACATTTAACAATTGAGATTCCCCTCCCTAACATTTTGAGGGGTCTTCACTTATGGCCTCCTTGTTACTTGAATGTGGTCCATCTTACTCCATGGGTGCATTGTCTCCAAAATGAAAATAAAACCTCACCACCTATCTCTACTCTCAAATTACAATAAAAAGAAAAAGACATAAAGTAATAAGGCTCAATCTTCATATTGGCCTTAGACAATTACACGGGGCATACCCCGGCCTCAAAAACAGTAATATGGAAAGCCACATAATAAATCACATAACAGTACGCACATAAGTGAGGCTCCAACCTCAATTGAAAAACGCAACTATAGGGCTCCAACCCCAATTTAAACCATCCATGTGCATAAATTAAAACCATACAAAGATCTAAACCCATGATCACCTAACATGCTTTTGCAAGAATTTAAATTTAACCAATAAATTAAAATTCTCGCTTTAAGCTCTAATAGCTTAAAACACGACTTGATGCGAGTCTTATTTATAAAAGTTTTCAATAAATCCCAAATTACCAAAACAAATAAAATTCCAATTAATTTCTGAAAATTAATAATTTTATCAAAGATGTATTTTCCCAAAAATACAAACCGCTTCAATTTCTCAAAATCCCAATTTTAACTTTTATTCAAAAATTAAAAATAAATATTCAAAAATAAAATTTTTAAAATTAAAATAAAAAATTGGGACTGGATTGCACGAAACACGAAAGGGGCCGGATCACGAAAACGGGGCCCGTGCGCGAAACGGGGCACAGCGTCGCAAGCGCGCGCGGACGCGCACTGCAGGCGCGCACAGCGCCCGGCCAAGGCCAGGCGAGTGCGCGCACTGCGCGCGCATACCGCGCGCCTCGCGCGCGCGTGCCCTGCTGGGCGGTGGGCGGCCAGTCTCGGCCGCCCTGGGCGGGCGCGCCTAGGCGCGCCCGGGAGGCTCCCGCACAGGCGTGCGGGAGGAGCTGGGAGGCTGGCCGGTCTGTCCCGGCCAGGCCTGGGCGGCGACGGGCGGACGGCGTGCGGGAGGGCCTCCCGCGCGGTTGCGGGAGGGTGGCGCGCGAAGCCCGCGCGCGCGACTCCTTCATGCGCGGGGTTTCGCGTGTTCATCGTGTTCCGGGCTTTCGTTTCGTGTTTTCGTTCAAAAGCAAAACCAATCCAAGAAATCCAAAAACAGTTTATACAGTTTCAAATCTAAAATTGTTTTTCAAAATTAAATTTTATAAAAACCAATTTTCAGAAACTTTCAGGAAAAAAATACAGTTTCGTAATTCAGGCTTTCTAAAACAATTACAAATACTCAATCGCATCAAGCCTAAGAATTTCTACCAAATTCAGTATAATTGAGACGAATCAGAAACACGATTAACGAGGTGGCTTTGATACCACTTGTTGGAAAACACGAATCAGAAAGCAGCGGAATTTAAAATATTTTCCCAACAAAAGGACCTTGAACTCGCAATCGTGTAACCAAATTCGTAAAGATAGAAAACTTACTTTTCTTTTATTCTTTCTTGAAGCGTTTCAAGCCACCCAAGAACGCTCTTCTCGCGGCTTGATCCCCTCTCCTTGGTAAAGCTCGAATCTTCAAACTTCTAACTTGAAGTCTCTAGAGAAAGTCCACCAACTTGGCTACAATCTAACTAGTAAGGATGCTAGTTCTCTAGTTAGTGTTTAGGCTTAACCTAGGGTTTAATATAATCTTGGAGAAAGGAAGGTGTTCAACACATGAACCAAGAATTGTCAATTAGCTCTAAAGGGGAGCATGAGCTCCCCTATATATAGGAAAGGGGAGGGGCGGCCGAACCTAGTCCTAATGGACAAAGGATTTGGTCCCTCTCTCTCCTATTACTTGATCATCAAGTATTTTCCAACTTTGACTTTGAATTCTAATTCTAGTCAACTTTTAAGAGAGCTAAAAATATCCAAACTATTTTTGGATAATTTTTATACTTTATTTATTATAAAATAAATAACTTATTTTATCTAATTAATTAATTCATAATTAATTAACTAGATTATTTTCTCCAAAATTAGACTTTCTTTTTAATTCAAAATTAAACCAAAGTCTATTAAATAATTAACACATTAATTATTTAACATCACATAATCACGTGTGGCACACGTGTCTTAATGACACGTGTCCAATCACGTGAGCCACACGTGTGATTTCACACGTGTGGAACCCCTTAGGCTCGATTAACTCGTTTAATCATTTTTAAGCCTCAACTCATGTAACCAAGTTGTTGTGTGTGACCCTCTAGGTTCTCAATTCAATTAGCAGTGACCCCAATTAATTAATTCACTAATTAATTAATCAGTCCACAGATTAAACGACCATAGTCTAGCAACAGGTGTTTAACCCCTAGCTGAATTGGAATGTTCGGATTCGACAGAACCTTTAAGTCATTGATTCATGTGAGATACAATCCTCCTACTTACTATCTCTCAACCAAGATCTAGGGCAAGGGAATAATCAGAACCCTAATAATCCGGTCTTAAAGCTAAGTGCATTTCATATCCATTTGATCTCAATCCAAGAAACACTTTTCTTGATGTCTTGATCTACTGCCTTGGCCAAGGACTCCATATGGCATATGAATGACTTATACAATAAGAGATCACCTTGCAAATGCAAGTGTAGGTCCTTTCTTGATTCTCATTCACTTTCATGAATCACTTGTGCAGCCCCAGCATAAGCCTTGAATCAGTTGTCTAAGGCGACACCCTTTAAAGCTTATACCTAAGACTACAGAGTTAACTCATAAAGTGACAAGGAACCTCAAGTCTAAGGATCAATTAATCACATCAATGACTCGTGAGATATTTCCTAATCTGGAAGTTTCCATTTCCTGAAATAGAAACTTCCTTTCCCATTCAGGAATGTTCTCACACGGGGCACCTCAGTGAACTTACTTATTAAAGTAAGCACCCTCATGTATCACGCACGTATCAACTATACACTTTGCACCTCCATGAAACAAGGTGGTCCTTCTTAAGGGCGTGATCCCACAAGCAAGCCTTAGAGGAGTCAGGTTGACACTCCCACTGTCTGCAGGACTCATCGGCTTGGAGTATTTTACTAATCATGACTTATGTGATATAGGGCTCGTTCCATGAACCATTTCACCTAAATGGTAGAGTCCTAAAGTCATCAGGATTAGGGGAGTTCTCATACATGCACAGCTAAAGTAAACGCATACCAAACAAGAGCATATAAAGAAGTGTTGCCTAAATTCGTTATTTCATTCAAAGATTGTCTGTGATACCAGGAAAGTCCCAAAACGGATTATGACTAATCGGCTTTCTAGGGCACTATTCCTAACAGTTTCTAGGGCTCGAACCAAAGCATACAATTCCTTGTCATAGGTGGAATAGTTCAAGGCTGCTCCATTTAATTTCTCACTAAAGTAAGCAATTGGCCTCCTTTCTTGCATAAGCACCACACCTATACCAATACCGGAAGCATCACATTCGATTTCAAAGGTTTTAGAGAAATTTGGTAAAAGTAAAAGAGGAGTTGAACTTAGCTTTGATTTCAACGTTTGAAATGCCTTTCCTCGAGCTTCCCCCCCACTTGAATCCAACACTCTTCTTGATAACTTCCATCAAAGGAGCTGCAATGGTGCTGAAATTGGCACAAATCTCCTATAGAATTCGGGTAAACCATGAAAGCTTCGAACTTCCGTAATGGACTTAGGTGTAGGCCACTCTTGAATTGCTTTCACCTTTTCTTAATCTACTTCGATACCACCTACACTTACAACGAATGCAAGAAACACAACTCTATCCATGCAAAAATTACACTTTTTGAGGTTAGCATACAATTTCTCTTTTCTTAACACCTCAAGTACCATTTTCAAATGCTCAACATGTTCATGCAAGTTATGGCTGTAAATTAATATGTCATCAAAATAAACAACTACAAACTTGCCAATGTAAGCACGTAACACATGATTCATCAATCTCATGAATGTACTAGGTGCATTAGTTAAGCCAAAGGGCATTACTAACCATTCATACAACCCATGCTTTGTTTTAAATGTCGTTTTCCATTCATCACATTCTTGCATGCGTATTTGATGATATCCACTTTTCAAATCAATCTTAGAGAAAATTGTAGAACCATGCAATTCATCAATCATATCATCAAGGCGAGGTATGGGATAATGATACTTTACCGTGATCTTGTTGACAGCCCAGCAATCCACGCACATTCGCCAAGTGCCATCCTTTTTAGGCACCAAAAGCACCGGAACAGCCCATGGACTCATACTCTCACGCACGTACCCCTTCTCAAGCAATTCCTCGAATTGTCTTTAGAGTTCCTTAGTTTCTTGAGGAGTGCTTCTATAGGCTGGTCGGTTCGGAATTGCAGCTCCGGGAATGAGATCCCATGAATTGGAGGCAATCCGGGTGGAATCTCCTCCGGAAACACATATTTGAGCTCTTGCAAAAGAGAGGAAGCAATACTAGGTAGGGGAGGGGTGTCGTTAGAAGATAAGACGGTCTTTTTATACATCATGATCATCACCAGCCTTTCTTTTTTAACAATGCCCTCAATTTCCTTTTCTTTTGTGAGGAAACTCATTTTCTTCTTTTCTTTCTTTTCAACTTCATTTTTTCCTCCCTTTTCCTTTCCTTTCTTTCCAACTTCATTTTTTTCTTCTTTGTCACGTTCTTTTTTTTCGACTGTTTTCTTTTCTTCTTCTTTTTCCCTATCACTATTACAATCATTGCATTTAGAAGAGGCTGAAATGGACTCCTTCAATTGATATTGCTCTTTGTACACTTGATTGTGTGGTAGTGGTGCCAAGGTAATGTTTCGGCCATCTTTGGTAAAACTATACCTGTTTTTGTATCCATCATCCAACGTCTTCCTATCAAATTACCACGGTCTTCCAAGCAAAATGTGTCTGGTATGCATAGGCACCACATCACAAAGTACCTCATCCTGTATTTACCAATGGAAAAAGAAATGAGAACTTGTTTTGTTACCTTCAATTTACCAAGTTCATTGAGCCATTGGAGCTTGTAGGGTTTCGAATGCTTCAAGGTTTTAAGTCCGAGCCTCTCCACCAACAACTTGATAGCAACATTCACACAACTCCCTCCATCAATGATCAATCCACACACTCATTCCTTAACATGACACCGGGTGTAAAAGATATTCTCTCGTTGCTGTTCATCCTTGTCCTCAAGGGCTTGGGTGTGTAAAGCCCTAAGGACCACCAAACTTTGCCCTACAACCACATGTTCAACATCACTCTCCTCATCCGGTGAATCATGGTCTACTTCATGGTCCTCACTTTTAGTTTTAATTTCTCCATTATCCAACATGATCATGGCCTTCTTATTTGGACATTGGGACATAATATGACCTGCTCCATGACACTTGAAACACTTAATATCACGAGAGCGTTGATTAGAAGTATTACCTTTCTCAAATGATCCCTTAGCCATGAGTGGATCCTCCTTAGGTTTGGACTGTTTTTCGGATGCTTTTGAAGTAGAAGTCCACTTGGCTTTAGAAGGATTTGGTCATTACGTTTAGTCATCGTACTCCTCTTCTTGAGTTGCCTTTCTACCTTGATAGCCATATGAACCACTTCATCAAGTTCAACATAGTGATGAAGTTCCACTATGTTTGCAATCTCTCGGTTGAGAACACATATGAACCGTGCCATTGTCGCCTCTCGGTCTTTCTCAACATTTGCCCTTATCATGGGCATCTCCATTTCTTTGTGGTACTGTTCTACGGTCTTGAATCCTTGCCTCAAACTTTGTAATTTGAGATGTAGATCACGGTAGTATTGAGGAGGTACAAAACGTATCCTCATGGCCACTTTCATGTCATTCCAATTATCAATAGGATACTCACCACTTCTCCTCCTATTTAGCATAAACTGATCCCACCACACGATGGCATATTCTGTGAAGGACACGGCTGCAAGCTTAACCTTCTTTTCCTCCGAATAGTTATGACACTCAAACACCATTTCCACTTTTCTTGCCCATCCAATATAGGCCTTCGGATCAATTTGTCCTTTAAATGAAGGAATAGAGAGTTTAATAGAACCAAGATTATTATCAATTCCCTCTCTTCCCCTACGTGGTTGATGGTGCTTTGGTCGTCTTCGTTCCCTTCTTGAGGATGCACTTGAGGCTGCCTCATCAAAAGAATCATCCTCAAACTCATTCCGTGGGTTAGGTTGTCTCTGATCTGTCCTTCCGTTTTGAATTTGAGTCATCCTTTCATCATTTTGATCCAAACGGTCTCGGATCTCATTGAATTGCAGATTCATTCGTTCAAATTGTTGTTGTATGGCTTGTAACACGAAATTCATGTCCCTTGGAGGTTGATCTTCGGCCATAATGTACCTGCAAAACAAAGGTTAGCAAAAACACCTCACAATCACTCCCTCACGTGTTTACACTCTTTGGTGTTCACTCCCCTCGTGTATCACTCAAAGTTATGGCTTTTTCCCTCTATTAGGCTCACCATCTCACGCCTTTTTCCACTTTTTACTCTCAATTCCTTGAACAAAGTCACAAGAAGTTTCAAATTCTTCAACCAAATAATCCCTTAAGATGAATGAATCCAAAGGTGCGAAAAATAAAAACTTGTCACAAACGAACGTATTAATGCGAAATTTAAATAAAGCTGCTCTCTTTCTTTTTTTTTTTAATAACGCGGTTTTTACTTCTTTTTTTTTTTTTTTTTTTTTTGCGTTTTTATGCCTTTTTCGAAGATCTTCTCTCTCTTTTTTTTTTTTTTTGTTGATCTTTTTGCAGCCAAAATAACAAGAGAAACGAAATTACACAAAAATAAAGATAAGGATAAGTAACCTTGTATGGAAACCAAAACTCTTGATACCAAATGATACGTACTCCACGTACTTGCCGTGAAACCCAATACCAATACTTGGAGTTCTAAGAATCTGATCGTCTACATTTAAGGTTAAAATTAAGGAGTGTGACCCATTTGCTATATTGAGCAAGGAACCAACACTATAAAGATGAAAGTAATGCACCCCGTCGACTATAATGAGTCCGGAAATGACATTATCCAGTGGAGGGTTTGAAACCCTAATGACGTTCAGCCAAGAACTAGAGAGTTTAACTCACTTGAATCACAATTCATTAAGAGTTGACTGAAAAAACGAAATACAAGGCTGGAATTTAAAGATGCATGCATGTGAATTCCAAGAGACAATTCAGAATTCAAAGAGACAAGCTATTCCCGCCTCTTTCATTTTAGGTTAAATAAAATGGGCTTAACCTAATTTAAATGCATGGAAAATAAATAAAAAGATGGCCCAAAGTATAATATAATAGTTCACGGCCAAATTACAATAAACTTAACACAATTTGGGCTTAAAATTCGATCACTAAGACGTTGAAACAAGGTGGATTGGATCCAGCTGAATACTTGTCTTCATGGGGCTCATCTTGAGTTATTTGGATCAAAAGAGATTGAACTTCCTCTTGCATTCTTTTGGACCGTGACCGTGTGATGGGTCCAACATAACTTGGTTCATCTTGAGTTGTGATCATATCAACATTTGGATCAAAGTGTGGCCTTGTCTTATGATTCACATCACAAGTCATTCATGATTCCATCCTAAAAATCCTTGCGGAAGGTGGTTAGATCAAGACATCAAGAAAATGGGGTTTTCTTGGATTGAGATCAAATGGAATATGAATGGAACTTTGTTTTAAGATTAAGATTAGTAGGGCTCTCCATATTCCCATGCTCTAGATCTTAATCGAGAGATAGGATGGTAGGAGGACCGTATCCCACATGATGTTATTGACTGAAAGGTTCTTTCGAATATACATTCACATTTTGGGTAGGGGTCACACACCTGTTGCTAGACTATGGTTGTGTGATCTGTGAGGTAATTAATTAATAAATTGTATTAATTAATTAGGCTCACTTCTAAGTAAAATTGAACCTAGAGGGTCACACACAAATACCGGGTTCAAAGGGTATTATGGAAAGATCAAATAATTGATCAAAACAAGACCACACTGTAAAAGTACACGTGTGGTTCGAGAGCTTGTTTGGGACGTGTGATCCAATTGTTGAATTGGATCATGTAGCACCCTTAACACAAAGGCACTACATCCCCCGCATCATAGTTCAATCCACATATGGAACGGGCACCCATACATGAATCAAGCCTATAGCGAACGGGAGACAATAAAACACTACCCTAGCTAGGCGGGATACCCTCAAATAATACAACAATCCAAAATAAAACCGGAAGCTTAAAGATATACATTCACTCCATTATTTGTTTTCATCCTTCCATTACATGTTTACATCCCATCCGTCAGTTATCAAACATAGGTCATGATATATACATACTAGTCAAGTTCACCCAAAAGTTCCAAATGCACATAACATGTATCAAAATACAAAAGACCAGAGCTAGACTCCCAAAAGCGGTAAAATGGACTCAAATCCCGCCTAGCACTCGATCTTCATGACCTGAAAATTGTGAGGTGTCAGTCTATGAAAGACTGAGTGAGGGGTTATAATTTAAAAGCGCAAATACCATGTAAATTGTAAACTCGGGTAAAGATTTTCATAAAACAATATTAGCTTAATAAATAAACAAGGGTCGCCCGAGGTTACAATCATTCCCTTTTCAGTTTAGTTATTTCAGTACAATTCAATAATCAGTGGCCCGGCGAGTGAGGACAAATCACCAACCTATCTCCGACAGTGTACATTAATTCAATGTTATCAATTAAGTGACCAGGCAATCAATTCAGTGCACAAATAGACAGTTTCAATCAATCCATCCTTCTTCCTCCGGGTGATGGGGGATTGTAAGGCCCCACCATCCAATCTCATTGAGTATAGGGTTCATGATTCCCTATACCCGGAACTCCTTCCTCCACTAATCTCCTAGTGGATTCAGGGGTCATCCCGCAATTTGGTGAGGATAGTGCAAGAGTTGCCCGTCGGCCCTTGCCTTCCCGGTTGGCTCAATACACTACCCTCAGGCCCTCTGTGAACATGTTTCACTCGCCAAAGCAATCAATCAATTCAATTCGATATCAATTCAATAACTCGGTACAATACCAATTAAACAATAAGGGAATAATTCAGTTTTTGGAAAACTATAGATATAATTATTTGTTTTGGTCCAAAGCCACATAGGGTTGTAGGGTTCAATATAATTAGAAATAACCTCACCTTTACCAACACAAGAAGAAAGGATACACCTTATGGAGCGTGTTCCTCGTCTCCCGGACCGTGATCTGTGTAACAAAGGTACAAGTGTACATAAGACTCTACCCTTATGAACCAACGAAGATGAACGACATGTTCCAATAATGTCACCTATACAATTTCAATCAATAACGATCATGAAATGTTCAATTTAGAAATTTAAGATAACAATGATCAAATAGGGCATAAAAGCCATATAATTCACATATGGGAGCCAAGAAAGTGAAAGGAATGCAATATGAAAGATTTTGGTGAAGTTTAGGAAGACTTGCCAATTTTGGGAAAATGCACATGTTGTGGGAGAACTGTAATATCTTAAATTCTAGATGTGGGAATTGAGTTTTGTTTGTTGGGTATGAAAGTAGACACAAGGACCTTTCCGACGGTATATGGCACGTTTTCTAATTCAAACCGAGGTGAAAATGGCGTAGGTTCGAAGTTGGACAAAATGCAGTTTCTGGAGGGTGGTCGCGGTCGCCGGCGACCAAAATCCTTTACAAAATGGTTGCGGCCGCGACCAAGTATTTTTCCGAATTTTTGTCCAATTTTTTCAAATCTCGAAACTGGGCCAAAAATGGGTAGCGGCCGCGACCAGTTTTACACGTAAAACAGGTTGCGGGCGCGACCACATGCGTAGCAGCAGAAACAGGGGAGAAAACAGGGGTTTTCCATGCAAAACCAACCCAAACAATTATATTCCCAAATTCCAACCATAACAAATGTTGAAACACCTCATATATGCTTCATACTTCAAGTGGTAAATAAACATCAAAGTGGTAAAATCAAGCTTGAAACCCTCATGTATGAACATGCTTCCAACCCTCAATAATTTCAAGATTTTAATGCAATCCTTACTCCTTATGATCAAGATCATGCTCTCAACTTCAATCATGCAAGAATTCATCAACAAATCCCCAAATTCATACTTGATCACATATTCAAGAATTTCATGAAATTTTCCAATTCCTACCTTAAATCAAAGAGATGGTGATGAGATGATGAGATGAAGTTGATGATGCTCCTAGTTCTTCAATTCTTCAAAATTAGCTTGAGTTATGAGATGAAATTTCCTTCCTCCCTCAAGGTGCAAATGTCGGTTTTTACTAGGTGTTTGTGTGTGTGAGGTTTTTGCTCTTTGAATGATATGGAACATAATGGAAGAAATGAGAGATAATTCATGATATATCCTAAGTTTGGGCATGGAAACATGTGATTCAACCTTATTTGCACAAAAGTCCTTCATTTATTTAAATTAATGCACATAAGTATAATCTCTAACAAATGATGCAATTCACCTCAAGCCATGATATACATTTAATTACACAATTTCACATAAGGAAGCAATTAAGGATCATATAATACACTTAGGTCACTTTATTTCACTGATTTTCATATAATTCATATAGATGGCATTTCATATAAATGTATGGAAACATATGATAATTAATCATGCTGAACTTTGCAATTAACAAATAGAATAAGCAAATTTAAACCTCCCAACTCACGAAGACCCGCTCATGGAGTGCTTACCTGAACTTCCAGAAATTGGGGCGTTACAGATCATGTGTTAATTATTAACCCAAATATAATTAATTGGAGAATTAATTATAAAGTCATAATATAATTAATTAGAGAATTAAATATATATCCCTGATATAATTAATTGGAGAATTAATTATATAGCCAAAATAAAATTAATTTGAGAATTAATTTTAGCCCGTTGCAATTAATTAGTGAATTAATTCTAAAGTCCTTAAAAGAATTAATTGGAGTATTAATTCTAAGTATTTAATTATTTAGTTGTTCTAATTTGATTAGAATAAAGAAATAAATAAATACCTTCTATTTTAGTATTCTAATAAAGTATTAGAATGAGATAATTAATTATTGCTAGAATAATTAAATATTCCTAATTAGTTAGGAACTCTCTTTCTAGAAGAATATTTATCTTATTTTAGATAAGATATTATTTTACTTGGAGAGAAAGAAAGAATAAAAGACAAGTCAAAGTAGGAATCTGATTCCTACTTGACCTAGTAAGGTTCGAACCCTACACTATAAAAGGGCAAGGGGTTCGATTTTTTTGAGCTTACACGTGATTTGGAGAATCACGTCCAACCTTCATGGAATTTTGGCGATAATTCTCTCGCTCTCTTTTCGCGTTTCTTGTTTCTTTAATACGCATATTACAGTACTAGCATACTCACTAACATGATTTGAATCTAGGTTGGTGTGGATTATTACTCTAGAGGATTTCTACTTTGGAATCTCGAAGAAAGAATCAAGAAATGGGGATTTTCATACCACATGAAGAACGTTTGAGGGCGGCTCAATACGTTTCAAAAAAGAATCAATTCATGTGAGTTTCTTGAGTCCCAACGTTACGATACGAACTTTTCAAGTTTTTAGATTCCTTTTGGAAAAAAATTTTAAACTTCCACTGCATTTACTCTGCTGTTTTCCAACACTATGTTGGGATTACACAAGTGGCATATGAGAATTGTTGGAATCAATAAAGGACCTACACTTCCTGTAGGCAAGATAATCTCTTATTACACAAGTCATTCATGATTCTATACTAAAATCCTTGCGCAAGGTGGTTAGATCAAGACATCAAGAAAATGGGGTTTCCTTGGATTGAGATCAAATGGAATATGAAGAGAACTTTGTTTTAAGATTAAGGTTAGTAAGGCTCTCTATATTCCCATCCCCTAGAGCTTAATCGGGAGATAGGATGGTAGGAGGATCGTATCCCACATGATGTCATTGACTGAAAGGTTCTTTCGAATATACATTCACATTTCGGGTAGGCGTCACACACCTGTTGCTAGACTATGGTTGTGTGATCTATGAGGTAATTAATTAATAAAGTGTATTAATTAATTATGCTCACTGCTAACTGAAATTGAACCTAGAGGGTCACACACAAATACCGGGTTCAAAGGGTATTATGGAAAGATCGAATAGTTGATCGAAACGAGACCACAGTGTAAAGTACACGTGTGGATCGAGAGCATTGTTTGGGACATGTGATCCATTTGAGAAATTGGATCATATGTTAATTAATTAGAGAATTAATTATCAAGCCCAAATATAATTAATTAGTGAATTAATTATAAAGCCAAGATATAATTAATTGGAAATATAATTAATTGGAGAATTAATTGTATAGCCAAATAAAATTAATTAGAGAATTAATTTTAGCCCGTTAGAATTAATTAGTGAATTAATTCTAAAGTCCTTCATGGAATTAATTGGAGAATTAATTCTAAGTATTTAATTATTTACTTGTTCTAATTTGATTAGAATAAAGAAATAAATAAATATCTTCTATTTTATTATTCTAATAAAGTATTAGGATAAGATATTTAATTATTGCTAGAATAATTAAATATTTCTAAATTAGTTAGGAGCTCTTTTCTCTAGAAAATAAATATCTTATTTTAGATAAGATATTGTTTACTTGGAGAGAAAGAAAGAATAGAAGGAAAGTCATAGTTGGAGACCCTCTCCTACAAGACTAGGGTTTAGAACCCTTCACTATAAAAGGACTAAGGGGCTCGATTTTAAGCCTTACACGTGATATTGAGATCACGTCCAACCTTCATGGAATTTTGGGGATAATTCTCTTGCTCTCTTTTTCTTGTTTCTTTAATACGCATGTTATAGTACTAGTATACTCACTAACATGATTTGAATCTAGGTTGGTGTGGATTTGAAGCACCCGGAACGCTAGGCGCCACATCCTCCACACTATAGCCTCAATCCACATATGAAACGGGCAATTCATATATGAACCGAAACTATAGCGAACGGGAGACAAAAAAACTCAAAAGCTAGGTGGGTACCCTCAATTAATACCAATAAACAATTGGATCAATAAAAGTGGAAGCAATAACATTCAATACTTATAGGTACCATATTTACATATTTATTAATAGATACCAACATTTCATACAATACAATATCACCTCCAACATTAGGTAAGGCATAATATAAAATATAAGAAATACCACTACATGAACCAAAATATGAAGGTGAAGTGCTAGACCCGAATAAAAGACAGGCTAGACTCTAATTCCCACCTAGCACGAACCTACAAAAGCTGAAAGGTTGAGGTGTCAGTCCAACGCGGACTGAGCGAGGGGTATAAATAAATATAAGCGCAATTACCATGCAAGCTATAATCTCGGGTAAGTTTTTATAAAAGAAACAATATAAGTTCAAATATTAAAGTAATTCTCGCCCGAGATTACAACTAATCAATTTAATAATTCAATCATTAGCAATTCAATTCGTGGCCCGGCGAGTGAGGGCAATTCTCCAACCTTTCACCAAAAGTGTACAATACATGCTTGATTTAATTATCAGGTGATCATGCAATTCAATTACAGTGTAATAGTGCAGTAGTGTATTCAATCAATTCAATAAATGAGTGCAATCAGTACAATAACCCGAGGATAGCCCGTTGTGCCGGACCCATCCCCAGTCTCCTTCTCCCTCCAATGATGGTGGGCTTGCAAGATCCAACCATCCAATCATGGTGTACGTCGGGAACATGACTCCCACGCACGGGATTTCTTCCTCCACCAAACCTCCTGGTGGATTCAGAGGTGATCCCACATGGTGAAGATAGTGCAAGAGTTACCCGTCAGCCCTTGCTTCTCCGGTTAGCTCAATACACTACCCTCGGGGCCCAACGTGAACATGCTTTACTCGCCAAAAAAATCAATCAATCAATCAATCAATCCGTTCATTTCATGAAATCCGTTGTAAATCATTCAGATTTGAAAACTATATATATATATATATATATATATATATATATATATATATCTATATTTTTGGCCGAAAACATCACATAGGGTTGTAAGGGTTCTAAGTCTCTAGAATTAAACCTCACCTGACGAGCGATGAAACAAGACAAGGATACAAGAAAGTGCCCAATCGATCAATGATCTGCGCCCTGGAGAAAAACTGGACAAGAAAGGAAATAGTGGGAACTCGTGAGACAAGACTCAATATGAGACCAAGTATGACGCACGGCAATGCTCATGTAAATAAACAAAACAAGCAATCAAGTGAAATTTAGCATACATGAAAACCAATTAAAACCTAAGAGGTGAAATAAATCTCAAAGAGTCATGTATTTACATCATTCACATATTTCAAGTTCAATTCATATAAGGCATGGAGTCACACAATCACGTTTGAGCAATTAAGTACCAAGAAGTGTCAAGTAAGAGCATACCTATCAATTAATCAAGTAAATATATCATATAATTCGCATATGGGAGCCAAGAAAGTGAAAGGAATGCAATAGAAAAAGGTTTTGGTGAAGTTTGGCAAAAACGGACAATTTTAGGAAACGCACATGCTGTAGGAAAACTGGAATATCTTTAATTCTAGAATTGGGAATTGAGTTTTGTTTATTGGAAATGAAACTAGACACAAAGGGGTTTCCAAGGATACATGGCTCGTTTTCTAGTTCAAAGTGATGAGAAAATGGCGTAAGCTTGAAGTTGGATGATTGCAATTTGTCGGTAAAGCAGCGACATCAAAAAGAATTGATTATATCTCACAAATTGGAAAATATATTGAAGTGATTCTAGTTGGAGAATATTTTAGACTTCAATAGGTTTCCGTGAGTTCAAAAATCAGATAAAACGGAGTTCGGACAAGGGAGTTGGGGCCGTGACAAAATTGCACTGAAAATCAATCGCGGCCGCAACTGAAAATTAGCCAAGTTTCGACTTGTTGGTCGTGGCCGCGACCAAAAATGGTCACGAAACGGTCGCGGGCGCGACCCCCAATTTCAGCAGTCACGAAAGGCTTCGGGAAAACAGGGCAAAACTCGATTTTTTGGCTCCCAATCCACTTTCACACCAAACCAATGCTAGAAATCAACTCCAAACTAACATATAACATGTATATGATCCTATAAATCAATTAAGCATCATATAATCCATGGAAACATGCATAGATCAACAAGAATTCACCATTCAAAACCCATATAATTTCATGGCATTCCACCTTCTAATTTATTCAAGAATTCATGCAAGTTTTTGAATGTATTGATCATGATCATACTTCTAACTACATATAACCAAGGAATTACTTCAAAATTCTCAAACCCTATCTTCATATATAAACTCAAGAATTCAATTAAATTCCCAACTCTACCTTAATGAAAGAAAGAAAGGAGAAATGATGGTATGGTGATGATGATGATGCTTCCAACTTCATAATTTCTCCAAAATCTAGCTTGAAATGATGAAATCCTCTCCTTCTCTTCCTTGGTGTAAAAACCGTGATATAGTATGTGTGTGTATGTGTGTCATTTTTATGAAATGTAATGAATAAAATTGTGAGGGATGATTGAGATGATAAAAGTCTTCCAAGAAATGGGATGACAAGGCACAATTTGCACTTAAGTCCCTAAGCTATAAAATTCATGCAATTAGGTATGTATATGTGTATGTATATAATTAAATGAATCAAGATATATATATATATATATATATATCTATATATATATATATATGCATTGTATATATTAAAGTGGGATGAAAAGTCTTGGCATTAAAACTTATTTGCACATAAACCCTTGCTTCTTAGGAATTTACAAGTTAGAGATGCATCAACTTCTCTAAAAGAATATGGTGAAATGGAGTTGAATATATATATATATGTTATGCTAAATCACTTAAATCATGCTCGGAGAATTAAATACACACTCACGAAATTGAATTCACGAAGTTATAATGTAAATCGTAGTTGCAAGTATTCAAGTCAAGAAAATTAAATAACGCAAATCAATTAAATATGAATCATGCCATAAATTACAAGTTGATAAAATTTCATGTAGACACTTAGTAATATAATTCTCATAATATCACATAATGTATAACCGTAAAAACGGGGCGTTACAGGATTAATACTCTAGACGATTTCTACTTTGGAATCTCGAAGAAAAAATCGATCAAGAAATGGGGATTTATGCCTCTTGAAGAACGTTTGAGGGTGGCTCAAAACGTTTCAAGAAAGCTTCAATTGTTGTAAGTTTCTTGATATCCCCAACGTTACAACACGAACATTGCAAGATCACGATTCGCTTTTGGAAAAAATTTTAAACTTCCGCTGCTTTAACTCTGTTATTTTCCAACAAGTGGTATCAGAGCTACCTTCTAACGTTCGTATTGTATCTTTACTGCTTTACGAATTTTGACAGAAAATTCTTGAATTTGGATATATGTTATGTATTCTTGGTTTTTGTTGGAAATACAAATCTGTCGTATCAAAACTGTTTCTTGAAAAAAATTAATGAAAAATTATTTTCTTATAAATTTGGTTTTAAGCTGTTTTAATCAGGTTTATATTTAACAGATTTAATTAGAAACGAAAATTAGAATTTGTGAAATTACGAAACGAATTCGGAACGGGTTCACCCGCGAGCTTTCGCATGCGGGATTGCGCGCACTTGTACGCACAAGGGGCTGCATCACGCAGCCCCGCACCACCGCAAAGCCCGTGAGCGCAGACGCCGTTCCGTCCCACCCACCCGCGCACGAGGCTCCCGCGCGGCGTGCAGCCTTGCTATGCGCTGTGCACGCTGTCTTGCGCGCGAGCAGCTGCTGCCATGCCCGGTATCCGCTGCACGCCCGCGCGCGCTTTGTGCGCGCGGCTGCGCCCACCTAGCGTGGGGACGGTTTGATCCCGGGATTTCGTTTCGTGTTTTTCGGCTTCGTAAAATCCCACGTTTTAAAAATCTGATTTTATTTAAAAATTTGATTTTATTATAAAATTATTTATTTTTGAAATAAATATTAAAATTTTGGATTTTTGTGAATTAAAGTCAAGTTCTTATTTTTTCGAGAAAATTAATAATATCACTTTGAATGATATTTTGATAAAAAATTAATTTTTGAAATTAATTGAGTTTGGTCATGATCCAAATTCACGTTTTGAGTAAATTCTTGAATAGTGAACTATATTCAAATTACTTAAGTTATTGTAACTTGATGTCAAGGGAATTTTAAATTTAATTGGTAAATTTAAATTCTAGCGCATGCATGCCAGTTTAGGTGATCATGGGTTAGTCTTATGTATGTTTGAAATTCTACACATAGATGATTTCAATTAGGGTCGGAGCCCCATAGTTGCGTTATTTCAATTGGGGTTGGAGCCCCACTTTTGTGCGTATTGTTATGTGTTTATTATATGGCTTTCCTTATTATTATTTTTGGGCCGGGTTATGCCCCGTGTTACTTTATGTTAAGAGAGTAGAACTTAGGGAGTGAGGATTTTTTTTTTCATTTTGGAGACAAGCACCCAAGGAGCAAGAGGGATCCACAAGGAACACTTGAAGAACGGTGGCCATAAGAGAAGACCCTCAAAATATTTAGGAGGGTTTCTATTAATGTAATAGATAGGGTTTTCCATTAAATTCTGTACCCCTATGTGATATGAACTGTCTTATGTGGCATGAGTGTTAGAACTAGTGATTATGGAGTGGCTCCCATAATCACATATAAGATTAGGATACCCATGATCATCACATAATTAGTATCATGCTAGGACATGTTATCTGCTAATTGCTTCTGTGATGCATTTTATGTGAAACTGCATTAATCACGACAATTAAAAATGGATAACTGTACATGTTGGTGAGGTCAACATCGGACAACTCTCCGGTTAATTCGAAAATTCCTAAATAAAATATTGAAAAACTTTTCGAATAAATAGGTATTCTATTACGGTAATAAAATTCCTAGCATTCCATCAATAGGATGTAAGAGTTAATAGGTAAGCTAATTGCTGTCTCACGAGTCGTGGGGTAATTAGTGCAAACTATTAAATCTTAGTTTCTTGATTAATCACCTTAGGTGATTGATATTTCTTGATCATTTTGGAATGGGCGATGTCTCACGAGTCGTGGGTCGTTCCGGACTAAGTTTGATTGAGATCTTATGATTGATGGGTCCCGCTCAACACTGAAGTAGATATGGATGTCTCACGAATCGTGGGTCCATGATTGAATGATCGGTGATGCAAAAACATTACTAGGAATTCCATGGAGATGGAATTGGCAATTTCGTACCTACCTAAAGATTCTTAGACCTTTGGATGTCTCACGAGTCGTGGGTCCAAAACTAAGAATGCTTGGGATCCTAGTACCTACTAAGAAAACAAGTTTCTTCTAAGGTTGTTTGGGATTTGTAGACCTTCTAAAAACAGTGGGAGCCACATATGATAAAAGACCTAATCTTATGTGTTACGTTATTATTCAATATTCTGATATTTTCTCTGCTTAGCATTTAGGTTGTAGTTCTGTGATTGTCTATAAGTTGAAATAAGACCCATTAGTATCCATCCTTGAGTCAAACAAGTTGACTAAAGTCCTAACTACTATGATTGGCTATGAATCCTAAAATCCGTTTTGGATTCCAAAAGAGAAAATTGTTCTCTATAAGGCGGACTTTTCACCTATTGTGAATATTCGACCTAGGCTTAAGAGAAGCAACTGAAAAGTGAAAGGAAATTCTCCAAACACATAAGAGCAATTGTACTCCCTCATAAATGTGTTACAAAGTATAACACATTATAGGAACACTTAAGAGCAACTTTACTCTCTTGCGAGCATGTTACAAAGTATAACAAAACGAGGTAATTGTTCCATATTTGTAAGAAGGAATACACGTGTAACGTGGACTGAAAGTCCTCACTGAGGAGGACCTTGCAGCCACGCAATACACTAAGAAACGAGTTCTTAGTTCACTGATTGCTTGAATTGCTTCTATCATCATTTTAGACCCTTTTTGCTCAATCTTAGATGATGCTATTGTAGCATAGTTCATCAAATTAGTTGATAAATTAAAAAAGCATCCTTGAGAAGGACTAAAAGGTAATGATGATTAGTTCTTCTTCTAAACCTATTGAGGTAAAGGCATTGAGGCCAAAGAAGAAGAAGCCCTTAAAACCCGAGGGAGGGGTGAGAGAAGGGAAAGTCTAAAAGAAAGATTAGACTTTAGCTTCCATAGTAGCAAACTAGGGCCTTGGAAAGGAACAGCAAAGAGTATAAGGATACTCTGTATGTCTCTTGTTATGGCAATTCCAATAGGATCAGAGTTCACTAGTCTTGAGTTGATTTAGCATAAGTTGTTATGCAAAACTCAAAGCATTGATATTTCGAACATGCGACGAGAAAACATAAGTAAGATGACAAAGTGTCAAATAACTTTGGAACGTCCTAAATGGGATTAGCAAGTTAATCATCTTAGGATCATTTTACGAAAATGAACTCAAAGACTTAACTTCCTAAGAATCCTATTTTGAGGGAAACGTTCCTGAAACCCCGTTTATGTGAAACGAGAAACACGTCCCGAAGTTTAGATGGATCTCGATCCATACTAAGGATTAAGGTTTGCTTAATGTAAGCACTAGACTAAATCGTTAGTTTAATCATTATGAATGTATGTACTTACTGAAGTACGAATTTTGGAACTTTTGTGAAATTATTAGAATTTCAAAATTAGGAGGTTAGGAACCTTAGTAGTTATAAGATATAGGCAGCTCGATTGGATCGAGATAGCAGATATCTTAGTAACTAAATCCTTAGTCATCTTAGAGATAATAGGATTATCCCTCAGTAAACTAATTCAAGAATAACTAGGTATTTTTGAATGAAGGAACATAACCCTATAGGATATGGTTCGTTCTTGTTACTGACTTACCTTCATCCTGAACTTATGCTTCAGAATACGGAGTTAGGATTTTGAATCTTGCACATTCCAAATCAGTCCCTTAAATGCACTATGAATTGTGGCTTTCAAAATTCCCTAATAATTCTTATCTTAGAATTTTGGGATTGTCTTCTTATATGAAGAGGACAGTGGGAGTCTTTTTAAGAGAAGAAGATAGTGGGAGATAAACTTGAAACAAGTTCAAGTTTATATATGAATAATATATATTGTTATTATATGCAATTCTTTGGAACAAAGAATATATCTCACTTGACTCTTCTTAATTGAAGAAGAAATTGAGAGATAAGATTGAAACTAGTTCAAATCTATGCAAACAACATATAGAATATTATTACTACGATTCTTTTGAACAAATGTTGTTTATTTTAAAGAATATACCTTTCTTTGGGAATCGTTCCTAAGAGAGAAGAAAGGTAAGCCCAAAGACTTCAAAAGGTTTGAGGACATAACCCACGCCATAAATAGGAAGAGATGAACCGTTGTAATAAAACTTAGCCAATTTTAAAGAGATAGTACACAAATGAACTCTCCTCTCTCGATACGTGCAGAACGTATTCCTAGATAGCCTATAAGATAATTTAGTTTTCTCTATAAGATCTTCTTAAGTGGATATTGATCCATTTACCCATGAGGAGGCACTGTCAGATTTGGAATCTGGGCAGTAAAAGCAAAGTATGAAATCTAAAATGGATTACATAAAGTCAAACTAAGTTTGGACCTTAGTTGGACTACTTGATAGGATCAAGCTTGTCTTGTCGATATGAGATTGATGAAGATATAATTATGAAACATTTATAGATTTCGCATTTAGTGGGAGTAAGCAAAAGGTTTGTAGACTCCAAATGGTCATTTATGAAATTGGATCAGGCTTCTAGGAATTAGAGTATTTGAATTAGTGAAAAAGTCAAAACTGTTTGACTTAAAATTCGAGCATAGCGTGTACAAAAAAGTGTTAAGAGACTAAAAGTTCAACTTTTGGTACTTTGTGAAGATGACATCCTTCTTATTGAGAATGCGACGGATGACATAAAAGTCACCAAAGCATGGTTAGGAACCATTTTGAGATGAAAGATCTTGGTGATAGATCCTACATTCTCGAGACAAATATCTATGGAGATAGATCTAAGAGAATAATTGGATTATCACAGTCGAGGTACATAAATGTTGTACTAAATTGGTTTAGTATGGAAGATTCCTACAGAATTTCCAATGGACAATGGAACATCTCTTTTGAAGAGGATGTGTCCTAATATAACTATGAAAAAGTTAGAATGACCAAAACCCTTTTCGGGAAAAGGGTGCATAATGTATGCAATGTTATGTACTTGACAAGATATGGCTTCCCACATAGCGTGATGGGACTAGTCTAAATGTAACCTTAGAGAAGGTCACTGGATTGCTGTAAAAAAAACCCTCTGAGTACTTTAGAAGAAAAGAGGATATATTTTAAGAGTCCGGACAAGATCTTGTCATTAAAGGATTGTTTGATGTAATTATTACCATCATAACATAGATAATTATTGATCTATGAGAGGATATGCAATCTGCTTAGATGGCAGTACAGTGCTTTGGAAAGAGTTCCAATCGAGAGGCACTATAGATTTGACTATAAGGTTGAATACTTAGCCATATTGAATACCACTAAGTCAAGTGTTTGGGTAAGAAACTCCATCTAAAGGGTAGATGAAGTTCCTAGCATGAAACAACACCGTTTTCATATGGTATGATGAAATGGATGGTTGCTCGAGTAAGAGAACCGAGACCTCACCAAGGGACCAGACGCTTGATCATGAATCACGTGAATAAGGAAATCGTGTTTCCTTAATGATGTGCAAATTAGAAACATACACATCAGCAGAGAATATATAGCAGATCCACTTTGGAAACGCCCAAAGTCAATAAGGCTCTAAAGGTACATCTTGGGAAGATGGGACCTAGAATGGACCTGAAAGGCTTTTACGGGCAAGTGGGAGATTGTTGGGAATAGTACCCTAGAAAGTTGTTATGTTTTGGGACTTTCCCTTTATCACAGACAATCATTGAATAATATACGAATGATTATAATCATAGGCGAACGCTTCTTATGTGCCAATACGAGTTTTGAGTGTTTCCATTACGTGTGCATGTCTAGAACTCCCCTAATCCGATAAGTCCATTAAGAACTTTGTCATTATGGGAATGATACATGAAACAAGTTCTTAACTCCATAGGCGAGGATTAGGAACTTCTCCAAGCCAATGAGGCCAACAGACGGTGGGAGTGTCGACTTTGCCTCTGTTGAGACTTGCTTGTGTAGTTATGTCCTTAAGAAGGATCATCCGGTTTCGTGGGGTGATAAGTGCATGGGTTGATATGTTCATAATACATAAAAGGGTGATAGTTACAAGAACTTTATCATTGAGAGTGCCCCGCATGAGAAGATTCTTAAATGGGAAAGGAAGTTTCCTGAAACTTCCAGATTAGGAAATATCTCACATGTCAATGACGTGAGGAATTAATCCTTAGACTTGAGATTCCACATTGTCTCATATGAGCTAACTCTGTAATCTTTGATATAGGCTCAAAAGGGTATCGCCATACTTGGACCACGGCCTATGTTGGGATTACACAAGTGGCATATGAGAATTGTTGGAATCAATAAAGGACCTACACTTCCTATAGGCAAGATGATCTCTTATTACACAAGTCATTCATGATTCCATACTAAAATCCTTGCGCAAGGTGGTTAGATCAAGACATCAAGAAAATGGGGTTTTCTTGGATTGAGATCAAATGGAATATGAAGGGAACTTTGTTTTAAGATTAAGGTTAGTAGGGCTCTCTATATTCCCATGCCCTAGATCTTAATCGAGAGATAGGATGGTAGGAGGATCGTATCCCATAAGATGTCATTGACTGAAAGGTTCTTTCGGATATACATTCACATTTCGGGTAGGGATATGATCTGTGAGGTAATTAATTAATAAAGTGTATTAATTAATTAGGCTCACTGCTAACTGAAATTGAACCTAGAGGGTCACACACAAATACCGGGTTCAAGGGTATTATGGAAAGATCAAATAGTTGATCGAAACGAGACCACAGTGTAAAGTACACGTGTGGATCGAGAGCATTGTTTGGGACGTGTGATCCATTTGAGAAATTGGATCATGTGTTAATTAATTAGAGAATTAATTATCAAGCCCAAATATAATTAATTAGTGAATTAATTATAAAGCCAAGATATAATTAATTGGAGAATTAATTATAAATCCCTAAATATAATTAATTGGAGAATTAATTGTATAGCCAAATAAAATTAATTGGAGAATTAATTTTAGCCCGTTAGAATTAATTACTGAATTAATTCTAAAGTCCTTTATGGAATTAATTAGAGAATTAATTCTAAGTATTTAATTATTTACTTGTTCTAATTTGATTAGAATAAAGAAATAAATAAATATCTTCTATTTTATTATTCTAATAAAGTATTAGGATAAGATATTTAATTATTGCTAGAATAATTAAATATTCCTAAATTAGTTAGGAGCTCTTTTCTCTAGAAAATAAATATCTTATTTTAGATAAGATATATACTTGGAGAGAGAAAGAATAGAAGGAAAGTCAAAGTTGGAGACCCTCTCCTACAAGACTAGGGTTTAGAACCCTTCACTATAAAAGGACTAAGGGCTCGAGCCTTACATGTGATATTGAGATCACGTCCAACCTTCCTGGAATTTTGGGGATAATTCTCTTGCTCTCTTTTTCTTGTTTTTTGTTTCTTTAATACGCATATTATAGTACTAGCATACTCACTAACATGATTTGAATCTAGGTTGGTGTGGATTAATACTCTAGACGATTTCTACTTTGGAATCTCGAAGAAAAAATCGATCAAGAAACGGGGATTCATGCAGCTTGAAGAACATTTGAGGGTGGCTCAAAACATTTCAAGAAAGCTTCAATTGCTGTAAGTTTCTTGATATCCTAATGTTATGATACGAACATTGCAAGATCACGATTCGGTTTTGGAAAATTTTTTAAACTTCCGTTGCTTTAACTCTGTTATTTTCCAACAAAGCTTACATGCGCTCGTTTATATAGTTCGAAAGCCTTTAATCATTTGACAAAGTCATAAACGTATCGTATAAGCACATATCTATTATATAAATATAATAGTATATTCACATGCGGGCTTGAAAACAAGCACATAAAGTTGTAGGTCGCATTAACTAAAAAGAAACAAACCTAAACCTCACCTTGACGTACAAACTGAATGGATGGCCCAAAGCACCCCGCGAGCAACTCCCTTCGAACAATCTAAACACAAGAAACAAGGCTAAGACTCCATATGGACCATAGAAATGCTCGGCTAATGCATATGGATGCAAATGATGCAATGCACTTCATATAAGTTCACACTTAGGCATATCGAAGCAAATAACATAATATCACACGAATAATTCTAGAATCAAACTCATAACATGCCAAATAAATTCATAACATATCAAACAAGCTCATAACACATCATAAAATAGCATGCCATATGCATTCATAAGGTTAAAGTTCATATATACAAGATCGAAATATTAAAACCATACTATATAAAAATAAATCAAGTACTTAAATAACTAATTACATAATACATATTATAATATATACATATATATATTACGTACATGCATAATATATATATTACATATATATATATATATATATATATATATATATATATATGTACACACTACATGCATTCACGTAGCACACACTATATATATATATATATTACATATATATATACACATTACATATAGTTAGCAATCTACAAAGCTTATGTTAGGAATAGTGCCCTGAAAGCCGATGTAATAGTCTGCTTTAGTACTTTCCTTTTGTAAATCACAGACAATCTTTGAATAATACGAATTAAGGCAACACTTCTTTTTATGCTCTTGTTTGATAGTATGTTTACTTTAGCTGGGCATGTATAAGAAATCCCCTAATCAATGTGACTTATTGGACTCAACCATTTAGGTGAAATGGTTCATGGGACGAGCCCTAAATCACTTAAGTTATGATTAGAAATCACTCCAAGCCGATGAGTCCAAAAGACAGTGGGAGTGTCGCTTTGACTCGTTTGACGCTTGCTCGTGTGATCACGCCCTTAAGAAGGACCATCTTGTTTCATGGGGTGCAAAGTGTATTGATTGATACGTGCGTGATACATGGGGGGTGCTTACTTATTCTAAGTAGGTACACTGAGGTATCCCGTGTGAGAAGATTCCTAAATGGGAAAGGAAGTTTCTATATCTGGAAATAGAAACTTCCAGATTAGGAAATATCTCACGAGTCATTAATGTGATTAAGTGATCCTTAAACTTGAGGTTCCATTGATACTTTATGAGCTAACTCTGTAGTCTTAGGTATAAACTTTAAAGGGTGTCACCTTAGACAACTGATTCAAGGCTTATGCTGGGGCTGCACAAGTGGCACATGAAAGTATATGAGAATCGATAAAGGACCTATGCTTGCATTAGCAAGATGATGATCTCTTATTGTGTAAGTCATTCATATGCCATCTAGGAGTCCTTGGCCAAGGCAGTGGATCAAGACATCAAGAAAAAAGTTTCTTGGATTGAGATCAAATGGATATGAAATGCACTTAACATTAAGATCAAGATTATTAGGGTTCTAATTATTCCCTTGCCCTAGATCTTGATTGAGAGATGGGACGTAGGAGGATTGTATCTCACATATGTCAATGACTTAAAAGTTCTATCGAATCGAGACATTCTTATTCAGCTCGGGGTCAAACACCTGTTGCTAGACTATGGTCGTTTGATCTGTGGACTGATTAATTAATTAGGGTCTGTAACAGCCCGAAAACCCGCCTGTCGATATTGTCCTCTTTGGTGGGCTAAGCGACACCACCCTCACGGTTTTGTTCTTCCCGGTGGAATTTAAGCCCAAAGGCGCTCACCCAGGAAAAGGCCTATTTGGGTGTAAGGGTAGACCCCAAACCACCCTCAGATATTGTCCTGCGCAGCGGAAGGCTGGCCAGGTTTTGTTCCTCCCGACAGAATTTAAGCCCACACACGGGCGCCTGCCTAGGAGGAGGCCTCTATAAGGGAAAGGTATCCACCCCCTTATAAAGGAGGCTTTGTTCCCCTCTCCAACCGATGTGGGACAAGCACCTTAGGCTATTACAGTTCACCCCCTTAAGAGGGCCCAGCATCCTCGCTGGCACACCGGCCCGGGCCCCGGCTCTGATACCATTTGTAACAGCCCAAAAATCCGCCTGTCGATATTGTCCGCTTTGGTGGGCTAAGCGACACCACCCTCACGGTTTTGTTCTTCCCGGTGGAATTTAAGCCCAAAGGCACCCACCCAGGAAAAGCCTCTTTGGGTGTAAGGGTAGACCCCAAACCACCCTCAGATATTGTCCTGCGCAGCGGAAGACTGGCCAGGTTTTGTTCCTCCCGACAGAATTTAAGCCCACACACGGGCGCCTGCCTAGGAGGAGGCCTCTACAAGGGAAAGGTATCCACCCCCTTATAAAGGAGGCTTTGGTCCCCTCTCCAACCGATGTGGGACAAGCACCTTAGGCTATTACAGGGTCACTGCTAATTGAATTAAGAACCTAGAGGGTCACATACAACAACCCGGTCACGTGGGTTAAGGCTTGAATCGATTAAACGAGTTGATCGAACCATTAAGTGAATAGTGGGTTCCACACGTGTGGAATACGTGGATGACACGTGTCATTATTGACACGTGTAGTCACGTATGCATGTATATGTGTATATTAAATAATTAATGTGTTAATTATTTAATGGACTTTGATTTAATTTTGAATTAAAATTAAAGTCCAATTTTAGAGAAATAAAGTCTAATAAATAATTAATTATGAATGAAATCGATTATTAGTCTTCAAGTTATTTATTGTAAAATAAATATAGCAAAATAAAATATCTAAAAGAGTTAGATATTATTCTTGCCCAACGAGTTGGTCAAAAGGTGGACTTTTGGTCAAAGTAAGAGACTTAGTCTCCAAGCAAGATATCTCTTTCCAAAAGGAGTTTGGAATCCTTTTCCAAAAAGGAGAAGGGGTTCGCACCCTGCCCTTATAAATAAGGGGATTCAAACCCCATGGGATGATGATAGCAAAATTTCTCCTTCTCTAAATTATACACTAAACCTTAGAGCCTAAACGCCGAATATAGAACTAGCATCCTCCCTGTAACAGCCCAAAACAGGGCCTGGATGAAAACAGTAAGTTAAGGCAGTGGTAAAGCGTTTATATACCGTGATCCAACTTTTTGAATCATCATGCATTGCATTCTTACATGAACTTGGTGCTCGTATATGATCTGACATGTTTTAAGGGGGAATTCTTGACCTTTGATACAATTTACTATTCATAACCCGAGCCTACCTTGTTCATATTGCTACTCGAACCCTAGAGGTTCATCACACATGTTTCCCAATCGTTTGAACTTGTTTCCCGAACTCAGAAAGTCTTTCTTGAGCCATAAGGGTATTTTTGGAACTTACCGACCAAAGTTACTATTCATCAGAAAATGAGCTTTTGATTCTGATACCTTTTCCTACTCAAGTTACAGTCGAATCGATCCTTGAGTCGAGACGAGTCTTTTGAAATCATTCTTGGCTTGGAAATCTATTCCGGAACTTTGTTTTATTGAAAACGTTTTTGAAAACCCTAGTTTACTATTCCTTTTACGAACGGTTTTCATTCGGAAAATGTTTTCTCTTCGAATTTGCATTACTTGAGCTATTTCAAGATTTTTGAGATGTTTTACAACTCTTGATTCAAACCCTAGCTTGAAATTTTGAAGCGTACGTTCGTACGTGAGAATTCACTATTCACTCTACGTTTTCAACTTTTTAACGGTAAAACGTTTTATAGTCGATTTTGGACTCAAAATGCTTCTCGATTTATTTCTTGAATTTTAGAAGCAATCCGGACTTGAAAATCATTCTAGAAAGTCGTTTTTCACTCGTGTTGAGTTTCGAGCTCAAAACTTTTATTCACTAAAACTAATGTATCTTTCAAACGGTAAATCCGATTTCGATGAATGAATATGCGTTTCGAAGATAATTTTCTTGCCGTCGGAATGGTTATACTTCCAGCCACTTATCCTTGAGCCTTGGGGGACGAAATTACAGAAATACCCTCAGCAGTCCCATTTTACCTTCTTAATCCCTAAAGCTTCTAGAAGATACAAGTGGATGAACTCTTGTTTTGCTCTCCTACCCTTAAGCCATCTCTATTTGCAAGGTGAGGGGCTTCTTCACAACTATAAATAACCCTCCCATGGCATTTCATTCCTTGCTCAAAGTTGTGTTAACAACACCCTTTCTTCTCTCCCTCTCCCCCTCTTTGCCGTCGGCCACTCCCCCCTTGTAGCTAGGTTAGTTTGTTTTGTTTTATGTTATGTTTAGTTTAGTTTATGTTTTTATGTTATGGTATGTTTATATTATGTTTAGGTTGGGTCTTAGGGTCTTCCCTAAGCCATATAGGATTTTATTTTATGCATTTATTATATAGTTTTCATGATATGTTTTGATAGTTGTTTGTATGTTTTAATTGTTTAGTATATGCTTGAATATGTTATGAATTGCTCTAGTATATGCTATGATCATGTGATATGGTTGTTATATTATGAGAATTGATGCATGATTATGGAATTTGAATTATGTTCATGCATGCTAGCTAATGGAATAGTGATTTACAATTTATTATGTCACAACTTGTTACATGTTGATATGGAATTAAATTGTTACATGTTACATGCCCAAAGGTTCATGATATATGATATGATATGATATGATATATGTTGTGACATGTTTTCACATTGTTATATGCTTCTTGAATTATGAATTGAGCTTATGTTATGATATGGATTAATGGATTAGTGCCTTGATCATATGTTATACACTTTAATAGTGTCACATGTTATAACCTAAGATAGAATAGTGTTTCATAACTTGATCTTATGCCTTAATTGGATCTCTTAACTATAGGTTATACCTTTAACCTAGATCACACTTGATTATATTAACATGAACTTGAAACTATAGGTTATAATCAAGATCATAATTTGATTAGGGTGGTGTGTGTGTGTACCGTGTGTGTGTGGGTGTGTGTATAGTAAGGGTTTGACCCGACATGTGAATAGTAATCGTGAATAGTAATCTGGAATAGTAATCTTGAATAGTACTTTTGAATAGTGCTTTTGAATAGTAAAAATGAATTAAAACTTGTGCTTTCTCTATAGACATTTGCACCTAGGGTTTCCATATCCAGGGTCTAAAATGTGTTTTAAAAATGTGTTTTCTTTCGTGGACTTGTTTTATAACTTAAGGTTTGCGGTAGGATTCATAATTTGACTAAAGCTTACTCGGTTATAGTAAGATCATAGTCTAACGTTAAGAGTAACTCACTTTGACGTATTCCTTTGTGTGTTACCTTTCTTGGATACCTTAAATGGTATTACTCTCTTGTGTTACATGTTCTTTACATGTTCCTTGTTCATTGTTTCTTGCATTTCATATGCATCTTGGTTAGTAGTGGGTCTTAGTTCTTAAGCTCACTCTAGTACACCACCTACAGGAGTTAAAGTTGAGCACTGGGATCCCCAGGGCACCGCATAATCTGTCTACCTACTTTTGGTACTGTTAGGTGAGGTGAAGTTAAATGTTTTCCAACTGGAACCACGATTATATTATCGTATCATATGTTTTGAAATTCAAAGCTAAACCTTGTTTTGAACTATCCCTTTTATCGGGACATTCTCTTGAAAGGATCATTTATACTTTAATAGTATACCTTGATCAACAGTACATGTTTTCCAAAGTTCTGCATTCTTGTTCAAAGACAGTTACATGTTTTGCATATGTTTTCAAAGTACAGTTTACAGACAGTTTCACATGTTTTCAGACAGAATCATATGTTTTACAGACAGCATCACATGTTTTCAGACAGAATCATATGTTTTACAGACAGCATCAAATGTTTTCAGACAGAATCATATGTTTTGCAGACAGCATCATATGTTACAGTTACAGTTTCACATGTTATAGTTAGCATACTGGAGTGATACTCTGGTCACTGCTAATCTTAAATGCAAGCATACAGTTTACAGTTTGGGCCCGGCGGTTATGTGTGGAGGTGATGCTCGGGAGGTGAGCGCCAACGACATCACCAATACCGGCCGCCACACTTAGACTATTGACACCGACTTTTAACAGGAGGTTTGTTAAGTCAGGACAATTTATCTGGGAACGGACAGCAAATCTATTTCCATTACATGTTTACAGGTCGCCTAGGGCTAGCTACCCGAAGTGACAACCGGTGGAGGATGGTGCATGTTTGTATGCGTTGGTAAGAGTTGTTGTTGACCTTGTCCGATAGTCTACTATGTGCGGAGTTGTGCATGTTTGTATGCGTTGGTAAGAGTTGTTGTTGACCTTGTCCGATAGTCTACTATGTGCGGAGTTGTTGTTGACCTTGGTCCAATGCTCTACTTTATGTGGGGTTATTGTTGATCTTGGTCCGATACTCTACTATACGTGGAATTATTGTTGATCCTGGTCCGATGCTCAACCAAATCATGTTTTCTGGAGTAAGGATGGAGGAGCCTAGCTTGCGGGCAAATTTCTGTTTCATAAAGGATGGTTCATATCTGGAAAAGTTCACTTTACCCTTATCCCGTTTTATGAAAGAACTATGAACCATCAACAGCATATGTGTGCGCGTGTGATAGCATTCATGACAATGTTTTATAACGTGTAAAAGTTTTATCAACCGAACTTGTTTCGAGTTCTTCTTTAAAGCATTGCATTTAACAGTTTCGAACTTTACTTCAAGTTCTTTAATTCAGTACTTTCTTTAAAGTATTCCCTCACTTAGTCCTGTTGACTAATACCTCTCCCGTTTTCTTGCCTCGTGGTTTCAGGTCTTGCAGCCGCAGTCTAGAGGTATCTTGAAGCTCTAGATTGTCATTTTTGTTTCTGTCAGGACTTAGTATTACTTCCTTTTTGTGTCCTGCATATGTTTTATGGCTGCATCACTTTATGTTTCTGTATATGCTTCTGAATACTTGAGTATCTTCGTTATACTCTTTCCGCTACTTTGTTACTGATATTTTGAACTCTGCTGTATCGGTACTTATATGTGAATCTGTTATATGTTCTGATATGCCGAGTCTCTCTTACACGATCAATATGTTCTTGCTTGTTACATGCCATCACGCACATGTTTTGAAAAGTTTTAAAATTCTCTGATTTTCCGCTGCATAGCCACATCGTTGTACATGTATAGTTCTGATAGATAGCTGTTCGCTGGAGTATTTCTTGAGTGATGGCTCACACCATTACTTGAGAGGTGCTTCAATGCGGGGGTTGAGACGCCGCTCTCCTCTTGTTCTGGTACGGGTGGGGGCGTTACAGCCCTGAGGTGGTATCAGAGCATCGGGTTAAGTAAGAAGAGACTTAACCTAGATTGCTCTCATGTTGCATCATGGATTGTTCACGCATTGCATCCAGGATCATTCTCATATTGCATCGAGACAGGATATTTGGAGATTGCATGGTTCTGTTATCTGGATTTCATATCTGTGGTATCTTCTGTATAGCTATGGCAGTTCAGCCACACCAGGATCCTAATCAGCAGATGGATGAAGCTTTCTTTGAGCAGTTTGAGGCCCCGCGTACTGTGGCAGTTTCTCGCCGTGGAGGTACTCGTTTCTACACTTGGCGTAGGTCTAGGAACAGTGGCAGGCCTGGGTATTCCTATCCTAACAGAGTTGTGCACTATCTCGAGTCTGAGAGAGATGGTTACTTTCAGGAGTATCAGAGGACCCGTGAGGTCAGGTTGGAGTCTCTGTGCAATCAGGATCAGTCACTGCAGTACCAGATTGATAGGGACATCGCTCGTGAGCATGCTGCAGAGATGACTCATATTGCTGATCAGAGGGTTGCTCGTATTGCCGAGCTGGAGGCAGATCTTATGCAGATGACTATCGATCGCGACACCTCTATGGAGCGTCACCAGCACTACCGTGCCCGTGTGAGAGCTCGCCTGTATGATACCTATCACTTATCCGATGAGCAGGCAGTTGAGGAGGTCGAGGGTCAGGATGTCAGTCAGGCTTCTCAGGAGCCCGAGCCTATGCAGGAGCAGTCTGATGGAGGCGATGGAGGATCTGATGATGATGATGATGGCAGAGATGAGCCAGCAGGACACGGACAGGGTGAAGTTGTTGCCGTTTCTGATGACACCACCAGGGGTTCTTTGGACCACAGTTATCAGGGTTGATTGCTGATGGCAGATTTCTGTATATAGTACTGATGCATATATATCTATCTATGGATAGCGGACGTATAGACGGGACAGTTCAGGACTGACTTTTGGATGAGGGGATGTATAGCTTTGGTAGATGATCCCCGACTTTTGGCACTACGGATGACGGTTCAGATGACTTGGTACCTACTAGGTTATTTCAGCAGGGTTGGACGGATTGGTAAGGCCTGTAAGGGAGTCAACTCGATAGTATCGGGTCCTCCCCATTTTGAATTAATACTGTTAACATGTGGCCTGTAGTAAATTTTACCAAACCTTGCACAGTTATAACACTTTCGGCTTTATGTTGGATATCTGTTTACTGCTTTCCATAACTGTCATTGCATGAGTCTTAGAGTTGCTTCAAGATACCATTAGGACCGTTGATAGGATCATGCCATTTCATTTATTGTTAGCATGCTATTATTCTTGATATGTTGAATACGCTTCTGGATATGTTGATCATACTTCTGATCATGTTACAGTTCTTGTTGATATGACAGTAGACGTTCTGTTCCCGTTTTACATGTTGATCATGTTTTGGGATATGTTATACATGTTTCTGATATATTGATATGTTACCCGAGCTTCTGTTCCCGTTTATATGATGTCTGATAGTTGTTTCTGATTATATGATATGTTTGGAGATCTTGAATCTTTGCTGATATGCTGATATGGGAATGTGTTGTTCTCATACTTATATGTGACTACGTGGGAATGTGAATACGTGGTTACGGATTCTGTGAATCATTATATGTCATGCATCGAATATATGTATCTGAATGCTTGTGAATTCAGTAACAACATGCCACCAAGAAGAGTACCCCGGAATCGTGTACCACCACTGCCACCCCAAAGAGATGTCACGCCACCCCCTGAACGGGAAGGAACTCCGGAATTAAGGGATGTGCTATGATAATTTATGAGGGCTTGTGCACCGAGAGATAACCCTCCTAATGAAAGGTCATTAGAGAAGTTTCTGAGGATGAATCCGCCTAAGTTCTATGGAGAACCGAACGACCTAAAGGCTGAGAATTGGATTACTAGTCTTGAGAAGATTTTCGAGGCTATGGAGATCTACCCAGAGGATCGTGAACGAGTTCGATATGCTACTTTTCTTATGGAAGGAGCTGCATACAATTGGTGGAAGCACGTTCAGCACATGTGGATTGAGAATAACGTTGAAGGAAGTTGGGATGAGTTTATCAGAGAGTTTCAGCAGAAGTATACGCCTCAAGTGACTCGTGATGCACGAGAGGCTGAGTTTATGAGTCTGGTTCAGGGAACTATGAATGTGATGGAGTATGAAGCTAGGTTTGTGAGGCTGATCAAGTATGCGCCTCATATTCTGACTGATGAGCGTCGCAAGACGAAGAGGTTTATCGATGGACTGAAGCCTGAACTTCGGTTGGCACTTGCATCTTTGGACATTGAGACCTACAACCAGGCTGTTGATAGAGCGCTAAGGGTTGAAGCTGCACACAAGGAGATCAAGATAACTACTGCACGACAAGGATCTTCTAACCCTAAGCCTTATCAAGGGAATAAGCGACCTTCCGGATCTTTTCTCCAAGGAACTGGAAAGAGGCCAATGGTAACACCACAGCGTCAGCAGCAGAACGCTCCACCGAAACAACAAGCACAGAAGCAGAAAGCGCCACAGCAGTACCAGAGGGCGCCACAACAGCAGAAAACACCTCAGCCAGGTCCAGAGGAAATTGTTTGCCGATATTGTCGCCGAACGGGACACACTGAGGAGAACTGTCGCAAGAAAGCTGGACAGTGTTTCGCGTGTGGTTCCCCTGAGCACCAGATGGATAGTTGCCCGCACAAGATCAGGAGATTTGGGGTCCAGGATAAAGGAAAAGCAGTGGTGGGTACGACGAACAAACCGGTGGTCAGAGGCAGAGCTTATGCTTTGGATGGTAAGGAGGAGGTTGATCCTTCGTCTGTTGTGGAAGGTATTGTGCACATTCTTAACACGCCAGTTAAGGTCTTGTATGACCCTGGTGCTACGCATTCTTTTGTTGCTTCTGAATTATCTGCGCATTTACAGTTTCCACTTGAATACTTGCCATATAAATTTGAAGTGAGTTCTCCTTTGGGAACTTGCCTTGTTACGGATCAAGTATATAAACGCTGCCCTATATGTATTGGTACCCGTTGTTACCCGACGGATCTTATTGAGTTGCCGATGATAAGATACGATGTTATTCTTGGTATGGATTGGTTGTCTAAGTACCGAGCTAAGTTGGATTGTTACAAGAAAGAGATCATCTTGGCAGAAGATGAAAGTGGGACATCAGAAGGGAAAGTTGAGAAGTTGTCAGTGATTTCTTCGATGGAAGCTAAGAAGTTGATTCAGAAAGGAGCTATTGGATTTGTTGCTTATCTTTTGAATAGACCGAAAGATCAACTTAAGATCGAAGAAGTGGAAGTGGAAGTGGTGAACGAATTCTTAGATGTGTTTCCTGAGCATTTGGATTTGTTACCTCCTGACAGAGAGTTGGAGTTTACAATAGAGACGCTATCAGGAGCTGAGCCGTACTCCAAGACACCTTATAGAATGGCTCCAGCTAAATTGGATGAACTGAGAAAGCAATTGGATGAACTAATTGAGTCTGGATATGTTCGACCGAGCACATCGCAGTAGGGAGCACCTGTGCTTTTCGTTAAGAAGAAGGATGGATCATTGCGTTTATGCATTGACTATCGGGAGCTGAACAGGATGACAATCAAGAATAAGTATCCTCTCCCTCATATCGAAGAGTTGTTCGATATACTTCAAGGATCGAAGGTCTACTCCAAGTTAGATCTTAGGCAAGGGTATTATCAATTGAAGATCAGGGAAGCAGATATTCCGAAGACTGCTTTCAACAGCCGATACGGACATTATGAGTTTGTGGTAATGCCGTTTGGTTTGACAAACGCACCAGCTGCATTCATGGATATGATGCACCGTATATTCAAGCCGTTTCTCGACAAGTTTGTAGTGATCTTCATCGACGATATATTGGTATTTTCGAAGACACCGGAGGAACATGCTGAGCATCTTCGAATTGTGTTACGCACTTTGCTGGATCACAAGCTATATGCAAAGTTTAGTAAATGTGAGTTCTGGCTTGAGAGAGTTACATTTCTCGGACACATCATATCAGGATCTGGAATCGAAGTAGATCCCTCGAAGATTGAAACAATCATGGATTGGAAGTCACCGAAGAATCCTTCAGAAGTGAGGAGTTTTCTGGGATTAGCTGGTTACTACCGGAGGTTTGTCCAAGATTTCTCGAAGATAGCTACACCTCTCACAAAGTTGACAAAGAAAGAAGGGAAGTTTGAATGGACGGAGAAGTGTGAGCAAAGTTTTCAAAGATTGAAGGAGATGCTAACAACTGCACCCGTGTTAGCATTACCAGAAGGAAAAGAAGGATACACAGTCTACACCGATGCTTCGAAAGAAGGACTAGGAGGAGTTTTGATACAGAATGGAAAAGTGATTGCGTATGCATCAAGGAAACTCAAAACGCATGAAGTTAACTACCCGACTCATGATTTGGAGTTAGCCGCGATAATTTTTGCTCTTGGAAAGTGGAGACATTACCTGTATGGAGTTACGTTTGAGATCTTTACTGATCATAAGAGCCTGCGATATCTATTCACTCAGAAGGAGTTGAATATGCGACAGAGGAGATGGATGGAATTTCTGGAGGACTACGATTGCATTATTCAATACCATCCAGGAAAGGCGAATGTTGTAGCCGATGCACTAAGCAGGAAAGTTCATTTGGCATAGATTTCTGCCAACCCCGAGGTTGATCAAAGAGAAAGAATGGAGGTGATAACTAAAGCTCGAGTCGCGAACGCTGTGATGATGTCACCTTTGAAAGAACTAGTGTTGGAAGCTCAGAAGAACGACGAGTGGAATAAGAAATGTCTCGAATCTAAGGAGAAGGATGATGAGACCAAGTTCAAGGTTGATGAACATGGAATATTGAGGTACAAAGGTCGAGTATGCGTACCAACTGTTTTGGGGAAAGAGATTCTCGACGAAGCGCATAAGACTAAGTACACGATACATCCCGGAGGCACTAAGATGTATCAAGATGTTAAGACGCATTTCTGGTGGAATGGAATGAAGAGAGACTTAGCCAACTATGTCAAGAAGTGCTTAACTTGTCAGAAAGTTAAAGCTGAGCACCAGAAGCCGAGTGGGAAGTTGCAACCATTACCGATTCCGACTTGGAAGTGGGAGCAAATCACGATGGATTTTGTCACTGGATTACCCAAAGTCAGAGGAGGACAAGATAGTATCTGGGTGATCATTGATCGACTGACAAAGTCAGCGCACTTTTTACCAGTTAAGGTGACGGATAAGGTCAGCACGTTGGCAAAGCTGTATCAACAAGAGATTGTTAGATTACATGGAGTCCCGAACAGTATAGTCTCGGATAAAGATCCGAAATTCACGTCGCACTTGTGGAAAGAAATTCAGACTTTGATGGGAACGAAGTTGAACTTCAGTACTGTAGCGCATCCTCAGACGGATGGACAATCAGAAAGGATGATTAAGTACTTGGAAGATATGCTAAGAGCTTGCGCTTTGGACTTCCAAGAAAGTTGGAAAGATTGTTTACCTCTTGTGGAGTTTGCATACAATAATAGTTATCAGGCTTCTATTAAAGCTGCTCCATATGAAGCTCTGTATGGAAGGAAATGTAGATCCCCGTTGTACTGGGATTTGGATGAAGCAAGATGTACCGAGGAAGGACCGATCAGAGTGAATTCAGCTAAATGGATAAGAGAAGCGACGGAGAAGATTCAGATCATTCGCTAGAGAATGAAAGCTGCCCAGGACAGGCAGAAGAGTTATGCTGATCGACGAAGAAGGGATTTAGAATTCGCAGTGGGCGAAAAGGTATTTTTGAAGGCATCGCCAAGAAAAGGGTTTTCCCGAATTGGGAAAGGTGGAAAGTTAAACCCGAGATATGTTGGACCGTATGAGATACTAGAGAGAGTCGGACCGACTGCTTATAGATTGGATTTGCCTGTAGGTCTAACAGGAATCCACAACGTATTTCATGTATCTCAGCTTCGCAAGTGTTTCTCGGATGAGACAGAGGTTGTGCCGGTAGAGGAGATACCGTTGGAACCGGATCTGACTTATGTTTTGAAGCCCGCTAAGATTCTAGACAAGAAGTTTCAAGAGCTGAGGAATAGGAAAATTCCTTTAGATAAAGTCCTTCGGAAAGGACATGGGACAGAAGAGGCAACCTGGGAGACAGAAGAGAAAATGCAGAAGCATCACCCTGAGTTGTTTGCAGTTACAGCGGAAGAATCTGGGGACAGATTCTCTTTAAGGAGGGGTGATTGTAACAGCCCAAAACAGGGCCTGGATGAAAACAGTAAGTTAAGGCAGTGGTAAAGCGTTTATAGACCGTGATCCAACTTTTTGAATCATCATGCATTGCATTCTTACATGAACTTGGTGCTCGTATATGATCTAACATGTTTTAAGGGGGAATTCTTGACCTTTGATACAGTTTACTATTCATAACCCGAGCCTACCTTGTTCATATTGCTACTCGAACCCTAGAGGTTCATCACACATGTTTCCCAATCGTTTGAACTTGTTTCCCGAACTCAGAAAGTCTTTCTTGAGCCATAAGGGTATTTTTGGAACTTACCGACCAAAGTTACTATTCATCAGAAAATGAGCTTTTGATTCTGATACCTTTTCCTACTCAAGTTACAGTCGAATCGATCCTTGAGTCGAGACGAGTCTTTTGAAATCATTCTTGGCTTGGAAATCTATTCCGGAACTTTGTTTTATTGAAAACGTTTTTGAAAACCCTAGTTTACTATTCCTTTTATGAACGGTTTTCATTCGGAAAATGTTTTCTCTTCGGATTTGCATTACTTGAGCTATTTCAAGATTTTTGAGATGTTTTACAACTCTTGATTCAAACCCTAGCTTGAAATTTTGAAGCGTACGTTCGTACGTGAGAATTCACTATTCACTCTACGTTTTCAACTTTTTAACGGTAAAACGTTTTAAAGTCGATTTTGGACTCAAAATGCTTCTCGATTTATTTCTTGAATTTTAGAAGCATTCCGGACTTGAAAATCATTCCAGAAAGTCGTTTTTCACTCGTGTTGAGTTTCGAGCTCAAAACTTTTATTCACTAAAACTAATGTATCTTTCAAACGGTAAATCCGATTTCGATGAATGAATATGCATTTCGAAGCTAATTTTCTTGCCGTCGGAATGGTTATACTTCCAGCCACTTATCCTTGAGCCTTGGGGGACGAAATTACAGAAATACCCTCAGCAGTCCCATTTTACCTTCTTAATCCCTAAAGCTTCTAGAAGATACAAGTGGATGAACTCTTGTTTTGCTCTCCTACCCTTAAGCCATCTCTATTTGCAAGGTGAGGGGCTTCTTCACAACTATAGATAACCCTCCCATGGCATTTCATTCCTTGCTCAAAGTTGTGTTAACAACACCCTTTCTTCTCTCCCTCTCCCCCTTTTTGCCGTCGGCCACTCCCCCCTTGTAGCTAGGTTAGTTTGTTTTGTTTTATGTTATGTTTAGGTTAGTTTATGTTTTTATGTTATGGTATGTTTATATTATGTTTAGGTTGGGTCTTAGGGTCTTCCCTAAGCCATATAGGATTTTATTTTATGCATTTATTATATAGTTTACATGATATGTTTTGATAGTTGTTTATATGTTTTAATTGTTTAGTATATGCTTGAATATGTTATGAATTGCTCTAGTATATGCTATGATCATGTGATATGGTTGTTATATTATGAGAATTGATGCATGATTATGGAATTTGAATTATGTTCATGCATGCTAGCTAATGGAATAGTGATTTACAATTTATTATGTCACAACTTGTTACATGTTGATATGGAATTAAATTGTTACATGTTACATGCCCAAAGGTTCATGATATATGATATGATATGATATATGTTGTGACATGTTGTCACATTGTTATATGCTTCTTGAATTATGAATTGAGCTTATGTTATGATATGGATTAATGGATTAGTGCCTTGATCATATGTTATACACTTTAATAGTGTCACATGTTATAACCTAAGATAGAATAGTGTTTCATAACTTGATCTTATGCCTTAATTGGATCTCTTAACTATAGGTTATACCTTTAACCTAGATCACACTTGATTATATTAACATGAACTTGAAACTATAGGTTATAATCAAGATCATAATTTGATTAGGGTGGTGTGTGTGTGTACCGTGTGTGTGTGGGTGTGTGTATAGTAAGGGTTTGACCCGACATGTGAATAGTAATCGTGAATAGTAATCTGGAATAGTAATCTTGAATAGTACTTTTGAATAGTGCTTTTGAATAGTAAAAATGAATTAAAACTTGTGCTTTCTCTATAGACATTTGCACCTAGGGTTTCCATATCCAGGGTCTAAAATGTGTTTTCAAAATGTGTTTTCTTTCGTGGACTTGTTTTATAACTTAAGGTTTGCGGTAGGATTCATAATTTGACTAATGCTTACTCGGTTATAGTAAGATCATAGTCTAACGTTAAGAGTAACTCACTTTGACGTATTCCTTTGTGTGTTACCTTTCTTGGATACCTTAAATGGTATTACTCTCTTGTGTTACATGTTCTTTACATGTTCCTTGTTCATTGTTTCTTGCATTTCATATGCATCTTGGTTAGTAGTGGGTCTTAGTTCTTAAGCTCACTCTAGTACACCACCTACAGGAGTTAAAGTTGAGCACTGGGATCCCCAGGGCACCGCATAATCTGTCTACCTACTTTTGGCACTGTTAGGTGAGGTGAAGTTAAATGTTTTCCAATTGGAACCACGATTATATTATCGTATCATATGTTTTGAAATTCAAAGCTAAACCTTGTTTTGAACTATCCCTTTTATCGGGACATTCTCTTGAAAGGATCATTTATACTTTAATAGTATACCTTGATCAACAGTACATGTTTTCCAAAGTTCTGCATTCTTGTTCAAAGACAGTTACATGTTTTGCATATGTTTTCAAAGTACAGTTTACAGACAGTTTCACATGTTTTCAGACAGAATCATATGTTTTACAGACAGCATCACATGTTTTCAGACAGAATCATATGTTTTACAGACAGCATCACATGTTTTCAGACAGAATCATATGTTTTGCAGACAGCATCATATGTTACAGTTACAGTTTCACATGTTATAGTTAGCATACTGGAGTGATACTCTGGCCACTGCTAATCTTAAATGCAAGCATACAGTTTACAGTTTGGGCCCGGCGGTTATGTGTGGAGGTGATGCTCAGGAGGTGAGCGCCAACGACATCACCAATACCGGCCGCCACACTTAGACTATTGACACCGACTTTTAACAGGAGGTTTGTTAAGTCAGGACAATTTATCTGGGAACGGACAGCAAATCTATTTCCATTACATGTTTACAGGTCGCCTAGGGCTAGCTACCCGAAGTGACAACCGGTGGAGGATGGTGCATGTTTGTATACGTTGGTAAGAGTTGTTGTTGACCTTGGTCCGATAGTCTACTATGTGCGGAGTTGTTGTTGACCTTGGTCCAATGCTCTACTTTATGTGGGGTTATTGTTGATCTTGGTCCGATACTCTACTATACGTGGAATTATTGTTGATCCTGGTCCGATGCTCAACCAAATCATGTTTTCTGGAGTAAGGATGGAGGAGCCTAGCTTGCGGGCAAAATTCTGTTTCATAAAGGATGGTTCATATCTGGAAAAGTTCACTTTACCCTTATCCCCGTTTTATGAAAGAACTATGAACCATCAACAGCATATGTGTGCGCGTGTGATAGCATTCATGAAAATGTTTTATAACGTGCATTCTTTTACAGCATCGCATTCAAAGAGTTTTATCAACCGAACTTGTTTCGAGTTCTTCTTTAAAGCATTGCATTTAACAGTTTCAAACTTTACTTCAAGTTCTTTAATTCAGTACTTTCTTTAAAGTATTCCCTCACTTAGTCCTGTTGACTAATACCTCTCCCG
This sequence comes from Lantana camara, assembly GCA_037501455.1. NCBI lineage: Eukaryota > Viridiplantae > Streptophyta > Magnoliopsida > Lamiales > Verbenaceae > Lantana > Lantana camara. The sequence goes on from CM074865.1 coordinate 48,372,049, forward strand.
TTTTCTTGCCTCGTGGTTTCAGGTCTTGCAGCAGCAGTATAGAGGTATCTTGAAGCTATAGATTGTCATTTTTGTTTCTGTCAGGACTTAGTATTACTTCCTTTTTGTGTCCTGCATATGTTTTATGGCTGCATCACTTTATGTTTCTGTATATGCTTCTGAATACTTGAGTATCTTCGTTATACTCTTTCCGCTACTTTGTTACTGATATTTTGAACTCTGCTGTATCGGTACTTATATGTGAATCTGTTATATGTTCTGATATGACGAGTCTCTCTTACACGATCAATATGTTCTTGCTTGTTACATGCCATCACGCACATGTTTTGAAAAGTTTTAAAATTCTCTGATTTTCCGCTGCATAGCCACATCGTTGTACATGTATAGTTCTGATAGATAGTCATTCACTGGAGTATTTCTTGAGTGATGGCTCACACCATTACTTGAGAGGTGCTTCAATGCGGGGGTTGAGACGCCGCTCTCCTCTTGTTCTGGTACGGGTGGGGGCGTTACAGCCCTGAGGTGGTATCAGAGCATCGGGTTAAGTAAGAAGAGACTTAACCTAGATTGCTCTCATATTGCATCATGGATTGTTCATGCATTGCATCCAGGATCATTCTCATATTGCATCGAGACAGGATATTTGGAGATTGCATGGTTCTGTTATCTGGATTTCATATATGTGCTATCTTCTGTATAGCTATGGCAGTTCAGCCACACCAGGATCCTAATCAGCAGATGGATGAGGCTTTCTTTGAGCAGTTTGAGGCCCCGCGTACTGTGGCAGTTTCTCGCCGTGGAGGCACTCGTTTCTACACTTGGCGTAGGTCTAGGAACAGTGGCAGGCCTGGGTATTCCTATCCTAACAGAGTTGTGCACTATCTCGAGTCTGAGAGAGATGGTTACTTTCAGGAGTATCAGAGGACCCGTGAGGTCAGGTTGGAGTCTCTGCGCTATCAGGATCAGTCACTGCAGTACCAGATTGATAGGGACATCGCTCGTGAGCATGCTGCAGAGATGACTCATATTGCTGATCAGAGGGTTGCTCGTATTGCCGAGCTGGAGGCAGATCTTATGCAGATGACTATCGATCGCGACACCTCTATGGAGCGTCACCAGCACTACATTGCCCGTGTGAGAGCTCGCCTGTATGATACCTATCACTTATCCGATGAGCAGGCAGTTGAGGAGGTCGAGGGTCAGGATGTCAGTCAGGCTTCTCAGGAGCCCGAGCCTATGCAGGAGCAGTCTGATGGAGGCGATGGAGGATCTGATGATGATGATGATGGCGGAGATGAGCCAGCAGGACACGGACAGGGTGAAGTTGTTGCCGTTTCTGATGACACCACCAGGGGTTCTTTGGACCACAGTTATCAGGGTTGATTGCTGATGGCAGATTTCTGTATATAGTACTGATGCATATATATCTATCTATGGATAGCGGACGTATAGACGGGACAGTTCAGGATTGACTTTTGGATGAGGGGATGTATAGCTTTGGTAGATGATCCCCGACTTTTGGCACCACGGATGACGGTTCAGATGACTTGGTACCTACTAGGTTATTTCAGCAGGGTTGGACGGATTGGTAAGGCCTGTAAGGGAGTCAACTCGATAGTATCGGGTCCTCCCCATTTTGAATTAATACTGTTAACATGTGGCCTGTAGTAAATTTTACCAAACCTTGCACAGTTATAACACTTTCGGCTTTATGTTGGATATCTGTTTACTGCTTTCCATAACTGTCATTGCATGAGTCTTAGAGTTGCTTCAAGATACCATTAGGACCGTTGATAGGATCATGCCATTTCATTTATTGTTAGCATGCTATTATTCTTGATATGTTGAATACGCTTCTGGATATGTTGATCATACTTCTGATCATGTTACAGTTCTTGTTGATATGACAGTACACGTTCTGTTCCCGTTTTACATGTTGATCATGTTTTGGGATATGTTATACATGTTTCTGATATATTGATATGTTACCCGAGCTTCTGTTCCCGTTTATATGATGTCTGATAGTTGTTTCTGATTATATGATATGTTTGGAGATCTTGAATCTTTGCTGATATGCTGATATGGGAATGTGTTGTTCTCATACTTATATGTGACTACGTGGGAATGTGAATACGTGGTTACGGATTCTGTGAATCATTATATGTCATGCATCGAATATATGTATCTGAATGCTTGTGAATTCAGTAACAACATGCCACCAAGAAGAGTACCCCGGAATCGTGTACCACCACTGCCACCCCAAAGAGATGTCACGCCACCCCCTGAACGGGAAGGAACTCCGGAATTAAGGGATGTGCTATGATAATTTATGAGGGCTTGTGCACCGAGAGATAACCCTCCTAATGAAAGGTCATTGGAGAAGTTTCTGAGGATGAATCCGCCTAAGTTCTATGGAGAACCGAACGACCTAAAGGCTGAGAATTGGATTACTAGTCTTGAGAAGATTTTCGAGGCTATGGAGATCTACCCAGAGGATCGTGAACGAGTTCGATATGCTACTTTTCTTATGGAAGGAGCTGCATACAATTGGTGGAAGCACGTTCAGCACATGTGGATTGAGAATAACGTTGAAGGAAGTTGGGATGAGTTTATCAGAGAGTTTCAGCAGAAGTATACGCCTCAAGTGACTCGTGATGCACGACAGGCTGAGTTTATGAGTCTGGTTCAGGGAACTATGAATGTGATGGAGTATGAAGCTAGGTTTGTGAGGCTGATCAAGTATGCGCCTCATATTCTGACTGATGAGCGTCGCAAGACGAAGAGGTTTATCGATGGACTGAAGCCTGAACTTCGGTTGGCACTTGCATCTTTGGACATTGAGACCTACAACCAGGCTGTTGATAGAGCGCTAAGGGTTGAAGCTGCACACAAGGAGATCAAGATAACTACTGCACGACAAGGACCTTCTAACCCTAAGCCTTATCAAGGGAATAAGCGACCTTCCGGATCTTTTCTCCAAGGAACTGGAAAGAGGCCAATGGTAACACCACAGCGTCAGCAGCAGAACGCTCCACCGAAACAACAAGCACAGAAGCAGAAAGCGCCACAGCAGTACCAGAGGGCGCCACAACAGCAGAAAACACCTCAGCCAGGTCCAGAGGAAATTGTTTGCCGATATTGTCGCCGAACGGGACACACTGAGGAGAACTGTCGCAAGAAAGCTGGACAGTGTTTCGCGTGTGGTTCCCCTGAGCACCAGATGGATAGTTGCCCGCACAAGATCAGGAGATTTGGGGTCCAGGATAAAGGAAAAGCAGTGGTGGGTACGACGAACAAACCGGTGGTCAGAGGCAGAGCTTATGCTTTGGATGGTAAGGAGGAGGTTGATCCTTCGTCTGTTGTGGAAGGAATTATGCACATTCTTAACACGCCAGTTAAGGTCTTGTATGACCCTGGTACTACGCATTCTTTTGTTGCTTCTGAATTATCTGCGCATTTACAGTTTCCACTTGAATACTTGCCATATAAATTTGAAGTGAGTTCTCCTTTGGGAACTTGCCTTGTTACGGATCAAGTATATAAACGCTGCCCTATATGTATTGGTACCCGTTGTTACCCGACGGATCTTATTGAGTTGCCGATGACAAGATACGATGTTATACTTGGTATGGATTGGTTGTCTAAGTACCGAGCTAAGTTGGATTGTTACAAGAAAGAGATCATCTTGGCAGAAGATGAAAGTGGGACATCAGAAGGGAAAGTTGAGAAGTTGTCAGTGATTTCTTCGATGGAAGCTAAGAAGTTGATTCAGAAAGGAGCTATTGGATTTGTTGCTTATCTTTTGAATAGACCGAAAGATCAACTTAAGATCGAAGAAGTGGAAGTGGAAGTGGTGAACGAATTCTTAGATGTGTTTCCTGAGCATTTGGATTTGTTACCTCCTGACAGAGAGTTGGAGTTTACAATAGAGACGATATCAGGAGCTGAGCCGTACTCCAAGACACCTTATAGAATGGCTCCAGCTGAATTGGATGAACTGAGAAAGCAATTGGATGAACTAATTGAGTCTGGATATGTTCGATCGAGCACATCGCCGTGGGGAGCACCTGTGCTTTTCGTTAAGAAGAAGGATGGATCATTGCGTTTATGCATTGACTATCGGGAGCTGAACAGGATGACAATCAAGAATAAGTATCCTCTCCCTCATATCGAAGAGCTGTTCGATATACTTCAAGGATCGAAGGTCTACTCCAAGTTAGATCTTAGGCAAGGGTATTATCAATTGAAGATCAGGGAAGAAGATATTCCGAAGACTGCTTTCAACAGCCGATACGAACATTATGAGTTTGTGGTAATGCCGTTTGGTTTGACAAACGCACCAGCTGCATTCATGGATATGATGCACCGTATATTCAAGCCGTTTCTCGACAAGTTTGTAGTGACCTTCATCGACGATATATTGGTATTTTCGAAGACACCAGAGGAACATGCTGAGCATCTTCGAATCGTGTTACGCACTTTGCTGGATCACAAGCTATATGCAAAGTTCAGTAAATGTGAGTTCTGGCTTTAGAGAGTTACATTTCTCGGACACATCATATCAGGATCTGGAATCGAAGTAGATCCCTCGAAGATCGAAACAATCATGGATTGGAAGTCACCGAAGAATCCTTCAGAAGTGAGGAGTTTTCTGGGATTAGCTGGTTACTACCGGAGGTTTGTCCAAGATTTCTCCAAGATAGCTACACCTCTCACAAAGTTGACAAAGAAAGAAGGGAAGTTTGAATGGACGGAGAAGTGTGAGCAAAGTTTTCAAAGATTGAAGGAGATGCTAACAACTGCACCCGTGTTAGCATTACCAGAAGGAAAAGAAGGATACACAGTCTACACCGATGCTTCGAAAGAAGGACTAGGAGGAGTTTTGATGCAGAATGGAAAAGTGATTGCGTACGCATCAAGGAAACTCAAAACGCATGAAGTTAACTACCCGACTCATGATTTGGAGTTAGCCGCGATAATTTTTGCTCTTGGAAAGTGGAGACATTACCTGTATGGAGTTACGTTTGAGATCTTTACTGATCATAAGAGCCTGTGATATCTATTCACTCAGAAGGAGTTGAATATGCGACAGAGGAGATGGATGGAATTTCTGGAGGACTACGATTGCATTATTCAATACCATCCAGGAAAGGCGAATGTTGTAGCCGATGCACTAAGCAGGAAAGTTCATTTGGCACAGATTTCTGCCAACCCCGAGGTTGATCAAAGAGAAAGAATGGAGGTGATAACTAAAGCTCGAGTCACGAACGTTGTGATGATGTCACCTTTGAAAGAACTAGTGTTGGAAGCTCAGAAGAACGACGAGTGGAATAAGAAATGTCTCGAATCTAAGGAGAAGGATGATGAGACCAAGTTCAAGGTTGATGAACATGGAATATTGAGGTACAAAGGTCGAGTATGCGTACCAACTGTTTTGAGGAAAGAGATTCTCGACGAAGCGCATAAGACTAAGTACACGATATATCCCGGAGGCACTAAGATGTATCAAGATGTTAAGACGCATTTCTGGTGGAATGGAATGAAGAGAGACATAGCCAACTATGTCAAGAAGTGCTTAACTTGTCAGAAAGTTAAAGCTGAGCACCAGAAGCCGAGTGGGAAGTTGCAACCATTACCAATTCCGACTTGGAAGTGGGAGCAAATCACGATGGATTTTGTCACTGGATTACCCAAAGTCAGAGGAGGACAAGATAGTATCTGGGTGATCATTGATCGACTGACAAAGTCAGCGCACTTTTTGCCAGTTAAGGTGACGGATAAGGTCAGCACGTTGGCAAAGCTGTATCAACAAGAGATTGTTAGATTACATGGAGTCCCGAACAGTATAGTCTCGGATAGAGATCCGAAATTCACGTCGCACTTGTGGAAAGAAATTCAGACTTTGATGGGAACGAAGTTGAACTTCAGTACTGTAGCGCATCCTCAGACGGATGGACAATCAGAAAGGATGATTAAGTACTTGGAAGATATGCTAAGAGCTTGCGCTTTGGACTTCCAGGAAAGTTGGAAAGATTGTTTACCTCTTGTGGAGTTTGCATACAATAATAGTTATCAGGCTTCTATTAAAGCTGCTCCATATGAAGCTCTGTATGGAAGGAAATGTAGATCCCCGTTGTACTGGGATTTGGATGAAGCAAGATGTACTGAGGAAGGACCGATCAGAGTGAATTCAGCTAAATGGATAAGAGAAGCGACGGAGAAGATTCAGATCATTCGCCAGAGAATAAAAGCTGCCCAGGACAGGCAGAAGAGTTATGCTGATCGACGAAGAAGGGATTTAGAATTCGCAGTGGGCGAAAAGGTATTTTTGAAGGCATCGCCAAGAAAAGGGTTTTCCCGAATTGGGAAAGGTGGAAAGTTAAACCCGAGATATGTTGGACCGTATGAGATACTAGAGAGAGTCGGACCGACTGCTTATAGATTGGATTTGCCTGTAGGTCTAACAGGAATCCACAACGTATTTCATGTATCTCAGCTTCGCAAGTGTTTCTCGGATGAGACAGAGGTTGTGCCGGTAGAGGAGATACCGTTGGAACCGGATCTGACTTATGTTTTGAAGCCCGCTAAGATTCTAGACAAGAAGTTTCAAGAGCTGAGGAATAGGAAAATTCCTTTAGATAAAGTCCTTCGGAAAGGACATGGGACAGAAGAGGCAACCTGGGAGACAGAAGAGAAAATGCAGAAGCATCACCCTGAGTTGTTTGCAGTTACAGCGGAAGAATCTAGGGACAGATTCTCTTTAAGGAGGGGTGATTGTAACAGCCCAAAACAGGGCCTGGATGAAAACAGTAAGTTAAGGCAGTGGTAAAGCGTTTATAGACCGTGATCCAACTTTTTGAATCATCATGCATTGCATTCTTACATGAACTTGGTGCTCGTATATGATCTGACATGTTTTAAGGGGGAATTCTTGACCTTTGATACAGTTTACTATTCATAACCCGAGCCTACCTTGTTCATATTGCTACTCGAACCCTAGAGGTTCATCACACATGTTTCCCAATCGTTTGAACTTGTTTCCCGAACTCAGAAAGTCTTTCTTGAGCCATAAGGGTATTTTTGGAACTTACCGACCAAAGTTACTATTCATCAGAAAATGAGCTTTTGATTCTGATACCTTTTCCTACTCAAGTTACAGTCGAATCGATCCTTGAGTCGAGACGAGTCTTTTGAAATCATTCTTGGCTTGGAAATCTATTCCGGAACTTTGTTTTATTGAAAACGTTTTTGAAAACCCTAGTTTACTATTCCTTTTACGAACGGTTTTCATTCGGAAAATGTTTTCTCTTCGGATTTGCATTACTTGAGCTATTTCAAGAATTTTGAAATGTTTTACAACTCTTGATTCAAACCCTAGCTTGAAATTTTGAAGCGTACGTTCGTACGTGAGAATTCACTATTCACTCTACGTTTTCAACTTTTTAACGGTAAAACGTTTTATAGTCGATTTTGGACTCAAAATGCTTCTCGATTTATTTCTTGAATTTTAGAAGCATTCCGGACTTGAAAATCATTCCAGAAAGTCGTTTTTCACTCGTGTTGAGTTTCGAGCTCAAAACTTTTATTCACTAAAACTAATGTATCTTTCAAACGGTAAATCCGATTTCGATGAATGAATATGCATTTCGAAGCTAATTTTCTTGCCGTCGGAATGGTTATACTTCCAGCCACTTATCCTTGAGCCTTGGGGGACGAAATTACAGAAATACCCTCAGCAGTCCCATTTTACCTTCTTAATCCCTAAAGCTTCTAGAAGATACAAGTGGATGAACTCTTGTTTTGCTCTCCTACCCTTAAGCCATCTCTATTTGCAAGGTGAGGGGCTTCTTCACAACTATAAATACCCCTCCCATGGCATTTCATTCCTTGCTCAAAGTTGTGTTAACAACACCCTTTCTTCTCTCCCTCTCCCCCTCTTTGCCGTCGGCCACTCCCCCCTTGTAGCTAGGTTAGTTTGTTTTGTTTTATGTTATGTTTAGTTTAGTTTATGTTTTTATGTTATGGTATGTTTATATTATGTTTAGGTTGGGTCTTAGGGTCTTCCCTAAGCCATATAGGATTTTATTTTATGCATTTATTATATAGTTTTCATGATATGTTTTGATAGTTGTTTATATGTTTTAATTGTTTAGTATATGCTTGAATATGTTATGAATTGCTCTAGTATATGCTATGATCATGTGATATGGTTGTTATATTATGAGAATTGATGCATGATTATGGAATTTGAATTATGTTCATGCATGCTAGCTAATGGAATAGTGATTTACAATTTATTATGTCACAACTTGTTACATGTTGATATGGAATTAAATTGTTACATGTTACATGCCCAAAGGTTCATGATATATGATATGATATGATATATGTTGTGACATGTTGTCACATTGTTATATGCTTCTTGAATTATGAATTGAGCTTATGTTATGATATGGATTAATGGATTAGTGCCTTGATCATATGTTATACACTTTAATAGTGTCACATGTTATAACCTAAGATAGAATAGTGTTTCATAACTTGATCTTATGCCTTAATTGGATCTCTTAACTATAGGTTATACCTTTAACCTAGATCACACTTGATTATATTAACATGAACTTGAAACTATAGGTTATAATCAAGATCATAATTTGATTAGGGTGGTGTGTGTGTGTACCGTGTGTGTGTGGGTGTGTGTATAGTAAGGGTTTGACCCGACATGTGAATAGTAATCGTGAATAGTAATCTGGAATAGTAATCTTGAATAGTACTTTTAAATAGTGCTTTTGAATAGTAAAAATGAATTAAAACTTGTGCTTTCTCTATAGACATTTGCACCTAGGGTTTCCATATCCAGGGTCTAAAATGTGTTTTCAAAATGTGTTTTCTTTCGTGGACTTGTTTTATAACTTAAGGTTTGCGGTAGGATTCATAATTTGACTAAAGTTTACTCGGTTATAGTAAGATCATAGTCTAACGTTAAGAGTAACTCACTTTGACGTATTCCTTTGTGTGTTACCTTTCTTGGATACCTTAAATGGTATTACTCTCTTGTGTTACATGTTCTTTACATGTTCCTTGTTCATTGTTTCTTGCATTTCATATGCATCTTGGTTAGTAGTGGGTCTTAGTTCTTAAGCTCACTCTAGTACACCACCTACAGGAGTTAAAGTTGAGCACTGGGATCCCCAGGGCACCGCATAATCTGTCTACCTACTTTTGGCACTGTTAGGTGAGGTGAAGTTAAATGTTTTCCAATTGGAACCACGATTATATTATCGTATCATATGTTTTGAAATTCAAAGCTAAACCTTGTTTTGAACTATCCCTTTTATCGGGACATTCTCTTGAAAGGATCATTTATACTTTAATAGTATACCTTGATCAACAGTACATGTTTTCCAAAGTTCTGCATTCTTGTTCAAAGACAGTTACATGTTTTGCATATGTTTTCAAAGTACAGTTTACAGACAGTTTCACATGTTTTCAGACAGAATCATATGTTTTACAGACAGCATCACATGTTTTCAGACAGAATCATATGTTTTACAGACAGCATCACATGTTTTCAGACAGAATCATATGTTTTGCAGACAGCATCATATGTTACAGTTACAGTTTCACATGTTATAGTTAGCATACTGGAGTGATACTCTGGTCACTGCTAATCTTAAATGCAAGCATACAGTTTACAGTTTGGGCCCGGCGGTTATGTGTGGAGGTGATGCTCGGGAGGTGAGCGCCAACGACATCACCAATACCGGCCGCCACACTTAGACTATTGACACCGACTTTTAACAGGAGGTTTGTTAAGTCAGGACAATTTATCTGGGAACGGACAGCAAATCTATTTCCATTACATGTTTACAGGTCGCCTAGGGCTAGCTACCCGAAGTGACAACCGGTGGAGGATGGTGCATGTTTGTATGCGTTGGTAAGAGTTGTTGTTGACCTTGGTCCGATAGTCTACTATGTGCGGAGTTGTTGTTGACCTTGGTCCAATGTCTACTTTATGTGGGGTTATTGTTGATCTTGGTCCGATACTCTACTATACGTGGAATTATTGTTGATCCTGGTCCGATGCTCAACCAAATCATGTTTTCTGGAGTAAGGATGGAGGAGCCTAGCTTGCGGGCAAAATTCTGTTTCATAAAGGATGGTTCATATCTGGAAAAGTTCACTTTACCCTTATCCCGTTTTATGAAAGAACTATGAACCATCAACAGCATATGTGTGCGCGTGTGATAGCATTCATGAAAATGTTTTATAACGTGTAAAAGTTTTATCAACCGAACTTGTTTCGAGTTCTTCTTTAAAGCATTGCATTTAACAGTTTCAAACTTTACTTCAAGTTCTTTAATTCAGTACTTTCTTTAAAGTATTCCCTCACTTAGTCCTGTTGACTAATACCTCTCCCGTTTTCTTGCCTCGTGGTTTCAGGTCTTGCAGCCGCAGTCTAGAGGTATCTTGAACCTCTAGATTGTCATTTTTGTTTCTGTCAGGACTTAGTATTACTTCCTTTTTGTGTCCTGCATATGTTTTATGGCTGCATCACATTATGTTTCTGTATATGCTTCTGAATACTTGAGTATGTTCGTTATACTCTTTCCGCTACTTTGTTACTAATATTTTGAACTCTGCTGTATCGGTACTTATATGTGAATCTGTTATATGTTCTGATATGCCGAGTCTCTCTTACACGATCAATATGTTCTTGCTTGTTACATGCCATCACGCACATGTTTTGAAAAGTTTTAAAATTCTCTGATTTTCCGCTGCATAGCCACATCGTTGTACATGTATAGTTCTGATAGATAGCCGTTCGCTGGAGTATTTCTTGAGTGATGGCTCACACCATTACTTGAGAGGTGCTTCAGTGCGGGGGTTGAGACGCCGCTCTCCTCTTGTTCTGGTACGGGTGGGGGCGTTACAGCCCTGAGGTGGTATCAGAGCATCGGGTAAAGTAAGAAGAGACTTAACCTAGATTGCTCTCATGTTGCATCATGGATTGTTCACGCATTGCATCCAGGATCATTCTCATATTGCATCGAGACAGGATATTTGGAGATTGCATGGTTCTGTTATCTGGATTTCATATCTGTGGTATCTTCTGTATAGCTATGGCAGTTCAGCCACACCAGGATCCTAATCAGCAGAGGGATGAGGCTTTCTTTGAGGAGTTTGAGGCCCCGCGTACTGTGGCAGTTTCTCGCCGTGGAGGCACTCGTTTCTACACTTGGCGTAGGTCTAGGAACAGTGGCAGGCCTGGGTATTCCTATCCTAACAGAGTTGTGCACTATCTCGAGTCTGAGAGAGATGGTTACTTTCAGGAGTATCAGAGGACCCGTGAGGTCAGGTTGGAGTCTCTGCGCTATCAGGATCAGTCACTGCAGTACCAGATTGATAGGGACATCGCTCGTGAGCATGCTGCAGAGATGACTCATATTGCTGATCAGAGGGTTGCTCGTATTGCCGAGCTGGAGGCAGATCTTATGCAGATGACTATCGATCGCGACACCTCTATGGAGCGTCACCAGCACTACCGTGCCCGTGTGAGAGCTCGCCTGTATGATACCTATCACTTATCCGATGAGCAGGCAGTTGAGGAGGTCGAGGGTCAGGATGTCAGTCAGGCTTCTCAGGAGCCCGAGCCTATGCAGGAGCAGTCTGATGGAGGCGATGGAGGATCTGATGATGATGATGATGGCGGAGATGAGCCAGCAGGACACGGACAGGGTGAAGTTGTTTCCGTTTCTGATGACACCACCAGGGGTTCTTTGGACCACAGTTATCAGGGTTGATTGCTGATGGCAGATTTCTGTATATAGTACTGATGCATATATATCTATCTATGGATAGCGGACGTATAGACGGGACAGTTCAGGATTGACTTTTGGATGAGGGGATGTATAGCTTTGGTAGATGATCCCCGACTTTTGGCACCACGGATGACGGTTCAGATGACTTGGTACCTACTAGGTTATTTCAGCAGGGTTGGACGGATTGGTAAGGCCTGTAAGGGAGTCAACTCGATAGTATCGGGTCCTCCCCATTTTGAATTAATACTGTTAACATGTGGCCTGTAGTAAATTTTACCAAACCTTGCACAGTTATAACACTTTCGGCTTTATGTTGGATATCTGTTTACTGCTTTCCATAACTGTCATTGCATGAGTCTTAGAGTTTCTTCAAGATACCATTAGGACCGTTGATAGGATCATGCCATTTCATTTATTGTTAGCATGCTATTATTCTTGATATGTTGAATACGCTTCTGGATATGTTGATCATACTTCTGATCATGTTACAGTTCTTGTTGATATGACAGTACACGTTCTGTTCCCGTTTTACATGTTGATCATGTTTTGGGATATGTTATACATGTTTCTGATATATTGATATGTTACCCGAGCTTCTGTTCCCGTTTATATGATGTCTGATAGTTGTTTCTGATTATATGATATGTTTGGAGATCTTGAATCTTTGCTGATATGCTGATATGGGAATGTGTTGTTCTCATACTTATATGTGACTACGTGGGAATGTGAATACGTGGTTACGGATTCTGCGAATCATTATATGTCATGCATCGAATATATGTATCTGAATGCTTGTGAATTCAGTAACAACATGCCACCAAGAAGAGTACCCCGGAATCGTGTACCACCACTGCCACCCCAAAGAGATGTCACGCCACCCCCTGAACGGGAAGGAACTCCGGAAATAAGGGATGTGCTATGATAATTTATGAGGGCTTGTGCACCGAGAGATAACCCTCCTAATGAAAGGTCATTAGAGAAGTTTCTGAGGATGAATCCGCCTAAGTTCTATGGAGAACCGAACGACCTAAAGGCTGAGAATTGGATTACTAGTCTTGAGAAGATTTTCGAGGCTATGGAGATCTACCCAGAGGATCGTGAACGAGTTCGATATGTTACTTTTCTTATGGAAGGAGCTGCATACAATTGGTGGAAGCACGTTCAGCACATGTGGATTGAGAATAACGTTGAAGGAAGTTGGGATGAGTTTATGAGTCTGGTTCAGGGAACTATGAATGTGATGGAGTATGAAGCTAGGTTTGTGAGGCTGATCAAGTATGCGCCTCATATTCTGACTGATGAGCGTCGCAAGACGAAGAGGTTTATCGATGGACTGAAGCCTGAACTTCGGTTGGCACTTGCATCTTTGGACATTGAGACCTACAACCAGGCTGTTGATAGAGCGCTAAGGGTTGAAGCTGAACACAAGGAGATCAAGATAACTACTGCACGACAAGGACCTTCTAACCCTAAGCCTTATCAAGGGAATAAGCGACCTTCCGGATCTTTTCTCCAAGGAACTGGAAAGAGGCCAATGGTAACACCACAGCGTCAGCAGCAGAACGCTCCACCGAAACAACAAGCACAGAAGCAGAAAGCGCCACAGCAGTACCAGAGGGCGCCACAACAGCAGAAAACACCTCAGCCAGGTCCAGAGGAAATTGTTTGCCGATATTGTCGCCGAACGGGACACACTGAGGAGAACTGTCGCAAGAAAGCTGGACAGTGTTTCGCGTGTGGTTCCCCTGAGCACCAGATGGATAGTTGCCCGCACAAGATCAGGAGATTTGGGGTCCAGGATAAAGGAAAAGCAGTGGTGGGTACGACGAACAAACCGGTGGTCAGAGGCAGAGCTTATGCTTTGGATGGTAAGGAGGAGGTTGATCCTTCGTCTGTTGTGGAAGGTATTGTGCACATTCTTAACACGCCAGTTAAGGTCTTGTATGACCCTGGTGCTACGCATTCTTTTGTTGCTTCTGAATTATCTGCGCATTTACAGTTTCCACTTGAATACTTGCCATATAAATTTGAAGTGAGTTCTCCTTTGGGAACTTGCCTTGTTACGGATCAAGTATATAAACGCTGCCCTATATGTATTGGTACCCGTTGTTACCCGACGGATCTTATTGAGTTGCCGATGACAAGATACGATGTTATACTTGGTATGGATTGGTTGTCTAAGTACCGAGCTAAGTTGGATTGTTACAAGAAAGAGATCATCTTGGCAGAAGATGAAAGTGGGACATCAGAAGGGAAAGTTGAGAAGTTGTCAGTGATTTCTTCGATGGAAGCTAAGAAGTTGATTCAGAAAGGAGCTATTGGATTTGTTGCTTATCTTTTGAATAGACCGAAAGATCAACTTAAGATCGAAGAAGTGGAAGTGGAAGTGGTGAACGAATTCTTAGATGTGTTTCCTGAGCATTTGGATTTGTTACCTCCTGACAGAGAGTTGGAGTTTACAATAGAGACGATATCAGGAGCTGAGCCGTACTCCAAGACACCTTATAGAATGGCTCCAGCTGAATTGGATGAATTGAGAAAGCAATTGGATGAACTAATTGAGTCTGGATATGTTCGACCGAGCACATCGCCGTGGGGAGCACCTGTGCTTTTCGTTAAGAAGAAGGATGGATCATTGCGTTTATGCATTGACTATCGGGAGCTGAACAGGATGACAATCAAGAATAAGTATCCTCTCCCTCATATCGAAGAGCTGTTCGATATACTTCAAGGATCGAAGGTCTACTCCAAGTTAGATCTTAGGCAAGGGTATTATCAATTGAAGATCAGGGAAGCAGATATTCCGAAGACTGCTTTCAACAGCCGATACGGACATTATGAGTTTGTGGTAATGCCGTTTGGTTTGACAAACGCACCAGCTGCATTCATGGATATGATGCACCGTATGTTCAAGTCGTTTCTCGACAAGTTTGTAGTGACCTTCATCGACGATATATTGGTATTTTCGAAGACACCAGAGGAACATGCTGAGCATCTTCGAATCGTGTTACGCACTTTGCTGGATCACAAGCTATATGCAAAGTTCAGTAAATGTGAGTTCTGGCTTGAGAGAGTTACATTTCTCGGACACATCATATCAGGATCTGGAATCGAAGTAGATCCCTCGAAGATCGAAACAATCATGGATTGGAAGTCACCGAAGAATCCTTCAGAAGTGAGGAGTTTTCTGGGATTAGCTGGTTACTACCGGAGGTTTGTCTAAGATTTCTCCAAGATAGCTACACCTCTCACAAAGTTGACAAAGAAAGAAGGGAAGTTTGAATGGACGGAGAAGTGTGAGCAAAGTTTTCAAAGATTGAAGGAGATGCTAACAACAGCACCCGTGTTAGCATTACCAGAAGGAAAAGAAGGATACACAGTCTACACCGATGCTTCGAAAGAAGGACTAGGAGGAGTTTTGATGCAGAATGGAAAAGTGATTGTGTATGCATCAAGGAAACTCAAAACGCATGAAGTTAACTACCCGACTCATGATTTGGAGTTAGCCGCGATAATTTTTGCTCTTGGAAAGTGGAGACATTACCTGTATGGAGTTACGTTTGAGATCTTTACTGATCATAAGAGCCTGCGATATCTATTCACTCAGAAGGAGTTGAATATGCGACAGAGGAGATGGATGGAATTTCTGGAGGACTACGATTGCATTATTCAATACCATCCAGGAAAGGCGAATGTTGTAGCCGATGCACTAAGCAGGAAAGTTCATTTGGCACAGATTTCTGCCAACCCCGAGGTTGATCAAAGAGAAAGAATGGAGGTGATAACTAAAGCTCGAGTCGTGAACGTTGTGATGATGTCACCTTTGAAAGAACTAGTGTTGGAAGCTCAGAAGAACGACGAGTGGAATAAGAAATGTCTCGAATCTAAGGAGAAGGATGATGAGACCAAGTTCAAGGTTGATGAACATGGAATATTGAGGTACAAAGGTCGAGTATGCGTACCAACTGTTTTGAGGAAAGAGATTCTCGACGAAGCGCATAAGACTAAGTACACGATATATCCCGGAGGCACTAAGATGTATCAAGATGTTAAGACGCATTTCTGGTGGAATGGAATGAAGAGAGACATAGCCAACTATGTCAAGAAGTGCTTAACTTGTCAGAAAGTTAAAGCTGAGCACCAGAAGCCGAGTGGGAAGTTGCAACCATTACCGATTCCGACTTGGAAGTGGGAGCAAATCACGATGGATTTTGTCACTGGATTACCCAAAGTCAGAGGAGGACAAGATAGTATCTGGGTGATCATTGATCGACTGACAAAGTCAGCGCACTTTTTGCCAGTTAAGGTGACGGATAAGGTCAGCACGTTGGCAAAGCTGTATCAACAAGAGATTGTTAGATTACATGGAGTCCCGAACAGTATAGTCTCGGATAGAGATCCGAAATTCACGTCGCACTTGTGGAAAGAAATTCAGACTTTGATGGGAACGAAGTTGAACTTCAGTACTGTAGCGCATCCTCAGACGGATGGACAATCAGAAAGGATGATTAAGTACTTGGAAGATATGCTAAGAGCTTGCGCTTTGGACTTCCAGGAAAGTTGGAAAGATTGTTTACCTCTTGTGGAGTTTGCATACAATAATAGTTATCAGGCTTCTATTAAAGCTGCTCCATATGAAGCTCTGTATGGAAGGAAATGTAGATCCCCGTTGTACTGGGATTTGGATGAAGCAAGATGTACTGAGGAAGGACCGATCAGAGTGAATTCAGCTAAATGGATAAGAGAAGCGACGGAGAAGATTCAGATCATTCGCCAGAGAATGAAAGCTGCCCAGGACAGGCAGAAGAGTTATGCTGATCGACGAAGAAGGGATTTAGAATTCGCAGTGGGCGAAAAGGTATTTTTGAAGGCATCGCCAAGAAAAGGGTTTTCCCGAATTG
Source organism: Lantana camara (assembly GCA_037501455.1). Lineage (NCBI taxonomy): Eukaryota > Viridiplantae > Streptophyta > Magnoliopsida > Lamiales > Verbenaceae > Lantana > Lantana camara. The sequence goes on from CM074865.1 coordinate 48,388,772, forward strand.
GGAAAGGTGGAAAGTTAAACCCGAGATATGTTGGACCGTATGAGATACTAGAGAGAGTCGGACCGACTGCTTATAGATTGGATTTGCCTGTAGGTCTAACAGGAATCCACAACGTATTTCATGTATCTCAGCTTCGCAAGTGTTTCTCGGATGAGACAGAGGTTGTGCCGGTAGAGGAGATACCGTTGGAACCGGATCTGACTTATGTTTTGAAGCCCGCTAAGATTCTAGACAAGAAGTTTCAAGAGCTGAGGAATAGGAAAATTCCTTTAGATAAAGTCCTTCGGAAAGGACATGGGACAGAAGAGGCAACCTGGGAGACAGAAGAGAAAATGCAGAAGCATCACCGTGTTTTTTTTGCAGTTACAGCGGAAGAATCTGGGGACAGATTCTCTTTAAGGAGGGGTGATTGTAACAGCCCAAAACAGGGCCTGGATGAAAACAGTAAGTTAAGGCAGTGGTAAAGCGTTTATAGACCGTGATCCAACTTTTTGAATCATCATGTGTTAGGAATAGTGCCCTAGAAAGCCGATTGTATATCCGCTTTGTACTTTTCCTTATTGTAATCACAGACAATCTTTGAATAAAATAACGAATTGAGGCAACACTTCTTTATATGCTCTTGTTTGGTATGCGTTTACTTTAGCTGTGCATGTATGAGAACTCCCCTAATCCTGATGACTTTAGGACTCTACCATTTAGGTGAAATGGTTCATGAAACGAGCCCTATATCACATGAGTCATGATTAGTAAAATACTCCAAGCCGATGAGTCCTACAGACAGTGGGAGTGTCAACCTGACTCCTCTAAGGCTTGCTTGTGGGATCACGCCCTTAAGAAGGACCACCTTGTTTCATGGAGGTTCAAAGTGTATAGTTGATACGTGCGTGATACATGAGGGTGCTTACTTTAATAAGTAAGTTCACTGAGGTGCCCCGTGTGAGAACATTCCTAAATGGGAAAGGAAGTTTCTATTTCAGGAAATGGAAACTTCCAGATTAGGAAATATCTCACGAGTCATTGATGTGATTAATTGATCCTTAGACTTGAGGTTCCTTGTCACTTTATGAGTTAACTCTGTAGTCTTAGGTATAAGCTTTAAAGGGTGTCGCCTTAGACAACTGATTCAAGGCTTATGCTGGGGCTGCACAAGTGATTCATGAAAGTGAATGAGAATCAAGAAAGGACCTACACTTGCATTTGCAAGGTGATCTCTTATTGTGTAAGTCATTCATATGCCATATGGAGTCCTTGGCCAAGGCAGTAGATCAAGACATCAAGAAAAGTGTTTCTTGGATTGAGATCAAATGGATATGAAATGCACTTAGCTTTAAGGCCGGATTATTAGGGTTCTGATTATTCCCTTGCCCTAGATCTTGGTTGAGAGATAGTAAGTAGGAGGATTGTATCTCACATGATTCAATGACTTAAAGGTTCTGTCGAATCCGAACATTCCAATTCAGCTAGGGGTTAAACACCTGTTGCTAGACTATGGTCGTTTAATCTGTGGACTGATTAATTAATTAGTGAATTAATTAATTAGGGTCACTGCTAATTGAATTGAGAACCTAGAGGGTCACACACAACAACTTGGTTACATGAGTTGAGGCTTGAAAATGATTAAACGAGTTAATCGGACCAAGAGGGTTCCACACGTGTGAATTCACACGTGTGGCTCACGTGAGTGACACGTGTCACTGTGACACGTGTCACACACGTGTATATATATATATATATATTAAATAATTAAATTAGTTAATTATTTAATAGACTTTGGTTTAATTTTGAATTAAAAAGAAAGTCTAATTTTGGAGAAAATAATCTAGTTAATTAATTACGAATTAATTAATTAGATAAAAATAAGTTATTTATTTTATAATAAATAAAGTATAAAATTATCCAAAAATAGTTTGGATATTTTTAAGCTCTCTTAAAAGTTGACTAGAAATAGAATTCAAAGTCAAAGTTGGAAAATACTTGATGATCAAGTAATAGGAGAGAGAGGAACCAAATCCTAGTCCAATAAGGACTAGGTTCGGCCGTCCCTCCCCTTTCCTATATATAGGGGAGCTCATGCTCCCCTTTAGAGCTAATTGACAATTCTTGGTTCATGTGTTGAACACCTTCCTTTCTCCAAGATTAAATTAAACCCTAGGTTAAGCCTAAACACTAACTAGAGAACTAGCATCCTTACTAGTTAGATTGTGATCAAGTTGGTGGACTTTCTCTAGAGACTTCAAGTTAGAAGTTTTGAAGATTCGAGCTTTACCAAGGAGAGGGGATCAAGCCGCGAGAAGAGCGTTCTTGGGTGGCTTGAAACGCTTCAAGAAAGAATAAAAGAAAAGTAAGTTTTCTATCTTTACGAATTTGGTTACACGATTACGAGTTCAAGGTCCTTTTGTTGGAAAAATTTTTTAAATTCCGCTGCTTTCTGATTCGTGTTTTCCAACAAGTGGTATCAGAGCCACCTCGTTAATCGTGTTTCTGATTCGTCTCAATTTTTCTGAATTTGGTAGAAATTCTTAGGCTTAGATGCGAATTAGGTATTCATGAGTTCTTTTAGAAAGCCTGAATTACGAAACTGTAATTTTTCCTGAATTTCTAAAACTGTTTTCTCAAATCGTGTTTTTGAAAATTGTTTAAATCGAATTTTTTAAATTTTGGATTGAACTGGTTTTTCGAGAAACCCAGAAATACGAAACGAACACGAAAAGCAACGAGCCTAGGCGTGCTAGCACGTCGCACGCCCAGGCCCGTCGCCGCCGCCCAGCACCTCCCGCAACAGCACGGGAGCCGTCCCGGGCGCGCCGCCCAGTCCGTCCCGCAACCGCGCGGGATGCCTGCCCAGGCTGTGCCGGGCGCTGCTGCGCGCAGGTGCGCGCATGATGCACGCCCAGCGTGCGCACGCGAGCGGCTCATCCCGCCCGCTGTGCGCGCGGCTGGCGCGCGTCTGCGCGCGCGGCTGCGCGGCGGTGCCTCGCACGGCTGGGCCCTTTTTCCGGGCTCGTTTTCGTGTTTTCGTGTTTCGTGTTTTTCGGTCCATAAAATCCCGATTTAATTTTATTTTAATTTTATCCTTTTAAAATCAGTTTTGATAAAATAAAATTATTTTAAAATTTTGATTAAATTGGGATTTTTAAAAAATTAAAGCGATTTGATTTTTGGGAAAATTATAAATATTATTTTCTGAAAATAATGAAAGAATAAAATTATTAATTTTGGAAATTAATTGGAATTTTATTAGTTTAATGTTTTTCGGGTTTTTATTGAAAAGGCTCTTGAACAAGAATTGCATCTAAGTCGTGTTTTGAGTCATTAGGACTTGAAACGAGAATTTTAATTTATTGGCTAAATTTAAATTCTCGCAAAAGCATGTTAGGTGATCATGGGTTTAGATCTTTGTATGGTTTTAATTTATGCACATGGATGGTTTAAATTGGGGTTGGAGCCCTATAGTTGCGTTTTTCAATTGAGGTTGGAGCCTCACTTATGTGCGTACTGTTATGTGATTTATTATGTGGCTTTCCATATTACTGTTTTTGAGGCCGGGGTATGCCCCGTGTAATTGTCTAAGGCCAATATGAAGATTGAGCCTTATTACTTTATGTCTTTTTCTTTTTATTGTAATTTGAGAGTAGAGATAGGTGGTGAGGTTTTATTTTCATTTTGGAGACAATGCACCCATGGAGTAAGATGGACCACATTCAAGTAACAAGGAGGCCATAAGTGAAGACCCCTCAAAATTTTAGGGAGGGGAATCTCAATTGTTAAATGTAATAGAGATAGGGCTCGTATTTTGTTACTGCTTTCCCTTATGTGATTTGAACTGTTTATGTGGCATGTATGTTAGAACTTGTGATTGTGGAGTGGCTCCCACATATCACGCATAAGATAGGTAGAACCCATGATCATTACATGTTAGTATCATGCTAGGACATGTTATCTGTTTATGTGCTTGTTTGAAATGCATTTAAGTGTACTTGCATTAATCAAGACTAATAAAATTGGATAACATATATGTTGGTGAGGTCGAACCGGACAACTCTCCGGTTGATTCGAAAATTCCCATTAAATATTAAGCTAATTTCGAACAAATAGGTGTTTAATTCGAGATGCAAATTTTGAATTAAATTCCTAGCATTCCATCAATAGGTTTTAAGTTTAGTAAGTAAAGCTAGTTATTGTCCGCGAGTCGTGGGATAGCTAGTGGAGCTTATTAGTTCTTAGTTACCTAATTAATCATTTTAAATGATCAATATTTCGTGGTCAATTTTAGCAAGGGCGATGTCCGCGAGTCGTGGGTCGTTCGAACTAAGTTTTGGTCATGATCTTATGATTGATGGGTCTAGCTTAACGCCTAAGTAAATATGGATGTCGCACGAGTCGTGGGTCCATATTGAAAGATAGGTGATGCAAAAACAATTACTAAGAGTTCTAAGGGTGTTAGAATTGGTAAGTTGTACCTACCTAGGGTTCTTACTTAGAATGTCCGCGAGTCGTGGGTTCGAGGTAAAATGCCTAGGATCTTAGTACCCATTGGGAAACGTGTTCCTCTTAGATCTTTGGGAATTATAGATCTTTGAAAAACAGTGGGAGCTACAATAGATTAAAGACCTTATCTTTTGTATATCGTTATAATTCAGCATGCTCACTAGTTCTCTGTTTTACCATTTAGGTCGTAGATTCTGTGATTCTCTACGTGTTTTGAAATGGCAACCAAAAACCCTCTTGTATCGATCCTCGAGTCAAACAAGTTGACTGGTCCCAACTATTCTGATTGGCTGAGGAATCTAAAAATCATTTTAGATTCTGAGAAGAGAACTTATGTTCTCTTCGAAGGGGACCCTACTCCTGAAGGGGAGGCTCCCACTCGGGCCGAGCGGGATGCGATTCAGAAGTGGAAGGATGATAATCTCCAAGCCCGTTGCCTTATGTTGGCTAACATGTCTCCGGACTTGCAAAGACAACATGAGGCCATGGAATTTGCTTGGGAGATTTACGACCACTTAGAGCAACTTTACCGCCCTCATGAACGTGTTACAAGGTATAACACTTCAAAGGAATTATTCCACTTGAGAATGAGGGAAGGTTCAAGTGTCCATGAATATGGACTCAAGTTTCTTGCCCTTACTGAGAAACTTGCTTCCATGGACATGCCGCTGAAAGATGAGCTTTCAGTGGATTTGTTGCTAGCTTCGCTCCCACCATCATTTAACCCATTTGTCCTTAACTTCAACATGAATCATGCTGGTGCTACTGTAGCTGAGCTGATTAGTCAGCTTGTGACTGCTGAAAGCACGATCAAGAAGGACAATAAGGTTTTGATGGTGAATGCTCCATCTTCCTCTTCTGGGCCTTCTAAAGGTAAGGGCAAGAAAGCCCAAAAGAAGAAGAAGAAACCCCTTAGGCCCACTGGTGGCATTTCGAAGGGGAAGGCCCAAAAGAAGAAGCGTGATCAGAAAGAGGATGTTTGCTTCCATTGTGGCAAAGCGGGACATTGGAGGAGAAACTGCCCAGAGTACAAGGCTACTCTAAAGAAAGGTATCTTTCTCGTTGAAGTAAATCTTTCTATTAATTCTAGTTCTTGGGTACTTGATACCGGTTGTGGGACTCATATCTGTAATGATGTACAGATGCTAAGTGAAGTCCAACAACTCAAAGAAGGAGAATGTGTCTTGAAGATCGGCGATGGCTCAAACGTTGAAGCTCGAGCTTTAGGCACAATTAGATTAGATTTAGGTAGTTTTGAGTTAGTATTAAACAAAGTCCTTTATGTACCGAAAATTATTCGTAATATAATTTCAGTTCCAATATTAGATTGTGAAGGTTATGAAACTTATATTAAGGATGGTAAATATTTTATCAAACGGAACAACTCTTCCGTTCATATCGGTACTCTAAGTAATGGACTTTACCTAACTCAAAATATCAATATTATGAATATACAACGGGAAACAAAGCGTAAGAGAGATGACAAAGTTTCAGCTCCCTTATGGCACGCTAGATTAGGACACATTTCCAAGAACAGAATTAGCAAGATAAACACTTTAGGATCATTCTCTGAAAATGACCTCAAAGAGTTAACTTCTTGCGAATCCTGTCTCAAAGGAAAGATGTCCAAAGTTCCTTTTAAAGGAACTGTGGAACGTGCCACTAAGGTTCTGGATTTGATCCATACTGATGTTTGTGGACCGCTTAGTGTAAGCACTAGAAGCAATCATCAGTATTTCATAACCTTTACTGATGACTTTAGTCGGTATGGTTATGTATACTTAATGAAGTATAAATCTGAAGCTTTTGAGAAATTCTTAGAATTTCAAAAGGAGGTTGAGAACCAAACTGGTCACAAGATCAAAGCACTTCGATCTGATCGAGGAGGCGAGTATCTTAGTGAAGAATTCCTTAATCATCTCAAAGATAATGGGATTATCTCTCAGTGGACTCCTCCGGGAACTCCTCAACTCAATGGAGTTTCTGAGAGAAGGAATCGAACCCTACTTGATATGGTTCGTTCCATGATGAGTTTTACTGACTTACCACCTTCTTTCTGGGGTTATGCCCTAGAAAGTGCAGCAAAGATTTTGAATCTAGTTCCCTCTAAGTCAGTCCCTAAAACGCCCTATGAAATGTGGCATGGTAAAATCCCTAGTTATTCTTACTTAAGAATTTGGGGTTGTCCTGCTTACGTGAAGAGGACAGTGGGAGATAAGTTAGAATCTCGTTCTAACTTATGCTACTTTGTAGGTTATCCTAAAGAATCCATAGGATACTATTTCTATGATCAATCTGAACAAAAGGTGTTTGTTTCCAGAAATGCTACTTTTCTAGAGGAACCGTTCCTTAAAGAAAAGAAAGGCAAGATCATAGAATTAGAAGAAGTACAAAATGACCCCACACCACCCACTGAAGAAACGTCCCACTCTGATCAACCACAACCAATCACGAATTTCGATACACACGAAAATCCTCCTCTAAGGCGTTCTGAACGTACTCCTAGACAGCCAGAGAGATGGTATGGATTCTTCCATGAAATCTCTTAAAAGGATAATGATCCTTTAACATATGAGGAGGCACTTTCAGATTCTGACTCTGAACAGTGGATAGAAGCCATGAAATCCGAAATGGATTCCATGAACTCCAACCAAGTTTGGACCTTGGTAGATTTGCCTGATGGGGTCAAACCCATAGGTTGCAAATGGATCTTTAAGAGAAAGCTTGGAGTTGATGGAAGCATTGCAGCCTATAAAGCAAGACTGGTTGCAAAAGGATTCAATCAAAGACCCGGCGTGGATTTTGATGAAACCTTTTCACCAGTTGCAATGCAAAAGTCTATTCGGATCATGCTTGCCATTGCTGCATATTATGACTATGAGATATGGCAAATGGATGTGAAAACTGCCTTTCTCAATGGTGACATTGACAAAGACATTTATATGGAACAACCCATAGGTTTCACATTCAGTGGGAGTGAGCAAAAGGTTTGCAAACTCCAAAAATCAATCTATGGATTGAAACAGGCTTCTAGGAATTGGAACATTCGATTTGATGAATCAGTCAAAGCGTTTGGCTTCATGCAAATTTCGAATGAGTCATGTGTGTATAGAAAGGAATTGGAGACCTCAGTGCAATTCTTAGTACTTTATGTTGATGACATCCTTCTTATTGGGAATTCGAAAGATGACATGAAAGTGACTAAGTTATGGTTATCGAACCAATTCGAGATGAAAGATCTTGGTGATGTGTCCTATATCCTTGGAATTAAAATCTATAGAGATAGATCTAGAAGGTTAATAGGACTATCACAGTCGATGTACATTGACAAAGTATTGAAAAGATTCAATATGGAGTCAGCAAAGGTTAAGAGCCTTCCTATGAGTGTAGGAACATGTCTTTCAAAGAAGATGTGTCCTAAGACTAACCTTGAGAAGGAAAGAATGACTCATACACCTTATGCATCAGCAATAGGTAGCATAATGTATGCAATGTTATGTACTCGACCGGATGTGGCTTATGCACTTAGTGTAACAAGTCGTTTCCAATCTGACCCTGGAGATGGTCACTGGGCTGCCGTGAAGAATATTCTTAAGTACTTGAAGAGTACTAAAGATTTATTCTTAGTTTACGGAGGTCAGAAAGATCTTACTGTCGAAGGATACTGCGATGCAAGCTTTGCATCTGACTTAGATGATTTTAAGTCAATGTCAGGATACATTTTCTGCCTAAACGGCGGAGCAGTGAGTTGGAAGAGTTCCAAGCAAACAACCACTGCAGATTCGACCACTGAGGCCGAATACTTACCTGCAAATGATGCAGCTAAGGAAGGTGTTTGGATTAGAAACTTCATTCAAGAGTTGAATGTTGTTCCTAGCATGAAAGACCCCATTACTGTGTTTTGTGACAACACTGGGGCGGTTGCTCAAGCAAGAGAACCAAGATCTCACCAACGGACCAAGCACATTATGAGGAAGTATCACCTAATCCGTGATATTATCAAAAGAGGAGATGTGCAAATTGAGAGGGTCACATCAGCAGAGAACGTGGCAGATCCACTTACTAAACCCCTTAGTCGAGAAGCTTTCCAAGGTCATCTTCAGAAGATGGGACTTAGAGTAGCTTTAGAATGGCTTTGACGGGCAAGTGGGAGATTGTTAGGAATAGTGCCCTAGAAAGCCGATTGTATATCCGCTTTGTACTTTTCCTTATTGTAATCACAGACAATCTTTGAATAAAATAACGAATTGAGGCAACACTTCTTTATATGCTCTTGTTTGGTATGCGTTTACTTTAGCTGTGCATGTATGAGAACTCCCCTAATCCTGATGACTTTAGGACTCTACCATTTAGGTGAAATGGTTCATGAAACGAGCCCTATATCACATGAGTCATGATTAGTAAAATACTCCAAGCCGATGAGTCCTACAGACAGTGGGAGTGTCAACCTGACTCCTCTAAGGCTTGCTTGTGGGATCACGCCCTTAAGAAGGACCACCTTGTTTCATGGAGGTGCAAAGTGTATAGTTGATACGTGCGTGATACATGAGGGTGCTTACTTTAATAAGTAAGTTCACTGAGGTGCCCCGTGTGAGAACATTCCTAAATGGGAAAGGAAGTTTCTATTTCAGGAAATGGAAACTTCCAGATTAGGAAATATCTCACGAGTCATTGATGTGATTAATTGATCCTTAGACTTGAGGTTCCTTGTCACTTTATGAGTTAACTCTGTAGTCTTAGGTATAAGCTTTAAAGGGTGTCGCCTTAGACAACTGATTCAAGGCTTATGCTGGGGCTGCACAAGTGATTCATGAAAGTGAATGAGAATCAAGAAAGGACCTACACTTGCATTTGCAAGGTGATCTCTTATTGTGTAAGTCATTCATATGCCATATGGAGTCCTTGGCCAAGGCAGTAGATCAAGACATCAAGAAAAGTGTTTCTTGGATTGAGATCAAATGGATATGAAATGCACTTAGCTTTAAGGCCGGATTATTAGGGTTCTGATTATTCCCTTGCCCTAGATCTTGGTTGAGAGATAGTAAGTAGGAGGATTGTATCTCACATGATTCAATGACTTAAAGGTTCTGTCGAATCCGAACATTCCAATTCAGCTAGGGGTTAAACACCTGTTGCTAGACTATGGTCGTTTAATCTGTGGACTGATTAATTAATTAGTGAATTAATTAATTAGGGTCACTGCTAATTGAATTGAGAACCTAGAGGGTCACACACAACAACTTGGTTACATGAGTTGAGGCTTGAAAATGATTAAACGAGTTAATCGGACCAAGAGGGTTCCACACGTGTGAATTCACACGTGTGGCTCACGTGAGTGACACGTGTCACTGTGACACGTGTCACACACGTGTATATATATATATATATATTAAATAATTAAATTAGTTAATTATTTAATAGACTTTGGTTTAATTTTGAATTAAAAAGAAAGTCTAATTTTGGAGAAAATAATCTAGTTAATTAATTACGAATTAATTAATTAGATAAAAATAAGTTATTTATTTTATAATAAATAAAGTATAAAATTATCCAAAAATAGTTTGGATATTTTTAAGCTCTCTTAAAAGTTGACTAGAAATAGAATTCAAAGTCAAAGTTGGAAAATACTTGATGATCAAGTAATAGGAGAGAGAGGAACCAAATCCTAGTCCAATAAGGACTAGGTTCGGCCGTCCCTCCCCTTTCCTATATATAGGGGAGCTCATGCTCCCCTTTAGAGCTAATTGACAATTCTTGGTTCATGTGTTGAACACCTTTCTTTCTCCAAGATTAAATTAAACCCTAGGTTAAGCCTAAACACTAACTAGAGAACTAGCATCCTTACTAGTTAGATTGTGATCAAGTTGGTGGACTTTCTCTAGAGACTTCAAGTTAGAAGTTTTGAAGATTCGAGCTTTACCAAGGAGAGGGGATCAAGCCGCGAGAAGAGCGTTCTTGGGTGGCTTGAAACGCTTCAAGAAAGAATAAAAGAAAAGTAAGTTTTCTATCTTTACGAATTTGGTTACACGATTACGAGTTCAAGGTCCTTTTGTTGGAAAAATTTTTTAAATTCCGCTGCTTTCTGATTCGTGTTTTCCAACATCATGCATTGCATTCTTACATGAACTTGGTGCTCGTATATGATCTGACATGTTTTAAGGGGGAATTCTTGACCTTTGATACAATTTACTATTCATAACCCGAGCCTACCTTGTTCATATTGCTACTCGAACCCTAGAGGTTCATCACACATGTTTCCCAATCGTTTGAACTTGTTTCCCGAACTCAGAAAGTCTTTCTTGAGCCATAAGGGTATTTTTGGAACTTACCGACCAAAGTTACTATTCATCAGAAAATGAGCTTTTGATTCTGATACCTTTTCCTACTCAAGTTACAGTCGAATCGATCCTTGAGTCGAGACGAGTCTTTTGAAATCATTCTTGGCTTGGAAATCTATTCCGGAACTTTGTTTTATTGAAAACGTTTTTGAAAACCCTAGTTTACTATTCCTTTTACGAACGGTTTTCATTCGGAAAATGTTTTCTCTTCGGATTTGCATTACTTGAGCTATTTCAAGATTTTTGAGATGTTTTACAACTCTTGATTCAAACCCTAGCTTGAAATTTTGAAGCGTACGTTCGTACGTGAGAATTCACTATTCACTCTACGTTTTCAACTTTTTAACGGTAAAACGTTTTATAGTCGATTTTGGACTCAAAACGCTTCTCGATTTATTTCTTGAATTTTAGAAGCAATCCGGACTTGAAAATCATTCTAGAAAGTCGTTTTTCACTCGTGTTGAGTTTCGAGCTCAAAACTTTTATTCACTAAACCTAATGTATCTTTCAAACGGTAAATCCGATTTCGATGAATGAATATGCGTTTCGAAGCTAATTTTCTTGCCGTCGGAATGGTTATACTTCCAGCCACTTATCCTTGAGCCTTGGGGGACGAAATTACAGAAATACCCTCAGCAGTCCCATTTTACCTTCTTAATCCCTAAAGCTTCTAGAAGATACAAGTGGATGAACTCTTGTTTTGCTCTCCTACCCTTAAGCCATCTCTATTTGCAAGGTGAGGGGCTTCTTCACAACTATAAATACCCCTCCCATGGCATTTCATTCCTTGCTCAAAGTTGTGTTAACAACACCCTTTCTTCTCTCCCTCTCCCCCTCTTTGCCGTCGGCCACTCCCCCCTTGTAGCTAGGTTAGTTTGTTTTGTTTTATGTTATGTTTAGTTTAGTTTATGTTTTTATGTTATGGTATGTTTATATTATGTTTAGGTTGGGTCTTAGGGTCTTCCCTAAGCCATATAGGATTTTATTTTATGCATTTATTATATAGTTTTCATGATATGTTTTGATAGTTGTTTATATGTTTTAATTGTTTAGTATATGCTTGAATATGTTATGAATTGCTCTAGTATATGCTATGATCATGTGATATGGTTGTTATATTATGAGAATTGATGCATTATTATGGAATTGAATTATGTTCATGCATGCTAGCTAATGGAATAGTGATTTACAATTTATTATGTCACAACTTGTTACATGTTGATATGGAATTAAATTGTTACATGTTACATGCCCAAAGGTTCATGATATATGATATGATATGATATGATATGATATATGTTGTGACATGTTGTCACATTGTTATATGCTTCTTGAATTATGAATTGAGCTTATGTTATGATATGGATTAATGGATTAGTGCCTTGATCATATGTTATACACTTTAATAGTGTCACATGTTATAACCTAAGATAGAATAGTGTTTCATAACTTGATCTTATGCCTTAATTGGATCTCTTAACTATAGGTTATACCTTTAACCTAGATCACACTTGATTATATTAACATGAACTTGAAACTATAGGTTATAATCAAGATCATAATTTGATTAGGGTGGTGTGTGTGTGTACCGTGTGTGTGTGGGTGTGTGTGGGTGTGTGTATAGTAAGGGTTTGACCCGACATGTGAATAGTAATCGTGAATAGTAATCTGGAATAGTAATCTTGAATAGTACTTTTGAATAGTGTTTTTGAATAGTAAAAATGAATTAAAACTTGTGCTTTCTCTATAGACATTTGCACCTAGGGTTTCCATATCCAGGGTCTAAAATGTGTTTTCAAAATGTGTTTTCTTTCGTGGACTTGTTTTATAACTTAAGGTTTGCAGTAGGATTCACAATTTTACTAAAGCTTACTCGGTTATAGTAAGATCATAGTCTAACGTTAAGAGTAACTCACTTTGACGTATTCCTTTGTGTGTTACCTTTCTTGGATACCTTAAATGGTATTACTCTCTTGTGTTACATGTTCTTTACATGTTCCTTGTTCATTGTTTCTTGCATTTCATATGCATCTTGGTTAGTAGTGGGTCTTAGTTCTTAAGCTCACTCTAGTACACCACCTACAGGAGTTAAAGTTGAGCACTGGGATCCCCAGGGCACCGCATAATCTGTCTACCTACTTTTGGTACTGTTAGGTGAGGTGAAGTTAAATGTTTTCCAATTGGAACCACGATTATATTATCGTATCATATGTTTTGAAATTCAAAGCTAAACCTTGTTTTGAACTATCCCTTTTATCGGGACATTCTCTTGAAAGGATCATTTATACTTTAATAGTATACCTTGATCAACAGTACATGTTTTCCAAAGTTCTGCATTCTTGTTCAAAGACAGTTACATGTTTTGCATATGTTTTCAAAGTACAGTTTATAGACAGTTTCACATGTTTTCAGACAGAATCATGTGTTTTACAGACAGCATCACATGTTTTCAGACAGAATCATATGTTTTACAGACAGCATCACATGTTTTCAGACAGAATCATATGTTTTGCAGACAGCATCATATGTTACAGTTACAGTTTCACATGTTATAGTTAGCATACTGGAGTGATACTCTGGTCACTGCTAATCTTAAATGCAAGCATACAGTTTACAGTTTGGGCCCGGCGGTTATGTGTGGAGGTGATGCTCGGGAGGTGAGCGCCAACGACATCACCAATACCGGCCGCCACACTTAGACTATTGACTCCGACTTTTAACAGGAGGTTTGTTAAGTCAGGACAATTTGTCTGGGAACGGACAGCAAATCTGTTTCCATTACATGTTTACAGGTCGCCTAGGGCTAGCTACCCGAAGTGACAACCGGTGGAGGATGGTGCATGTTTGTATGCGTTGGTAAGAGTTGTTGTTGAACTTGGTCCGATAGTCTACTATGTACGGAGTTGTTGTTGACCTTGGTCCAATGCTCTACTTTATGTGGGGTTATTGTTGATCTTGGTCCGATACTCTACTATACGTGGAATTATTGTTGATCCTGGTCCGATGCTCAACCAAATCATGTTTTCTGGAGTAAGGATGGAGGAGCCTAGCTTGCGGGCAAAATTCTGTTTCATAAAGGATGGTTCATATCTGGAAAAGTTCACTTTACCCTTATCCCGTTTTATGAAAGAACTATGAACCATAAACAGCATATGTGTGCGCGTGTGATAGCATTCATGAAAATGTTTTATAACGTGTAAAAGTTTTATCAACCGAACTTGTTTCGAGTTCTTCTTTAAAGCATTGCATTTAACAGTTTCGAACTTTACTTCAAGTTCTTTAATTCAGTACTTTCTTTAAAGTATTCCCTCACTTAGTCCTGTTGACTAATACCTCTCCCGTTTTCTTGCCTCGTGGTTTCAGGTCTTGCAGCCGCAGTCTAGAGGTATCTTGTAGCTCTAGATTGTCATTTTTGTTTCTGTCAGGACTTAGTATTACTTCCTTTTTGTGTCCTGCATATGTTTTATGGCTGCATCACTTTATGTTTCTGTATATGCTTCTGAATACTTGAGTATCTTCGTTATACTCTTTCCGCTACTTTGTTACCGATATTTTGAACTCTGCTGTATCGGTACTTATATGTGAATCTGTTATATGTTTTGATATGCCGAGTCTCTCTTACACGATCAATATGTTCTTGCTTGTTACATGCCATCACGCACATGTTTTGAAAAGTTTTAAAATACTCTGATTTTCGCTGCATAGCCACATCGTTGTACATGTATAGTTCTGATAGATAGCCGTTCGTTGGAGTATTTCTTGAGTGATGGCTCACACCATTACTTGAGAGGTGCTTCAGTGCGGGGGTTGAGACGCCGCTCTCCTCTTGTTCTGGTACGGGTGGGGGCGTTACACTCCCTATTTGGATCGTGGTCGTGGTTGGTGGACTATTTCTCTAAAGGGCTACTATCGTGAAGTCTTGAAAGATTCGAAGGAACTTTTGGGGATCAAGCCATGTGAAGAGCATTCTTGGGCTGCTAGAACGTGTCAAGAAAGCTTCTAATTAAGTGAGTTTCTTGATCTCTACGAGTTTGGGTGCCCCACCGCTTGGGGTACTACATCTTAAAACCCCCGCACTATGACCCGACAAGTGTACGAAATGAAAAGTCCACACACGCACCAAGTCATAGCGAACAGGTGACAAACGAAAAATCCAACTTAAGCTAGGCGGTACCTAAACCCTGTACAAGTAAAATATGCAAAACCTGAATGCGGAAGCGATGCAAAATATGAACTATCAAAAACTTTAATCAACAATCATAATTTATGTATTCCAGAAGGTAAATCAACATCAATTAAACAAGTTCAACTAATCAAGTAATCCTGTCCTAACCTGTCCGGAATAATCATACATCCAAATGATATGTACCAACCTGCATAATATATATCATATACATAGTTTCCTACGCAAATCAAATCAAAGTACCTAACAAATCAAATAGACCGACACAGACTCGACAGACCCCACTCAAAGCCTCCTAGCTCGAACTCCAACAACCTGCACCTGCAAACTAAAAATATAGGTGGGGCGAGGATCAGTCCACTGACTGAGTGAGGGGGCTGAACACACACACTATACATATTAAGGAGCAGAGCACATATCAAAAGAAAGATTATGAACCGGGAGTAGGGTTTTGCATACCAAAACCATTTTCAAATTAAACGTATACTTATCTTATTCAAAATATGACAAACTGAGCATGAACGTATCATATCAAGAGAGCTCCTATCCCGTTTCATAATCAACATAACAGATCTTAATCTAATACCCGACGTGTGACACCCCGACTTTCAGACCGTACAGGTATGACGCATGTGCGCGATTTACTTTATTTAAATTTATATTCTTTATTCTTTTAATTCTTATTTTAAATATTTCTTATGGATTTGAATGAATTTTATATGATTATGAATGCGATTTGTTAAGATTTGATTCGTTGATGCTTGAATTGAATCCGGAATTTTATGTTGTTTTAGTATGTTGGAGATTTACGTGTTATGGACTTGGATATATGCTCGTTATATGTTTTCGAATCTATATGTTGAGCTTTTGAATTAATTGCTACGTTCGGAACCTAAAGGAGGTTAAAACGCTTTTAGCGTACCTTGGGTTCCAATATGTGTAATTTGAGCTCGGGAATTCGGATTCGAATTCTGTCACCACCTTTGAACTCGTTTCGATGATTCGGGTTCGATGGACTAAGCCTTATAACCTTGTAAGCTCATTTAGTACCCCCGAAATTCGACCGGAAACTCACCTCGCTCACATACGACTACCTTTCACCTAATTGCACCTTAATCCCTCAATTTTTGGCATATTACCCTTAAGCTTGGGCCCACACTCCACGAACACCATATACTATCCATCCCTCTCACTCCCATTCTCGGTTCAAGCAAGAAAGAGAGGAAAAGGTGCAGCAACTTTGGAGTTCAAGCTTCAAACCCGTCACTATTCACCCTAAGGAGATATTGAGCTCTAATCTCCATTTTCTTCCAACTTCTTCAAGGGGTAAGCTATTATCTGATACGTACATAAATAAATGGTCATTTTAAGCTAGTAATTCCATGCTTTGGGCTATGTTTGATGCATATATGGAACATGACATGAATTTTGAGGGTTTGATGATCCTCCTTGTTTCATGGAGTTATGCTTTGGTTTGAATATATATATGTGATCTCTTATGTCCCCAATATGAATATATGGTCTTGCTTTTGAATAAGGATGAGTGTGGTGGAAGTTGCCATTGATGGAATTCAATTTCTTTCATGAGAATTCTTGAGTTATATGATGGTTCTTGAGCTTTTATGATAGTTGGGAGATTATATGTTGCTTAAGAAGTGATTTGCTATAATTTACTTGAGTTTTGTGGCTTGAGTTAGTTGTTGTTGTTGCTGCGTGCTTGCTCTGCTTCTTTGCCCTGTTTTTGCTGCTGAAACACTGTTGCTGCTGCTATTTTTTTTTCGAAGACGATAGGCCAACACGGCCGTGTCAGCTTTGTGCATGTTTTGGACACGGCCGTGTCAGCCTCTCGACTTGGGGCAGATTATTTTTCTAAAATCGGACACGGCCGTCTCCATTTTGAACTAAAACTCAACACGGCCGTGTCAGCCCCTCGAATTAAGCTTCTGAATTTATTTTAACCGGACACGGCCGTGTCCATTTCGAACTAAAACCCAACACGGCCGTGTCATTTGAAATTTTGGCGGCGGCAATTGCTCGTTTTATCGCTTCGTTGTTTTTCTTTGTGTTTTCTTTCTTCGTTTATGACGTGTATGCAATGTTAGCTTGTTATATTACGCATTATGTGCCTTGTTTTGAACTTATGACCTTATCTCTATGAATTGTGTGAATAAGAATTGGTAGGATTTATTGGACACCCAATTTCATTTCAATTGCATTCAATTTGCATTCATAAGCATTTCCGAGCGTCTAATTGGTACATATTTGAGTCTAAGTCTCGGGTCTTGCGTCTTTTTGTTTCAGAGTCTCTTCACGAAGTTAAAGAGCCCGAGGTTTAGGTGTCCGGTTGCTTCTTTTGTCCGTTTTTCACTCCGCTTCCACTTCAAGGTGAGGGTTAGGATCCTTTCTTTTAGATAAGTGACCTATGGCCTTTATGTTATTGATTTCCTATCCCGCATGTGGCTATATATGTATTACATGATTAAATATGAATGCTTATGATACGTTTATGATTTTATGAATCCCCTTTAAGAATTTATGAAAATGGTATAAGTATGAGCGTATATGAGCTTATGATTTTGAATCCCTTACTCGTTTCCTTTATGATTCCGCGAGATGTGCCCTGAAAGATGGGATTATTGGTATGTTTCTTATGAATCCGGGCCCAGGGATGGTGGGTAAGGACCCCCGGTACGGCATGGGCCGTCGGGTTAAGCCTGTGCACTTCCCATTTGAGGTGGTGGCGTGCGACTCTTGGAGGTTGAGAAGGCGCTGTTACCTTGAGCCCTCGGTGAATAACCGAGGAAGGCATATCATGGGTTAGCTACCCCGTATGTATATAGAATCCATATGGGTGGAGAGGGTTTGATTCCCGATCACCAAGGCGTTGAGGAGTTTTGAATTTATGAATTCTTATGTATTTATGATTTGTATGAGGAGTTGAGGAGGTCCGTACTCGCCTGACGGTTATGTTTCCTTTTATGCTTTGGTGGTTGTGAAACGAGTTAGGATTTCCTCTATATTATATGTAGGTTTCCAAAATGATTTGATATGCGAAAACCCTAACTCGGTTCATGATCGACCCCTTTTTTTGTTATATGCTTTGATTTATACGTATTTCTGGTGTGGGTGTACGTTAGCCCCCCCTCACTCAGTCGAGTTTAGACTGACCCCTTTCTTTTAACACTTTAGTTGCAGGTTTCTCGAGCTAGGTGAGGAAGTGCGTTGGACGTGTCGTACTTTCGAGTTTAGGTCGAGTCGGCATATTTACCTGTTACATTTTGATTACTTTCATGAATTGTATTCGAATTCAAATTATGTCTTATGGAGATTTAGAACTTTTGATGTATATACTTGACCTATTTTTGGGCCGTCAGGCCGTTGTATATGAGGGGTATGTTAGTATAGAGCTCCTTTGCGATCCTTTTGTTGTTGCTTCCGCATTTATTTCTATTTATTTTGTGCGCTCTGTTTGAGTTCTAGCCCCGCTTAGCCTAGTTTGTGAGTGTAGGTTCCCGTTCGCTTACACTTGGGCTCATGTATGGAAATCCATTTCATATGTGGGTTCGGGTTTAAGTGCGGGGGATGTGGTGGCCACCGCTCCGGGCGCTACATCTTAAAGTGGTATCAGAGCCCCCGGTTGCAAAACCGAAGCTCTGGGGTCGTGTTGGTTTGTCTAGGTCATTCGGATTAGGACAACGTGGTTATGTGCATTTATTTGTCTCATTTACTTGAATTTCTATGAATGGTGCACATGATCATGTACTAACCGCACGCTTTGGAATTCTTGGGATTTTGTAGGATGCCTCCGCGAAGAGATCATCACCGTGATAGGTCTCCGGGTCGTAGACACCACCGGGATCATTCCCCACAACCCGAGAACAACATGGAACCTGAGGGATTTATGGCGAGATTATGTGCATATTTGGATACCCGGTATCGCCAGAATACGCCTCCGGTTGTTAATCACGAAGGAGGGCAAGTCACTCACATTTTACGGGAGTTCAGGAATCAGAATCCCCCTAAGTTTGAAGGTGGAAATGATACCCAAGCCGAGGAGTGGCTAATCCAAATAGAAAGAATTTGGGAATTGATACCATGTGAATCAGTTGAGAAGGCAAGGTGCACCCTCACAATGGTGCAAGGTCCGGCTTATAGTTGGTGGACTAGCATCCGAGCCCGTTTGGATGCCGCCGATGATGAGATTAATTGGGAAACATTCGCTCGGGAGTTTCGTAACAAGTATATTCCAATCGCCGCTAGGGACCGAAGACTCCAAGAGTTCATGGATTTGAAGCAAGGTGAGAAGACAGTCACCGAATATATTGATGAGTTCGATCGTTTGTCAAGGTATGCTCCCAAAATTGCCAATGATGGCCGCCATAAGGCTTTGAAGTTTCTTCGAGGGTTAAGAGAGGATATGAAGGATGCACTTGAAGCGGTTGATACCGACACTTGGGCGTTAGTCACCGAGAAGGCTTTGAAGGTAGAGGATCGAGTGGTTGCTAGGAGGAGGAGGACTTCTCAGACTATACAAGGTTCTAGTTCCAGAGGTCAGAATAGATATGGAAAGAGGCCAGCTTACCAAGCTTTCGCACCGGCAAAGCCTCAAAACAAGCAATTCAAACCAACGGGACAAAAAGCACAACCTCTAGCACTACCGGCACCACCTCAAGTCCAATGCAAGTATTGTAAGGGTAATCATCACGTTGAAAACTGCTTCAAACTTCACAAGAGATGTTACGGTTGTGGATAGCCGGATCACATGCTCAATCAATGCCCGAACAAAAGGCCAGGACAGGCAGCGGGGAACAATCAGAGGCCCGCAATTCAGGCTAGAGCTTATGCACTCGGGGTCGACGAAGAGGAAGCCGCAGATCTTGACCCTAATGCCGTGATTGAAGGTACCGTAAGCATTCATGCCACTACATTTCATGCATTGTTCGATCCCGGGGCATCTCATTCATTTATTTCTCGGGATCTTGCTTCTTCGTTATGCTTGCATGTTACTCTCTGTGCGCATGATTATGTGGTTAGTTCGCCTCTTGGCGGTAGTCTTGTTACTTGCAGGATTTTTCGGGGTTGTCCAGTGAGTTTTGAAGACAGGGTTTTTCTCGCCGATTTGATCGAAATGCCGATGAAGAGGTATGATGTAATCCTCGGGATGGATTGGTTGTCGGAACATGGGGCTCAGATGGATTGTCGGGAGAAGAAGGTTTCTTTTGGTTCAGTGGTGTTTAAGGGCGAAAAGGTGAAGTCAAGCCCACTTATTTCTTTTGTGGAGGCGAGTAAACTGGTCCGAGACGGTGCGACAGGTTTCGTGGCCTATCTTTTGAATAGACCGAAGGATCAGGCCAAACTTGAGGAGACGGAGGTTGTGCGAGAGTATGCCGATGTATTCCCTGAGACATTGGGTTCCTTGCCACCCGATAGGGACATCGAGTTCGTAATCGACCTTTATCCCGGAGCAGAGCCTTCCTCGAAGACTCCCTACAGAATGGCTTCTGCTGTGCTAAAGGAGTTAAAGACGCAGCTTGATGAGCTTTTAGTTTGCGGGTACATTCGTCCGAGCATTTCTCCGTGGGGTGCTCCCGTTCTATTTGTAAAGAAGAAGGATGGAACGCTACGAATGTGTATAGACTACCGTGAGTTGAATCGGATGACTGTGAAGAACAAATACCCTTTGCCTCACATCGAGGAGTTATTTGATATTCTGCAAGGCTCGAAAGTCTACTCCAAGTTAGATTTGAGGCAGGGTTATTATCAGCTGCGTATCCGGGAAGAGGATATTCCGAAGACTGGTTTTAACACAAGATATGGGCACTTTGAATTCGTTGTCATGCCATTTGGATTAACTAACGCTCCAGCGGTATTCATGGATATGATGCACCGAGTGTTTAGGCAGCTTCTTGATAAGTTCGTGGTGATCTTTATAAACGACATTCTGGTGTATTCAAGGTCGGCTGAAGAGTATGCCTAACATCTACGGATCGTCTTGGAAACTTTGAGGGAACATAAGTTATATGCCAAGTTCAGTAAGTGCGAATTCTGGATCGGCCGAGTTATGTTTTTGGGACATATAATTTCAGGTGATGGGATTGAAGTTGACCCATCTAAGGTTGAGTCTGTGCTTCGTTGGGAGAGACCGAGAAATGCCTCAGAAATCCGGAGTTTTCTTGGGTTGGCCGGCTACTACCGAAGGTTTGTTAAGGATTTCTCTAAAATTGCCGCCCCGTTGACTCGCTTAACTAAAAAGGAAGTGAAATTTGATTGGGATGATAAGTGTGAGGCCAGTTTTCAGACTTTAAAGGTGAGGTTAACGTCAGCACCGGTTCTTACCCTACCCGAGGGTACCGAGGGTTATGCAGTTTATACAGATGCTTCGAAAGAAGGTCTTGGTTGTGTTTTGATGCAGCACGGTAGAGTGGTAGCTTATGCTTCAAGGAAGTTGAAGGAGCATGAGAAGAATTACCCTACCCACGATCTCGAATTAGCTGCCGTTGTATTTGCTTTGATGAAGTGGCGACACTACCTCTATGGTGCAACGTTCGAGGTGTTTACGGATCACCAAAGCCTCAAGTATCTCTTTTCTCAGAAAGATCTGAATGTAAGACAGAGGCGTTGGATGGAGTTATTAGAGGATTATGATTGCACCATTCAGTACCATCCGGGTAAAGCGAACGTGGTCGCCGATGCCTTGAGTAGAAAGGCGAGTGTAGTTAATTTGGAAGCAGGTTCTTCAAGCTCAGGATCAGAAATCTTGGTTTCGGGAACTTGGTTGGCTAATCTTACTGTAATACCGGATTTGAAACAACAGTTATTGGAAGCTCAGGCCTCAGACGCCGAGATTCAGAAGTTGATAACTCGTTCCAGAGAGGATCCGAATTCTAAGTTTGGACTGGATGATTTCGGTTTGTTAAGGTTTGAAGCGAGAATATGTGTCCCAGAAGAGCTCAAGAGGATTATACTTGAGGAGGCACATCGCTCGAGGTACTCGATTCATCCGGGAGGTATTAAGATGTATCGGGACCTGAAAGAGAAATTCTGGTGGAATGGCATGAAAAGGGACGTCGCGAACTTCGTGAAGCGATGTCTAACGTGTCAAAAGGTAAAGGCATAACACCAGAAGCCGGGAGGAACTCTCCAACCACTTCCTATTCCCGAGTGGAAGTGGGAGCAAGTGACGATGGACTTTGTGTCCGGCTTGCCTAGAGTTAAAGGAGGGTTTGATGGAATATGGGTAATAGTGGACAGATTGACTAAATCTTCCCATTTCCTCAAGGTTCAGATGTCTGAGAAAGTTCCTAAGCTAGCCGAGTTGTACGTTCGGGAGATTGTAAGGTTACATGGAGTTCCGGCTAGTATTGTTTCGGATCGGGATCCACGGTTTACTTCGATCTTTTGGCAGAATCTTCAAAAGTGTTTGGACACTAAGCTCAAGTTTAGCACGGCTTCGCATCCTCAGACAGACGGCCAATCTGAAAGGCTAATTCAGTACTTGGAGGATATGCTCAGAGCGTGTGCTTTGGACTTCCAAGATAAGTGGGACGAGCACCTACCTTTGGTTGAGTTTGCTTATAACAACAGTTATCAGGGCTCGATTGGGATGGCACCTTATGAAGCACTTTATGGAAGGAAATGTAGGTTTCCTCTATTTTGGGATATCGAGGATTGGAGATGGACCGAAGAGAGCAAGCTCGAGAGGGCAGAGTCTAAGGGAAATATTGCTGCTACTATTGAGAAGGTTCATAGGATCAGGCAAAGAATGAGAGCAGCTCAGGCCCGTCAAAAGAGTTACGCAGATAAGAGAAGAAGGCCCTTAGAGTTCGAAGTCGGAGATAGAGTCTTTTTGAAGGCGTCTCCTAGGAAAGGCTTCACTCGTATAGGTACAGGTGGAAAGCTTAGTCCTCGTTACCTTGGGCCGTTTGAAATTTTGGAAAGAATTGGAGAAACGGCGTACAGATTGGATTTACCACCGAATATGACCAGGATACATAATGTTTTTCATGTCTCTCAACTCCGCAAATATTATCCCGATGAGGCAACGATTCTCCCAGTTGAAGGGGTTCAGTTAGAGCCGGATTTGACAATAGAGAAACATCCAGTTGCAACTCAGGATAGAAAAATGCAAGAATTGAGAAATCGACAGATTCCTTTAGTCAGGGTATTATGGAGAGATCAGAAATCCGAGGAATCAACTTGGGAAACTGAGGAAAAGATGAGAAGTTTGTATCCGGAGTTGTTTGAGAACTCGGTTCTGTAGCGCCCCTTAACACTACAACCCCGCACCGTTGTACTTCCCGAGTGGATGTGAGGCCTAGCACTCGAGAAATACTTCGGCGAACGGACAAGACTATACAATACCATAGTATAAAATTTAAATGCAACGGAGATAAACTTAAACAATAAAAGGGGAACAATAAATAACGAGACACATGATATTAAGTTGGATAAGTAATTACAACGATAGGTTTATATTCACGAAAGAGTGCTTATTGAAAGCTGTACATGCACTTGTGATTAATCTAAATGACTGGAAAGTGACACCTTAAAGCTTCAAGATACCTCTAAGGCGTCGCTGTAACGATTCCTAAAACCATGAATTAAAAGAGTAGGAGGGTTAGTCAAAATGACTAAGTGACGGGGGGTTTGAGATTTAGGATTATAAGTAAGATTTTGAAAATGTTTTGACCAAGAAAGTCTTGGTTTGAAATGTATATATCATATAATAACAAATAAGTATATGACAATAATATCCGGTTCATATTTGGTTGAAATAGGAGTAGGGGGAATATAGGTTATACTTTAGAAACTTTATGAACCGTTTTGAAAATGATTTTATGCCCGCAAGTTAGGCGTCTCCAACCTTAACTCCGTAAAATCCGAGAAAAATAGTAACGACACTGATCAAGGTGTCGGTACATAATAAAACCGATACGAGAATACCATCCTTCTTCCTCCGGTGTCACGTAGGGTTGCAAGCCCTAGTGACGATGAACAAGATTGTGGGAGGGACGTACCTTTTCCCGTCACTTGGTGTGGAATAACTAACCTCCAGTTAGACCACCACCAAGATCTAGTTGGCGGCTGGTATAATAGTAGACCTCGGCCCGTGCCTCCCGGACTACTACTTCTACCAAGACCACCGGGCCCATAGGAAAAACAATAATTTTACTTGCAAGACGAGAATATTTACCCGTAAGAAAGTACTAAGTACTTTTCGGGTAAATGTATGTTTTCAATAATTAACAAGAATTATTTTCCCATAAAGGGAAGGATAACTTGAAAGGAAATTCAAGAAAATAAAGTAAAGTAGTTTATCATGATTTCAGTTGAAAAGATTTAAAACCCTCACCGGTACCGAGACTTAAGTGGAACTGTGAGGATTCCACTCTTCGATCCTATGTTCGCCTGAAAGTAATAGCTACTACTGACTCAGAACTAGGTTCTTAGTTCCTAACTAATCCAATTGCACACAACAATGTAGTAAATAATTATAGAAGGTACACATTATGTATTGCGTTAAAGATTTCCCGGTAAACCCTAAATTCACCCGTTTAATTAATAAATTCAGGGTTTATGGAATCTTTAACTAATCAAATATTTATTAACTATATTATAATTTTAACCGTAAGGTTTGAAATGAAATTCAAGGTTTAATTTGACAATGTAGGTTATCTTTTGAAAAACATTACATAGTTTATTGATTTTTGGAAAATTTGGGGAAATTATTTCTTTAAAAATTCCAAAACTTATTTTATAATTATTTTTGAAATAATTTCGAAATAATTGATATTTTAGTTGACCAAAAAGTCAAAATTACTATTAAAAACATTTACTATTCAATTTCATATGAATTAAACACTTTATAATACAAAATCAAATTCTTACACACACACACATTGATCACGGCACACACACACACCCAAGAATATTATGAACATGTTCTTGAGCTCATTTGAATATTCAAAGAGGGTGTGTAACATGTTCTATCACATTCATATTCATAACATAAGATTAAAGCACAATATAGCAAAATATATGAACTTTCTATGAAAAATAATTCTAAATAAATTACTATAGGCATGAATTTAATTAAACAAGATCATAAGCATTTAAATACATAAGAACATTATATCATATCATAATTCATGCATTTAATTGAATAAAATTTCATAATGTGCTCACATTATTATTTAAACTATCAACTATGCACATATTTCATAAAATAAATTCCTAAAGCATAATTTAATTAATCCTAGACATGCTACTAATATTATTATACTAAGAACATTATATAAAGCATGAAATAATAGAAGAAAACATACCTTGTAGAGAGAGAGAGGGTTGTGGCGTGAGAATGGAGAGGGAGAGAGTGATTTTGTGTGTTGAATTGTGAGGTATAAATGAGGCTTAAGGGGGGTATTTATAGGTAGTCATGAGGGGTTTCTAAGCAATAAATGAAAGTTTATGGGAGATGTGGTTGCCTAAGATTTTAACAAATGCTTGGTAATTAAGTTGGAAATGTGGTTAAATTATTTCATGAACAAATGCTAGGTAATTAACTAGGAAATGTGGAAAAATTATGCTCATTTGTTTAATCCTTCTAGAAGACCATGAGGTCATGGATGATGTCATTTTGATTAAAAATAAATGTAAAAATAATATAAAATTTATTCAAGAGTCGAGAGATAAAATTTTGATGTAGTGAATTAATAATAGAATGAGTGAAAAGTGAGCTTCGTTTTGATTATAAATATGAAATATTTGGAGTTTTTGTTTATAAATTATGAATACTAAAGATGATGAAAATCATAAGAAAAATCATATAAACGAAGCTATGATAAAGTTTAGAGTTTGGAAAAATCACTATAATGTAGAGGAAAATTCAAGGATTGTTTTAAGTATAATTTCGACTATTGATTAAAAGCTAATTGTTTTAAAATAAAATGATGATTTTTAAATAGGAAAATATTTATAAATATGCTATGGGTGAAATCGAGTTTTTGGTAAATGCATGAAAATTCATAAAATAATTTGAGGGTCGTTTTGGTTATAATTTTGAATATCAAAAAGTAGATGAATAAGGATTTATTGACGATCGAATCATAAGCTAGGGTTTTTGCCGGTTTTTTATACTACGGGAGTTAGGATGGGAATTGTGGTTCACGGAGAGTATCACGATCCTCGAAATAATGTGAGGATTCTTTTGGTTAAAATATTGGGTAGTGAAAGTGTTTCGGGAAATGTAGGAATATTTTTGAGCTGTAGGGGTATTTTTGTAATTTCCAACCTAAAACTGTAGGAATGGGTTTTGAAGTATATGAAGGGGTTTTAGGTGCTAGAAAGGAATGAATACTAGAATTCTAGGATTTTATGCAAAGAGTTTCAAAGTATAAATTAAATAGAGAAAAGAATTAAATCTACGAACATTTAATTAAATCATATCATATAAAAGCATATAGGTCACATAAAATGCAATGCATGAAGAGGATTAATAAGGATCGAGGTTATAAACGCTTCTTGAATTACCCTTTACTTACCTTTCTCAACTTGGCCCTGAGTCGGGCTGTTACAATCTTCCCCCCTTTAAAAGAATCTGTCCTCAGATTCTATTATTGTCCTTGAACAGTCCTGGATAATGTTTCAACATCTTTTCCTCTGTTTCCCAAGTCTGTTCTTCTGTACCATTTCTTTTCCATAAGATTCTAACGAGGGGAATCCTTTTGTTTCTCAACTCTTGGAATTTCCTATCCAAGATTCTGACTGGTTTTACTTCATAAGTAAGGTCGGGTTCTAGTGGTACTTCTTCCACAGGTAGGATATGTGAATCATCAGCAAAGTATTTTCGAAGTTGGGACACATGGAATACGTTATGTATCCCAGTAAGACTTGCTGGTAGGTCTAGGCGATAGGCTGTTGGACCGATACGTTCCAGTATCTCAAAAGGTCCAATATATCGAGGGTTTAGCTTTCCTCCTTTCCCAATTCGTGTAAACCCTTTTCTTGGAGATGCTTTCAAGAATACCTTTTCGCCTACTGCGAATTCTATGTCCCTTCTTCGATTATCAGCATAACTTTTCTACCGATCTTGGGCAGCTTTCATTTTCTGCTTGATGACTTCAACTTTCTCTGTTGCTTCTTCTACCCATCTCTTAGCAATATTCCCTCGGGGTTCCCTTTTAATTTCCTTGGTTTCATCCATATCCCAGTATAATGGAGATCTACATTTTCTTCCATATAAAGCCTCGTAAGGTGCAGCTTGGATAGAAGCTTGATAGCTGTTGTTGTATGCAAACTCCACAAGGGGTAGGCAATCCTTCCAATTATCTTGGAAATCTAAGGCACAAGCCCTTAACATATCTTCCAGGTATCGGATGGTTCTTTCAGATTGCCCGTCGGTCTGAGGATGTGCTGCTGTGCTGAAGTTTAACTTGGTACCCATCATTTCTTGAATGTTTTGCCAAAGTTGTGAAGTGAACTTTGGGTCCCTGTCTGAAACTATTCCAAGAGGTACTCCATGCAACCGAATAATTTCCTTTTGATAGAGCTTGGCTAGCGAGTTAACTTTATCAGTTGCTTTGACAGGTAAGAAATGTGCGGATTTTGTTAATCTATCGATGATAACCCAAATACCATCAAATCCTCCTTTAACCTTGGGTAATCCATAAACAAAATCCATTGTTACCTGATCCCATTTCCAAGTAGGGATAGATAATGGTTGCAACCATCCTCCGGGTCTCTGATGTTCTGCTTTAACTTGTTGACAAGTCAGACATTTCTTGATGTAATTTGCTATGTCTCTTTTCATACCGTTCCACCAGAAATGTCTCTTGAGATCTTGATACATCTTAGTTCCTCCGGGATGTATCGAGTAACGAGTTTTGTGTGCCTCGTCTAATATTTCCTTTCGAATGACATTAGGCACACAGACCCGATCCTTGTATCTCAAAATCCCTTGATCATCGGTTTTGAATTTTTCTTCAAGATCCTTTTCTTTGGATTTGAGGCATTTCTGAATCCATTCATTCTGAGCCTGAGCTTCTTTTATCTTTTCCTTTAGTGGCGACAATACCACTAAATTTGCTAATCGAGCTCGTGAGATTACTTTCACCGATTTTTGTGAGTTACTTGAAGGCTTTCTTGAGAGTGATGCTAAGCTTGATTTCCGACTTAAAGCGTCGGCTACTACGTTAGCTTTTCCTGGATGGTACTGGATTACACAGTCGTAATCTTCTAGAAATTCCATCCATCTCCTTTGCCTCATATTCAACTCTTTTTGAGTAAAAAGATACCGTAGGCTCTTGTGATCAGTGAAAATTTCAAAAGTAACCCCGTAAAGATAATGTCTCCACTTGACAAGAGCAAACACAATTGCTGCTAGTTCCAAGTCATGAGTAGGGTAGTTTTCCTCTTGAGGTTTGAGCTTTCTTGAGGCATAGGCTATAACTTTTCCGTGCTGCATCAATACGCAACCTAGCCCTTCTTTAGAGGCATCGGTATAAACCGTATAACCTTCCTTTCCTTCAGGTAAGGTTAGTACTGGTGCAGAAGTCAATCGTTGCTTTAGTTCTTGAAAACTTTGTTCACATTGTTCAGTCCATTCAAACTTTCTTTCCTTCTTCGTTAACTTTGTAAGAGGTGCGGCTATCTTAGAGAAGTCCTTTACAAACCTGCGGTAATAGCCTGCAAGTCCTAGGAAACTTCTCACCTCTGATGGAGTCCTTGGTACTTTCCAATTTGTAATTGCTTCAATCTTCGAAGGATCTACCTCAACACCTGATCCCGAGATTATATGTCCGAGGAATGCGACTTTTTCTATCCAGAACTCACATTTACTGAACTTAGCATATAGCTTATGATCTTGCAAAGTACTTAACACTATGCGGAGATGTTCAGCATGTTCCTCAGGCGTTTTGGAAAATACCAGTATGTCATCGATGAAAATGACCACAAATTTATCCAAACATGGTCGGAATATCCGGTGCATCATGTCCATGAATGCAGCAGGTGCATTGGTCAATCCGAAAGGCATTACTATGAATTCAAAGTGTCCATAGCGGGTATTGAAAGCTGTTTTAGGGATATCTTCCTCCCTAATCTTTAATTGATAATACCCTTGCCTTAAGTCTAACTTAGAATAGACTCTAGATCCTTGAAGGACATCAAATAACTCCTCTATATGGGGTAGAGGGTATTTGTTCTTTATGGTCATTCGATTAAGTTCTCGGTAATCGATGCACATCCGTAATGTCCCATCTTTCTTCTTTACAAACAACACTGGTGCTCCCCAAGGTGATGTACTGGGACGGATGTATCTTGATTCAATCAAATCATCAAGTTGTTTTCTCAACTCTTGAAGTTCGGCTGGGGCCATCCGATAAGGGGTTTTAGAGAAAGGCTCTGCCCCAGGAATCGTATCGATTACAAATTCTAACTCGCGATCTGGTGGTAGTGAGTTTAGATGTTCTGGGAAAACGTCGAGAAACTCATTTACCACTTCTACCTCCTCAACTTTAAGTTGGTCCTTTGGCCTATTTAGGAGATAGGCAATGAACCCTGTAGCTCCCTTCTGAACCAACTTCTTAGCTTCTGTCATAGAAATGATTGCCACTGATCTCTTGTCTTCAAGAATCCAACTTTCATCTTGTCCTAAGATGATTTCTTTCTTGAAACAATCCAACTTAGCATGGTATTTGTAGAGCCAATCCATTCCCAGAATAATTCCATATCTCGTTATCGGAAGTTCGATAAGATCCATTGGGTAGTAACGATCACCAATTTGTATAGGGCAGCGTTTATATACTCGATCCGTTATTAAACAGGCTCCCAAAGGGGAACTTATCTCGAAATTATATAATGAGCATTCAAGTGGAAAATTTAAACGCGCACATAAATTGGATGCAATGAATGAATGCGTGGCACCAGGGTCATATAAGACCTTAACTGGCGTGTTTAAGATGTGTACCGTACCTTCCACAACATCCGAAGGGTCTGGATCCTCGTTTCCTTCCAACGCGTAAGCTTTTCCTTTGACAAGTGGCTTTCCAGATTTTCCCACAGTCTTCTCCTTTTCCTTAAATCCCGGTCTCTTTGGGCATGTATTAAACTGGTGATTAGGGTCTCCACACCACAAACATGTGCCAGCTTTCTTTCGACAGTCTTGTTCAGTATGTCCCGGTTTGTGACAATATTCACAAGTGATCTCCTCTTGTGAATTAGACGGAACTGACTTAGGCTTTTGCTGGGCTGGTGTGGGTTTCTTCCCAAATTTCTGGCTGGATGGTCCAGCGGGTCGTTTCATTCCTTGAGAGGGCTTATTTTGAGGGGGACCAGGGCGATTAGCTGCCAGACGAATATTCTTGTGAGCTGCTTCGGTCTTTAGGGCTTTATCGACTGCTTTGTTATAAGTTTCAATATCTAATGAAGCTAAAGCCCATCGAAGGTCTGGCTTCAATCCATCAATGAATCGCTTGGTCTTCCTTCGTTCATCATTTAAAATATGTGGAGCATACTGAATTAACCTCACAAACCTTGCCTCGTATTCTGCTACTGACATATAACCTTGTGTTAAAGTTATGAATTCAGCTTCTCGAGTGTCTCTTATCACTTGAGGAATATACTTATTCTGAAATTCCTTCACAAACCCCGCCCAACTGTAATCAGTGTGGTCTTCTATCCAAGTTAGCTTGACGTGCTTCCACCAACTCAAAGCGGGTCCTTCTAAAAGAAAGGCTGCATACTGCACTCGTTCCCGTTCCTCGGGAAATATATCCATAGCCTCATAAATCTTTTCCAAACTGGCTATCCAGTTTTCAGCCTTCAGGTCATTAGGTTCTCCAAAGAATTTTGGGGGATTCATTCGGAGAAACCTTTCTAAGGATCGCTCGTTGGTAGGGTTATTCCCAGGTGTACAAGTTCGTACGAACTGCCTTAAGGCTTGTACAAGTTCGGGGTGTCCGGGTGGATCTTGTGGCGATGGGGAGTTGTTTCGTGGTGCTCTTCGTTGAGGCATTGTGAATACTGAAATCACAATTACATAGGAAATATAATGCATGTGGGGTAAGAATGTCTCAAAGATCATTTCAGAACAATAACCACCAAATAACATTAATCATCAAAGATAAAGTGCAGAAAGAAATAACATTAGTACTCACGATCCTGCTGGTATCTTGAAGCGACTCTAAGACTCATGATGCAGAAATGTAAAGTAACATGGAATAACAGTGTAAAATGATCAAAATGCGTCATATATATATGCATCAAGGTTAGTATGCTTCAAGAGCTACAAAAGTAAAAGCAAAAAGAAAGGGGGGGTGGACCCGATCTACCTCGAGTTACACCCTACAAGTACTGTCACTCCTAGTAAGTCAAAGCTGCTACTGTCCGCTGCTGCTACTATGTACTGCTGCAAAAATGGGGAGTGTCTCCACTGGCTGCTATATACATACCCCCGGATAACTATCCTATATACTGTACCTCGTATCTCATGGCCAGAACTCAATCCTCTGTAGCACTACCTGCCTCGAGGTCGACTGTATCATCCGAATCTGGAACCCTAATAGGACTCCACTCCTCGCTGGGCTCATCACTATCTTCCTCCTCCGGAACAACCTGTAGTCCATCAACATCCTCGCCAATCTCATCGTCCTGCTGGGGCTCCTCCTCGTCCTCATCAGAATGGGCTATAGCATCTGAAGCCTCACTGTCTCCAGAATGGGCTACTGCGGGTCCGGGCTGCATCTCCAGAACCTGCTCCATAACCTGAGTATCGTTCAGGTGAAGTGCGTCCTCCAAGCGGCTCCTCATCTGGGCTCGGTACTGGTCATGAATCACTATAGAAGCCTCACGATCCAGAGCCAAACTAAGCACGTCCTCCTCGAGCTCGGCTACTCGTGATGCTAACTGGGAGATAGCAATCTGAGATGCGGCTAACTGGTCCCGAGCATTGTCGCGATCCACCGCTGTCTGTCTAACCATCTCTCGGTTCCTCTCAGCCTCCAGGCGATACTCACCGGTCCTCTGATACTCATAAAAGTAGGCATCTCTCTCGGCCTCTAATAGGTGAACTGCTCTGTTCGGGTAGGCATACCCGGGGAAGGCCTCCTGATGTGAATCCTGACTATGCTGCCTAATCCTCTGCCAAGGATAGTATCTAGGACCTCCACTACGAGTAACTACTAAGGTCCTAGGAGGCTCATACCGATCCAGCCACTCAATGCTATCAGAATGTGGAAGCTCACCGTAGCCAGCCATTTTACTCTAGAAAAACACTTTACAAATTATTAGGGCAAAGAAATTATAGTGAAATACATTCTCTATCTAATGTTTGGATTAAGTTCTCTCTGTCTAAACCTGATGCTCTGATACCACCTTAGCTGTAGCGCCCTTTAACACTACAACCCCGCACCGTTGTACTTCCCGAGTGGATGTGAGGCCTAGCACTCGAGAAATACTTCGGCGAACGGACAAGACTATACAATACCATAGTATAAAATTTAAATGCAACGGAGATAAACTTAAACAATAAAAGGGGAACAATATATAACGAGACACATGATATTAAGTTGGATAAGTAATTACAACGATAGGTTTATATTCACGAAAGAGTGCTTATTGAAAGTTGTACATGCACTTGTGATTAATCTAAATGACTGGAAAGTGACACTTTAAAGCTTCAAGATACCTCTAAGGCGTCGCTGTAACGATTCCTGAAACCATGAATTAAAAGAGTTGGAGGGTTAGTCAAAATGACTAAGTGACGGGGGGTTTGAGATTTAGGATTATAAGTAAGATTTTGAAAATGTTTTGACCAAGAAAGTCTTGGTTTGAAATGTATATATCATATAATAACAAATAAGTATATGACAATAATATCCGGTTCATATTTGGTTGAAATAGGAGTAGGGGGAATATAGGCTATACTTTAGAAACTTTATGAACCGTTTTGAAAATGATTTTATGCCCGCAAGTTAGGCGTCTCCAACCTTAACTCCGTAAAATCCGAGAAAAATAGTAACGACACTGATCAAGGTGTCGGTACTTAATAAAACCGATACGAGAATACCATCCTTCTTCCTCCGGTGTCACGTAGGGTTGCAAGCCCTAGTGACGATGAACAAGATTGTGGGAGGGACGTACCTTTTCCCGTCACTTGGTGTGGAATAACTAACCTCCAGTTAGACCACCACCAAGATCTAGTTGGCGGCTGGTATAATAGTAGACCTCGGCCCGTGCCTCCCGGACTACTACTTCTACCAAGACCACCGGGCCCATAGGAAAAACAATAATTTTACTTGCAAGACGAGAATATTTACCCGTAAGAAAGTACTAAGTACTTTTCGGGTAAATGTATGTTTTCAATAATTAACAAGAATTATTTTCCCATAAAGGGAAGGATAACTTGAAAGGAAATTCAAGAAAATAAAGTAAAGTAGTTTATCATGATTTCAGTTGAAAAGATTTAAAACCCTCACCGGTATCGAGACTTAAGTGGAACTGTAAGGATTCCACTCTTCGATCCTATGTTCGCCTGAAAGTAATAGCTACTACTGACTCAGAACTAGGTTCTTAGTTCCTAACTAATCCAATTGCACACAACAATGTAGTAAATAATTATAGAAGGTACACATTATGTATTGCGTTAAAGATTTCCCGGTAAACCCTAAATTCACCCGTTTAATTAATAAATTCAGGGTTTATGGAATCTTTAACTAATCAAATATTTATTAACTATATTATAATTTTAATTGTAAGGTTTGAAATGAAATTCAAGGTTTAATTTGACAATGTAGGTTATCTTTTGAAAAACATTACATAGTTTATTGATTTTTGGAAAATTTGGGAATTAATAAATTCAGGGTTTACCGGAAAATCTTTAACTAATCAAATATTTATTAACTATATTATAATTTTAATTGTAAGGTTTGAAATGAAATTCAATGTTTAATTTGACAATGTAGGTTATCTTTTGAAAAACATTACATAGTTTATTGATTTTTGGAAAATTTACGGAAATTATTTCTTTAAAAATTCCAAAACTTATTTTATAATTATTTTTGAAATAATTTCGAAATAATTGATATTTTAGTTGACCAAAAAGTCAAAATTACTATTAAAAACATCTACTATTCAATTTCATATGAATTAAACAGTTTATAACACAAAATCAAATTCTTACACACACACACATTGATCACGGCACACACACACACCCAAGAACATTATGAACATGTTCTTGAGCTCATTTGAATATTCAAAGAGGGTGTGTAACATGTTCTATCACATTCATATTCATAACATAAGATTAAAGCACAATATAGCAAAATATATGAACTTTCTATGAAAAATAATTCTAAATAAATTACTATAGGCATGAATTTAATTAAACAAGATCATAAGCATTTAAATACATAAGAACATTATATCATATCATAATTCATGCATTTAATTGAATAAAATTTCATAATGTGCTCACATTATTATTTAAACTATCAACTATGCACATATTTCATAAAATAAATTCCTAAAGCATAATTTAATTAATCCTAGACATGCTACTAATATTATTATACTAAGAACATTATATAAAGCATGAAATAATAGAAGAAAACATACCTTGTAGAGAGAGAGAGGGTTGTGGCGTGAGAATGGAGAGGGAGAGAGTGATTTTGTGTGTTGAATTGTGAGGTATAAATGAGGCTTAAGGGGGGTATTTATAGGTAGTCATGAGGGGTTTCTAAGCAATAAATGAAAGTTTATAGGAGATGTGGTTGCCTAAGATTTTAAGAAATGCTTGGTAATTAAGTTGGAAATGTGGTTAAATTATTTCATGAACAAATGCTAGGTAATTAACTAGGAAATATGGAAAAATTATGCTCATTTGTTTAATCCTTCTAGAAGACCATGAGGTCATGGATGATGTCATTTTGATTAAAAATAAATGTAAAAATAATATAAAATTTATTCAAGAGTCGAGAGATAAAATTTTGATGTAGTGAATTAATAATAGAATGAGTGAAAAGTGAGCTTCGTTTTGATTATAAATATGAAATATTTGGAGTTTTTGTTTATAAATTATGAATACTAAAGATGATGAAAATCATAAGAAAAATCATATAAACGAAGCTATGATAAAGTTTAGAGTTTGGAAAAATCACTATAATGTAGAGGAAAATTCAAGGATTGTTTTAAGTATAATTTCGACTATTGATTAAAAGCTAATTGTTTTAAAATAAAATGATGATTTTTAAATAGGAAAATATTTATAAATATGCTATGGGTGAAATCGAGTTTTTGGTAAATGCATGAAAATTCATAAAATAATTTGAGGGTCGTTTTGGTTATAATTTTGAATATCAAAAAGTAGATGAATAAGGATTTATTGACGATCGAATCATAAGCTAGGGTTTTTGCCGGTTTTTGATACTACGGGAGTTAGGATGGGAATTGTGGTTCACGGAGAGTATCACGATCCTCGAAATAATGTGAGGATTCTTTTGGTTAAAATATTGGGTAGTGAAAGTGTTTCGGGAAATGTAGGAATATTTTTGAGCTGTAGGGGTATTTTTGTAATTTCCAACCTAAAACTGTAGGAATGGGTTTTGAAGTATATGAAGGGGTTTTAGGTGCTAGAAAGGAATGAATACTAGAATTCTAGGATTTTATACAAAGAGTTTCAAAGTATAAATTAAATAGAGAAAAGAATTAAATCTACGAACATTTAATTAAATTATATCATATAAAAGCATATAGGTCACATAAAATGCAATGCATGAAGAGGATTAATAAGGATCGAGGTTATAAACGCTTCTTGAATTACCCTTTACTTACCTTTCTCAACTTGGCCCTGAGTCGGGCTGTTACAGGTTCGGACTTGAGGGCAAGTCCTTTTTAAGGGGTAAGGATTGTGACACCCCGACTTTCAGACCGTATAGGTATGACGCATGTGCGCGATTTACTTTATTTAAATTTATATTCTTTATTCTTTTAATTCTTATTTTAAATATTTCTTATGGATTTGAATGAATTTTATATGATTATGAATGCGATTTGTTAAGATTTGATTCGTTGATGCTTGAATTGAATCCGGAATTTTATGTTGTTTTAGTATGTTGGAGATTTACGTGTTATGGACTTGGATATATGCTCGTTATATGTTTTCGAATCTATATGTTGAGCTTTTGAATTAATTGCTACGTTCGGAACCTAAAGGAGGTTAAAACGCTTTTAGCGTACCTTGGGTTCCAATATGTGTAATTTGAGCTCGGGAATTTGGATTCGAATTCTGTCACCACCGTTGAACTCGTTTCGATGATTCAGGTTCGATGGACTAAGCCTTATAACCTTTTAAGCTCATTTAGAACCCCGAAATTCGACCGGAAACTCACCTCGCTCACATACGACTACCTTTCACCTAATTGCACCTTAATCCCTCAATTTTTGGCATATTACCCTTAAGCTTGGGCCCACACTCCACCAACACCATATACTATCAATCCCTGTCACTCCCATTCTCGGTTCAAGCAAGGAAGAGAGGAAAAGGTGCAGCAACTTTGGAGTTCAAGCTTCAAACCCGTCACTATTCACCCTAAGGAGATATTGAGCTCTAATCTCCATTATCTTCCAACTTCTTCAAGGGGTAAGCTATTATCTCATATGTACATGAATAAATGGTCATTTTAAGCTAGTAATTCCATGCTTTGGTCTATGTTTGATGCATATATGGAACATGACATGAATTTTGAGGGTTTGATGATCCTCCTTGTTTCATGGAGTTATGCTTTGGTTTGAATATATATAAGTGATCTCTTATGTCCCCAATATGAATATATGGTCTTGCTTTTGAATAAGGATGAGTGTGGTGGAAGTTGCCATTGATGGAATTCAATTTCTTTCATGAGAATTCTTGAGTTATATGATGGTTCTTGAGCTTTTATGATAGTTGGGAGATTATATGTTGCTTATGAAGTGATTTGCTATAATTTACTTGAGTTTTGTGGCTTGAGTTAGTTGTTGTTGTTGCTGCGTGCTTGCTCTGCTTCTTTGCCCTGTTTTTGCTGCTGAAACACTGTTGCTGCTGCTATTTTTTTTCGAAGGCGATACGCCAACACGGCCGTGTCAGCTTTGTGCATGTTTTGGACACGGCCGTGTCAGCCTCTCGACTTGGGGCAGATTATTTTTCTAAAATCGGACACGGCCGTGTCCATTTTGAACTAAAACTCAACACGGCCATGTCAGCCCCTCAAATTAAGCTTCTGAATTTATTTTAACCGGACACAGCCGTGTCCATTTCGAACTAAAACCCAACACGGCCGTGTCATTTGAAATTTTGGCGGTGGTAATTACTCGTTTTATCGCTTCGTTGTTTTTCTTTGTGTTTTCTTTCTTCGTTTATGACGTGTATGCAATGTTAGCTTGTTATATTACGCATTATGTGCCTTGTTTTGAACTTATGACCTTATTCTCTATGAATTGTGTGAATAAGAATTGGTAGGATTTATTGGACTCGCAATTTCATTTCAATTGCATTCAATTTGCATTCATAAGCATTTCCGAGCGTCTAATTGGTACATATTTGAGTCTAAGTCTCGGGTCTTGCGTCCTTTTGTTTCGGAGCCTCTTCACGAAGTTAAAGAGCCCGAGGTTTAGGTGTCCGGTTGCTTCTTTTATCCGTTTTTCACTCCGCTTCCACTTCAAGGTGAGGGTTAGGATCCTTTCTTTTAGATAAGTGACCTATGGCCTTTATGTTATTGATTTCCTATCCCGCATGTGGCTATCTATGTATGACATGATTAAATACGAATGCTTATGATACGTTTATGATTTTATGAATCCCCTTTAAGAATTTATGAAAATGGTATAAGTATGAGCATATATGAGCTTATGATTTTGAATCCCTTACTCGTTTCCTTTATGATTCCGCGAGATGTGCCCTGAAAGATGGGATTATTGGTATGTTTCTTATGAATCCGGGCCCAGGGATGGTGGGTAAGGACCCCCGGTATGGCATGGGCCGTCGGGTTAATCCTGTGCACTTCCCATTTGAGGTGGTGGCGTGCGACTCTTGGAGGTTGAGAAGGCGCTATTACCTTGAGCCCTCGGTGAATAACCGGGGAAGGCATATCGTGGGTTAGCTACCCCGTATGTATATAGAATCCATATGGGTGGAGAGGGTTTGATTCCCGATCACCAAGGCGTTGAGGAGTTGAGAATTTATGAATTCTTATGTATTTATGATTTGTATGAGGAGTTGAGGAGGTCCGTACTCGCCGGACGGTTATGTTTCCTTTTATGCTTTGGTGGTTGTGAAACGAGTTAGGATTTCCTCTATATTATATGTAGGTTTCCAAAATGATTTGATATGCAAAAACCCTAACTCGGTTCATGATCGACCCCCTTTTTTGTTATATGCTTTGATTTATACGTATTTCTGGTGTGGGTGTACGTTAGCCCCCCCTCACTCAGTCGAGTTTAGACTGACCCCTTTCTTTTAACACTTTAGTTGCAGGTTTCTCAAGCTAGGCGAGGAAGTGCATCGGTCGTGTCGTACTTTCGAGTTTAGGTCGAGTCGGCATATTTACCTGTTACATTTTGATTACTTTCATGAATTGTATTCGAATTCAAATTATGTCTTATGGAGATTTAGAACTTTTGATGTATATACTTGACCTATTTTTTGGCCGTCAGGCCGTTGTATATGAGGGGTATGTTAGTATAGAGCTCCTTTGCGATCCTTTTGTTGTTGCTTCCGTATTTATATCTATTTGTTTTGCGCGCTCTGTTTGAGTTCTAGCCCCGCTTAGCCTAGTGTGTGAGTGTAGGTTCCCGTTCGCTTACACTTGGGCTCATGTATGGAAATCCATTTCATATGTGGGTTCGGGTTTAAGTGCGGGGGATGTGGTGGCCACCGCTCCGGCCGCTACATCTTAAAGTGGTATCAGAGCCCCCGGTTGCAAAACCGAAGCTCTAGGGTCGTGTTAGTTTGTCTAGGTCGTTCGGATTAGGACAACGTGGTTATGTGCATTTATTTGTCTCATTTACTTGAATTTCTATGAATGGTGCACATGATCATGTACTAACCGCACGCATGTATATTGGAATTCTTGGGATTTTGTAGGATGCCTCCGCGAAGAGATCATCACCGTGATAGGTCTCCGGGTCGTAGACACCACCGGGATCATTCCCCACAAGCGAGAACAACATGGAACCTGAGGGATTTATGGTGAGATTATGTGCATATTTGGATACCTGGTATCGCCAGAATACGCCTCCGGTTGTTAATCACGAAGGAGGGCAAGTCACTCACATTTTACGGGAGTTCAGGAATCAGAATCCCCCTAAGTTTGAAGGTGGAAATGATACCCAAGCCGAGGAGTGGCTAATCCAAATAGAAAGAATTTGGGAATTGATACCATGTGAATCAGCTGAGAAGGCAAGGTGCACCCTTACAATGGTGCAAGGTCCGGCTTATAGTTGGTGGACTAGCATCCGAGCCCATTTGGATGCCGCCGGTGATGAGATTAATTGGGAAACATTCGCTCGGAAGTTTCGTAACAAGTATATTCCAATCGCCGCTAGGGACCGAAGACTCCAAGAGTTCATGGATTTGAAGCAAGGTGAGAAGACAATCACCGAATATATTGATGAGTTCGATCGTTTGTCAAGGTATGCTCCCAACATTGCCAATGATGACCGCCATAAGGCTTTGAAGTTTCTTCGAGGGTTAAGAGAGGATATGAAGGATGCACTTGAAGCGGTTGATACCGACACTTGGGCGTTAGTCACCGAGAAGGCTTTGAAGGTAGAGGATCGAGTGGTTGCTAGGAGGAGGAGGACTTCTCAGACTATACAAGGTTCTAGATCCGGAGGTCAGAATAGATATGGAAAGAGGCCAGCTTACCAAGCTTTCGCACCGGCAAAGCCTCAAAACAAGCAATTCAAACCAACGGGACAAAAAGCACAACCTCTAGCACTACCGGCACCACCTCAAGTCCAATGCAAGTATTGCAAGGGTAATCATCACGTTGAAAACTGCTTCAAACTTCACAAGAGATGTTACGGTTGTGGATCGCCGGATCACATGCTCAATCAATGCCCGAACAAAAGGCCAGGACAGGCAGCGGGGAACAATCAGAGGCCCGCAATTCAGGCTAGAGCTTATGCACTCGGGGTCGACGAAGAGGAAGCCGCAGATCTTGACCCTAATGCCGTGATTGAAGGTACCGTAAGCATTCATGCCACTACATTTCATGCATTGTTCGATCCCGGGGCATGTCATTCATTTATTTCTAGGGATCTTGCTTCTTCGTTATGCTTGCATGTTACTCTCTGTGCGCATGATTATGTGGTTAGTTCGCCTCTTGGCGGTAGTCTTGTTACTTGCAGGATTTTTCGGGGTTGTCCAGTGAGTTTTGAAGATAGGGTTTTTCTCGCCGATTTGATCGAAATGCCGATGAAGAGGTATGATGTAATCCTCGGAATGGATTGGTTGTCGGAACATGGGGCTTAGATGGATTGTCGGGAGAAGAAGGTTTCTTTTGGTTCAGTGGTGTTTAAGGGCGAAAAGGTGAAGTCAAGCCCACTTATTTCTTTTGTGGAG
The DNA here is from genome assembly GCA_037501455.1 of Lantana camara. NCBI lineage: Eukaryota > Viridiplantae > Streptophyta > Magnoliopsida > Lamiales > Verbenaceae > Lantana > Lantana camara. The sequence continues at coordinate 48,429,381 of CM074865.1, forward strand.
GCGAGTAAACTGGTCCAAGACGGTGCGACAGGTTTCGTGGCCTATCTTTTGAATAGACCGAAGGATCAGGCCAAACTTGAGGAGACGGAGGTCGTGCGAGAGTATGCCGATGTATTCCCTGAGACATTGGGTTCCTTGCCACCCGATAGGGACATCGAGTTCGTAATCGACCTTTATCCCGGAGCAGAGCCTTTCTCGAAGACTCCCTACAGAATGGCTCCTGCTGAGCTAAAGGAGTTAAAGACGCAGCTTGATGAGCTTTTAGTTTGCGGGTACATTCGTCCGAGCATTTCTCCGTGGGGTGCTCCCGTTCTATTTGTAAAGAAGAAGGATGGAATGCTACGAATGTGTATAGACTACCGTGAGTTGAATCGGATGACTGTGAAGAACAAATACCCTTTGCCTCACATCGAGGAGTTATTTGATATTCTGCAAGGCTCGAAAGTCTACTCCAAGTTAGATTTGAGGCAGGGTTATTATCAGCTGCGTATCCGGGAAGAGGATATTCCAAAGACTGGTTTTAACACAAGATATGGGCACTTTCAATTCGTTGTCATGCCATTTGGATTAACTAACGCTCCAGCTGTATTCATGGATAGGATGCACCGAGTGTTTAGGCAGCTTCTTGATAAGTTCGTGGTGATCTTTATAGATGACATTCTGGTGTATTCAAGGTCGGCTGAAGAGCATGCCCAACATCTACGGATCGTCTTGGAAACTTTGAGGGAACATAAGTTATATGCCAAGTTCAGTAAGTGCGAATTCTGGATCGACCGAGTTATGTTTTTGGGACATATAATTTCAGGTGATGGGATTGAAGTTGACCCATCTAAGGTTGAGTCTGTGCTTCGTTGGGAAAGACCGAGAAATGCCTCAGAAATCCGGAGTTTTCTTGGGTTGGCCGGCTACTACCGAAGGTTTGTTAAGGATTTCTCTAAAATTGCCACCCCGTTGACTCGCTTAACTAAAAAGGAAGTGAAATTTGATTGGGATGATAAGTGTGAGGCGAGTTTTCAGACTTTAAAGGTGAGGTTAACGTCAGCACCGGTTCTTACCCTACCCGAGGGTACCGAGGGTTATGCAGTTTATACAGATGCTTCGAAAGAAGGTCTTGGTTGTGTTTTGATACAGCACGGTAGAGTGGTAGCTTACGCTTCAAGGAAGTTGAAGGAGCATGAGAAGAATTACCCTACCCACGATCTCGAATTAGCTGCCGTTGTATTTGCTTTGATGAAGTGGCGACACTACCTCTATGGTACAACGTTCGAGGTGTTTACGGATCACCAAAGCCTCAAGTATCTCTTTTCTCAGAAAGATCTGAATGTAAGACAGAGGCGTTGGATGGAGTTATTAGAGAATTATGATTGCACCATTCAGTACCATCCAGGTAAAGCGAACGTGGTCGCCGATGCCTTGAGTAGAAAGGCGAGTGTAGTTAATTTGGAAGCAGGTTCTTCAAGCTCAGGATCAGAAATCTTGGTTTCGGGAACTTGGTTGGCTAATCTTACTGTAATACCGGATTTGAAACAGCAGTTATTAGAAGCTCAGGCCTCAGACGCCGAGATTCAGAAGTTGATAACTCGTTCCAGAGAGGATCCGAATTCTAAGTTTGGACTGGATGATTTCGGTTTGTTAAGGTTTGAAGCGAGAATATGTGTCCCAGAAGAGCTCAAGAGGATTATACTTGAGGAGGCACATCGCTCGAGGTACTCGATTCATCCGGGAGGTACTAAGATGTATCGGGACCTGAAAGAGAAATTCTGGTGGAATGGCATGAAAAGGGACGTCGCGAACTTCGTGAAGCGATGTCTAACGTGTCAAAAGGTGAAGGCAGAACACCAGAAGCCGGGAGGAACTCTCCAACCACTTCCTATTCCCGAGTGGAAGTGGGAGCAAGTGACGATGGACTTTGTGTCCGGCTTGCCTAAAGTTAAAGGAGGGTTTGATGGAATATGGTTAATAGTGGACAGATTGACTAAATCTGCCCTTTTCCTCAAGGTTCGGATGTCTGAGAAAGTTCCTAAGCTAGCTGAGTTGTACGTTCGGGAGATTGTAAGGTTACATGGAGTTCCGGCTAGTATTGTTTCTGTAATAGCCAAAGGTGCTTTGTCCCACATCGGATTGGAGGTGGGCTTGAAGCCACTTTATAAAGTGGTGGATCCCCCTCCCCTTGTAGAGGCCTTTTCCTGGGTGGTTCCCTTCGGGGTCTGGTTCCCACCTGGGAGAAACAAAACCGTGAGGGTGATTCCCTTCGGGGTCTGGTTCCCATCCAAAGCGGACAATATCGAACGGCGGGTTTTCGGGCTGTTACAAATGGTATCAGAGCCGGGGACCCGGATTCGGTGTGCCAGCGAGGACGCTGGGCCCTCTTAAGGGGGGTGGACTGTAATAGCCAAAGGTGCTTTGTCCCACATCGGATTGGAGGTGGGCTTGAAGCCACTTTATAAAGTGGTGGATCCCCCTCCCCTTGTAGAGGCCTTTTCCTGGGTGGTTCCCTTCGGGGTCTGGTTCCCACCTGGGAGAAACAAAACCGTGAGGGTGGTTCCCTTCGGGGTCTGGTTCCCATCCAAAGCGGACAATATCGAACGGCGGGTTTTCGGGCTGTTACAAATGGTATCAACTGTAATAGCCAAAGGTGCTTTGTCCCACATCGGATTGGAGGTGGGCTTGAAGCCACTTTATAAAGTGGTGGATCCCCCTCCCCTTGTAGAGGCCTTTTCCTGGGTGGTTCCCTTCGGGGTCTGGTTCCCACCTGGGAGAAACAAAACCGTGAGGGTGGTTCCCTTCGGGGTCTGGTTCCCATCCAAAGCGGACAATATCGAACGGCGGGTTTTCGGGCTGTTACAAATGGTATCAGAGCCGGGGACCCGGATTCGGTGTGCCAGCGAGGACGCTGGGCCCTCTTAAGGGGGGTGGACTGTAATAGCCAAAGGTGCTTTGTCCCACATCGGATTGGAGGTGGGCTTGAAGCCACTTTATAAAGTGGTGGATCCCCCTCCCCTTGTAGAGGCCTTTTCCTGGGTGGTTCCCTTCGGGGTCTGGTTCCCACCTGGGAGAAACAAAACCGTGAGGGTGGTTCCCTTCGGGGTCTGGTTCCCATCCAAAGCGGACAATATCGAACGGCGGGTTTTCGGGCTGTTACAAATGGTATCAGAGCCGGGGACCCGGATTCGGTGTGCCAGCGAGGATGCTGGGCCCTCTTAAGGGGGGTGGACTGTAATAGCCAAATGTGCTTTGTCCCACATCGGATTGGAGGTGGGCTTCAAGCCACTTTATAAAGTGGTGGATCCCCCTCCCCTTGTAGAGGCCTTTTCCTGGGTGGTTCCCTTCGGGGTCTGGTTCCCACCTGGGAGAAACAAAACCGTGAGGGTGGTTCCCTTCGGGGTCTGGTTCCCATCCAAAGCGGACAATATCAAACGGCGGGTTTTCGGGCTGTTACAGTTTCGGATCGGGATCCACGGTTTACTTCGATCTTTTGGCAGAATCTTCAAAAGTGTTTGGACACTAAGCTCAAGTTTAGCACGGCTTCGCATCCTCAGACAAACGGCCAATCTGAAAGGCTAATTCAGTACTTGGAGGATATGCTCAGAGCGTGTGCTTTGGACTTCCAAGATAAGTGGGATGAGCACCTACCTTTGGTTGAGTTTGCTTATAACAACAGTTATCAGGGCTCGATTGGGATGGCACCTTATGAAGCACTTTATGGAAGGAAATGTAGGTCTCCTCTATTTTGGGATATCGAGGATTGGAGATGGACCGAAGAGAGCAAGCTCGAGAGGGCAGAGTCTAAGGGAAATATTGCTGCTACTATTGAGAAGGTTCATAGGATCAGGCAAAGAATGAGAGCAGCTCAGGCCCGTCAAAAGAGTTACGCAGATAAGAGAAGAAGGCCCTTAGAGTTCGAAGTCGGAGATAGAGTCTTTTTGAAGGCGTCTCCTAGGAAAGGCTTCACTCGTATAGGTAAAGGTGGAAAGCTTAGTCCTCGTTACCTTGGGCCGTTTGAAATTTTGGAAAGAATTGGAGAAACGGCATACAGATTGGATTTACCACCGAATATGACCGGGATACATAATGTTTTTCATGTCTCTCAACTCCGCAAATATTATCCCGATGAGGCAACGATTCTCCCAGTTGAAGGGGTTCAGTTAGAGCCGGATTTGACAATAGAGAAACATCCAGTTGCAATTCAGGATAGAAAAATGCAAGAATTGCGAAATCGACAGATTCCTTTAGTCAGGGTATTATGGAGAGATCAGAAATCCGAGGAATCAACTTGGGAAACTAAGGAAAAGATGAAAAGTTTGTATCCGGAGTTGTTTGAGAACTCGGTTCGGACTTGAGGGCAAGTCCTTTTTAAGGGGGAAGGATTGTGACACCCCGACTTTCAGACCGTATAGGTATGACGCATGTGCACGATTTACTTTATTTAGATTTATATTCTTTATTCTTTTAATTCTTATTTTAAAAATTTCTTATGGATTTGAATGAATTTTATATGATTATGAATGCGATTTGTTAAGATTTTATTCGTTGATGCTTGAATTGAATCCGGAATTTTATGTTGTTTTAGTATGTTGGAGATTTACGTGGTATGGACTTGGATATATGCTCGTTATATGTTTTCGAATCTATATGTTGAGCTTTTGAATTAATTGCTACGTTCGGAACCTAAAGGAGGTTAAAACGCTTTTAGCGTACCTTGGGTTCCAATATGTGTAATTTGAGCTCGGGAATTCGGATTCGAATTCTGTCACCACCGTTGAACTCGTTTCGATGATTCGGGTTCGATGGACAAAGCCTTATAACCTTTTAAGCTCATTTAGTACCCCAAATTCGACCGGAAACTCACCTCCCTTACATACGACTACCTTTCACCTAATTGCACCTTAATCCCTCAATTTTTGGCATATTACCCTTAAGCTTGGGTCCACACTCCACCAACACCATATACTATCCATCCCTGTCACTCCCATTCTCGGTTCAAGCAAGGAAGAGAGGAAAAGGTGCAGCAACTTTGGAGTTCAAGCTCCAAACCCATCACTATTCACCCTAAGGAGATATTGAGCTCTAATCTCCATTTTCTTCCAACTTCTTCAAGGGGTAAGCTATTATCTGATATGTACATGAATAAATGGTCATTTTAACCTAGTAATTCCATGCTTTGGGCTATGTTTGATGCATATATGGAACATGACATGAATTTTGAGGGTTTGATGATCCTCCTTGTTTCATGGAGTTATGCTTTGGTTTGAATATATATATGTGATCTCTTATGTCCCCAATATGAATATATGGTCTTGCTTTTGAATAAGGATGAGTGTGGTGGAAGTTGCCATTGATGGAATTCAATTTCTTTCATGAGAATTCTTTAGTTATATGATGGTTCTTGAGCTTTTATGATAGTTGGGAGATTATATGTTGCTTATGAAGTGATTTGCTATAATTTACTTGAGTTTTGTGGCTTGAGTTAGTTGTTGTTGTTGTTGCGTGCTTGCTCTGCTTCTTTGCCCTGTTTTTGCTGCTGAAACACTGTTGCTGCTGCTATTTTTTTTTTAAGACGATAGGCCAACACGGCCGTGTCAGCTTTGTGCATGTTTTGGACACGGCCGTGCCAGCCTCTCGACTTGGGGCAGATTATTTTTCTAAAATCGGACACGGCCGTGTCCATTTTGAACTAAAACTCAACACGGCCGTGTCAGCCCCTCGAATTAAGCTCTGAATTTATTTTAACCGGACACGGCCGTGTCCATTTCGAACTAAAACCCAACACGGCCGTGTCATTTGAAATTTTGGCGGCGGCAATTGCTCGTTTTATCGCTTCGTTGTTTTTCTTTGTGTTTTCTTTCTTCGTTTATGACGTGTATGCAATGTTAGCTTGTTATATTACGCATTATGTGCCTTGTTTTGAACTTATGACCTTATTCTCTATGAATTGTGTGAATAAGAATTGGTAGGATTTATTGGACACGCAATTTCATTTCAATTGCATTCAATTTGCATTCATAAGCATTTCCGAGCGTCTAATTGGTACATATTTGAGTCTAAGTCTCGGGTCTTGCGTCCTTTTGTTTCAGAGCCTCTTCACGAAGTTAAAGAGCCCGAGGTTTAGGTGTCCGGTTGCTTCTTTTGTCCGTTTTTCACTCCGCTTCCACTTCAAGGTGAGGGTTAGGATCCTTTCTTTTAGATAAGTGACCTATGGCCTTTATGTTATTGATTTCCTATCCCGCATGTGGCTATATATGTATTACATGATTAAATACGAATGCTTATGATACGTTTATGATTTTATGAATCCCCTTTAAGAATTTATGAAAATGGTATAAGTATGAGCGTATATGAGCTTATGATTTTGAATCCCTTGCTCGTTTCCTTTATGATTCCGCGAGATGTGCCCTGAAAGATGGGATTATTGGTATGTTTCTTATAAATCCGGGCCCAGGGATGGTGGGTAAGGACCCCCGGTACGGCATGGGCCGTCGGGTTAAGCCTGTGCACTTCCTATTTGAGGTGGTGGCGTGCGACTCTTGGAGGTTGAGAAGGCGCTATTACCTTGAGCCCTCGGTGAATAACCGGGGAAGGCATATCGTGGGTTAGCTACCCCGTATGTATATAGAATCCATATGGGTGGAGAGGGTTTGATTCCCGATCACCAAGGCATTGAGGAGTTGTGAATTTATGAATTCTTATGTATTTATGATTTGTATGAGGAGTTGAGGAGGTCCGTACTCGCCGGACGGTTATGTTTCCTTTTATGCTTTGGTGGTTGTGAAACGAGTTAGGATTTCCTCTATATTATATGTAGGTTTCCAAAATGATTTGATATGCAAAAACCCTAACTCGGTTCATGATCGACCCCTTTTTTGTTATATGCTTTGATTTATACGTATTTCTGGTGTGGGTGTGCGTTAGCCCCCCCCCCCCCCCCCCTCACTCAGTCGAGTTTAGACTGACCCCTTTCTTTTAACACTTTAGTTGCAGGTTTCTCGAGCTAGGCGGGGAAGTGCGTCGGTCGTGTCGTACTTTCGAGTTTAGGTCGAGTCGGCATATTTACCTGTTACATTTTGATTACTTTCATGAATTGTATTCGAATTCAAATTATGTCTTATGGAGATTTAGAACTTTTTATGTATATACTTGACCTATTTTTGGGCCGTCAGGCCGTTGTTTATGAGGGGTATGTTAGTATAGAGCTCCTTTGCGATCCTTTTGTTGTTGCTTCCGCATTTATATCTATTTGTTTTGCGCGCTCTGTTTGAGTTCTAGCCCCGCTTAGCCTAGTGTGTGAGTGTAGGTTCCCGTTCGCTTACACTTGGGCTCATGTATGGAAATCCATTTCATATGTGGGTTCGGGTTTAAGTGCGGGGGATGTGGTGGCCACCGCTCCGGGCGCTACACGGCGAGTACGGGTCTCCAACCTTACTTCCATATCTTGTCATACGTATCAAAACAGAAAACAAACAGATATCATAAACAATCCAACCCCAACAACCAAGTAGTTCGGGGAGCAAACCCTCACTACAACCAATACGAATACACACGGGGTAGCTAACCCACACTGTGCCTTCCCCAGCTATCCACCGAGGGCTCAAAACACCACGCCTCCTCAACCTCCCAGAGTCGCGCGTAAGTACTTCAAATGGAGACCGTGCACAGGCTTAACCCGATGGCCCTTGCCGTCCCGGGCGTCCTTACCCACGTCTTCGGGGCCCAACAAATCAGAATAGAACAAAACAGATCAGATCATAACTCGCTACATATCATACTTATCAAATCATAACAGACTTACGTACCTGATCAGACATACCATACCTTGCAACTTAGCATATGCTATAAACGTACCTCTCCGTGTCATCCTAATCCGCAGCTGGTATGAAGACACACGGTTTGGAGCATAGCCTCGTTGCAAAACATTTCAAGCTTACATATGCTCGTACATATACAGTTCGAAAACCTTTAACCGTATGACAAAATCATAAACGTATCGTATAAACACATATCTATTAGATAAATATAATAGAATAGTCACATGCAGGCTTGAAAACAAGCACATAGGGTTATAAGTCGCTTTAACTAAAACAAAAATCCTAAAACCTCACCTTACACCGACGAGAACGGAAAACACAAGCCAAAAAGTCCCACTGGAACCCGAACAGCTGACAGACACTCCCTGGAAAAACCCTGATCGACTGAACACACAGAACACAAGACTCAGACTCAAATCACAACCACAAAGACACACGGCTATGCTCACGAATACAAATGATGCACATATAGTTCACATTTATCCAAATTAAGTCTTTCATGTCAAATCACAATCATTTCACACATTAAAAGATGCATAACTTATAGAATTTATGTCATCAGGTAGGAAATTATAAATCTAGACATAATAATTTAAATCCTATCATGCTCCAAGTCTTGCGAGAATAAAAAATCAAGTTCATATCAATTTATTCAAAATTATATATTTGTAGAACTTACAACTTTCCCATCGATTAGTATACTTAACAATTCGTTCAAATTAAAGCACAACGTATCCTTTTATAATTTATTATATAGGATTTATAATCAATTAGTTTCTAAAATTACATTAACACCCCTTAAAAGCAATAATCATATACAAGAAGTGGCATAAACGAGGTAATTAAATTCAATAAATCAAGAATCAAGCTTATCATATATCATAACATATTTGCATACATCATACAGCTCATAATTTCATTTCATAGTTCATACAAGATCGAAATTACAATTAAAACAATTAACGAAAATAAATATAATAACTTCAAAAATTCATAACAAATCAACCGGACATCCGATTGACGAACGGAAAGTGGCGTTGGACTCACCACGACGAAAGGAACCCGCTGACCAAAAATCAACAGAATGCTACCACCACAGCCGGCCGAACAGCCACCGGCCGCCATCGGAACACCGCCTCGGGTGTTCAGAAAAATCCCCGAAAGCATAGAAACATGTGCCTCAGCCTGCTTGACAAAAGCCCTCAACCAATTTCAGAAAATACCAAACACACCGGATTTCGTTGATGAAAAACCGAACTAAATCCCTAGAACAAAAATTGAAATTAAACGCAAACCGTAAAACGAAAACAAAATCTGAACATACCGTTGGAAAGCCCGTAACGAGGCCTTCAAAAGACCCTAGCCAAAAGCTGGAAAAATTCACCGAAAAACTGACCGCCGGTTCATAGCCGGTCGGCCAACGGCCGGTTCTTGAACCACCACCAACGTGAAAAGCTTGGCCTCATCGAGTAGAGTAATTCTTGTGAAGGGCCCGTCACCAAAAACCCGCCGGAAAAGGCCGAACCACCACCAACGTGAATAGCTTGGCCTCTAAGCTCCTCCGCTGCTTCTCACCGGAAAACCCTATCTTCGCCACGATTTGGACAAAAAGGAGGCCGAAAATGAGTTTAGGAGGATCAAAAATGTCAGGAACTGTTGAAGTCCATCGGAAAAGGTCGCCGGAACGACGAGTTTCGTCGAGCTACAGTAGCGCCGCCGCCCGCCTTGACTTTCAGGTGGCGCGTGAGCCGTCGTTGCTCCAGAAATGGTGGCCAGAATATCGCGTTACAAGCTTGTCCAAAAATCGGTCAATTCCGATGCCGGAAGCCTCCCAATCCGCCGGTGAAGTGGCAGAGGTAATTCCCGTTGTCTACAACTCGCCATATCGCCGCCACCGCTGGGTTTTAGGCTACGATTTTGGTATCATCGTGTCGGGCTTGTCGAGCTAATCAATTTCCACTACTCACACGTCGAATTTCATCGAGAAACGAGCAAGTTATGGGCTAGTGTATGTTGAAGGTGTAAGTGTGTGTGTTGATCGTAGGAGAGAAGCGGGAGAGAGGAGAGAGAAATGACTGAAGCTAGAGTCTGGCACGAATTACGAGGATTCGGGTGTTATATTCCGGGTCCTCGTACGTAAAAATGGTCGAAAGAAGGGTTTAACGACGTCAAAATTGGGCAAACTCAGAGTCTCCGGACTCGTTTCGCTGCCCCGAACGCGTTGAAGGGGTCAAAGAGATCGAAATCTCATTCGAACGAGAAATGACCGAAAAACCCCTAAAAGGAGAAAATTACAAATAAGCCCCTAAACTCTAAAAGAGTTCAAAATAGGGCCGCGCAAAACATAAAATCACATAGTTAAACACATAATAAAGTTGAAACGCGGCGTACCTTATACGTCGGACGAGCGGGGTGTCACAATGCAGATCTCTGTTGTTCTTCGATTTGGAGGAATGGAATTGGACTTAACAAGAAGATGTGAAAAGAGGTGAGAAGAAAGAGAAACCTTCTAAAGCAGTTTAAGACGCCGTTGAGAAAGTCCAATTGATTCGACAACGGATGAAAGAAGCTCAGGATCGTCAAAAAAGTTATGTTGATAATTAGAGAAAAGATCTTGAGTTCGAAGTCGGGGACAGAGTTTTTCTCAAAGCCTCTCCACGTAAAGGATTCACGAGAATCGGTAAGAGAGGGAAGTTAAACCCTCGTTACATGGGACCCTTTGAGATTCTAGAAAGAATCGGAGATACAGGTTATCGGTTGGATTTACCTCCAAGCTTAACAGGAATCCACAACGTGTTTCATGTTTCCCAGCTCCGGAAATACTTCCTAGACGAATCAGCAGTGTGACACCCCGACTTTCAGATTGTACAGGTATGACGTGTGTGCGCATTTAAAATCATTATTTACGCATTTTATATTTATTCTAATTGTTTATTTGAATTATTTAATTTTAATTCTTATATGAATTATTTGAATTTACATGAAATATTTGAATTATATGTCAAAATTTGCCTCAAGTGATTTATGATATGAATTTTATCAATTTATGATATGTGAATTTAATTCCCGAACAAGCTAATTTCGTAAATTATGTGATTTATTTGAATTAAGGACTTAATTGTGCGATTTTATTTAATAGTGGACTTAATTGAAAAGTTGATTTGGACTTATTTGACACTTTTTGAAAGTTTTGGACTTAATTGAGAAATGGCCTTTTTAATAAAATTTTAATTATTTTTAATTCGTTAAAATTGATTTTTATTTTATTTATTTTATTTATTAATTCTTGAATTTGAATTTTATTATTGGAATAATATGCATATTTGTTGAAATGTGATGCGTTCGTGTTCGATTTGAGATCGAAATTTTGTGCCTTTTTAATATGTTGGAGTTTTATGAGTCGTGAACTTGAATATGTGCTCGCTACATGCTTTCGGGTTTATTTGTTGGGTTTTCGGGACTCGTTTTGTTGGGGTAACCTAAAGGAGGCTAACATGTACTTAGCGCACCTTGGGTTCCGGGTAGTGTAACTTGAGCTCGGGAATTCGGATTCGAATTCTGTCACCTCCGCTGAACTCTTTACCGAGACACGGGTGTGTCTCACTTTTAGCTACGGATGAGACACCCCCGTGTCAGAACGGGGGGAACTGGCTCTATACTGGGACATAGCCTTGTTCCTTTTTGTACTGTGAGTGTCTGTTTTCTTGAATGTGTATAACTTGTTTTATGTATTGAATTGTATGCTTATTTTCCGTAATCTATAAGCTTCGATTATGAATCCAAAATGCTATATGAATCTTTATGCTATCATGTGAAAGTGATTCTTGAAGTATACGATGTGAACCAGTGGAGCTCGATTACGGATCAATATGTAAATGAATTGGAAATGAAATGAACGAATGAACATGAATGAGTAGCTATTCTCCGTGAATTGGATGAATAACGTGATTATGTGATCTTAATTGCATACGTGAGTATCTCCATAACATAACTCTTTTGTTCATGTACCTCATATCACGTTTATTGCATGTCGTGCGTCGTTATGGTCATATTGTGTCTCACACCACTTTTGTTGCACAAATATTGGTCAGATGGGAGACGAGGCTGGGCAGTGAGGTCCTTATTTCCTTCATTTGGTAATCAAGGTGGGTTTTTCTTCTATTAGCTAAAATTATGACCCGATATACCCCAATGTGCAAGATTTCGGCCAAAAGTATATACGTATATATAATGAGTCTTTCAACGAGTCAATATTTTCAACATAACGCCTTTATTTTATGAACCCTACCAAATAATTTGGCGAGAATTGATTGTTCACAATGAATGGAGGCCCTGAAACTTAGTGTACGTGGCTATCCGGGGAAACTTGGGCTGACGGTGTGATCCCCGTATACTAGGTCCACTACACTACGGTGATACTGGACTTCACTAGGAGATTAGTGAAGGATGGGAACCGGGCTTTTCGGGATTCATGTACCCCACTAGCCATAATGAATGGGTGGCTGGGCCTTGCAAACCCGTCCACTAACCGGAGGGAAAAGAAGTAAATGAATGATTGAATGAATGATTAATGAATAAGCACGAAAGATTGAATATACAATCCAAGAAAGTTCACACTCAAATATATTTAGAAGCATACCTAAAGTCTACACACAATGGCACATTGTACATGTAACGCCCTAAGAAGGACATCCACACCTATCCCACGCTACGGACCTAACTTATATATAGAATTGTCATCCACATAGGCGATACTAGACTCACAAAGCGAGTAAATCAAACACAAGTACGCGGAAGCTTAAAACATAATACATACGTAAGATAATTCATCCATTCAATTGAAGTGACCATCACGGTCCAGCATAAAATGCTCAAAGTACGGAATGTAAAACCATCCTAATGACCAACACGTCCAACTAGTATAGTAATAGAAACACCATACATACTTAATCCAAAACCAACTCTGAAATACATAACATAGACATAAAGTATGCTAGAAGCATAACGAGTACAAACTAGACTACAAAACAAGACTCTCAAGAAAGACCCTGCCTAGCTCGACTCCAAAAACGCAACCTGCAGACACGAAAGGTAAGGGAGATCAGCTCAAAAGGAACCGGTGAGGAGAAGTATACATAATATAAGGGATGTAAGAGGGCTCCATGCATGCTCAAATCAAAGGTGTTCATGATCCGAACTCATTTTCGAAAATCAATGCAAGTTTTAAGAAAATCGGATCACAAACCACACGTACACAACCGGCTCGGCGAGATGAGCCCACCACCTTACTCCTCAAACCAAACAATACAAATCAATCCATCCTTACACCATTTGATGTCGAGGGTGTACGGCCCCTGAACATCCTTACACCACATGGAGAAGTCGGTCCATGAAACCTTGTTCTCCCAAGAAAATCTTAACCCCAAATCTCCCCGGAGTCTTAGTAGTCTTGTCCACCACATGGGACAACACGTATAATCATGATTCCAAGTATAATACATCATGCTACGGGTGTGGGAAGTTAATGGAAGTAAAGACGAAGCAAAAAAATAACGAAATAAGCAAACGAAAAGTAAAACGAACTATAGTCGCACAAAAGAGGTGAGACACGAGCGTGTCTCGATACAGAACCAAAACATCTTGAAATCAGCCTTGAGACACGGGCGTGACTCGGTACTGAGGCACGACTGGCGTAAAATTCCAATACAAACATATGCTCAAACATGACGAAAATGCACTCCAAACACTCCAAAATCATGCTTCGAACTCATACAACATGAATAAACATAAATGAACATCAAATAACATATCAAGAGCATTTAAGAACACATAAACATCAAGAAATCCAATAATTTCATACAAGAACATCATCTCCTTCAAGTTATACAAAGATTCAAGCTCAACAATGGTGAAATCTTCAATCATGCAAGAAACTTAAGGAAATTAATCACATTCTTCATGAAATTTCTCGAGGAACAAGAATCCATTATAAAATCAAGCAAAGACACATTAGAACATGATCATCCATAAGTTCTTTTGAAAGCTTCAAAGTACATCAATGGTGGAATCTTCAAATAGATATGAAACAAGAAATCCGTACACTAAAATGTTCCAAGCATGAAGAAAAACACATTCCCAACAAGAAATCTGAATTTAATCCATCTAACATGAACCCTAGATTCATATTCAAGTTTAAAAGCTTCAAGAACACAAACCCATGAAAAGAGCACATAATCTTACCTTGAGAGCTAAAAATCGAAGGGGAAAACTTGTTTCTGTAGTCTTGAATCTCCAGCTTTAGTCTTCAATCTTCTCTCTTGAAGATGGCTTGAGGTGTTCTTGAGAGAATATAAATAGGTGTTGAGAGAATATGTTTGAATCTTGGAATATAAAGTAAAGTGAGTTTAGAGTGTTAAAATCTGAATTGGTAATTTGGTCAGCTGAATAGGGTCACGGAGCGGGTCATACTGGTCGGATTTAAGTGAAATTGGGGCTCAAATTGGGTCGGATTTGAAATTAGGTCGCAGGTCAACATTTAGGCTTAAAATGGTTGACTTTTCGTTCAGTTTTAGTGTAGCACCCCCTACACGTGGAGATGCCACACCCCCGCACTATAGGTCGCTCCACATACGAAACGGTAATCTGTACATGAATTAACCTATAGCGAACGGGTGACAATGCAATAAATCGACAAGCTAGGCAGGACTAACTCCTTAAGCTTGTTTATCACTTTTCCGTTCCTCCAACTTACTTCCCTTGATATCTACATTTTAGCTAAGCCCCAAATATGATCATGCTTCTAACTTTCATGAAATTCAATATTTACATACAATTTCAATTCCTTTTCACTCCTAAGCATGCATCTAGCTCCCAGCATGCAAGAATTCATCAATTATTTCATAACCCTACTCAATCATATAATTCAAGAATTTCCAAAAATCTCCATGCTATACCTTGAATCCAAGAAAACAATTATGGAAACATTTATCACATAAGGGTTATAGGGTTCTATATAACTAGCAATTAAACCTCACCTTTACCGACAAAATACAAGTAGGACACGGCCTACAGAGCTTGCTCCTCGTCACGGGGAAGCTGGCCTATGTAACAAGGACAAGTGTACGTGAGGCATGACTCGTATGAATCATTTAAGACGCACGACAAAGTCATAATCAATATGTCATGCAATAACAATTAAGAAATGTCAACTAAGAGCATAATTATCACTAAACCAAGTTTATAACTCATATAAGTCACATACGGGAGCCAAGGAAGTGAAAGAATGCAATATGAAGGGTTTTGATGAAATTTAGGAAAAACTGACAATTTTCGAAAATGCACACACTATGGAAAACCCGAAAATATTTATGCAATTTAATCCTTGAATTTAAAAGAATGCGCAATTAAGGACAATTTGACAATTAATTCACTTTCGGCACTTATTTCACGTAACAATTATTTTCAAATCGTGCAATAATTTTCCAAATTTGATATGATTTCACGTAATTATGCTAAAATGTAAATTATAAAATTACAATGAAACGTAAGAAGTTAACAAATAAAAACCGGGGCGTTACATTTAGTAAAACGGCCATAACTTCGTCGTCCGAACTCCGAATTGAGTGATTCAAAAGCCCACGAACTCGTAATCGAATTATCTACCCAAATTCATTAAGTTCTATCCAGTTCAAAGGCTCAAAATGTAAATTTACCAATTTGTCCCTAAATTATACTTTAATATCCAAATAAGCATATTGTTTCGTTTAATCGCAAAGCATGCTATCAAAGCTTAACAAGGACAATATGAACACATAATTATCATATCAAGAAGCCACATATATCATGAAAATCATATATTTTACGTAAACACAAAATGGCAATCAAATCAAGGCATAATTCCACATATTTCATGCAAGGAAAGGTAAATCGTGCACTCTCGTAACAAACCCTACCTTGATCGAGAAGCGGGGCGTCACAGTACATATTCCACTTATAAACTCAACCCATGCCATCAATTAAATGACGGATACAATATTACACCACGTTCTTAACAAGAAGTTAAACAATATAAGAATGCTACGAATTCCACTTAGGACCATGAAGTTACATATTCAATTCTTACTGAGGCATAAAATGCATAAATAAGGGTAGCTAAGTTATTCACCCACACAAAGTTTCATACAATTCATACATTACATGACTGATTCATATTTATACAAGTAAATTATTTCTTGGATGCAAAAGTCTCTAATTTAATCATACATTGCATGGCAACTCATTTAAAGTAGTCAAGATTGGTATACTTATTTATTAAATATCAAAGTTTAATTAACTTAGATCAAACAAACTTACGAAAACCAAAAATACAAACTTACATTGTTTGGAAAATTACACATACACCCCTTCTAAGTTAAACAAATTGTACAAATTCATCCTATCAGGGTTCCCAAACTATAATCGAAATATCAATACATATCAAAAATTATCCGTAACATGATTTCGTACACATTAGATTACATGTCGATCGACAAATCAAGCAATTAGCAATTAATTTGCATTTAAAACAACTAAAGCAATTGATCCCAAATACACAAAATAATTCGTAATAAATAAATCGCGCGTCCGATCGATGAACGGAGAACGACGTTGGACTCACCGCATCAAGACGGATAAATTGCTCGGAGGTCGTCGGAACGCCGCCACCGAAGGTTGCTGAAAAAATCCCGAAGAATCAGTCATGAAGGTACTCCTCGCTCCCGTTCCATATCTTCACTCAGTTTCAGAAAATTCCAGGTCAATCATCCCCAATTTCAGATCTAAGAGTACGAAACCCTCGAAATCTTCAAAATCAAATTACTCCCAAACTGGTGAACGAAAATCGAATCCATAAATTGCATTGACTTACGCATGTCGAGTACTTCAAAACCCATATAATGTTCGCCAAAAACCGCCGCTAGAAGCTACTACAGTACACGTGCCACCACCTTCTTGTTTGTTTGGTGATTACGCCGCTGGCACGACATTTCAGGCCACGCCGCCACCACTATCTTGTTCGCCGTGAAGAGGCACATCAAACCTACCCAAACTTCGCTAGGTTCCATCTTCGGAGACTGTCTTCCGGCTGCGGCAAAGTCACAATCGCCACTGTCTTTACTCTGCCATAGCTCCGCCGTCGTTGAGTTTCAGGTTGTGAAATTGGTACCATCGTGTTCCTTTCGTCGAGTACTTCGATTTCGATTATTCGTTTGCGCGATTCGATAGCCGAACGAAAAAGTTAAAATTTGGGGGTAGAGAGGGTCGACTGATATGCGGGAGAGAAAGGAAGAGGAGAGAGAAAAGAGAGAGAGACAGAGAGAGAGACAGAGAGAGAGATAGAGAGAGAGAGAGTAAGAGAGGTCTGACCAATCAAAGGGGGAATCTGAATATTTTAGTATGGATCCGAACGCGTCGAATTAACCGTATGAAGGGTTAACAACGTCAGAATTGAGCATACTTATTGTCCATGGACTCGTTTCATTGCCCTAAACACATTTAAGAGGTCTGCTAAGCCAAAATCTCGATCGAAAGAGAAATGACTAAAGTACCCCTAAAATAAGAAAATTACAAACAAGCCCCTAAACTCTAAAGGAGCTACAATTAAAGCCACATAAAACACATAATCACATAATTAAACACACGGAAAAATTAACACATGGCGTTAACTTGGATGTCGGAAAAGCGAAGTATCACATTGTCGGCTTATTCAATAATATTTTCTCTATTTTCATACGTTCCTCTCTCTCTTTCTCAATTATCCTGCAAGATTCTTCAATTCTTCAGAGTCAAAATAAATTGTTACTCTAAAATCTTAAAACTTATTAGAACTTTCTGTTGCATTTCACTTGATACTAAGTGATTTTTAGAATTTTCGGTTGCATTTTAAATAATACTAACTAATGTAAATTGGAACATCTTCTTATTTTTATGAGAAAATTCTAACTTTAAATTGGAACATCTTCTTACCTTTTATGAGAAAATTCACGCTTTTCTCTTCCCCTTCATCAATTTTCAGTGCACCAAGTAACCTATAAAATAATTCACACTGCTTAATTAGAAAGCTACCGAATAATTCATAGCTCACACAAGAAAATTTCAGCGAAGTACCCTGTGTTATACAAATGTATCACAAAAAATCCTGTAAAAAAAAGTCCTTTAAAAAACCTTATGTTTTTCAAAATATGCACAGAAAACCCTGCGACAAGGCAGTGCGCTTCACGCGCTTTGACTACGACTGAAATTGATATTTTCTTCATTTTTTCAAATAAAATGACTATTTTACCCATCTATTATATATATATACTGAATGCGCCAGCCTCCACGTCGCCAGCCCCTTCACCGTCGGTACCGCCATCATCACTCACACACCACCACCACCACAACGGCTATCAACTCGGACCAGATCTGAGCTCTCATCGCCGTCCTCTGCCGCTTTGTTTGTTTTCTGTTGTTGTTTTCGAATGGAAGAAGAAGGCGATGGTGGTGCTCGTCGGAATGGAGGGCGGCGGATCTCGTCGAGAAACCAGATCTGTGGTGGTGGCTCGATTACGGAGGTGGTAACACGATTGCAGTGGCTGTAGACGGTGGTGGCGTGATGGTCTTACTACCAGTGGTGTGAGGAAGGCCCAAGGTGGCGGCGGCTACAATAGCGGTGGCGTGAGGCTGAGTGTTGGTGGAAGAAGACAAGGCTTGGTCGTCTTCTGGGCGGGGTGGGGTTATGCGTGTGGGTGTGGGGGGTTGTAGGGGTTGTGGGGGGTGGGGTAAATTTGAATTTTTGTTTTTAAATTTTGGTTTTGATTATATATATATATATATAAAATATATCTACAAATATATATATTAATTATTATAATATAATTAATATATATATTTATAATAATTAATATATATATTTGTAGATATTATATATATATATATATATATATATATATATATATATATATATATATTTATTAATTCATTAATATTTTAAATAAATATGATAATATAATTTAAAAATATAATTTTTATATTATAAAGTTTTTAATTTCAATATTCTTTTTTTAAATTTTTTTTTTAAAAATAAAGTATAAATTAAGAGTTTAAATAAAAGGTAAAAGATAAATAAAAAATAAGGGAAAAATAACCATAACATTTTTTTAAGTTGACTAAATTGAATTAAAGGACGGTGTGGCAAAAATAAATAATTTAGGATTTTTTAGATCACTTTTTATAACTCATGATTTTGTATGCTACATTCGATTAACACAGGGGTTTTTAGGTCGTTAACTCTTGCTCACACAGTAACCTAAACAACCAAAGCGCGAAACATGCTTCAGCCTAGGAACCTCGTTCAACTATTATTATTATCATTTGACATAGACAGATATTAAGCAACACAATAAATATATTGCATTACACACACAAAAAAAAAAGATTATAGACATTTATTAAAATAAAATGTTATTTTGAGATCCTCTATGATAGTACTATTGGCAATAATTTACATATAAGAGCCCCCTTCCACCTTTAACTATAACTCTCATCCAATACGAGTTGATCCAAGTGATTTTTTTCAAGACAATGACTCAGATTCAAATCCCACTTGGAGTACGTGTTTTTAAAAAAAAAAAAAACCAGAGACTATAACTCCCATAATTATTCAAACCAACCTTCCACCCTTTTCACCCTTTTTTCCTGCCATTTTCTTGTGTCAGAAATGTCGATCATGTTTATAGAAGTTGAATCCAGTAGAAATGCTAGTTGGCAGTTGCATAGAGCCCAATAGTAAACTCTCCAACATGTTCAAACCTTCTATCACCTTCCAAAGTTTCATCCGCTAAAGACTTTTCTGTAGAAATACACCATATTACAAATATACTAGTTATTGTACTTGATGTAAATCCATGACGAGAAATAGACAATAAAACAATGCAAGAATGTTTCCCAGCCACACCAAAAAAAAAGCGATTTCGAGCAAAAAACTATCAAGATTCTTATCCCAAGAAGCAGTTGCTGCCACCTGAGCTTCCCATGGTGCTCGACAAATCACGAACCAAGAACTTCACATTGCGCGTGCCATGAAAATCTAGTATCTCTAAACATTCTTGCCAATCTGACTCACTTACCAACATCACCCATTCCTCTTCATCATCAAGATACTTGAGCTGGAATTGTCCTATCTGAAGTTTGAACCTCTTTGCCACTTCTTCATATAGTTGAACAAAACCAGCAGTTGCTACAAACTTAAACCTGATTGTATCTTCTTTATAAGTAGCTTTGACTACAACTTTAGAGTCACTATCGCCACAGCTCATCCGTCTTTTAGGTTTCTGCCTTCTGTCAAAGCTTCTAGAGCTAGAGGAGCTTCCGTTCATCATGGAGCCAGATCCAGACCCATAAGATGAGTCGGTCATTCCTGAAGAAGTAGGTTGGTTATGTTCGACTCCATCATCTTTGTCCATCTCAATATCATCTTTTAACATGGTGCTTCTCTCATCACCAACTACCATGGAGGTTGAGTTTCTTGAAACGAAATGAGATTTAGAAGCTTCTGCTTTCATATTACCATTGTCCAATACCCATGTATTTGGAGAAGTTGGCCAAAACACATTGCTTAGACTCGTGCGTAGTGACAGATTACCTTTTAATGCAGGTTCAGCATTTGGATTTCTAAAATGATGGTTGTACTTGAGATTTCCTATTTCTTGGATCCCATCTATTCCACACACTTCCTCCAATTTCACAATGGTGGTTTCCATGTCCATGCAAGATGATGTGGCCGATTTTGCATTTTCTATAGTCAAATCGAAGTCTCTGAAAGAATTATTTCTGTTGGGCAAGATGATATTTTTGTTAGGGTCAAATTCTTGCAACCCAGAAGCTACAAGACCCCCCATGGTAGAATCTAACTTCAATCCTCCTTCCACACCCTGAACAGAGTCGAGCACACTTTGTATTTTCCTCAGAGAACGATTCACCTTATTTATTTTGCGAGAAGGCCATCGTGAGATTCCATGTTGTCTGCATATTCTTTTGAGAGTGGTTGGGCACACTGAAACAAAAAAACATGGAACTGAGTGTTAAATATTTGTGGATTCGTACTCATACATCTCAATGACAAGTGCGAAGACTGTTGATGAAGACAAAATTTTATTTGTGGTACATACATTCATACATACAAATGCACATAAATCGTTACTAGTAAAATGGACACACTCGATGCATGCATAAAATAGAAAGAATATAATTCAATTACATGTGCGCATGAATTTTACTATTATTGGTTAAATATTTATTTAATAATTTTTAATACATATAATAAATACAATATGCAAAGTTAATTTGTATAAGTTAAGAAGTAAATAAGATTAAATAACTGTTGCATAGGTTGAGAGGAGAGAAACAAATAGAGAAGCGTGGAAAAGGAGGAAAGAAGAGAAAATATAAACACATATTGAAGAGGTGAAAAAGAAAAAATAGTTAAATAACATTTTCAAAACTACAAAGAATTCTATAACTGAGACAAATGCCGACTTTTTATTTCACTCAGAGACCAAATGTGGTCATTCAAATAAGAGTATGGGAATATATACGCATGGTGTACGCGAGTAGTACATGAGTAAGAGATGTGACAAGCTTTTGGAATGTGTGAAATTAAGACTCACCGCCAATACTTTTCGCCGCATCTTTAAGGCTCCCAGAGAAATATTGTTGAAGAACACTCAGGCTGACATGCTTCTCAGCTGTACTTCTCTTCTTTTCGATTGGTTTCTTTAGTCCAGTAGTCTGGAACAATCATAGGGGCACAAAGAGCTTCAAACATAGGCCATTTAAGAAATGAACACAGTGAATCAAATTTTATTTAGTATGGGGTATATTTACTCCACAAGATTCATTGTGATACAATGCCTGGTACAATTCAGACTGTGACGGCATGAAGTTAAAACAGAGAGTTATGCACTTCCATTTTTTGCAAGGTTCCATGTGTTTCCAGTAATATAACCAAAATAGTGAAAACACAAGCTAAACAAAAAAATTATAATATTTGCAAGGTTCCTCAGAGAAACAAATGGGGACATGAACGCAGTATAGGAAAATACAACATAGCATACACACAAGTACCTGTTCATGAGTACCATCAGCTTCTACTCCCCGTGCCCTACATTCAGATAAATTTTGGGATACTGGATCAATTGTGTTCAAGTTTCCACTAACAAGTGAATGTTCTGAATTTCTCCTGGGTAATGATATTGCTGGAAATTTTCTCGTCTCTGCACCCTGTAGGTTAGTTTTGGAATCTTGTGTCCCTATCAATTCGGCATCCGACACTGTCCTCAAACTCTTACATATCCTCTGCATGGTACTGGAGAGGTTATTAAGCAAGAGTTGTTGTTCTTCGCCTCCTTTCATACTGACAGGAAGAAAGAACTCTAATATATAGTCATTGTCACCAGTATACATACTTCTTAGTCTGATTGCAACAGCAGCATTTAGGCCAAATTTGCGCGCATGATGAACAAGTGGATATTCACTGATGTTATACTCCTTCACATCAGAGTAAAAAAAGGGGTGATTTGATTGAAGTGCTTTTCCAACAATACCTTGTCCCTCCTCAAGGTAATGTTCAACACAAGCATGCACAAAACCCTTCATGTTTTTCTCATTCACATAACAGGCGGTGTCCTCAACACATAATACACATTTCTGGTCCACATTCTTACTGGCTATGGCACGTACCTCTAAGCTATCATCATCAGGGCCCTCTATATAACTACATGGAATCCATGTTAGTGCAAGAGGTAGTCGATGTGCATAGCAAACAGCACGAAGAACATCCCTAATCTCGGCTAAAGCTGCTTGTTGATTCTTAGAGAGACTCTGCAGCTAAAGTTGTTAATTAAGTTGACCATTACAACCAAGGCATCAAGATAATATAAATGAATCATAGAAAATTATTATCAAATGGCTGATGAGAACCTGGGGAACAATTTTTGGTGGTAAAGGGCTCCTCAAATTAACAGCCTGGAAATTGTTCGTAATCCAGGGTTAGAAGAATGTCAAAGTGATGTGAAAAATACAAAATAAAATGCGGAAAAAAAATTAAAGTCCACACCACTAAAATGTGAACTTCTTCACAACCAAGAAATAGAAGAAACAGAGAACAAATCTACAATACCAGATCATGTCATCAGATGGCAACCAAAGTACAATTGTCAACCAATCTAATAAAGATGTAAAAGTGTGCAGTGAATATAACAATGCAGAAACATTGATACCATCCAT
Organism: Lantana camara; assembly: GCA_037501455.1. NCBI lineage: Eukaryota > Viridiplantae > Streptophyta > Magnoliopsida > Lamiales > Verbenaceae > Lantana > Lantana camara. Next base: position 48,452,483 of record CM074865.1, read on the forward strand.
GTAAGATCTACGTGATGACCTCATTGAACTTTTTTCTGCCATATGTGATTTTACAGATTCTTTTGCTTATTATTTTTGTTAAATTGAAGAAGCCAAGAGACACAAACTTATTCATCTTTATTCAATAGGTCCAAAGATGCTTTTGAGCTAAGCCACCAGTAGCTAATTCTAACATGCATAATCATTTGTTTATCTAACAATAATCACTCACGAAAAGTAACAATGTTCGCATTTATATGAATTTCCAATAAAAAACTTTAAGTTTCTTAAGCCAGAATTCATTGCGATTGATGGAGAACTGGGTCCTCCTATTCCTCCTCTAAATGGTCCTTATTTCTTTTCCATGAAATGCTATTTTTATTGCAAAATGAGCAACAAATTGAGAAAACTAACCTGCAGTGCACGGCACATGTTCTCCGTCTCCATATCAAAATTGGGTTTTTCCTTCATGGTAACTAGTTCCAGCACCGCACAGCAAGATCTTTCAAGTGAATCATTCTCGATGATAGGTAAAGCAATAGATCCTCGAACTTCATGATCAACAGCATATTGTACGCGTAGGTACTCAGCCTTATTGTAGTACATTACATTTGAGGTCCACTCCGGTATCTTTGAAGAGAATACACGGCCAGGAAGCCCAAGGAAACAATCTGGTTTTGATTCAATTGCAAATGTAAATGACCTAGACACTTCACGATATCCAGAAAGTGTTTGGTCAAGTAAATAAGGTTGTTCACAAGTGCTTAAAATGCACTGATCTCCATTTTTTATTGGAACCCACATTTGTGCTAAAATACCCCCTCCAGACCATTCTTTGAACAAACCTAGTGCTCTAAGCATTTTCTCAGCAAGTGATTGAGAAGGAGACCTCGGTATGATCCTATTCTCTGCAGCACCTATTAGATTATGCTGACTTGAGCTCTTATCTCTTGTCTCAAGCAAATCAAATCCATCATCAGCAGAACTCATTGCAAAAGGAAATTGGCTGTCCAAATGAGGATACATCATTTTGTCCCCAGTAAAGAATGAACTTCCCCCAATTTCTCCATCAAGCATGGAAGTTCCGGAATTATACTGGTGGTTGAAGTTCAAACCATGAAAAGATAAAAAACTAGTGGAAGCCATGTTGTGAGGGGACAAGGCAAAAGAGGGAAACATCTGATCAGCCATATTGCCGGGGCTGTTGCACCATCCAGTATATGTATCGAAGTTCATATGTTCTGCTACATTACTAAAGGAGTAGTCCGAATTTAAGGCCCGCACACCATCAACTCTGGACCCTGCAGCACTACCCTCCATCTGGCCCCTTGGCAAAGCTGAATGGTCATTGGCTTTTTCTTTACTCGAAAAGGCGTACTCCATATTATCTAGAACACCAAAGTGATACTATTGACACAAAGGCAACTGTCACCGAATTTCTGTAACACTTGGACTGAAACCTACTCTATTAAATATTTGCCCAAATTTACCTAGGATACAACCCCCCCTTGGGATCATATTAGCCTAAGTTCCCTTTTGCCCCAATCTTTAGACAAGTCTCTCCTATCCTATAAATCTGAGAGTTCAATGACACTGCTGACCTGGAATAAAAAGAATTGGAAATTACATTTCTCTACTCTTATAAGCATGTATACAAAAAAGACAAACTTAATGGAATCAATTCTAAAAAATGAACAAGAAGGAAGGTAACCTCAGCAGTTGGGAGGATTTGAGAAGACAAGCTCCAATATAGGAAAAAAATACGTTAAAAATTGAAAGGAGGACTGTACTGAAAAATTTAAAATATTCACAAATCACAGTGCAGAGCAGATCACAAGAAACTGATGTCACAAATCAACTAAATAAGTACTTATTGCACGCCATACTATTCAATATATGTTATAAATATTATGTATAGGGTAATCTGCTGCCAGTATGTTAAAAAATAATGCTCATAAAAATGCATAACTCAAATCATTAAAACTGCAGAGTGCCTGAAGAACCACAATTGCAGCTCACAAAACCTTTGCCTCAAGGAAAAATATTATGACATAGGCTAACAATCTTCTCTCAGTCCTCTTTCATGAGAATGAAACTACAAACCCAAGAGAAAGCAGACATAAATTCAGTCTTCAAAACTAACAAGTAGACATAGAAGTGATGTAGTTAATATCAAAACCAACAAGAACATGTAGGATACTTCAAATGTAGGCTGAATACAATATAGTCATTAGAAGGCAAGGCCTCTTAAACACTTTCGTTTTTCTTCATGCAGCAAATCTCAGCTTCTTTTGCCTTGGGACTAATTTGATGGTTTTGATGCTTGTACTACTTCATATTTCTTCAAGAACATTTCGGCTTATTAGAGAAGTTAACAAAATTTGCCATCCAAAGGAGAATAGAACCTAGTCATCAAAAGCGTTTGTATCAACTAGCGGGTGCACACCTATCTCACTTCATTTCTTGTTTGATCTATAATCCTTATTTTATTGCACTAGATAAGTTCCTATTAGTAGATTAACTTAATAAAATTTTATACATAAATTACAACTAACCAATTTATAAATTGACAAGAATGCTTATATCAAAACAAAATTTATCATGTATAGCATATTAGTAACTAGACTATATACAGGTTGAATAGCACCAAAAAAAAAAAAAAGATATACAGGTTGAATGAAGGGTTGAATACTATTACATTCTTTTAAATGGTTTCCAAGCTGAATATAAAAAGGAAACAAACATCAATGACACAAAGGAACTAACTTTTTCGGAAGAAAATATGATACAATTGGAACAAAAACATATCTAAAGTTTGTAAACATCCATGCAGTTTATCAAAATTTACCTCAAACTACAACAATTCGGCAAATTCCGAGCAATTCCACCTGAATTTCAACTTCTTCATCAAGTATAGTGTAATTTCAATAAGGACTCCGAACAAATTTCTTTCGTTCGGTAATTACTCAGCACCTAAATACCCAAAAGCACGGTGAAATCCAGATTAGGAAAGTACCCTGAACCTAAACTCACGTTATCAAAGAGACATGCATGAATAAGAGCACCTATAAGAACTAATACTCAAGCTCAAATTGCTGAAAAGTCCCGTGCGGAATCAAGATCCCTGAACATGAGCACCTTGTTGAATTGCAGTAAATACAGAAAATAACAACGAATTCAATAGCTTGATTATTCGGCAATAAGGAAGAAAAATATAAGAAATTGAAGGATATGCGAAGAACCAAAAGACGAAGAAAATATGCGGGTGGAGCTTCGGCGGAACTCGCTGGCGATTGAACAGTGGAGAGAAACGCTGCTAGCCTGCTATCCTTGGTTCTTGCTTCTTTTTGACTTTGTAAGTGATTTTTCGTTTAACTGACAATCAATTAAATACTCGACGCGTCCCCCCTCCCCCCACCCCCACTGGTGGAAGTGAAGATTAACAATTCCTTTTACCGTTTAGTTTTTTACTTTTTTTTGGTTGAAAATACGACATTGTTTAGTTTGCCATAGACTAAATTATTAAATAGAAATAAACCTTTTTCTTTTCTTTTTTTCCTTCACCAATTAAAACTTAAAAGCATGTTCAATCTACCCATCTTTGGTATTTTGCAAATTAAAAACTCGTTAAATCTACCACGTTTGGTTAAAGATTTACGAATCTCGAGCGCTTATGAGTTATGATTAATAATTCAACATAATTATAGTAAAATATAGAAAAATTTATGCACTGATAGATTTAATTATATTTTTAAAAAAAATTTAATTACTTTATTATTATAGAGTATTTAATTAATAACTCAAACATACCTTAAAGTTATTAAAATTGGAATAAAGAGATAGCTTAATAAAATATATCATATTTCTCTAAAAAATCATTTCACACTCAAATCATATTAAAAATAGTTACCATCGCAATCATCCTTTTAAACAGGATAATTAATATCATTGAACTCAACTTTATTTGGTTATTAAAAAATTATTACATTTACTAACAAATATCAAATTAAGCTTAAATGTGTTTTAAAAAAAAAAAAAAAGCTTAAATGTGTTTTATTTAATTCCACTTAAGATCTTATCGGCGTTGCACAATGCACAGTAAGAATTTGTTTTGGCAATAAAATTTTACAAATTATTCACAGAAAGAGAAAAGAGGTGGAGAAAAATAAAAAAGAAGGAATAGGTGATGACTAAGCAACACGTGTTAATGAAAATAGGACTTCCTAAAGATATGACTTGATACCTGGAAATTTACATTGAGCATGATTGGGAGCATTCGATCCCAAAGATATTTATATTAATTAATTAATCAATCAAATTATGTGGTAGGATTTGTTTGTTTTGATTTTCAAAACACTCTTATAAATTATTAATTACTTTAATTAAAAAGTATTTGTTTCATACAATTTTTATAGAAAAATAATATTTATTATTTTAATTGTTAAATCTATTGTACATACCTTTTCTTTTTTAAATAAAATAAAAATGGAATTTTATCGAGCACCCCATCTACAAAAAAATAAAGAAAATAAAGTAAACAATCTCAAATCTATTATCTAAAAAATAAATATGAAAATATTATTCCTTTGCAATTTAAATACATATACCATGTAATCTTCATTATGCAAATTTTAATCTAAGTAATCAAAATATGTTTATATACATTAAAAACTACTGGTAAGAACGATATTCAATAGTCGCTATAATCATTATGCAAATTTTAATCTAAGTAATCAAAATATGTTTATATACATTAAAAACTACTGGTAAGAACGATATTCAATAGTCGCTATAATATTTTCGAAATATTTTTTGGTGCACTCAATTCCTCTAAATAATAATCTTTAAAGAATTTGTTGCAATTGCACTCCGCAAATAGTCAATAATATTTATAATGAAATCAAATAATCCAAATAAATATTTATTTAGGCATAATAATTAAACAAAAAAATAAACTTAAATTATTAAACGGGTCTTCTTTGAAAACTTCCTATGAGTTGAAAAATTTTTAGTTTGCTCCCATACCATTTTCAAAATTATTTCTGTTCACTCTCCAGATGAGACTCATAATTTGAGTTTGCTACCCATTTTTTACCGCACATATGACATATTGCGAAAAATATACAACGTAATGCGATTTAGTTACGTTATTCTTGAGTTTTTATACCTCGATTCTTGAATAATCCACATCACTTCTACTTCTATTGTAACACAAGATTCCCTTTTTCTGTGGAAAAGGCCATATCAATAATTCTGATTTTACATATGGACAATTCCTCAATATCTTGTTCATTTGCAACAAAATATTTTCTGTGCGTCGGTAAAAAAAAAAACGTGATTTTGGGGGCAGAGATACTATTTCATCAATCGAGTCACAGGTAGGGGTGCAAACAAGCCGAGCCAGCTTGCGAGCTTAACGAGTCGAGCTCAAGCTGGCTCGGCTTGAGATCGTAGCCTTGCGAGCTCAATCCGAGCCTTGTCGATCTCGATCTTGTCATCGAGTCAATCTCGAGCTTAGTGTGCCTAGGCTCGCGGCTTGCGAGCCAGCTCGCGAGCCTAGGAATATATGTGTAATTTTTTTTTATAATTTATATATATATATTAGATTTATATTATATGTAAATATATATTTTATGTTATATATATATATATATAATTTAATTTATAATATATTATATATACTTATAAATAATTCTTTTATTAATCACATATGGTCCAAAACTCCAATATTGTATTATGTAATGTACATTTATATATCATATAGTATATTATATATATCTTAAAAATATATGATTTACCAATGTATATAGTTTGATAAGACAATATCAATCATGTATTATATATGGGTCCCTTAATAATCTATGAGCTAATAATGTATTTGATTGAATAATTAAACTAATATTTATTTATATCTTATGTATCTTAATTGGTTAGATCAGTATTATGATATGTCTACATGTGTTTTCGACAATGGACGAAATACGTTTTATGTATTTTATATATTTATGACTTTGTTCTCAAATTCTTAATAATATAGTTTATTAAGGTATATGTACTAACTACTATGGTTTAATGAGATAATACTTAATTACTATGTATATGATCTAATAGCACAATACATAAAATATCTCATATATTATAATATATTTGTGTTATATTATATCACATATGCTTTTAATAATACACAGATATATCTCATATATAATATATTTGTGTGTGATACAATCTTAATTAATTTTATATATTTTTCTAACAATTATGATTTAATAAGAAATATGTATCATATATATATTATAAATATATTCTAAAAGATTAAAATCATATTTGAAAAACCCTAAGTTTTGAAATTCTATAAATACGATCCTTGAGACATGCCGAATCAAATTTTTTCAAATTTGTAATAGGTTTATGTTATATTATATCATATATGGTTTTAATAATACACCAAGCCACCAAATATATCTTGTATATATGGGCCAATATAAGGTTAATTATATAAATATACATTTATATGTCATACAGATTATAGACTATACACTATAGTATATCATGTGTCTTAAAAAATCTTACAATATTTGATTTTCTAAGTATGTAGTTTGACAAGATATTATCAATCATATATTGCTTTATACAATATTATATATGTATATGTACTTTTAAACATAAATACATTTTATGTATTATATATGTGTCTCAAATTCTTAACTATATAATTTACTAACATACACATGTAACTATCGCTTAGTAAAATAATATGTAATTATATATCATACATTATAATACGTTTATTTTATATTATACCACATGTGATAACTTAGTTTACTAACCTATATGATTTAATAAGAAATATGTGTCATATATTTATTAAAAATATATTCTTTATATATATATAGTAAGATAATATCAATCATATATTCTCAATTATATAGTTTACTAACATGTGTGGTACTATAATTTAATAAGATAATATGTATCATATATCTATACTATTTTCTTCTTCCACATGTAACTCAATACCTTTTTCTTTTTTGAAAATTTTTATTCTTTAAAAATTATTCATTGGTCGATCATTTATTAAAAAGTTTGATTTAAAAAAAAAAAAATCAGTTGCCAAAATAAGAATGTGTCTTAATAATATATGACATAATAATGATCTTATTTAATAACATAACATATAAAATATATTCTAATATGGTTCTAATAATATATACTATCTATTAAATATGAATGTGTATTAAATATATCCTGTCTTATATTAAATATATATCTTAATAATATGTGTTTAAAATATAGTATTATAACCCACTACAATATATAAAATGTTAAAACAATTGACACAATTCCTTTTTTCCCGACACCCACCAAAAATGAAAAAGAAAAATAACCCACAAAACTTAAATATCTATCTATCAAATTAAATCTAAAGTTTGATAAACCCTACTCATCTCCTTCACCGCTTCATTCACATCTCTCCAGCCGCCTCTGGGCTCAGAGCCATCTCCTTCACCTTTATTATTTTTTTTTTCGGTTGTGAAATCCGCCGCCGAGAAGAAGTGCCCATCTCCTTCACCGCTTCATCATCCTCAATCCCTCCGCCTTCACTCATCCTCCACCCACCGCGATTGGAGCTCTCAAAGCCGCCTCTTGCACCGCTGCCAACCTTCAAAGCTTTTCAGGTCCCCAAAGCGTTGCGACGCCTCTTCTTTGCTTGTCTGATAAATCTAAGATTTTTTCATTTTTTTATGAGATCTGAGCCCCTAATTTCTGTCCCCTTTGGCCGACGGTGATCTGTGCAGAAGAAGGCCGATGGAGATCTAAGGCACCACCACTCCGCCAGCCTTCAAAGCTCTTCTCAGCCACCGTTTTCTGGAATCTAGAGAGAGAGAGGAGAAGAACAAGGGAAATTCTTCTATGAAATTCATCCGCCATGGATGTAGCTCTGCAACTTTCTTGAATGAATTTGTGAGGGCTCTTAATTTTTCACCTTGAAACTTTTATGAAATTGAATAAATTTGAGAGGTCTTTTAATTTCTCTCATCTTTCCCCTTCTAATAAATTAATAATTCAGATATGAGACTGATTTTGTGTGTGTGCATGCCTGATTTTGGGTGGAGGCGGAGGTGGCGGAGCGGTGGCAACGGAGTGGATGGGTTTGGGTGAAGAAGAGAGGGCAATTGAGGATTCAAGCTCGTCAAGCCACCGATCCGATCTCAAGCTTTCACCAAGCCGATCTCAAGCCTCAGAAAATGGAGCTCGTCGATCTCAATCTCAAGTTCAAGCCAAGTCTTCACCTTTCAATCTCAAGCTCAAGCCTGATTTTTTCGGCCAAACTCGGCTCGGCTCGGCTCGTTTGCAGCCCTAGTCACAGGTATCTAACATATTCATACCTAACGATTTTCCACAAAGTGGTGACTTGTCCAAATCTTTCCATTTTCCAAGTCGATACGATCCATTCGTTCGTAGAACTAATTACTCGATTGCAGACATTTCCGGAACACCTCTAACAGAGGGACAAAAAGTCAATTTAAATCGCATTATGTTGTATATTTTTCGCAATATGTCATATGTACGGTAAAAAATGGGGAGCAAACTCAAATTATGAGTCTCATCTGGGGAGTGAACAGAAATAATTTTGAAAATGGGGAGCAAACTAAAAATTGAGTGCACATTTGGGGATTTTTCCCTAATTCCCCCATTAAAAGATAAAATGAATAGTTGAAAATAGAATTCTATCAAATTTATTGGGATGTCATGGGCAATCAAACTGTCGAGTTTGTGAACAATTGCTTCGAGCAGGAGGCTGTCCCTAAAGATATTGATAGAGCCTTTATCTGTCTAATTATTGAGGTGCCTCAACCAGAATCCATTAATCAATTCCGGCCAATTGCTTTATGTAACATACTCCTCAAAATTGTGACTAAGTTGTTGGTCTTGCGCATTAAACCCTTTGTGGCTAATATTGTAAGCCTAATCAGAACAACTTTATTTCGGGTAGGAGTACACACAACAACATCCTTGTACTGTTGGGAAAACATGAAAGTAAACACAACGGAATTTAAATTTTTTTCAAAAAGTAAGATCGTGACTTGTAATTTCTATTTTCAATCTTAGGGTATTCAAGAACTTACAAGAGTTGAAACTTTCTTGACACGTTTGAGCCGCCCACAAAAGCGCTTCAAGCGGTAATGAACATCCTGTTTCTACAAAGACTCTTTCAATTGAGACTCCAAATTGGCAGTCCTCTAGAGAATAGTCCACACCAACCTAGATTCAAATCATGCCAGTAAGTATGCTAGTATTTTAACATGTGTATTAAAAGAAACAAGAAACGAGAAGAAAAGGAGCAAGAGAATTATCCCATTAAAACCATGAAGTTTGGGCTGATCTTCTATCACGCGTAAGCCTCAAATTCTCGAACCCCTAGTCTATTTACAGGCTAGGGTTCGAACCCTTTAGTAATGTAGGACTTGGATTCTTACTTTGACTTTTCTTTTATTTTCTTTTCCTTCAAGTAATAGGATCTTATCCAAATAAGATATTTATTCTTCTTAGAAAAAGAGCTCCTAATCAAATTAGGAACATTTAATTATTCTAATCATATTATAATAATTAAATATTTTATCCCAGTAATATTTATTCTAATCATATTAGAATTAATATTTATTAGAATAATAAATAGAAGATATTTTATATTTATTTATTTATTTATTCTAATCAAATTAGAATAACTAAATAATTAAATACTTAGAATTAATTCTCTAATTAATTCCATGAAAGGCTTTAAGATTAATTCTCTAATTAATTCTAACGGGCTAAAATTAGTTCTCTAATTAATCTTATTTGGCTTTATAATTAATTCTCTAATTAATTACATTTAGGGATTTTATAATTAATTATATTTGGGCTTTATAATTAATTCTCCAATTAATTAACACATGGTCCAATTTCTCAATTGGACCACGCGCCCAAAACCTCGCTCATGCACCACACATGCACTTTACACATGAGGTCTCATTTCGTTTAACTATTTGATCTTTCCATCAATACCCTTTGAAACTGACATTTGTGTGTGATCCTCTAGGTTTATTTTCAGTTAGCAGTGAGTCTAATTAATTACTACATTTTATCAATTAATTAGCTCACAGATCACACGACTATGGTCTAGCAATAGGTGTATGACCCCTACCCGAACAATGAATATATATATTCGAAAGAACCTTTCAGTCAATGACATCCGTGAGGTACGATCCTCCTACCATCCCATCTCTCGATTAAGATCTAGGGCATGGGAATAATGAGAGCCCTACTAATCTTAATCTTAAAGTTAAGTTCGTTTCATATCCATTTGATCTCAATCCAAGAAACTCTTTTCTTAACGTCTTGATCCACTATGTAACGCCCCCTAACACTACAACTCCTGCACCGCAATATCCTCAAATGGATGTGAGGCCTAACACTCGAAAAATACTACGGCGAATGGTATAGACTGTACTTAAGTAGAGCCTAAGGTAAAATGTGAGCTTAAGGTAAAATGCAGCAGAAGATAGAGAAAATTTAAAACTTGCAAGTAAACAGGATAATAATGCACACAAAGTGTAAACAGCCTTTATTATTCAAAATATATGTGGAAGTGTAATAGAGTAGCATAATAAAGTAAAGTATAAGGTGTGACATCCCATTCGTTCGACGTATAATGTACGCCACGTTTCAATCTTTTTATGTGTTTAATTTTGTGATTTTGTGTTTTGCGGGGCCCTATTTTCAACTCTTTAAGAGTTTAGGGGCCTGTTTGCAATTTTCTCTTTTAGGGGTTTTTTGGTCATTTCTCGTTCGATCGAGTTTTCGACCTTTTCGCCCCCTTTAACGTGTTCGGGGCATCGAGGCGAGTCCGTAGACTCTAAGTTTGCCAAATTCTGACATCGTTTGCCCCTCCTACCAACCGTTTTACGCACAAGGACCCGGGATAAAACGCCCAGATCCTCGTTTTTTGTGCCATAACACGCTTCAGCTCTCTCTCTCTCTCTCTTCTCCCGCTCACTCTCTCTCCACAGCGACACACATACACTCACTGTGTAAACACACGCACAACCCGGAACTCGGCCGTTTCTCGACAGAATTCCACGAATGAATAGTCCATTTCGAAGAGCTCGACGACGTGATCAGAACCGTCCCAAGATCTTGGCCCGACGACAAGCGGAGACGGTCCTTTTTTCTGATTTACAGGGTGGAGGCTCAAACCATCGCGACTTCACGGCCCCCTCGCGGCAGTTTCCGGCGGATTTTCGACGACATGCGGGCATGGATTAGAAGAGGACTTCCTGGTACAACATTGGACGTTGGCGGCGTGCCCATCCGAGCCGCGATGGCACCACACGTGCCACATTAAGCTCGCGGCGACGGCGCGAGTTACTATAGCGGCGAGTTTCGCCGCCTTCCGACTGTGTTTTTCGACGGGGCTTGATGTTTCCAAGGTTCTTCGGCCCTCTGATTCCATTTTCGGCCTCGGTTTGGCCCAATTTGGGGCGTAAGTGGTGGTTCCGGCAACTTGCAGCGGCGGTTCAACGACGGAGGTCAGCTCCGGGAATATTTTCCAGAGACTACTATAGGGGTTTCGAAGAGCTTATCACGGGTAAGCCAATGCCTTTTACGAATTCGATTTTCGTTCACCGATTTGGAAGTAATTGGATTTTAAAGATTTTAGGGTTTCGTGTTGTTAGATCTGAAAGATTGGCTTGGAATTTTTAGAGATTGATCGAGGTTTTGGAACGAGCACGAGGAGTACTTGCACGGATGATTTTTTGGGATTTTTCCTGCACGTTCCGGTAGCGAACGGCCACTGTTCCGGCGGCTCCGGTGGCGGCGTTCCGGCGGGCTTCGAACAGTTTGTCCGCCTCGTCGTGGTGAGTCCAACGCCACTTTCCGTTCGTCAATCGGACACTCGGTTTATTCGTTGCGAATTTATTTGTATAATTGTGATTATTTGATTTAATTGTTCTAAATGCTAATTAATTGCAATATGCTTAAAATTGTCGATCATTATGTAATCCAATATGTATGGTATGAAATATGATAGGTATGGACTTTGTAATTCGTAAATTGAATCCCAATTTGTTGAATTTGTGCTAATTGTTTAAATTAGAAGGGGTGATTGTGTAATTTTGAAACGATATGAATTTGTTTGATTTAAATTAGTTAAACCTTGTTAATTGAATCCATTACGTAACATATGAATTGAGTATGCCATGTATGAATTTTATGAACTTAGTATGGTTGGAATTTGATATGTAACCTCGTGAGATTTATATGGAATTCGAAGCATGCTATATCATGTTTAGCTTTGTAATACGTGAATTTAGTATGAAATGTGATATGTAAATTTGCATGATGTGAATTAACTAAACCTTGTTAATTGAATCTATTAGGTAATATATATATATATATATATATATATATATATATATATATATATGAATTGGTTATGCCATGAACGAGTTGATATGAAATAATGTGACATGCATTGGCTTTCCTTTTTTGTTTGTTTGAATTAATTGTGCATAAGAACATCTCTTGATGTGTTTTATGAATATGTTGAGCTATGTGATATTTTATTTTGCACGTAATTAATATGAATTTGAACCCTACTTATGTGATTGCATTTCTTAAGTGCTTGAGCATTGCCGTGCATCTCTGTGTGATTGTCTGAGTTTGAGTCTGAGCCCTATGTTGTGTTTGTGTGCTCAGTTGGTACAGGTGCACCCGGGGTGGTGACAAGTGAGTCGTGCGGGTTCCGGGGTGGACCATTTGCTTTGGGCTTGGCTTTATTTGGTGCCAGGTGAGGTTAGGTTATAGTTACACCCTAAAGATATGTGACCGATATGTATGCATGTGATTATAAGCCTTAAGTATAAGTAAATACGTGTGCGATATGAATATGTGCAATTATGTTATATGTTGTGGAATAAGATACACTATGTGTATGTCTACGTATGATGTGTGTATGTACTTATGTGTGTGAGTATGTATGATGTGTGAGTGTGAGTATGCATGTGTGTATGTACGATACGTATGTATGTGTGTAACGCCCGAGCGCGAGACGTCACATCCCCCGCACCATGACCCGACCCGTATACGAAATGGATTTTCATACACGTACCGAATCATAGCGAACGGAGACATACACACTCGCTAAGCCAGGCGGGACTAACCTATAACTTAACCCCAACAATTACAGCCACAACAATCAGAGCAACATAAGGAAAGCGGAAGCAATCATTCATATATTATATATTGAGCTAGAGCTCTAGGTACCAACATGTAATTCATATATATTTTGAGCTATACGCTCTATGTACCAAAATACAAGTAGAATACATATAGGTACCAATTACAAGTACGCTCTATACATACAAAATCCAAAATGGACAAAATGTAATCATATGCGTGTAAAGGAAAGGCTAGACACGATGCAAGACTCTCCCTGACTGGTATCACGCCTAGCATCCCCCTTCATGCAAAAACAACTGAAACAACTCCGGATTCAGTCTTAGACAGACTGGTGGGTATAAAAAGAGAGGCATAATACCATAAAATTTCGGAATTAAACACGTACATGCAAGTTATAATCCTTATTCGAGGTTTAGAACCCTTTTTCCCAAGTGGGAGAAATAAGATACAACGAATAGGATTATAACCGTTCATTTCATTCATTAGGTCATTAGTGGCCCAGCGAGAGGGCGTGCATTATCTCCAACCACCACCTCGTGTAATTCATTAATCATTCATTCGTTCATTCGTTCATGCATTCATTCTTTCGTGCACATTCATAGATCATTCATTTACTCCTTTTTCCTCCGGGTAGGGAACGGGTTTGCAAGGCCCGAACCCTCATTCATTAATGCTAGAGGGATACATGAATCCCCAAAAGCACGGGTCCCCCTTCGTTCACTAATCTCCTAGTGAAGTCCAGGTTGCCGAAATTGTTGGAACTAGTATAAATGGATTCCCGTCAGCCCAAGCTTCCCCGGTTCACCACTACACTAAGTCCCGGGCCCCCATTCATTGTGATCACACATTCATTACTCGCCAAAACATTTTGGTAGGATAGTCATAATAAAAAGGCTTTCGTTTAAAACATTGCTCATTAAAACTTGGTATAATTACCTATATAGGGTTTTGGCCAGAATCTTGCACATTAGGGTTCGGGGTCATATTGTTAACTAATAGAAGAAAAACCCACCTGTAGACAAAAGAACCCGACAACTCTCACTGCTCGACCTCGTCACCCACCGGACCAAGACCTGTGTGACAAGGTAGTGTGAGACTCAATTATGACCACAATAGACGCTCGGCTATGCAATAACATGCTATGGAATACTTAATATGCGATAATATATCCAATTATGGTCATGAATGTCATAGAACCCAATTAAACACATAATTCGACAATTTTCGTTCACACTACGGTAAAACCGTATTCATTCTCGTTCATATCGTTCATACCTTCATACTTGCATTCATAAGATTATAAATATCATATATTCATCATAAAACATGACTTTAACATACTCACGTTACATACAATCCACCAATACGAGCCATAAACGCAAAACAAGCAATAAAAGAGTTCCCCCAAAGCTGCCATTTCAAATGACACGGCCGTGTTGAGTTTTCAAAGCATTTGGACATGGCCTTGTCCGGGGTTAAATGCAGAAAAATTCAAAGTCGAGAGCCCAACACGGCCGTGTCCATTTTCAGTTCAAAGCTGACACGGCCGTGTCAACTCGTCGTCTTCAAAGAACGAGGGAAAAGCTTACAAAACAGGGCAGCCGCAAGGAAGCTCTTTTGTACCACTTAGACACTAACTCATGCCCCAAAACTCATATATATCATGCAATTCATTCATATATGTAAGATTCCACACCCAAAGTTGGCTAAAGATCACCCAATCACAAGTTTCCATCCATGGAAGCTTCAAGCTTCATCAATGGCATATCATGCTACACTCAACTAACACAAGATCCAAGCATACAAAAATGAAGGGGAAGTTACAAGAATCATATTCCATGTATCAACTACCATTTAAACCAAGGATTGACATGAAACCAAGAATTATACCATAAAAATTCATTTTCGAGCCATCTCTCATAGCACAAGAATCTCCAACTCAAATCAAGATACAATCGGAAGAAAATGGAGAGGAGAAGGAGAGAAAAACATTCCATATCTTACCTTGGAAGAAACTTGGATGAAGGTTGATCTTGAGCTTAAAGTGTGGTTGATCAAACAAGGGTTTTTGGAGCTTCTCTTCTCTCTCTTGGAGCTGATAATGATCGATCAAAATGGGTGCAAGGGAGGAGGAAATTGCTGATATTTAGTGCTAGAAATGGGTAGGATACGGTCGGTTCAAGTCCGGTTCGTTTAAGAAACGGTTCAAACAAGTTATAAAGTCGAGGCTATGGAAATGTTCGTTGTCGAAGGTTCAAACGGTATCAAAAAAGTACGAGGTCAAGTTTAATGGATAGGTATCGTCGAGACAAGCTCAACGCCGGTTACGGATCTCGATTTCGAGGTCTGGAGCTCAAGATATCGCGAAAACCGTTAAGGGTTGCCTATACACAAATAGGTCCCTAAACTTTCAAAAAGTGGCAATTAAGCCCAAACTCAATTTCCAATTGAGTCCAAAACATTCAAATAAGTTACAATCAAGTCCACGATTACACGAAACACGTAATTCCGTTCAATTAACACCGAATTCATGAAATTCACATTCTCACAAATTCATTCATATAATCATAACTTAAATTCGGAATCATATAAAGTTTAAACAATTGAATCAAATTATAAACGAGTTCAATTAGTAAAACGAAATATAAAATCATATAATTAAATGTAATTGCGCACGTAACTCTTACCAGCACGTGTGAAAACACAGGGCGTTACAATGTGTGTGTGTGAGTATGTATGTGTGTGTAACGCCCCGACTTTTGGACCGTACAGGTATGACGTCACGAGTGGGTTTAGACCGAGTGTTATGTGATTTAATTATGCTTTAATTGCTAAGTGAGTGTTTAATTAATAATTTCGAGAACTAATTGTTATTATGTGACCAATATGATTTAAATGATTATGTTCTTTAATCTCGTTTTTAATATGGTTACTTACAATTAATGTTTTATGTTGAATATGTACGTATTTGATCTTATATGAAATCCTTGGACTCAATTGATTTTTGGAATTGGACCTAATTGACCACCTACCAAACCTTGGGGCCCTAATTGAATCACTTAAACTCTTAGAGTACCAAAGTGTAATTTCCCCTTATTCTTCCCCTTAATTACACGATACACACCTCCCACAATCTCATTCTTCTTCTTTCATCTTCTCCTAGCAAAACAAGGGTTCCCATCTTCTTTCTCCTTTTTCTTTTGATCGATCCAAGCTAGTAGACAAGGAGACAAGAGGATTTCTTCAAGTTTTGGTCGAAGAATCAAGCTCAAGTCATTCTCTTCTTCAACCCCTTCATCTCTTTTCCGCCAAGGTATATGTGTGTATATATATATTTCATATGGGTTTGTGGAAATAAGTGATACTTGCATCCTAACTTGATATATGTTCTGTCTTGAAGCTTAGTTGATGTATATTTGTTAAATTTTGAGTTATTTGTTAAAATATGAGTGCATCACCATTGTTGGACCTTCAAGATGTGAAAATGGGGGATTTTTTTTTTTTTTTTGTGTGTGCATTTCATGCCATTTTGCTAGGCTATTACGATAGAGCATGTATGTGTGAGTTTATACCTTGAATTTGATTGCTTTTAGTTGAGCTTTGAAGTGCTTTTGCTTCCTCCTCTCTCCCCTTTGAGCAACCCCTGTTTTATAGCCTTTTTCCAGCCCAGAAGAACTACCCGGGCGGGTAGTTTTTTGTACTAAAAAGTACCCAGACGGGTACTTTAGTCAAGAGAGTTCTGCACTCTTTTTCCCCGGCCGGGTAGATTTTGCCTTGTATTTTCCCCGGCCGGGTACTCCCTCATCCGAACTCTGATTGACCTAATTTTTAAACTGTTGGAAACCTCCTGAAGTCTAGAACAACCTCCAATCGGAATCACCTTAATATCCTTTATCATTTGTGAGATATGATCGTTTGAAAATTGTGTCGCCACTTCGCCAAAATTCTGCATTGACCCAACTTCAAACCTACGCCATTTTCACCTCGATTTGAACCAAGATTCAAGCCACATAACATTGAAAATCTCTATGTGTCTAGTTTCATTTCCAATAAACAAAACCTAATTCTAACTTCTAGAACTTGATATCTCCAATTTTCTACAACTTGTTCATTTCTGAAAAAACTGTCAACGTTCGCCAAAATCCATCTTCTTGCGTTCCTTCCACCCCCTTGACTTCCGTATGTGTTTTAATTAATTAATATGCTTATTTAACATATTTTATTATGTGGTAGGTTGTATATTTCAAATTTATGGCCTAATTGGAATGCCCGTTTTTGAATTATGAACTCATATGCTTTTATGTGTTACCTTGTATTGCTTCCTTTGTATTCGTTGCCCTTATACAAACTTTAACTTTAGGAATTCCCAATGTATGCTATTATATGCATTGTAAACATGTTTAAATATGTGCTATGAATACTATATGAAGTTTATGGCCCGATTTGATATGAATCTTGAAAGATATGAAACGCATGAATATGAAACCACCATGTATTGAACATTTTGAATGAATTACTTGATTATATGAGATCATAACATGATTTATACTACTTATGCATCTCATACCAAGTGCATAACATGCCGTGAGTCTATTTGGTTTCATGTTGAGTCAATTCTCACGAGTACACAATGTTCCTTCTCTTGTACAGTTCGTTTCAGGGCGGAGAATTCCGAATTGAATAGGCAACCGTATTGCTCATGTTTCTTATCTCGTGGTATTCCAGGTGAGGGTGTTTTTGTTCTAGTTACGTATCAAACCCTACAACCCTTGTGTGTTATGTTTTGGCCAAAAACCTTATGTGTATATATATATATACCATTTTCAAAGTGGAGTCATCGAGTAAATTATTATCGAGTAAACATTATCTTCTGAATTATGAAATGTATTATGTTTCTCTTGATTGGAAATGTTTTGGCGGGAACATGATTATGAATGCACGGGCCTAGGGACTTAGTGCAAGTGGCTATCTGGGGAGGCAAGGACCGATGGTGATCCCTTGTACTAGTCCCACCACATTTACGGTGATACCGGCCCTCGCTAGGAGGTTTAGCGGGGAATGGGAGCTGAGTGCCCTTGGGGGATTCATGTACCCCCATTCGCCTATTTATGAACCGGTGGCCGGGTCTTGCTAGCCCGTCCACCACCCGCAGGAAGAAGGTTGGAACTTATTTTCATGATTATGATTATATTATTGTTATGCACCGTGCGGGAAGGCTGGGACACGAATTGCCCAAGCAACTATGTCTTATGTTATGTTATATGGTTTGCGAGTATTATAATGTATTGCATGATCGCGTATTCAATATAATAATGATATTTGTCGTACGCGGTCGGAGGTTGGTTGGAGATTATGCACACTCACTCGTCGAGCCTTAATGATTATGTATGAATTATGAACTTAATGAATTTAATATGAATCAGTCGTAAAGTCCGAGTATTGCTTAGTTACTTTCTAGCCCTTCGTGGGAACTAACTTTAAATAAAACTTTGCTCGGGATTTATGACTTGCATGCGAATGTTTTGATATATATGTATAGCTCCTGCTCACTCAATCTTCTAGAGACTGACCCCTCTTTCCCGCTTCTCAGTTTCTTGCAGGTTTTGCTAGGCGGAGGTCCAGTTTTAATTCTCTTGTCGAGTCACACTTGTACACTTGAGTCACATTTTACATTGTCAGGATTTAATTGTAATTCTTTTATGTATTAAGGCCTGTGTGCCAATTATGATTCTTGATTATGGATTCGGGACAGGATGCATGCCTAGTTAAACCCGTTGTTAGGATGCATGTTGGATTTTAATTATGTCATAAAATGTTTTGAGCTTGGAGCTATTATTGGAATTTATGCATGGTATTGTTGTTTCCGCACTATGTTTTGGCATTATGATTTATTTGGTACAGGGTTAGATTCCGCCTAGCTAGGATATCTTTTATTTTGTCTCCCGTTCTCTATGAGTCCGGTTCATGCTTGGATTATCCATTTCACGTGTAGACTAGACTTGTAGTGCGGGGGATGTGGCGCCTATTGTCCCGGGTGCTACATCCTTAAGTGGTATCAGAGCCCCAGGTTACAAAACTGGGGTTCCTTGTGTCGTGTCTTGTCTTGTATAGGTCAAACGGCTTAGGAACAACATGTCAACGTGTGCACCGCATTGATCATGGGCTTTGTTATTGAAATTTGACATGGAATTATATTATTAAATGTGGTTAACCTAAATTTTGTTAACTCATGTGTTGCATTTCGCATTAAATATGTGTTTTTGATGTTAATTATGTGTCGTATGTACTCACTAACTGACATGCATTTATATTGGAGATGAGTTGTGATTGTAGGATATTCTTACAACATCGAACCACGGCCAATTCTCACAACTACAACAACTTGCTATGAGTTTTCTTTCAAGTGTGGGTGATTGAAGAAAACTTCGGGGACTTAGAAGAACTCGGGCAATTAGTGATCTTTATAACAAGACTATAGGTTGAAAGTTTGGGCTTGAGATAGGAGCTAAATTTTAGGAGAAGACTTGGCACGGGTAAGACGTCATACTCATTAAGGCAACGAAGTGATTTAGAGATTTATGGGGAAGCCAAGAGAGATGGATTGAGCATTATTCTTCAAGGCACAATAGACTGTTGGATGGCGATGGAGACTTCTCCGTTTCCCTCGGATCAACATGGGCTTTTGGTTCTACAACTAAGATTGTTACTACTTTAATCGATACCTACGATAAATTGATCAGTAAATACACTTATGCAATGGCCAATTAGGACCACCTGATTCACTAAAGAAGTAAAGGCAAACCTTGAAGGTACTTTAGTTTGAGGTTCGAATCAACGAAGAGGTGATGATAATCAAGAGGACTCGAAGTAAAATCGATTGTCGAGAGATAA
This sequence comes from Lantana camara, assembly GCA_037501455.1. Classification (NCBI taxonomy): domain Eukaryota; kingdom Viridiplantae; phylum Streptophyta; class Magnoliopsida; order Lamiales; family Verbenaceae; genus Lantana; species Lantana camara. The sequence goes on from CM074865.1 coordinate 48,472,577, forward strand.
GCAACAAAGGCGATCGAGGATGAGTTTCCAAGTGAACCAAGCTAATTGGTTTCAAGTTCAGGTAGAAGGTTCGGCATATACTAAGATATGTGAATGGCGAGTGAGGCAAATTGGCAAAGCAGAACTTCCGAATAAATCAAGTTTCAGAAGCCGAGTTTGGGAAGAAGCTGGATTTGAAAAAAAAAAAAGTTAAAGAAAATCGATCCAACAAGGTGAATGCAAACTTATGGGAGGTAACAATACTAATGGTTTTATCTTTGGCCGGACTGGAGTTTATCTTCCAGATCCAAGTTGTATTGTCGTGTTGTGAGGTTGAACTGGGAGATATGGCATAGCAACCAGAAACGATAAAGAAAGGCAAAGAGCTTTTGGAGGAAATTGTGAAAATTGGGTTTAAACAATCGGAGGATTAGTCAATTTCATCAATCTGAGCTCATAACGTATAAGTCAAGGGAACGTTGATCAAGGTGATAATCCAGGTGAAGATTCTTTAGATCTTTGGAGGTCGATACTTGGGAATAAATCGGGATATTGATTCTATAGGTGTAGAAGACTTTGGTTTCGAGAAATTGTAATATCGGGCTATGGGGACACACAACTTGATACAAGGAAAACTTATGAAGATTTTGAAGACCGTGGAAAAAAACAAGAGATGAACAACAAGTTCAAATCGAACTGTAATTTAGGAGATGAAGAACAAGTTACCGAGCTAAAGCTGATCGTAGCGGTGACAGGTGTATTGCATTCATGGCACATGCATCATAAGTCGTATTAAATTATTTAATCTCCTTTATTTATATGTGTGCGTGCATTTCTACTTGATAACTTCTCCAATGTGTTGCATCCTTAATTGTTGCTACGTGCATTGGCATATTAATCCAACATGCATTATTTAGTGTTTACTTGGTAGGAAATTTCTCCCACTTCGTTCATCAAGTGTTACTCCGATGGGGTCTTACTTGAATCAAGATAAGAAAAATGTTGGAATGCAAGGTATATGGAATAAAAAGGAAAGGAAATACGGAGGCCTGGAAAGTAGAACTGGATCGGAATGAAGGAAGTAGATTGTTGTCCCTACCAAACATTTCAAAGTGATTGTGAGTGAGATCACCAGACACGTAGCTTGGATAGAACCACCAGTACCGAGAAAGCTAAATTGGAGAATTGAAAATCTTCAATTGATAAGCGATGTAACTTCCTCAATGGTTGGGGATATGAATCCTTAAGGGGGAGAGCCGACCGGGAGATAACTAAATTCACGATGGTACTCGGATAAACTACCTTTAGTGGGAACAATGGAAAATGTAAGAAGCAACAAGTAACCGAATTCTACACCAATGGCAAGAGATGAAATGGAAGGTTTAGCATTCCAGGGAATTTTAAGATCGAATTGAATGAAGCTTTGAGAATAATATTGGAGGAGATAAGTGCTTAGAAAGATGAAGATTTATTTGAATTCAAGGAATGCTTGAGATTTGGAACTATAAGACAGGGTAAAAGATTGATCGTTGGTAACTTCGGTCAGAGAATCAACCTCGCTAATTTCTTACTATGGACTTACAAACCAAATCCACAAGGTTGAAGAGATCGTATACAACATAACGTATCTCATGCATTGGAAACGATGGGACCCTGAAGGAATTACAAGAATTGGTAAAGAGGGTATCGGATAATAACAACCGATCCAATCATCATATTCCACGATCATGAAGTGAGAGTCAATTCAACGAGAGATAGAAGTAGAAAATCTAGGAGAGATCACAACATGAGAAAGAGGAGTTGCCAATTCGTCAATCATTTCTCCGTGATGAACCGGGGATGAAACTAAGACTTGAAGGCTAGGATTCGAGTCATTAAAGATTAGCTTAAGCATCCGAGGAGGTTGAGTATAATTCGTGGAGAAGGATGAATTAATTGGGTTAAGTTCAAGCACACACTCAAGAATAGAAACTTTGGACCGTGATGTTTATTAAAGATAAGAGGTTCGACCGTGGATCGAAAATCGGGTGATCATTGAAGCCTTGAACACATCGTGCATTTTAAGTCGGGGCACTAGGGATTAAAGGAATCTCCAGCAAGAATCCAGCTTTGAATCGGATCACTACAATGGAAGATTCCTGAACAACGGTGAACGGTACATCAAGCATCCATGGCATATGCATACATGCGACTTTATTTTGAATAATTTTATGATGCTAAGTGCTTTGATTGCTTGTTGTATTAACTGCTTTTGCATGATTGATACTTGACGTATTTGATATCTCCTACTTGTTTCTTGTGTGGTTGTTGTGTGATTAGGGGTGGGCGCGGGACGGGTAGTTCGGGATTCGAGTAATTCGGGATCGGGTAGTTCGGGTTCGGGACGGGGAATTTGAAGCCCGAGCCCGTCCCGAGAAAGTCGGGTACCCGACGTATTGGGTAATTCGGGATTCGGGACGGGATCGGGTTCGGGTTCGGGGAGCCCGTATATTTTTGTATTTTTTTAATCAATTAATTTTGGGTTGGGCTTGGGCTGTCTTTATAGTTTGTAATGGACTATTGGACCAAATAAAAAAGCTGTTGTGGCCCGGGCTCGTGGGGAACTTTGGACATATCTTTTATTTATAATAATAAAGCCCATATTTATTATTTTTTTTTTGAAAAATAAAGTCCATATTTATAATAATAAAAGTATACAACTCATATTTTATTAGAATCAACAAACCTAACGAAGAAAAACTACAGAAGCTGCTGTGGAGTTGGGTTACAGACTAGCGGCGTCGGTCACGGTCTCAGAACTCAGAAGAGAAAATTAGGAATTTGAGATCTCAAGCAGATTTAGTCATTTAGGCTTTAGCCTAATTTATATTATATTATATTATATTATATATATATGTAAATATCATATGTGTTATAATATATTTATATAAATATCATATGTGTTATATTATGTGTATATATATATATCATATGTGTTATATTATATAAATATATTATATATATATATATATATATATATATATTTTTTTTTTTTTTTTTAACTGTCGGGTAGTTCGGGTACCCGATCGGGGAATTCGGGTACCAAAATACTACCCGATCCCAAACCCGAATTCATAATCGGGATTCGGGATCCCATCCCGAACTGAAAATATCCCGAACTACCCGTCCCGATCGGGAAATACCCGATCGGGTCGGGTCAGGTCCCGAATTCCCCGACCCAAACGCCCACCCCTATGTGTGATTATTTAATTAATTGTTGTTTTGAGAGCTTGAGAGTTTCTCTTTCTTTGTGTTTGTGAGACGGGGTTCTCTCATTGTCTGTTTGAGAGACGGGGTGCTCTCACTAGTTGATTGAGAGATGGGGTTCTCTCTTTGCTGCATATGAGAGACGGGGTTCTCTCCTTCTTGCTCGAAAGACGGGGTTCTTTCGTTGCCTGCTACCTGTTAGACTTGCGAGTGCCTAGGTTTCGGGGAGTTAAGGGCCATGACTAAACAACAAGCTCCATGAAGAGCCTACGAGGATTCTTGACTTCTTGAAGACCCCTTGTTGCTCGAAGACCTTTTCCGAACTAATTCCTGACGGGGAGTTGCTAACCCGCATGGGATGAACACGGGAATGTTTACTCAGAGTTCAGAATACAAGGCAGTGGACCTGGGGACCAGGCCCTTTTAAGGGGGAGAGGTTGTAACGCCCCGACTTTTCGACCATACAGGTATGACGTCACGAGTGGGTTTAGACCGAGTGTTATGTGATTTAATTATGCTTTAATTGCTAAGTGAGTGTTTAATTAATAATTTCGTGAACTAATTGTTATTATGTGACCAATCTGATTTAAATGATTATGTTCTTTAATCTCGTTTTTAATATGGTTACTTACAATTAATGTTTTATGTTGAATATGTACGGGTATTTGATCTTCTATGAAATCCTTGGACTCAATTGATTTTGGAATTGGACCTAATTGATCACCTACCAAACCTTGGGGCCCTAATTGAATCACTTAAACTCTAAGAGTACCAAAGTGTAATTTCCCCTTATTCTTCCCCTTAATTACACGATACACACCTCCCACAATCTCATTCTTCTTCTTTCATCTTCTCCTAGCAAAACAAGGGTTCCCATATTCTTCTTCCTTTTTCTTTTGATCGATCCAAGCTAGTAGACAAGGAGACAAGAGGATTTCTTCAAGTTTTGGTCGAAGAATCAAGCTCAAGTCATTCTCTTCTTCAACCCCTTCATCTCTTTTCTTCCAAGGTATATGTGTGTATATATATATTTCATGTGGAAATAAGTGATTCTTGCATCCTAACTTGATATATGTTCTGTCTTGAAGCTCAATTGATGTATATTTGTTAAATTTTGAGTTATTTGTTAAAACATGAGTGCATCACCATTGATGGGCCTTCAAGATGTGAAAATGGTGGATTGGTTTTTTTTTTGTGCATTTCATGCCATTTTGCTAGGCTATTATGATAGAGCATGTATGTGTGAGTTTATACCTTGAATTTGATTGCTTTTAGTTGAGCTTTGAAGTGGTTTTGCTTCCTCCTCTCTCCCCTTCGAGCAACCCCTGTGTTTTAGCCTTTTTCCAGCCCAGAAGAACTACCCGGGCGGGTAGTGTTTTGTACTAAAAAGTACCCGGGCGGGTACTTTAGTCCAGAGAGTTTCTGCACTCTTTTTCCCCGGCCGGGTAGATTTTGCCTTGGAACTCCCTCATCCGAACTCTGATTGACTTGATTTTTGAACCATTGGAAACCTCTTGAAGTCTAGAACAACCTCCAATTAGAATCACCTTAATATCATTTATCATTTGTGAGATATGATCGTTTGAAAATTGTGTCGCCACTTCGCCAAAATTCTGCATTGACCCAACTTCAAACCTACGCCATTTTCACCTCGATTTGAACCAAGATTTGAGACATATACCATTGAAAAGATCTATGTGTCTAGTTTCATTTCCAACAAACAAAACCTAATTCCAACTTCTAGAACTTGAGATATCTCCAATTTTCTACAGCTTGTTCATTTCTGAAAAACTGTCAACGTTCGCCATAATCCATCTTCTTGCGTTCCTTCCACCCCCTTGACTTCTGTATGTGTTTTAATTGATTAATATGCTTATTTAATATATTTTATCATGTGGTAGGTTGTATATTTCAAATTTATGGCCTAATTGGAATGCCCGTTTTTGAATTATGAACTCATATGCTTTTATGTGTTACCTTGTATCGCTTCCTTTGTATTCGTTGCCCTTATACGAACTTTAACTTTAGGAATTACCAATGTATGCTATTATATGCATTGTAAACATGTTTAAATATGTGATATGAATACTATATGAAGTTTATGGCCCGATTTGATATGAATCTTGAAAGATATGAAACGCATGAATATGAAACCACCATGTATTGAACATTTTGAATGAATTACTTGATTATATGACATCATAGCATGATTTATACTCCTTATGCATCTCATACCAAGTGCGTAACATGCCGTGCGTCTATATGGTTTCATGTTGAGTCAATTCTCACGAGTACACATTGTTCGTTCTCTTGTACAGTTTGTTTCCAGGGCGGAGATTTCCGAATTGAATAGGCAACCATATTGCTCATGTTTCTTGTCTCGTGGTATTCCAGGTGAGGGTGTTTTCGTTCTAGTTACGTATCAAACCCTACAACCTTTATGTGTTATGTTTTGGCCAAAAACCTTATGTATATATATATACCATTTTCAAAGTGGAGTCATCGAGTAAATTATTATCGAGTAAACATTGTCTTCTGAATTATGAAATGTATTATGTTTCTCTTGATTGGAAATGTTTTGGCGAGAACATGATTATGAATGCACGGGCCCAGGGACTTAGTGCAAGTGGCTATCTGGGGAGGCAAGGGCCGATGGTGATCCCTTGTACTAGTCCCACGACATTTACGGTGATACCGGCCCTCGCTAGGAGGTTTAACGGGGAATGGGAGCTGAGTGCCCTTGGGGGATTCATGTACCCCCATTGGCCTATGTATGAACCGGTGGACGGGTGAAGGTTGGAACTTATTTTCATGATTATGATTATATTTTTGTTATGCACGGTGCGGGAAGGCCGGGACACGGATTGCCTAAATGACTATATCTTATGTTATGTTATATGGCTTGCGAGTATTATAATGTATTGCATGATCGCGTATTCAATATAATAATGATATTTGTCGTACATGGTCGGAGTTTGGTTGGAGATTATGAACGCTCACTCGTCGAGCCTTAATGATTATGTATGAATTATGAATTAGTCGTAAAGTCCGAGCATTGCTTAGTTACTTTCTAGCCCTTCGTGGGAACTAACTTTAAATAAAACTTTGCTCGGGATTTATGACTTGCATGCGCATGTTTTGATATATATGTCTCCTGCTCACTCAGTCTTCTAGAGACTGACCCCTCTTTCCCGCTTCTCAGTTTCTTATAGGTTTTGCTAGGCGGAGGTCCAATTTTAATTCTCTTGTCGAGTCACACTTGTACACTTGAGTCACATTTTACATTGTCAGGATTTAATTGTAATTCTTTTATGTATTAAGGCCTGTGTGCCAATTATGATTCTTGATTATGGATTCGGGACAGGTTGCATGCCTAGTTGAACCCGTTGTTAGGATGCATGTTGGATCTTAATTATGTCATAAAATATTTTGAGCTTGGAGCTATTATTGGAATTTATGCATGGTATTGTTGTTTCCGCACTATGTTTTGGCATTATGATTTATTTGGTACAGGGTTCGAATCCGCCTAGCTAGGATATCTTTTATTTTGTCTCCCGTTCGCTATGAGTCCGGTTCATGCTTGGATTATCCATTTCACGTGTGGACTAGACTTGTAGTGCGAGGGATGTGGCGCCTATCGTCCCGGGTGCTACAGTGTGTATGTATGATACGTATGTATGTGTGTATGTATGATACGTATGCACGTGATAAGTATGTAAGTGTGTATGTTTGATAAGTGTGCATGTGGTAAGTATGTACGAGTGTGTGGTATGGTTTGTATGCAAGTGATAAGAACGTGTGTTGTGGGTTATGGTAAGTGTGTTGGGTGTGTATGTTCCGGGTAAGTGTGATTCTGATTCTGATTTCGATTTTGACTGGATGTGTGTGTTCTGCTCCGGGACGACTTATTTTAGGTCGACGGAGGTTATGTTATGTTATGTATGTGTTGTGTTCTGCTCCGGGACGGCTTATTTTAGGTCGACGGATGGTGTGTGTAGCTTATGTTTGATTTTCGTTATATTTAGTTATGATAGTGTGTTAAGAAATGGTTCGTGAAACGGGAGTGGATTTCCAATTAATAAAATATGGTTGTTTTGGCCTTCGGCCTAACTCTTTTATTCCCTATATCTAGTATCACGTGTGAAATGTTTTAGAATGCAAAAACCACGCCCCGGTTCATGAACTCCCCTCTATGTTATGTGTTGTGCTTCGTATATATATGTACGCGTGCGTGTGTAGCCCCTCACTCAATCTTTGGACTGACCCCTCCCTCTTTATGTTTTTAGTTGCAGGTTCAGGTCGTTGGAGTTCGTGCTAGGCGGATGTTAGTCGTGTCTTTCGAGTCTGTTGTCAGTCTATCTGAGTTTGTTAAGCTTTTGTTTCGGATTATGGTTGCAATTATGTATATGATATGTTCTGCACAGGTTTATGATTATGATTTGATTGTATGGAACCCGTTGATTTATGATTTCTGTTAGATTTCGGGATTAGGTATCTATGCTAGTTGAACCCATCAATTTTTCTTACATGATCTAATTTGATGTGAATGCTTCCGCTTCTGCACTCATTTCATGTTTTGATTTTGAAGTTCAGGGTCTAAGTTCCGCCTAGCATAGGTTGGATTTTCGTTTGTCACCCGTTCGCTGTGACTTAGTGCGTGTGCGGACTTTCCATTTCGTACACGTGTCAGGTCATAGTGCGGGGGTGTGGTGCCCCACCGTTTGGGGTGTTACATCTTAAGTGGTATCAGAGCTACCAGGTTCAGAACCGGTGCTCTGGAGTCGTGTCGTGTCAGTCTAGGTCGCACGGCTTAGGAATATGTGTGCATTGTAGCCATTTGGCATGAAATTTTGCTTCCTTAGTATGAGTTGTACCGAGTTATGTGACTATGTGCGCGCTATGACTATGATTGTGTAACACTTTATCATGTGCTTTCAATTACATTTAATTGTTGCACTTACGTGACTTAAGTGCCACATTTCATTTGCACATCTAACCCTCGTGCACCAACTTTAGTGTTTTAATTACAGGGTTGCAATACCAGCAATTTAACCAGCTTCCATGACATCATCGCAACTTTATGGTCAAGATTTCAAACACTATGGTGAACGGTACACTAAGCATTCATGGTACGAGCATACATGTATCCTTCATTTGATTAATTCTTGTTATTATGTGATATATTTGTCAAGTGTGCTATGTGTTAATTGTTGTGATTCCTGATTCTGCTGATGTGCTTGAGTGAAAGGGAGATTTAATTCTCTCTATTTACGTGCTAGGAGAGGTTGACTCTTCCTATTTGTGTGTTAGAGAGATGTTGGATTTGTGTGTTAGAGAGATACTGGATTCTCTCTAATTACGTGATAGAAAGATGCTGGATTCTTTCTAAGTTTTGTGCACGGGAGATGTTAGATTCTCTTGTACTTAGATATTCGAGGGATGTTGGATTCTCTTGAATTTAGGGGTTTGAGAAATGCTGGATTTTCTCAAACTAGAATGTCTGGGAGGTGTGGAATCTATCGGACTTAGGTTGAGAGACGGGGTTCTCTCGATTCTGTGTTTGAGAACGGGGCTCTCTCAATTATGTTCCTGAGAGATGGGGTTCTCTCTTTTGGGTTTGCTGAGGGACGGGGTTCCCTCGCTTACGTGTTGAGAGATGGGATTCTCTCTTGTTGTCGTAGTTGCGTTATGCGTAGCCTAACGACAGTTTGCAAGCGACGAGGATGCGACGGTTTCGAGCTTTGGGTGCAATGGCCTAGTGGTGATCGAAGGTGATTGAAGTGACCAACAGTCAAGTGCTCAGACAGACCTCATTGACGACGAGACGCTATGAAAGGAGTTGATGCAAACAATAGGAGTAGCATGCTGATGAGTCTGCAGTTTGCCGAGATCAGAGTGGCGCAGTGAAAGCTTGAAATGGAGTTCGTTTCGAAGTCGTTCAAGATCTTGCTTCTGGACTTGAGGACAGGTCCTTTTGAAGGAGGGGAGTTTGTAACATCCCGTTCGTTCGACGTATAAGGTACGCCACGTTTCAATCTTTTTATGTGTTTAATTTTGTAATTTTGTGTTTTGCGTTGCCCTATTTTCAACTCTTTAAGAGTTTAGGGGCTTGTTTGCAATTTTCTCTTTTAGGGGTTTTTCGATCATTTCTTGTTCGATCGAGTTTTCGACCTTTTCGCCCCCTTTAACGTGTTCGGGGTATCGAGGCGAGTCCGTAGACTCTAAGTTTGCCCAATTCTGATGTTGTTTGCCCCTCCTACCGATCGTTTTGCGAGCAAGGACCCAGGATAAAACACCCAGATCCTCGTTTTTTGTGCCAGAACATGCTTCAGCTCTCTCTTTCTCTTCTCCCGCTCACTCTCTCTCCACAGCGACACACACACACACTCACTGTGTAAACACATGCATAACCCGGAACTCGGCCGTTTCTCGACGAAATTCGACGAATGAATAGTCCATTTCGAAGATCTCAACGACGCGATCATAACCGTACCAAGATCTTAGCCCGACGACAAGTGTAGGTGGTCCTTTATTTCGATTTACAGTCGCGGTGGGTGGAGGCCCAAACCACCGCGACTTCGCCTCCACCTCGAGGCGGTTTTCGGCGGATTTTCGGCGACACGCGCCCCATGGATTGGAAGAGGACTTCCCGGCTAAAAATTTCAACTGGAATCATGTCTATATATATGTATTTATATA